>CM057449.1:760712500-761975416 GCA_016271365.2 Neoceratodus forsteri | reverse complement strand
CCCTTCCTATTGATAATTGTGCCTCAGAGGTGAGATAGCATTTCAGGCAGTAGCAAGCTCCAACCTGCTGGTGCATTCTCTTGATGGTTGAGCTTATATGTTCCCCGAATGTGAGGGAAGGGTCCAGGGTCACTCCCAGTTATTTGTAACTCTCGACATGCTCAAGAAGGGTGCTATCACGGCAGTGATAGAGAGGGAGTTTACCACAGTTGTGGATAATTTATGGAGCTTTTGACTGGAGCCAAATAGCATAGTTGTGGTTCTCTTAATGTTAACCAGTAGTCTATTTGTGGAGAACCAGTTGTGTGTTAATTTGGTATCCTGTGAGTTTGGCAGCTGTGATTGGTTGCCTACTGAAACGATGACTCAATCACGACACCTTACACCACAGTGATGAGGAAGGGTAGGCGACTGGATGGGGGAGTGCACGGATATAGCAACATCCTGTCGCTACATGCATACGCGTGCAGCGGGAGCTAGCATGCTGAGCTTGGGATGGGAGGTGAGGGAGGGATTGTGAGGGGTGGTGCCACAGTGAGCTGCTGAGCTGCTCCCATGGCATGGTAGGTGGGTTCAGGGCTGGGGTATGAATGGTGCTGGGTTCGGGTCGGGTCACGGGTGCCTTTTGTTGCACCCAGCCCTAATTTTTTTTGGGGGGGGTTGCACCTGACCCCTGACATGCACCCCCCTGGAGTTGAGAATCCTTAAGTAGGGGGGTGCAGGAGGTGAAGTTCCCCATGGGGAGGGTGCGGGGGTGCATCCCCCTACATTTATGTGTAAAATCGAAGTCCCCAGTGCCCTTTTGCTGTGCGCCGGAGACTGCATTGCCAAAATATTTTTTTGGCGATTTACATATGCTATAACGGTGATTGCTATTCTGCGATCACCATTATGACAAAGATCGTGTTAGTCAGAAGTCAAGGGAAAGGTTGTGGGTCAAGGAGTGGATACTGGGGTCACTCCTGTAAAGTATCATATCGTCCGCATACATAATTTTCTAACAGTCAGGGTTTATGTGAAGCAGGTTATTTATGAAAAGGGAGTAGAGAATCTGGCCCAGTATGAATCCTTGCAGGGCACTGCTAGTCCTTCCTACGGGAAACGAGAGGGCACCACTGACATATACACTTTGTGATCTCCCAGTAAGATAATGACAAAACCAGTTTGCTATAACTTCACAGAAACTGGATGAGGCCAGTTTCTGAATGAGGAAGTTATGGTCGACGAGGTCAAAGGCTTTGGATAAGTTGACGAAGATGGCTCCAGTTAGCCGCAGATCCATGTACGTAGTCTATAAAACAATCTGTGGCTGAGGTGGTACTGTACACCTTCTTGAAGCCATGCTGTAGAGGGGAGTGAAGGCCATTATTATCTATGTATTCTGACATTTGTTGGAAGACTATCTTCTCCAACACTTTGCTTAAGTGTGACAATATGGAAACTGGTCTGTAGTTCTCCATAAGTGCAACTCTCCTGATTTGAATATAGGGACTACTCTGACCTGTTTCCATAACCTTGGTACCAAGGAGATGGCAAGGGACAAGTTGTAGAGATAAACTAGGGGTAAAGTAATGTGACCTGCTGCAAGCCTTAGGAATCCAGGACAAAGTCCATCACTGCCTGCAATCCTGGATTTGGGCAATTCCAAAAGAAGCTGATGTCTCCTTTTGGGTGGTACATTTAAAATGGAAGGAGGCAATTGGTGGTGAGTGGGGGTGCCAAGTGGCCTCATGGTCTATGTTGTTATTTGGGGAGGGTTTGTCAAGGTAGGGCTGGAAGTTGGTAAATTTGCTGTTGAGTAGATCTGCTATGATACCAGGCTCTGTGGCTAGGCCTGAGTCCTTGAGCAGACTAATGGTACTCTGCTTGGTATTTGATTTTATTAGGGAGTTGATGAAAGACTAGAATCTGTGGGGATCTCTCTGGTTGTTTGACTGTTGGTTTTTTAGATATGAGGCTTTTTGTAGTTTGGTCTTCTGTTTGCAGCTATTACAGAGAGCATGGTAAGAGTTCCACAAAGCTGGAGAGGAGTTGGTTTTATACTGTCCCCAGGCTTTGTCCCTTGTGCCTAATTTAGAGATGCTTATATTGTATTTTCTGTTCTTGCTTATGAAGTACATTAGTATTTTATGTAAAAAAAATCAGTAACACACCTGCCCTGTGAGCCCTGCATTTGGTAAAATGGAATGAATGTATTACATTTAATGAAGCAGCATAATAAACACATTTGAGAAAGTGCATTTTTCAGTTTATATTTTACTCAAGTGAATTGACTGCTGCAGACTTTTCTGTTTCAGATAGACCCATGACTTAAAATAAAGAGTCCTGTAAGTAAACTGAAATTTGCAGTTGAAACAGAAAATAGAATGAGAACTTACAGTGGGTGAAAACTGAGAAATCCAACATCTCCTTTCACCTGTCCATATTTAAACACATCAGTTTATGGTAAAATTTAAAACAGCAACAAAACTTGTGAGCTTCAGTTGGCGGTGTATATGCATGTCTGTTTGTACTGTATGCATGAATGTATGCAGCATATATATATATATATATATATACATATATATATATATATATATATATATACACATACACACAATAGGGGTGAGTAGTAAATGAGTGAGATAAAACAGCGCATCATCCACTGCAGTGTGATATTTTTACCGTCTGCTCTACTGTGATGATATGAGACATTTATACACACAGGTCACAAAAGGTCACTGATATCATCACCCTAGGCAGCTTTCCCCTCAGCATGAAAGAAACACCTGTGCTGTTACCATAGACACAAATGCAGAACTACCTGAAAGGTCTCACTGCTGCCTACAGCTAACTCAGTGAGCATTACAAAACACACCTACCCCCCTCCAACTTCCAGCTCATTACTGTGATGCTGTCAACTTGATGCAGCCAGAATTCCAAACAGCACAGCTTCACAGAACAGTCTAAACTACTGCCTGCAGCTAACTCAACTACCACTGAAACACAGTCTCACTTGTTCCTCAAACTCTGATTCTCACCCATTACAATTGCAGTGACAATTTCAACTTCACTGCAGCCAGAATCCTAAAGAGCACAATTTCACAGAACACTCTGCACTCTGCCTGCAACTAACTTAATTACCACTGAAAACAGTATCAGCTGTTCTGACACACTGCCTCTCAATTCATTACAATTACTGTGATGCTTTTAACTTCACTGCAGCCAGACTGCTAAACAATACAGCTTCACAAAAGTATGCTTCTCATTCCTATCTAAAACTAACTCATTTAGTATTGCAAAACACACTCATGTGTCTCTCAGAGTTTATAACACTGCCAGCCCATTCAGAAAAGCTAACACACAGAATGAGCAAACACATTAACAGGAATAGAACACAAGACAGCATAACAAAACTTCTGAAACTCTTGGCCCTATTGTATATATCGAATACATGATGGGCAGATCGCGTGCTATGGCAAATGTTGTCACTCCTGCATCGTGAGCTTGGATATCTCACTCTGCAGGAGTGACAATATTTGCCATATCACACTCATGCCCATCATGTATCCCCTATATATATGTACATATATATGTATATATATATATATATATATATATGCCTTTGCCTCGATGTATTTAAGCACAAGGCTGAGATAGAACTCTCATTTAAAAAAAGTCCTACAGTAGTTCAGCTTATTTCAGTACCTGGAAGTCTGAAGCACAAGTAGGTCACATGACTTGCTCAAGGTAAAAATGCCAGTCAGCAGCTGTGGAGGGATTTGAACTGAATAAAACAGAATGCTGATCTGCATACTTCTTATAATCACTGGATCATAATACCTACACTTGCTGACACTGCCCCAATATACTTCAGGAGTATTTCTTAGGATCATAACACATTGATATACAGTATGTCCTGAAGGTTAGTATTCTAATGTCCTTAAATCTGGGAGTCATCCTTGATGATGGATTGACACTTGAGGCTCAGGTGTCATCCATCATCCATCATCCAGAGTGTTTTTACCACATAAGGAATGTCACACAGATTAAACCCTCAATTCTGCCTGGTTATCTGCCTTCCCTGGTGCATTCCTTTGTTACAGTACATCAAGGCTAGTTTTCTGTAATGCTCTATACTTTGGAATCAGTGGGGGGATTCTCTATTGCCTTCAGCTGGTGCAGAAAACAGTGGCCAATTTGCTGATGGGCCTCCTGAGGTCCTGCCATGTGACCGTGGTCCTGCCTGATCTACACTGGCTGCTGGTGAGGTGGAGGATTACCTTCAAGGTGAGCTTGCTCACCTATAAGGCCCTATATGGTTCAGCCTCGGGTTACCCTAGTGACCTTCCGATTCCTGTCTGCCCTCTCAGCTCACTCCATTCCTCCACCGAGGGACTCCTGGAAGTTCCCAGGGCCAGGATGAAAACCACTGGAGACCTTGCATTTGAGGTGGCCAGCCCGGCCCTATTGAACTTGCTGCCAAGATCCCTCAGGAGGGCTCCACTGGTTGACGCTTTTAAGCAGGGTCTGAAGGACTGTTTAGTTAGAGAAACGTTTGGTAGCCAGCTATAGATTATTTTCTTAATGCTACTATTTCATTGTTGTTTATTTATTTATTGAATCTACTGACTGTCATGACTTGCCTAATGCAAATTGCTGATATTGTTGATATTATATATATATTTTGTATCCTTTTTGTAAAGTGCCCAGAGCCCCCTTGATTGGACCCTAAATAAATAAACAGTTACTTACTTAAATATATTTTATTAAATGTCCTGTATGTGTAATATCAGATAGACAGACAGACACAGACAGACAGTCAGATAGATGGATGGATGAGCGGGTGAATGGATCAGATCAGGCCATAAATTGAAACTTAAAAAAAAACTTCACTTTTTTCTTGTTTGCTGTCAGTGGCAGTATAATTTTCCATGCTTCAGGGAGAGACAGCTCCTACATAACCTCTTAAAACCTCATGTGACTATTAATAATTATGCCATCATTTTTATTATCAACTTCTTCTGTAAGGTTTATGGCCAGAGAAACCCCGTTCTGGTAGAGACCCAGGAGGTCAAATCTCGCCAGAGCCACTTATTTCTGACACTGCACTGATTGCAACTCACTTAACCCTCTATGCTTCAGTACTTCCAGCATTAAAAAAATGTATAGAAGCCAGACCCCAGTGTAAATCAGCTATTGCCCCTCAGTTGGGCTAGTCTGCAAACAGTATAAAATAATGCATATCATACATACTGCTTTTGCTATAGTTGATTTTGAACAACACTGGGGCTATATAATATCCTGAATGTTGGGTTTTAACACATTTGATAAATTAACTGTGGCTTCTCTGGTCTTCCAATTGTTGACCCACAGTTGGAGATACATTAAATCTGCAGAGATACCTATCAACTCTTCCACAATAGGAGTTATTGAACTTTCCTCATCCTCTCCCTAATTGTCATTTCCAGTAGTAAAGGTGTAGTCCCACACT
The DNA here is from genome assembly GCA_016271365.2 of Neoceratodus forsteri. Classification (NCBI taxonomy): domain Eukaryota; kingdom Metazoa; phylum Chordata; order Ceratodontiformes; family Ceratodontidae; genus Neoceratodus; species Neoceratodus forsteri. The sequence continues at coordinate 761,969,943 of CM057449.1, read as the reverse complement.
GAAATGTGCTGTTTCACTTTGTTATAAAGGCAGACATTAAAGCTGAAATTCATATTCTATGCAGTTAAATCTTAAAAACCCTAGATTCCACTGTTTTTGAGATTCATCTCCATATCTGATGTTCTGTTAATTTGGAAGCCAAATGCCCCACATACACTCATTCTGAGGGTCCATGCCCTATAACAAAAGTTTGCAAGGTGTGTCTGGAGAAGCATGGTGGCTCACAAACATTGTGTCTCTTAAAACATGTTTCTGTGGAGGAGACCATACTGGATTCATGAATCTGTTGACTTCTCAAAACAGTTGCATTACATACCAAAAACATTTGTTGCATGATATGGCTCTTTACAAATAAAAAAGGAAATCATGTGTTTATAAAAAAAAAAAAAAAACTATTAATCAGTTTAAAACTATTTTCTGTGTCAATTAAGAATAAATGTATTTATAAGAAGATTACTAAAATGACTAAATTAAAAAGTCATTCAATAAGAGCTGAGTGTTTTAGGATAATGAAAGGTGATGTACATTTAATTGTCCATTAAAAATCTATATTAAAAATGTTGCAAAAATCCCATTCACAAAGTCATTCCTTTGCTATAATGTGATATAGGACAAATGATGGGTAATATCCACTGGTGAATGCTTCTTGATATTATATATTAATTCCCACAGTCCTCAGTATTATTTTAGTGACTTACCTCTGTATACCTGCCAGCTACAAGATTCTTCAAGCAGCACCTAGTATTCTTGACAGATCAAAATAAACAGTAACTGTTACCCATGATATAGAGTTAGCGATAAAAATATACAGGGAAGGAAATGTCAGTTCTTTGTGTCCTGCAAGAAATTAGTCTACTAGGGTTGGATGAAACGTTCAGTAACCTCTGTATCACTAGCTTTCAAGATGCTTAGTGTTTTTTTTCTACTGTAGGAAACCACTTTAAAGATTAGAAGTAAAGGGGGGGCACTGTTTAAAACCTCACTCTTACATTAAACAACAAGTACAGGAGCATTTTAGCACAATTATATTAAATTATAATGTGTATAGCAAATCATGGGTGTAGTAACCATAGAACTGGTGAGGGGGGGCATGAGCCTACAAACTATTATGCACATCTACCCCTGCTCCTTTATGCCTGCCAAGGATTGTACCCTTTTTAACTCCCCCTAATAAGTGCCAAGTATCCCTTGAAATGTGAGCCCCCCCCCCCACACACACACACACACACACACACACAGAAAGACAAGGCAAGGCAATTTTATTTATAATGTGCCCACTCCCAGAGGTTCTGGGCACCAAACATAAATAAGGTCAGACAGCGATTAATTAAGACATAATAAAACCTCATTAAAAACCACTACAAAAATAAAATTCAATAAAATAAAATACAATATAAACACTTCCCCAATGCTCCAGCACCTTTGAATCACTATGCATTAATGGAGTTACAATCAAATGCACTTTGGTCCAGCTTAATATATTCAGAGAAGAGCCTAGGTGTGCAGGGATCTATGACCAGTTGTCGATAAAAATTTTTGTTGAATGACCATACGGCAAAACTGGCATGTTGACCACATTTGCGGTCGGCATAAGGTTTCTAAGTTAAGGACATGCTTTCTTTGGGGGGCTTTTCCCCAAACCCCCCACATGGAGGGCTATGCCCCCTGCACCCTCCCACTGATTATAATGAACTCCGAGTCAAAGCTGATTAGGGGAAGGGGCGCAAGACCCTCTGAATACAGTGCCAGGGTACAGTGCCAACACCACAGTGACCTGGTGCTGTAGTCGATGTAATGTCAGTAGTGTTACTGTTGGAGGGGTATATTAATGTGCAGCAGGTATGAGGACAGACGATACACATGCATTACTGGGAGGAACTGGGAGGCTTCAGAAAACAACCCACAGTACAGTATGTCAGCAAACACACACACACACACACACACACACATACACATATGCGCGTACACACACATATACACACACACACATATCAACTGTTGGAAAATATGGTACATACACACACACACACACACATACATGCATAGATATACACATAGATACACAATATAATAAACGTATGCTGTTCAAGACACAATTTTTAAAAGGTGCAATCTGGAAATTTTGAAAGGCAAAGCTAGACAGACAGACAGATAGTTGTGATTTCTTTATTCAGCAACATTAATTTATTGTCATGCAGTCTGCACAAACACTCAGTGGATGGGTGTCCCTTAATCCAAATGCCTCTGCATTTTGATTACATACTTTACCTTTGTTGGATCCCTGTGTTTACTTCCAACTTTAACAGTTTGGCCACATATGCCTCAAGCACATTAGATATTTTTGCAGCTTGACAATGCCTCTGTACAAAACCATATGTGGACAGTCCCCTGAGCACTGCACCTCCAAATGCTAATAATCCACCTTTGAAAGTTATCTTGTTAAAAAAAGAAATGGTGTGGATGCAAAAATTTCCCTTTAGCTTGCAATACATAAACATTGGATTGCTTTGGAATCCTACCTCTCTTTAATTGAGGAACCTAGTGAAAGAAAATCATCTACGGTATTTAGGTATTACATTTTTAACTCAGCTATTAGAAAAGGAAGGTTTACACATGTTAAAAAGGAAGCTAGTGTCTGCTCATATAGTCCCAAATAAGGGGAAACACCGATTCATATTATTTTTTACCAGGATTTCAGAATGCAGTTTTAGGGAAAGAAGAAAGCCTATTTAAAATGCTCCATTAAGCATATGTTAAACTATGTTTTGTACAGTTAATTAGAACTGCTGAGCTATTAAAAAATATTAAATATATATGCTCTCATAGCCTGATAGTTTTCTGCTTCAAATTAATAGACATGTACATTTCAAGGGACAATTTTAAAAAGGTGAAGACTGGAAATGTTGGTAAGCAAACCTAGACACAGATAGCTGTGGTTTCTTTATTCAGCAACATTGATTTCTTGTCATGCAGTCTGCACAAATGTTTGGTGGATGGAGGTCCCTTAGTCCGGATGCCTCTGCATTTTGATTACATACTTTACCTTTGTTGAATCCCTGAATTTAATTACATCTCTAGAAGTTTGGTTACTTATGCCTCAGGCACATTAAAGATATTTTCGCAGCTCAACAATGCAGCCACCCAAAGCCATATGTGGACAGCCCTGCACCTCAAAATTATAACCCTTCTTTGAAAATGACATTGTTAACAAATAAATGGTGTGGATGTATAACATTTCCCCTTAGCTTGCAATACATAAACATTGGATTGCTTTTGACTCCTACCTCTCTATAATTGAGGCACCTAGGGAAAGATATTTTCTACAGCTTTTAGGTATTAAACTTTTGACTCTATTAGAAAATAAAGGTTTGCACATATTAAAATGGAGGATAATCTATGCTCATACAGTCTCAAATAAGGAGAAACACCTGTTTGTATTTCTTTTTTACCATCATTTCAGAGTTCAATTTCAGGAAAAAAAGAAAGCCTATGGTACATAACTTTGTCCAATACTCTTCTAATTGATGATCAAAAATATGCCACTTGAATCAATGCAAGTCATATATGTAGATGATACAACACTCTTCTCTCACACCAGTAAAACTAATGTGAGCCCCCATTGAGCTTGACTTCATTCCTTAGCTTAAAGTGCTATTGATACTGAAGACTGTTTCAGAGGTTAAATAGTTTTGAGTAGTTCTTTATGACAAACAGGAACTTCCAGTTTTGAGGCTTTGATAGGAAAACAATATAGGAGGGACTATTTTCTAACAATTTTTCAGCAAGCTGGCCTCATGAAAAAATACATTATTGCTAATTTTTCAGACCTAAGAATATTGCACACCGGTTTCACATTAGGGATTGACTACTATTAACATGGACAAAACTGAGGATATACAAAACAGAGTATGCTAAATTTAACATTATTTTTGCATTTTTGGCCAGGAGAGGCACGTTGAGTGGAAGCTTGTTTCCAGGTGCATCCCAAGGGCACAGGAGGTTAAATGACTTGCTCAGGGTCACACAGTATGCAGTTGATGGATGTGGGTTTCAAATCCAAACCTGATGGGTCACCAGGTTCACAGCGTGGTACTCTAATCTCTGGGTAATACTGCTTCTTATCCTGAGGGACCTCATACCAAGGCACCTTAACTACCTTGGGGCTTGAAACTTTGCAGAGTCAGATATGTTGATTTTTCTTGGTCTTTTTCATTGTAGTTGTACAACCTCGGCCAAAACATTTGGAATTAGGCCTAAGCACAATGCAACTTACCACAACAGACAATAAGAACCATGCACCACAGTTACAGGACATACTAAACAGTTTAACTCAAGTTTTATCTCCTTGAGAGTTAAGATGTTTGGATTGTTTACTGCCCCAGTTTTATGGTTTAGACTATTACACAAAGGGTTTTAGAAGTCTACATTTATCATGACAAACAACTTGATCAGTTCTGTATGGACTGTGATCAAGTATTGCCACTCAGCAATGTATTTCTTACTCAGTTTGATGGTTTTCTTTCTTCTTTAGCTGGTTTATGTGTTTTTAAAATTTGGCTTACTACAAACCCTGTTTTATATGAATTGTTGTTTGAGACAGGTTTGTAGACAACTTCAGCCTGATTTGCCAGTTGCAGTAAGAAATATGTATCATAGAAACACCTGTCACCACTGTTAAAACAATCCTGGTGAAAATTTAGTTGAATCCTTGAAACCACTGGGCAAGGTTCATACCACCCCCTTCCTCCCAAAATATAAAGAGATTCATACATGTCCTTGCTGAATGTTTATCATCCCCAGCCTGCCACATTTATTTCCCTGTGTATCTCTCACCTCACAATCCATGCAGATGCTAATCCACTCACACACATATCACACCTTTCAGATTTATTTCCCAACTTATTTCTCTCTTTCTCATCAATCTTAAAGAACCCTAACACCATTGGGAAATGGTATTTGAAAAATTCAGTTTATATTTCATATATGTTCTGTAATTCTGTTCCTCATTTTATTATGACTGAGGGCAGTTGGATGAAAAAAGGATCACCAACCCTTGAGCTTCTTCTGCTCTGACTGCTGTCCACACCTGACATCATAATTCTGTTGTTTTTTCCCATTCTTTATTTCTGTGTCTTTGGTCGACAGTATGCCACTCCTCTGACAACTCCCTCAACCCTGCCACAGACCTTCTCATGGACTTACCAGTGATCTGTCACTTACCAGAACCACTAAGGTGGATGGCATGCCATGTCCGTAATGCAAGGGCCTTCAGGGGGGTGCTGAAAGTGATCTCAGGACAGATCAGAGTTTGTTTCTTTGTTTTTCTTCCAAGGGCATTGACGTATAATAATGCAAGTTCATGGCCGCAGGGGTACACTTATTGGCATTACTACCAGTAGTGGTGGACGAAGTGCATGCATTTCGCTACATGGAGCACTTCGCATATAGTCATAATTATGCAAAGTACTCTGCAACACGAAGCAAATAACTTCGTCTTGTGTTTTATTGCAAAGTCTCATTGTTTTCTATGTACTTCATGCTGTCTTCACCTTTGTTTTGGACTTTTAAGGCAAAGTTTGCAATGAATCATGGGATGGCAGGTCACATGGGCTCTAGATTGTCTTGCACAGCCTCAGTTCTGTTTAGTGTGTGTAGTGGAAAGCTGGAGACAGCTTGCTCTCAGAGCTCTGAGAATCAAACCATCGAAAAACCTTTTAAAAATCATTTTTGAGCCAATTGTTTGCTCAAAATTTAGTACATAGATTGTATGTACCCTCCTGTGCTTATATCATTGAGTGTTTATTGTTTTTGAGTGTATTTTGAATGTTACTTTAGAACATTCAGTCTGTGTACTGACAGACACTGCAGAAGTGTGCTTCAGGGGAGGGGTGGATCTGTGGTGAAGGGAGATTCACAGTGAGAAAGGCAGTCTTTCTAACTTGTTGGGTAGCTAGTGTGTTAGTATTTGTGTGTTTATGTACATAGAGTAATACTTGTAATATGTTTCGATAATTTTTTGCTGTTTGCTGTGGTGCTGTGCATTTTTTTCAGTCAGTTTAAAAGATTTGGTTGTTGTGTACTGAACTGTTAAATTTTCTGCACATTACCTTTAGTATATGTGTGCATGTCATCAATCAGACATATTTTATTGTGCCACACTGTAATCGCAGCACTCTGAATCTCTTATCTGTCTATGGTATTTTTTACTGCTTCATTCTATCTAGGTAGTGGACTCGTACTGCAGCTGCCCCCCCCCCCACAAAAGAAGGTATTATTTTTCCAGTTTTGGATTTGTGACCACTGGTTAAGGTGTTGTGCCTGTGCAGCTGCATCTCTTGAGTGCTCACTCTCCATCTATCTGTGCAGCTGCATCTGTTTAGGGCCCAGTCTCCATCTGTAAGCCACAGATTGTTGTTTTTTTGGCTTCCCACCACCCCAAATTCAGAAATCCAAATTTGTTGTTAATTTTCTGGGTAATTCCCCAAAAATGCCCACAAAGAGACATGCATGCAAAGATGTTTCTGGCCATAGAACGTCTGCCAGTGGTAAGAGTGGCCATGGGTGTGGCTGTGGTAGTATGCAGCAGCCCACTGCAGCCTGACCAGGCCATCCAGCTCCACAGCCGGTGCAGAGGTCGCCACCCCCAAGCCCCAGTTCAGTATCTAAGGTGGCTGCCCCCTGCAGCCTGACCAGGCCATCCAGCTCCACTGCTGGTGCAGAGGTCGCTGCCCACCAGCCCCAGTTCAGCATCTAAGGTGGCTGCCACCTGCAGCCCAACCAGGTCATCCAGCTCCATAGCTGGTGCAGAGGTTGCCACCTGCCAGCCCCAGTTCAGCATCTAAGGTATGAGTGACTGCCCTTGGGGGATTTTTTGGGCCCACCTCTCTCCAAAGCACTGGAACAAGTGGTATTGACCAACTCACAGAATACTTGGAGAACCACAACAGAATAACTCCCATAAACAACCCTCCACCCAAATTGCCCTGGTAGACTACACCATGCAGATCTATGAGGCAATAGACAATGGTAGGGCAGTGGGGTCTATATTCATAGACCTCTCCAAGGTATTTGACACTGTCAACCACCAACTCCTTCTAAAATGTCTCCTGTCCCTGCGCCTCTCATTAAATACTGTTACTTGACTTGAAAGCTACCTATCCCACAGAACATAATGTGTGAAGATTTTCAACACACTCTCTGAGCCTAGGAAGCTCAGCCTTGGAGTCCCTCAAGGTTCAAAACTGGGACCGCTCTTATTTAGTCTATTTATAAACTCCCTCCCATCTGCCTGCCTGGCACACATGGTGCTTTATGCTGATGATGCAGTCATTTCAGAATCTGGTAGGGAAATCTCCACAATCACCTCTGACATGCAGGCCAAATTCCAAAGTCTGGAATCCTGGTGTTCCCAGTATAAACTTTTACTCAACTAGAAAAAACCAAAGTGCATGCTCTTTATGGTACCACAGAACAAGAAAAAGCATGGTCCATTACAAATAATGAGTCATACTGGTGAGTTGCTGGAGCAGGTAGACACCTTCAAATATGTAGGTGTTCACCTTGATGACATGCTCACCTTCTCAACACATATTGAGCAGGTCGCTAAAACAGCAAATACTAAACTGGGTGTTCTATACTGACATAGACACTCCATGCCCCTGGAAGCCTTGAACTGGTCAATGGCAGCTCTGTGTTATCTACCATAGATTATGTGCTGGTAATCAATGGTGCTTGCTCGGATACTGCTATTAGAAGGATCATTAACCTCCTCAACAAGGCCTGTCAACTGGTCCTAGGGGCTGACTATCTGACGCGTACATGTGCATTGTATGCAGAGTCCAGGTGGCTCCTCCTCCATCTTAGAATCAACTACCAGGCCTGCCTATTGGGAAAAAATCATTGCTTGGCCTTATGCCAGAATCAGTCTCAGGATCATTCAAACACACTCAACCTACCATAAATACCAGAAGTGCAACCAAAGAGGTGTTCCTTGTGCCCTTTAAGTGCACCACACTCACAGAATGATCCCTTTCCTACCAGGGTCCTAGATGGCTTAATGACCTCCCTACCAAACTCATTGGTGTTAGCAAAATTAGTCAGTTCAAGTCTGGATTCTACAGTCTCGTAGCATGTGAAGTTGTCTGCAATTGTTACCTATAACCTGTCACCATTGTGATTTCTACATTCTTGGCTCCCCCTACTGTCTTGCTTTTCCTCTCCCCTTCTCCCCCACCCTTATCTTACCTTCCTCCTCTCCTTCTACTTGACAATGCCTCCTTGGCAGCCACAATCTCTACTATAATGTCCTAGCCTGGGATCTGATCACTGACCCCAAGTCTGCTTAAGAGTAATTCCACACTTACACAGTGTAGTTATTGCTATCCCTGGCACTTTCTGTTTGCACTTTAGTAACTAATCATACTGTTGTGTTTTTTTGTAACCATTTCTGTATAATGTTCATGACTTTGTACCTTGTCTCTGTAATCTGTTAAACTGACTTGGAACCTTTGTAAACGAGCCCATGGCTCAAAGGTATTTAATCCGCATCTAAATAAATAAATAAATAAGAGCATAGTTGATGGCAGTAAAAGGATTTCTCTGACTGAGTTTTTCATAGCACAATCAGTTGCTTCAATGATGGTTGTAGATGCTGTTGTCCCCACTGGTAATGGTAGTGAAGTTGGTAATGATATGAGTATTGACCCAAGTTCAACCTGTGACAAGTTAACAGGTTGCCCAAATATTGTGGAGTCCAAAGATGTGAGTCAGTGTGTAGTTGATGTCAAACTCCCCGTCCCCGTTCCCATAGTAGTTGAACATGATTCTGATCCTGATGATGGCTTACAATCACAATCTCAAGTTTCCAGTGCTGTTGAGGTTATACCTGGACCATCCAACAATTCAAATGTTGAGGAAAAAATAGTGGATGATCATACTGAGGCTGTGGTTGGACTTGGAACATGTTCTGCACAGGACAGCATCCAAGCTGAATTTGTGGATGTGGATGATGATTATGATGATGATTTCAGAGACCCCAGTTGGGAACCAGAGAAAATGAAAGTAAAGGTGGCTGTGTGTAAACAGTCTGTTATTAAATCCCCCCATCCTCAAAGCTGTGATGTAGCTGTGTCTGCTGATGATGATGACCCAATAATAGTCATAGATTGTGATGGTCATGTAGAGTCCAAGTGTGCCCAACAACAGAAATCATGCAGTACACCCCTCCATTTCAGTGTCCAAAAAACTGGAGTCCAATATACAGCATCAGGGACATGTGAAAAGTAAGGCATCAAAATCCCTAGTTTGGGATTTTTCATGCAAGATGCAAGTGATGAAACAGTGGCAATCAGCCAGCTTGGCCAAGCATGTGTGAGGCATGGTAAAAAGGGTAGCCATCTGGGCACCGGGGCCCAGCATACACATCTGAAGAGCAGGCACATAACACTGTGGACTCGGCATCAGAGGAGTGCTAATGCCATAGTGGGGCTTTCACCCTCATCCACCTTACTGATCATGGTATCCCTTTCCTTGACAGGAAGTAGTCCAAGTAGCCATATCTGTAGTAGTGGTGAAATAACACCAGTGGATTACTACAGGCATGAGGAGGAGGATGATTTGAATTATCAAGTAGTGGTCAGAGTAGCAGTGGTGGTGATTTATGCAATATTTCTAGTACATCAGCCACTGTGCTTAAAATGGGGAAAATAACATAATTTGTTGATTTGCCACCTATGCACCCCTCATCACATGGCAATAGCACCCCACCCATGGCAGTTCACAGAGCAGAGCCATTTGGCACGCCAGATGCAAAATGGGTAACAGTGCAGCCCACGTTGCACAGTCTTTTTGCCCAGGACACGAAATACCCAGCAAATCATATGGTGTCATGTGAACTGAATGCTGCTGTAGTGGAAATGCTGACAATTTACCTTTTGCCCTTCTCCTTTGTGGAGAATTCCAGATTTCAGCATTTTGTGGCACACACCTGTCCCAAATGAAAAGTCCCGTCCAGGACCTACTTTTCCTCCCATGCTGTCCCAGAGTTATATCACGTTGTGACAGAGTCTGTAAGACATGCCCTTCAACATTACTCATCACTATACATTCCCTTAAGTATGGATATGTGGACAAGTGGCAAAATGGTGGGCAGTTCCTATCTGTGTATTACTGAACATTGGGTGCAGGTACCGGGGGCTGTCTGTGCTGGCAGGATTGGAAAGTAGTGTAATAAGTCAGACTGTTGTGGTAGCAACCTTCAGGGAATTAGACAGCATGCAATGCTTGCAATGCACAGTGTAGCAAGGTCCCATACAGGTGAAAACATACTAGACTTGCTACTGACAGAAACCGATGAGTGGCTGAACCCCCTGTCCCTAAAAGCTGGCTTTATGGCTAGTGACAGTGGATCAAACATCATTAAATGTATCAACAATGGTGGCTTTGTGAGGGTTTCCTGCATGGCCCGCTGTTTAAATCTTGTGGTACAGGAGTTTCTGCAGCATCATGATATCAAACAAATGCTGACAGTTGTACGCCACATCTGTGCACACTTTGCACACTCAGGAATGGCTCGTGACCAACCTAGGCAGCTGCAGATTCAAAACAGCCTCCCTCAGCACTGCCTCAAGCTTGAAGTTGTTAAGCACTGGAACACTACACTTTACATGGCAGAGTGGTTGTATGAACAGTACAAAGCCATCTCCGAATACCTAGTAATGCACACAAGCCATGACAGTTCAGGGGCCTCAATGTCTATGACAACTGAACAATGGCACCTCATGGATTCAGTGATGTCAATTTTGAGGCCGTTTGAACATGCCACAGAGGCAGTGAGTGGTGACACTGTATCCATTAGTCAAGCAATTCCATTGCCGCGGGTGCTGAGGCAGACTTTGTTGAATCTGAAGCCTTGCCTTGATGTGTCAGGAGAGAGGTCAAGCAGTGCATTACTGAAAAACATGATTACAATATTTGACCACAATTGCCACATCGCCACTTTTAGCAAAGTGCAGAATTTGGAATAGGGACAATGCTGGACCTATGATACAAACATGGCATTGTATCCTTACTGGAGGAAGGGCCTGATCAGCTTCAAAATCTGACTGTACAGCTGGTCTGATTGGTTCATGGGGCACAGAAGTCGTATGCAAAGTTCTGCAAACCACAGCATAACAAGGCTAAAGGTCATTATGGAGTAAGCACATCCAGTAAGGTGGCTGAGGGGCAAGGGGGGTGTCAGCAAATCAGGCTGCCATTAACCCATTTTGGGGTGCCTTGTCTCAAGTAGGAATCTGTGACCTCGATGAATCCTGTGAACAGGTGGATGACTCATCAGAACTGCGTGCAACACAGAGCATGGTTGATGCCTATTTGGCAGAAAACAGGCATCTGTCAGTGCTTGATGATCCTCTGGTGTACAGGAGTAGCAAGGTGAATGAATGGCCAGAGCTGACTTCAGTAGCACTAAAGTACCTGACCAGCCCACTCTCCAGTTTAAGTGTGGAGAGGGTACTCAGTTCTGCGGGGACAATAGTGCGTGACTGTCATACTAACCTATCACCTACAAATGTAAGCAAGCTGACATTTATAAAAATGAATGAAGGTCACATACCAAGTTGAACAACCACATCTGTGTTTGTACCCCATCACAATGATGGTTGTGTTGATGATGTGGACAAACCAGACCACCCTGGTGGTAGCGTCAAATGATGTACCATTGCGGTAGATGAATCAGTCATGGACAAATAATTCCCTAGTGGGTACAACTCCAACCCTAATGACTGTGAGGGCAGCTTCCTGTTTGATCAGGATGAGGAGAATGTTGGTGGTAGTGCGTAACGGGTTTAAAGACTGTCACATTTCTGTAATGGTAACATTTTTTTGTGTTTCATTAAAGAAAAACAGTGTCCTTGACTGTCATTCCATATGACAGAGATATACAAATAATGACCCATCATTATATTTTACCTTCCCCTTTGTAGATTTTGTGAGTACACTTAACAGAAAGTGTACTGTCATTAGCAAATACGGTCAGCCTAATAAACACAAATGTCATCTTGTTGTAACCACTTAAATCCTGCTGATAAAATGACAGATATCCTCCTCTGTCCTGACATAGAAAGACTGTAACACACCATATCAGCCACCCGTCTTCATGAGAGTGAGAGACAGAAAATGTATACCTGTGCACATGCACAATGTATGAACTCACAGCCAGCCACAGCCACCCATCTTCATGAGAGTGAGAGACAGAAAATGTGTACCTGTGCCCATGTCCAATGTATGAACCTGCAGCCAGCCATAGCCTCTTGTCTTCATGAGACTGAGATAGAGAAAATATGTACCTGTGCCCATGCCCAATGTATGAACCCACAGCCAGCCACAGCCACCCATCTTCATGAGATTGAGAGACAGAAAATGTGTACCTGTGCTCATGCCCAATGTAGGAATCTGCAGCCAGCCACAGCCACATACTATGGTTTTTCCTTGAACTGTGGTGTGAATGCATCCTTAACCTTTGTATAGATGCCTTTGTCACCAAATACTGGCAACTGATTTTCATTTAGTTTTAACAGGTTCCAGTTACAAACAGTGTAACAGGACAGGACTACTGTAGTACTATGACTATGACCACCTAAAGGATATCATTTTCAGGTAAGTATCAATCTTATTTCATCTGTTCTGTTTAGTCTTTCATTTTTTCAAGCCAGTGTAAGGCATGCAATAGAGGTGACATACAGGCCAGATAATATATTTTTCATGCACATGTCAGTCACTGGCATACTTCAGCATGCCATGGTTCTATAACATTTTATCCTGGTCATGATAACACATCATGTAATGTAACTTAAGACAGTGTGCCAGTGTGTGTGACACACACTAAATGTGTTAGTTGGTCTTGGACTGGCTTACTAATAGCTTGGTATTTTAAGCTGGATATAACAGACAGGAACAGCCGCACTTGGAACAGAATGTGGTAGTGCAATGAAGTCTGAATAATTTCTTCTTTATCTGTTTGCAGGTAACACTTAGGTGCTGTGTGCTGCCATCGGCGCTTTAATCAAATCAGAAAACGTGCAACTGGTATGAAACTGGAGGATACACAGAAAATCTGTAAAGAAGACAAAAACATCACTGAAACTTGTTGAAATGATGCCCAACCCCCCCAAAGAAAGAAATACATACCTTTCACAGCTTGACATTTTTCGGATAGCCAAAGTGATCAGCAAGCCGCAATGTGCACAACCAAAGTAGGACTCTATGACATGTGAGAGAAAAAAAAAGAAATGATTACATATATAGAAAGTAAATATCTGGGTCTCTGAAAAAACCTGAGTGTGACAGGTACAGTAACTTACCAATGGTGGTATGAATACACACACAGGGCAGCATGTTTCATTCAGCGCAGCAGATTAATGGTCCTCCCAGGACATCAAATTATGGTTCACCCCATGGTCATCTGCAGCTATCCTCATTTGGAAACACACTGTGCATCAGCTCAGTCAGCACTCAGCAGCAGCAGAAAGCAGAAAGACAACAGCAGCAGCAGCAGCAGCAGCAGAAAACAGAAGGACAACAGCAGCAGTAGCAGCAGGCGCCAGAGTTGTGGCTGTTGGTGCAGGCTTTAATCAGCGCATCCTGAAATACTGTAATTGTGACTTTTCAGAACATTTTCTCATGTGATTATTCTTCATCGGGGAGTTGGGCCTTTTCATGGTATTTTAACAGCAGTCATTTGAATGGGCACACTTATGCAGAGTTGTGGCTGTTGGTGCATGCTTTAATCAGTGCATCCTGAAATAATTGTGACTTTTCAGAACTTTTTCTTAAGTGGTATTCTTCATCGGGAGTTGGGACACTAATACTGCATGCTGAATGATGTAGCAAGTAGAAGTATAAGCATGCTACATTCACATATCATAATAATTTCTTTTTCTGGGGGGTTGGACAGTAATTGTGTTCGGTGATGGTAGGGTATTTTTGTGGTTGTTGTGGGTATGCTAAGAAAACTGAACACAGTCAACCGTACCCTAAAGCTTATATTGCATGACAACTACCCCACAGTGCAATAATCTGTTGACAATTTTTACCTGTCCTTTCCTATGCAGTTTTCGATTGGTAGTAGCTGTCAACTAACTTGTGTATATGATACCCTTATTTACACAATTTATGACTGCTGGACTACGTTTTTTCATGTGACATATTAAACACAGTGCTACTTTTAGTCTTGCTTGCAGCAGGTTTTCATCAGTATTGACATCTGTTTTTGTATCTCTGTAATTTCAAATAATTTCTATTGTGACTAAAACGATGTACCATGCAATCCAGCAGGACATGGTACACCTCCATTACAATACGGCGCAGTAGGTGTTCAAAAACAGCTGGGTATACTGATTAAAACAACAGTTCAGAACAAGATTAAAAGGATCAATACTGTTATTTCATATGTGAAAAAAAGGGAGTAAGCAAGCTACAAAGAATCAGGGCATTAATGCATGTCCTAGGTGCAATGCGAGACATGAAGGCTTGCTAGAGTGACTTACTCCAGCTGGGAAGTGCATTAATGCCCTGATACACCCATGGGTTGGAGTGGGTTATCGCACTTATAAAGCAGGCTAGCTAACTGTAAAAAGCAAACAATAAAAACCTTTCAATTCATTTATGAATGACCAGGTGATACTTCTTGCCAAATGGCAAGTTGTCACATTTGAACTTTCATTAATGACCTTTTTATAATGCATAAGAACATTAATTGTGGAAGGAATGGTATCATACATAAAAGCCAGTAAATAAGGGACAATTGAAAATAGAATAAAACTATAGGTCAAAATTTTTAAAGAACAGGTATACATTGAAGGTGGTTACCCAGCAGTGCACACCTCAAACATATATGATAGCTGACATTCTCCAGTGTTGAGGAATATTAATAATATCATGTGGTCCAGTCCAGTAAAAATGTTATGGCACCAGGACAGTGTACCCACAGAAAAACACAGCAGTATCCTAAACCAGGTGACACACCCCCCGGCAGGAACCCCCAGCAACCTTTTGTGACATCAGTAAATTAAAATCAGAGTGTGCACTCCATTGACATGTATGGGCATGAATTTTGAAAAGCTTTTCGTACTATTTTCTGTTGCAATTTACAGAAATCAAAGTGACCGCTGGAGTGGAGTAACAGTCACTCTTACTACAGCAGTCACTTTCATTTTTCTAAATTGCAGCTATAAATAGTACTAACAGCTAAAGAAAGATTGCACCCATACAGGTCAATGGAGTGCACACTCAGCACTCATTTTCTAACTTCACAAAATTAACATGGGGATGCCTGCATGGGGGCGTGTCAGCAGGTTCAGTAAATGCCTCTGTTTTTCTGTGGGTAAATATTCGGGGTGCTATAACATTTTTACTGGAAGAGGAAGACCTTTCAGTCACTGTCCATAGATTAATAATCCACAGACATCGCAGTAGGATAAATTCTCACAAAGACTATTTTACCAGCATACAGATACAGTTGCCCCTTCCCAGTCCCCACATAGTAAGTCGAATGATATTGCGCAGTACCCATGCTTTGTCAAGGCTGAAGTGATAATTGGCATTACACCATACTTAAGAAGTTTAATTAAAGTGACAGTGGTAAAAAGTGCAGATATAAAGTGCAAAACGTTTGTGCAAAGGATAATAATAAATAAAGATAATAAAGGGGTATGCTGTTAAATAATAGTAATTGATCTATGTCTATGTGTTGTACCTACAAAGGCAGGTCTATAAACTGTGTAACATGATGGAATTTAATGTAAGATTTAGTAAAACGTGTCTAAAAATAGATCATGTTTGCACATGCTTTTTGCACTTTATATCTGTGCTTTTACCACTGTCACTTCAATTAAACTTCTTAAATATGGTGTAGTGCCAATTACCACCTCAACCTTGACAAAGCATGGGTACTGTGCAATATTGTTCAACTTACTGTGAAGGGACTTGGGGGGGGGGGGCACCTGTATCTGTATGCTGGTAAAATAAATGTTTGGGGAATTTATCCTACTGCAATCTCTGTGGATTATTAAACTGTGGATAGTGACTGAAAGACGTACTGACTGCTCCTACTTTACTAGACAGAACAGCATGGTATTATTAATACCCCTCAACACTGGAGCAAGTCAGCTATCATATATGTTTTGCAGGGGGCTGTATGACAGGAAGAACACATTACTGCTAAAATAAATATTTTACTGTATGTAAAAAGATTATTAGGTAGGAAAAGAAGGAAGGGAAGGACAGCATTTTTTATGTTCTTTTCTTTTACCATTTTTGGGGCGTGTTTTTACAATTTTTGGGGGGAAGAAGGTCAGTAAAAAGGAAAACAGAACACACAATGTTATAAAAAGTTATACAGAAAACAAAAAGAATACACATCCAGGTGGTGATGAATCAGCAGCAGTTGCAGCATTGCTATTATTTGCAACTGATTACCTTCAATTTCTTCATCCTTCTCCATGTTCTTCACCACACTACTCAGCTGGTCTACCTCACTCCACGGCAGCCCAAGATCCGCCTGTGTAGCAGGACTCAAGGGGTTGCGCTCCCATGCAGGTGCTGGAGCAGCTACTTGGTCCCGCTCCCTTCTCCGTTTCTCATCCCGTGCAGGTGGAGGTCATGCTGCCACCTGTTGCACAGAAGGTGCATTGCTGGAAACTTCTGCTGCCTTGGCCTCCCACTCTGCATGGTGGTGATTTACAAGGTGAGTACGCTGCCCACCTGTCCCAGGATGACTACCACTGGGCCCACACCACACCAGCACACCACAGATGTTACATTTCACAACACTGGGGTCACCAAGCAGTGAAGAAAGAAAAATGCCACACTACAGAGCTGTGTGGAGGACCTAGCACAGGTGGTGGGAGGGCCCCATATGTTACATGCTGCTGGACACTTGGGTGGGAACAACCTGCTGCTGTTCTTCTTGCTGCTGCAGTGGCTGGTGTAACTGTTCCTGCTGCTTGTGCTGCTGATGCTGAACTGCCATTGCCATGGCCAGTGGTGGTGGGGGGGGAGTGCTAGGTGTCACTGGCAGGGATGCTTACATCATGCCACCACTATCTCCACTTCCAGGGAAGGGAGCACTAACAGGGAAAAAAATTAATGTGGCTGATGCATATGGTGCCACTATACATCCTTGGCTTGACATGATGATCTCTACGTGCCCCCAAACTGAAACGTCCTCTCTCCATTTTATCAAACAAAGAAACAAATTTAACTATTAAGAACAACTACTAGCAAACAAATAAAAACAAAAACAAAAAAATCAAAAGGGGCACAACTCAAAAAAAAGTAATATGGACTTAAACTGCAAAAAAAAGGCAAATTGAACAATAATATAAATCGCTCTCTCTCTCTCTAACACACAGGTAGTTCTTTCTCCAGCACTTGGCAAGGTGAAAGTGAAACTAGTTCACTATCTTGCTGATTAACTTCCTACCTGTAACATGTGACTTGCAGATTGTGAGTCGTGATCTGTGGCTATTTCAATTTTGACACACTTCACCTTTCTGAAAAATAAGGCAAAGTGAACTCGAAGTTGAAAACGCGAAGTCATGTTAAAGGCAAAGTGGCCCTTTTCAGTGGAGATTTCGCATAGCCTCAAATGTATGCAAAGTAGGTGACTTCACGTTTACTTTGCTTAGGGAGCAAAACTTTGCTGCCTCTCTAACTACCAGTGGCAGTCCCTTCCCTTGCAGTATGTGCTCCCATCTGGCCTTCACCAAGTGGCAGCAAGCATCAGGATGCATAATGCCCCCCCACACACACACACAGACACACTGAAGGTGGAGAGCTGTGTCTGAGATGCATAATCTTCCTTCCCCCAACCATCTCTCAAGTAGCCTGAGGTCGGTTCCTGACATGGGTTTCTGGCATAGTGAATGGAAGCACTACTGTAGTGCTACCAGGGTGGCTTCTTCATAATCCTATTTAGGAAATAATAATCATCTCCTCAGCAAGTGACTGTGAAAACAAAAAAAAAATATGGGGTAAAGTACAGGAAATCATCAAACAATGCCCAGTGCATCCCCCAAGTGCTCCTCAAAGGAGCCTGCACACCATTTAAAGTTATTCCATTTTTTTTACTCATTTTCCTCTTCCTTCCATAATTTTAGAAGGGGGTTCATGGTCTTATCATTCAGATGAACCATTATTAGCCTGACCACTGATGGCAAGTTGACCCCTAATAGCTCAGATCCCAACACTACCTTACTTTAACATGCCAGTGTGAGCTGTGGTATTATTGCCATTCCTTATTTGATCTAGGAGGCAGTGCACTGGATTTCATTTGAGTCTGATGATGGACACACTTCAGCAGCACTCCTATCACATTTTGAGAAAAATGTATAAGAAATATGATTAAATCTCAGTGAATTAGTCAGGGCTGAGCTTGCTGCACCCTTAATGATCTAGCTGTAGAAAAGAACTAGATGAAACCAACAGAGTAAAGTTCATTTCTTTCTGCAAATATTCTTAGTAATAAAGAAATAAGGGTAATACTAAAAATATAGGCTGAATTATGTCTAAATATTACAATAGTTAAACTTGTTTCCAATGATGTCAAGGGTTATTTAACTAGTGCTCTCTCATACCTAATTCCAGCACTTTGTGATTGTTTAATGTATATATACAGTGGAGCCCACCAGGATGCAATGGAGAATTCTGCAGAATTTTGCAGAGTTACAGCAGGAAGCAAAGTAACTTCAATGGAAGTTATTCTCTTTTCTCATGCAGGAATCTGTGATAGTGCATTGTATCCTGGTGGACTCCACAGTATGTAAGCCATCGTTAATGACATGTAATGCACTTCTTGAGCATTAATGTAAGCCCTGGGCATTTGCTAGGTATGTAACCAAAAGTTGAGTGCCTTTAAACAGATATGGGGTGTGCATTAATGCTTTTGGAATGCATGCTCCTGGAGTGGCTTATTGCACTTATAAAATGGGACAGGTTTGCAGGGCAAACTACAAGAATAATAGGTTTCAAATATGCATACATTACATAAATGTATACAGATTTACTCTACCAGAAGAAATGGTCCTTCTGACTGGATGGCTGGTACACACACACACACACACACACACACACACACACACACCACTACCACCATGCTGTCTGTGACAGCACTATGTGATTCCGGTTTGCAACACTACCTCACCAAACTATGCACCAACACCCTCCCCACCCATCTTTTCAAAACTAACCTTGAAGCATGCAGTTGTGAAGATTTGCTGTGCTATAGAGTACAGTGCTGTACTACAATCCTCTTGTATTTAATTTGACTCCCAGTCGAGAATTCCAGGTTCATGTCTCATTAGTTCTGTGTGGTTTCACGCAAAGTATTACTGGGATGAGAAACCAGTATCTGTGATTGGGAGTCATTCTAAAGAAATGTGGATCATCATTTACAATTGGAAACTGAGAATTAATCAATAATGAATGACAGGGCTTGTGTTGTTGTGGGATTTACACGTACCTTGTGTGGTGTGTCATAAGGCACAGCCGAGTGACTTAAACCACAAAAGAAGTGTATAAATCTCACTACTACACATGCCCTGAAGTGTATTATTATGATTTTAAATTAATCTGTTATTAAAAATTAAAATAAAAATGAATTAGGTTAAAAGAAAGTAAAGATTTGATTACTGGATCTTTACCAGTTGTCTGTTGCAGGATTTACACATGGTCATGTGACATGTTCTGAACAATGAGGTTGCAGGATTTTTGAGACCCATTTTATGTCACTTTTTACTATAGTGTGCATAGAGGGTAGTTTTAAACAGCTCATGGGTCACCCATGAAAATAGGCAGCTGTGCTTAGTGAGCCTTATATGGTTACCAAAGGGAAGAAAAACACAATTAGAAAGTGGGTGTCCACCTGCCTCAGACAATCAGCATACAGGATATAACTTGCTCATTTTATGAAGATATATACTGTGTGTTGTACTTTGTAATATACTGTATGTATATCATTTGCAGAATTGTGCTTTTACTATTGTTGTAAACTACAGTTATCCTATCGTTCACCTGTTAGTATAACTAGTATTTGTAATGATAAAGTACGTAAATGCTTTGCTGCTGTATTAGGTCCAACCAGAACCCTTTTGCAAAATAGGTGTTATATCTCAATTAAGCTATCCTACTGTGTAAAACTCAAATAACTATCTGCTGTCATTCAAATTGGTTGCTACCAATGTTGGTTCTAAATGCCAAAAATAATTAGCCATGTGGCTAAATCCCATAATTTTTCTTACTGCCACTGCTTATTTTGTTCTCGCTATATAACTATATAAGCCATTTCTTTTTAAAGAAGAACACCTGCTATCTTGACATATAAGGCATTGGCCAACAGTGGCTGATTACAAAAACATTTTTAGCCACATTATTTTTAAAAATTCAAATGGCTCAGTGGCTAATATGTCAAGCAAGCATTGATGTGTTACCAAAAGTTTCCATAGTCAAATGGTAGTATGATAATCATTGTACTAAGTGTAATCTTTGATAATCTTTTCATCTGAAGTTACTGTGTGTATATATTCTGTATATAAAATCATCAGTATGTGGGTGTACACATCTCCAGTGATATGTGGTCTAGCTGTCAAACTCTTAACGTGGAACAGTCAGCACTAGAAGACTCCTACACAAATGTGTGGCAAGTCCCAATTTGCATTTGGTTTTGCAAAGAATGTTTTAATTTTTTTTTTACTTACTAGTATAGTGGATTGTATCAGGTTGATTCTGCTGAGTTCTAAGCTGCCATTTGCTATAACAAGAAATCCAAGTATCCCCTGCAGCTGACATCAAAGCAGGGCTGCAGGAGTGGGAAATTCAAAACCCTGTAGTACAAGTTTGAGATTTTATAAGTTCAAATCACAAGTTTGCAAGTCCCGCTGTTCTCTTAGGGCTATGTATAGTACTCTGTGACTGTACATAGCCTGGGAGGACAGCAGAACCAGAAAACAAAAGATCAGATCTTATAATAACTCTAGCATGCACTGCAGACTATTGAATATCCCACTGCTGTTGCCCTGCTCTCAAGTCAGCTGCCAGGGATTCTGGGATTTCTGGTTACAGCAAATGTAAGAAGTGCTGCATCCTCACATATCACTTTTTCACATGGGAATCTGGATTGCTCTTGTACTGAGCAGCACACAGCATTCATCCACTGACAGGAGCAAAATGAGTTGATAATTTCATGTCAATAGCAGTTAATAATACAGTAGGGCTCAGAGAAAAGGTTTGTCATGTTACCACATGTCATTCACTAACTCTTAGTAGCCCGAGTTAACAAATGGTTAATTCAGTTTTTATCTACTTTTATCAATTTGTCACCTTTTTCTCACAGAATGATTTCTATTGATATAACTATTTAACACTAAAATCATCATGAAAATAGTTTCAGAATACCTTCAGTTGTAACAGAAGCTATCACTGAGCACCCTGTATATAAAGGAGTTGTTAGTGCCTTGCATGAAGAGTACTGTCATTTTCTTTTTTTTACCAATTTTGCAGCTCCCACATTAAATGATTTGTGCCATGCAAACTGCCCAGCTTGTTCACAGTGAAGACCGCTGTCAGATTATATTGTAGAGTGGTCACAACAGTGGTTTGTGCTTGTGCATTGGTT
The DNA here is from genome assembly GCA_016271365.2 of Neoceratodus forsteri. Lineage (NCBI taxonomy): Eukaryota > Metazoa > Chordata > Ceratodontiformes > Ceratodontidae > Neoceratodus > Neoceratodus forsteri. Next base: position 761,948,276 of record CM057449.1, on the reverse strand, counting down.
TGTTCTGTGTGCTGCTCTTCAATTTACCATTATGTGTTATTGTTATGTAATACATGGGGAGTATTTTCTCCCATTGAGAAACTGGGTTATAATTTGCCATTATAACCTGTGAGTTATAACGGCGAACACACAATGGGTTTCTCACATTCTGTGCATGCCTAAGCTCTTTTTCCCCGCTCACCGATCCCGGGACTGCCACTTCATGAACTACAACTGCTGCACACAACACAACAAAATCAGCTTGGATTAAACAGTTCAACTTGCAGCAAATTCACAGACATACATTAACCTTTACCATCAGGAGTGTATTTCAAAAATAGCTGCCTTCCCCAGTCATCTTCAAAAAATTGCGATGATTATTGCAACAGCACGGACATGACCCTCTTATTCCTGCTCCCTCACATCAGGTAGCAAACTGTGAAAACTGTTTATTTTTTATTTTTTGTATTGGTGAAAGTAAAGAAAGTAAAAACTTAAATAAAATGAATCTAACTCCTGGGGCTCAAAACAGCAAACTGATTTTTTTAAACAGCAGCTGCACACAAGTCACACTCCTACTACTTTTAACAAAGTGATGCTGGGAAAACACTACCCAGCAATTACATAAAACAATGCATGGGGGTGAGTGAGTGAATGAATGAAAAATGATGTGCACCTTTGGTGTGGGATGCTCATATAAACCCCTCAGGCTTTGCCCTTGGGGTGTATGTAGCATCCCACACCTCGGGTGGCCATAATTTCTCATTATGCACTCACCCCCATACATTATTGTATATGTATTGGGATCCTAGCTAGTACTCCCCATATCTGGGGTCTTGTAGCAGCACAGAGGATACAAAGAGAGTGTTGTGGCTTTAACTGGGCCAGCTGAGGGGATGTTAGAGAGGTGGAATGCAAAATGTTCAAACAATAAGAAAAACAAGAGGGTGAGAAGACAAGGAATGCACAAGGGTGGTAGCAAAGCAGTATCCGGGGTCAGATGGAAGGGGTATGCCTTAACACCAGGAGCCTGGGTAAAAAATCAGTGAGCTTCAAGTATTAACGGTGGGCACTGAGGTGGACCATGTGACCACTACAGAAACATGGGCTTCAGAAAATACCAACTGGGACCTGATGGTCCCTAGGCACTCAATTTTCAGAAGGGATAGAATAACAGGTAGAGGGGATGGAGTAGCCATTTTTGTCAAGAATGGCATCCAGGATGTGGATGATGGGTGCATCGGGGGTAGTAATGGGGAGACAGAGTCACTGTGGGTGCAATTCACGGGAGCTTAAAGCAAGAAACTGCAAGTGGGCCTAATCTATTGACCTCCAGGACAAGGGAAAGAGGGACAGAGAGCTCAGGGAAGAACTTGAAAGAGGGATGGCAAAGTGAGAAGTAGTGGTAGTGGGTGATCTGAACCTGCCATATATTGACTGGGATGTTCAAGTAGCCAGGAGCACTAGGAGTCAGGCTTTGCTGGATGCATTCCAGGACTGTCTACTGTTACAGCTAGTTAGGGAGCCCAGCAGGCAAGCTGCAATCCTCAATGAGCTGCTCACCAACTTGGAAATGGTAGGAGCTGTGAGAATATGGAAGCCACTGTGGAACAGTGACCATAATGTCATTTAATTCAAACTGGCCCTTGGGTTGTGAAAACCCCAATGGAGAGGTGAAGTCCTTGATTTTAGAAGGGCAGACTTTAACAGGCTGAGGGAGATGCTCAGTGAAAACTGAGTAGAGTTGCTTGGACGGTATCCTACCAGGTCAGATACCATAATTTTGGTCGGATATCAGATAGCCTCAGATGGCATAGCTATACAAACAATTATCCTAGCTCTTAGGATCCACTGTAAGTATCCAATGTATCCATGTATCAGACCTGTATCCGATGGATCTAACTATTGGATCCAACTATCCGGGGTTGGGTCTGATGGATCCTCCCACCGAATCCTATTATCTGAGGTCGGATCTGATGGATCCACTGGTTGGTTCCTAGGTCAGACAGTAGTACTATCTGATGGAGGATAGTCTGAATCACAAAAGCCCTATCCGAGCAACACTAAATGTGAGTCATGATAGACAACATGCAGGGATGGAAGAGAGATGGGGGCAATTAAGAGAGCCATTCTTGAGGCATCTATGTTATGCGTAAGAACAGCAACCAAAAAGAACAGGTTTAAGAGACCATTATGATTCTTGGCAAGAGTCAGGGAAGCAGTAAGGGAAAAGAAAAAGGCTTTCTACAAGTATAAAGAAAATCAGGGGGAGTGGCAGTTGGGGAGGCAAAAGCAGACACACAGCTGCGTATTGTGGAGAGATTGAAGAATGGAGAAAACCTGTTCTTCCTATAGATTTGGAAAAAAAAGGAAGAAAGCAGGAGGAATTGTAAGGCTAGCTGAAGAGGTAAAGTGACAGAGGAGGCATTGTAAAAGAGTGCCATCCTTAATGATTACTTTTGCTCAGTTTTTCCTAGCGAAGATAGTGGGCCCTTGCCAGAGAGTGGTATCAATGTGGTTGCGAAGGGGATCCCGGATATGAAGCAGTCAATATTTATAAGTGAAAGGGTCCAGAAGGGACTGGCAGCCCTAAATATAGATGAGGCACTGAGACCGGATGGGTTGCATCCGTGGTTACTCAGGGAACTGGCAATGGTACTGGCTGAACCTCCTGTAGGTCTGTTTAACAGCTCGTCCAGAACAGGGGTAGTTCCAAAGGATTGGAGGGTGGTGAAATCCATAATGGGTACCCCACCCATTACGGAGTTCGATACCCTCCAGTCCCTCAGACAAGGAACAAGAGGGGAACTATGGGCCTGTCAGTCTTACCTCTATTGTAGGGAAGCTGAAGGAGTTACTGGTCAAAGAGGATCTTGTGTACTACTTGAAGATCAATGGTCTCTAGGATAGTAATCAGCATGGATTCATGGTAAGGAGGTCTCATCAGACTAACCTGATAGTTTTCTTTGACTGGGTGGCAAGGGAACTGGACAGGGCCATGTTGTGGATTTGCTCTACTTCAACATCAGCAAGACTTTTGGCTCAGTGCCTCTCAGATGCTTGCAGAAGAAGATGGAGGACCTGGGTACAGCTAAGGTCATAGTAAACTGGGTAGGTAACTAGATAAAGGGAAGACAGCAGAGGATTGTGGTTGGTGAGGTTAAACCAGAAGGGAGGGAGGTCACAAGTGGGGTACCACGGGGATCTGTCCTGCGTCCAGTACTCTTCAATATGTTCATCGGTGACACCAGTGTGGGAATTCAAGGAAGGCTGTGTCTCTTCGCAGATGACACTGTGTTCTGTAGGAGGGTGGATTGCAATGAGGGAATCAAGGAAATGCAGAGTGATTTTACAAGAGCTACAGGGGAGGTCTAAGGTCTGGCAGTTGAAATTCAATGCCAAAAAGTACAAGGTAATGCATTTAGGGTATAAAAACCCTAGGACAAAGTACTGGATGGGTGGGGTGAGCTTAAACACTATGGCAGAGGAACAGGACCTTGGAGTTATCATCAGTAACTCCCTCAAACAATTGAGTCAGCGCAATAAGGCATATAGCAATGTGAGTGGGATACTGTGATGTACTGGGAGGGGTACTGACAGCAAAAGGGAAGAGTTAAAACTTCCCCTGTACTGAGCATTGGTGAGGCCACACCTGGATTACTGTGCCCAGTTCTGGATCCCTCACCTCAGGAAGGATAGGGACAGGCTGAGGACAGTGCAGCACAAGGTGTGGCCTCACCAATGATCTGTACAGGGGAAGTTTTAACTCTTCCCTTTTGCTGTCAATACCCCACCCAGACCCTCAGGAAGGAGGCAGAGGACACCACAGGGAAAGGAAGCAGCTCCTGTTAGGGGAATCAATTATTAGGGGGATAGAACTGGGGGGAGCAGGGAAAACTGAAGTAAGGTGCCTGAGTGGTGCCATGGCTTGGAGGGACAGGAAGTGCATCCTTAGGATCACAAGAACAGTTGCACGGGAGTCTGAGCTGGACATCATTGTCCACCTAGGAACAAATGACTGGGCTCATCATGAGATTAGAGCAGAAGGACTTTGTAGAGTTGTGAGGGGCTCAAGACAAGTAGCACACAGAGGATCCTTCTCAGAGGTGCTGCCTGTCAGTGGCATGGGTGAGGCGAGGGTACTTTGCAACATGCAGTTTAATGAATGGTTGAAAAAATGGTGTGGAGCACAGGGGTTTGGCTTCATTGGGGACTGGGGCTCCACCGGAAGAGACACCAGCGTATACTGGCAGGATGGTATGCATCTGTCCAGGAAGGGAACAAGTCTTTTGGGTAATATGTTTAAATGCTTCATTGGCAAGCTTTTAAACTAGTCACAGGGGGAGGCACTAATAAGCAGCAGGAAAATCCCAGCATCCCCCTACAAAACAGGGTACTAAATGAGAAAAAGACCAAGGTAGAAAGGTCAGTGGGGGATGTTGCTACAGAAGGTAAAGCCATCAAAAAATGGAGAGCAATGAGTACCAATGCCCGTAGTCTGGGTAACAAGCTTCCTGAATTAGTGGCCTTGATGGAGGAGGAACATCTGGATATCGAGCAGTCACAAAACATGGTACACGTGAGAACCATGACTGGGACGTAAACATACCAGGATACACTATCTACAGTAGGGACAGGAAGGGTAAAACAGGAGGAGGAGGAGTAGCTCTCTACATAAGGGAAGGAATCAAAGCAACAGAACAAAAGGGTAAACAGGGAGGAGAAGAAGCACTGTGGGTCAATCTGGAGACAGGCAATGGCACCACAACCTGCACAGGGGTTGTATACAGACCCCCCTCTCAGGGGCAGGAAATGGACAAGGAAATGGTAGAAGGTATACTTAGAATGGCAGAAAAAGGGGAGATATTGCTGATGGGTGATCTGAATATGCCAGATGTTAACTGGAGTGCAGTTGCAGCAGCCACTTCTAAGAGTGGGGTTATTCTAGATGCCCTACAGGGGGCATGCCTTAGACAACTCGTATTGGAACCCACTTGAGAGGGAGCAATCTGATACTGGTTCTCTCAAATGGAGATGGAGAGAGGATCACAGATGCAGAAGTGGGTAGCCATCTGGGAACTAGCGACCATCGAACAGTATGGGTCACAATAAACACAGCAATAGAGTCAAGCCATACAAAGGCAAAAGTACTGGACTTCAGGATGGCTGACTTTGCCAAAATGGGTGAGTGCCTAAGGAATGCACTAGCAAATGGGCAGGAAGGAGGGGTGGAAGAACAATGGGGAATAATAAAACTGCCATCACAGAAGTAACGAGCCTTGTGTGAAGCAAATAAACAAAACAAACGATGTAAGAAACCACTATGGTTCTCAAAGGAGGTGGCAGTGAAGGTTCAAGAGAAAAAAAGCATTCAGGAAGTACAAGGAATCACAGAAGGAGCAGGACAGAATTATATCAGTTAAAGCAAAAGGAAGCTGGGGAAGGCAGTCAGAACAGCAAAGGCCTGAACCGAGGAAAAGATAGCCAACTCAGTTAAGAAGGGATAAAACCTTTTTAGGTACATCAGGGAGCGAAGGAAGACCAAGGGAGGGATACTGAGTCTTAATAAAGGGAGGGGGGCAAGTGACTGTGAAAAGGCAGAGAAACTAAACAAATATTTTTGCTCAGTATTTACAAATGAAGAGGGAGAGGTAACTAAAACAAACAATAGAAACACTCTGGATACAGAAGTTGATACCAGCCCATTTACAGAAGAAAGGGTTCTGAAAGAATTCTTAAAACTGAAGGTGGACAAAGCAATGGGGCCTGATGGGATTCATCCCAGAATTCTAAAAGAACTAAGGATAGAACTAGTGACACCACTGACTACCCTCTTTAACAAATCATGGGAGGATGGGGTGGTACCTGAGAACTGGAGGAGGGCATAAGTGATTCCCCTTCACAAAAGTGGGAGCAGGGCAGAAGCAGGAAACTACAGACCAGTTACTTTAACCTCAGTGATAGGGAAAATGATGGAATCACTTCTGAAGGAAAGAATTGTCAAGTACCTAGAGGCCAGATAGGCACAAGATCCAAGACAGCATGGATTCACAGCAGGAAGGTCATGCCAGATGAATCTAATAGATTTCTTTGACTGGGTGACCAAAGTAGTAGATCAGGGAGGGGCTGTGGACATGGCCTACCTAGACTTTAGCAAGGCATTTAACACAGTCCCACACAAAAGATTAATATACAAGTTAGCCAGCCTGGGAGTGGGTCCCAAGATGATAGCCTGGGTAAAGAATTGGCAGGGAATAGGACACAGAGGGTAATAGTAAATGGAGTCCACTCTGAAGAAATGGGGGTTACTAGTGGGGTACCGCAGGGTCCAGTATTAGAACCAGTCCTTTTCAATGTCTTTATAAGTGACATTGCAGAGAGACTGGAAGGAAAAGTAGGTCTCTTTGCAGATGAGACTAAGATCTGCAACAGAGTTGATGCACAAGGTGGGATGGAAAGGATGAGAAGGGACTTGACAAGGTTAGAGGAATGGTCAAATGTATGGCAGCTTAGATTCACTGCTAAGAAGTGCAAGGTAATGCACCTGGGAAACAAATGTCCAGAGAAAGAGTACACAATGGGGAGTGAGATACTAACAACAACAAAAATGGAAAGGGACCTGGGGGTAGTCATATCAGATGACTTAAAGGTGGGCAAGCAATGTGAGAGGGCAGTAAGGAGGGCTGGGGGGATACTGGGATGCATAGGGAGAGGCATCACCAGTAGAAAACAAGAAGTTGTTATCCCTCTGTACAGACAGCTGGTGAGACCCCATCTGGAATACTGCATGCAGTTCTGGAGACCCAATCTCCGCAAGGACATAGACAGGATGGAAGCTGTCCAGAGGAGGGCAACTAAATGGTGCAGGGTCTGCACTGGAAGACATATGAAGAAGAGAGACTAAAGGAGCTTAATATGTATAGCCTCGAGGAAAGGAGGAGGGGGACATGATAGAAACTTCAGCACCTCATGGAAATCAACAAAGTCCAAGAGGGTAGCATCATTCAAAAAAAGAGGTGTGCAAGAACAAGGGGGCACAATTTGAAGATGGGGGGCAGCTAAGAGGTAGTGTAAGGAAGTATTTTTTCACAGAGAGGGTTGTGGATACATGGAACGGCCTTCCGGAGGAGGTTGTGGAGTCAAAAACAGTGGTTGAATTCAAGCATGCATGGGACGGTCATAAGGCAATTCTAGGGGGTTGGGGTAGAAAGAAGTAGGCTGCTGGTTAACTAGGATCTTCAGCTTATCCATTAGGTAGGGAAATAGACAGACTGGGTGGGCCAAGTGATCCTTATCTGCCATCAAATTCTATGTTTCTATGTTTCTAAGATAAAAAAATTGATTCTGGGCCAACAGGTCGGGTCCTATGAGGAGAGCCTCAAGGCACTGAACATGTACTCACTGGAGACTGGAAGAGAGACAAGAGAGATATGATAGAGACATTCAAGATCCTGAAAGGAATTAGCAAGGTGATTTATGAGGAACTATTTAGCTTGAATACTAATTTGCAGTCATGTGGACATGAGTAGAAATTGATAGGAGGTAGGTTAGGAGGGACATAAGGAAGTACTATTTTATAGAAAGGGATGTGGAGCCATGCAACAATCTACTAGCTGATGTGGGGGCCACTAAAACCATTGGTGTTTTCAAGCACATTTGGGACAGAATGGAAGGTATAGTGGGGACTCAGGGTGGCAGACACTGGGAGGAGAATGGGGGGATTGATGGGGAGGACTAGGACCCTGGAGGGACAGTAACTGCCATGGCTAAATAAGGAACTTGGGCAGAAAGGACAGACCACTGTTATTTTTCTGCCGTCATAGTCTATATTTCTATGTTTCTGTTTATCCTGACTTCTCTGTAAATCTGCTGTTCTTTTCTGCTTTTCTGATTTGATGTCTGGTTCCTAATGGGCATCTTTCAAAATGAATTGCTTTGCCATGCCTTGCCTCACTATGGGAGAATTGGATTTCTGTTAGCATTTAAACCCTTACAACATGCCTCTTCCGATATACCTGGCTCTGATCTGTGCACATTTATGTATGCAAACAGCCCATTGTGCCTCTGCATAATGTTTGCATAAGCTGCAACATGTGCATTAACTGCTAGCACCAGCACAAGAGTTCATGCTTTAGTTTCATTGCAAGAAAAACAATAAGTTATCTTCTAATCATTCTTCGTTGGGAAAAGCAATGGGACATTACTGTTACAGTAAACATAGAAACATTGAAAATGTCAGCAGGAAAAGATCATCAGTCCATCCAGTCTGCCCTGTTTTACTCTAACCTACCCCAGGACCCATTGAAGAGTTGAGGTAATTATCCATATCTCCTTCAAGTATCTGTCAACAGGTGACCCAAAGGAGACTCTCAATCTATTTGTGGAATCTTTTGCTCTGCTTTCTTTTTTCTGTAATCACAGATGACAAATTGATAATGACTGCTTTGGAGCAATCCATGGATGTTTTGGGCAGCAAAAAAAAAAAATCTGAGAAATTTAAATGTTTTCTCTGTTTTCAGTGAAAGTATAAAAATGTTATGTTTAGTGCCACTTAGAACTCAGTCATCTTCTTCTGCATGTCTTGCCTAGGTACACATGCTAAATGGCAGGGTGCATGTAACCCCCCCCAACCAATTTGGGGTTTACCTTAATGTCTTCCTGGGCTCTGTCCAGGCCCACTGCCAGGCTGATGTCCTGTAGAAGTAATAGATCCAAGGTGACCTGTTTGCTTCTGTGATTTACACGTGAGTGCCATGCTGTGCCTCCAAGCCTGTCCCTTTAAGAATCTAGCCATTATGCATACGGTAGATGGTCTGGGCTGGGTCCGAGTGTTTTAAGGCTTGCAACCAACCAGACACCACTTTGATTTGCCCCACTCTGCAGTCAGTAATAGAGAAGAGGGAGATTGAACTGGAACTGTACTCATTTACCTCTAATGTACTGTTATATTTGAATTAGAGTTTATTTAACCTGCTTTCCTTGCAGATTTGCCTCTCAAAATGGAGGCCACCATGTTAGGTCCGGGACTTCAGTAAGTGGACCAGTAGGACTCAGGAATCTTCAAAGGATCCCGAGCCAAGGTGCCTCATGGGAAGGAAAGACTAGTTTTTGTAGTTTTTAGTTTTGCACCTAAACTGAACTGAAGGGGGCACGCAGACTGTGACTGACAGCTCCCCCAGCCAACCAGAACTCAGGAATCCAAGAGAAATTCCCAGAACTGTGACAGACAGTGGTTCAGTTGGAGTTAAAGCTTGAAGAGTGAGCAGCTCAAGCTCTGGAGGAGCTGCTCCCATACGTAGCATAGGGGAATTGGCGGGATGAGGCCTGTATTGCCTCTCTGCCACTGTTCACCTTTATTGGACTGCCTGATTGTAGTAATCAGACTGACCTGAATTGTGACTGAAACTGCAGCAGAAGCATGGAGATGTTTAAAAAGCACTGTTTGAGATTTGGACCGAGGTTAGGCTCCTGTGAAGAGATCGGCCCAGAAGTGGTAAAGAGACTTATATCGGATTGAGAGGTTTGCTCAGTAAGTCAACTGCAATAGCAACCAGACTGTATCCAACCTGCTAGAAAATGTTAATGCTGTACTTGTTGAAAGTACTGAATGTTCACTGTGGGTCAAGGCTTGCCTTCCCATAACCAGATTGTTACACCAGCTGAAGGCTTCACCAGCAAAACAAATTTGAACTTTGCCAAGTGTTCATCCCACCTTGGGCAGATGCCAGTCTCAGCCCAAGCCAACCATCCCTGAGCCAGAGACTGTTCATCGGCAAGAGATCAACTTTGGGCATCCAGCCCCTATGCAGAACCAACTCACAGATTGCAGCCACCTAGAGGGAAAGGCCATGAAGAGAAGGTGCGTTGTGACAGCCCTGCTTCCCCAGACTCATTGGTGACCTACATGAAGTCTTCATATCATCAGCAATATCTTAGCCAATTAGTAGCGTGAGTAAACCCAGGGTAGCTTCCTGCAACAAGTCACTTAATTATCTGTGGCACCGTTTGATTTTTACAATAATATTCTGGGTCTCAAGAGACCTGGCCAACTGGCCAGGATTACAAAACATCAAATCTTTATTGTGCATGCTAACTGCCTTTTCTTTCCATCAAGTGCCCCAACAACAGCTGCAATGCTGGATATCCACAGGCAATGCCTCTGGGTAGCCAGTATTCCATCCTGGGTACCCAGTGTTGTAGAACTAATTATTTGGGACTAAACAGTGCATGCCAAGAACCTGAATTTAATCATTATAGTAATTGTTTAACTAAATTCATGTCCCTTCGTTGTTCACAAATCCCTGTATAAATCTGATTGTTATTTCACATTTAACTTGGCTTATGCTCATATTATTAGTTGGGTATAGTACTGACCATGTAGATTTGCTTTGCTAACCTTGTTTTTACAGGGGATTCCAGGGACATTGCTGAATGCCATACCCTGGGGGTAAGTGTAACGGGTGTGTGCCTATAATTAGTGTTCATTACTATTTGTGTGTTTACTGCTACTGAAGGTACAAAACCACTAGGAGGGTTGGTGGGTGGTTATAGCTTCCCAGAGGGCTATAACCGGTTGGACAGATACTCCCACTATTGTTACTCTGGGTGGAGGCACCTTATTACCGAATCCAGGCCCTTCAACCTGTGGTCAGAAATACAGGCAGGGGTAGTAATTTTAGGGATAGGGCTGCCTAGTGGTTACACATGCAAAATTAACAATGGTACTCAGAGGCATTAAGCTGTCTTAAGGTGAAACAGGACACCCAGGACCCACAGGAAATGAGATGTGGCATCTCAGCTAAGCTATCTTGTGTAAATAAACTGCTTTGAAAATCACTTTTGGATATGTATAATAAAAGCACCAAATAAATTGTATAATATTCTACAGTCCATCCTCTTTCTTACTCTGCCTCAAATTCTTCAGTCATCTCAGCTGTCTTTCAGTTGTTTTCATTCCAATTTCTGGATTGTGTGATGATGCTAAGTATGCAGTCTCTAGATCAGCAATATGGAACAACACTGAGCAATCAGGTAGTGTAATCACTGTTAGCCACATGGGACCAATATAGTATTTTACGATATACATACTCATGGTATAAAACATCTGTACCGATCTATGAGAAATCCATTACAGTCACCATTATATGCATGCAATAGAGCCTAATTCAAATATAGTTAGCAAAACCGGAGGTATGTAGCATGCATAAACAACTCAAGAAGACAGATCATTTTCAATTTGTTTGGTAAACCTCTCTAAGGTATATTCATTAATTCTAAAGCCTAAAACCCAGTGCAAAGCATTATGGGTATGCAACATTTTTGTTCTCAGCAGTGAGGTTAAACTGAATTTGAAGTGTATCACATATACGTAAATTCTGTACTATTCTACATGCACCACCTTTAATCAAAGTGCTAAAGGTGCTGAGGAATGCCAAAGCAATTTGTCACATCTTGTGTTAAATTCTTCTACCTCCTTAGCGGTCTTTTTTTTTTCCATTCCATTTTATCGGATGTAGGACCATGATGAGTGTCAGTTTGCTTAATCAGCAACAACAGTCAGCAGTGAGCAATCAGCTTGAGTAGTACCTGCCAGCCACAGTAGACAACGTCAGTATTTTACAATGCACATGCTCCTGCTATAAAACTTCTAGATCAATGTTCAGAATGAAGAACCCACTACAGTTGGCATGATATGCATGGATGCAGACTAAAACAGACACTGTGTTGAACAGGGTCCGTTAGTCCTGAACAAAGCCTGCAGCTTTGTAAGTGGGGCTGACAAACTCACGTACACCTGCACTCTACTCTCTCCTAAACTGGCTTCCTCTGCAGGATAGAATAAAATAACAATCCTGCCTGCCAGGCATGAAAGCCCTCATGGGCCTGACCTCCCCCAGGGCTGCAAGGTCTCCTATAACCTGCCCCAAATCCTTACCCAACCAGAGGCATGACTATCAGTACATTGGCTGTTACATTCAACTGAACAGCTCTAGCCAAATGCTCCTTTGCAACCAGGGCACCAAGCTAGCTTAATGAACTTCAGGTAATACAAAAGACACCAACTAAGCTGGGTCCTTTCAAATGGGAACTTTCAAATTTACTCCTACCTGGCTCCAAATGTAGCTGCTTCTCCTAAAGAAACCCATCCCATGCACTGTCACTTGCCAACTGCACCCCTACCCAACCCAACCCTTGCACCATCTGATCATAGTGCTTCTGCCCCCTAAGTTCCCCTCTTACATGTGCACATGATGTCAGCACCTCACCCACCACATGGTCTCCTCATGCATGTGCCTTGCCTCCATTCCAACGTGCCATAAAAGTGTACAGACTTAACCTCTGACAATGCCCAGATGGGCTGCTACCTTTATATAGCTCCTAGTGCCTATGTTATGCTTTGTATTATTTGACCCGTTGAATGTTAACGTTTGTTCACTCTGTATTGCCATAATGGTAGTTCTGTTACTCATTCTGTTTTGCTATGTCACTGAATCAATATTGTCCAGCCTTTGTTAATCAGTTTTTAATACTGTCTTTGTCATGGTATAAAAAAATTGTTATTCTGACAAGGAATCTTTGTAAATGAGCATTTCTGCTCAAAGGTATATTTCAGAACTTCTAAATAAATAAATAAACAAAAAAGACAGATCGGATCAAAGGTAGCATGTAGAATGCATTGACAATACAAGAAGGCAGATCATTTCCAATTTGTTTGATTATTATAAATCTTTACATTGTACAAGCATGCAACATAAAGCATAAAACCCAGTGCAAAGTATCACAGATTTGCAAATCCTTTCATGTAAGAAGGGTGAGATGAATAGGAAATCAAAATCCCATTATTGATTGTCGGCCATTTTAATAGGACCACTGACATTTCTAAGCACCATTTAAAGTATTTGGAGCACATGAACTGTTGCTATGGAAGTAAGGATGTTTGTGCACTATTTCTTGAGTTTTCTTAATATTGAAATACATTCTTTTATATTATGTATGATACTTATATTTTGTAACTATTGATCTGATTTAGGATTCCATTCTGCCCTGATGATGTCCTCTGGGGTGAAACACTGGGTCTGAGTCCAGAACAGTACATGAAAATAAAAGTGTGAAGTTGGAGAATGTATTTGTTGTGTGGCTGAATAATTACATTTTTGGGATTCTATTGGTCTCACTTCAGCCCAGAACCTAAGAACTGTATCTTTCAAACACAGGGTGTACCCACTAAAACACATTTGCACATATTACATTCTGCTGGCCTTGTCACTACTTGGACCTCACCACAGGTGTCTGTCTCACAGACACTAAATGTAACAATAATCTTTAAAATCTGCAGAAAAGAGTACACATGACCCCAAGAGGCTTTGCAAGCAGCTCTTGCCATCTAAAAAATGTGTCTACTCCCAGCTCCTCTCAACAGAATGTATGTCCTCTACATTAACAAACTGCAGAATTCTAGGGATTATGCTTCCTAGCAAACATAATAACATATTTATAATTTAGCAGGTATCCTCGGTAAAACCTCAGTGCTGTGTCTGTTTTTGTAATCATAAAGCATGCACTACATAAAGAACATGAATACAGGTATATGTTGACACTGTCAAATGAAACAGGGAGCTGCATATTTGGCCAGTCGTTTAAACACATGCTTATACCACAGGCATAATTTCTCAGCCAATAAGAAATACTTTCATGACAATGTTTACTAATGTCTGAACTGTACATAAATTCATGTGCTATAGTAACAGTCAGAATGCAGTATCTGAACAAATACAAGCCCTGTTTTATTATTTTATTTATTTATTTTGTTTTTGTTGACTTGTAAAGAAAGGCTAGTACATGTCATGCTGTTTACAGCTGGTGGGGGGGGGGGCTACAGGAAATGCTGATTAATTTTAAACCATTTCAAGCTGTTGGAAATTTAGGGAATTCAGAGAAATTTGGCCAGCACACCAGGGAAATTTCCTTACTTTTTTTAGAGGGCATTTTGGTTCTTGTGTAAAACATGTTTTACTTTTTTTTATCTGATAAATTGATATTGCTAGACTTTTAATAAAAAACGCCTTACTCTTTCTAGAAGCATCAGGTTATTTTTAATGTCCAGTTGACAACCAACAAAAGAGGCATACTGGACTTTGGTTTAATGTCTCACTTTAAAGGCAGCATCTCACAACAACAGTGTTCCTCTAATGCCATGCTTAGACATTGACATGGTTACTTTTGATCAAGTGGAGAATGTACCCTGCAGAGCTACCAACACTACAACCTGCAGCATCTGGTGTTCATCAGAGGTTTCCAATCCTACTGCAGACCAGTCCAAACCCTATTTAGCTTTACTGGTAACACTGTATATATATATATATATATATATATATATATATATATATATATATATATTCCAACAAACTCCAAATCATTTAATTAATGACATTTGTACTTCCATAGCTAACTAAGTAACTGACTAATTAACTAGCTAAAAGCCCAATCCACATACTAGGCTGATTTATGTAGGATCTGAGCTCATCTCACCTGAGCTGCTCCATAGGCACTGTAGTCACCCTCCATCTATGGGTACAGAGGGTAGTCCATGACCATAGCGATTGAGATTGAGCACCTAGAAAAATGGCAACTCAGTGTCGGTGACTGTGATCATAGCTACCCAGGGAGGAGGGCAACTGGATACTGCAGTTGGTAAAAACCATGACAGGAACTAGTAGGTATACTTACATGCACTAGTGGGTGGGAGAGAGGCAAGGGAGGGATGGCATGTGGGAGGGGTTGCAGTGAGCAGCTGCTGAGCTGGATGGCAGCCATTGTGAGGAGGGGTGTGGGGGGTGCAGCCTCCCCCACATTAAAAATGAGACCTGTAGGTCTCGGGCACCTTTTTTTCTACGTTGCAGGTGTGCATCGCTGAAATTGATTTTCAGCGATGTACACTCACCATAATAGCGATCGCTGTTTCTCAGTCGCTGTTATGACATGGAACTGTACAGAGCTCCTTGGACTGGCAGTGGGAAGCCCAAGAGTATAGTTATGTGTGATTTTCAAATTCATCTTCCTCTGGAATGTCATGGAATTTCTGAAATTCCATCAAATTCCACTGAATTCTGTCAGAAGTGAAAATTCCAAAATTTCAAATGTAGAATGTTAAACATGGAATTGTATTTTAGTTATGCTACCACAGATTTATTTTCCACAGACTTCAAAATAATATTATGTGGATTACATAATCCACTGAATATTATACCTTGGTTTATATAGAAATGGTTTTCTGAATTCTATGGAATTAAAAAATAAATTCTGAAAGGCATTTTGGAAGCAGAATGGCCATTTAGCTCAAATTCTGCCAGCAGAATTCCACATTCCACACAGCGCTACCCAGGAGCCTGTGGCATCTTAACTCACAATGCACCCAAGTTGAGGCAATATCTATGATATTCCACCTTTCTAACATATTATTCTTTAATTATACAGTGGTCTCAAAAGAAGCAAAATTCTGATAGGTTAGCTGAGATCTTTACCTATGAGTAACCACAATAACCCATGGGTAAAGTCTTGACTGCCCTAAGCACATAAACTAACAATCACATATCACCACACAACATGTTCAAAGTTCAGTCTGCCACCATCTTGAATTATTGCTCATTCCTTCCAACTCCTATAACACTACCTGGTGCCCACACATAGAGGTGGGTGAAGTGGCCGAAATTCACTCTGCAAAACAATTCGAGGAGTAATGTGGAATCCATAGAGGAATCTGTAATGTGAATCAGAGTACTTCGCGTCATAATGAGGAATGCAAAATCCATTGATAACAATGACTTTGCGTTACTCTGTCTTCCCCCCAACCACTTCTGCACCAATCTTAATGTGAAGTACATAGAAATCAATGTATTTTGCATCACTTCACCATGTTATTAAGCTCCAAGGTGAATTTTGCGGTGATTCATAGGATTGCAGGTCACATGGGCTCTAGACCATTATGCACAGCCTCAGTTCTGTGTAGTGCATGTGTAGTGGTAGATGGAGACAGTTTCCTCTGAGAGCTCTGCGATTCAAATCCTCTAAAAGCTGTTAAAAATACTTTTTGAGCCATTTAATTGCTCAAAATTTAGTACGTCAATTGTAGGAAACCCTCCTGTGCTCATATCATTGAATGTTTATTGTTTGTGTGTGGATTTTCAATGTTAATTTAGAACATTCAGTGTGTTTATTGACAGACACCCAAAGTGTGTTTTGGGGGAGGGGCATATCTGTGGTGGAGGTAGGTTAAAACTGGGAGAAAAAGGCAGCCTTTCTGTTTTGGTTATATTTTCTTGTATAACTGTGTTAATGTACACACAGTAATATTTTCAGTAATTCTTGAAATTTGTTTGCTGATTGTGATGGTGCAGCAGTGCAGTTTGTTTGAAAGATTTGGTTATGTTACTGAAGTTTTCAATTTGCTACACATTACTTGTAGTGTGTGTGTGTGTGTGTGTGTGTGTGAGTGTGTGAATCATGTCATCAAATCAGATTCATTTTATTATGCCACATAGTAATTGCAGCAGTCTGAACCTGCTATCCACAGCACCTGCATGATTTTGTAGTGATTTGTGGTATCTTGGTTTTGGACTGTTAATGCAGTGCACTGCACCCCTCCACCCAACCGGCAAAAGGTATTCTTTTCCAGATTGGATTGTGACTTGTGAGCACTGGTTAAGGTGTTGTTGTGACTTTGCATCTGCATCTCTTCTTGATTGTGCAGTGCAATCTTCATCTGTCTGTGCTTTTGTATCTGTTTAGTGCCCAGTCTCCATCTGTATGTCACAGTTGTTTTATTTGGCTTCACATCCTCCAGCCCAGACTGAAAGTTCAGAAATCTAAATTTGCTTAGAATTTTCTTGGTGATCCCCCAAAATGCCTGTAAAGAGACGTGAAAGCAAAGCTGTTCCCGGCCATGGCACTGCTGCCAGTGGCAAGACTGTCCATGGGTGTGGTAGTATGTGGTAGTATACAGAAGTGCATAGCTGATATCAGTAAAGGGATTTCTCCATCAATGTTTTTTACTGCGCAATCTTTAGCTTCTCTCATAGTTGGAGGAGATGATATTGTCCCAGCTGGTGGTGTTAGTGCAGTTTCTGCTGGCATGAGTATTGCTGCCTCAAGTTCCACTTCTGACCATTTAACCACGTCAAAAAATATAGTTGAGTCTAAAACAGTGAGTAACAGTGTAGATGATGTCATACTCCTTGTCCCCAGTAACAACCCTGTGGTAGTTGAACATGATTCTGATTATGGCGACAATAACGCACAATGTCACATTTCTTCCACTGCAGTGGAGGTCATTCTTTTGCCATTCAATGATTCATAGTATGGTGCAAAAATATCAGGTGATGATGATGACCCAGTAATAATCATAGATAGCCATGGTAGTCAGTTGCAGTCCAAGTGTGTCCCTCCTGGAGGAGGATGCATTTAAAACCTGTGAAGAATGTACCAAACAATAAACCATTAATGAAACTTGCTTGAAATTGAAAAGCCCCCCTTCCCCAAAGAAAAATACATACCTTCACTGGCTTGGCAGTATTTCAATGCCACAATTCCTCATCAAGTACAGAAATGCACACACCAAGTGTGACTATGTGACCTGTGACACAAAACAAAACAATGATTACATCTATATATATCACACAGTTATGGTCAGGTTCTGTGAAAAACAATGATGGTGCCAGGCAGGTACATTAATCAACTTACCAAGGGTAGTATTAGTGTACACACAAAGGGCAACCTTCCTTTTGGGATCAGTGCAGTCCACTTTGGGCAACCAACAGTGTTCTCAGTCTCATCATCTTGGACGGTAAACTCAGTGGTCAGGTTATCCTTCTTGCACACTGTTTGGCAAGCACTGTGCATCATCCCACCACAGTCAGGTCAACTGCAGCATTACATGTAATTCCAACAGCAGCAGCAGCAGGGCACTTAGTTCTTATTGGAGTGTGGAGTGTGGAGACTTTTAATTTCTTGTTATGCACTCATTTCACATCGTCAGCACTGAGGAATTTTCTGGACACAAAACAGTAGCATTTTAGGGATGTACATTAATTCTGGTGACTGTGTGTGAACACTGCATGCATGACCGAGTGTGCCATTAATTCTGGGAGACTTTGCATTTCTTGTTATGCTCTCATTTCACTTTGTCAGCACTGGGGAATCTTCTGGACACAAGACAGTAGCATTTTGGGGATGCACATTAATTCTGGTGACTGTGTGAACACTGTGCACATGACTGAGTGCATCATTAATTCTGGGAGACTGCACTTCTTGTAATGCTTTCATTTCAATTCATTAGCACTAGGGAATCTTCCTTGACACAAGACAGTAGCATTTTGGGGACACACATTAATTCTGACTGAGTGAGCCATCAATTAATTCCCTTCCTAGTTGTATTCCAACTTCATAATGTCTGTTTCTAAAAATAAATATTTTTGAAGCCTCGGTAATGTTTACATTTTATCATGGTATCATGAAGTGTTGTTAAAAAGCAGGACTGAGCAGTGCAATTATACTGTGCTAAACTGCATGTGTGCAGTCAGTATACTTTCTAGTATGTGCAGACACTGTCCAGCTTTTTTGCAAACATATATATGCGACTTGTTCCAGTGTTTATGGTATAAAGAATAAAGATAAGAATATATAAAGTATATTTTATTTGTACCATTATCATCAGTGAACAAAATCCTATAATATGTTTTCAGAGGTCCCAGGGCAGTGTGCACCTCAGTAACAGTGCACACATGACTTTTAGGAGATCATAGCACAAAAAAAACTCCTGCTTTTCAACAAACCATACCCAACAGACATGAAATATTGATGAGGCACCCAAAATATTTCACAGTGTACAGGCATTATAAAGTCAGAAAATATATAACAGTTCCAGTTCACTGTCACCACTCTGTGCTACCACATTTCTTCTTTGCATTTTTTTGTTCTGGACTAAGTGATGTCTTTCTAGTTTAGACTGGCAGTGGCAGTTTTGTAGCAAGTTGCGTACAACATAACATGACATGGCACCAGTGGTAGCAGACTGTGGTGGCAGTGGACTGGACCTGTTATATATTCTGCCTTTATAATGTCTGTACACCATAAAATATTTGGGGTGCCTCAGCAATATTTCATGTCTGTTGGGTATGGTTTGTTGAAAAGCAGATGTTTTATTTTACTATGATCTTCTAAAAGTCATGTGTGCACTGTGACTGAGGTGTACACTGCCCTGAGACCTCTGAAAACATATTATATGACTTTGTCCCCTGATGATGATGATACAAATAAAATATATCTTATTTATTCTAATTTTTATTCTTTATACCATAATCACTGGAACAAGTCTGCATATATATGTTTGCAAAAAGCTGGGCAGTATCTGCACACAGAGGACATTACACTGCACACATGCAGTTTAGCACAGTATAATTGCACTGCTCAGTCCTGCTTTTTAACAAACACTCCATGACAGAAAGTAAACATTACTGAGGCACCAAAAATACATCAGGGCAAATATTCTTAACTTGGAATATAACAGGGTAATAAGAAGCACACTGTACTATGTGGACGGCTACCGGTACACAATACCTGGTTCCAAAAGTGCAAGGCTAACACACAAAGCCACCACTCCATATGAATATGTGCCACAAAAAAATGTTCAATACTACTGCAACTTTATTGATAGCAAATCAAGGTACACACAAATGGCCACTGCGCTTTAATGCTTAAGCCTTCATTAGGAGGCACACCACTAAAAGCCTAACTGCCAAAACGTAAGGCTCATTACTGTGTGCCTTGTTTTGTCATAAATACAGTTTCAGTAGCAGTAAAAATATTTTATTGGCATCTATTCATGTGAGTTATGGCTTTCTGGTTTTGTTAAAGGAGTAGTAACACACAATTTGAAAAAACATATGTTATGCAGCGCACTTTTCAGTTGTATGTAAAGTCCTAGTGTGTCCTTCCCTCTGCTATTAGGAGTTTTTACTAAATTAGCCTGCTACCTTTATGGTAGTTTTATGACCCCTGTGGATCTTCTTCATGTCAAATATGGTTATTGCCTTTATTGCTCTGACAATGCACCCGGTGTCATATGACAGTGATGTAGCATAGCCCATAAATTTACCATATGCATAACAGCAGAACTGTGTAACTGTTGCTATGCAGTGAGACCAAGTGGCAACTGTTACAGTTTAGCATATACCTCAGAGCTAGTTGAGTGGGGTTTCTGCACAAAAACTGCTAGTCAGTTATACAGCTCTGCTGTTGTGAACTGTGCATTTGCTAAATCAATGGGCTATGCTACATCACTGTCACATGACACAGGGTGCATTGCCAGAGTGATAAAGGTAATAAACCGATTTAACATGAAGATCAACAGGGGTGGTAAAACTACCATAAAGCTCAAAGGCTAATTTAGTAAAAACTCCTAATAGCAGAGAGAGGGAAGGATACACTAGGGGAGGGACTTTACATGCAAATCAAAATGCTCTGCATAACATATGCTGTTTCAAATTTTGGGTGGACTACTCCTTTAATTAATTTTTTATTTATTTATTTGGTTATTCAGAATTACAAGCCTTTGAGTCAAAGATCCTTTACAAAGGCACCACATCAATTGCAGAGACAATACATATAACAGACATTCGAATACACGTGGGTAAGATAGGTACAGTTCATATACAAAGTGAGCATACTGTATTACATTATAGACAACATAATGGTTTAGGATCATAGCATTAGAGGCATTGTTAGGTACAATCTTCAGTGCAGATAGAGAAATTTGGGAGGGAGGGAAGTCCGGGCTTAAAGCAGGCCATGGGCAAGAGACAAGATCAGAGATTGTATGGTGGCTCAGGGGGACTAGGGAATGGGTAGTGGAAATAGTAGATAAAGTGACACAGGAAGGTCAGGAGAAGGTCAGAGGCTGGACGGAGTCCATTGTCAGAAAGACAGGCAAGTGAGAGAGGAGGAGGGAAGGAGGAGGGCTAGACATGTCCAGATTTTGACCAGGGGGAATAAGACCAGAGGGTATGACAAATGACATTGTCATGTGTAAAGGAATTAGGGACAGGTACAGGAGCATGAGGATTGAAGGTGGGAGCACAGTTGGAATTTAAAGTGGCCAAGTTTGGGTTCCTCTGCAATATGTGGGGGGAGTGAGTTAAGCCAAGCTGGGGCATGATAGAGAAATGAGTGTTGGACCAGGGAGGTTTTTTGCCTTGGCACTTGATGAGATGGTTTGAGGGGGCTCCTGGTGAGCCTTGCATGTGGAGCTGGCTGCAGAAAAGAGGAGGGGCCAGGGGCCATGAGCCCAGTGGAGCTTTTTTTGGCTAATAGGCAGGTATGGTATTGTAGTCTGCCATCAAAGTGCAGCCAGTTTGTTTGGTTATAGAGGGAACAGGTATGGGTGGTACTGGGGCAGCCCTGAGAGAGGTGGCAGGCTTTGTTGAGTGATATTTTGACCCTTTTTAGGGCAGTGTTGTCAGCCGCTCCATAGATGGTAATGCCATAGTCAATCACTGATAGTACCGAGGAGGAGATGGCAAGTTGGAGGGCTTCTGGGGGAAGGCATTGCCGATGATAGTAGAGGAGCCTGATATGGGAGTTTAGATTTGAACAGAGTTGAGGTATGTGGTTGTGGAAGGTAAGGGCTGGGTCTAGTGTTATGCCTAGGTATTTAAATGATTGGAACTGTTCAAGGGGCAGAGCAGTGGACGTGTTTTTTTTTAGTGGAGTGTGATTAAGTTTGTTCTGGTGGTGGGCAAAAAGCAGTGTTTGATTTCTTTTGGTTAAGCATAAGTTTGTGTTTGGAGAACCAGGAATCTGCCTCCATAAAGAAGGTTTGGAAGGAGAGTTCAAGTTGGGAGGGGTTAGGGTGAGATGCATAGAGGACAGCATCATCAGCATACAGCAAGATCTTTCTGGTGCAGGCTTAGGGGAGAGAATTTAGGAAGAGGCTGAAAAGAAGGGGACCTAATATGGAGCCTTGTACTCCAGAGTGGATAGGGAGTGGGTTCAAGGTGGTGGAGTTGATTTTCACCTTTTGGGACTGGTTGGACAATTAGTTAGTGAACCAATTCAGGGGGCCCCGGGCAAGGCCAAGTTGAGAAAGGGTGGAGAGGAGAAAAGGGTGATTAACTGTGTCAAATGTCTTAGATAGGTCCAGGAAGACTGCACCAGCCAGTATGCCCTTATCCAGAGCAGAGTGTATGAAACTAATGAAATCGAGGAGGGCTATAGTTGTACTATGCCCTTCCCTGAAACTGTGTTGTTCAGGAGTCAGGAGTTTGTATTTGGATAGGTACTCAGTGAGTTGATCCGCAACTATAAGCTTGAGGGCCTTGGAGAGTGGGGAAAGGATAGACATGGGATGGTAGTTACTAGGGGATAGACAGTCACTGGATTTGTGGCTGGGGTTATGATAGCTGTCTTCCAGAAAAGGGAACTTTCTTATGCAGAGGGAGAGGTTGAGCAGTGCTGTTAGTGAGGAAGAAGACCTCACCAAGGGTCAATTGCAGGATTCTAAGGTCAATCATGTCAGTACTGAAGCAGGCCTTCTTAAGGGCTTTGATAAGGTAAGGTTTACCTTCCCGAGGGGTGAAGGTCCAGAAGTGGAAAGGAGGAGAAGTTGGGATGGATGAAGGCAAGAGGGGGGTTTGAATGACAACCCATTTTAACTTAAAACAAGGAAAACAAAAACAGCACACACACACACTTAACAGAAGGAAGGGGTAGGGGGCAGGATACAAACTGTAACGCATACAGAACAGAAGACAAGAACAAAGGTACATAATTATAAGATACATGGGGTGGTAGCAGAATGCATTTTTGTGACACAGGGAGGGTGGTGGGGGGCACATGGTGGAAGGAAAAAATAAAAACTAGTGTGGAATCCCGTGGTGGTCCAGCAGCAGCTGGAGCAAGGACATCATCTGCAATTGATGGCCCTCTATCCACTCCAACTGCTGCTTGACAGCACTCACCCTCTCATTTGAGGCATTCACAGCACTCCAGAGAACTGCAATGTCAGCCTGAGTTACAGGCAGTTCTCTGGGATCCAGACGTGCTGTGACTGGTGGTGGTGGGGGTGCTGCTGGTGGAGCAGCAGGTGCTGCTGTGGCCCTCCTCCTCCTCCTCTTAGGGCCATGCACAGCTGTCCCCTCTGCCATAGAAGAGCCACCAGGTGCAGGCCTGGCCCATTCTGTAGCAGCCTGCCACTGCACCCAGTGGTGATTGATCTTGTGCTTGTGCTGGCCCCTGGTCCCCATGTGATTCACCCAGGGGCCACGGTGCACCTTCACCCCATAAACACGGCACCTTACCAGGCATCTGTCCTTCCCCACAGAACCAAAGAACTCCCAAACCAGGAAGGTGCATGGAGGACCAGGCACACATGGGGGGGGGGGGCAGATGCACTGGCAGCCTGGTGCTGAGGCACCACACTTGGTGCCGGGTTAGTAGGCACATCCTGCTCAGGAGGTGGCACTGGTGTTGGTGGTGGTGTTGCCATTGCCTGAAGAGGCGGTGGTGGTGGTGGTTTACTTGGTGCTGCAGCAGCCGCACCAACTCCTCCTGCTTCCGGGGGGGAGGCAAGATTTGGCTCCGGTCCATCGTGAACAGGCCATGCTCCCCACGCATGCAAACTTCTCCCTGGTCATGCCGCAGAACTGCCTCCAGCCCAGACATTCCCTGTTCCATCTCCACTGCCCTCCTTCAGTCCAACTGACACACACAGTCACACACAAGACACACACAACACAGATACACACACACAGACACACAAAAACAACAACTAATAAAACTAAAAAACAAAATTCACAGAACAAATTAAGTAACAAAATGGTCTACAATAAAACACGAATGGGTGTAACTTTTAAAAAAGCTTTTGAAACTGCCTTCCAGATATCTCTCTCTCACTCTCTCTCTGTTTCTAACTGCTCTACCGCTTCTCTCTCCATCTGCACAGGAGAAAGTGAAAGTATCTCCTAGCATGAGTCACTTCCTTCCTGCCCGGCTAATGCATGTGACTTACAGTACTGTAAGCCATGTGATGTGTGGGGGCTGCCAATTGACTTTCCACTCCGCCTTACTTTGTGTTAAGGAGGAATGACAACGCGAAGTAATAATTACAAGTCAAAGTGAGCCTTTCACAGTGGTCACTCCACATTACAGAGTACTAACATGAAGTGCCCACTCCGCAGGCACTTTGCCGGCGGAATTTTAATTCACTGAATCTCATACCCACACAAGCTGTCCCAACCACAACACACATATTTTTTTTTAACTTTGGTATCAGCTCTTCCAGTCTCACCGCCTAAACAATTCTCATCTCTCCCCATAAGAAAAACCGAAACAACTCATGCTGTCTCACAACAATACAGAAGATGTAACTCGCAGCAGAACTTACACTCTCTACCAGCCCAGGTAACAAGCCACAAGTGTGGCAAAAGAATGTAAAATCCTGCAGCATTGCTCACTACCTCCCACCCACCCAGTAACTACCAGATGCCGTTCTGCAGCTACACATTGAAAAGCCAACCTGTACTTCTACATACATTAGTACCCCCAAACAGCACAGAACTCAAACCACTGCCAGTTGCTCACCTTAGTGCTCCCTGTCATGTGCCACTCACTCTCTCTCTCTTGCTCTCATTCTGTTGGCATTGCTTACATTCAACCAAATAAGCCATAAACATAACTGCAAATCTCTATCTTTCCCAAAAGATCCTGAGCCTTTACAAGCTATTCTTCCTTTTCCAGTGCTGGCTAGTGGTGGGACGGACTATTTCACACATAGAGGAAGGATAGTTTAGTAAAATTTACACACTTTTCATTCAGTTTTGAGTTACATAGTCTTCAGCCTTCTGATGTATCACATGAGGTGTGGGTAAATCCCCATAAACCCATGCCCTCTCATGCCTTATTGCTTAAATCTGAGGTATTTATGGAATAATTAAATCTTTCAAAGCCAGCACTGATATGCATTTTGCTATATCCTATGAAATATACCTTCATCACTCTAGGGCACCTTTTTTGACCTAGGATGCCTTGTAAATGAGACATTAGATGCAATGATTTTACATCCTGGTTACATAAAAAAGAACTGTTACTATTTTCTTAAAAGTATATGGTTTTGCCAGCCTGTTGGCGCAGTGGTAGTGCTACCGCTTGAGACGCAGGAGACCCAGGTTAGGTAGCGAGCCTAGGTCATCAGAGGGCAGGCCGGGGGGAGAAGAATTGAGTGTCCTATGTGCCGCTCTCCTTCTCTGGGAGGGGTTGGTTGCACTCTTCACTGCAATACCACCACCTCCTGGGTGACCACAGGTGGTGTTGGTGCAGTTGAGGAGGCATGCTAGAGGGGAGGGGCTGACATCAGCCAAGGACCAGAGTGGAGGTGCATGTCTGCACACCTCCATCTCCTTGGTCCTCCTCAAGCACTGATGTCTGCAGGAGAGGACCAGAACAAGGAAAAATACCCCATGGCAGATCTAGGCAAGGGCCCCCGCACCAACAACAACTGTGGAGGGACAGGAGGGAGGACTTCAGTTGCATGCTCCCCTGAGGACTCAGAAGTAAGGGCCACTTCCACCCCACCCAAGTGGTTAACTGGGTCTCTAGAAATGATTGGAGCAGGGCACTAGAGGTGTGACCCCTGGTCCCCTGGGTGGCGTAGCCTGGTGGGTGCATTGGGGGACCGGATAGAGGGATCCACCTTGGAGAGAGAAGGGGACAGAAAAAAATTAAAGTTTAAAAAAAAAGTATTTGGTTTTGTGTTGTTGTGTATGGATTTCCATACAGTCAAAGTCTGTGTTGTGCATTAGCGAAGGCCGATGTGCACAGTTGACACTCAGGGTGTTTAGGAATGAATGGAGTCTATCCGTGCTCCTTCCCAAAGCTATTTTGGAGTGGAGTGCTGCTCACTTGGGCCACATAAACAGGCCTTTTTTTTTTTTTATAACTGGAGGCTTATTGTACCATTTTATTTGTATTTCGTCATTTATATATTTATCCTGGGACAGCTAAGGACATAGTTTCAGCACACTCCTGAGCCGGTAGTCAATGTACTGTATTTTATACTTGGAAATCCTACATTAAAAGATTCCTGCTGTTCCAGAGTTATTGGTCTCCAAAGTCTCCTTTTCTACTATGTGCACTGTGTACTTGTGGTTCCCTGCACTTTCTTACCACAGCTGGAATATAGTGACTTTATTTACATGAATAGCATCAATTCTCATCTATTGAGACCAGATGTGCTATATCACACTGCGCTATGTTTCATAACTGAACAGCACAACAGAATACACCACTGCTTCTGATGTGCAGCCATAAATTGAACATCCTTGGCCACCAGAAGGTACATTAAAGGTGGGTGATGATTTATGCTATGGGCTCTGATATTCAAATGCTTAGTATGGTGCTAACATGAATAGCACCGCCCAAACCAAGCAGAGTGCACTCAAATTGGGAGTGCCCATATCCCAAGGACCCCGTTATTTAGTGCTTTGTGGATTGTCAGATCATGCTGAATACACCACTTCACTCATTCAAAGGAGGGGAACCCTCTAGCATACAGGGCACAGTGATATAGTCAGCATTTTAAGGAAGTGCTAAATTGTTGCCATGGCAGTGCTATATACTACTTTCAAAACCCTACCATTAACATTGCACAAAGTAGTTCATGATCATCCCCCAACCTAAACCCTGCTAATATGTCCCTGGTAGACTAGTGTACCCCATGCACAATATTCAAGTGAAAATATGATCTCAGTCACACTGTTCTCTGGTATTTCGGTGCTACCCCAACCCACTTGATCCACAAGTGAAATATGACAGCTGTCCCGTATAATCTGGTAATTATGTGTTCCCCATCCTACCTGATCCCTGAGTGAAATATGGTGTCTTTCCTTGTATAATCTGCTAGTCTAGCAGCCCCCTTCCACCATATTCCTGAGTGAAATATGATAGTTATCCCTAGTAACCTAGTACTCTAGTGGTCCCCCATTCTTTGTGATCCCTGAGTGAAATATAAAATTGTATAAAATGCCGCAGGGATGACCTGGTAAGAGGGTATAGCCTGTGTGGGGTGGAGAAACAATGAGTGAAGCTAAAAGTGAGCATAGTAAAGGCAACAAACCTTTGCATCAAACAAGTTAGCAAAAGCAAAAGGAACACGCATTTGTCAATGCTGAATGTTGGATTACTGGCATTAGCATTCGTAGTGCAGGAGTTAGAAATGCAAAACAGTAATGGCAGTGAAGTATTGAAGTAACGTCAACACCCCACAGAGACTGAAAGGCATTGGGAGTGTGGCTTTGGGTCGGCCATAATGCTTACTTATGCCATTCCACCTCACCCCACCCTGCAGAGAGCGACAGGTGTATGGGTGTGCATTGGGGTCTTCGGCCCTTATGCTCACCCCATTTCATAAGGAAATAAGTTGAGATGGGTGCAATATAGGAGAATGGGGTGAATGTTAGCGTGACGGAACCCAAGGCACACCTCAATTCCTGTTAGTGGCTGTAGGGTGGGGGGTGGAGGTAGAATTCTATGAACAATATGGTCGATGAACCCAAGTTACGTCCCTGACGCCTGTCAGTTTCTACAGGGTGGGTGTATGTTTGGAAACCTTAATGCCCCAGGTGTTTGTTGGTATTTTCACTCCAAATTTTAAACTTTGGCTTTTTGGGACCCCAACTTATGAACAGTGGCATTATCATTGCTTTACTCAGTCATGAAAGGTGGTTTTACACAGCAACTGTGCCATTGGGAGCCACAGGTGTGGAAACACATTTTGGGTAGAATGGGAAAAATGACAGCTGTACTGTTCATGAGGAGGTGTAAAAAATGGCAGTGTTGAAAATCTGTAGAGAAAATATGAAAAATTAGCAAATGTACGAGCATGCATAGATACTGCGCAACGCACGCCCATAATGCCGTCATTTTTTGAAGTTTTTTTACCAGATTTTTAACATAGGCAATTTGTGACCTCTGCTAATGAACAATGTCACTGTGATTTCATTAATCTGTCCCAAACATTGATTTCCCCACAGCAACCACGCCATTGTGCGCCACATGTGCGAAAACACATTTTGGGTAGGATGTGAAAAATGACAGCTGTACTGTTCATAAGGAGGTGTGAAAAAATGGCAATGTTGAAAATCTGGAGTGAAAATATTAAACATTCTCAAAGTTACTAGCGTGCATGGAAACTGTGCAACACACTCTCATAACTTTCATTTTTTGGATTTTTTTTTTTTACCAAATTTGCAACATAGGCTTTTTGGGAGCCCACCTCATGAACAGTGGCACTGTCATTTTGTTAATCAGTCCTGAAAGGTGATTCCACGCAGTGACCACAAAATCATATTTTGGGACTGAATAATGAAATGACAGTGACTGATTTCATGAGGCAGTGTCCCAAGAACCCCATGTTGAAAATCTGGAGCCAAAAGTCAAAAAAATGGCCGAGATATACACCTAAGTTGAAACCTCCCCCATTGATGCCATTATACAGCTTACCTTCATTTCTTCAGTTCACGGTCGGTTTTGAAGAGTGCACATGTCTTTCTGCTCCACTGAAGATTGTGGCGCTGACCTCCGGAGGTAAGTATGGGGTGAGGGGTGTGTGGGAAGGTGGGGTGCACAGAGGATGGGTGTGGATTGGGGGAGGAGGGGGCGCTGCGGACATGGGACTATCTTCTTGTATACAGGTAAAAAGAAAAAAAACTTCGGGGAAGCTTTTGTTTTTTAAAGGTTACACATTTACACTTGGGCACACTGGGGTGGGCTCCCAGTGTGCCACCTGGGTTTGTTTTTGTGGGGGGGACCTGAGATGATGGGGATTGGGCACCCCGTTGGCAAAGAAAGTGTGTCTGTGTTGGGGGGGCATGATGCCGAGGGGATTGGGCACCCGCCATCAGCACACAACTGAAACTGGGGGGACATTATGCTGATGGGGATTGGGCACCCCCATCGGCAAACAAATTGAACTGGTGAGAGGGCATGCTGACAGAGGATTGGGCACCCCTGAAGTCGGCTTTCTAGGGATTGTGAGAGGCGGACATCAAGAGCCGCTGCCATGTTTATTGAAATGTTTCACCAGGAATGGCACGTAATGGAAGAGAGTCAGATCTGCCTTTGCAATGACAAGTCTGTCTCTCATTGTAGCAGCAGATTTGTTTCAAGTAGGAGGCACTCTCTTAAACTGCTGTCATCGGCAGCATGCTCACTGGTTGGCAGCTGAGGGACACACCAACTAAAGCATTCCCTGGATTCGCCACAACACTGACACACCTTTGAAAGTGCTACTACAGTGCTGTTATGGCAAGATGTTGCTTGTGCGTGCATGCGCAAGCCAACATAAAAAGAAGTCACTGTGATTCTCAAAAGAGGTGGCTGACATGGTAAAGACTATAAGGGTAGCATTCAGAAGGTATAAAGAGATGCAGAGGGAGAAGGATAAGGAGATGTATCTAGGGAAATAGAGGGAAGACGGGAATGCAATAAACAGTGCAAAGGCACAAACTGAAGAGAGAATAGCCCAGGAAATAACAAAATGGGAGAAGACATTTTAGGTATGTAAGCAAAAGGAACAAGACCAGAGGTGGTATTATAAGGTTAAAAAGGGAAGGGGGGACTGTGCAGAGGGGGACTAGGAAAAGGCAGACATCCAGAAAAAATTATTTTGTTCAGTGATCACAGAGGATAGAGAAGGGGAAGGGCCATAGAAAAGTAACATAAACTTTGGGCAGATGGAGGAAGATACTGTACTAGTCTTTTTTTTGGAGGAGAAAGTCCTGAAAGGACTTACTGATCTGAAGGTGTACAAAACAATAGGGCAAGAAGGTGTGCATTCAAAGGTATGGAGTGAGCTCAGGGAGATAATGGCTGCACCACTCATAGTTCTATTTAACAGCTCACTGGTAGCAGGAGAGGTTCTCGAGGACTGGATGAGGGTGGTTATAGTTCCACTACACAAAAGTGGTAACAGGCAGGAGGTTGGCAATTACAGGCCAGTCAGCTTGACATCAGTGGTAGAAAAATTAATGGAATCACTACTGAAGGAAAGGATTGTATAATATCTTGAATCCAGATGGTTGCAAGACCCGAGGCAGCATGGGTTTAGAGGGGGAAGGTTATGTCAAACAAATCTGATGGATTTCTTTGCGTGACAAATGATTTAGATCAGGGTGTTGAGGTGGATGTGGCCTATCTAGATATCAATAAGGCTTTCAACATCATTCCACATAGTACAGTTGTACTGTAAGTATGCTGGGTAGTTTAGGAGAGGTCCAAAGGTGGTAAACTGGATAAGAAATTGTTTAGGGGTAAAGCAAAGCAAAAGCAAAGTAACTTTATTTATAAAATAGTGCTATTCACACAAAGACCATAGTGCTAGCCCAATAAAACAGCAGCTAAAAATCTATAAATAATTATTAAATGTCAGCATCCAATTTACACAACATCAGGGAAAGCAAGATTAAACAAATATGGCTTCAGAGCAGATTTGAAGCTGTCCACTGCCAAGCACTGTCTTATCCATTGAGGTAGAGAATTCCACAGGGTAGGAGCCACGAATTCAAACATGCGGGCCCCAGAAGTCTTCAAATTAACCCTGGGAATCTCTAGCAATCCCTCATTGGCAGAGTGGAGTGGGCAGAGGGGCGATAGGGGTGAAGATGCTCTTGCAGATAGCTCAGACCCTGTCCATGTAGGGCTTTATAGGTCAGCAAGCTGACCTTGAAGGTGATCCACCACTGAATGGGCAGCCAGTGCAGGTTGCTCAGCACAGGTGTGACATGGCAAACTCAAGGTAGCCCCATCAACAGCCTAGCTGCCGCATTCTACACCAGCTGTAAGTGGCAGATATCAACCCCCGGTAGACCTAGGTATAGGGAATTACAGTAGTCAAGGCGGGAGGTCACAAAGGCATGAACCAGAGTTAAAAGGTTATCAGGTGGAATGAGATGCTTGATCTGGGTGATATTTCTTAGATGATAGAAGGCAGTCTTGACCACAGATGACACCAGGAATTTAAGAGTCAGTCCCTTATCAAGAATAATACCCAGATCTTGCACCCATTCAGAGGTCATCAATTGGCAGCCACCAAGCCAAAGCCCAGATGGCTGTCCTGTCCATACCACCTCACAATGTCCCCCAACAGCAGGATGTACACTGCAAACAACATGGGTGAAAGCACTGCGGCACCCTACATGGCAGGGAGAACTTGTCAAAGAAGTACATCCCTGAAACAACCCTCTGAATCCTGCGGTGAGGAAAAAGTGAAACCATCTGAGAACCATACCTGACAGTCCACAGATCAGCCACAGGCACTGTAGCAGCACACCATGGTCCACGGTGTCAAGTGCCATGAAGAGCTCAAGAAGGACCAAGATGTAATGCTTCTTCTGATCTCTCATGATCAGAAGATCCTTGAGAACCCAAACAAGGGCCGTCTTGGTACTATGCCTTTTCCAAACTCCAGACTGAAAAGGATCGTAGATGTCGTTGATGGTAAGGTAATCCTCCAGCTGCAGCGTGACCTCCTTCTCAATAAGCTATCCACAAAGGGAAGGTTAGAGATGGGTCTATGGTTAGCAAGACAGTCTGGGTCAAGAAAGGATTTCTTAAGGAGTGGTGTTACCACCGCCTCCTTCAGTGTGTCCAGAAACATGCCAGACTCTAATGAACACCAGACAATTTCAGCTAGGACAGGGCCAATGACCTCAACGTACCCCAGAAGGAGATGCATAAGGCCTGGGTCCAAACTACAGCAGGTCAGCCTCATACTCTGGATTTTCCCCACAATATCCTCGATCACCGGCCAGCCAAAGTCAGACCAGACAAACTGTGGAGCTGCAACATCCACTGACCACTGGCCATCCCCATTGGAGCTGGCTGCACAGATATCAGACCTAATGCTGGCAAACTTATCCACAAAGAATCAAGCAAACTCATCACAATTCTCTTGTGACAATGCTCTCTGAGTTGGCAGACAGGCTGGATTGCACATTCTGTCCACAGTCCGGAAGAGCTGAGCTAGTCGATTCTGTGAAGTGGCAATCTCCCTCAACAGAAACTCTGCTGTCTTACAGGAAATAGCCAATTGATAATCCTTATAATGAGCCATCAATCTAACTCTGTCAGCATCTAGGCCCGATTTCCATCAGCGATGCTCCAGCCTTCATCTTTCTCTCCTCAGCTCCCTCAAAGTACCGTCAAACCAAGGGGGCCGGGGGCACTGGGTGAGGTGGTGAACCCAGACAGGAGTGATTGAATCCAGAGCCTCAGACACAGCCATATTATAGACCTGCATCAGAGCATCTGGATCACCGCCTGCACTCGGTAGGCCTGATAGATCCAGTACTGCAACCAAGCCATCTGGAGTTAAGCCCCTTAAAGGGCAGTACTGTACCATCTCCATAGGGGAAGACCTATAGGGGGAGACAGGAAATTGAACCTTATAGTGTGATGGTCAGACCAACTGACAGGCTCCACCACCAAATCAGAAGTCTCCATACCCAGTAGGAAAACCAGATCCAAAGAATGACCATAGCTATGGGTCACAGAGGTAATCACCTGTGTGAAGCCCAACGAATTCATCAGTTGGAGGAAGTCCTGACCAAACTGTGAAAGTTCATCATCGACCCAAGCATTAAAGTCCTCCAGAACCATCCATCTGGGGGCCTCCAATACCATGTCGACAATGAAGTCTGTCACTTCCTGCAGGAATTGCTTCTCACCCCCAGGTTGATGGTAGATGAGAAGAATCCTGCACCCCACACCAGCACCCACAATACATTCAAAGGATTGGGTCTCCCCAACTGACACATCTACAAGGCTCAATTCCATTCTAAAACATATGGCTACACCCCCACCTCTATGATCCTTCCTTAGGCAGTGTATCACTGAGAACCCAGCCAGAATAACTGACTCAAGAACTGGGCTAGAATTTTCATCCAGCCAGGTCTTGATGATGCAAGCCAAGTCTGATGACCCAACAAGATCAACAATAACTGCCATCTTGTTTTTAATGGACTTGGCGTTGCACAACGTCACCCAAGTAGGATGGAGTCCCGAGGCCGGCCGAGCCATCAGCCCATTGGAAATGGAGCCCTTGGGTATGGAAACCAGACAGAGAGGACCCCTATCTGGGACCCATTTTGCCCCAGGGCATCTTCTGGTACCCACAACCCCAGTGCGTCCACCCGACTCCACTCTTCCCCTCCAGGTCCACAGCCCCTGCCCCTACGCTACAATCCCCAAAGCTCAGCATCGTCCATATACCTCAGCCGGCAATTGGGGACAGTCAAAGGGGCAGAGGCCACAGAGGTCAGAGGGGGAGTAGCGCCTGACTGGGGGAGACCACAGTCAACACATGACTAAAAGTCTCACTAACAAACCACAACAATAAACCAGACAAATACATTAGAAATAAAACAGAACCAAAACTAATAAGCTCTATATCCACAAACCCACACGGCCCCAAGAACAAAATAAATATAAATAATAAAACCTACACCTACAAGCCCCACCCCCAACAAAAGCTACCCCTAAAACAATACAAGACTAGACTAGCAGAAGAATAGCAGCAAATAAATCAGCAATGGAGCTTACAACATTACAAGACTAGATTAGCAAGTGAAAGGCAGCAAATGAATCAACAATAGAGCAAATCAAGCCAGTGCTACACAATCGAGATATGGAAGGGATGGGCCTCTCACCCCCACCCTAATCATTAAAGTTGAAGTCCAGAATGCTGTAGGGTAAGTGACAGAGGGTTGCAGTAAACAGAGTTCACTCCAAGGAAGGGAGGGGACCAGCGGGGTGCCTCAGGGATCAGTGCTGGGACTGGTCCTCTTTAATGTCTTTGAAGATGGCATTGCAGCAGCGGTGGAATGGAAGGTGTACCTCTTTGTGGATGATACCACAATCTGCAATACAGTGAATACTCCAGGGGAGTCAAAAGAATGAGCAGAGACCTGACAAAGCTAGATTAGTGGTCAAAGATATGGCAGCTGGGTTTCAATACGGAAAAAGTCCAAAGTAATGCACTTAGGGCACAGACTCCTAGGAAGGAGTACAAAATGGGTAGAATGATATTGATGACTAACAAGTAGGCAAGAGACCTCAAGATAATTATATCAGATAACCTAAAGATGACCAGACAGTGTGACCAAGCAGTCTGGAGGGCTAGTGGGATGGTGGAGTGTATAGGGGAGCTGTATCAACAGCAGAAAGTGGGAGGTTGTGTCAGCTCTGTATAGACCACTGGTAAAATCCAAGCTAAGATACTGTATCCAGTTCTGGAGACCACATCTACAGAATGACATAGACAGAATGGAGGCAGACCAGAGGAGGGCAACCAAACTGGTGCAGGGTATTCATCACAACACAAGCCCTATGAAGAGAGATTAAAGGACCTCAGTATGTATGCCCTGGGAGACAGGAAGGAGAGGAGGGATATGATAGAGATATTTAGGTATCTCACATGGGTAAATAAGGTATGGAAAGGTCATAGTTTTCAGAAGAAAAGGTACTAAAGTACAAAGGGACATGCTATGAAGCTGGAGAGATAGAATCAGGAGAGACGTGAGGAAGTATTTCTTCACAGAAAGAGTGGGGGATTCCTGGAACAACCTTCCAGAGGAGGTGGTGGGGTTCAAGAATATGTGGGATAGGTATGAGGGAATCTTAGTACAGACAAAATACATCCAAGGGTACTAAAGGAACTGGCTGAGTAGCTGGCAGGGCCACTGGCAGACCAATTTAATAGTTCACTAGAGTCAGGAGTGGTACTGCAGGACTGGAGAACAGCACATTTAGTGGCCCTACATAAAAGCAGTCCCAAGGGTGACCCAGGGAATTACAGACCAGTCAGTCTGACCTTCAATGTGGGCAAGCTCATGGAGACCATACTAAAAGAAAGGATGTTGGAATATCTAGAGGAGCATGGTCTTCACGATGCAAGGCAGAATGTGTTCATGGGTGGGAGATCATGTCAAACAAATCTGATTGACTTCTATGACTGTGTCAGTAAGACTGTAAACAGGGGCCAAGCAGTAGACATCCTCTATCTTGATTTCCGCAAGGCCTTTGACTCTGTGCCCCACAAAAGGTTAATCAGGAAGTTGGTGGATTTTGGAGCTGGGGAAAAGATGGCCAGGTGGGTGGAAAACTAGTTGAGGGACAGAACCCAAAAGGTGGCTGTGGGGGGAGAGTTATCTGGCACTAGAGAGGCAACCAGTGGGGTCCCACAGGCCTCAGTGCTGGGGCTGGTGTTGTTCAATCTCTTCATCAATGACATTGGAGATTGAAATAAGGGCAAAATGTGCCTATTCATGGATGACACCAAGCTCTGTGGGAGAGTGGACACAGCTGAAGGGATACAGGACCTGCAGAAAGATCTGAAAAAGCTGGGGAAGTGGTCCAGGATCTGGCAGCTTGGCTTCAATGCCAAGAAATGCAAAGTTATGCATATTGGAGCCAAGAATTCCAGCACAGAGTACTACTTAGGTGGAGTTTGAGTATCTGCATCAGAAGAGGA
The DNA here is from genome assembly GCA_016271365.2 of Neoceratodus forsteri. Classification (NCBI taxonomy): domain Eukaryota; kingdom Metazoa; phylum Chordata; order Ceratodontiformes; family Ceratodontidae; genus Neoceratodus; species Neoceratodus forsteri. Next base: position 761,912,725 of record CM057449.1, on the reverse strand, counting down.
GAAGGACCTGGGAGTGATGATCACTAGTGACCTGAAGCACTCCACGGTGTGCAAGAAAGCAGCAGCAAAGGCATACAAGATACTGGGATGCATATCTAGGGAGATCAGTAGTAGGAGAGAGGAGGTTATTCTGCCCTTATACAGGTCACTGGTAAGGCCGCATTTAGAGTATGGAGTTCAGTACTGGTGCCCACACCTCAAAAAGGACATTAACCTGCTGAAGTAAATCCAGAGGAGGGCTACAAAGATGACAGCAGGTCAGCAAGGTAAGGCATACTAGGAGAGACTGAGGGCACTGAACATGTACTCCATGGAAGGCAGGGGAGAGAGAGAGGAGTCATGATTGGGACCTTCAAGTACTTGAAAGGGATAAATATTGTTGATAAGGAGTGTCTCTTTAAGCTGCGTGGCAACCATAACACAAGGGGGCACAGACTTAAGCTGGAGAGTGGGAGGTTTAGGAGGGATGTCAGGAAGCACTTCTTCACAGAGAGGATGGTGGATACTTGGAATGCGCTGCCAGAAGAGGTCATCTCATTGAAGACAATGGGCAGCTTTAAGAGAGGCTGGGATAGACATATGGGGAAGGTAAGGATCATGGATAGAGAGGATGGGAGGAATGGGGAGGGAGGGCAGGGACATTAGCTCAAGCTGTGGACCCTGCAATATGAGCAGACTTGATAGACCAAATGGCCTTCTCCTGCTGGCTTCTTCATATGTTCATATGTTCATATAGTGGAAAGGAATTTGGGAGGGAGAAAGAGCTATATATCAAGTATGGTGTGCAGTTATAATGTAGGTAGAGAAAATGGGCAGACTGGGTGAGTTAAACTGTCCTTATCTGATATCAAATTCAATGTTTTTGTGTTCCATTTATTTTCTGCTAGCCTAGTGGTATCCACCACTGTGTAATCCCTGTTGAAACAGTTGGAGATTCCACCCTCCTCCCGGACCCACCTGTCCAGCACCCCCCACCCCCACATGCCACTCACACTGACACTCCTAGCCATACAAGAAATCGCTGCTGGCAACTCAAAAGAGATGGTGACAGGCAAAGACCCTCTGCACACCCCTCAGCAAGCCACCATCTGCAGTTTCAACAGTATGTATGTGCTCACTCCCTGTCATTCAGACAGTGTTCAGCTGAGGTGGTGAGGAGAGGTTCTGTGCTAGTTCCTGTCTCTGAAGAGCTGCTGGCAGTGATTTCTTCTATGGCTAGGTGAGTTGGGGCAGAAGGCTGTGGGGTAGCATGTGCTGACTGGATGCGCTGGGGAGGGGGTTGGGGGCTACAACTGCCTTGATAGGAATCAGGTGATGGGGAGTACCACTAGACTACCATGAAACTAATGGAATTTTTTTTTCCTCAGGGATCAGACAAGAAAGTGTCCATGTCCACTAGATTACGAGGTTATAAAGACAACTGTTATTTACCATAAAAACATAGACAATGTTGGTGGATAAAGACCATTGGTCCATCCAGTCTGCCCAATTATTCCCTATCCTACCTGAAGACATACTGTATAGATGGGGTTTTTGCCCTTAATCCCCCTTTTACTCTTGCCTATCTACCACACACCTGAGCAACTATTAATCCATTCACTCTGTCCAAGCCATGCTAGAAATCATCGATGTTTGTTCGGCCCACCACTTTTGCCAGTAGACTATTTCAGGGCTCAGACACTCTCTCTGTAATGTAAAACTTTCTCACATCCCTCCTGAATCTCCCCCACCCCTGCCATGTTCCAGCCATGACCCCATGTTTTTGACTCACCATTCCTGCTGAACAGTTCTTTACAGGTAACCTTCTTCATTCCTTTCAGGAACTTGAACATCTCTCCCTTCTGGCATCCAGAGAGCATAAGTTCAGTACCCTAGGTTGATCCTTATATGATCTGCTCTTCTGGCCCCGAATCATGTCAGCTACCCTAAATTGCACCATCTGCAGCATGTCTTTGTCTTTCATTAGGTGGTGACACCAAAACTGGACACACTACTCCAGATGGGCCTTACCAGTGATCTGTAGAGAGGTAGTATTACTTTTTGCCTCCTACTATAGAAAACACTCCCAATACACACTAACATTCTGGTCACCTAGACGTAGGCCTTGTTGCATTTGCTAGATTGCTTTAGGGAAATGCTTATGATGACTCCCAGGTTCCTTTCCTCAGATGTAGTCCCTAGCTTAACCTCTCCCATCCAATATTTCATCCTGGGATTCTTGTTCTCTGTGTGCATCACCTTGCCCTTTTTGGCATTGGATTTCAACTGCCAAACCTTAGATAACCTCTCCAGTCTTTACATGTCCCTCTACAACTCCATTGCCCCTCTTCACTGTTTACCCTGCCACATAACTTGGTGTTGGCTGTGAAGAAACAAATTTGTATTACCTCTCCTGTTCCACTGATAAATACTGGTCCTGGGACTAACCCCTGCAGCACCCCACTTGAGACCTTCCTCTCCCCTAACTTCTCTATTCACCACCACCCTCTGCTGTCACCCCAAATCAACTTTTCTACCTATCTAACTAGGTCCTTCACTGAACCCAGGTCCTTCAACCTCTTCAGCAACCTTCTGTGTGGCAACAAGTTGAATGCTGTGCTGCATTCAAAACAGAGTAAATCCCCTGCTTGGCCATTATCCACTGCCCTAGTTGCCCAGTCAAAGAATAATATCAGGTTGGCCTGACAAGACCTCCCTGCCATGACCCTATTTTGCTTGCTATACTGATGTCTATTTCTCGCCAGTTAGTCCACTGGGTCCTCCTTGACTAGTGTCTCAATCAGTTTACCCAAAATGGAGGCAAGATTGATGGTTCTGTAGTTGTCAGGGTTGCTCTTTGACCCCTCAATTGTGGAGTGGAACTGCTTCAACTATCCTCCAATCTTTCAGAACTACCCCTGACAGTAGTGAGCCATTTAAAAGCCCTGCCAATGGTTCCACTAGTTCTAATTCAAGAACCCTGATCACCCTCAGATGCATCCCATCCAACTCAGAGCCTTATACATGTGCAGGGTTGCAAGCACCTTTCTGACCCTTTCTCCTCTAATTGGCACTTGCATCATTTCTGGGATCCCCTTGTAGCAGCCTTTATGCCACTTTCCTGCAAACGGGCTACAGTCCTCTGCTGAGAATACTTAGCAGAATTAGTCATTAAGTTAGGCTGCCTTCAGCTCATCTTCCTAGACTGCCCTGCACCTCTGCCAGCCTTATAATTCCCCTCTCATCCCCCTTTTGAATGAGGTGGGAGGGGAGGCCGCCAGGCTAGGAGGTTATACAGGACAGCTGGGATAGTTCCCTCAGAGATCATGTGAGAAGGAGAACCACTAGACCACCTGGTTATACAGGACAGCTGTTTTACTTTGTTTGGGGACTCAGAAGGTGGTGGAGGGGTTACCACTTTAATACCAGGGAATAGTGCAGTCAGGATACTAAGTTCACTTGGCCAGCAGGGGGCCAACTAGACAACCAGATAGAACAACACCATTCACAGTTCCCAGGATTTGGGGATGGCCAAGGATCTGCACAATGCTTCTGCATATTTGTGCATGGAGACATTGAATAGAGCTTGCAGTAGCCACCTAATGACATTCACATTGTCAATTAGCTCCTGGTATACCATATATTGTCATAAGCATGCCGATCACTGAATATGGCTCCAGGGGAAACAGGCGCTATCCTATTTGAGACCCACTCTCTCTCTCTCTCCCTTGCTAATGGGAGTCTGTTGTTGGCACAGGGTTGTGTAACCACTGCACATGCTCACTTTGCACAGCACTAACATTACCCCACATTCACACAGGCAGTGTGCACGGCTAAGGTCACACTGGCTATGAATATGACACCCAAATGGCTGACTGCTATCTCATGTGTGTCACCACTGTTTGCGCAGCGCTAACAGCTGAATATGGATATTAGGCCCCATGGCATTTTTAAAGCCCTGATGGAGATTGTTGCACTGAGAACTGTAACTGTTAGCTGCAAACAATGTATTTTGGGATATAATTTCTTTAGGGTTCAGTATTGTCTAGCAAAATCAAATTATACTTCTAATATGTTTGCTTTATTTATATGCTTTCTGTGCATTATCACTTCTGCTTAACAATTGTGTCTGCTTTGTTGTAACTGTTTACATGTACCCAGGACTTCCTTGGGTTACTTGACTCAGTGGAGTTTAACCTAGTAAAACAAAAAATACAAGTTGACTACACACATGCCTAAGTCTCTAATTATGTTAGAAAAGGTAAAGCAAAGCCCATGTACTTTTTAACCATCTCATGAAGGGAGTGATTTAATGGATCACTGGCATTTCTACATTTGCTATGTCCAGTGATGCAAAATATATATCTTGAGGGCAATTTGCTGGATCAGACTGAAACTTCAAAGTCAGGATGACCCCCAGTGGGAACTTGTTAGGCAGCATTTACATTGAGAGGTAGTTAGTGTATCCTCATAAGAGCATTGCACAGAGCTGTTAACCTGGAGACCTAGAGTAAGTCTGAATGCCACTGCTGCCTCTTACTTACAGTGTGATCTTGAGCAACAGCTTAACCCCACCCTCATGCTTGACCTCTTTTATCTCCCTTCCTCTGTGCACTGCTTAACCCTTCTCAGTACTTTCCCTCTGTTTTAACCTATATGTACCTAATAGCTACTGCCACTGTTGATGATAAAGAATACGGGCTGATCAATATTCTTAAAAAATTATTACATTGCTCTGGAAGACATTGTTACTGAATCTTTAAGCTCTTCATCTGAATTTATTCTGGGGAAATCAGCATCATATTGAAAAGCAGCTCTCAGAAAATGTAGAATACTGACTCATGTTACATGCAAGGACTAACAGTAATAATTAAGTCTGAAAAAAATATTGCTTATGTAACTATTACAAATTGAAATAAAAGAAATATGTAAAGCTTGAATGATCTTAACTATTGTTCTTTATTTTAAATATTGTTTTTATTGTACAATTGTATTTCTTATATATTATTTGTAATGACATTCTGTTGAACAATACTTTTTTGATATTATTACTGTCTTGATGCTTCATAAAGTGCTTTGGGAAACAGTGTGTATGAAAGCCACTATATAAATCCAAGCTCCTTTCTGTCCTTTCTTCCTTTCCTTCCTTTGTCATTGTATCTAATACAGCTAGCAGGTGCTAATAAGTATCAAAGCATTGCTGATTAGGTTCTCAGGAGGATCCAATCAAAGACAGGTGACTGACAGTCAAATCTGATTTTTGGAGCACAGGCTGCCATTAATGCAATAATCTCAAAATGGCTGAACTGCTTAATGTTAGCGAGCACTGATTAGGTTTCCTATGCAGTGAAATAGAGTTGGTCAAATGGTAGCCATATTTTTTCATATCTTTTTGCCAGTTTTTCCAAAAGGGCTAACCTGAGTTTCTTTCTGGAACAACCAGTCATATGAAGGTAAGTCCACTAGATTTTGGAAGTGGTCCTATCAAAGATAGCTTACTGGAGGACACATTCAGTTTATGATCAGTAATGATCATGAATACAATACAAAATGAATACAGCATATGAATGTAATGTACAGTTACATTCATATATATATATATATATATATATATATATATATATATATATATGGCATTATTTTAAACAATAGTTTTCACATTGTTACAACTTACTAAGGATTGTTACACATAAATGAAAACATTTTACATTAAGTGGTTATTTTTTTAACCAGTTTCCTGAATCATAGAATCATATCACAGAACCATGATGGCAGAAAAGGACTCTTCCAGCCCATCTAGTCTTCCCATCCTTCCCCTTTCACATACCCCCCTCCCTGCTTGCCATTGCACTCCCCCCAATACTCAGCCCATTATGCCTGTCCCATGCCCTCTTAAATTCCTCCACTGTTCTAGCCCCCACCAGTCAGTCTGGTAGTCTGTTCCAGGGCTCCACCACCCTCTCTGTGAAGAAGTGCCTCCTCACATTGCCGCTGTATCTATTTCCTTGCAATCTAAGGCTGTGCCCTCTAGTTAGTGAAGTTGCAGGTTCTCATTATACACAGGCACACAGGCACAGTAAGACATCAGCAATAACACTATACGAGCTGGCCCAGTGGCGCTGAGGATTGAGGTGCTGGATGCCACACCTTGCACCAGCCGGTGACCCAGGTTCAGGAGCAGACTCGGTCCATTGGGGGTTGGCAGGGGAAGAAAGGACTGAGCATCTGGAGGAAAGCTCTTCTTTCATGGGAGAGAGGGGGGATGTTGGTCTCATTATCTGGTGACCCCTTGTGGCAACTGGAAGTACACAGCAATTGAGTCCTGGCAAAATGCAGGGGATGGCTAAGAAGGCACTTCTTCAGGTTTGAACGGGAGCATTCACGTGCCACACTGGACCGCATTGTACTGCTGGGACAATGGGGAGTCAGTAACAAAGAAAATCCGCCTTCCCATTGGTAGGTGAAGGCGGAGTCTAGTGGCACCAGCACTGCATCCAATGCCTGGCCAAGGTGTTCTCCTGGTCGCCCCTTGTGCATCCACCAGACACTTAGAGCGCCAGTTGGATTCAGATCTGGAGAGGTTTGAGATGTGGCGTGGGGAGTGCCCGAACTGGGAAAGCACCAGAGCTTCAAGTGTATGCGATAAGCCAGTAAGCCCCATAACCTAGCTGGAGAGAGTCCAGTGTGGATAGGGTGCATAAACAAAGTGTACAAACAAAAAAACAATGACTATACGCAGCTGTGATGTCATGCCCATGGATAATGGCATTTGTGTAAAGTTGAAAAATGGCCTGCTGTGGTTTTCTTTTTTTCTGACCCAATATTCCCTTCATGTACTGTTCATAGCCAGTAATTAATGTGACTCTACCAATTCCCCCCACCCCCCCATGTGGATCTGAAACCCACTGTGGTCTGTAACGTTTTTGTTTTTAAATATTGAAATAACAGTAATTATAATAATCAAAATATGGGGAAGCAGTGTCAACTTATTTTTTTATACACCATTGGTCTGTGTTGATTTTACAAACCACCAAAGCTTTGCTCTCACAGTTACCGAGATCAACACAAACCTATACTTAGCCCCTGTATATTGGTAGTAAAGTAATAAACATTGTGAAGTAAATTAGGCAGAAGCCTATTTACAATGCTGACCTGTAATATTATCCTATATGTTATCAACTAACAAAGATGGCATTATAAAAGTAACAGCAACATTCATAAAAGAAGCAACATTAAAAAGAAAGTTAAGAGACCGTGCAGTCCATCTAGTCTGCCCGAGATGTCTACCCCTCCATCTACTACTCTTGTTGGGGTGACTACATTGACTGTACCTTGCCTGTTTGAATTCTCTGACAGTCTGACACCTCATGTGGTAGGTTGTTTCAAGGGTCCATGACCCTCTCTGTGAAAAAGTACTTCCTAACATTGTTTCTGAATTTACCGCCAACTAGGCATAAGTTGTGCCCTCTTGTATACGCAGTCCTATTTTCCTGAAAGAGGACTGTACTGCATTTATCCCTTTAACAAACTTTAATGTTTCTGTCATGTCTCCTGTGTTCCTTCCTGTTATACACTGAATAGATTTAACTGGTTGAACCTATTTTTGTAAGGCTCATGGTGTAGTCCCTGCACCATCTTTGTGGCTCTCCTCTGCATGGATTCCAGATGGTCTATGTCCTTTTTTAGGTGTGACCTCCAGAACTGCACACAGAACTCCAAGTGAGGTCTCTCAAAGAACCTATAGAGTGGGATGATTACCTCATGCTTTCTGCTAGTAATACTCCTACCTATGCAACCAGAGATGCCACTTGCCCTTAGTGCTGCTTTTTCACATTGCTTTCCTACCTTTAAATCGTTCGATCTCGTAACTCCTAGATCCTGTTCCATCTTTGTCATTTCCAATTGCTGCTGTTCCAGGACACAGTTATTTCCTGTGTTCCTTTTACCCAAGTGCATTACCTTGCACTTTTTGGCATTGAATCACAACTGCCAGTTCTTGAACCATTCTGCCAGTTTTCTTAGATCTGCATCCATTCCATGGACCCCTTCCTGCGTGTCCACCCTGTTGCAGAGCTCTGTATCATCTGTGAACAGGCAGACTTTCCCTTTCAGTCCCTCAGCAATGTCACTGATGAATATTTTAAAAAGGATTGGGCCAAGCACTGATTCCTGTGGAACCCCACTGGTTGTTCTCCCCTCATATGACAAGGTGCCATTTATCATAACTCTCTGAGTCCTATCCTGTGGCCAACTTTTTATCCAGTTGACCACTTTCTGACCTATGCCTGTTTGCTCCAATTTATTTGCTAGCCTTCTGTGTGGAGCCATATCAAAGGCTTTGCTAAAATCCAGATATACTATGTCCACAGCCGCACCTTGGTCCCCTCCTCTTGTAACCCAGACAAAGAGTTCTATCATATTTGGTTGGCATGATCATCCTGCCATGAATCCATGCTGCTTCAGGTCAAGTTTCCCACTTTCTTTCAGGAACTCCACTGCCCTTTCTTTAAGTAATGTCTCCATTACTTTACCCACCACCGAGGTCAGGCTGACTGGCTGGTAATTTCTTGATACCTCTCTGCTACCACTCTTGTGCAATTGCACAACAGTGGCACTTCTCCAGTCCTGTGGCACTAGGTCATCTTCCAGAGACTTGTTAAATAGTTCAGCTAGTGGGGCTGCAAGTTCCCTCCCAGTTCCTTCAGAACTCTTGGGTGTTGCCACACCGGTGACCCAGGTTCAGGAATGGACTCGGGTCACTTGGGGGTCAGCAGGGATTAGGAAGGATTGAGCATCTGTAGACAGCTCTCCTTCCTCAGGGAGGTGGGACAGTACTGCACACTGTTTGCCTGACACCCTTTGGTGGCTGGGTGTCAGCAAATGTGCACTGTAAGATGGGAAGGGCCCCACGTACACGGTGTATGGCTGCCTCCATGGAGGTGGAGTCCAGCCATCTCTGCCCATTGCATGTACAGGGGCTTGGGGAGTAAGTGACAGAAAAATACTGGGAGCTGGCAGGCTTCATGACTGCCCAATGCAACACCACACTAGCAGCCACAATACCTCTCAACTGTACCACATTACGAGGAACGTTCCTCATTTTACTTCACAAAAGCTCCCTGTTCCACATCGTGAGGACTTGTTCCACATTCAAAGTCAACATTTTAAAACAAAAATCCATAGTAAATGATGCAAAAAATATATTATTCAATTAATAACAGACTTTCTGAACATAAATGTAACATTTTAACAGTGTTTTGAGCTTCTTGGGTAAATATTTGATTAAGTGTTCCACATTTTGCCCATTTGTTCCACATTTTGATAGGCAATATTCCACATTCGGGGTGCAAAAGGTTGAGAGGTATGGCAGCCCCGATTCTGGATTGTGCTCTGGGGTGAGGAGTAAAGCTGGCACTCCTCTTCCTTTACCCACCGTGGGGGGTAATACATGGGGGAACTCTAGGGCATGGCTGGGTGGGGCGATTGGGGGCCAAAGAATGAATCCCTCTGAAGGAAGGCTGGAGCTACCTGCCAAAGCACCGTGGAGGTGAGAAAAAGAGTAAAAAAGAAAATACTCTGGTGTATTCCATCTGGTCCATTGCTTTGGCCACCTTTAATTTAGACAGCTTCTCAAGGACCCTTTCTTTTGTACAGGGGCTGGTGTCTACTCCCGTGTTGTGGAGATGTGCCTTGGCTAGTGCTGGACCACTACCTTTGTCTTCATGAGTGAAGACCGAGCAGAAGAATTCATTGAGTACTTCTGTCTAGTCTTTGTCATTCTCTGCCAGCTGTCCCTCTTTAGTTGCTAACCTGGTTATTCTTCCCATATTCTTTCTTTTTTCCTGTATATAATGAAAGAATGTTTTGTCCCCCCCTCTTCACTCCCTGTACTTTTCTTTCCTCTATCTGGGTCTTGTGTACCCTAATTGCTTTTCCTGCTTCCTTGAGTTTAATCCTGTATTCTTCACTATCCTTCCTGTTTTGGGTCTCCTTGTACTTTCTGTAACTTCTTTCTTATCTCTAATTATAGTCGAGTCGGCACCTCTTTGGAGAACCAGAGTGGGTTCTTTGATTTTCTGGATTTGTCTATCTGCTTTGCACATTGTGCCATAAATATATTGGGCAGGATTTTCAAAACTATTCTGCTGACATGTTGTACTTTTCAAAGCTATCCTGCTGAGATGATATACTTTTTTGCTGCCTTATAATAGTAGGGAATGTTTTTTTTCTGCACTGACTTTTTTAGCATATTTTCCCTGTGCCAGTCATCCTTGACAAATTAAGCCAAAATTGCAAAAATCTTTGATCTGGGCTTCCTTTACCCCATTAAAAAATGTGCATTCCTAGTTATTCTGCAGCATAAGCAGCAAGCCCTCTCACAGGATTGAAGCATTAGAAAGGCAGCTCATCATTTCCTGCATTCTGGCAAGTTGCTCATGTGCACTGCCCAAATAAATTAGACTTATGCACACATTAGCAGGCATCAGCTATGACCAAGTTACCAGCTGCAGCATATGTATGCAAGAATTAAAGATGAAAAAAATATTACCACACATAACTATTTGCAAAAGCCTTTATAGACATACTGCAGCTGTACATACATAGTGGAGTATTGTGTGCAGTACTGGAGTCCCCACCTAAATAAGGACATGAAATTGCTTGAATCAGTGCAGAAAAGAGCAACAAAGATGATACAAGGTCACCATGATCTCCCATATGAGGAAGAGTCAATGAATCCTAACATGCATTCACTTGAGGAGAAGGGGGGGGGGGGACATGACAGAAACTTTCAAATATATCAAAGGAATTAACAAGGTTGAGAGAAGGGCTCTCTTTGGGTCAACTGAAAAAAAGAGGGTATGCTTACAAACCTGAGGGATACAAGAAGGAGGTCAGCAGACATTTCTTTATGGAAAGGGTTGTGGCATGGTCGAATGAACTTCCAAATGATGTTGTAAATTTGAAGACAGTAGAGGCTTCAAGAGAAGATGGGAGTGGGTCAAGTAGAGGGTAAGAGGGCAAGTGGATGAAGGGCATGGCATTATGTAATATATGTTCATGTGGCCTGAAATGTGCAGACTTGATAGACCATGTGGCCTTTTTTCTGATAGCTACTTTGAATGTTTGCATGTTTGTATATTTCTTACACCTCACATTAAACACACAAGTAATTTCCTTCTCTGTTAAGCAGTGGATGCTAACTAGTAGTAATAAAGTACTGTAACACACTTGACTATCAAGGGAGCAACCAGACACCCAGTACTGCTAAAATGATACCAGTATAATTGTTTTACCTTTGGTAATCGTCCCACAAAGATCAGTACAGGGTTCCTCCTTTCTTGTTATATATAAACAACTTAAGGCATGTTATTGAGGATCAAAGCTGCATTTTTATACAGATGATATCACACTGCAATAAATGGTATGGCTAATGTTGATCACCAATCCCTTTTTAAAGTATTGCAGCAACATTTGATTAGAAATGATTACTGAATGCTCAAACACAAAATAATATTTTTTGGTTTTTGCCCTGTGGGATGAGCTCATCTAATGCTCATAACCTTTCAGTCTCCACCTTAACAGGCGAATAATTGAAATTACAGTAGTGGATTCATACAAATATTCAGGCATCTGGATGGATAGTACACTAACTATTTACAGCTATATTAAACGACTGCAAAAAACTGAGATTGAGGTTAGGTCTCTTCTACAATTGAAGCTGCTTCTCATTAGTGGCCAAGCAGAGATTTCATCTCTCAACTTTATTGGATAACAAATTGAGATAAATTATCTCTTTTTCAGTTGTATCCAACAATTAACATAACATAGAATAAATACAGTACTAACATACAAATACGACCATCATAAATTGCTGTATAAAAATATACAAAATATACAATAGTCATTCATAAAATGTTACATAATATATGATGACATAAATTATCCATAACAATTACAATGCTTATTATATAAGCTAGCCAGAGATGCTCTAAACCTTTCTAAAGGCAGCAATGCAGACATTTTTATCTGTTTAGATATTCTGTCCCATGTTCTGGGTACTAATACTGCTAGAGTTATATCCCCAAAATGAGTTTTACAACTCGGCACATATAATGATGTCCAAGACATAGATAATTTTTTTTAATTATTATTATTTGTTTATTTATTTATTTATTTGTTAACTGGGTAGAGTGCACTGGTCCAAAGGACTGTTTACAGGCATGATCTGGGCCAAGAGGCATGAGCAGGTAAATGATTACAGAATGACAATTGTTAGAATACAACAAATGGTAACAGCAATGTACAATTCAGCAGGTTGTACAGTTTGATTTTTATTAAATTCAATAAAAATGCTGGGAGGGACTGTATGTTAAATTTATAAACAAATATATCCAATGAATATCTCATCAATCAGATAATGAGGAAAGACCTGTTTCTCGATACAACACACAACAATAGGTTCTTTAAGGCAAATTTGTTATGAACCCCAAGGTGCTGTTATATAAGGTATCTAGTGAGCTCAATAATAATTTCCTAGCATTCTTGTACACAATATCTCCATAATCCAATACTAATAAAAACATAGAAGTAACCAATAATTTCCTGACATTCATACAAGTCACCTCTATGCCCCTGGACATATATACCTGAAGTAGTGTGTGCAGTATTGGAGTCCCTACCTACCAAAACTATGAGAGATGTTGACTATATGATCTACCTATCAGTCCAATTGGCTAAATTAGATGCATTCTATCATATAGTCATCCATTTATTTATTTATTTAGGAAATCAGAATAACAACTCTTTGGGTCATAGACTAGTTTCCAAAGGCTCCATGTCAGAATAAAACATAGACATTCATATAGTACATACATAGAATAAATGTGGGTGAGCAACCATACAGCGTATAAGTACAATGAGCACTGGTTAATGCTTATACATTTGGTAGCTAAAACAGGGCAGAGCTATCGATATATTTACCTAATGAGCAGTTAAGACCTATACAATTGGTAGCTAAAGCAATGCATGATATGAGTTGGTAGTAAGACACCTCAGGGAGGCCTTGTCTTATACATAATATAACGCATTCATAGTCCAGTGCAACTATATGGTAACCAAGAGAGGTGAGGAGCCTGTAGGCCAGAAATAGTGAGGGCTCTGCACTGCCAGGCCAAGGGTGGGTGGTTGGCCTAGAGGCATGGTGCAGGATCCACAGGTTACTGGTTACACTGGCATTAATGTGAGGAGAGGATATGGGCCCTTAAGGCAGTTTTAAAAGGATCTAGATTGATGACTGATGTGATGGCTGGTGGGGGGGGCATTGTACCAGGATGGAGCTCTAAGAGGGAAGGATCATTGGGCCAGGATGGTTCTGACCCTAGGCACATTCCAGATAGATTTTGGGGTGGCCCATGTGGACGCTGAGATGGTGGCTGCCTGAAGAGAAGCCATGACACCTATTGGGGTTAAACCCAGGTGGATGTTTTTGGTGAAGAGACAGGTCTGGTATAATAGTCTTTCCTCAAGGGAGAGGATATTGGTGAGTGCATACAGGGTGCAGGTATGTGTATTTCTGTAATCACCACAGAGGAACCAGCAGGCCTTATTGATGACTACTTGTATTTTATGAAGCACCATAGGGTCGACGGCAGCATAGATTGTGAGGCCCATAGTCCACCAGCGATAAGACTGAGGAGGTAATGGCTAGATGAAGTACTTCATTCCTATATTCATTCATTCACAGAAACATAGAATTTGATGGCAGATAAGGACCGCTTGGCCCACCTAGTCTGCCCATTTTCCCTACTTGCTTCATATACCACAGAGGAGGAAATGGACAAGAAAATGATAGAGGATATTCTCAAAATGGCTGAAAAAGGGGAGATACTGTTGATGGGGGACCTGAATATGCCAGATGTTAACTGGATGACATGTGCTGCAGCCACATCCAAGAGCAGGGTCATTCTCAATGCCCTGCAGGGGGGCAGACCTTAGACAGCTAGTGTTGGAACCCACTCAGGAGGGAGCAAGACTAGATCTGGTACTCTCAAATGGAGAGAGGATCACAAATTTAGAAGTCAGTAGACATCTGGGAACAAGTGACCACTGCACAGTGTGCTTCACAATAAGCACAACCATGGAGACTAGCCATACAAAAACAAGCATACTCGACTTTAGAAGGGCTGACTTTGGCAAAATGAGTGAATACCTGAGGAATACACTAGCAAATGGCCAAAAAGGAGGGGTGGAAGAACAATGGAGAAAAATCAAAACTGCCACCATAGAGGCAACAAGCCTTTGTATGAAACAGATAAAGAAAACAAAGCAGAGTAAAAAAACACTATGGTTCTCAAAAGAGGTGGCAGGGAAGGTTAAGGAGAAAAAGGCTGCATTCAAAAAGTATAAGGAATCACAGAAGAAGCACAACAGGGAACTGTATCAATTAAAGCAGAAAGAAGTGGGGAAGGCAGTCAGAATAGCAAAAGCCCAAACCGAGGAAAAAATAGCCAATTCAGTTAAGAAGGGGAATAAAACCTTTTATAGATACATTAGGGAGCATAGAAAGGTTAAGGGAGGAATAGTGAAGATTAATAAGGGAGAGGGGAGGTGGGCAGAGGGAGACAGTGCAAAGGCAGAGATACTGAATGAATACTTTTGCTCAATATTCACAAAGGAAGATGAGGAGGAGTTACCTAAACCAAACAATAGAAGCTAGCACTCTGGGTGGGGAGTTGACACCAGTCCATTTACAGAAGAAAGAGTCATGAAAGAACTCCTAAAACTCAAAGTGGACAAAAAAGCAATGGGGCCTGACGGGATTCACCCCAGAATCCTAAAAGAACTAAGGGAGGACCTAGTGACACCACTGACCACACTTTTTAACAAATGATGGGAGGATGGGGTGGTACCTGATGAATGGAGGAAGGTAGATGTGATTCCCCTTCACAAAAGTGGGAGCAAGGCAGAAGCAGGAAACTACAGACCTGTAAGTTTGACCTCAGTGGTAGGGAAAATGATGGAATCACTTCTGAAAGAAAGAATTGTTGAGTACCTAGAGGCCAGCCGGGCACAGGACCCAAAGCAGCATGTATTTACAGCAGGAAGGTCATGTCAGATGAATCTAATAGATTTCTTTGACTGGGTGACCAAAGTAATAGACCAGGGAGGGGCTGTGGATATGGCCTACTTAGACTTTAGCAAGGCATTTGACATAGTCCCACACAAAAGATTAATAATCAAGCTAGCCAGTCTGACAGTAGGTCCCAGTGTGGTAGCCTCGGTAGCAAACTGGCTGCAAAACAGGACCCAGAAGGTAATAGTGAATGGAACACATTCCGAAGAAAGGGGGGGGTCACTAGTGGAGTACCTCAGGGCTCAGTACTGGGTCCAGTCCTCTTTAACATCTTTATAGGTAACATTGCAGAGGGTCTGGAGGGAAAGGTATGCCTCTTTGCAGATGACACAAAGATCTGTAACAGAGTTGATACACAAGGGGGGTAGAAAGGATGAGAAGGTACTTGGCAAGGTTGGAGGAATGGTCAGACATATGGCAACTTAGATTCAATGCAAAGAAGTGCAAAGTAATGCACCTGGGAAACAAAAACCCAGGAGAAGAGTACACAATAGCAGGGGAGGTACTAACAACAACAAAAATGGAAAGGGACCTGGGGGTAGTCATATCAAATGATCTAAAGGTTGGTAAGCAATGTGAGAAATCAGTAAGGGGAGCCAAGGGGACACTGGGATGCATAGGAAGGGGCATCACAAGTAGAAAAAGGGAAGTGGTTATCCCTCTGTACAGACAGTTGGTGAGACCCCATCTGGAGTACTGTGTGCAGTTTTGGAGACCTCATCTATGCAAGAACATAGACAGGATGGAAGCAGTCCAGAGGAGGGCAAGTAAAATGGTGCAGGGTCTGCATTAGAAACCATATGAAGAGAGACTGAGAGAGCTTAATATGTATACCCTTGATGAAAGGAGGGACGGGGGGACATGATAGAAACTTTCAAGTACCTGAAGGGAATCAACAAAGTCCAGGAGGGTAGCATCTTTCAGAAAAAGAGATGTGTAAGAACAAGGGGGCACAATTTAAAGATAGAGGGGGATGGCTCAGGAGTAATGTGAGGAATTTTTTTTTCACGGAGAGAGTCGTGGATGCATGGAACCACCTTCCTGGGGAGGTTGTTGGGTCTAAAACAGTGGGGGAATTCAAACATGCATGGGACAGACATAAGGCAATTGTAGTGGGGGGTGGCAGGAAGTAGGCTGTTGGTTAACTAGAATCTGCAGCTTATCCAGTACGTAGGGAAATGGGCAGACAGGGTGGGCCAAGTGGTCCTTATCTGCTGTCAAAATCTATGTTTCTATGTTTCTATGTCCTAAATGATCTGCAGCTTACCCTTTCTTTCCTTATTATTAGAGTTCCTTTATATCTGTCCCACGCATTTTTGAATTCTCCTACTATTTTTGCCACTACAACCTCTGCCAGGAGGCTGTTCCATGGATCCACCAAACTTTCCATGAATGAATGCTTTCTTATCTTACCCCTAAGTCTACCCCCCCCCATCTTCATATCATGGCCTCTTGTTCTTGAACATCTTTTTTTTGAAATACGCTACCCTCTTGTACCTTATTTACACCCTTGAGGTATTTGAAAGTCTCTATCACATCCTCCATGTCCCTCCTCTCCTCCAGGGAATACATATTAAGATCATGTAGTCTCCCCTCATATGACTTTTGGTGTAGCCTGTGCAGCATTTTTGTCATCATTCATCTGATACTTACTGAACAGAGAGGAGATCTCTCTGCAATATGGGAAAGTTTTCTTTTTTACAAGTCCATGAAAAATTTCATTTGAGTGCTGGAGGAAAGGGGTGGTAGGGGTTGGAGGGTGGTTGGTAGAGTGATGGGTGCCAGGTGGATGGAGAAGCTGAAGAGTTTAGTTTTGATGTATGAGTGGGGGGAATGGGTACTACAATATGGAACAGTGATTATATTACCAAGTAGTGACATGGTCGGGGGTATGTTACTGGAAATTCTTGGGGTACATGTATGATAAAGATACAGCAGGTCAGGGGCGTATAAATATTTTAGACTTTTTTTTTCTAAGTTAAGAAGAGGCCTTTTGCATAGTTCATGGTGAACAAACTGCTACGTCTGCCCCATCTGTAGTACTGCGTGTAGTACTGGAGGCCACACCTTCACAAGGATATTAAACAAATTGAGGCAGTCCAGAGACAGGCAACCAAAATGGTGCAGGAACTGCATCAGAAAACATATGAGGACAGATTAATGGAGCTCAATATGTATTCCCTAGAGCAAAGGAGGGAAAGAAGTGATATGATTGAAACATTCAAACACCTTAAGGACATTAACAAGGTGAAAGAGTCTAACATGTTTCAATATAAGAAAAATAGCAGGACAAGAAGACACAGCATGAGATTAGAGGGAAGCCAATTAAGGGGTAATGTGAGGAAGTTCTTTTTCACAGAAAGGGTGGTAGATGCATGGAATGGCCTACCTCAGGAAGTTGTGGATATGAATAGAGTGCAGGGCTTCAAACAGGAATGGGATAGGCATAAGAGAGCAATACTGATGAGTATGAATAGATAGGCCATTGACAGAGCAAAGGCCAATGGCACATTTATAAGGTAGAAACAGAAATGGGCAGACTGGATGGGCCTTGAGGTCCTTATTTGCTGTCAACTTCCATGTTTCTACTTCCCTCAAAGAAACTACCCAAAGAGGACTTTAATCAGCAACTTCACTGACATGGTGCCACCATTCATAGTTTCACTGAGCAAAGTAAGCACTTTAGTCCATGAAGAACTCTAAAAAGGGCCACTTTGTTCATATCCAGTTTTGGTATCATCAGCATGGTGCAAACTGCTCTCTGATTGGTGCTGTATTCTCTTGAGATGTATCCAATAGGGTAAAATATCACCCAGGACATACCCAGGTCACAGCCAAGTTGGCATGGTATCTTGTGAGTTAGGTATAGGATGTAACTTTTTTTTCTTGTCATTGTTATCTCCACCAGTGTTGTGCAAATACCATTGTGTGACAAATACAGTTACATCCCATAGCAAGCCTTGCACCTGTATGCTGTGAGACACAAGGACACAGGATAATGACTGGAGCAGTGTGTGACTGAGCTACTCATAAAGCAGCTGCATCATCTCACACATTGCCCCAGACCTGTAGCAGACTTTACAAATGGCCCTGGAGGCCACTCAAGAAGCAGTTGCATCATCACTCATATTGCACCATACCTGCAGCAGCCTTCATGAGTGGCCTGAGCTGTATCATCACATGTATTGCCCCAGACCTATAGCAGACTTTACAAATGGCCCTGGGGGCCACTCAAGAAGCAGTTGCATCATCACTCATATTGCACCATACCTGCAGCAGCCTTCATGAGTGGCCTGAGCTGTATCATCACATGTATTACACCAGGCATGTAGAGGACTTCACATATGGCTCAGGTGGCCACTCACAAAGCAGCTACATCATGACACACATTGACCCAGACTTGTAGCAGATATTGCAAATAGCCCTGCAGGACACTTGTGAAGCTGTTGCATCATCATACACACTGCACCAGACCTTTAGCATTCTTTGTAAGTGTCCCAGAAGCAGCAGAAGGGCCACAAACATTGCACCAGACCTGTTTACTGCAGCCTTGAGTCTCACAATATATGAGTGCAGTGCTAATAATGGGGGTGTAACTGCATTACTTGTACTTCTGTATGATATTTATTTAAACAATAAACCATGACAGGGTGTGGGTTATGTTGGGATTTAAAAATGCCTGGTGTGGTTTGGTCACAAGGCTGAATGAGTAAACCACACCAGAAATGGGCAAATCCCTGCATAAAACACATCCTGTCATGGTTTATTACAATTATACAATGTCCTATTTTATTTAGTGACAAAACAAATGAAGAAAAAGAGTTTTTTTTGTATTTTAAATTATTTTTATTGATTTTATTGCTCCACCAGAGAATATAGTTCTTTGTTGTTAGGGAGGCCCTGCCTAGCTTCCTCATTTCTCCAGTCCTACTGGTCTTTCTAATAGAAATTAAAGAAGGGCTGTGTTTGATATTCAGAAAATGCACACCATACTGATGTTTGTTTGTTTTTGACCAAGAGCCTGGAAGTTGTGAGTTTTTTTTTTTTTTTTTTAAGACTGAGCCTGTGACTAAGACTGTCTCTTTAAGTGACTGTATGAGACAGCATGTTGTGAGTGCTGCACAGTCATTCAGCTTTTGCTTCCGGGGTGAATGTCAGTTTTGCGGTCAGGAGGGTTTTGTTCTGTACCTGACATGGTTTTCCTTTTTTTCAAGGGGGAGTAAATCCTTTGAGTACAAATGAGGCAGAAGAAGCCAGTAGTTTCAGGATTTGTGAAGGTTTGGGGAATGTGGGAACAGAGGTGACTAAGAGTGACAAAACAAAAAAACGCTTGACAGGTGAGCTATGGAAGCAGTTATAGGGGAAGAGTTTTAAAACTGTTTTGTTTCCAATGTGGGTATTCCCACTATTTAGAGAGTTACTGTACTTTATTTGTGTGATGCAGCGGGAGTTTTAGGAGACCGAGGGGCAGCAGGGTTTCAACATGGCGGTTTTCCGCTTTCATGTTCAGGGGTCAGATACATTTCACAGAATGGAGATTCCAGATGTGGCTGACTGGCACCTTTTTCCATGGGTTATGCCAGGATTTACCATGGCAGAAAGGTGCCAGTCAGCCAATCAGAGTCTCCTATTCTCTGACCCCATTGTATAATTATGATGCTTGAACATATGTGCAGTATGCAAACCTGAGTTGTGTTTTGGTATTCAGTTTGGGTGTATGGGAGGTTACAGGGGTGGCTGAAGGAGGTGGGTGAAGTTAAGGTTAAAAAACCCTAACATGACATTTCCTTACTTTTTTTCACTTTAATAATAAACCCACACGTACAGTGTTGATTGATGGATGGATGGATGGCTAGATGAATGGATGCATGCATGTAGTTATTTATTTGTTTAGTTATTTTTGTTCTATACCATAAGCAATCAATAATGCCCAACAGGGTGGGCGGTATTGGGCAATACCGGACCGGCCAGGGGAGTAATGAGGCCCAACGCCTTGGCCGGTCCGGTATTGCCCATACCCCCCACCCTGGAGGGCATTATTGCCCTTAGAAAATGGGCACCTGTTGTAAAAAAATAAGCAGAGTCTGATTTGTAAGTTTGAAGAGTAAATTCTTTTTATTTTATTAAATAAGTAATTTATACTGTGTAAAAGAAAGAAAATAGTCCCTTTTTGAGACATTTAAATAAACTGAAATGCTGTTAACCACGTTTGTTTAACTTTTTAACTGCTGCATGTCCTGGAGATAATAAAGTTTTTTTTGTAAAGTTTTCAGGTGCTCGCTGCCTTCACCGACAATCGAGAGTCACTTCTTACTGTTTTCTTCTTTTTAAAAAACAACAAAAAATAGCTGTTGTTTTACTGTTTCCTGGTCCTGGCTGCCTGCCCTGAGGACCGGGAGTATGAAGATGAGCATAGTTGTGGAGCAATCATGCTGTGATCTCTATGCTGTGTTTCCTGGTCCTTGCTGTCTACCCTGAGGACTGGGAGTCAGTTCAGTTGTTTTATTGCTTTCCGGTCCTCACTTCCTACCCTGAGGACCTGGAGCATGAAGAGGAGTTCCGTTCAGTTGGTTGGCATGAGTATGGCAGAACGAGAGGAGAAAACAACAACGGTGCTGCCAGTGCCATTGGGGGAAGTGATTGTAGTGGTACCAGGTGAAAACAACAGCCGTGGTAGTGGACAGTATACATTAGGTACTGTTTTAGGATAATTTTTTGATGAGTTTTTTTTTTTTTTCATTTAGTTTAACAAGCGGGGACATTGTGGGCATACTATTGTATGGCAGGGAAGGAATTGTGGCTTGGAACTGACACACTCACTTTGGAAAAGAAAGAAGAAAATACATGTTTTTAATAACTCTTTTGTACTGGTGTGCTTAACTTTTATCTTCTAAGTATAGTGTCTGACTGAGCTAAAAAATGTGGGGGCTCTTGTTAGCTCTCTCGCTAAGCGAGGGTAAAACATGGCGGTGATTTAAAATGAAACAAGGGGTTTTATCCAATGAGGATGCAAGGTGGGCAGTTGGATATCACAGTGGGTTAAGGGGCACTGTAGACTGGCACTTTTTATTTCCTGGGCATCTATTGAAAGTTAATGTACCCCCCCACCCCGGCAAGGGTACTAGCCAATCAGATGCCAGGAAATAGAAAGCCCATTTTCTAATTTGCAATACATTTTCTGTCATTTTGAGATAGTCATTGTACATTACATTGCACATGCCCTGTTGGGCCATGCACAAAGCTGGTATGAGATGCATCCTCACACACATATCCATGACCTGTTGTGGACCTAGACCAGTAGCTCCTTTTCTTCATTATCCTGCAAATTCATCTATATTTTTCCCTTATGAGACTGTCTTACAAATGCAGAAGTTATAGCTCACATAATTGGTAGATGTAAGTTACAAAAACGTCTGCAAGTCAATCAAAAACAGACCCTGTTTTCATGACACTCAACAACATAATTTCATTCTTCTTTTAAAAATGTGTCTTTTTTTTCTCCCATTTCTGGTGAAGTGGTTCAGTGGATTTTTGACTGAGAAGTGACAAAAAACTGAAAATTAAAAAGACCTATTTCCCTTAGATTAGGGCAGTTCACACACCACTGCCTCTGACATGTGCAGGACAACCAATGGGACATGAATTGCACCAAAACCATAAACGCTTTACTCGAAAGACCAGTGGTTGGGAGCTCTCCCTGACAACAGTGTCACCAGTGCTGAATCTCTCTCCCTCCAACCTGCCCTCCAAAAGGCCTTTAAAAAAAGAAAGAAATTTGTAGCCACTGGCAGCTCAGCCCCATTACTGCAAAAGAGGCCCCCATTCTGACACTAGATGCCAAACCCATGTTTGAAAGATAGAATTAAAACAATTGTAGACAGTGGGAACACAGCCCCAGTGCCACTAATGATTCCACATTCTGGTATGAGGTACTCAACATCGGAAATGGTAACAGTAAAAAAAAAAAAACTGCAGCCATCAGGAGCACAAATTCAGTGCACAAGTGCTCTCCACATTTCAGCATTAGGTGCACAATCTGTCACATAAGGAAAGTAATTGAAAAAGTGAAAAAGTAATTTCACTTCTCCCAGTTAGGGTTGAGTAAAATTTAAAAAATTCAGATTTTATGGAATTTTCATGAAATTCTTTTGTTTTCCAGCTAGAGAGCTGTAGTTTGGCATGCATACTGATTAGAAGAGGCTCTAACAGAATGCTGAGCTTCATGACATTTGGGAGAGGGGTGGGGAAGTTATAGTGGCTCATAATCTTGCAATTTATTATTCATGTGACCATTTCTGAAAGTATTTCTATGCTTACAACTTAGCTGCCTTTGGAGCTAGATAATTGAAAATGTACTGCATATGCATACTTTCTTGGAAGAGTAAGAGAAACTGCTAAATAAAGGGGTAGTTGGTTATGTAACTTGTATGTTACAGGAGTTCAAAATTTCACAATTTAATTATGTTAAATTTAAAATGTCCAAAATATGCAAAGAAGTGCAAAGTAATGCTCGTGGGAAACAAAAACCCAGGGGAAGAGTACACATTTTGGGGAAGGTACTAACAACAACAAAAATGGAAAGAGACCTGGGGGTAGTCATATCATATGACTTAAAGGCAGGCAAGCAGTGTGAGAAGTCAGTACAGTGGGCTGGTGGATACTGGGATGCATGGGGAGAGGCATCACTAGTAGAAAACAGGAAGTTGTTATCCCTCTGTACAGACAGTTGGTGAGACCCCATCTGGAATACTGCATGCAGTTTTGGAGACCTCATCTCCACAAAGACATAGACAGGATGGAGGCAGTCCAGAGGAGGGCAACTAAAATGGTGCAGGCCTATACAGGCACGATGGTCTGTATCTATCCTGGAGGGGAACCAGGATCCTAGGTGACAGGCTTAAATGCGTCAGTGGCAAACATTTAAACTAGCAAAGGGGGAGGCACTGAAGAGGAGAAGGGAAATCCTAGACTCCCCCAAAAAATCAGGGTAATCAGTGAGGTAAACACCAAAATAGAGCAGTCGATAGGGAGAAAGGCAGGAGTAAATGGAGAAAAAGACAAAGGCAGTAGGTACAGAGATGGGGCAAAAAGAAATAAAGCCATAACAAAATGGAGGGTAATGAGTACCAATTCCCATAGTCTAGGTAAAAAGCACCCTGAAATGGTGGTATTGATGGAAGAGGGATGCCTGGATATTGTGGCAGTCACAGGAACATGGTACACAGAGAACCATGACTGGGATGTCAACATACCAGGGTACACAATGTACAGGAGGGACAGGGAGGGAAGAAGAAGAAGAGGAGTAACTCTCTATGTAAGGGAAGGGATAAAAGCAACAGAACTACAGAGTAAACAGGGAGGAGACGAGGCACTGTGGGTCACCCAGGAGACTGGAAATGGCTTCACAATCCACACCAGGGTTCTATACATACCCCCGTCTCAGGGGGAGGAAATGGACAAGGAAATGACAGAAAGAATTCTTGGGATGGCAGAGAAAGGGGAGATATTGCTGATGGGGGACCTGAATATGCCAGATGTTGACTGGAGCACCTTTGCTGCAGCTACATCCAAGAGCAGGGCCATTCTCGATGCCCTACAGGGGGCATGCCTCAGACAGCTAGTTTTGGAACCCACTCAGGAGAGAGCAATCTTACACCTGGTACTCTCAAATGGGGATGGAGAGAGGATCTCTGATCTTGAAGTGGGTAGCCATCTGGGAACAAGCGACCACCAAACAGTGTGGTTCACGATAAACTTAGCTGTAGAGTCAAGCTACACAAAAGTGAAGGTACTGGACTTCAGGAGGGCTGATTTTGTCAAAATGAGAGCGTGCCTCAGAAAAGCATTAGCAAACAGGCAAGAAGGTTGGGTGGAGCAACAATGGGGAAACATCAAAACTGCCATCACAGAGGCAACAAGTCTTTGTGTGAAGCAAATAAACAAATCAAAATTAAAGAAAAAAAACACTGTGGTTCTCAAAAGAAGTAGCGGAGAAGGTAAGGGAAAAAAATAGCATTCAGGAAGTATAAAGAAACACAGAAGGAGCAGGACAGAGAACTGCACCAGTTAAAGCAGAAGAAAGCGGGTAAGGCAGTTAGAATAGCAAAGGCCCAAACTGAGGAAAAGATAGCCAACTCGGTTAAGAAGGGGGATAAAACCTTTTTATAGGTACATTAGGGAGCAAAGAAAGACTAAGGCAGGGATACTGAGGCTGAACAAAGAGGAAGGTGGTTGGGCAGAGAGCGACAGTGAAAAAGCAGGGATACTGAATGAATACTTCTGCTCAGTATTCACAATGGAAAAGCAGGGGGAAATACCTAATCCCATCAACAGAAGCACTCTGGATAGGGGGGGGTTGATATCAGTCCTTTCACAGAAGAAAGGGTTCTGAAAGAACTCTTAAGACTGAAGGTGGATAAAGCAATGGGGCCTGATGGGTTTCACCCCAGAATTTCAAAAGAACTAAGGGAAGAACTAGTAACACCACTGACTACCCTTTTTAATAAATCATGGTGTGGTACCTGAGGACTGGAGGAGGGTGGATGTGGTTCCCCCTTCACAAAAGTGGGAGCAAGACAGAGGCAGAAAACTACAGACCAGTCAGTTTGACCTCAATGGTAGGGAGAATGATGGAATAACTTCTGAAGTAAAGAATTGTTGAGTACCTAGAGGTCAGTGGGGCACAGGACCCAAGGCAGCATGGATTCACAGCAGGAAGGTCATGTCAGACAAATCTAATTGATTTCTTTGACTGGGTGACCAAACCATAGACCAGGGAGGGGCTGTGGATATGGCCTACCTAGATGTTAGCAAGGTATTTGACACAGTCCCACACAAAAGATTAATAAACAAATTAGCCAGCCTGGGAGTGGGTCCTTGGGTGGTAGCCCGGGTAAACCACTGGTTGGACAACAGGACACAGCGGGTAATAGTAAATGGAGTCCACAGTGAAGAAAGGAGGGTTACTAGTGGGGTACTGCAGGGTTCAGTACTGGGGTTGGTTCTTTTAATGTCTTTATAAGTGACATTGCAGAGGAACTGGAAGGGAAAGTATGTCTCTTTGCAGATGACACAAAGATCTGCAACAGGGTTGATACACAAGGTGGGGTGGAAAGGATGAAAAGGGAATTGGCAAGGTTGGAGGAATGGTCAAATGTATGGCAGCTTAGATTCAATGCAAAAAAGTGCAAAGTAATGCACCTGGGAAACAAAAACCTAGGGGAAGAGTACACAATGGGGGGTGAGATACTGACAACAACAAAAATGGAAAGGGACCTGGGGGCAGTCATATCAGATGACCTAAATGTGGGCCAGCAAAGTGAGAAGGCAGTAAGGAGGCTTGGGGGAATACTGGGATGCACAGGGAGAGGCATCACCAGTAGAAAACAAGAAGTTGCTGGCCCTTTGTACAGACAGTTGGTAAGATCACATCTGGAGTACTGTGTACAGTTCTGGAGACTCCATCTCCGCAAAGACATAGACAGGGTGGAGGCTGTCCAGAGGAGGGCTACCAAAATGATGCAGGGTCTGCATCAGAAGACTTATGAAGAAAGACTAAAGGAACTAAATATGTATAGCCTCAAGGAAAGGAGGGAGAGGGTGGGACATGATAGAAACTTTCAAATAACTCAAGGGAATCAACAAAGTCCAAGAGGGTAGCATCTTTCAGAAAAAGAGATGTACAAAAACAAGGGGGCACAATTTGAAGATAGAGGGGTGACAGCTCAGAGGTAACGTGAGGATGTATTTCTTCACAGAGAGGGTTGTAGATACATGGAACAGCCTTCCTGAGGAGGTCGTAGAGTCAAAAACAGTGGGGGATTTCAAGAATGCATGGGACAGACATAAGGCAATTCTAGTGGGGGGTAGGAGGAAGTAGGCTGTTGGTTAACTAGGATCTGCAGCTTATCCATTAGGTAGGGTAAATGGGCAAACTAGGTGGGCCAAATGGTTCTTATCTGCCATCAAATTCTATGTTTCTATGTTTAAGGTCTGCTCCAGAAGCCACATGAAGAGAGTCTAAAGGTGCTTAATATGTATGCCCTTTAGGAAAAGAGGGAGAGGGTGAATGATAGAAACGTCTAAGTACCTCGTGGGAATCAACAATGTCCAAGATGGTAGCATCTTTCAGAAAAAGTGATGTGCAAGAACAAGGGGGCACAATTTGAAGATAGATGGGGACAGCTCAGTGACAATATGAGGAAGTATTTTTTCATGGAGAGGGTGGTGGATGCATGGAACGGCCTTCCTGAGAAGGTCATGGGGTCAAAAACAGTGGGGAAATTCAAGTGTGCTGTGTGGGTACAGCTTATATCTACCACCCCGCAGCCTCCTGCTCCTAAGGTTTGGGGATGTGGGGACAAACCCTGGCCCTCCACACTCATTCTCACAATGGTCCTTCATGCATGGCATTAGAATAGCCCATATTAATGTTGGAAGCACCATACTAAAGATTCATGAACTGGAAGCCTGGGTGTTGCTGCATAAACCCAACGTTCTTGGTGCCAGCAAAACTTGGCTGAAACCTACATCCCCTGACACCCTATGCCAAATCCAGGGATATAATATTTTTAGAAATGACAGACCAGACCCTAAGAGAGTGGGCGGGGTTATGATCTACCTGAAGGACCACATAACTGGTTGCATCACTGCCTCCAGCTTAGCCCAGGAGGAAACCCTGGAATGGCTGCTAATGGAAATTACCGTAGGTGAAGCACACAAATTGCATTTGGGCTGTGTATACAACCCTTCATCAAGAGGAATCGGTGGACTAAGACAATTAATTACCAAAGTTGCTGGTCTCTCGCCTTTTAGGGACACCATCATTTTGGGCAACCTCAATCTCAACTGGCTGGAAAACAAGCAACACAGTTATGCTGAAGTGCTCAAAGAAACATACCTAACCCAGATCATTAAATCACCCACACACCACAACTCCAGAACAGGCAATCATACACTACTTGACTGGGTCCTGACAAACTGTGTAGACAGGGTCACAGCTGCAGGAGTCTTGTCAGACTCCATCAGTGACCACTCGCCAATTCCAAGGGGATTAGGGCTATGGGAGATCTTATAGATCCAAAGTCATGAATTTTAAATCCTTCCAACAGCTTAGAGAATTTCAGTTGCCTGCTTGTGATTTTTGGTTGTTTTTGCAGATTCGACATGCCCTGTCATGTTGGTTTACTAGAGACTATTCTATAGTTCACACGGAGCTCACTAAGCACTTAAAAATATGGTTTGCCTTACCTAGGGGACATACAAGTGCTACCTATAAAACCCTCCAGAACATTTATTTACCAAACTGGGACTCTCATAAGTTAACATAGGTTAAGATGGGTCACAGAAATACAGGATTCCTTGGATGCCTTCTCAGTCTCTAAGATCCAGCTAATCCAGAAGAAAATCCTTGGTAGATGATATAGGAACCTGGATAAACTAGATTGGATGGGCCTATCTACCTCGGCTACATGCTGGAGATGTATGGAAGGCCGGAGGGACCATTTTTCACATCCTATGGGAGTGTCCCCCACTTTTGGACTGGTGGCATTCAATTATTGCCATCCTAGATCAAGTTTTGTCTATTCTCCTTCCCCAATCCCCTCATTATTGGATTTTGGGAGACTCTATGATGTTGACCAGGAGGTACCCCCCCATAAACCCCTGTTACATACTGCTGCCTTGGAAGTAAAACATTTAATCATTCAAAGATGGCGATCCACAGATATTCCTTCACAATCCCATTGGACTCAGGCTGTACATAGGGAGGCTTCATACCTGCAGGTATTGTTCCGGAGGAGGGCAGCAATTCCCAAATTTTTCAAGGCATGGACACCATGGTTGCTAAGGTTTGGGGGTGACTAAGAAAGAAACTGTTTGTCTTGGCCAGATCCTTGCAGTGCTCATTTACTTACCCATTTATTTTGTTGTTTATTGATGGATATATTTGTTCATATATTTTTTATTCATTTATTCCCTGATATACTGTATGTGTTTGCTCATTTTTTTTCACACTGAACCATTCAGTATGCATTTTGCATTTTGATTATTTTTGTCATTATATGGTCAGGTTAACCCCTCTCAATGTTTTGTCTTGGGATATCCTATAAATGTATTTCCTTCACTGCAATAACTTGCAATTTTTTAGTTCTGCGGGAATTATGTGTAACCTCCCCCCACCGGCCCCACTTTTTTCTCTGTCAGCAGGGCTGCTCCTCTTACATCTAATCACCACTGAGAGGGGGGGGGGGTAGTCACTAAAAATTATCTTTTGCAGAACTCTGAGTGGACCCATTACTTCTACTACTGAGTCTGCCATCCTTCAGACAGGCAAACCAAGTATGGTATCTACCTGGCTCACATCTGGGGGGACCATTTAGCATGACCATCAACCTGGGTCCCTAGGAGAAAACTGCTGCTCAGCATTGTGCTAGGTTTGTACTTCTGGTCAGGGGCACCCAAGTAAATCCAGACACTGGAAGCAATAACTGAAATGTCCAAAGCAGGATGGGATTCCAGAGTGTGGCTTTTATTCACATAACACAGAGAATAACAACGCAAAGATGGCCCCCCCCACAGGGCTACACTTGCTGGTAATGCAGATTACTGAGGTACAGAGCACACTTCTTCACTATGAACCTTCAGGTTCTGAATGGATCTGGGCACACACGGCCCGAACTGGTACACTTATCTTCTATTCCTTGACATGGCACTCAGGCCAGTACTAGGACACTTTTCCATATGGCATGGAGGTTGATGGTGGCTCCCTAAACTACCCATGAGCACTTTCTTGCTCTAAGGGAAAAATCCACAAACCCATGTCTCGGTGCGTTCTTCAGACACTGGCCAATGCCTGAGAGAAAACCATAGGTGCCCAAACTGAACCTGAAGAGGTAAACCTGGTTACTCCGTATGGGGGGGTCTCCCACCTCTTGCTCCCAAATCTATACTCGGCCATTCATTTGGATACAATACCTTTCTTAGAGACACTATTTGTAGATGCTCTCTCAAAATGTTTTACACATTTAACATTCTACATCTCTGGAGGTGTCCTGACTTTTAAAGTACTGTAAGTGGCTATGTCTTTAACTTAGACCCCCACTGTTGCAGATGCTTCCAAGCCATACACAAACTAAAAGTTCTGTACTTGGCAAGTCTTCCTTTGACCCCACAGTAGGCAGACACTTTTACTCTAAACTCTGTCTCATTGAACATTGTCTCTTTTTCAGAGTAGACTCACCAGGGTATGCAGGTGCCCCAGGACTTCTTCCCACAAATGTCTCAGGTACTCAAAAACAATCCAATTCTCATGCAGCTTCTCCCTGTCCAGACTTGCACAGTGGATTGCCCCTGAAATCCTGGAATTCCCCCATCCCTCTGGAGATGGGGCACTGGAACAACTCCAGGAATGGTCTCTACCAAGTACCACTTCCTTCTGTTCTCTTCTATGTTCCTCTCTAGGGTGAGAACACACAACCCCTTCTTTCTCTGGTAGCTCTATATCAGAGCTTGGCTCCGAGAAGCTGCACACTGCAGCACTCCTTTCTCTTTTGAGTCTCACTTGAAACTGCCTTGAATTCCACAACATTCTACAGCTAACCCCTGCAGTTAGCATTCCATTGTGGCTTATGCTGCTGTGAGAATTCTATGGTGACATCATCACTCCAGCCCAGCTGAAACTGAGAACAAAGTGAGACAGTGTGAAACCCATTTAACTGGTATCTAAAAAGTTCCCTTTCCCTGTCTGCCTCTGGCTCTAAGTGGGATTCTAGTAACCCCTTGGAACAAGGGGGTTTCATATGTACAGTTTATTTTTCTTCTGATTTGTGCTGCTTTGCTTGGTGTCGTTGTGTTGAAAATTTCAATAAAACTGTTCTTATACAAAAAAAAAATAATGCTATGTATTGTTTAGTGCTGCTACTAGACAGTACCTTCGATAAGGTGCAGAACCAACATGGTACATAAGCACTGAGGCAATTACAAAAGTAGATGACCTGGCACTTCACGTCCAACAGTGAGGATTCTTTAAGGGTTGAAACACTCAGCTGTAACTGTGTGCTGACAAAGACTCTTGTCCCAGGGTTTTGTTTTAGTAGACCTCTCATGGAGGAATATAGGTCTTATGAGGAGGGATTGTAATAGCAGTCAGAGTTTCATGTTCTGTACATTTCAGTGGTCTCTCTCGTTCCACTGGTCACTTACAATGGGAAGGTTTGCAGCCAACTACTGAGGGCCAAGATGGCAATGGGAGGGTCTGAGTGCTGGTCCAACAGTGACTGGATTGTGGAGTTACCTGTGCCAGCCCCCAGACCACCACAGATGAGACTAGAAGACAAGTGCAGACAGGACTTGGAGTGGAGACAGTCACAGGATGCACTATGCCCACTGTGCCAGTCGTTTCATCATACAGCCAGTCCAGCAGAGACCCCAGACAGCCAGATGAAGGTAGGACAAAGGAGGGGGTGTTACAAGAGTGGGGTGTGCAGAGAGATTTTTTTTGTCTTAATCTCCTCAAGTAAGCACATGGGAGGAGGATTTCATGTTTTATAAATTGATGCAGTCAGATGTGGAATCAGATTTTGATTCTGAATCCAATTTTACATCTTTTTGAAATCTGGAATTTTTGGCCTTAAATACCAAAATTCTGAATTAAATAAAAAGCTTGGAATCTGATTCTGTGATTCTGAGCATCCTAATAACAAAGTCCGCCTTGCAGGAGCTGCCTTGTGAGATCACTCATGCTATACAGTACATGTTTCAAGGAGTCCACCAGGAGAAAATCAGACTGAAGCTATGCTGTCTTTGACTCTCAGTTTGAGGTGCTGGTATGAACATAGGGCTGCACATGTATTTTAGTCTTGAAATTTGATTGGACTACAGCATTTCATACCTTTTATTATAACTATTAGAATAAAGCTGACTGGTCAGCACACCGATAGGGTTACCACTTGTGACATCAGCAACCTGATTCAGGAACAATCTTGGGTTGTAGGGCTTGCCTGGTGGACAGAGCTCAAGTGTCCCAAAGGATGCTTTCTCTCTTGCTATCTCTTTGAAGAGGGTGGCTGCTTACATTGTTGCACGAGTGCCTCCAGTGCACATGGATGGTCAGTGTTGTGTGGTCAAGCTGACAGGGTGTGGGGAGTAGGTTGGCTTGTGCATACCTGTTGCATGCACATGAGCATTAATGCCACTGACTCTGGGGGGATGGACAAGAACAAGTGAAAATTCTGTCCAGTGTGCATGATGACTCTGGCCAGAGTCATAGTTACTAAATTACCAAAAATAAATAACTAAATAAACTATTAGACCATACTACTTTGGAACTGGGATTATAACTGAGATCTTCTGACTCATAGACTCTTGATTTGGCCATCCGACCACACAGTCTGGGAGCTAGAATTACTGTAACTTCACCACAGTGGATAAGGCAAAGCAATTGTAGCACTTATTGGGAGAGTAAGCCATTAGGCTCCAAACAAGACCAATGCTGAGCATCCATGGGTTTGTGCAGACTTTAACTGATACATTTGACTAGCTGACCCTTTACAGGATTTTAAAAATTACTACAGTTCAGCCAGCAGTTGCACGACTGACCATATCTCTGATCACCCAAGTACAGTCACATATGCTGTTTCATGCAACAGGTGTAAAAATAAATTGCAAAGATAAAGGTGTTCTGTTGATACCTAACATACAAGATAAAATCTATTTTGAAGGATGGATACTTCATAGTGGACTGCTGAACCACTCCGAGAGCAGTTTTCACAATGTTACTGAATAAGGCCATTGCCTATCCCCTAAACTAGAAAAGAATGTGTTTATTCTTAGACAGAACAACCACTTGTATCTTCCAACCATTTCAAAAATAATCTTATATGATATTTATATAATTCTTGAAATTACAGTTTTAAAGCTGTGAGATTTCAATAGTTAATAGAGTTCTCCTGTGTTGCTGCATGCATATTCATGTTGACATGATGGACTCGATTTTCAAAGAGCCCATAGATCACAGCAATTTGCAGTTATCTCGTGCTGCAGCAGAGTTGGACCCTGTGCCCAGTTTAAAAAAAATGAGGGTCCCTTCACCAAAGACCTGACAGTTGCTGCAGCTACAAGATTGCACCAAACATG
This sequence comes from Neoceratodus forsteri, assembly GCA_016271365.2. Lineage (NCBI taxonomy): Eukaryota > Metazoa > Chordata > Ceratodontiformes > Ceratodontidae > Neoceratodus > Neoceratodus forsteri. Next base: position 761,880,480 of record CM057449.1, on the reverse strand, counting down.
TTGTGCACCTGCTAGGTTTGACAGAGAAATCCATCCCCCCCTGCCTGGCATAAGCCTTAGGAGCCACAGAGGTGGGGGGTGGTAATCTGGCTGGTAGGTGGTGACTGGGACTGATATAGCCCTGGGGGTACTGACTGAACTAGTGAGCCTCCACGGTGTGCTGCCCACAGCTCCTGAGTGCCTGAGCATTTCTAGAGTCTAGATCCAGTCAGAGAAGGGAGGGAGGGGGCAACAATTGGACCAGTAAGAAAGGGCACATTTGGATGTAACAGAGGGGTATTGGTTTGGATTCCCTCTGCTGAAATGCTGAAGCAAAGCATAGTTCTGTTAATAATGCTCTGTTTACAGAAAACATGCTGTGTCACAGAATGATGTGCTTGAGACTTCAAATATACCCGAGTGAGCATGTGAATGCCATAATAACCAATCGGTTATTACAGCAAATAATAAGTGGATGGGCCCATTGAAAAAACTGATGGCCAGTTGTTCTGTATCTGTAATTAAATTTCCTTTTGAAAAAGCAAGGAAATTCATCGAAACATACATTTATCAGTTAGCATTGACCTGTTTTGTCACAAAAGTAAAGAAATGTGTCAAGGTAAAAAAAATTCCTCATTGCCTTGGTTACTCTGTCATTATTTTTCTCAGGATCTGAATGATTGTGAGAGGCAACACTAGCATTGCCCTAACTTCAACACCCTCTCTCAAGGTGTTTGTGTATATACTGTATATGTGTGGAAGGAGATTTAGGGTAAGTGATAGGATTTTAGTCCAAGGCAGGTTTGTAAGTAGTTTTTTGCATTCTACTCCTTTTATGGGCAGCATTTGTGAGAGGTCCTCAATGTTTATGGTAGTTGTTTAACTGTTAATAAGGTGACTGTTACCTGCGTTAATGAGTCTACTCACAGTTGAAGTAGTACACCCACCTCCCGACAACCTGCATGTACTATGTGCACTGACATACTCACTGAGTTTTTGATAAGTAAAAATTCTTCCTTTATTTTGCCAAAATCAGGAGCAGAGAGCAATGAGTCAACTGCTCCCTGTTAAATTCAGTCACACTTATCATGGTTTTATTGATACTTTCACCACATACCCTCATGCCAGGACCCATCCTATTTGTTCCTTCTGCCTACTCTGAAACATTACCTGGCCAGTAAAGTTTGTTTTTTGCCCTTATAAGCTGACCTTTTGGTATCTCATTAACATAATAGTGAGGATGGCAACTAGAGGCTAGCAGTAATGAGCTGCAATCTCCCGCACGGCATACTGATTTCAGTTTTGCAATGCCTATATGTGTATGCCCCTTGATGTGAGGACATTGTAAAGCACTGGCACAGGCATTCCTCGGTTACTCTGATGAAGCCGTCATGGATGGGAGTGAAACATTAATGTGTTATATGCCACTTTGGGTGCTTCAGCAGCTTTGCTCTGATTTGTTGTTGTTGTTAAACATCTTGATTTTGGCAAAATAAAAGAAGACTTTTACTTATGAAGAAGACTCAGTGAGTATGTTAGTGTACATAGTACACACATGGGGCTCGATTTTCAGAGCCCTGTTAGATCGGCACACCTTGTGCTGGAACCCTGATTGTGGCAAACTTGGGTGTGGCAGGGACCCTGTGCCTGATTTTGTAAAAATCAGGGTCCCACACTAGACTCCCCGAGTTTGCTGCTAATCATTCTGTGCCCCGAACAATTCGGGCACAGGCAGGGAATCCCACAGATTGTGGGTATTTCAGACAGCATTGGCAGCCATGAGGGAGGAAAGACCAGTAACTGGCCGTTTCTGTTGATAATTGGCCAGGGCAGGTTGGGTGAGGGTTGAGGGTGGCAACAGACCCAGGCATGGCACTGGTACAACTCCATCCATGATGAGCAGTGGGGGGAGGCAGTACTCTGACTTGCAGCAGGGGAGCCTGGAATTAACTGGCTATAGCCCCACCACTGTGGGAACACATGGCTGGGTGCAGGATGCTAGTAGATGTCCCCTAGCAGCAGTGGCAATTGGGGGCATGGACCACCTCTCACCTTGGCAGGGCACTTAGAGTGGCACACAGACCATTAGACCAGATCCTGTCTGGTATAATTCTGACAGCCCATGCACCCATTGCAGCAGTTTGCAGAATCCTAATTAAGGGGATACAGCAGCTCTGCCCTTGTGCAAGCCCCCCGCTGCCTTGCCATACCGGTGTATCCATCGTAGAGATGCTGCAAGTCTGGCCAGCACAGGCATACCCCCAGTTGCTGCAAGGGGCACCTGAAAACTGAGACTGGTGCAAGGAGCCCCTTGCACCATTTCTCTGCAGTGCCAGTTCCTTATGCCTGTCCCAGTCCTTTGAAGACAGAGTCCATCCTGTTAAAGGCAGATGCATTACTTCAACTGTGAATACATTTATTGTGTATTTGGTGGTAGCACCTCTGTAGTATCTGTTGAGTGGCTCACTACCATGTGTTAATAAGATGGTTGTCGTATGTGTTAGTAAGGTTGTTATAAGGGGTATCATAGTGTTTGTAAGACATTAATATGTTATTAAGGATGTGATATATTCATCAAATGTACTAACAGTGTCTCCCCACATGTTCTCAACAACCTGTAGGTACTGCCTGAAGAAAACTTATAACATTTTACCTTATTTAGCCATGGAATGGGATGACCATAAGGGTTGAGAACCCCAAGGAAGACACCCATCCCTGATTCACCTACATTTAAAAGAACAAAAAACATGTTTTTTTTCTTTTCCTCCTTGGGGGATGGGGGTGGGGAGTTACAGTTGGAAACCCTAACACTAAATTTCCCTACTTTAGTTGCTTTAATCTGAACCCTAACTGGTGCATTAATGCAGTTTTTTGGAAATAATTTCCTTATTTTTTGGAATAGTATAATCGTATCCTCACACATCTGTCTAGCTATGGAAGTACAGGGTCCTCCAGACTCTGTGCTTCCATGGCTCCAGAAAAGCAATTTATGTGCTTGGTTGCAATTATTCTTTGTGTGGCTCAGTTAAAGAGTGGCCTGCATTGGCAGATGTGGCTTTTAAACATTTAAGCTGCCCACCATATAGTGCTAGTTCTGAATGTGTGTTCAGTGCTGCAGGGGCAATCACCACAGACCAACGTACAAACCTATTTCCCAACAATATCATGGTGGTGACACTTATTAAAATGTATCATGCAGCCCGGTAGTGTTGAGGGTTGAGGCGCTGTATGCCACACTTCACACTATGCTAGTGACCCGGGTTCAGAAATAAGCCTGGGTTGTCATGAGTCAACTGGGGGGGGAGCTGGATTTAGCTGCCATATGGCAGCTCTCCTCTCCAAGGGAAGGATTAGGCACCACTCTGCCAGGGTGCTGTGTGGGTAGAGATGCAGCAAATTTAAATTCTGCTGGCAAAGTGAATGCAAAGTGGGCACTTCACATTGCCAATCCGCTACGTGGAGTTGGCAATGCAAAGTGCTCACTCCGCCTTGTCATTACCACTTCATGTTAAGGCGGAATGGCAATGCGAAGGAAGGCAAAGTCATTGTTTTTAATGGACTTCGCGTTCCTCATTATGATTCTAAGTGATCCACTTGGTGTTTCAGATTTGGCAGCACCCCCTCACATCACATGGCTTGCAGTACTGTAAGTCACATGCTCTTTAGCTAGGCAGGAAGAAAGTGAGTCATACAAGCAGACACTTTTACTTGCTCCTGTGCAGACGGAGAGAGAGTAGTGTGTTTTGTGACTGCTGATACTTTGAGATCAGAGTGAGGAGGAGGAGATTTAAACTTTGATTTAGACCCAACAGCTTTTTTAAAAGCTACATTTTTTTGTCTTTTCTGTGCTGTTTTTTACTTAATTTGTTCTTTATGTAAATTTTATTTGTCTTACCTTTATAAGTAGTTAGTTGTTTGTCTGTGTGATTGTGTGTGTGTGTGTGTTGTGTGACAGTGTGAGTAGTAATTGCTCGGACTGAGGGAGCTCAGTAGGAGAGATGGACCAGAGTGAGGGAATGTCTGGGGCGGGGGCAGCTCTGGGAGAGTGTGGTAGTAGTAAGCATCGTACCATGCGCATGTGTGGAGGGCATGGGCACCCATTCCTGTTGGACCACTTGATACTTGTGAGTGTCCCCCCCCCCGGAAGCAGGACTAGCATGGCTTCTGTCCTGAATCTGAGGTAGTTGAACCACCACCACCACCAAGTCCAGGTTCTCTGGAGCAGGATGTGCCTATTCCCCCAGGCCCAGGTATGGATCCCATCCCTGTTCAGCACTGTGACCAGCCGGCTGCCAGTTTGTGATGATGGTCCTGACTTAAAAACGCATATTAATGAGTACAATATTCATGCAGAATTAAGCACCACACTTGTCCAGTACTCTGAAGGGAAGTCAAAGAAACAACTGTGACTTAAGTTACAGATGGAGATTGGGCCCTAAAGAGATGCAAATGTACAGACAGATTAAGATTGCACTGTGCACTGAAGAGATGCAGACACAAAGGCACAACACCTAACCAGTGCTCACCATCAGAAATTCAAATCTGGAAAGGAATGCCTTTGCCGGTTGGGGCAGGCCACGGGGGGGCAGTGTAATGCACTGCTGCAGTAACAGTCACTAGTACTAGTACCAGTAAAGATGCCACAAAGAAGTACAAAAATCATACAGCTGCAGTGCATAGCAGCTTCACATTGCTGAAATTATTATGTGGCAAAATAAATGGTGTCTGATTTGATGACACACATCACACATATACTCACACACACACCAAGTAATGCATCGCAAATTGAAAACTTCAGTAATATAACCACATATTTTAAACAGACTAAAATTGTGCACTGCGGCAGTAACAGTCACTAGTACTAGTGCCAGTAAAGACACCACAAAGAAGTACAAAAATCACACAGCTGCAGTGGATAGCAGCTTCACATTGCTGAAATGATTATGTGGCACAATTAAAGGTGTCTGATTTGATGCAATGCATCACACAGATACTCACACACATACTAAGTAATGCATGCAAATTGAAAACATCAGTAATATAACCACATATTTTAAACAAACTAAAATTATGCACTGCTGCACCACAACAATCAGCAAAAAAAAAATGGCAAGAAATATTGAAAATATTACTGTGTACATTAACACAGTTATACAAGAAAAATATCACCAAAACAGAAAGCACTGTCTTTTTCTCCAAGTTAATCTACCTACATCACAGATACACCCCTTCCCCAAAGCACACTTCCACTGTCTCTCGGTACACAGACTGAATGTTGTACATTAACATTCAAAATCCATACACAAACAATAAACGCTTGGTGATATGTTCAGTTTCAGTTTAAGTTTATTGTTCTGCTTTTCATGCCATTACAAATCAGGACATAAATATCAGGTTAAAAGCATCGAGTTATCACAGACCCATTACAATTAAGTTTTCACATTTTAAATCCATTTACCGTATGACTTTCTTATATTTCTCCTAATTTAAATTATGCCTACAACATATATATCATTTTTTTATTGCCACCAATTACACAGTATCACATTCTTTTACATGGGTAATGTTTTTAAATGGAGGCATTTAAGTTCTATATATCTTAGGAGGGAGGCCACAGGGACAAGCACTTCTTTTTTCTGTGTTTTTAATAGAAAATTCAGAATATGGATTAATTGATATATAAGATTTTTGATTAAACCACCCAAAAGAGAAGTCCTCATTTTGTTATACAGAGGGCAAAGCAAGACTACATGTAATAAATTATCTTCACTTAGTCCACACTTACAATTAGCATCCATGTTTTTATTTTTCTCAAATGTTCTTCTCCTAGCATTGCTAGTAAAGCATTCAAATCGAAATCTAGTAACTGCTTTCCTATGTTTAGGATTTTGTAATATTTCCAAATATGATTCAAATTTATGTGATCTTTTATTTTCAGCTAACCGTAGGCACACTTTTGACAACCTGGAGAACTCTATATCCTTTTGTATATATACATTAATTATCCTGTTGTTAAGTTCTTCTTTTATTTGAACTGGTGAAAATCTTAAACTATCTGTTATAACAGACATTAAACCTAATGGTTTGATGATTTCTTCTACCACTTGCATACAGGGGAAAAGTTTATAAGAATAAAAATTTGTTAAACCTTCCTCTAAACAAATTCTGGGCAGTCTGTTCTGACTCATTCTAAAAACCTTTAACCAATAGTTTACCAGCCTTTGCTGGATGTAGCATTCAATTAAGACTCTGCCCAACTCTGCTCTAACTAACAAAGATGGGGCAGAAATTGGGAGTCCTAGCATCTTCTTGTAAAGTTTATTCAGAGTTGGGTCAAGTCCCATTTTATTGTTATAATTGATTCCCCACATCTCAGCTCCATAAAGGAGCTGTGATCTAATTTTGTCATCAATAACCATCAAGTTCCCTTTAATAGAGTTCTCACCAAACCTTGAGAAAAAAGACAAAATAGCAGGGACAAATTTCTCTGCCTTTACCTTGATTTCTCTCTGGTGCTCATTCCAATTCCCTTGTTTGCTAAAAGTTATATCTAGATAACAAAAACTCTTTACCTCTTCTATTTTTTTATGATTTATATGATATTTGTATTTATTCTTATTGTCACCAAATACCAGTATCTTTGTTTTTTATAATTTATCTGGAAATCTGCACTAACACAGTTTGTATGAAAATTATCCAGGCTTCTTGAAAGACCTAAATGACTGGTTGACAGTAAAACTACATCATCGGCATAAGCCAATTAGGGTAATGCCCTTTGACCGATTTTGGGGAGATGAAATTCTTCATTGTGCATTTTATTCAGCACAGTGCAGAAGAATAAATTGAACAATTGTGGTGCTAGTGAACAACCCTGTTTAACTCCTATATTTGAGCTAAACCATTTACTGATTTCACCTTTATTGTTATATCTAATACTTACATAGTTGTCCTGATGCATTAGCCTTATTATTTCCAATTATGAAGGATCTACTCCAAAATCTAAAAGTCTTTCCCAGAGCAAAATTCTGTTTACTTTGTCAAATGCTGATTTAAGATCAATAAATGCACAGTATAGTTTTTGGTTTTTAACTACTTTATACTTGTGAATTAAATGTGCCAAAACCAAAATCTGATCTATTGTTGAATAATTACTTCTAAATCCAGCTTGTGCGTCATCAATTATATTATTAGACTCTACCCATAAATGTAGCCTTCTATTAATAATTTTAATAAATAACTTCCCTATAGTGTCAAGTAAGCTTATTGGCCTGTAACAGCTAGGATCATTTCTATCACCCTTCTTAAAAATGGGGACTATAATACTTAAATTCCAACTACTCGGAAATAATCCAGTTGTCCACACATAATTATATAATTTGTAAAGAAATGGAATCCAGTATTGTTTGGTCCTAATTATAGCATCTAAAGGTACCCCATCCGGTCCTGGTGACTTTCTTTCTTTGAATGAATCCATTGCATTTTCTATCTCCATTATAGTTATCTCATTGGTGAATCTATGTTTTCGTCCACTGATCTTTGATTGTGTTATTTTTAAGAGATAATCAGGGTCATCCCTACAGAAAATGTGTTTAAAATAGATTTCCCAACTACTGGGCTCAATGTGTGCCTCAATTTTGTCAAAAGTTTTGGTTCCAAATCTGACAATTTGCCAAAATAATTTGTTATCCTTTATATGGACTGCCCTTTTTAATTCCATCCACAATTGTTTGGTATAATTCCTTTTATTTTTAATTAACACCAATTTATAGGTTCTCCTTATTTGATTCATTTTTTTATTATTCTCTTTATTCGGATACTGTTTTAACAATCTAAATTCTTTATTAAGGTATTTTCTGGCTTGTTTACATTCTGTATTATACCATGGCTGTCCTTCTTTCTTTTTTATTTTTGTTTCCTTCGTTATTATATGGGCTACAGCATTTATAATATTATTATAATCAAGTATTATTTGATTAGCACACGCATTACCCACTGATTCTGATAATCTTTTTAAGATATCTGTATTTTGTAGAATCTCTTCAAAGTTTGGTGCTTCAATCATATCCCACTCAATGCTATTCGTTCTTAACTGTATCATTAATGGTTCATATTTGGTAGATTTGGTAATACCAAATTTCCTAGTTAAACTAAATTCAGCTCCTAGATGTTGACTCTCAGGTCCTGGATTCAAATACAATGAAGCTCGATGATATGAGCACAGGAGGGTTTCCTATAATCAATGAACTAAGGTTTCAGCAAAGAAAATGACTCAAAAAGGCTTTTTTAACAACTTTTTGAAGGTTTGAATTGCAGAGACCTCTCAGAGCAGATTGTCTCCTACAGCTTCCTACACACACTACCCCAAACTGAGGCTGTGCAGAACAATCTAGAGCCCATGTGTCCTGAAATCCCATGAAACACTGCAAAATTCACCTTTGGAGCTTAAAAACAAGGCAAAGTAAGGCGAAGTACATTGTTTTCAATGTACTTCGCCTTAAGAATTGGTGGAGAAGTGGTTTGGAAAGGTGGAGTAATGCGAAGTCATTGTTTTCAATGGACTTCATGTTACTCATTAATAACACAAAGCACTCTGTTTCACGTTGCAGAGCACTCTGCAAATTCACCTTCACTCCGCGAATCACTCCACGGAGCGAATTGGGGACACTTTGCCCATCACCACATGTGGGTAGGGGAGGATGCCATTAGGCACTTGGCTGCAGCCATGTGCTCAGCACAACTGCATGCCTAGACCTCGGTCCTTCGTGCCAGCATCCTCAGGTGTGGGGATACAGGACCACATAGCTACTTCCACAGCCATGAAAAATCCCACCCCCCCACTGCCATGCTCTCTGATCCCCATGAGGGGGGGTGGAGCCTGGATAGCCAGTACGCCACCACAGAGCACTTTCTGGCAGATGGGAACAAAAATATGCAATAAAAAAATTTATACTGCAAGTGTACTCCAAATAGAAATGCGTCACTATGGGCACCACTTACACACCAGAATGAAGCAAGGAAAGGACAATCACCTACCACAGAGGTAGATGTGGACTTGATGCAGAATTCGTATGTGGTGCAAATTCCAATATTAAGGATGTAGAGGTGGTATTTATTGTAGACCAGGTGTAGATGGAGGTGGGGTGTCACCTGAGAGCTAAATAAATGCTGATGGTTGTTTAATGCAGCAGATATGCCCAAAATTCATGATCTGTCTGTTGATTGTATGAACTCTGGGTCAAAATGGCAGTTTTTATCAATTTCGTACTGACACCTTGACAAGTTTTGCTATTTTCAGTTCCACGTACTTAATCTAGATTTTTGGGAAATTAAGGATAGGAAAAAGATGAAAAAAGAACAAAACTTGCCAATCACTGGATTAGGGTGGACAGCCAGGCTTCTACAGGGCCCTAGCGTTGTAAAGAAATAAGTAAGATATTGCAACTAGAAGCCTGCATTTGCTCTACATGCAAAAGTTGAAGCATTTCCATACCATTCTGAAAAAGATGGAGCTTGCTGGTCCTGCCAATGCTGCAATATAATCTTTTTTTTTAAACTCAGCTTTATTTCACATATTGATACAGCAGTATGTTAATTTGATATACAAAAAAAATGTTTAATAGCAATCTTTTGGACACAACTACATGGTTCTCTAAAAGGCTTTTTTTTGTTTATTTAGTCTTTGGTAACTGGGTAAGCCATTTGTACCAGATGTATAGTCTGATCCTATGTCGGTCAGAAAGAACCAATGTTAGATTCCTAGAGTAAACTGCTAATACTATTGTTTCATCAAAGTCCATGGTTCTGAAAACTACTGTAAATAGATATTATGATAAATATACAACAGTAGTCAGCAAGATTACAAGCATTACATCAGGTATCTGGAACCTGGAAAAAAAAACTATGATAATATTAAACTACTGAGAAGAAACACAAAGGAACAAGATAAAGAGAAAAAAAAATTGGCTGAAACAAAAAAGGTCCAAATTTTGGCTGCGCGTCTATCCATATCCCTAACTATCCACCTTATTTATTTGCTATTCCATATCCCCAACCATCCACCTTATTTATTTACTATCTACATATTATACCAAAAAATGAGTACAAATATATGTCTTTACCTGTGACATGTCATTTATATTCTGTGTGGCGCTAGTCAGGGATGAAAGGGGGAAAACTCACTCTCTCCTCCGATGTACCACGCAGGACAGAGTGAAAGTTCCCTTTATTAAATATTCCTCCATCGGGTACCCTTCAGAGTTGGGGCTGAATCACTGCTATTGCCTGTCTAACAACCATACCTCCCAGCCTTTCCATCATGTCCACATGTTTGTCATATTGGAGATAGAGTCAGGCTGTCATAGCCTCCATTTGCACCACTTCTTTAACTCTCACTATTCACTCCCCCAACGTGGGGGTCTCTCACTGGAGCCAGTGTGCCATAACACATTTTAGGGCCACTGCAATGAGGGTCAGTAGCACTTTACGTGTGTCCCCTTTCTAATGTGTAGCTGTGGGGAGTCCCAAAACCCATTCTTCAAAAAATATAGGGATGCTTACCCCTGTGATGGCTGAAACAGCTATCTACAAATTACTCCAAAATTCCAGTAGCAAAGGCCAGTCCCCAAAAAATATGCCTAGGATTTCCTGTTTATCTGCATCACCTCCAGCAAGCATCAGACCCAGTGGAGCTGTAGTGTTTTGTAATAGTCAGTGTATGAAAATAATGTACCCAAATTTTCCAGAAAAACTCCCGCCTCACTGGGGTGGATGTTACCTTCCATCCCCACTTCAGCCTATCCGTCCAGTTTGAGTCATCGATGGTCACCACTGCCTCCCTTTCCCAAGTTTGCCTATAGGTAACTAAGGAGCCCCCAACAGCTCACGAGAGTAGACTATACATGCCTAAAATGTGTCTGCTAGGGCCCCTTATAGTCACTACCACATATAAATTATCTTCCCATGCCATGTATGGTCTGGTCAGTGCATAATGTGATCTGTGGAGTTTATAAAGTGCCTTATCTGCAAGTATCTTAAACATTCAGCATTAAACCACTCATATTTCTCTTTGGCTCTTTGAAAAGTGATACAATGGCTGTTTTCAACTAACTGAGTGAATCTCATTATGCCTTGTCCCTCCCACCTCATATTTCCTACATCTAAGGCAGAGGGGGGATTCAGAATGATATCTTATCAAGGCCAGTGTTCCAACACCAAAGGGGGCTTCCATCAGTTTTCTAACTTTGGTCAGCACATACAGCCCATGCCTTACCCACTTGTTCTCTATGGCCTTCTTATATTCTGGAGTGACAGAGGCCAGGGTCAAAGTAAACAAAGGTTTGTCTCATGCATCTGCATTTTTGATCTGGTACCATCTAGAAGAGTTCCTCTGTTTTACCTAGGTAAAGATGGCCATCATCTGAGCAGCCAAGTAATAAAGGGACAGATTTGGGAGATATAAACCACCCTTTTCTTTGGGAAGAAATAAAATATGCTGGGAAAATCATGTGCATTCATAATTCCATACAAACTTATAGAGTGTATCATTTAATTTATTCCAGAAGGAAAGTGGGATTCTTAATGGGAGGCACTGAAATAAAAGAAAAGACATGGCAAGACATTCATTTTTACCACATCCACCCTCCCCACCAACGCCAAAGGCAGTAAGCGCCACCTTGCTAGGTCTGACTGCAACGCTGTCCACAGTTTTTCCTAATTTAATGAGAAGAGTTTTGGTAGGTACATGGTGATTTGGATGCCCAGGTATCTGATCCAGTTTTTAAGGGCCCACAGGAAAGAAAAGTTTTCCCAGAACCCAGAAGGGTATTTCTCACTAATCAAAATGGCATCAGATTTTGAAAAAATTATTTTATAGCCTGATATATGGCTGAAAGTGTGTAGTAATGCTGTTAACCAAGGTAGAGAGGTCTCAGGGAAGAACAGAAAAATAATAGAGTCATCAACATATAAAGACAACTTTTGTTTGACCCCACCAGCCATAATGTCTTTCAGTTCCAGGTCTTGTCTCACCTTGACTGTGAGGCGTTCCAAACTTAAGGCAAAAAGGAATGGGGATAAGGGGCAGCCCTGCTGGGTTCTGCAGGACAGAGGAAATAATTATTTTTGTTTGTAAATTTTTTATTGCGTTTCAATTAAAAAAAGTACAACATTAAAACTTGTATGTCCCCACTGACAAGGATCTATTGAGGGGAGAAAAACACTTTGTACATGTTAGCTTAGATGCAGATACAGGGTGAGGATGGTGCTCTTACTTCAAGGAGACTATAAGTATACTATGACAGAGGTGACATGGTGCATACTTATCCATCTACACCAGATTCAAACTAACCTGAAGTCTCCTGATAGGATCACCTGCACTAACATCATTGCTTCTTACATGATCCTGTTACCTAGGCTTGTTCATCCTATGCTGTCTGAGATTCTGTGATCCTCTGCAGCAGAACAACATAAACACTGAGAATACCTAGGTGTAGACATAAGGTTACTATAAGCTTGTATTTGATTTTATTACTCACACTTAATCCTACACATGTACCACCAGTTAGGCCTGTTACTTCGCCTGTAAGGATGGTTCTTAGTGTTGGTGCCTGGGGGAGTGCATTCAGCAGAAAAATTAGACAGGACTGTTGTCAAGGCACAGGTCAGGAAGCATAGGAAAAACAGCAGCAGTTTCAAAATCTGCAAATAGCATTTTATTTTTCTCGTTAATAGCAAAATAAAAAATGTAAATTTGTTCAGTATATTTACAAAGGCAGTAAAAACAGAGACAACTAAGTCCTTCTTCTGAGGGTTTCTCTTAATTCCAAGTTTCAGTCTCTCAGTGTCCTTGTCTGTCTATCAAAAACATTGCTGCTCTTTTTATAAGTCTTTATCTGGGAACTTGTTAAGAGAGCCTGCTTCTCACAGAATGTTCTTGTCAGTTTCATTCCTTGCTGATGCAGCAAAATAGTACAAGGTATCCCAGAACTGACCTCTTGTTGACAGCTCTGCAAAGGACTTAAAATGCATCTCAGGTTAACCCTTTGAGTTCCAAAGAGTGTTTTGCAGTCATTTCAACAGTATAACTACATACAATTTTAAACAAAGGGATCCCAGTTTCACATACAGTTTTACACAGAGATTCACATAGAGTTTCTATAACTGCAGATATGAAAGGGGGAAGAAAAGACAGAACAGCAAGGGAAGGCCGAGAGATAGCGAGAGGCAGAGAACTGCCAAACTGTAGGAGTGATCATTTCCTAGGTCTCACAAGAAAATTTGGTTGTGCAACCAGACAGAGAAGAGACAGAAAAGGAGAGGATAAAACAGATCCTTGCATTTGAACTCTTTCTGCATAACAGCTGTGACTGGGCCTTATTCAGCCCTGTCACAGGGACCTTTTGGGTGGGCTAGCCAATCGAGTCAGGGAGCTGCAGATAAACATGGAACCTATTCCACCTATCAGGTCCCTCTAGCCTAGCCCAGTCAGGGGGTTGGTGTAAGCCAGATATGGGCCACAGCAAGTGTGATATTTGGTCATTCAGTTGCTCTGCAGGTATGATATCCAGAGGGCCAGCCACCTGTACTGTAGTGGCTTAAGTTGGAGCATACCTGCCTTGATCCCAAGCAGAAAGAATGGCGCTGATGCAGGTATTGTGGTACTCAGTACCTGTTTGCCCACTTGACAGACTTGCTACCATAAGCTCTGTATTTTGGGACACACCCAGAGTATATGGTATATATCACCCCCTGGTAAAGGCTTTTCCAGCATTTGTCATTATTTAGTATTTTAGCCTTATGGAGAACGGCTGGGGTCCTGTACCAGGTGTGTGAGATCTTACTCTGTATTAATCTTGTGCAGCCATCCTTGTACCAGTTGTTGGTGTCCCTCCATGCCTGCTCCCACTGAACTTCTGAGATCTTACAACCCATTAGTTTCTCCTACATAAGTCTGGAGTCCTCTGACTGTGAAGGAAGGGCATCTCTCAACTTTGCATAGATCCTACATGCTAGGCCCTTTGGGTGCATCAACCATAAGTTTAGCTCGCTGGGGAGCCTGGACCCGGTAGCCTTTTTTATTATGTGTCAGACTGCTTCACTGATTTGCAGGTAGCACCAGAAATCCTTCTATTGGAGTCTCCATCTGTTCTGCAGTAACAGGAAGGGAGCTTCCCTAAGGTGAGTGTATTCTAAGATGACTTCAACCCAGGATATATCCTTGGGCAACCATTGGGGCCAGCAGACCCTCTTTTTGTTTATGGTGACTTGTGGATTCCACCATAGGGTAGCATGTCCAGACCAAGTTCTGTGTGTGTGCTGCACCAGTATCAGACAAACAAGTAAATGGTGGGGTGGGGGTCCCATTCCCATACTGGGGCAGTAGAAAAGTGCAGTTGCAACCTCATCCTGGTATTGCTGCATTTCCATGCACACCCACTGTGGTAACAGGGCTGAGCATGGATGAAACCAGTGCAATGTCTTGGCTGTCTGGAAGGCCCACTTGTACCTCTCCATCCATTGGAGGTTAGAGCCCCCTGATGCCCAGTGTACCCTAAGCTTATTCCAGCTGAAATGGGGTTTGGCCCCTTCCCAGAGTAAATCTCCCATTAACTTGTCTATAATTTGGCACCATTTCTTGGGGAGTATGGTTGGGATATAGGCAAGCAAGTATAAGAATCTTGGTGCTGTGACCATTTCTATGGCTGCCACTTTACCAGCCATTGTGAGCTGAAGAAGCCTCCATCTATCAAATTCTGTTTTGGTGGGTGAAACAGAGGCTGGAGATTGGCATGCCTCTATTCTAGGGGTGATCTTGATAGCCAAGTACATAATTCCATGTGGAGCCCACTTAAGCCCTGCACTGGTGGCAATTTGCTGGAAGCAGTGCTGATCGAGTGGTATCATCTCCATTTTGTATTGGTTCAGACGTAGGCTGGAATATTGGTCAAATGAGTCAAGTAGTGTGAAGAGGGCCAGGAGTGAACTGTGGGCATCTGCTGGGGAGGTGAGCAAGTTATCTGCATACATAAGGGTGCTATATTTTGTGGTACCAATCTCAACTCCCCTGATGTCTGGGTGTTGCCTAATTGATGCCACCAGGGGCTCTACTGCCAACACAAATGGTAGTCAGGAGAGGAGGCATCCCTCTCTGGTCCCTTTCTCAAGTTGAAAGGGGGCTGATAAGAGGCGATTCATGGACACCCGAGTCATAAGCACAGTGTAGATTGAATGCAGCCAGGTTCTATATCTGCCACCCACATCCAGGTGGGCCAATACCCTTTTCAGGTAGTCCCATTCTAAGGAATCAAATGCTTTCTCAAAATCTACTGCAATAGCTGCAGCCTGGGTATGGATGCCTTTCGCAAAATGCCTGAGGTTCCCTAGAGATCTTATGTGGTTGGTGCTGTGTCTGCCTTGGATGGGTGAATGAGATCGGTTAGTAAGGGACTCAGTCTAGTAGCCTGCACCTTGGTGTATATTTTATTGTCCATGTTTATCAGAAAAATGGGACTATAACTCCCTGCCAAGGTGGGGTCCTTACCTTTTTTTGGGATAACCATGATTGCTGCCTCCCTAAGAGTTGGGGTAGACATTCAAGTATCTCAGCCTCGGTGTACATCTTCGCAAGGAGAGAGGCTGTCTGGGAGGCTAAGGCCTGGAAGAACTCCATTGTAAACTCATCCACTCTGGTGTACTTCCCTGGTTGCAGGGCCTTTATGGTAGATCTGACCTTGGCCTTCTCTATAGGTGTGTCTAGGCCAAGGGTTTGCTGTTGTGTTAGACTTGGGAGTTCTAGGTTACCCATGAGGCTCTGGAATCCCTCAGGGGGAGTGGTATGGGTAGTGGTATACAGCTTTGAGTAGAAGGAGGCCATCACCTTGCTGATTCCTTGTGGGTCCATAATGATTTCCCCTTGTGAATTCTTCAACCCGGGTATGTGCTTGTCCACCTGCTGCTTCCGCAACTGGTAAACCAGAACCTTCCCCCCTTTATCACCACCCTCCCAGAACTTGTGGTACACCAAAGAATGGCAACCTCAGCTTTCCTGTTGAGAAGCTGGTTGATTTCAAATCGAAGCCCAAGAACTTCTCACCCTGTGGGGAAGTTTGGGGAAGGAGAGGGCATAGCTTTGTAGGCTGCCTGCACCTCGGTTAGCTGAAGTTCAAGGTCAGCTAGTCATTTTTCCCTTTCTCTATGCCTAGTCACTGAGTAACTCATAATTCTCCCTCATATGGTGGCTTTGAATGCCTCCCAGGTGTTTCCCACTGATGTATCTGTGGCAGGGTTGCTTTCCAGGAAGAAAAATGAGACAAGGAGAACACAGATCAGGGTTGAACGGAGAAGCCATAATACAAGTAAACAAGAGCCAAGCAAGGAGCAAAACCTTGGTTCAAACCCCAGACAGAAAAAAAAAAATGGCCACAAACTGGTCGTACTATCAAAAACACATTTATTTGTTAAAACAGGTAGCACACTTCAAGCACTCCAGCATCTGGAGTACTTGAGGAGTGCTACCTGTTTTAGCAAATAATGTGTTTTTGATAGTACAATCAGTTTGTGGCCATTTTTTTCCAGGAAGAAGGAAGCTTCCTTTTGTGCCAAGGGAACAAACTCTGGGTCCCTCATAATAAAGGGGACTAGGCTCCAGTTACCTGCTGGTGGGGGGACCAGTCCCCAAGTAAAGTGTAGCTGGACTCGGGCATGATCTGAGATCATTCGGAGTAGAATAGCTGAGTCAACTACATTTTGCATCAGCTGGGAAGAGTTCAGCCAGAGGTCCAGCCTACTGTATGAGGCATGTACCTCCGAGTGGAAGGCGTAATCCCTAGTACGAGGGTGAAAGAGTTGCAAAGTGTCTGTCAACCCAAAATCAGTCATCATTTGGTGTAGAGCACATCCACCCCTGGTATGAGTTTCTTTACTGGAGTTGATCCTGTCTATTTGGGGGAAGGGGAAATAATTCTGAATTGATTCCATTCCTCCTTACTAGTGCCTGGGGGTTTGTGTAAAGTTACATTATAACTTGCATAGATTTAGGGCAAAATTTCATTTTTTCCATGGATCTTTTTAGAAAATGCCAATTAACTCTATCATATGCTTTTTCAGCATCCATGAATATGGCTATCTGGAATTCTTTCTGTGACTTCTCAGTTAAGATTATATTAAGCAGTCTCCTGATATTATCCTGCAAGTAACTGCCGGATATGAATCCCGTTTGGTCTTCATGTACTAAGTGGGGAATCACTGCCTGTACTGTCCATGCTGGTATGCCAGTGAACATTTTAAGATCTACATTCAAAAGAGAGATGGGTCTATATGACCCACACTCTAGGGAGTCGTTTCCCAGTTTATGTAATAATATTATTTGAGCAGCACTCCATATGTCAGGCACCGCTCCTCCTTCCATGACCTCCTGTTAGATAGATAAGAGGACAGGAAAAAGAAGGTCTGCAAAAGTTTTACAGAATTAGGACTGGAAGCCATCCAGCCCTACTTTTTAAGTGTGCCAGCTGGCCCTGCAGTTCTTCCATGGAAATCTCCTGGTCTAAAAATGTCAAAGTTTGTGTGGGGAGCTGTTGAAGGTCTAAGCCATTGAAGAAGAACTGTGAGACTTTCTCCGGGAAATCTGGTATGGCATCTTGTGTATACAAGGACTTATAACCATTCACAAATAGTTCTGTAATACAGCCCAGATGACTAGTTAGTACACCCCCCCCCTTGGCAGTTTCTGAGTTGTAACACCAACCTGGAACTCTGTTGTTCCCACAATGTAGATGCTAGTAATTTGCCTGCCCTGTTGCCATTCCCAAAATCATTCTGCCTTACCCGCCTGTACATACCCTCTAACTGAGCTATCAAGTTTACCCAAGGCTTCTTTACTATCTAACAATTCTTTCTTAATCATGGTATGCAAGGTGATTTTGTGCTGAAACTCCAAATCAGAAATAGCCCTCTCCAACTCCCTCTGCCTTTCCTTCCCCCGCCTCATCAAGTCTGAGCAAACCAAATGATTGTGCCACGGAGCATAACTTTCAGTGCCTCTCACCTTATTGAGTGGGAGGTGGTGTCAACTGAATTATTAAGCAGGTAGTTCTGGACTGTGGCATCTATTGTTGACTAAAAGTTGGGGTGATTTAGAAGGCCAACATTAAAATGCAATGGGAATTTCGCTGAGACAGGGCAAGGGCCAAGGTCAACATTACCAGGGTGTGGCCTGACCAGGTTCAGGGATGAATATGACAAGAAGAAGCTGCATGTATCCACTCTTTCTGTGTAAAAAACATATTAATGCATGTATAACAGTTGTGCCTATTAGAATAGTGGGAGAAGTCTCTAGTCTGGCCATTAATTTGGTGCCAGGCATCGGACATGTCAAAGGTCTGGCACAGTCTGTTAAGGTTGTTCCTATGGCACCCAGTTTGGCCCTTATACACATTAGGAGACATAATAGTATTAAAATCTCCCCTAGGACACACAGATGGCCCATGGTGGTGACAGACCTCTTTAAAGATGTGGGAGGCCTCCTTATCATCATTTGGGGCATACGTACTCATAATGATACACTGAATATTTCTATAGGTGGCCAATAGTTTTATGTATCTGCCCTCCAGGTCTGTTACCACTTCATCAGCTTTTAGAGGGCAAGATTTATGTATCAAGATTGCCGTGCCCTTCCTATGGGGATGTGCAATATATGAGGAGGCATACACAGAGCCCACTCATCTATGTCAGAGCTTCTCATTCTCAAGCTCAGTCAGATGTGTTTCCTACAGGACAGCAATGTGGGCGTTTAACCTGCCTAACTCCTGTAACTCCTGTAAGATACAGGCTCGCTTCATGGGGCTAAGTCCCCTTACATTGTACATAACTATATTGAGATCATCCGTCGAGGTATATCCAGTCCCCATACCTAAATAATTGCCACTCCCTGTGGGGAGGTCCACCCCCCCAACTGGCAGACCACAGGCATACAGCTGATGGCACGGAGGCGGATGACTCACAGCCCAACTTTGCAACCAGTTACTATAAACATTTAAAACCAAAGAACATTGCAACAACAAATAAATCACATGAAATGGGTTAAATTTTAATTGTAACCCAACTGGCAACAACCATTCACATCTCTCTAAAGTGTCACAAGGTTCCCACCAGACTCCAGATGCTTGTTGGTGATAGGCAGTGCAGGACTAAATCTTGCACCCCGCTGCAAATGACCATATTATAGGTCTCCCTGCAGCAACTGTGGTGCCACCATGCCATAATCAATACACTACCTACCCCATACCCTGCAAAGAGAAAGAGCCAATGTTAGGGACACCCCCAGCCGACCCCATCCAGACAAGGCCTAGGGAGTCTCCCAGAAAAAAAAAATATACAGCTCACCTTGTATTTGATAAACAATCATCCCCAGTGTCCATCCCCCCAATGAAGGTTCTACCCAAGGTGATCACTTATCTATTTTAGGTCCCAAGCTGGCAGAAATTCACAGCCCAACCGCTGACCAGTGTTCAGCATGGGAAATAGTGCAGCTCTCATCTGGGTCTGCCATGCCCTCCCTCCTATAGTGTAAACCATATAAACATGTGTTAAATTTGTAAATATTTACATTTCATAGGTGTCAAAGTTTAATACAAGTACCCTTTTACCCTCACAGTCACCTAATGCCACAACAAAAATCTTTTCCGTTCTCTTTCAGTTGGTGCTTTAAGCTCTCTAATTCAAGTTGGCAACATTTAAAGTCTTAAGCTGCTAGCTAAAACTTGACTACATAGAGAGCAGATAAACTAACAACATTTTTACCATCTTTGAATGTCCCATAAAAATCTCATTGCGAGTCAAATCCAACTGAAAGGGAATATATATTGCTGCAAGCGGTTGTAAAAGGCATTGCTCCACACAAAATAAAATAAAAAAGATGTATCCAGTTATCTGAAAATCGCGGTTAGATCTGCATCTGTCTCAATGCTCACATCACAGGATGAAGACTGCTGGAAATCAGTGATCACCAATAGAAGACTCACCAAATAAAAATATGGCAAATTTGTCAGATGAACCGCAGCTCAGGTGTATGGATTATCTTGTTCCATATCCGTGCCTAATGCATCTGTGGTTTGTTCCTGTTCAGGCTCTTTCATCCTTTGCTACACCTGTGAAGACTCACCTCATTCTTGGGACCAGACTGGGCCTAGGACTATAATTTGGGCCAGGGGCTGGTGTCGAGGCCCATATTCATCTTCCTTGTTCGCCACCTGTAATCATGGCGGCCGCCAAACAGATTCCATTGTCGTTTTTCAATTTCCTGCAGAAGAGCAGAATTAATCAGATCGTCCACAGCAATATCCAATGATGTGAAGTATTCCCTAGCCTCAGCTACAGTATCAAACATTTTTATACCATTGTCTGAGATAATGCAGAGATGGGCCGGAAAGTCTACTCTAGCTTTTAAGCCTTTACCTCACAGGGCTTTTATGACCAGGAACCACAGTTTTCTTCAGGCCATAGTGGTAGGAACATAGTCTGGTTCAAGATATAGGGTAACATTGCCAAAAAGAAACTCCTTCATAGCCCAGGCCTTCCTGAAAACCATCTCATTGGTTCTATAGTCCAGAAACACTATTATTATAGAGCGTGGTTCAGCCTTTGGGTCTTTAGGAGGTGCAGACAGTACCCTGTGTGCCCAAATAATATTTAAGGGAGTCTCTTTATCAATGTGTAGAACTTCATGGAGTAGGCTTTCCACAAATTCTGTGGTAGTCCCCATCTCAGTTCATTTAAGCAGACCATGGAGGCAGAGACTGATCCTCTGGGATCGGTCTTCTAGGTCTTCAGTCTTATTTATTAGGGCCTCGGACCAATCGTGCAACTGTAATACTGCCCCATTATGTAAATCCGTGGTGGTCAAAATTGCCATCACATGCTCGTCTACTTGTTTTAAAATTTTTTTCCACTTGCCGAATGGAAGTCTTTCCTGATAGCATTTAGGGTATCCCCCAACTTCCAGAGTTCTCTACATAGTTGTCTTGAAGTTATGGTGAAATCCTCCTTTTTGTTTTCTGACTCAGTTTCATACTCGGGGTCCATGGCTTCAGTAGGTCCGATGGAGAAGCTGCTCTTAAGTTGTTCCTAAGGAGTCAACTTCAGTTTCTGTTGTTTTAAAATCTCACCAGCACCTGACCTGGGTTTACTACGAGTCGACATGGTGATTTTCATATTGGGACTCCTGAAAAATAGCTTCTGAACTGGAGGTGACCACAACCAATGAAATTTAATTAGCAGGGTATCGGGACCTGCATTTCGCTGCTGCTACATGGCTTGGTGACGTCATTGGAAGTCTGCAATATAATCTTTTTAATAACCATAGAAATTAACATAAAATAGAAATGCCCAGGGCCCTGCAGAGCCTGTATGTCCAACCCCAAAATGCAATTTTGCTTTGCAAAAGCATCTGCAATACCTAAACTCAGATCTAACATGTTCTTGACTTTTTGCTATAGGGACTGAACATTACAGCAGTCCCAAAGGACAAGCTGTAAAGAACCATCAGCCAGTTGACCTTGAGTACATAAGGAAGAATCCAGACATTGTCACTTAAACAACTTCAGGGATGTATGGTAAATCGCATGCATATTTTTAAACTGGGTGTACCTGTAGCCATCAACTCTAATATAACAATGGATGTTATGCCATATGTCGGTTAATTGGGTATCGTCACGTGCCCAATCAAGGGCTTCAAGCCAGTATTTTGAAACTGAGACATATCTATAAATGCAAACCTGAGATAAAGCCTGATAAAGCTGATAATATGTCATGTCTTTCAAGGATCAGTTACCCAAGAGTTACCAACACTGGAGAGAAACATAGAAACATAGACTTTGATGGCAGATAAGGACTGTTTGGCCTACCTAGTCTGCCCATTTCCCTACCTACTGGATAAGCTGGAGATCCTAGTTAACCAATAGACTATTTCTTCCTACCCCCCACAAGAATTGCCTTATGTCTGTCTCATGCATTCTTGAATTCCCCCACTGTTTTTGACCCCACAACCTCCTCAGGAAGGCCATTTCATGCTTCCACCACCCTCTCTGTGAAAAAATACTTCCTCACATTGCCCCTGAGCCGTCCCCCCTCTATCTTCAAATTGTGTCCTCTTGTTCTTGCACATCTCTTTTTCTGAAAGATGCTACCTCTTGGACTTGTTGATTCCCTTGAAGTACTTAAAAGTTTCTATCATGTCCCCCCCCCCTTTCCTCAAGGGTATACATATTAAGCTCCTTTAATCTCTTCTCATATGGCTTCCTTTGCAGACCCTGCACCATTTTAGTTGCCCTCCTCTGCACTGTCTCCATCCTGTCTATGTCCTTGTGGAGGTGGGGTCTCTAGAACTGGGCACAAGTCTCCAGATGGGGTCTCACCACCTGTCTGTACAGAGGGATAATGACTTCCTGTTTTCTACTGGTGATGCCTCTCCCTGTACATCACAGTATCCCCTCAGTCATCCCAACTGCCTTCTCACATTGCTTGCTAACCTTTAGGTCATCTGATATGATTACCCCCAGGTCCCTTTCCATTTTTGTTGTTGTTACTACCTCCTTCCATTGTGTACTCTTCCCCTAGGTTTTTGTTTCCCATGTGCATTACTTTGCACTTCTTTGCATTGAATCCTTGCTGCCATACTTTTGACCATTCCTCCAACCTTGCCAAGTCCCTTCTCATCCTTTCCACCCCCCCCTTGTTTATTAACCCTATTGCAGATAGTTGTGTTATCTGTAAAGAGGCATACTTTTCCTTCCAGTCCCTCTGTAATGTCACCTATTAAGACATTAAAAAGGACCGGATCCAGTACTGAACCCTGCGGTACCCCACTAGCAATCCCAGTTTCTTCAGAGTGAACTATGTTTACTATTACCTTCTGTGTCCTGTTGTCTAGCCAATGATTTACCCAAGCTGCCAATCTGGGACCCACTCCCAGGCTGGCTAATTTATTTATTAATCTTTTGTGTGGGACTGTGTCAAATGGCTTGCTAAAATCTAGGTAGGCCATGTCCACAGTCCCTCCCTGGTCTACTTCTTTGGTCATCCAGTCAAAGAAATCTATTAGAGTCATCTGAAATGACCTTACCACTGTAAATCCATGCTGCCTTGGGTCCTATGCCCCACTGGCCTCTAGGTACTCAACAATTCTTTCCTTCAGAAGTGATTCCATCATTTTCCCTACCACTGAGGTCAAACTGACAGGTCTGTAGTTTCCTGCCTCTGTCTTGCTCCCACTTTTTGTGAAGGGAAATCACATCCACCTTCCTCCAGTCCTCAGGTGCCACACCATCCTCCCATGATTTGTTAAAAATGCTAGTCAGTGGTGTCACTAGTTCTCCCCTTAATTCTTTTAGAATTCTGGGGTGAATCCCGTCAGGCCCCATTGCTTTGTCCACCTTCAGTTTTAGGAGTCCTTTCAGAACCCTTTCTTCTGTGAAAGGACTGGGATTGGCACCCCTATCCTGAGTGCTTCTATTGATTGGACTAGGTACCTACCCCTCCTCTTATTTTGTGAATACTGAGCAGAAGGATTCGTTCAGTATCCCTGCTTTTTCACTGTCCCCTTTCTGCTCACCCACCGTCCCCTTTATTCAGCCTCACTATCCATCCCTCTGTTTGTCTTTCTTCGCTCCCTAATGTACCTATAAAAGGTTTTATCCCCCACCTTAACCAAGTTGGCTATCTATTCCTCGGTTTGGGCCTTTGCTATTCTGACGCTTTTCCTGCTTCTGTCTGCTTCAACTGGTACAGTTCTCTGTCCTGGTCCTTCTGTTTCCTTATACTTCCTAAATGCTATCTTTTTCTCCCTCACGTTCCCCGCCACCTCTTTTAAGAACCATAGTGTTTTTTTTCCTTTGTTTTGATTTATTTGTTTCACACAAAGGCTTGTTGCCTCTGCGATGGCAGTTTTGATGTTTCCCCATTGTTGCTCCACCCTTCCTTCTTGCCTGTTTGCTAGTGCTTTTCTGAGGCACTCTCCCATTTTGGCAAAGTCAGCCCTCCAGAAGTCCAGTACACTCACTTTTGTATGGCTAGACTCTGCAGCTGAGTTTATCATGAACCACACTGTTTGGTGGTCACTTGTTCCCAGATGGCTACCCACTTCTAGATCTGAGATCCTCTCTCCGTCCCCATTTGAGAGTACCAAGTCTAAGATTGTTCCCTCCTGAGTGGGTTACAACATCAGCTGTCTGAGGCATGCCCCCTGTAGGGCATTGAGAATGGCCCTGCTCTTGGATGTGGCTGCAGCAAAGGTGCTCCAGTTAACATCTGGCATATGCAGGTCCCCCATCAACAATATTTTCCCTTTCTCTGGCATTCTAAGGATGCCTTCTATCTTTTCCTTGTCCATTTTCTCCCCTTGAGATGGTGGTCTTTATACAACCCCTGTGCAGATTGTGGTCCTATTTGCAGTCTTCAGGGTGACCCACACTACCGCCTCCCCTCCTTATTTACCCTTTTGTTCCATTGTTTTGATCCCCTTCCTTACATAGAGCACTACTCCTCCTCCTTCTCTTCTTCTACCCTCCCTGTCTCTCCTGTAGATTGTGTACCCTGGTATGTTGACATCCCAGTCATGGTTCTCTGTGTAGCATGTTTCTGTGACTGCCATGATATCCAGGCATCCCTCTTCCATCAAGACCATACGTTCAGGGGGCTTGTTACCTAGACTGCAGGCATTGGTACTCATTACCCTCCATTTTTTGATGGCCTTACCTCCTTTTGCCCCATCCCTGTCCTTACTGCCTTTGCCTTTTTCTCCATTTACACCTGCCCTTCTCCCTATCAATGTCTCTTCCTTGGTGTTTATCTCACGCACTATCCTGATTTTGTTTTTGGGGGGGCTAGGATTTCCCTGCTCCTTTTCAGTGCCTCTCCCCTTGGCTAGTTTAAATGCTTGCCAATGAAGCATTTAAACCTATCACCTAGGATCCTGGTTCCCCTCCTGGACAGATGCAGAGCAGTATGGGCCTGAATCCCTTCAGGTGGACCCCCACTCCCCAATGAAGCCAAAACCCTGAGCTCTGCACCTGTTTTTCAACCACTGATTGAATTCCATGGTGCGCAGTACCCTAGCCTCACCCATGCCATAGACAGGCAGCACCTCCAAGAAGGTTATCATGCGTGCTACTTGTCTAAGGCCCCTCCACAACTCCACAAACTCTTCTCCACTGTTCTGATCCCTTTCTCAGCCAGGTCATTTGTCCCTAAGTGGACAATGACATCCAGCTCCCTCCCCCATGCAGCTGCTCCCCTGATCCTAAGGATGTGCTCCCTGTCCCTCCAAGCTCCAACAGGGATCTGTCACTGCAACAGGCCTACCCACTTTAGAAGAAAGCAAATGATGGATTTGATATTAGATAAAACACTCTTTATTGTCCAGGGTGCAGGTGTGTTGCATTTCAACAGAAGGGATCCATTGGGAAGCACTGATTAACTGGGAAGGCATCATTATGCCTTTAACTTACCAGAGTGGGTTAGTTAGTGACTTACCCATTAATTAAAAATTGGGATTTGACCAAAGAGGTTGGTTCTAAGGATTTGTAATAATTGTTTTAAGGTGTCGGAGTAGCTAGCTATAATTTGTTAGGGAAATACCGACCAGCGTGTCCCTCAAAGGTCTAGGTAATGGCCAGTTTCAGGTAGGGGAGCGCTTGTAATGTAATCCCATACTGTAGACACAAATCCCACTCTTTGAGCCACCAAAGAGAAACATAAGGGGGAGAATGCTCCTTCTCCACAAGTATCCTGTGGAAATACTTTGCTCCTTGAGTGGCATGACAATAACAAAAAAAAATTGTGTGCCCCAAGACCCCCTAAATGTTTAGGAGCTGCCAGTCTAAGACAGCAAACCCTCAGTCAATGACCCTTCCAAAGAAAAGTGGCCAGCACAACATGAAGGGGAGTGGACTAGAGTCTACATTTCATTCTTGTCTTCATAGGTCTAGTCTCTCCTCCTCTCCTGAATGTCTGTTCACTAAGGTGCTTGAAAAGAGGTGCTGTGGATGGAGACTGATACTGTGGAGTAGCATGTAGCATACAATTTCTAGGACTTGAGAACATATGGCAAATCATATAGGAGACATCATTACTATGGCCTAGGTGTGAAAGAGGGTTCCCACCCTCACCATGGAGTTCCAGTTTTCCCTCAAGGAGAATCTGCTGATTTGAGAGCAGCATCTGGTGTGTGGCCTTTCTGTACACACCTCAGCATCTTTGGTCCCCCATCTCAATTTATCGCTATGCTACTTCATCTCTTATCTGAAAAGGAGGAAGATTGGCAGCTGGGATCTCAGGTTCTCTCCCTGGCTGCAGCCCCAAAGTCTGGCTGCAGGTCCCAATTCCATCATCAGTGCCCACATTAAGCAACGATGCACCTCGCTGTCATTTGCTATGCTGGCAACCTTCAGCACAGAAGGCGCAATAGCAGTGCCACCACTTCCACCCTTCTCAGCCAACTTCTTGTATTCCTCCCATTCACAATGGTGCCTTACTCTAAGGTGGATGTGCTGCCCAGCAGTGCCCAGGTGTCTGTCTCATTTACCACACCATCCAAACTGTCTGGCATAGTTTGTAGGTGGTGTCATATAGCAGCATCATATATATTTTTTTCTGGGACTTGAGACAAAATGAGAAATGAGATTTTTATATGTTGTGTATTTCTAGGCACTAAAGTGAATTACAATGTAGGGGTGCTGTTACTCTGGTGGGAGAATGACTGACACAGCACAGCAGCATGTAGCATGTATATATAATTTCTGGGACTTGAGAAAAATGGGAAGTGAGATTTTTATATAGGGCATTTCTGGGCACTAAAGTGAATTACAACTTAGAGGTGTCATTGCTGTGGAGGGGGATTCACTGACACAGTGCAATGGCATATATTAAGTATATATAATTACTGTGACTCTTTGAAAAAATTGGAAGTAAAGTTTTCACATAGGGCATATTTGGGTACTAAAGTGAATTGCAACTTCTGGTCTGGATTCAAGAAGTTTCACTTCACCTCTACCTTAATCCACCATATTTCTGACTCCATTCTATCAGAAATGGACCAGGGCCTGATTTTGTCATCAGTCTTTGTCAACCTGGCCAAGGCTTTGGTCACTGTTACACACCCCTTTCTACTGGACAAGCTCAAAGTGGTGGGACTTTCTGGTGTTGCAGTTAGTTGATTCTGCTCCAACCCTGAGGGCAAATACCAAGCTGTCTGTATTGGTGACACACTCTCTCTTTCTCACTCCCTTTCTGCTCAGACAGACCACAAGGTTCTGTCCTAGGTCCAATTCTCTTCTCTATTTTCCTAAATGACCCACCCAAATGCTTGAACCTCAGTGGTGATTCACATGTATGGGGGTGATAAAATGCTCTGTATCTCTGGCACCTCTGCCCGTGACCTTGTTGATCAGCTCCAGCTGTATTTCTCAAAAATCCAATGTTGATTCTGGGCTAATCAACAGTCCCTCAGTGCCAAGGAAATGATCTGTATGACCTGTAGCACTGGGCAGAGGTTGGTTAGACTCTCAGACCTTCCCTCCTTCTATACCCTTGATGGTGTGGTGATTGAGGATGTTTCCCCCTTCAAAAACCTAGGGGTCTGTTTGAATCACCACTTCAATTTCTCGTTGCATGTGGACACCATCCACCAGAACCTCCAGCCTTAACTCAGAGCTTTTTACAGGAATAGAGTGTGCATCCCAGGTCATGACCACAGAGAAATCCTCTTGAAGAGGATTCTGTCAATCCTTATGGTGACATGGTGTGCAGCACAGCTTTCAAGTCCACACTGGTAACATTGGGCCCTCTCTTTCACTCTTTCTGCCACTTTCCCATGGACCCACCTGTACCTGCTTTTGTTTCCTCTACTCCTCCCTCTCTTTCCCTTTCCTTGATGTCAAGCACTTCTCCCACTGTGCTTTCTATATCGGTCTTGTCCCCCTACCCCCTTATCTTATCTCCTCCTTTCATCCATCTCTGCCCCATGTATTCCCTTCATAACACTGACCCACACTCCTTCTCCCTCCCTCACATGCAATCCACTTCAGGCCAAGCTGCTTTCTCCTTTCTGTTTCCCTAAGTTCTGGACTTGTCTTCCTCCTGCTGTCCACCCCACCTCTTCTATTCTTCTCACAATTCCTGTGAATCCCTTTTTCTAGACTTTGCAGCCCACTCCTGTATTCCTTTTGACTATAAAGGTGAACACCTGGTGTCCAGCTCCCCCCCCACCACCCGTTTCACCCACCTATATTCACAGCTTAACCATAATACTTTCAGGTTTTGTTCCATTGGTTATGGGAACTGTATGTTTATTTTGTATTTTATGTTGCATTTTTGCATAGCACCTGTAGCTTGTTATTTATTTATTTTTTACCTTATTGTTCTGAGTTGTACCATACTCCCCTTTCTCCATCTTCTCAGGATGCATTTGGAAATGAGCTGTTACCAGCTCAGTATGTCTCTCCTGTAAAACACTTGAAATAAATAATTAAAAAAATAAATTAAAAAATATTCCTGTTACATCTCTGGTCTTTGTTTGGATGATTCAACCCCTATCTAACTGGTCAACATCAGTTGTTTCAAGTCAGTGATGCATTTTCCTCCTCTCCTCTAATGGGAAGGGGATAGCTGCTGAAAGGATTGGAAGGTCACCAGAATCCAGCCCGAAAACTGAGAGAGCTGGTAAGGTCAGAGAAACAGCTTCATATGAGAAAGAAAGCTAACAAAACTGACTTAGAAAGATTCTTTATAGGACAACAGTCAGCACTAAGAGCCCCACATCAAAGTGTGGGACTGGTCCCAATTTGCATTTTATGTGAAAAAGCATTTTTTTACTCACTGTTTACTTCAGTATAGTAAATTATGTCTGGCTGATTCTGGTGACTTTCAAGCTGTCATTTTCCAGTATTACAAATCACAGAACCCCCTGCAGCTGACACTGGAGCTGGGCTGCAGCACTGACATATTCAATAGCCTGCATTGCATGTTTAGAGTGTTTATATGCTCAGATCAGATGTGTGCAGGTCCTCTGTGACTGTACGTAGTCCCAGGAGGATAGTGGGACCAGAAAATAAAAGATCAGAGTTGATAAAACTCTAACTTTGCACTGCAGGCTATTGAATCTCCCACTGTTGCTGCTCTGCTCCAATGTCAGCTACATGGGAGTCTGGTATTTCTGGTTACAGAAAAGCTAAGCTTGGAAATCAACACAATCAGCCTTATACAATCTACTATACTACAGTAGAGATGCAGTGAATTTAAATTCTGCTGGCAAAGTGAATGCGAAGTGGGCACCTCATTTGCCAATCCGCTATGCGGAGTGGGCAATGCAAAGTGCTCACTCTGCCTTGTCATTACCACTTCGCGTTAAGGCGGAATGGCAATGCGAAGTAAGGCAATGAGAAGTAAGACAAAGTCATTGTTTTTAATGGACTTTGCATTCCTCATTATGATTCTAAGTGATCCACTTGGTGTTTCAGATTTGGCAGCCCCCCACACATCACATGGCTTGTAGTACTGTAAGTCACATGCTCTTTAACTAGGCAGGAAGAAAGTGAGTCATACAAGCAGACGCTTTTACTTTCTCCTGTGCAGACGTATAGAGAGTAATGTGTTTTGTGACTGCTGATACTTTGAGATCAGAGCGAGGAGGAGATTTAAACTTTGATTTAGACCCAACAGCTTTTTTAAAAGCTATGTTTTTTTGTCTTTTCTGTACTCTTTTTTACTGAATTTGTTCTTTCTGTAAATTCTATTTTTCTTACCTTTATAAGTAGTTAGTTGCTTGTCTGTGTGACTGTGTGTGTGTGTGTTGTGTGACAGTGTAAGTAGTAATTGCTCAGACTGAGGGAGCTCAGTAGGAGAGATGGACCAGTGTGAGGGAATGTCTGGGATGGGGGCAGCTCTGGGACAGTGTGGTAGTGGTAAGCATCATACCATGCGCATGTGTGGAGGGCATGGGCACCCATTCCTGTTGGACCACTCGATACTTGTGAGTGTCCCCCCCCCAGAAGCAGGACTAGCACCGCCTCCTGTCCTGACTCTGAGGCAGTTGAACCACCACCACCACCAAGTCCAGGTTCTCTGGAGCAGGATGTGCCTATTCCCCTGGGGACCAGGTGTGGATCCCATCCCTGTTCAGCACTGTGACCAGCCGGCTGCCAGTTCATCTGGCCATCCCCTGCCTGTGCTTGGTCCTCCCCACACCTCCATTGTTTGGCAGTTTTTTTACTGTGTGGGGGGACAGCAGTGTGGTCAAGTGCCACCTATGTGAGATGGAGGTAAGCCATGGCCCCTTGGGGACTCACCTGAGGACTGAGGGCCAGTGCACCCAGATGCTCAATCACCAGCAGTTGAAGTGGCAGGCTGCCACAGAACAGACCATGCCTGCACCTGCCGGCCATTCTGTGGCAGAGGGTGCAGCTGTGCATTGCAGCATCCCTAAGAAGAAAAGGGCCACAGCAGCACCTGCTATTCCACCAGCACCCCCACCCCCCCATCACCAAGACCACCAGCAGGTCAGTCTGTAGAATGTGTGGACCCCAGAGAACTGCATGTAACACAGGATGACTTGGCAGTTCTCTGGAGTGGTGTCGAGGATAACAACGAGAGGGTGAGTGCTGTGGAGCAGTGGCTGGATCACCTAGAGGAACATCAGTTGCAAATTATGTCCATGCTGGAACTGCTGCTGGATCACCATGGGATCCCACATTCTTTTTTTTTTCCTCACACCATGTGCCCCCCCACACCTTCCTTGATGTATTATAAAATGTTTTCCTCCACCATCCCTGACCCTTGTATGTAATTATGCCCTTTTTTGTTGTCTTCCTTATGCGTGACACTTTGTATTCTGAGCAGTGCAAGTATACTGTACTAAACTGCATGTATGCATTCAGTCTTCTTTCCAGTCTGTGTATGTACTGCAGACACTGTCCAACTCCCTGACTTAAAAACAAACATTAATGAGTACAATGGTGGGGTGGTGAAGCATGGAGGGATACTACAAAGCAGTCTTACAATACATCCAAGTAACTATTAAAAAAAATTTATGTTGTGATTCGTGATGTGACCGTGAATCGTGATTTGTGACTGCATTTGTGACTGTGATGATGAAGAAACGTGAATGCCTATTGCCTACAGCTGTACTTCCCTGATGAGCTGTAGCTTAAAACTCCCAGACTTAAAAACATGTATCAATGAGTACAATGGTGGGGTGGTGCAGCCTGGAGAGATACTACAAAACAGGCTTACAATACATCCAAGTAACTAGAAAAAAAATTAATGTTGTGATTCGTAATGTGAATGATCGTGAATCATGATTTGTGACTGCATTTGTGACCGTGATGATGAAGAAATGTGAATGCCTACCACCTATGGCTGTACTTCCCCGATGAGCTGTAGCTTAATACTCCCAGACTTAAAAACACATATCAGTGAGTACAATGGTGGGGTAGTGAAGCCTGGAGAGACACTACAAAACAGGTTTACAATACATCCAAGTAACTAGAAAAGAAATCAATGTTGAGATTCGTAATGTGAATGATCGTGAATCATGATTTGTGACTACATTTGTGACCGTGATGATGAAGAATGTGATTTGTATCACGAGTGACTCATGATGATGGTCCTGACTTAAAAACGCATATTAATGAGTACAATGTTCATGCAGAATTAAGCACCACACCTGTTCAGTACTCTGAAGGAAGTCAAAGAAACAACTGTGACTTAAGTTACAGATGGAGATTGGGCCCTAAAGAGATGCAAATGCACAGACAGATTAAGATTGCACTGTGCACTGAAGAGATGCAGACACAAAGGCACAATACCTAACCAGTGCTCACCATCAGAAATTCAAATCTGGAAAAGAATACCTTTGCCGGTTGGGGCAGGCCGTGGTGGGGGGGAGCATTGTAATGCACTGTGGCAGTAACAGTCACTAGTACTAGTACCAGTAAAGATTCCACAAAGAAGTACAAAAATCACACAGCTGCAGTGGATAGCAGCTTCACATTGCTGAAATTATTATGTGGCACAATAAAAGGTGTCTGATTTGATGACACTCATCACACACATACTCACACACACACTAAGTAATGCATGCAAATTGAAAACTTCAGTAATACAACCACATATTTTAAACAAACTAAAATTATGCACTGCTGCACCACAACAATCAGCAAAAAAAATGGCAAGAAATATTGAAAATATTACTGTGTGTACATTAACAGTAATACAAGAAAAATATCACCAAAACAGAAAGTACTGTCTTTTTCTCCAAGTTAATCTACCTACACCACAGATACACCCCTCTCCCAAAGCACACTTCCACTGTCTTTCAGTACACAGACTGAATGTTGTACTTTAACATTCAAAATCCATACACAAACAATAAACGCTCGATGATATGAGCACAGGAGGGTTTCCCATAATCGATGAACTAAAGTTTCAGCAAAGAAACGACTCAAAAAGGCTTTTTTAACAGCTTTTTGAAGGTTTGAATTGCAGAAAGCTCTCAGAG
Organism: Neoceratodus forsteri; assembly: GCA_016271365.2. NCBI lineage: Eukaryota > Metazoa > Chordata > Ceratodontiformes > Ceratodontidae > Neoceratodus > Neoceratodus forsteri. Next base: position 761,847,956 of record CM057449.1, on the reverse strand, counting down.
CAGATTGTCTCCTATAGCTTCCTACACACGCTACCCCAAACTGAGGCTGTGCAGAACAATCTAGAGCCCATGTGACCTGAAATCCCATGAAACACTGCAAAATTCACCTTTAGAGCTTAAAAAACAAGGCAAAGTAAGGCAAAGTACATTGTTTTCAATGTACTTCGCCTTAAGAATTGGTGGAGTAGTGGTTGGGAAGGCGGACTAACGCAAAGTCATTGTTTTCAGTGGACTTCGCGTTACTCATTAATAATGCGAAGTACTCTGCTTCACGTTGCAGACCACTCCGCGAATCACTCCACAGAATGAATTGGGGCCACTTCGCCCATCACTATACTGCACTGAACAGTAAGTAAAAAAAATGCTTTTGCACACAAAGTGCAAACTGGAACTAGCAGTGTGTGTGTGTGTCTCAGTGAATTGGAGCTCCACTTCTCAGAATGGCAGAAAGAACATAAGCACTTGACCTGTAGCCCCCTGCTTCCCCCCTGCTTCTTTTCTAGCTACCACTTGGTGCTCAGAGTGATAGCACTGTAAATTAGTGGTGGGCAGTTCAGCTCTGACCAGGTTCCGATTCTGACTCTGATTTATTTCCAAAAGGTTCTTATTTACTTTGATTTATTCTGATGAATTTTAGACCAATTTTTAGTATATCTGTGTATGAGAAATGCATCAGTATTATTCTTTTACATCCCTCAGTTAAAAAAAATTAACTTTAAAAAAAAATGTATCTGTATTTTCATGTTGTCATGTTGTTTGGTCAGCAAGCAGCCAACAGCAATAAAAAAATAATAAGATAACAGTCACCAGTCCTGCAGTAGTGAGTCAGTGAACAAGGATGTCAGGGCAGGGTACTCATAAAAAAACTGTTTTTTCCACTCTCTTATAGAATACTCCCTGGACCCTCATGACCAGCAAACTGAATGAAAGGCAATACTCATAATACTGAAGCACTGAAGGAAGCCAACTAGTTAGGGTCTTCTTTGTTTGACTGACTTGTTCTTGCCAATCCTATGTGTCAGGGTGCAACAAGGAGGTTTCCCAAGGTTCCTTTTACTCTTAAAAATGTATGTCTAAAGGGGAGATGGGTAAATTGGAAATTCAGAATATTTATCAAAAGAAAACCTATCTCAACCCGTAATAGTACAATGTAATGGAAAAAAGTGTATACAAAAAATCCATATATATTTTTTATTATTATTATTGTCAATAAATGTTGTCTTCCAGACTACAAAATTCCATACTGTTGAGCTCCAATACATTTTTAGTAACATTTCAGAACGCAAGTTCTTTCATCACACTGTGGAGCATATTTCTATTAACAAATGAGAAAGAATAAACATATGTTTTAAATCTTCAATTCATAGCACTTATACAATATCAAACAGCTTTTAATCCAAGTATACTTCAAAGTCAAAGCCGTTTCAAATAAATAAAATAACTCAGGTGGAACTAACCTGGATAATAAAGATAAATCACCTAAGTGTGTCTGCCATGGGGGTGGGGATTTTTTCTATTATGAAGTAGCAAAAATGTCCTTTATCTTTTTATAAGAAAATGAAAAAGTGTCATAAGTCTAAGCCAATAACATCATCTTAGCTACTTTTTTAAAAAATATAAAATTTGTCAAAATAAAGATAAAAGAATGCACCTCAATTTGTGCCTTTCACGAGAAGCATCACTATGGGTCCTTTGCCTTAGTATCAATCTCCAATGTATTCTATAACAAGAAAAACATATAAGGACCAAGGTAGGATGCTATCTTTCAAAAAATAAGTGCTTCTTACTCAGGGTTTAAACTGAGGAAATTCCTCTTGCCTTTCGGTTTAACTTCTCAAAGAATGAAAGCGATAAATTGATTCCAGTATGGCTCGGCATCTGTTTAAAATAAGGACCAATGTAAGAAGCTGGCTTACAAAAATCAAATCTTACTTGCTTTAAGTTTTTAACCGAGGGCAATCCTCTTACCTTTAGGTTTAAATTCTCAAAAAAATGGAATCAATGAATTCATTCCAATATGGCATAGTGTATGTTTAGAAATGCCATTTTTTTCAAAGGCACCATTAGCAGACCATGCTAGCAGTCTTGTAGTGCAAACCTTACATCTTTACAGGTGCGAAAAAAGTGAAGGTAGGGGTCAGGCCATCTAGGTCTGCACACGAAGTGAGCTGATGTCACTGAGTGATGAAACCTAGTGCAGCCTGGTCAAGTAACTGAAACTCTCCAAAGCTGATCAGCAAGGGGAATCCCCATTCCTAAATGTACTTAACTTATTTCTAAATTTACATAGATTCCAAGGTGATGAACAGAACTAAAAAATAAAAATACAATGGCACGAACATAAAGTTAATATTTTAACACAATATACAAATCATTGCAGGATTATAATACAAAAATAAACTAGAATAATATATATGAGACAATGAGGGAAGAAAAAGGATTTAAACAGAGGGAACACGGAGGTCATAGATAGGAAGTATCCCAAAATGTTGGCCTTATGTTGTTATAAGGAACCGCTATATAAATTGCTGGAAGTAGAAAAAGGTTTGGGTGTGAAGTGTAAGCTTAGTACTATGTTGCCATGAAAATAAAAATAAATTATGTCTGAAGAAATGTAGATGTTGAGGAATCCTGTGTGCCAGCCATAGTGCCGTACATATTTTAAAGGGGGGGGGGTGTCACTCCAACTCAGACTCTGTGTTGCCCATCTCTGTGCCTGAACTACTATTAGGTCATACTACTGTACTACATTTTGAAGGAGTGTGTCACATCTTAGACTCTGTGTTGCCCATTGCTGTGACTGATCTACTACTAGGTAGTGGTGCCTCTCGTATTTTGAAGGGGGTGTCATGTTTCAGACTCTTGGCTGCCCATCTCTGCATCCTAACTAATACTACTAGTTAAGTAATTAATCTGGACACCAAAAACTAAATTTTGAATCAGAATCTGTTGTGAAACATGTGGCCAACATTATCAGTATAGCTGAAATTGGTACAAGCAACAATAAAAATATTTCTGAAAAAGAAATTCAGAAAAAAAGGGAAATTCACTGCTGCAGATATACAGTAATTAATACAATTGATGAAAATGGAGCAACACAACCAGAAAAAGAAAAGAATGTTGGTGACTCCCCTGATCAAAGTAATGAAGGATTGTCATCATTGCCAGAAAAATCAGATAAAGTACAAAAACAGGTAGCTAAAACAGTTAGACCTTGAAAGTCAATGATTAAGGAAAAGGCTCCATCTAGTACCACTAGACATGGCACTCCATGATATGCCACTCATGCAAATCCAGATTTTTCATCAGAAAGCAGTGCCTTTGGTGAAGATGTAGTGAATGTACAAGAACAAGATCATGATCACAATGTATCACAGTTATGCTCTTTCAAAGGTGATGAATCTGAATGTGATACCGATAAGGCAGAGGATACGACCTGGGTTCCCAAATCCAAAGAGGAAAAACAGTAACACATACATCGAGCACCACCAGTAACCATAGCCAGAAGTGGGGAAAAAAAATATCAATCATAGCAGCTCTTCTGGGGACAGCCACAATGTGCATGAATTATGGTCAGAAATGCCAGTCACCAAAATTGCTGCAATTCCTGGCATGATGTCAAATCATCCACCTCAGTTGTGTAGAGCTATTTTCATAAAAGTTCCAAAAATAAATGTTTTGCTGTCTGCACCGTTTGTCATCAGGAATTTAGCTGGGGGAAGTGAGGGGTCAGTTCAGGACCACATCACTAAAAAGGCATTTGCAAAGAGCACATCCAACCATTCTGATGGGCAGCAGTCCTGAGCAAGTGAAAAATATATGTGATGAAAATAATCCTACTGAAAATAGTGATGGCAAAGAAACACAGTGCAGAAAAAAAGTTTGACTTCACTGACAAAAGTATTTGGACAGGATACAGCCTCGCCATTGCAATCCTGTAATTTTTGCATCCCTGCATGAACTAAACAGCAGACCATTTCTACGATGCTTGAGCAAACAACTGCCTACAGTAGATCACATCAAGTAACATTAAACACTAATCCATTAACAGCTGAATGTATGCCTACAGTAGATCACATCAATAAAGTAACATTAAGAGTTAATCAGTTAACAGCTGAATTTATTGCCAAGGACCTGCAACCATTTTCTGTGGTAGACAATGAAGGTTTTAGAGCCCTTTTAAAATATTTTGCTCCACGTAACTTACAACGTACCAAGCCATAAATATTTTGAAACTTTTGCTGTTCCCAAAATGTACAACAAGGAATGTATGCAAAGTAAAATAAAAGTAGCTCTTAAAGAGATTGAATGTGGTGCTGTGCACCTGACTACAGACATGGACAAGTTCTCAAACAACTGATTATATGTGCATCACAGCACATTGCATGTCATGATCATCTTCAAATACCACCACAAGCAGCAGTGTACAGGAAAAAAGACAAAGAATGGTAGCTCTTTGTGTTAGCATGTTTGGTAAACATCACACTGCTGGCACTATTTTGGAAGAGTTGCATGACAAAATTTCTGAGTGGTTAGAGCCTCTGGGACTCAATATTGGATTTGTGGTTTCAGACAATAGTGTTAATATTGTAAGTGCTATGAAATGTGGTGGTTTTACTCACATTCTGAGCTTTGCACACTCACTAAATCTGTTAGTATGACCTTTCCTGTCCAGTGACAACTGTATAGTAACACTAGTGGGAGCTACAAAGAAAAAGTGGTGGTCCTTTTTTAGTCACTCTGCAAAATCATGTGGTATCTTAGCTGACCTCCAGAAAAAAAAGCCTTTCCAATACAGCAACTAAAACAATAAGTTACGCCAAGATGCAACTCAATGTTTTGCTAAGGCAAAAGAAGGCTGTTTATGTTTACAACTGATACAGAAAGACACTGACAAAATGGCTTACTTAAATACAGATGCAAAACAGCAGATTCAGTAAACAAACAGGGTTTTGCCCAAAATTTAAGTGGCGTAATTTATGAGAATTGTGACTAAGAGATGTGAAACAGAAGAGTCTGTGAACAGAACTGCTCCCAAAAAATTAAGTGGCGTGATTCATGACTAAGTGATGTGAAGATTCAGTGTACAGGGATGCAACCAGAAATTAAGTGGTACCAAACAGAAGATTCAATAACACTGAAAATCAGTAAAACTGCTACAGAAGGACACTGACAAAGTGGCTTAGTCAAAAATGAATGTAAAACAGAAGATTCAGTAAACAAACAGGATTGCACCCAAAAATTAATTGGCGTGATGTGTGAGAATCATAACTAAGTGAAATGAAACAGAAGATTCAAGGTACAGGATTGCACTCAAAAATAAAGTGGTATCATAAGAAGATTCAATAACACTGACAACCACTGAAACTGCTGCCGAAAGACACTGACAAAATGGTTCACTTAAATACGGAAAGCCAACTTGAGAAAAGAAGTGTTCAAAATCTGTGATTTCAGCAGTCAGTGAATGTGGTGAGCTGCTCTGCTGCTAGTCCTTATTTGTAGATATAATTCTGTGTATATATTTTTTTGTAATCCTGTGTATATGTACAGGCCAAAAGACATGCCAGTGTCAGCACAAAGGCACCTAGGGAAAAGACTAGATTAAAAAAAAGGTTTGACCTTATTTTGACCTGAAAGCAGCTCTTTGCCAGGAACTGAAATTGCATTCCTGGTTTTATTTTTAACAGAGATATGTCAAAACCCATTTGTATGTGATAAAACCATGCACTCAGGAGCAGAATGTTTTGACCTAAGCAAGCTGTTATAATATGCTACATTTTTATGAGGTAACAGGAAAGGAACCTGCTTCCTTGAGAACCTGTGTGAATTTTATCTTATGGGTTCCAATGGTCTGTAGGGGACTATAAAGGCCTTAACCCTGAAATGTCATACCCATGCTAATTATAGGTCTCAGAATCTGATTTTTAATATTCTTGGACATTTTGGAAACAAAGCAACAGTGACATCTCCTGGCCATACTGAGTAGTTGCTCTGAATTGCGAATTGATGACATTTCAAGGTTACAGAAGGATATTTAAACCCCCAGCTCAGGGCATTTGGACACACTTTCTCATCTGGACTCCACATGACACACAGAAACCATTCTGTTTGGAGTCTTTTTCCTGACCGCAAGGCTGCTACAGAAAGACTGCAATATTTTGTAAACCAGTGATTCTCTGGATTTTGAGATCTTCATACCCAAGGTAGACTTAGCTAACATATTTTAATGTGCTTTTCTGTATGTTTTTCCCATTCTGTTTCTTATACTGTGACATAAATTAGTATATGTTCACTTTTACTTGCAACTGCATTTATTTAAGTATTTTAGAAAAAAAACATTTGCTTGTCTAAAGAAATTCTGCCTGAATAAGATTTTATGTATTTGTGTGTGAATTGTGAAAACAGTATTAATAATCTGTGAAAACTGTTATTGTCGAAAGGGGTCACACCATAAGCAACCAAATTGAAAAAGAGTCTGTAAAGGACATCTGGAAGGATAGGGAGAATACCATAGTCTACAAATATTTTGAACCAGGCTGTTGTGTATCCTGTAGGGAGAAGACCAAAACAGGCATTACGCTGCTTACCTGAAGAGAGTGTGACACCTGGGTCTTCCTCCTTTGTGTAATAGCAACGGAAAGGTTCATATCTGGCCACAAGACTCAAAACTGGTATTGTGCCCTTATCCAGAGTTAGAGGGACACCCTAGATCCTCATGGCAGATGTGCAGTCGTGACCTTGATGAGCATTCTAAAGGATGAGGTGGTTATCTCTGCTTCACCCCATCACAGACTGCACTTAAGGGTGAGCACTATGAGCTCCTTGGTCCTGACCCCCGGAGGGGGGGGTTATGACAGCCGACAGGGGTAATTTATATTTTTTTATGCTATCAAAAATATTTGAGTTTTATTTTACTTGTTTTCATGGACTCTTTAATGACAAATATTACTGGAGTGCAAATTTATTTTTACACTGTAATTTATTTTATAATAAGTGTACTGTCTAACATAAGTATATAATTATGGTATATAGTTAGGGTTCCATGGTCACTTCTATGTTAAACCCAAAATGTTGCACTTTAATAATTTTGCAACCATTTGACTGAATCACATGAAAATTTGCATGCACCATCGAGGACCATCATCATCATCATCAATTTTATTTATAAAAAGTGCCTTTCAAAACCAGGGTGCCTGTACAGCATTCAATAAAACAATTACTAAAATTAAATTTAACATATAAAATCCCATGGCTGCAATACTAATAATTGGCATATGCCATATTAAAAAGGAAAGCCTTAAATGCTGTTTTAAAACTTTGGACAGTCGGGCTATCTCGAACCTGACGAGGTGGAGAATTCCACAGGGTTGGGGCTACAAAACTGAAAGACCTGGCTCCAGATGTCTTCAAACAAACCCTGGCAATCTCTAGCAATCCCTCGTCAGTGGATCAGAGAGAGCGGGAGGGACAGTATGGATGAAGGAGATATTGCAGGTAACCAGGTCCCTGATTGTGTAGGGCCTTATAGGTCAGCAAACCGACCTTGAAGGTGATCTGCCACTGTACTGGCAGCCAGTGCAGTCCGCGAAGCACAGGCGTTATATGACAGGGCCTGGAGGAACCAGTCAATAACCTGGCTGCCGCGTTTTGCATGAGCTGCAGGCGGCGGATATCAACTCCCGATAACCCAAGGTAGAGGGAGTTGCAATAGTCAAGGCGGTGGGTAATGAAGGTGTGGACCAAAGTTGGAAAATCGCAGGAAGGAACCAGGTGTTTCACCCGGGCGATATTCCTTAGATGGTAAAAAAGAGGTTTTGACAACTGCCGACACCTGCAATTTGAGTGTCAAACAGTCATCAAACATAACACCCAGGTTCTGCAACACATCTGAGATAGTTAACTGTACACCCCCAACCCATAAGCCTGAAAGTGATCCAGTCAACAAACCTGCGTCCCGACGACCTGGGTCCACACCAACATCTCAGTCTTTTCTGGGTTTAACTGCAGCCAACTCCCATTCATCCATTCCTGGATCTCAGTGAGACAGTTGTTAAAGACCGAAATGGCAGCATCCTGGCCGGGCACAAAGGACATGTATAGCTGAGTATCATCCGCATAGCAGTGAAAACTCAAGCAATACCACCTAATAATCACTCCCAATGGCAGCACATATACCACAAACAATATGGGATCCAAAATGGAACCCTGTGGAACCCCACAGAATGGGGGAGTGATGCCAAGGAAAATATCCCGGACACCACCCTCTGAGTCCTACCCTCGAGGAACAATTGAAACCATCTGAGGACCATATCAGACAGTCCACAGATGGACCACAGGTGCTCTAATAGCACCTCATGGTCTACAGTGTCAAATGCTGCAGAGAGATCAAGAAGGACTAAGATAGAACAGGTCCTTCGATCTCTCACTGTTAGGAGGTCATTAAGTACCCGAACAAGAGCTGTCTCGGTACTATGTCTCATCCTAAATCTGGACTGGACAGGATCAAAGACATTGTGGCTGGTCAAATGACCATCCAGTTATGACACAACCACCTTCTCAATAACCTTACCCACAAAGGGCAGGTTAGAGACAGGTCTGTAGTTAGCCAGACAGTCTGGGTCCAAGGAGGATTTTTTAAGTAGGGGCTGAACCACGGCCTCCTTTAGAGAATCAGGAAAGATCTCCTTCTCCAAGGACATCCAGACTATCTCGGCAAGGACCAGGCCGATCTTATCCACACAGCCCACTAAGAGATGTGTGAAGCCAGGATCCAAACTACAGCTGGTAGGACACAGAAACTGAAAGATCATCACAATGTCACTGATCATGGGGAGGCTGACATCACACCACAAAAACTGGGCATCCAATGTCTCCTGCCGACCACCGCAGCCCCCATTGGGGAGGGACATGAGGATACCCAACCTGATTGCGGCAACCTTATCTAAAAAGAATTGAGCAAACTCCTCACACCAATCTTGAGAAAAAGCACTCTCAGACTGAAGACAGGTTGGTTTGCACAATCTGTCCACAGTCTGGAAGATCTGAGCCAGTCGATTCCTTGCAGCAGCAATCTCCCTGGACAGGAATGCTGCCTTCTTATGGGTAATTGCTGATTGATAGACCACATAATGGTCCATCAAACTCAGTCTGTCGCACTCCAGGCCATATTTCCGCCAGCTCCTCTCCAACCTTCGTCCCACTCTCCTCAACTCCCTCAAAGCCTCATCAAACCAAGGAGACTTGGGGGAGAAGAGAGAGGGGACGGACATGAAGAGGAGCAATGGAATCCAGGGCCCCCTACCACCGCCTTATTATAGGCAAGTACCAGGTCCCATGGATCCATGCATTCACTCAGTAAACCCGATAGGTCCTGCACCGCCATCAGGCCATCTGGTGAAACACCCCTCAAAGGGTGGTAACGGACCATCTCCATAGAGGATGGCCTACTAGGGGTGGCCTCGAAACTGAGCCCAATGGAGTGATGGTCAGACCATCTGGCTAGTTCCACCACTAAATCAGATATTTCCATCCCCAGGAGAAACACCACGTCCAATGAATGACCACCAATATGGGCCGGGGAGAAAATAACCTGTGTGAAGCCTATCAAAATCATTGACTGGTGGAAGTCCTGACCAAACTGTGAGAATTCATCGTCGACCCAGGCATTGAAATCCCCCAGAACCAACCATCTGAGGAATCCCAATGTCAAGTCGACAATGAAGTCCACCACTTCCTGCAGAAAAACTTTCCTGTCTCCTGGTGGACGGTAGATGAGAAGTATCCTGCATGCCACACCCTCGATCATGATACATTCAAAGGACTTGGTAGTTCCCACTGGCACTTCCACTAGGCCCAGATCAGATCTAAAACAGATGGCAACACCCCCACCTCTACGATCCATCCTCAGGTGATGTATCACCAAGTATCCGGCTGGAATTGCCAATGACAACACTGGACCAGCATTTTCATCCAGCAAGGTCTCGGTGATACAAGCCAGGTCCGATGATCCAACAGGATTCGCTATTACCACGGTCTTGTTCTTAATAGACCTGGCATTGCTTAACACCGCCTGAAAAGGATGAAAACCCGAGGAAGACTGAGTTACCTGCCTGCTGCAAGCAGAGCCCTTGGGTATGGGAACCAGGTATGGAGGACCCCTTTCCTGGATCCATTTCATCCCAGGGCGTCTCCTTGTCCCCACTATTCCTATCCTCCCACTCCTTTCCATCGCCCCTCTCCAGGCCAGGCCCTTGCCCTCCTCCCTCTAACAATCCCCAAGGCTCTACACCTTCTATATACCTCTGAGTATAGTGGAGGACAGGAAAAAGGATGAAGGTCTCTGAGCCTGGAGGGGGAATAATACCCTACCATCCTCTTACCTTCCCAACTCATATTCAAAAATCCAACAAATCACTGACCTAATAAAGTAAAATAATATCAAAATAAAATTCTAAATTATAAAACATTCAATCACATTCAGTCAAATCATTACAAATCCTGAACTATTATACCTCTGGATTAGAAAAAACAGGCTTAAATCAAAACCCAACTCAGTCAAATCAAATTAACACAAAACAAGATCCCAGTCCTAATGTCCAAGGATAACGAACCACAGACCAGAGTAAAGTCATATAGCTCATATAAGCCTTCGGGATACAGTCCAGGAAATCCACGACATAACAGTGGACTGGGCATGCACACTAACTCTCAGGGGGGCCTTTCCTCAAAGTGCACTGAGCTCACCTGTCCCAACACCCTGCCGCCCGAGACCCACAGCCACAATCCCCCTGGGGGCACGCCACAAGGAATGACCCACAAGGGATCCAGAAGATGCCCAACTAACACTCTGACTCCCCAGAGATGCAAAGGGCAACACCTGCTCAGTCACAGGAAGCTGGTTAACCACTACCCCAGGTGCAAATTGGAGGCTCCCCCCCAGCACAGCACCCAGACCACGTCCCTCCTCAAATCCCAAAGGCCTGTAGACGTCTAATATCCAAGGCAAATGTTCACAATATTCTTAGGCAGTCTACTCAAATTCAAATCTGAAGCCTGTAAATCCAATCGATTTAGTTCAAATCTCCCAGCCTCTGACCCTAGGCCACCAAGCCCTCGAGGCAATAGTCCAAACAGTGTTGTATCCCCCTCCACCAAATCTCTCACTTAAGGAGGAAGAAATTACAACACCGGTAGCTAAATCACTGATTCATTTAAAACAGGCAGAAGACAGTCAGAGATCAACAAAAAAAAACATACACAAACCACAGGAGGCTCTCACCACTCCCGAGAGTATCAGGGAAATTGTTCAGTCTCAGTTAGGCAGATAAAAAATAAACAAGGGATCAGCTCGCTCCCCTGGAGCAAATTTAGGAGGCTCTCACCATTCCCAATAGTAACGACAATTTGTCTGTCAGCTGGACAAGCTTCGGAGGCTCTCACCGCTCCCAACAACAGCAAAGTTCATCTCTCAGCAGAACAGATCACCGCAGATGATCCCTTATTCAGCCATACTCCTGTCCTCACAATTTTCCAACGGAAAGGCAAATGACATCGTAAGTCCCATAATGATCCATATGAAATCGACCCACACAGGAGACAGACAAATTCTTTGATATTAAATTCTAATCCCCCTCGGTATAAGCATTGCCTCCAAAAACATAAACTTAAAATAAATACTACTCTCCTTACCACTAACTCACTACTTGAACCCTGACTGTTGCTCACAGCCCTATGCTAATACAGACCAAACTTTAAATGAAAAACAAAACAAAAATAAATAAAACTGATAAAATTTAAGTAAAATTGCAGCCAAAACTATCCCCTCACTGATGGCAGCCCAGTATGGCCACCATCCTGATTTCATACAAAGGTCTATATACTTTGCAAGTTTCATTCTGGTCAGATGTGGGTATATATATATATATATATATATCAATATATATATATATATATCTTTGGTAACTGGGTAAGGTCCACTAGCCAAAAGTCCCTGTTTTTAGGGCCAACCTGGTAGCACTGAGGAGGTTACGTGACTTGCTCAGAGTCAAACAGTATGCAAGTGGCGGTTGTGAGATCAAACCCTGGTCTGCTAGACATATCAAACTCACTTACAGCTCATTACTCTAACCTCCAAACTAGACTGCTTGCCATATAAAAAATAATACCAATGGGTACAAAAACATTATTTTCATAGGTAGGGGAGTTGGAGTGAAAATATATCACTTAATTTGACTCCAGCTCAGAGAACAACGAATATGACGTGGTAGTATTTCAGGCATAGAGATGGGCAACACAGAGTCTGAGATGTGCCCCATAATCTGTATGCACAAATTTTATTTATGAAATGCTATTCCAGCTTGACCATAGCTTTGACAATCATCACTAAAAACTTCAATAAAACAGAGATTAATACATATCTTATTTGTAAAACAAATAATACAGCAGCAGGACTTCAGGTATCAGAAAATGCAAAATTAAATAAATGAGACTTTAGGGCAGATTTGAAGGCCTCAATGGATGGGCACACTCTAATCTGATAAGGTAGATAATTCCACAGGGTCGGGGCTGCAAAGGCAAATAATCTAGCTCCAGAACTGATCAAATGGACCCTGGGAATCTCTAGCAATTCCTCATTGGCGGAACGGAGAGGACAAAGGGGGCTGTAGAGACAAAGGAGGTCTTGCAAATATGGCAGTCCCTGTCCATGTAGGGCTTTATAGGTCAGTAATCTGACCTTGAAGGTGATCATCCACCACACTGGCAGCCAGTGCAGGCCACAGAGCACAGGTGTGTGATATGGCAAGATCTCGACAAGCCAGTCAATAACCTGGCAGCCGTATTCTGCACCAGCTGCAGATGGCGAGGGTGCACCTTGGTACTATGACCTAGTAGTTCAGGCACAGAGATGGGCAACACAGGGTCTGAGATGTGAGCTCACTTCACAATCTGTATGGCACTATGACTTAGTAGTAGTACAGACGAAGAAATGGGCAAGACAGAGTCTATGGCATTATGACCTTTCGGGGCAGTACAGAGATGGGCAACACAGAGTTTATGGCAGTATGACCCTTCAGGGCAGCACAGAGATGGGCAACACAGAGTCTGAGATGTGGGTAACATCCACCTTCAAAATCTGTACAACACTATAAGGCCCCCTTAAAATTACTGAGGCACTATGAACTGTTCAGAGTTCTCCTATCCTGTCTGACTTTGCTCCCCTTAATATTTTTTTTTATCTGCATGCTGCCGTTGTCTGCTATTGAATTCATTGGTCTCTCCCTCTCTCTCTCTCTCTCTGGCTAATGAAAACGGGTGTCTTTTCATCTTCTTACTACGGAGTCTGCAGTGTCTGCACTCTGCTGCTGTCTATTCTACACTCTGCTGTTCAATTCATTTCTCTCTCTCTCTCTCCTTTCTTTCTAACAGTTTCTTTTTTTACAGAGTACTCTGCAGTCTGCTGCAATGTTTGTACTCTGCTGTTGAATTCTTGGTGTCATAGTTTCTACTCTTCCCCTCTCCCTCGTTAACAAAATGAAAAATGTTTTCACCGGTTTTGGAAATCTTTCTACACCCACACCCACACACACACACATATCCCTGTCTCTGTTGAATTCAAAGCCCCAAATGTGCTCGATACTTGGTTTCCAAGGGATGTCCTATGGTGGCTGACACAGAGGATTGGCTAGAACATAAGTCAATCATAGAATAGATACCCTCACTGGTTGGCTCCCTTCAGTGCCCCAGGATCACGAGTGTTTGCCTTTGTTGGTTTTGTGATGGTCCAGGGAACTTGGGAGTCTTCGTCACACATCGGGTAAAAAAATGCTTTTTTTTTTAATTTTCTACACCTTTCTGCACCCTGCCCTACCTTTTCCATGCAGTACTGGTGGTGAGAGTGTCATTCCATACTGGACCACACTTCTGAACCACACCAACTCGGCAATTTTGGGTCGAGCCACTAAAAGCTTGGTTTTCCCAGTCAGAGTTGAGTCAGCCCGGTCTTGGGGGATTGGTTCATAACTGTACTAGAGCTGGTTTGCCCATCCCTACTGTTAAATTATTGGTGGGATATACAATAAAAAGCCATCAAAACCTTATACCACAGGCCGGCCTGGTGGCACTGAGGGTTGAGGCGCTGGGCGTCACACCTCACGTCATGCTGGTGACCCGGGTTCAGACGTGAGCCCAGGTTGATAGGGGTCAGTAGGGGAAGATAGGATCGAGCACCCGGAGGACTGCTTTCCTATCCTGGGGAGGGTTGTGGGTATCCACCGCTCTGCAGCATCCCCTGGGGACACCCAGAGGCACTGCTAGAGCCGATGCAATGGAGGAAGAAGTGCAGCGGACGTCAGCATGCCAGTGCGCGACGTCATTGCATGTCTGCACTCATGAGGAAAAACAAGAGGAAAATCAGCAGCACCACTTGTGGCAGCTTGATGGCCACAGCTTCCTGAGCCCGGCGGCAGCCCGGGGGTGACCTAGCACACCAGTACTGGATCCTGGCCTGGCATGGGGACTTAGTGGGGTCCTTTTCATGGGTACAGCAGCATATGCCAGCCGGTGTGTGGGGGGCACCCCGGGGGGCCGTCGGGGGAAGCGTGGTGGCGGCTGGATGTAAGGCAGAGTGGTGGCTGCATAAGGAGGAAAAATAAAGTAGTGATAAAAAAGAAACCTTATACCATTTGTGGGGTTGGGGAAGGATCAGCGATTGGTGTGTAGCTTTCAGTTGTAAAGCCCATAGTTTCACATACATGTACTGTTTTTGCACCTGTGAAACTTCTCAAAATATTGTAGAATATTTTGTGACCACATGACTGATCAAAATCTATGGGCTCACAAGTCACAGAGCAGACCTGCTGAAATTTTGACCCCTGACATCATTGTTTCTTAACAACTTGCAAAAACACATGCATCTCCATGTTACTGCTGCATCCCTAGCAAGTGCACTCTTAACTCTGTAAATTGTCCATTGAACACTGACTTTACATAGAAAGGTGAGTTTAGTCCTTTGGCTGTTCCAGCATGTGGGGATACACTACAGCATTTTAAAAAAATGCAGACTTTTAAACTAACAGAGCAGATCATACTGTACCTTCAAGTAGAAGAAATCTGAACATGCTATTTTGAAGTAGGTACACGTAGTGCTAGAAAAATACAATACTGTAATTACAGCGCTGTCCGCCAGGATCAAGAGCTCAGTGTGAGATTTCAGTTTGCTGCATGACAAATTAGGATAGTTATCACTGGATTACACTGAGTTCCTGCATTGACCTGCAAGATATCCCAGCAAAAACGGTGATGCTGTGCTTGATCCTGGCAGACAACACTTCTTTAAGTCTTATTGCCCCTCCTGTTGTGACACACAGTGGTTATTATGCCACAGTGAAAGATTTATACCTTTCTACTTCTGTTTTAGGAGATTTGCATGGCTCTTTAACCTGGAAAGGGATTACTTAATATCATGCAGAACACTTATTGTTCAAACATGTGTGAATGGTAACACACACTAACAAAACACAATCTTAAATGGGAACATTCTTGCATAGTGGCTGTCACAGCTTGGATGGCCATAATTTTTTTTTTTAAATGAGGTACGATCACCTGTAGCTGCAAGCAGTCCTGATATAAAGATGACTAGGTCAGGTCAGTATTGATACTGCATTGCACCATTGTATGGAACCTTATGATGTCATGGAGAAACAAGCTGTGTCTGTTACATGTAGGCAAGTACAGCTTATTCCTCCATCACATTATAAGTTTCCAAAAAATTGTGGCAGTTAGAGATAGGTAAAGTCAATTTGCAAAGTCTTTGGGGTAAAGTAAAATGAGCATTTGTCAATGCTGAATCTTTGCTTCTGTGTTGTGACATCCAGTATTTGATTGGGTAGTAGAGAATAAGTATTTGTTTTGAAAAGTATAATGGTCATATTGTAGCTACTGTGAATGAGGTATGGTTATTACAATTGTGTGTGTATTGTCAGGCCGGCAAAAGGGGGGTGGGGGTCATGCAGAGAGTGGCAGATGGAATACTTACAGTAAAAGTATTAAAACAAATGGGTAGAAGGGTGGTTTGTAGGCAGTTTGGTGTTAACAGTGCAGAATGATGAAACCCAGAGGGCATGGTTTGAATCCTACCAGCACCAGTTAATGACTGTAACTCTGATAAGGTCACTTAACCTCTTTATTCCTAATCTGTCTGCAGCCAGAGTGGGGATGGGACATGGAGAAGGAGGGAGTGATCAGAACCACAACATGATGTGCCCAGGTAACAAGAACAACCTGGTGACACATTCAGGAGCATAAACACAGGGTTGGCATCCAAGCAACTCTAACCTGTGTTTCCAGCCTACATACCTTATAAATGATGTATCCTCATTTAGAATGCTTCAGTGGCTAAAATAAATAATTTCTCTGTAAGGGTTCACTTTCACTTATGTTATGTAAATAGGGGCCATGCAATGGTCTTATTCAAAATATGCAGTCCGTCTTCAAGTGTGAGAGGGCAGGACGACAACTCACCAGTGTTGGAGCCATAAGTGAGTTTTAAAAGTCCTGCTATCTTACAAGAGATGACAAACTGCATAGTTTGACTCAGACCATTGCATACAGTATTTTATTTATACAACAGTTTACTTATTTAATTTTTAAATCTGCTGTTTATATAAAGATTTACAGTAACTGTTCTTTTTTATATTAGCTGCTGAATTCAGTGCTGCATTAGACAATTGGGATGCCATCAGCATTGTGCTAGCTGCTCTCTGATTGGTTCAGTATTCTGTTGTGATGATACTAGCCCACAAGACATCCACTGTGACAACAGTTACAGCAGCATACTTTTTATAACTTCCTGTTACTGTTGTCACCAATCAAACTATCACTATCATCTTTTCATTTTTATCCCCACTGCTGTTGTATAAATGTATTGATACTGTTCTTATTAAAAAAAGTTTTGTACCAGCAGAATTCCATATGTATTGAAATGCAGATATTATCAACAGTCTATGTAGGAAGACAGTCTGTGCTAGTTGTGCAAAGCTGTGAACCTGGGACATTCCCCCCCCTCCCTCTCCTGCATTGTAAAGAACTTTGGGGCACAGTATATTAGAAGGGTGCCATATAAAACATTTTTTTTTTTCCTTAAAGATTTGCTTAGACCAATCAGTGCAATATCAGTAGGAATTGTATTGTAGGAACACACAGCCCCACTAAAATGTCAGAACACGGGAGTCACATGATGCAGTGCTCTTGCTAGCTGCACTCTCTGGGAGCTCTGCCTAACCCCTGTCCAAATCTATTATTTGCCACTTATCAGCTGTGAATTCGCACTCAAGATTGGATTAATTGCTGCCTGGAGACAACAGCACATCTGTTTGGGGCACTGATGGAAGCAGAAATGCCGAAAGCACCCCCCAAACATACCCCTCCAGCAACCCCCGAGAAGGCTCCGAAGAAATCACGGGCCTCACCGCAACAGCCTGCCCAGCCCTGCAGCCATGGCAATGGTGGGGAAGAGCTGCTAACCGAGGCAAGATTTTTGGAGGAATTCCGTCCATTTAAGGCAGAAATGGCAGAAATGGCTTCAGAAATTAAGAGTATTACCTCTACTTTAGAAGATCTGACCAGGAAAATCTCAGATAATGAGGCGCGGGTTAGATCTCTGGAGAATCGCGCTGACAAGATCGACCCCATGATTGTGCAGTTAAATCAGCGCATCTCAAGCCTGGACTCAAAGGTTGAAGACCTCGAGGGCAGAAGTCGACGAAATAATGTTGTTGTGATCGGCCTGCCTGAAAAGGAGGAAGGAGGTGATCCGGTGAAGTTTTCCAGAAATTCGTCGAGAAAGTAGCAGGCCCCTCGCCTTATGGCCCCTGTTATAATATCAAAAGAGCACATTGCGCCCTCCGACCTATGCCATCTCAGGGGGCACCCCCTCGTATCTTCATGGCTAAATTCTTAAATTACCAGGAGAGGCAGATCTTCCTACAGAAGGCTAAGGAGGCTAAGGTTCTGCAATGGGAGGGTGCGAATCTAAGGGTTACCCAAGATCTCCCGTTATCGGTTCGGCAACGGAGAGCAGCCTTTCATCCCCTTGTCTCTAAATTAATAGCAGTGGGTATCAGCTTTAAAATGGTGTACCCGGCCGTACTACATGTCTGCATTGACGATTCTTGGAAGAAGTTCGAAGATTTGGATGCGGCCTCTGCCGCGCTTCAACTTGCACTACCCACCCTTTTTAAACCCAAATAAGGGTTTGGTTCTCCCTATCATGGATCCTCTCTCACAGTCGATTTAAAGTTTTTGGAACTCTTGCCTGTTGTAGCATCAAATAAATGTGTGGCCTTTTTCAGTGTTACCCGGGGCGAAGTTAATAAGGAAGCACCTGTGTACAAGCTTAATCTCTCGATGGTCCCCTAGGACATTTGTGACCTCCATATATGGTAGCGCTATGAGAACACTTGACTTTCCCTAGTTGGCACTGGACATGGGGAATTTCCCACAATCACCCTGTTTAAGCCTAATTGAGGGTTTGGTTCCTCCTAATATGGACCCGCTCTTATTGTCGATTAAACGTTTTTGGAACCCTCAACCGTCGCATCATTGAATAAGTGTGTGGCTTCTTCTGAGATACCCAGGGCATAGTTAAGAAGGGAGTGCCTGTGTGCTAACTGAATCTCTCGAGGGTCCCTTCGGACATCTGTGACTAGCTTATATGGGGGCGCTCTGCGAATACTGGATGTTGCCTATTCGGACTCTGACAAAGTGGAGTGCCCCATTGTCCTGGGACTGGTTGATTTCTGCCTGCTAAGGGGCCACTGTTTGGACTGAGGCATACACAAGGGAATGGTTGTAATCAGTGCACACAGGGGTGGGACTGGTGGCATTTGGGGGGCTGGTGGTTTGGTATCGCACTACTGGAGTGCTGCAGTCCAGGGGCTCCAGAAGCATGCGTTTGGGCACACTTTTATTCATAGTAACAGCGGGTAGGTTAGGATGCTGTAAACATGGGATGGGCGTTTCCATACCCTTTCTGGATTAATGCAATTTAATAGTATTGGAGCACGGTTGCTCTCGAGGCCCATGTTACCCTAAGGTTCTATTGGGGCTTATGGGATGTTTTAGAGGGGTTGAACGCTGCTTCTTGGGAGTGCCTTAGGGACACTAAGTTGAACTCTGTTAGATGTTATTTAGGAGAGCCCTGGTCTGGGTCTTGGATTCTACATCCAGTGCCCTCCAGAAATAGTCCTATATTACTTGTTATGGGATGGTTGGTACTTTATCGAGCATTTTGAAGTTAAGGGTGGGCAATATTCTGATTTTGGGGGTGGGCAGGGGTGGCAGGCGGGAGGGCATACAGCGATGGGAGCTGTCATCATGGACCGTGATGATGCGGGTGGAAGAGCAGGAGGGTGGGTGGTTTGGGGAACAGAGATTAGAGGAGGGACATTTTACTTGTGGGCTTTACTTGGTTGGGGTAAAGGGGGGTGGGAGCACAAGACTCTTTATGACTGGAGGTAGTGGACACCGGATAGGGCAGAACAGATCACAGTTCCAGATTGACACCCAAGATCATGGCATCACATGGGGTTATTACATTTCTAAGCTGGAATGTCAAAGGTGCATGACAGAAATCTAAGCAGTATCGAATATTGAAGCATATAGATGTGGTGAAAGCAGATATTGTGTTTTTACAAGAGACACACTTACTCCACATGGAGAGTAATAGTATGAGGAGTCTACAAATGGGGATGGTTTTCTCATCACAAGGCAACATGCAAAGCCGAGGTGTTATGGTGCTTATGCATAGATCTGTCCCCTTTACCCCTCTTCAGGTTATTCAGGACAACGAGGGTAGATATGTTCTTGTCAAAGGTAAACTGCAAAATATAGAGGTTTTGTTAGGATCTGTTTATGGTCCCAATACTGAAACCCAGGAGTTCTTTGTAAAATTGCTGGAGGCGTTAATGCCCTTTGCACAGGTCCCCATGATCCTAGGGGGAGATCTAAACCTTGTTTTAGACCCCTTAATGGATAGGTCCAAACCCTCCAACCTGGTTCTCTCTCTGGCCCAACAGGCCTTGGGGGACTTATTGGACCAGCTTGGCTTATCGGACGTGTGGAGAGTTGTTCACCCGAAATCTCAGGAGTACACTTTCATTTCCCAAGTCCACGGTACAGCATCCTGTATCGATTATATTCTACTCTCTCACACTCTCCTTCCAGGGGTGATGGAAGCAGCAATTGTGTCCGGACCTCCCTCTGACCATGCAGCAGTGGCGGTATCAATTTCCTTCTCCTCCCCCCCCAAGAGGGGCAGTAGGTGGAAGATAAACAACCAGATTTTGCGTAACCCCAACATGGTTAAATATATCTCGACACAAATAGAAGAATTTATAGCCAATAACTTGAGAGACAATACTAGACCCGACATGGTCTGGGGGGCGTTCAAGGCTTTTATGAGTGGCATGTTAATTGGGCAGGCAGTTAAAAAGAAGAGGGAAAAGGAGCAAGTTATGTCTGACCTACTGGACTGGATAAGATGCAGGGAGGCCATCATGTCCCCCCAATCCTCGGAAAATGAGAAGCTGGAGCTCGTTAAGTTGAGAGATCTGTATCTAAAATTACTAGGGGAGCAAGCTGAATTAGCACTAATTAAAACTAAAGCTAACTACCTAGATCAGGGGGAAAAGGCGGGTAGGCTACTGGCGAGATGTATCAAACAGTTGGAATCCTCTCGAATAATCTCTGGGATTCAATCCAGGGAGGATGGTCAAGTGAAGACCACTCCTGGAGAGATAGCACGGGAATTCAGAAACTATTTTGAATCTCTGTATGCTGTCATGGTGACTCCCCCCACCGAAAGGGAGATACTCACCTTCTCGGAAGGTCTGGAGCTTCCTTCACTGGCAGAATCCCAACGGGCACAGCTGACAGCTGACATTACTCAAAATGAGATTGAACTGGTCATTCAGAGTCTCCCATTAGATAAAACACTGGGACCGGACCGGTTCTCATCTAATTTTTATAAAAAATTCTCCAAACAATTATCCCCATTATTGCTCATGCTATTCCAGTATATTCTCAGCTGTCAGACGTTGGACCAATCGCTTTTTGAAGCGCTTATAGTTCTAATCCCAAAACCAGATAAACCTCCTGAACACCCAGCTAGTTATAGGCCTATCTCATTGCTTAACTATGATATCAAAATTTTAGCGAAGTTGCTTGCGGACCGAATAAATATGGTGTTACCAAGCTTATCGGTGCAGAACAGGTTGGCTTTATGAAGGGCAGATCTGCTACTGATCACCTTAGAACACTGGCTCATGTCTTCTCGGTGTCCGAAGAGTGCAGTTCCACCATGGCCCTGGTCTCTTTGGACGCCGAGAAGGCCTTTGATAGGGTCCATTGGGGATTCCTGTTAACCACAATGGGTAAGCTTGGATTTCCAGAGGTGTTCTTAAAATGGGTAGGTTCCCTTTACTCAAACCCTACAGCCAGGGTTATTTGCAATGGGGCTACTTCAGATCCCTTTGCCCTGTATGTGGGTACCAGGCAAGGATGCCCTTTATCCGCCCTTCTCTTTAATATGTATTTGGAACCCCTTATCAGAGGTATAGTGTGTAACCAAGAAATAAAAGGTATTAAAATCCTGGACAATGTTGTTAAAGTAACAGCATATGCAGATGATCTCCTGGTATATGTCTCCAATCCGAGAGTATCCATCCCAGCTTTACTGGAAGTTATTCGGGAATATAGTCGTCTGGCCAATTACAAATTAAATTTAGACAAATCCGTCGAATATCCCCTCAGTAAGAATCTCTTTAAACAAGAGATTACTGAGCTTGGCTTAGCCTGGAAATCGGATTCCATAAAGTATCTGGGTCTTACCCTGATGAGGAGCACGATACGTATACGCCAGTTAAATCTGGACTCCCTGGTGCATGCCACTGATTTAGATTTGAAAAGATGGGCGCAGCTTCCAATTTCTTGATGAGAAAGGATAAACCTAGGTAAGATGAATGTATTCTCCCAGTTGTTTAATCCCCTTAGTATGTTAAATATTTGGTTACCACTCTCGTGGTTTAGAAAACTCCATGGGCTTATAGCCAATTTCGAGTGGGGGTATAAGAAAGCTTGGATGGCCTACCACAAGGTGGCTGCACTCAAACCATTGGGGGGGTTAAGGCTGCCACATTTTGCTCTCTATTTCTGGGCGGGTCATGTTAATAAATATGTTAGGTGGGTACAGGGTACGGATTTCCCAACACAGCCGTCGTATGTACCTTTATGGTTACAAATTGAGTTAGCTCTCATTCAGAAACATGGCTTAGTTCCAGAGACCTGCTCTATCTTAATTCGAAACTCCTCCCCTCCCCCCTTAGAAATTCCCTGATAGGGATCTCAGTGAGGACCTACATGCAGCTTTGCAGCTTTCTAAAATATGACCATCTCAGGGATTGGTTGCAACCTATCTGGGGCAACCCGCGTTTTCTAATTGACAAAAAACTTCTTAGTCCCACTTGGTTGGCCCTGCCTGGTGCGTACCATTTAAAAGACCTTCTCACAGCTGATGGAAAGGTACTTTCCTCCTCAGAAATCCTGAATAAATTTGAAATGCCCACCACAGTGGTTTTTAAAGTGTATCAACTCCGACACCTTTTACTCAGCAAGATGGATATGAGGACAATTCAGACTCCGAAAGTAGAACTTTACGAGACCCTGGGGCCTCTAGTTGGCCTCTCTCATGCGGTCTCCAAAGTATACACAGTATTATTCGGCTGGGCCTATTCTCAGAATCTGGCCCCATGCTCGTATTGGGCCTCGGTGTTCCCTAATGAGGAAATCAACTGGACTGTCCTCTGGCAAAACTGCCACAAATTTATCCTGCAGGACCGGCTGAGACTGATACAGTTTAAAATTCTCCATAACTTTTACTACTCCCCGCAGAAGCTGGCAAGCTTAAAAATGGTGGCGGATCCTACATGTAATAGGTGCCATGTGGGGGTTGGGGATTTGATGCACATCTTCTGAAACTGTTAGAAGATCACCCCACTTTGGACAGCTATTAAAAACAGGGTGGACCCAATGCTGGGCCTGGAGGACCTTTTCACCCCCGAAATATGTTTGCTGGGGGATGTCTCTCGTATCTCCATCAGGAATAGGAGGTTCCATATGGTTTTAATTGCGGCTACTCTTAAAAAAGTTGTTCTTAGACACTGGAAAGATTCTGTAGTGATCAGTTATACCGAATGGCTGGAGGAATTACTTGTCAGCTTGAGGGTTGAAAGAATGACAGCCATCCTTCAAAACAAACTCCCTAGGTTTGATAAGATCTGGGGTCCCTTTTACACTACTTACTCACTATAGGGTCTATTGATCCCCTGCTGACTGATGGTAAGTAGCTTAGCTTGTCTTGTGCTGGGGAGGTGGAGGGAGGGAGGGGATGGGGAGGAGGGGTTCTTGGGGCATTGCAGAGGATGTATCCTACTACCAGTTGTTATATGCATGATTGTGTATGCATATGTTTGTGCTTGTTGTCTATTGATGCATTCTCTGTAACTAAAAATGGAATAAAGATTTAATGGAAAAAAAAAAAATAAAATGTCAGAACACTGATTTTTGACTTGCTGTTGGGTGTCTATGATATTGTTTACAGTATTACTATGGGATCATGTAATTTTTTTTTCATTTAAACATTCTGTAAACTGCAAGTATAAAATACACTAAACAAAAGTAACTTGTATTGTAATTAGAATCCATCTTTTTCTTTTAGAGAGATGCTGTAGCATAGCAGTTACAGAGCAGCACTGTAACCATGGAGACCAGGATCTGAATCCCACCGGCACTAACTACTCACTGCGACTTTAAGAAAATCACTAAGCCTTTCTGTGTTTCATGCCTCTCATTCTCTCCTACTTGACCTTCCTGAGCTTTTTTTAAACTCCTTGTATTATTTCCCTTAGACTGCGTATGGTTGACAAACGTGTGATGTAGCTATCCATGGTAAAGCACATTAGAAAACTGCATGAAAGGTGCTATATAAAACTCAGTTCCTCACTGCCTTTATTTGCCCATCATAAATTTGATAGTTAACATTAGCAGGAAGTCAGGAGTAGTAGCAATAGGTAAGCAATATAATCTAGAGGTTACAGCACTGAGCTAATGAAGCTGGAAAACCAGCAGAGCCAGGTTTGAATCCTGTGTGACCCTGGGCAAGTCACTTGATCGCCTTGTGCTCCTGGGTTGCATCTGGAAATGAGCCTAATCTCAATGTTCCTTTATGGACAAGAAATGATAAATAACTCATAAATAAGTCCCTTACCTAGTGAGCTTGTATTGTATGCAAGATGATCATGTGCTAACTACAGTAGTACTCTTGCCTGAGTTCCAACCCTCCAGAGGAAGCAAGTTTATTTCAGGAGAAAGCCAACTGAAATGTGTTTGATTATTCAAATAAAGAAACAGAAGCAGTACATAAAGTGATAACTCAAATATTGTTTTACAAAGTTGTTTTAAACTATGTAGGAACCCATACTGAAACAAACAGTCAATTAAACTACATCAGGATTCTGGAACTAACAACTAATGTTGCTGGATACATAAGTGACATTTAATAGAATTGAACTCTGTGTGCTGGAGTAACTATTGATTGTGTCACTGTCTCTAGGAATACAAACTTTTTTCAGTAGACCATAGAAAAATTTCTATCACAAGTTCTACATTACCCACATTGCAAATGTTTGATTTGTAGCACATGGTGCATATTATCTACTTACCAACCTGGGCAAATGAGTGCATAAAAGATCCATATTCAGAGCCAAACCAATCCCTCCAACAAGCAAAAGGAGAGAGCAGGAGACCTCTGTGAGCACGGGCACCTCTGGACAGAGTGGAAATCTGTTAAAGCCTTCCGGGATAGTGTGCTTTGAAATTTTGTAGGGCAGAAAACTAGGGATCCACCCTTTATCTGAACAAGGTGGATGTGCACTTTTACCATAGTCATCTTTAGACAACAGTTGTAAACAACCAGCTGATTTCTTGGTGAACTGGTGTGTTGATGAACTATGCAAGCTAATAGAAATTGTGTGGGTTTTAAATGTAGTTCAGGAAATTCTAGAACTGTTTTAGCCAGGGGGAAGTGTTTCACCAAATTAAATTACTTACTGAGAACAACTTAAAATGCATCTAAGAATAGATCTACCAAACTGTACACTTGCAAGTAATGTGGTAGTGTTGTTGCTGTGACTGAGCTGGTTCAAAGTGAACTCTGGATGGTGCACTGATGCAGTATGAGATCATGGTGGGGGGGGGCTTACAGCTTTCCGCTTGCCATTGTCAGAGAAGCAGAGAGGCTATGAGTAGTGCAGTAACTGTCCCTTAAAAAAGTGTATACACAAGTTTTAAAAATGTAAACTATAGGCCAGGAGTCTGGGGGCTGCCTAGTCAGCCAGAAACAGTTAGGTTTTGGTGCTTTCTGGTACAGTTAAGGGGTCAATTGTAACAAGATTCACTACCTTGTTAATCCTTTCCCTCAGCCCAGTATGTTGCATCTGAGCCCTCTAGACCAGCAAGCTGCACCCTAACCCCCTTCCCTGCAGAAACTCTACAGTAGCGAGTATCAGATTAAGCTTTTCTTGAACAATGAGGAGGAGCAAGAGGAGCAGGATCATCACAAAGCTGCTCAGCTGGCTGCTGGGCAGCATCCTGTAAATGAAAGGAAGGAGCAGCACTGTGATAGTTGCAGATCTATTTCTTCAACTAAACAACGTTTACGCCCAGCAGCCAAACTTAACACTGTCATGATCAGCCTGCTCCTGGTTGGGCAGTCAGTGGTAAGCCTCGTGCAGCCTGAGCTGCACTGAATGCTACATTGACATGCCTCTGCAACCTCTACTCTCCAAGTAGCACAACATGTTCACTTTGTGCATATTTGTGAAAGCAAACATAACAAGCATTTGTCAATGCCGAATGTTGTCTCGCTGGCATTGACATTGGTAGTGCCGGAGTTAGAGATGCATAATAGGAATGGCAGTGAAGTATTGAAGTGATGCCAACCCCACTCCCACCCTGTAGAGACCAACAGGCATTGGGGTGTGTCTTTGGGTCATCAGCTATAACGCTCATGACATTGTACCTCACCCTAACCTGTAGAGACTGACAAGTGTCGTGGTGTGCTTTGGGGTCTTTGGGTGTTATACTTACCCCATTCCATAAGGAAATACACCGAGGTGGGTGCAGTATAGGAGAATGGGGTGAACTTTGTGGCCGAACAGTGCAAGGCACACCACGATGCCTCTCACTGGCTGCAGGGTGGGGGTTGGGGTGGAATGGCGTAAGCATTACAGCTGAAGATCCCAAGACACACCCCTGACACCTGTCAGTCTCTACAGGGTAGAGTGTTACAGTTGGAAACTCTAACACCATAGGTGTGTGTTGGTATTTTCACTCCAAATTTTCAACATGGGCTGTTTCTCAGCCAACCTCATGAAAAGCGACACTATCAGTTTGTTAGCTGAAAGGTGGTTTTGCACAGTGGCTATGCCATTTAGCGACACAGGGATGAAAACACATTTTGGGCAGGATGTGGAAAATGACAGCTGTATTGTTCATGAGGAGGCGTAGAAAAATGGCAACGCTGAAAATCTGGAGTGAAAATATGAGAAATTGGTGAAGTCATGGGCATGCACAGAAACTGTGCAACACATGTCCATAACCCAAATATTTTTGGGAGAGTTTTAGCTACATTTTCAACATAGGCATTTTGGGACCTCCCCTCATGAACAGTGGTGCTATGATTTTGTTAATCAGTCCTAAAAGTTGATTTCCTGCAGCGACCACACCATTGTGCGCCACAGGTGCGGAAACACATTTTGGGCAAGCTGTGAAAAATGACAGCTGTACTGTTGATAAGGAGGTGTGAAAAAATGCCATTGTTGAAAATCTGGCATGAAAATATTGCAAATTTGCGAAGTTACAAGGGTGCATAGAAACTGTGCAACGCATGCTTGTAACAGTCATTTTATGGACGTTCGGCACCAGATTTTCAGCATAGGCATTTTAGGATGTCTGCTCATAAACAGTGTCACCGTCATTTTCTCAGACTGTCCAAAAACCTGATTTTGCAAGCGACCGAACTGTTCTGCGCTGGATGTGCAAAAACACATTTTGGCCAGGATATGTAAAATGACAGCTTTACTGTTCATAAGGAGGTGTGGACAAATGCCAATTGTGAAAATCTGGAGTGAAAATATTACAAATTCACAAAGTTACAAGCATGCGTGTCAACAACGCAACACACACTCGTAAAACAGCCATTGTTTGAATTTTTTTCATCAAATTTGCAACATAGCCTTTTTCAGAGACCCCCTAATGAACAGTGGCACTGTTGTTTCATTACTCAGTCCTGAAAGGTGTTTCCATGCAGTGACTGCAAAATCGACTTTCAGGACCAAATAACGCCATGACAGTGACTGAATTCATGAGGAGGGGTCCCAATAACCCCATGTTGAACGTTTGGTGCAAAAAATTCAAAAAAATTGCCGAGATATGCACCAAATTTGAAAAACCCTTATTTATGCCATTATACAGCTTACTGGCATTTCTTCAGTTCGCTGTTGGATTTAAAGAGTGCAGACATGTTCCCGGTCCACTGAAGATCATCGCACCGGACTCGGGAGGTAAGTATGGGGTGAGGAGGCAGTTCCAATGTGTACTGTTACAGCCCCAAAAGTGGCAAGGGCTTGCACAATTAACTATGAGATTGAGACCCCGATAGGAAAAATCCTACAAAAACATATCATGCTAACCTCCTCTAGAAATGGGTTGAAAAAACACCAAAAGCTGCTTTTTCCAATTTTTCACAGAAACTGATAAAGAAGATATTGATGTAGTTTATGATGGACTGGAACAAACTGCAACTGCTAATGCTATAAAGGTGAATATTTCCTTAACCTCCGAACAAACCTCAGAAATTTGTAACTTGCTAAAGTCACTTAAGAGTACTTTTTCCACAGTATCAGTCCAAGCAAAGGGGTCAAGCATCTAGTACTGACAAGGAAAGCTTGCCCTATTAGACAAAAGACATACAGATTACCAGAGTGGTTAAGAGCTGACATGGTTAATGAAACACCAAAAATGAAAGAATTGGGTATCATAGAAGAGTTGAGAATGCTTGGTCATCATAAATGGTGATTGTAAATAATGAAGAAGGGGCTGTAAAAATCTGCCTTGATTTTAGGAAACTTAATCAAGTGTGTGAATTTGACAGTTATTCTATGCCCAGAATAGATGATTTAGTGGACAGACTGAGGAGTGCCAAGTATATCAGTACCCTCGATCTCACCAAAGGTTACTGGCAAATACCCTAGCTAAAGAATCCAGAGACAAAACAGCCTTTGCCGCTCTATAGAATTTTATCAGTTCACCACCATGCCATTTGGTTTACATGGCACACCTGCTACTTGCTAATGGTACATGGATGTAATTGTATCCCCTCACACTGGTTATTGTGCTGTGTACCTGGATGATGTTGTGGTGTGCAGTCCAGACTAGAAAAGCCACCTAAAACACCTGTGAGCAGTTATCCAATCAATCAAAAAGGCAGGTCTGACAATTAATCCTACCAAGTGTGCATTGGGCATGTAGGAAACCAGATATTTGGGCTATGTTTTGGGAAATGAAGATGTCAAGCCAGATGTTTCCAAGATAGAAGATGTAGCCAACAGCCCTGTCTCCAAAACCATGAAACATTTCAGGTCATTTTTAGGGCTGATTTGTTATTATCTGAGATTTGTTCCCAGCTTTGCCAAGTTAGCTACTCCCCTCACTGAACTCACAAAGAAATGGTTCCTGTATAATGTGAAATGGACCCCAGAGTGTGATGATGCTTTTCAGGTCATTAAGGCTGCATTATGTTCAGTCCCTGTCTTAAGAAGCCCAGACTTTGAGAAACAATTTCTGTTACAGACTGATGCATCCGCGGTAGGCCTAGGTGCAGTCCTGAGTCAAAATATAGATGAGACGGAATATCCTATTCTCTATATTAGTAGGAAGTTGTACGACAGAGGAAAAATGGTACTCCA
Source organism: Neoceratodus forsteri (assembly GCA_016271365.2). NCBI lineage: Eukaryota > Metazoa > Chordata > Ceratodontiformes > Ceratodontidae > Neoceratodus > Neoceratodus forsteri. Next base: position 761,818,878 of record CM057449.1, on the reverse strand, counting down.
CCATTGAAAAAGAATGTCTTGCGGCAAAGTAGGCCTTGGAGTCCCTTATGTTTTATTTGCTAGGAGCTAACTTTGTACTTCTAACCGATCATAATTCTCTCTGTTGGCTTAACCAAATGAAGGATTAAAATTCTAGAATCACATAGTGGTACCTGGCACTACAGTCATTTAAAGTTAAAGTAATGCAAAAATCTGGGAAACAGAATGTTAATGCTGATTTTCTGTCAAGTTATGGATCAGGAACTGAGAATTCCAAAGGTTAAAAAAATGTAAGTTGAAACTTCTCTGTTTGCTATGCTGCATATGCACTGAACTGTAAAAGTTATATGCTAATGCTAGAAGTTAATTAAAAGAAAGTTTTGGAAACCTGTTTTTATAAAACAGGTGCCATCTTATGGGGGGTGGTACCATTGAATAAGGCCCTGCCCCATTTTTTATGCAGAAAGAGTTTAAACTCAAGGGTCTGTTCTATCCTCTCCTTTTCTATTCCTTCTCTGTCTGATTGCATGACCAAATTTTCTTCTTAGAGCTAGAAAATGATCACTCCGATGGTTTTGCAATTCTCTGCCCCTTACTATCTCTCTGGCTTCACTTGCTGTTCTGTCTTTTCTTTCCCTTTGCGTATCTGCAGTTATAAAAAAAAAATATGTGAATCTCTGTGTGAAACTGTATGTGATGCTGGGATCCCTTTGTTTAAAACTGTATATAGTAATACTGTTGAAATGATTGCAAAGCATTTGGAACTCAAGGGGTTAACCTGAGATGCAGTTTTTAAGCCCTTTGCAGAGTTGTCAACAAGAGGTCAGTTCTGGGACATCATGTACTGTTTAGCTGCTAGTGCAAGGAACAAAACTGACAACATTCTGTAAACTTACAAGAACATTCTGTGAGAAACAGGCTCTCATAACGAGTTCCCAGACAAAGTCTTATAAAAAGAACAGCAATGCTTTTGCTAGAGAGACAAGGACAGTGAGAGAGACTGAGATTTGAAACTGAGAAGAAACAGAGAGGACTGTTTTCTCTGTACTGCCTTTGTAAATAGTTATACTGAACAAATTTAAATTTTTTATTTTGCTGTTATTGAGAAAAAAAAACACTATTCGCAAATTTTGAAACTGATCCTGGTTTTCCTATGCTTCCTGACCTGTGCCTCAATGACGGGAGGGACTTTGTGTAGTCTCACACTAGTGAAACGTTGTTGGCAAATTACCTTATACTCCTTGAAGTATGCACCATACAGCAAGTCACATGGGTGGCTTCTTGGCCAAAAATATGGTTACATTGTACTTGCTGCTGTGGAATGTTTCACTTTGTGTTCCATACCTTCACAGCCAGAGTGAGAGCTGAAAGAGATGAATTTCTCTCTGAATAAACAACAAAATTAGCCATATTAGTATAGAACAATTTGTGGTTACAGCAGAAACTGACCTTGTAGAATGGATTTGATTTTTTTCGAGAGAAAGATAATTTTTTAAGAGGTGTTACTGTTTATTGTGATAGTACACCTCTGCTGAATACATCAGGGGAGGGTTTATTCAGCTCCTTTTTCAGATTTTTTACTACTTACAACTTTTAGTCTTGTTTTAACCAGTGTAGTTCTTTTTATGATCTGTGTTGCTGACCACTGATTGTGAGTGGCGACTGGCCACCGTATCTATGATTTTTGATCACATGGAAATTTTATATAAAAAATACATTTTTGGCTAGGCCAGGCAACAGTCACCACAGTGTTTAGGCTGTTTATACACTCATATATTTCAGAGTTTATAAGCACTAAGTTTTAGTATATTATACACTGAAACCAGTAGTAGTAATAATAATAATAATCTAGTAATATTATTATCATATATAATTAATTATATCCTTCTCCTCAGGGTTCTATTCGACTATGCCTATCTTCATTCACTCTGAACATTATCCTTTTTTGTTGTTTAATTGAAATAAATCTTAATAATACAATAATAATATTCACACTTTGCAAAGTACAGCTGACATTCGGTGGTAAATCACCTTATGTATGTTTGGGAAGTGTGCTGCATCTCAAATTTGAAAAAGTGAAAACCATTCATGAGGTTTCCTTAAAGTGTGATGTGACTTTGCTATATCTATATCTTTGGCTGCGATGGGAAACTTAGCAACATCTCTAATTGCTGAAGAGATTGCTAAGTATATTGCAGGACTGCCACCAGTCACAGGTAAACCTAATAGCTCAATTACAAGAGATTTTTATTGCCCAGTGTGCCAGTGCAGTCATAGTACCACTACTTGCAGTGCTAATGTCCCAGGTTCGAGAAAGAACTCAGTCAGTGGATCAGCTGGAGGAGAAGGATGATGCATCTGATTGACAACTTTCCTTCTCAGGGAGAAGGGGGTCACAGAGCCTGACATAAGCCTGACTCCTAGTGAAGGCTAGGCAGGAGTAAGTTTGTTGGTTCAAGGAGCAGCAACAGTCAATGCACATCATGTGAGTACATATGACATACATCATAATGACATTGCATGCATGTTTCTCCAAGGGGAGTAACACTGGAAACTGCCAGCTGGCAGGATGATTCCAGTCATCTGCAGCCACCCACTTAATGACCCAGGTGTGCTGCAATACCAGATCCATGAGTCCAGCAGGGGTTAGGGAACACTGCTGATCCCACCCTGGGAGTAGATGTGGCAGGTAAATCATGGGAGAAGTCAAGATGATACGGCTGGGGTGATGGGCATAAGGGGGCTGCTAGGAGTGGAGATTAAAATTAATAAAAAATATTTTTACAGCCTTGCAATCTATGATGGCCACAGTGCATGGATGTTCTACAGCAGTGCATGTTTAGGGCTTGGGCAGGCAGCTGCTGCTTGCTTCTCCAATGGAAACAAATTGTCCTTACTTGGAGGGAGTGAAGTCAGCAAGGTGAGGGGTGAACCATGGTTTCTAAGGGGTCTGATGAGGGTCCTGTGACTGTAATAGTGTAACAATTTGCTCCTCTTAGCAACTCAATTCACAGTTTCTTCCCACAGGGAGCCAGAACCTGTTACCTAACAGGTACCAGGAGGACTGTCCCTAGACTGCACCTCAGGCAAGGCATTAGAGCAAAAGAGGAGGACATACGTAATACAAAAAGTTATTGTTGGTTAAAAACAGTAGGCTACATTAATGAAAAAGGCACATTTTATGTGGGGCAAATTTTTTGTGGGGTTTCAGTCCCTTCAGCCCCCCCACTGGTGCACTTTACATATAGCCATCACTACATTAAATCATGGCATGTCACTACAAAACCAGATACCAGAAATGCTGCATTCAGATGAGTGCAGCTTTTTTGACCAATTGTGGGTCATGCCTTGCCAGAAGGTGCAGCGTAACTATACATGGCAACAGCTACCACTGAAAGAAGGTATTGTAGACCAAGGAGAGAAAAAACTGGAAGAATGCAACAGTAACTGGGGACTCGATCATCAAGGGACTAGAGTGAGTGGTGGGTGCAGGGGATCAGAGAAGTTGGGAGGTCAGATGCTTTCCAAGTGCATTGGCAGGGATGGATGCATGCAGTATTAAGAGGATTGTTAGGAGAATAGGTTGAGGAGAGGAGTTCAGCATAATTATGAACTTGGTAGAAAGAATGCTGGCTCCTGATTGGCCAAGAGGTACTTTCAGATGGGCTGTTATCCCAGCAAAACAGCTTGGCTGAAAGTAGCTTAACAAAATATGTCAGAAAAATACATTCTGGTTAGTAAAAAGGACCCATATCATAATTAGAATAAGGCACTCTGGGGGTGCAATATGGTGGGCTAATACCCCTTTTTCAGTGGTGGAAGCACTTGGCTTTGCTTTGTGCTTCAACCCACCTAAGATGGATCATTATCATACCATAACACATCTCCTGTCATGCCTTATTGCTTAACTGACCACTTGGGGAGAAATTTGGCAGCTATTCCTTTGGGTGAGGTAATGAACAGATTTAGGGAGCTGGGAAGGAGTCTTAAACTGTCAACAGCATCAACAACATTATCTGAGGTCATGGCAGTGTGGTTAATAGGCAAGGGCAGGTTTCTCTTGATTACTCACTTTAATAACCTTAAAGAATTGGAGTAGAGAGAGGGATTTGATCTAGTGGGGGTACTGGGGACACTTCCAACATGATAGAAGGTTATACAAGTTGAATGATCTCCACCCTACAGCAAAGGGGACCAAGTTTATGGCCCAAACATTTAATGCCTTTATTGCTGGCCATTGCAACTGATAAGGATCCAAAAGATTGATGTTTTTATACCTTTTATTGGACTAAGTTGAAAGTTAAAAGGTATCAAATCATCTCTTTTTTTCTGGATCTTTTGTCACAAGGACCAGTACAGCAAAATAACTAATTTTCTGTGCCAACTGACAAGGAGAAGCTACAGCTGGAGATAACCAAGGCATAACATCAGATGAAGGAAGCCAGGCAGACATGCCTCCATCTAGAAGTAAATGCAGGGTCCAAGCCAGGAAGATGAAATAGCAAGTGGTGGGGCAACTGAGGTTGAGGGTTTGCTAGGGGTAAGAGTGAACAGCCAGGAGTGGAACACTGCCACATTTTGTTAGAAGGCAAAGGCAGCTCTCTTGAATTTCAGGAGTCTTGGAAATAGGATCCGAGACATCCAGACAATGACATAGGACAGCAGCCAGACATTATTTCAGCTACTAAAACTTGGGCTACACCTAGCCATGACTGGATTCTAGTAGTCTCAGGTTACACCATATTCAGGATGGGTGAGGTGATATAGAAAGGGGAGAGGGTCTTTGTATATCAAAGATGGTTTCAAAACAGTACAGGAAAATCAGTGGGAGAGAAAGCAAGGATTGAATCAATTTGGGTGCAGGTGGGAGTGTAATGGAGTAGAAACAACAGATTTGAAGTGATTAGGTCCCCAAATCAAACAGATGCATGGGATAGAGCCCTTAGGAGGGGAATTAAGATGACAGTAGCACTAGGAAATATGATCCTGCTAAGAGACCTGAATGCATGTGGCATAGATTGATGTATACACTGAGACAAGAAGTACCAGAAGCCAGGCTTCAGTGGACACCCTCAAGGACACTTTTCTCGACCAGCATATAAGGGAACTGACCAGAGAAGAGGCTTTTCTGAAACTGGTACTTATGAACAAGGAATTCATCGAACAAGTGACTGTGGAAGCTCCCATCAGAGCAAGTGATTACAAATCTGTACAGTTCAAAATATCCCTCAGGAGCAGATACCAGAAATTTAAAACTATGGTTATGGACTTTAGAAAGGCTGATTTCTATAAGATGGGGAAATCTTTGAGGCCAGACTCAGAGAGGTAAGTCAGGAGAAGGGGGTTGAGGAAAATAGCAGATCATTAAAAATGAGGTCCAGGAGGTCACCAAGTGATGTCTAAAAACAGTAGAGAAGAGTAAGAGATGGAAAAGGCCAGTGTTGTTCTCAGAGAAGTGAGGAAGGCAGTTAGGGAGAAAATAACTGCCTTTAGATGATACAAAGGGGATCAGTCAGAAGGCCCCAGAGCAATCTACTAGTGAACTTTAAGAGTAGTCAGTACAGTGGTGAAGAGGTCCATGTTAGGGACCAAACTCAAGATAGCACAGGCGGCAATGATCAATGACAAGGTCTACATCAGGTTCCTGAGAAAAGGAAAACAAAAGAGGGCATTGAAAGGTTAGCAAGGGTGGCAGACAACCAGGAGAAAACAAATATACTGAATGATTACTTCTGCTCTATGTTTACTAATGAAAAATATGAATCACTTCTAGATTGCTAAATGACTAAAGTTCAGGGTCTAAGACACAAATAAGAGGTAGGTCGTGTGCCTGTGTCTGTTGACAGAGTTTTCAAAGATGTTATGACATAGAAAATCAGCAAGACTCCAGGCCTGAGTGGGTTTTACCCCATGGTGTTGAACAGATAGGGTAGTGAGCTTGTCACCACCCCCCGTCAAAAGTTTTTAACTATTCACAGGAGACAGGAATAGTTTTGAGAACTGAAGGGGGGACATTGTACTACCACTCCACAAAGGGAAGAGACAAGAGGAGCCCAGGTAATTACAGACCAGTAAGCCTTACCTTGATTGTAGGCATGCTGCTTGTGACCATCTTAAAAGAGCAGATAATGGAGTTCCAGGATGTGAATGGCCTGCAAGACTCAAGACAACTCAGCACTGTAAGAAAGGTCAAGCCAGACAAATCTCTCTGATTTCTTAAAATGTAGAAATGCATGCAGTAGACAAGGATCAGACTGTTGACATCCTATGCCTGGACATTAGGAGGGCTTTTGATTCAGTGCCACACAGTACAGGCTGGTGAAATAGTTGTAGGAACTTGGGTTAGGGAGGGCATAACCAGAACCATTGTGAACTGGTTAGCAGGGAGGACAGAGAAGGTGGTGATGAATGGGCATGCTTTTTGTTGTGTACATGTTGCCTTTGAGGCGAGTCATTAAATAGTACAGCAAGAGTTTTTACGTCTGTGTAGGTAATACTCCGTTGTACCTGTCTTTTACACTAGATGGGCAAAGGGCAGACTCTGTGCTGGCACAGTGCTTCAAGAAGTTAAAGAGTCACAAAGATTAGGGTCCTGGACTTCAGGAAGGCCAAATTTGCAAAGGTGGTGTAATGCCTTAGGGATACCCTAGCGGGGGGGGGGGGAGGACTTGAGTGGGGTGGAGAAACAATGGGCAAAAATAAAAGCAGAGGATAGGGATGACAACAAACATGTGCATTAGGCAGATAAGCAAAGGAAAGAGGAAAAGGAGGCCACTATGGTTCTCAAAAGAGGTAGCTGAGACGGTAAGGGCAAAAAAGTTAGCATTCAGGAGATATAAGGAGACACAGAGCAAGGACGATAGGGTGGGGTGTCAGGAGAAGCAGAGAGAGAGGCAAGGAAAGCAGTCAGGAGCTCAAAGGCACAAACGATGGAGAAAATAGCCCAAGCAGTTAAAAAAAGGGGACAAGACATTTTTCAGATATGAAAGTGACAGAAGACCAAGGGAGGGATTATAAGACTAAGAAGAGGGGTGGAGTGTGTGGAAGGGGACAATCAAAAAAGTAGACATCCTGAACAAATACTTTTGTTCTGTGTTCACAGAAGAAAGGGAAGGAGAAGAACCACAAATAAGTTTCAGGGACATCGAAGGAAGGGAGGTGGACACTAGTCCATTTACAGAGGACAGAGTCCTGAAGGTACTCACAAATCTGTAAATGGACAAGGCAATACAGCCACACAGGATACATCCAAGGACATAGAGAGAGCTCAGAGTTGTGCTGGCTGCACCTCTAACAGTCCTGTTCAAGCACTCACTGGAGATAGGAGTGGTACTGGAGGACTGAAGGAGGGCAGATGTAGTCCCATTTCACAAAAGTGGCAACAGGGAGGAGGCTGGCAATTACAGGCCTGTCAGCCTGACTTCAGTGGTGGGGAAATTCATGGAATCACTACTGAAGGAATGGATTGAAGAATAGCTTGAATCCAGTGGCTTGCAAGTTCCTAGGTAGCATGGATTCACTGGGGGGAGGTCATGTCAATAAGTCTGATAGAGTTCTTTGACTGGGTGACCAGAAAAGTAGATCAGGGTGGAGCAGTGGTTGTGGCCTACCTAGATTTCAGTAAGGCCTTCAACTCTGTTCCACATAGGACTCACAAACAAGCTGGTCAGCCTAGGAGTGGGGCCAAGGTGGGGAACTGGATAAGAAATTGGTTGAGGGTTAGGCAGCAGAGGGTGGTGGTAAATGGAGTCCACTCCGAGGAAGGAAAAGGGATCAGTGTTTTGCCACAGGGATCAGTACTGGGACTGGTCCTCTTCAATGTCTTTATTAGCAACATTGCAGAGAGATAAGAAGGGAAGGTATGCCTTTTTGCAGATGACACTAAGATCTGCACTAGGGTAGACACTCCATGAGGGGTGGAAAAGATGAACAGGGATCTAAGGAAGCTAGAGGAGTGGTCAAGAGTGTGGCAACTAAGCTTCAATGTGAAGAGGTGCAAAATCATGCACTTGTGGTGCAGAAACCCAGGGGCAGAGTACAAAATGGCGGGAGTTGTACCTGCAACCACCAAGCAGGAAAGAGACCTGGGAATAATCATACCTGATGACCTAAAGGTGGCCAAACAGAATGACAAGGCTGTGGGTAGAGCCAGTGGGATGCTATGGTGCATAGAGAGGGGTATCACCAGCAGAAAGAGGGAAATAGTGCTGCCGCTGTATAGATCACAGGTAAGACCACACCAGGAATACTGTGTCCAGTTCTGGAGACCACATCTCCAGAAGGACACTGACAGAGTAGAGGTGGTCCAGAGGAGTGCAACTAAAACAGCATAGGGACTACATCAAAAGCCCTATGAAGAGAGACTGAAGGATCTCAATATGTACATCCTGGTGGAAAGGAGGGAGGGGGGCATATACTAACATACTAACATACTAAAATGCCAGCAGAATAGGCCTAACGGTCTTTCATGTCGGCTCATTTGCTCAGCCCCCACCCCGGGAGCTGATCTTGCTGCCCCCCTCGTCCTCTCTGGCTTCTCCCTTCCTAGTCCCAGAAATTCCCACTACACAGGACTTTGCATCCAGAATCCTTCCCCTGTACCTGTCCCACCCCCTCTTGAACCCCTCCACCATCTCTGCCTCCACCAGCCCCCTGGGCAGCACATGCCATGGCTCCACCACTGTCTCAGTGAAGTTGCACCTCCTCCTTTATCTCCTGAATCTCCCCCTTCAGCTTCCACCCATGCCCTCTAGTTGCCCCCCCTTCCTTCGGAACACCTTGATTGCTTCTCCCCTATTTAACCCCTTCATGTACTTGAACACCTCTATCATGTCCCCCTGGTCCCTTCTCTCTTCCAATGTGTACATATTTAGCTCTTTGAGCCTCTCCCCATAGGTCCTGTCCCCCAAGCCTCAGATCATTTTGGTTGCCCTCCTCTGGACCCTCTCCAGGAGTTCAATGTCCCTCTTTAAGTGTGGCCTCCAAAACTGCACGCAGTACTCAAGGTGTGGCCTCGCCAATCAGTAATACAGGGAGAGTACCACTTCCCTTCTTCTGGAGGTGATCCCCTTAGCGATGCATCCCAGCATCCTGTTGGCCTTGGCTGCTGCCCTCCTACAAGTCTCAGAGTTGTTCATCTTGACATCCACCACCACCCCCAGGTCCCTCTTAACCATTGAGACTTAAAGCATTTCCCCCCCAGGGTGTACTCTTGGCCCGGGTTTCTGGCTCCCAGATGCAGTACCTTGCATTTCCCTGCCTTAAACCTCAGCTTCCACTTTCTAGACCACCTTTCCAGAGGCTCCAGGTCCCCCTGTAGGGCCACCCTCCCCTCCTCCCCATCCACCAGCACCCCCAGTTTTGAGTCATCGGCATGACTGAGACTTTTAAATATCTCACAGGTATAAAGAAGGTTCAGGAAGGAAGCCTTTTTCAGAGAAAAAGATGCTTCAGAACAAGGGGTCATGCTATGAAACTGGAGGGTTGTAGACTCAGGGAATATGTGAGGAAATATTTTTTCACAAAAAAAGTGGTGGATGCCTGGAACAGCCTCCCAGTAGAGATGGTGGGGTCAAAAACTGAAATGGGATTCAAGATGGCATGAGACAGACATAAGGGAACCTTAGTGGTAAGGAAAGATGGGGGGAAGGGAAAGCCAGAGATTAAGTAGGGTCTGCTCTGTAGTTAATTAAGGAAAATGGGCAGATTAGATGGACCAAACGATCCTTATCTGCTGTCAAATTCTCTGTTTCTCTGTTTCCATGTTTCTATGTGAATGACTTCTGGCTGTCTAAGACTTTATACACTGAGTCCAATGCACCCCCCCACCCCCATGATGGCGCTTTGAAAAGTTAAAATTACTTTCCTCATGAATTGTTTTTTTTCTTACTTTATCTCCATGAGAAAGGGGCTCTCGGTCTTCATATAAAAGCCTTCATGTAAATCAAGCCAAACCACCAGATGTCAAGGTGGAACCCCACAGAATGTCCTATTTACTTATTTTTTGTTGACCAGGTAAGTGCACTAGACAAATCCTGCCTATTTTCAGGCATGACCCGGGGGGGAAGGGGATACAGATGAATGCCAGTGACCTTGAACCAGATTAAGCTGTTGGTGGTATTTTTAGTGAATGAGGGAAATTTGGCCAGGACACCAGGAAAATTCCCTTACTCTTTTCAATAAGTGCCATGGGATCTTTAACAACCACCTGAACTACCACCGATCCAGGCAGATGGGATCTCAGTTTAACGTCTCATCCGAAAGACAGCACCTCAGAAGTGCAGCACCCCTCTCATGCTGCACTACAGTGTCAGTACTGGGATATTAACCCAAGTGCCAGATGTGGGAACTGAACCCACAGCCCTCTGATCTCCCGGCCTCAAAGGCAAGTGTGCTACCTACTGAGCCACTGACACTGCTATGACACCTATGAACTGCCATCAGAGGCTTATCTTATGTAGAGTGCATTACCTAAACTATTGACATCTTTAAAACAAAATGATTCCACCTAAGAAATTGACAGGGCGTTAAAGCAGAGTTTGCTGCTGGAGTGACACACATCTCCCAAATGATTATCAGATTCCAAATCTAGCATACTGTATGTTTATTTAATTCACAAAGCTCAAATCATATTTCATAAAGGAAGCTACAGGTTTTGTAATGTGCAAGAGTCCAGAGCACACCTCACTCCATGGTGAATCTTTGATAAGTTAAAATTTCTTTCTGCCTAAACTAGCTATGTTCTTACTTTATCTCCATGAGAAAGGGGTTTTCTTAGTCTTACAAACATATGGACATACAAGCGTAAAAGAGCTCTCATGTAATCAAGCCAAACCAAGGTGGAACAAAACAGTTTGGTCCTAAGTATGAACTGCATGTAGAGACTTCTCTTATATGGCGTGCATTGCCTAAGTTGGTTTCTTTAAAATAAAGTGCTTCCACCTAGGAATTTCACAGGTGATTAAAGGGAATCATGCTACAGGTTGGCATGCCATATACCTCCCAAATGCTTAACAAATTTCTAATTGCCTTCAACGTTGGTTTACTAACCTATAAAGCCCTACATAGGATGCTCCCAGACTACATGGTTGAAATGCTGTCTCCTCCCTTGTCTGTGCACCCTCTCTTGTTCACTGATGTGCGCCTCCTGGCCGTTCCCCCCAGGCAAACTGAAATGGTCAGGTGCCTGGGCTTTCAAGGTAGTTGTCCTGGTATTCTGAACCTCACTCCTGCGAGCCCTAAGATGGCCCCAGCTGCTAATGCCTTTAGAGAGGTCTGAAATTCCACCAGTGCAAGGAGGTATTTGGGACCATGTGAATTCTTTCAGAAAGTTTATTATACCTGATGCTGATGATCATTATATCTCTATGCATGTATTAGTAGTTTAAATTCTGTTTTATTTATTCATTTTTTATTTGTTCACTGGTATTTATTGTTTTATTGCTTATAAACTTTTATGTATCTGTGAGACACCTGGAGCCTCTGCAGAAGGGTACCCTATTAAATAAAATCTACTGCTTCTACTGTGACTACAACTTTATTTAAAAAAAAAAACATTTTTTTAAAGAAAATAGCCACTTTAGGCAGTAAGAAATTTTGACCTTTTAAGGATTCACAGTTGCATAGGGTTCTTCCACCCCCCTGATCAGATCTACAACAGTAAATCTTTCCCTGACTAGTTCCCACAACTTTCAAAATCCAAATGTTTGAAGTTTAGAAGCATTGTCTTTGAGGGGGTCCACCCCCCCCCACCAGGATGAGTCACACAGTGTTGTGGTCATTGGATCCCAGTGGTTGCCTGACAGTCACCACCCCATCATCTCCTAATTGGAAAGTACCAAGTTGAGCATGGCATCTGTCACGTGGCATCCTTGACAGGCTGGTCCTTGACGTAGTACTTAACCCCCTGACTGATTTACTCAACTGCTCCCTCTGCCTGGGCCAGTTCCCTTTAGATTGGAAAAAGGCTGTGATCACCCCCATCTTCAAAAGTGGTGACACCTCCTCTCCTGGAAACTATCGACTGATCTCTATTCTTCCTCATCTCTCTAAAGCCCTGGAAAAAATAGTGGCAGACCAATTATCTGAATATCTTGCCTCCCACAATCTACTATGCAGAGAGCAGCATGGCTTCCGTCCAGCTCATAGTATGACCATTGCTCTCGTGGAGTTCTCAAACTTCCTTCACAAAACCCTTGACAAAGGCCACCTTGCAGGGGCAGTCTACATTGACCTCTCCAAGGCCTTTGATACGGTCTGTCACCCACTCCTACTGGACACTCTCCTTCAATTAGGCTTTTCCCAAGGCCCGCTGCACTGGTTCTGTAGCTATCTCTCTTCAAGGTCCCAGAGTGTGAAAAGAAACAGCACCCTCTCCAGCACCTGCCCCGTTTGCTCTGGGGTCCCACAGAGCTCCATCCTGGGCCCTCTTCTTTTTAGTCTCTATGTAAATGCCCTACCCAGTTCCTGCTCCAGCAAGGTCCTGTTATATGCAGATGATGCGGTTCTCCTCTCCTCCCACCCTGACACCTCCTCTCTTCAGGCCTCCCTCCAGCACTCTTTCAGTCAAATTGGAAACTGGTTCAATGACCTCAGGCTGGTCATTAACATTAAAAACAAAAGCCATGTTGTTTGCCAACCATCAAAATAAGGCAAAAAACTCACCCCTCCATATACTATCCAGCTCACTCCACCCACTAAAACAAGTTAGCAGCTTCAAATACCTGGGCATTACCTTTGACTCTGCCCTCTCCTTTCACTCGCATATCAACCTGCTCACCTCAGCAATTAACATGCGCATAGGCCTTCTCTACCATTATAAGGACTGCCTCCCACTGGATGCCTTCAGATTGGCCGTCTCCTCCTCTGTCCTGTCTCTTGTAGACTACGGCCTCCCTGTCTATGCTGCTGCTGATGCCACCGCCCTCAGGAGAATCCAACTATCCCTAAATAAGGCCTGTAGGCTCCTCACTGGTGCAGACATATGGACTCAGGTATGCACTCTATACTCGCTGGCCTACATACTCAATCTAGAAGAGCGGTTACAATATCAGACCTGCCTCCTGGTTAAAAAAAATACTTCTAGGTCTCTCCCCCCACAGGGGTGTCCACCTCCCTCCACCATGCTTCCCCCTCTGCCTCTACCCATGGCTCCACTGAGACCACTGTCAGAGTCCCGAGGGTGCAGACACCACTGGCCCAGAGATTCTTTTGTTACAGGGCACCACACTGGTTCAACGCCCTCCCCTTCCCTCCTCGATCTCCACACTCATTAAAATAGGTCCTTTTAAGGCAGTTCTCAAGAGCCTCATTTTCTCCACCTGCAGCTGCAAATGCACTTCACAAGTGGGATCCTAGCCCATAGGTGCCCCTCTCCCTCCCTGGGCCCCTTTTCTAGACTCTTGATGACAATCACCTTATCTCAGGCTGCAACTCTGAATTTACTGTATTTGTCCTTGGGGCCTAGCTATCTCACTGTATAGACCTCTGTACTGCTATTGTAAACTGCAACTCTGATCTGGGCACCGGATGGCTCAGGATTCTATGTTGTTTGTTCTGACACCTGCAAATATATGAATACTGTTTGCTATTCGCTGTTTGGTATGTAACAAAAAACTTCTGTAACCTCCTGTCTATCATATTGCATTTGTGTTGCTGTCTATGTGTTGAATCCACTGGAACTGACGTGGAGCTTTGGGAAATGAGTTCTTGATTCAAAGGGCTGTAATTCTGATATGTATAATAAATAAATAAATAAATTCTTGACCAGCTGCACCAGCAAGCAGTCCTAAAGCATATCTAGTTATACCTGGCTTTTAGTGCTCTTTGCTGCTGGAATATCCTAGTCCACATCTGTTAGGTTCAGATACCTAATAAGACTAGAGCCCCTTTTACAGATCCCAATCTGTTTTCTTCTCTAAACTCTCATTCCCATCCTCTTTCTGCCCCGGGCAGTCTGTGTACTGACCCCTAACATAAGCTACCCTTCTTACCAACAGCTGTTGCCAACTGAACCTCTCTATATATACATATATCCTTTTTATTTATGCTCCCTTACCAGGAACTCTCTCAGGCAACTCCTGCTGGCCTGACATTGCTGTACCGCCCACCTGGTCCCCTGTCTCTTCAGAGGGTAAGCTGTCCTCCACCACCCTCTAGCCAACGAACTCCCCAGCTCTGAGCCCCCTGGGTTAGGGCCACCTCCACTCCGACACTCTAGCTACAGTGGAATCAAGTGTGCCGGAAAACATTTTGTCTTTTCTGAGTTTATCCTCTTATTCATGAAGGAGGTTTGTTTGCTGGGGCATTACTCCTCCATTCCTACACATGTACAAAAAAACAAAAATGGCGACTATTTCACTAGTCACAAAGTTGATTATTCTGCATCATTGGAAAGGAGAATGATCATCTTCATGTACTGAGTGGTGCACTGAATTCCTCACTGCTTTAAATGCTGAGCGTGCAGTTGCCCTTGCAAGCCATGCATGGAAGAGATATCAGGACTGTTGGTCCTCTTTTTTCCCAGATTAGACAACATTTTGGTTATTAAGTTTTATCCTTTAGCCCCCTTCTGGAGTGATGTATTGGTATTCATTGTTCATTTGTGCCATGCTCTTTTCCTTGGTAGGAGTGAGTTCTCTGTTCCTTAGTGGGGGTTGGTGGCACATCGGGAGTAGGGGGGGCTGGTTTGAGGTTGGGAGGTGGCTTGGTGGGTGGACTGCTGGGTGTTCTTCCTGTGTGTTTTTTTGTTGACTGTTATGTATTTCAGTTTTGTGTTGTGTTCTCTTTTTATAATGAAGCATACTTAATTGCAAAAAAAAATAATTAAGTGTGCTGGCCAGGGTTGTGGAGGAAAAGAGGGGCAGAGACAAGGTCCATTGTCGGGTGTGTGGCAACATGGCTTGGAGAAAAGTCATCACCTATCTAGTATCGGGGATTTTTTTCAGGCTTGAGTGTTTTTCCCCAAGGCCTTGATGTGTAATGGCGCCAGCGGCTGTGCTGTGGCGTCTGCAGCTCCTCCCCTAACTGCTCTGGTACTAGCTAGGCACCAATCTCCACTGGGGACACTACTGTGCCAGGGGCACCTGCATCCCTCCCCAGGGAGAGGAGAGCAGTCCATCCGATGCTTGATCCTACTACCTCCCCTGCCAACCCTCAGCACCCTAGCTCATTCCCGAACTCAGGTCGCCAGCGTGGTGCGAGGTGTGGAGTACAGCACCTCAACCCTCAGTGCCACCGGGCCAGCTTAGCTGAACTTATATTGATTCCATTTCAGACTCTCTCTCCTTTTTCTAGCCCCAGCCTCTGTCACCTGGATACTGTCCCTAATTGATAGGGCTACTCCCTCTCCTTTACCCTTAATCCCTGTCTCTCTTAAGCAAGGTAAACTTGAGAACTGTTGAATCCCAGTAACTGTTACTACTGGCCCACATCGCTGTGATGGCTATTAAGTCTGAGATTAGATTCCACCCCCGAAATCTGCAGTTCACATATCTTATTGCTTAAAGTTCTGGCACTTCCACACATTTGGCCCTATGCACGATTAGGCAGGAAATATGCACCAGAGGTGCGGATCCCACCCATGGAGCTCCACACCTGTGGACAGGTGCACATGGACAGCAGTCACCATCGGCTGTCACCTGTCCATGGCCTTGCCCATCCCCCCGGTGCACAATGCTCCACAGGGCAGCCAGGGTGGAGTCATGGACCCAGTCGAGCATTCAATGGGATGCCTGGCATGAGTCCCAGAGTGGATCCCTTACACGAACAGGCCCAGGCCTGAGTGCATGTACAGCATCCACAGGTGCAGGGACCCATGCCAATGTACCAACATCCACAGCTGGTACCCGCTGTACTGGAAACTATCCCAGTCCATGCAGCACCCCTTCCCCAGTAGAGGGCACCGGTCCCAGCTGGCATAGGTCAACCCCCCCCAACCATGCACACACATAGTGGTGTGCACCGTACCACACCCCATACAAACCCCCATTTGCAGGTGGAACCCCACCCATCCGTAGGACCAGCAACCCCCACCCAATGTCCCATATGTCCTGCAGGTGCTGCAGTCAGAGATGGCCAGTGGCACAGTCCTCCACACACCTCCATGGCTGCCAGCCATCTGACTAAAATGGGCACACAGCAGCTGCATGCCCCTGCATATGTCAGATGGCCAGCAGCCATGGAGGTGTGTGGAGAGCTGTGCTTCTGGCCATCTCTGCCTGTGGCACCAGCAGGATATATACAGGTCATTGGGTAGGGGTTACTGATGTCGCAGATAGGTGGAGATACACTTGCATGCAGGGGTTTGTATGGGGTTGGGGTACCTCTGTATAGGGGGGTTTGGCCCTTGCTGCCTGGGACAAGTGCACTCTTTGGGGGGGGGGTTCAGAGCAGCACTGCTGCAGGCTTGTTTGGGGCAGGGGAGATGCTGCACCATACTGGATGTACTGCTTGACATGTGTGGGGTGGGGGCTTCATGGGCACCACAGTGCAGAGGTTGGACTCAGGTGTATTGGGAGGGGTTGGCCTGTGTTGTGTGTGTGGGGGGGGTGCCTGCCTGCTGCTGGGCAGTTCCATGGCCCATCTGCTCCGGGGGCAGGGTGTGTAGGGGACTTACAGCAGGGTTCTCCCTGATGTAATGGGCACCCACCTACATGCCCCGACATGTATCACTATGCACCTTAGTGCATGGTGCATAGTGCTGGGACACCCCCGCCTGCTCCCAGCTTTTATTTTGTCTGTACAGCTGGGAATCGGGTGCATAGGGGTTGTGTACCCCGGTTTGTGCATCCCACATGGAGGGGGGTGCAATGGGTGTGGAGTTTACACTCTGTGGCAGCGCAGCACATAGCCACTACACCCATTCATGCATAGGGCCCATTGGTAGGGAAGGGAAGCTGAGTTACTACTAGGGGACCCAACAAAACACACACACATTGTTAGACTGGTTTAGCATAAGTTAGGTAGCAGCAGAACAGACTAGATAAATTGGGATATTTTTCTGCTTGGAAAATTTCTGTGTTGCTATGTACTGTAGAATGAATATGTTGTATAACTAGTTATCTCAGCAATAGGTGTTATACAATGGTTAGGCAAACACTTTTCCATTTTTTCCCTTTTTATTCCTTTCTTCCTAGAGGTTTTTGTTGTTTGTTTATTAATTGATTATCTCTGCTTTTTAATTTGGAGTTTGGTATTCAGATTGCAGTTACAGTAATAATTAATTGACCTGCAATTACTTTGAAGTTGTGCTGGCATGTTTTCTTGATTTGTTGAGTCCTGTCTTTCAGTTAAATGGCAACTACTGTACTGCAAAGACAGAAACCCTAGCTACTTCCTTGGGAAGATTATACCTCCTTGTTGTTCAGATGAATAGTGTGCTGAAGTTCTTTCTGAACAGGTTAGAAGTGAAAGCTAAGTAGGTTGAGATAACAGGTTAGGGAGTGCATTGTTTGACTACTGGCGCCAAGCTGTATTCTTGAACCTAAAGGTCCTAAATCTTTCATTCATGGCATTTCAAACTGGCCATCTTAATCTATTCATTAAAGGAGTACTATAGGCAGTGAAGAAACAGAATGATAAAGTGTTTGGAAATGCAGACTTCTGAATATCTATAATGCAAGAAAGCTAAAAGGGGGTTGTATATTTTAGAGACATGAAACTATGTAGAATGTATTTACTTATTCACTTACCTCAGATCAATTGTCTTTTCATGTTATTTAAGCTAGGCTGGAACTGCCTTTTTAAAAAGAAAGTACTGGGATTTGATAAGTTAATGGTAATTTTCCCAGATTTTTCCACAAGACAAACTATTTATTTGTTATTTACTTTTATTTTATTCTTTGTCTACTGGGTAATATTCAATGGGCATAATGCCTTTTTTACATGGGAAACCCAGCATAGTGGGAAAGGTCCCAAGTACAATAAATAGCCACATAAAGTAAACAAGGTTGAAACACATACTATACAGATAGTACTGTTGGTCCAGTAATTTAGGAAATGTAGCACTCCTTGTGGTCGACACCCCGATGGCAAAACACAGAAAAAGACCATTACGGCGACATTTATAGTAATGGTCCTTTTTCTGTGTTTTGCTTTCCCCCAATGTACCGCCCCCTTCCCAGACCAACTCTGACCTGGAGTTGAAATCTTAGAATCTTGGGGCATGGGGGCAGAGCCCCCCACATGGGGTGTGGGGGATACAGCCCCCCACAGAAAACAATGAAAGAAGAGGTGGCACAATACCTGCATCGGTATTGTGCCGTCACTGTGGGGGAGGTCGGCATTCTCGACGATGAAATATCTTGGTGCTTCCTTTAGGAATCAGGCTAATAGATATACATAGATTAATATTTAAAAAAAATAGTTACATCTGTATTGTTCATCTAGGAGTATCTTTTATATTGGTGGTACTTTAGGAAACATGCTAATATCAAGGTGGTGATTGAGGTAAAATGTTTATGAAGTATTAATGCAGCAGGGCTACAAAATTGGTCAAAAAGTTGACCCTACCTTTCTTTCACTATGCAAGAGTCCAGGCATCTTCCAGTTGTATTTGGTGGTAACATTTTCTAGTGCCACGAAAATGTGAGTATTTTAAAAAATTTGTAATTTATTTTATTTTTTTTCCTAGAAAAAAAACGATTGCCACCACATTGGGCTTAAAAACAGCATTGTAGACATGGCAATGGTCAGTACTGAGAAAATAAGGACAGATTATGGTGTGCAACCTAGGAGGTACCAAGAAAAGTAGATTTGACAAGTATGCTAATTTTTTTTTTTTTATTAATTGAAGTCAAAACTAGCTTTTTGGATAAACAGTTTTTACTGCATGGCTGCTTTAATTTAATAGCCAGTGTATTGACTGTTCACTACTGAGTACATCAGTTTCAATTTGTGATGCACTTGGTAGGGGAAGCAGTATAGCATAGTAGTTAAGAGCATTAAGTTGCAAACCTGGAGAACTGGGTTTGAATCCCACAGTCTCCATTTGCATATTGTGTGACCATAAGCATGTTACTTAACTTCCCTGTACTCCTGGGACACACCTTGAAATAAGCCTTGACTTAGTGTGTCTTTCCTGGTAAAAATTGTAAAATAAAAAAATATATGATCACGTGGGCGTTAGTCTCAGTCTAGTTCCTCATGAAAATGCTGTAGTATGTATTATAACACTATCATACAATATTTTTACCTGGTTATTCAAAAAAGACATAGTTCAAATGGAGAATGGAAACCAAAGTGCCTGGTTTGTACTAATCACTTTTTTAGTAGAGAAGCAGTGGGCTTATCAGGAGGCAATGCAGTTTAGTGGCTAGAGTACAGATTTGGGAACCAGGGGACTCAGGTTCAAGTCATACTAGAGTCACTATACACCACATGTGACCCTGAGCAAGCCACATAGTGCATAATGTTTTGCAGTGTTCCAATCCACCCAGCTGTGAAATTCTGTAGAAACAAGGCTCCACTAAACATGGGCTGATCCATCTCCATTTGGCATTTCCAAGTGAGGTAAATGAACAGCATTTAAAAAAAAAATGTTTGGGTGGTTGTGGGTAGGTGCATGGTACCAGACCATACTGTACTTGGCTTATAAATTGCAAACAATTTGTCAGTTGCTAGTATTAGCAATCTAACACCTTGTCTTGGTTCTTAATATACTGCATTATCCTAAAACTTTATTCTTGAAAAGTTTCTTTCACATATCTCTGGAAGATGTGCTAGTGAATATGAATGAGCTCCTGTTACCCTCACATGGGCTAGTGCTGTACTGAGAATGTTCTGTCTCATGATGCCATGCTATCAATAACTATTTTTTGGGTCAATATATGCGTATACTTCATGCAATTAAATAATGAAATAGTAAACTAATTAACCAAACCAATGTTAGACATTAGAAAAAACATGTAATATGCCATATAGTAAGCATGTTAATGTCTGAAACTGGGGAAGTGAAATGAATCTAAATGGCACGCTATTAAATTTTAGGTATTGTGCAATGTGTTAAAAATGATGGTACGTGTAACTGACTCCACTATGGTGGAAAACTCATTGGTTTTCCTTCAATGCATTTGCAATTCTAAAGATTAAATGAGTCTTTAAGGGCAGCCAAAGGTGGTTCAGCCAGGTGATATCAACTCAAACATCTTAAAATTCTAATCCCAAGTGTTTCTTGTGTTGAAGAGATTATAGGAGCTATCCCTTTGCATTCCTGTTATTTTAAGTTTAGAACACCACCTTTAAGAGGCATACACAGTGTCTGTAGTTTTGTTTCTTTACTCCTCTTTCTACCTACCACAGAGGTTAAGAAGTACATACTAAAATGGGGGACTGGAGGAGGGTGACTGACTGGGAATGTGTGGGAAGTGAGAAGATTCAGATACATGACAGCCTGCTGAAGCAGCACCCAGAATGACAAGTTTATTCTGTGCCAAACTTCACAGGAAACTCTTCTCGTTTCCAAGCATTCTGAACAGGAAAGGATGTATGACAAGGGCTGTTGTGAAAGGTAGATGGATGGAAGGTATTTGCTTGCCCTAGTGAGCAAAGAATAACCAATTGTTATGTCCCAAATAACCTTGCTTGAACAAGAGGTCTGCTTCCACAGCAAACTTGTAGTCACAGATTTAACTCTTTCCTTTCGTAACAAGACTCCAAGTTTAAAGTGGCTATTACCTGCTTTTTGTCTCATTTAGAACTTTGATTCTCATATAAAATATCACTCTAAAGCTACTTTTTACAGTCAGTGATGTCATACCTCATGGTCTTGGGTAAAGATGTGTTATTTGTTTTACAAGTTATTTACACAGGCTAGCCTAGCTGAGATGCATCATCTCACTTTCATTGAGGTCCTGTTTCTATACAATTTTTCTGCTGGAAGGAACTGAAGATCAGGGAGGTCATCAGAATGGGTCTTGGTCATATAAGCCAAATGACTTTGGCAGGATAATGTTTAGAATATATCCACTCAGACACAGCTGATATGCCATGCTCTGGGTTACAGTGAGGCACTGTTTCTTCACAGTTTTTCAACAGAAGAGCCTGAAGCACACACAGGTTTATTAACTTGCTCAAGATCCTACAGTAAGCCTGTAGTTATGGTGGGATTCAAATTCATGCCTCCTAGTTTACAGGCTACTGCATTACCCACTGGCTTAAACTATTTCCAGAGAGAATGTTCACACACTGTACTGGGCTACAGTAAAAAAACTACAGTATAAATGTAGTTTTTAGTTCTCTTTATTTTTAAATATATTACAATAATGTTTTGAATGATGGAATAATACAAACCCTGATTCTTAATTCCACATCATTTAGAAATAAATGTTGTTTAATAGAAGAACTAAAGTGCAATCCCACATGTTTTTAGAGTGTTGCAACTCATTGCTTCTTTAAAGGGTTTTATTTAGAATGAAGGACTCAAATATTAGAAGAGGAACAGTATACATTATTTCAAGGATGTTTCTAGTTTAGCTTCAGCAGTGTTAAAACACAGAGAATGGATTTACATTTAAGGCCAAATTGCTGAAAGTTAAAATGCTAAGTATGGCTTTTCGAAAAAAAAAAATGAATTTGTACTGGCATTGAAATGTGGTACAGGTTATACATTTTCTCAGCAAACATTTTCCACCTTTCCAAGTAACAGCAGTTCTGGATTCCTCACATCAGGAAAGACAGAGATAGGCTGTAGATGGTCCAGCTCAGGGTGAAACATTGATTCAGGGCCAACAGGGCAGGTACTATAAGGAACGTCTCAAGACACTGAACATGTACTCGCTGGAGATCAGAAGGGAGTGAGGAGATGTGATAGAGACCTTCAAATTCCTAAAAGGAATTAATAAGGGGAACGGCGGGGAAATATTTAGTTTCAAAACTAGTTCATAATCACATGGACATGAGTGGAAACTGACAGGAAAGAGGCTCAAAAGGGACATAAGGAAATGTTATTGTATACAAAGCGTCATGTATTCATGGAACAGTCTGCCTGCTGAAGTGCTGGGTGCTAAAACTGTTGGTGGGTTCACGCATGGTTGGGATAGAATGAAGCATATAGGGGTTGCTTGGGGTGGCAGAAGCTGGGAAGGAAATTGAGGAAGAATAGGGAGTGCTATGACCCTAGAGGGACAGTAGGTCCTGGGGCTAAATAGGGAACTCGGACAGACTGGATAGACCGTTGTTCTTTTTTTTTTGCCATCATTGTCTATGTTTCTATGTTAAGCATGAACAGCTGCAGAGGTCTGCATCCATGTGAGTAATAGGGGAAAATGGGTCAATAAGTAGCCTCCTTGCTCAATATGGACTTAAGAGAACTGAACTGGAATTAAGAGAAGGTCTATGCTCACTGGAAAGGGAAGGGTTACTTCCAGGAAAAGGAGGGGTACAGAGCAGTAATGATGAACTGCAAGACTAGAATTAAGAAAGTCAAGGAAGGGCTGAAACCTAAGATAGTAGCAAAAGCTGCAAGCACCACCTTCTTCATCCAGAACATAAATGAAAGGAAGAAAGCGAAGGATGGGACAGGGCCCTTAAAACAGGTTAAGATGGTAGGAACCTTTTAGTGAGCCAGAGGCAATGGCTGAGCTGCTGAATGAATGTTTCACTTCAGTGTTTACAAAAGGGTCCCTTGTTGGGGATGGGTTCAATGGAAGGGCAAATAGAATCAGGGGTAGCCACAACGCAGCCAGTGGACATCACTTCTGCCCTAGTAGTACTACCTGGCTAATATCAAGTTAGGTAATTCCCACAGATTGGACAGGATACACCCCAGGATCACAGTCGAGCTAAAGGAACAATTGCCAATGCCACTTGCAGAAAGGTTTTATGAGACTGTTAAGATAAGTGTTCAGCCAAAGGATTGGAAAGTAGCCAATGTCATCTCCATATTCATGATGGGAGCAAGGTCCATTACATGCCAGTCAGTCTGATATCAGTGCTAGGCAAGGTCCTGGAGGCCATTATCAAGAACAGAATAATGGAGCTCTTGGTTGAGGCCAAGGTTCTTGACCCTTTTTCAACATTGCTTTTTGAGGGTCAGAGAATGCCAAACTAACCTGATTACCTTCTTTGAGGGGGTAACCTGGGAGGTGGACAGGAACTTAGCCATCAACATAGTCTAGCTGGACTTCAGCAAGTCATTTCATATTGTGGTGCATGTCAAGGTTCTGAATGAAGTAAACCAGAGTGATATTCACAAGACATATGGTACACAAGTTACACTGCTAACTAGAATGAGGGCAGGAAGCAAAGGGTGTTGGCCGGTAGGGACTACCCTGAGCGGTGAGGAGAACTCAGCGGTGGCCCACAGAGATCACTGCTAAGGCCACTGCTCTCCAAAATCTTCATCAGTAATCTGAAAGCTGGGGTCCCCAGCAGGCTGTTTAAGTTCATAGCTAACACTCAGTTAGCCAGAGTGGTGTAATCCCTTGAGGATAGGGACAAACTTCAAGAGGACTTGAATGAGCTGGGTGACATGTCTAACTCTCTGAGCCTCACATTCAACATAAAAGCAAGGTGCAACACTTGATGAGGAAAAAGAGGTAGAACCAACACAACTAGCACAGCTTCTCTCGTGACAGTCAAGGAGGAAAGGGCCTTGGGGTCATAACAAACAAAGGGCTGAGACAGACTGTGCAGTGAGTGATCACAGTCAGGAGAGGGCAAGCAGAATGCGGACTGCATCACATGAGGGGGTAACCAACAGAGCAGGGTAAGTAAGCCTGACACTTTACAAAGATCTGGTCAGGCCCCAGCTGGAATGCTGTTTATAGTTATGATCTCTTCATATGTAAGGAGCATTGAGGCAATCAAGATGGGGCAACACAAGCCAACAAAATGATCAGCAGTATGGAGGACAAAAACATGAGGAGAGACTGAAGGCCCAAAATATTTTCACCCTGGAAGTAAGGGGGCTATGTGTTTTTTGCATACTTAATGGTATTGGTAAGATTGAACAGTCAGAGACTGTTGATCTGATGTTCTCCAACAATATGTGGAGAGGAGATACCTTAAAGTTCAAGGGTGGTAAATTGATGGGTAACATTAAAACCCTTTTTCTTCCAAAGGTTAGTGAGCCTATTGCATCAGTCAACCAGAGAAGAATGTGGACATCTAGACAGTACTAAACTTTAAGGTAAGCGTGGACAAATTCCAGCTTACCAAAGGACTCCCTGATGAAGCCTCACTGTTGGAGGTGAAGCCTCAGGTTATCTCCTTAGTACTGCCTCAGGGCTAATATGTTTGTATCTCTATGTTGCATCTATACTGTCAAAGTGTGTACCAGTTCTGTGACAAATTATGCCTCATATGAAGGTGAATGAAGCAATAACATTCTAAAAGAGACTACACTGGTGTTTTTTCTGTCATCTAAGTCCTGCCCTGTGCCCATGGTCTGTGAAGAGTGGAGTCAGTGGGTACCTTGGGTAATAGAGTGGGTAGGGCATCTCTATGAATTGGTATGTGTTTGCACAGCAATCATATTTTATACCTGCTTATGTGTGGGGGTGTGGTGGACTTGATGGACCTATAGTCTCTTCTGACTGTAAATTACTGCTACTATATTCTTGAAAATACGCTTGCTTTGGCAGCACACATTCTAAAAATTGGAACGATACAGTTAGTATATTACTTTGTAACTATGCATAATGGCCATGCCAGATTGCTTCTGTCCCCTAAAGAAATTATCATTTTTTATTTCTTTCTCATTTCATTTCTCATTTTAATATATGTGATTCTGATTCAAAATATCCTGTTTTACAGGCAAAGATGTGCCATAAATTGATATACTGTACTGTAGATGCTCCTCCAAGTTGAATAATTGTCAGGTAGTATGTTCTATACAGTACTTAATTACATATTAGCTCAGTGTGCAACATGTCCTTATTTGCTTATCTTCTTAACTAGGTACACCCCCTGTGATTTTTTTACCAACTAATTAAATAATTTATTTTTGATAATTGCTCAGTCATGTCTGTAAAGCCACATCATGGCAAAGCCTCCCTTGAAAAAGAAATTGGATCTTTAAAGGGTTGTCTGCCTGGTTAAAGTCATTTTTTTAATCAAGGTTTTTTCTATGTCTACCACCAAGCTGCTACCAACTGGCAGGCTCACCCATACCCATCACCTGCCATCTCTGGAAATGTTCATCTGGCCTCCATGTTCCTCATGGCATGCCCCCCATGGGGGCCTTAGGGTTTAACCCTCCCATGACTAGGTCTGGATTAGGTCGGGAGGCAGATGCCCTGTTGACACTGTGGTGCTTGGGAGGTGTGAGGCCTTCTTCCTCTCACAGTGATGTCAGCATGCATGAGGCTGCACAGTGCACTTGGTATTCAGTGGCAGATCCTCCCCTGAGTGCTTCTCTGCTTTATACTATGTGGCAGTCAATCAGTGGAGCACATTGTCCACCTCCCTGCAGGAGGAGACCTACCTTGTGGGACATAGAAACATAGCATTTGTCAGCAGATAGGGACCAACTGGCCCACCAAGTCTGCTTATTTTTCCTGGCCTATAGTATCACCACAGATCCTACTTGATCTCTGGCCTATTCAGCCCTCCCTTCCCTTTCCCTAAGACACCCTTATGTTTATCCCATGCATTTTTGAACCCCACCACTGTTTTTAACCCACCACCTCTGCTGGAACACTGTTCCAGGAATCCACCAATCTTTCAATGGAAAAGTACTTTCACATATTTCTCCTGAATCTACCCCCAGTTTCTTATCATGTCCCCTTGCCCTTGAGCACCTTTTTTTCTGAAAAATACTTTCCTCCTGAACCTTATTTACCCAATGAGGTATTTAAAGGTCTCTATCATTTGCCCACTCTCCCTCCTCTCTTAGATTGTGTACATATTTAGATCCTTAAGTCTCTCTTCGTAGGGCTTCAGATGCAGACCATGTACCATTTTAGTTGCTCTCCTCTGGACCACCTCCACTCTCCCTATGTCCTTCCAGAGATTTGGCTGACAGAACTGGACACAGGACTCTAAGTGGGGTCTTACTAGTGATCTACACAGAGGCAATACCACCTCCCTATCTCTACTGGTAATACCCCTTCCTATGCACCCTGGTATCTCACTGGCCCTCCCAACTGCCTTGTTGTACTGCTTGGCCACCTTTTGGTGATCCAATATGATCACCCAGAGACCTATTTCCTGCTTGGGGGGGGGGTCCTCCATATAACTTCTCCAATTTTGTACTCTGCCCCTGGATTTCAATGCCTGAAGTGCATTATTTTACACTTCTTTGCATTGAAACCTAGCTGCCACACCCTTGACCACTCCTCTAGTTTTCTAAGGTCTCTGCTCATCCTCTCCACCACCCATGGAGTGTTAACCCTATTGCAGGTTTTGGTGTCATCCACAAAGAAGCAGACCTTCCTTTCCAGTTCCTCTGAAATGTCACTTATAAAGACATTAAAAAGGACCAGTCCCAGCACTGATACCTGAGGCACCCTGCTCATCACTTTCTCTCTCACCAGACCCCCAGCACCTCAAGCCCATTTCTGAACCTTGGTCATTGGAGTACTGAATGGTAGCACTACCCACTGTGCTACCTGACTGATAAACTTATTTTTATTAATATTATCATAATCAGTGGGCAATCTCAATGTGATTAAATGAGGGTTTTTCTTTTTTGCAGGGCATTCTTCTTGGGGGCATTGCAGACACAACCTATATTTCAATCTTAATATAACACATGTAGAGAGGAAGTTCCATCACATTTTTTTTTTGGTAATCGGGTATGGCCACTTGGCACAAGTGCCTGTTTTCAGGGGTGACCCTGGGGCACTGGGGAGGTTACGTGACATGCTTAGAGTCACACAGTATACAAGTGAAGGTTGTAGGAATCACACCCAGCTCTGCTGGATGTACCAAGCTCATTCAAAGATCATTTCTTTATCTCTCTAACCTCCAGGCTATACTGCCAACCCCAATTAACTTTTTAATTCAGAAGGTGTGGGAAAGATACTTGGCAAAGACCACAGCTACTGCACAATTCCCTGTGTTTTAACCTGTGTTTTAATTTACAGTTTAGCCACTGATGACGAAGTTGATGACGATGATGATAATGATACTTATTATGATCATGGAAACACCTAGTATTCCTAATTACAGAATTCATTAATTACAAAATGTTCTCATGACACTGTAGCAATTGGGAAAAGGTATCTGTAATCACTGTTTGCCTCCTGTGACAGAGAGATTGATTACACTAACAGATTGACTGAGTGGCTAACATGTTGTTTTGGTCAGTTGAAATTCAGGCTGGAATGGGTTAACAGAGATCCTTGCCTCTGGGTCTGTACATATACCCTGACTTTTGCAGTCCTGGCAGAGGCTGGCTCTGTAATAAGTCTCACATTACATGTGGATTAGATTTGTAGAAATCCTGTAACTCAATAGGTACCTGCCTATTCTCTCCTGGCGTCAGCCTGCCTGCACTGCTTTGCTTTGTAGACATACCTGGCATTCCACCCATGCCTCCTCACTTGCTAAGTGGACTGGAGCCTTCCTACCAAAACATTGGGGTATTGTTGTGAATGAGAAACCCCCTTGACAGACGAGCAGAGTGTGAAATCAGTCTCGCAATGCCTTATTACCTCTCTAAGAAGTATACACACACCTCTTCTTTAACTTCCTTTATGCTACAGTAACACTGGAAAGCAGATACTCAGAACCATTTGTGGGTGGAGACAAATTCTAGTAGGTAAGGAACAGCTGACACAAGCCACAGGGAGAAATCCCAGTCCTTAATACAAAAGAGAGCAATAATATGGTATGGCTAGCTATCACAACATTACCAGTATCTGCTTCGCCACTTGCATCTAATATGTCACTAAACACAGTCTAGTAGGATAAGTGAGGCACAGCTGACACAAGCCTAAGTGAGAAGTCCCAGTACCTGAAAGACAAAAAGCAATAATGTGGTCATGGTTAGCTATCACAACATTCCCACTGTTTGCTTCACCACTTGCATTTAATGTTACCTGACAGGTAAAATGTACAAAGCTGGGTTTGCAGATGAGTTCAAACAGCTTAATTTTAGCATATGTTGGTAATAACTGCAAATTAACTGGCTGATACTATAGCCTAGAGATTAGGGTCACCCCTGAAAGCAAACTCTGTGCCTTGTGTGCTTTATCTGGTTACCAAAGAATTTAGAAAAATTAAACTTGCCTGCAGCTTTTGTTTTCAGCCAATCAACCTCAGAAAATGTTGATCCTCTCCATTGTATAAAACAGTAACTTGTGTAGCATATTTAACAATAAAAAAGGTGAAAATTATGTGAAAACCAGAATGAGCAACACTATAACACTAGTGAATATCCTCAGTCAGCACTGTGGTAAGAAATTAATGAACATTTTGCAATCATACATTTACATGGCAATAGTTTTCTGTCTCATTTTTGCTTTTAAGAAGTTATAGAAGCATGCCATATAATATATAATTTACACTTCTATTTTTAATGTATTGATGGATTGTTTCTGCTATACAGCTGGATAGTCCTCCCTTCTAAACAACAATTTCTTTTCCTGAAGGCATAAGTATAATTACAGAGTTTTTGTGCATCTAACATAGTCAGTTGTAAGGTTTCTTAGTTTTGTACTTTTGTTATAATCTCACAGAAAATGTCTGCACTTTGTCCAAACATCACATTACTGACTATTATAAAATGGGCAAGGGAAATGCTTGCATCCTGATTAGCTGTTAACATAACATAGAATCTGATGGCAGATAAGGACCGCTTGGCCCACATAGTCTGCCCATTTCCCTACCTAATGGATAGACTGCAGATCCTAGTTAACCAACAGCCTACAACCTCCTACCCCCAGTAGAATTGCCTTATGTCTGTCCCATGCATTCGTGAATTTCCCCACTGTTTTTGATGCTATGACCTCCTCAGAAAGGCCTTTCCATGCATCTACAACCCTCTCTGTGAAGAAATACTTCCTCACATTACCTCTGTGCCATCCCCCCCTCTATCTTCAAATTGTGCCCTCTTATTCTTGCACATCTCTTTTTCTGAAAGATGCTACCCTGTTGGACTTTGTTGATTCCCTTGAGTTATTTGAAAGTTTCTGTCATGTCCCTATCTCCGTCCTTTCCTCAAGGCCATACATCTTAAGCTCTTTTAGTCTTTCTTCATATGTCTTCTGGTGCAGACCCTGCACCATTTTGGTTACCCTCCTCTGGACAGTCTCCACCATGTCTATGTCTTTGCAGAGATGGGGTCTCCAGAACTGTACACAGTACTCCAGAGGTGGTCTTACCAACTGTCTGTACAATCTTACCAATTGTCTGTACAGAGGGACAACAGAATTTAACCAGCCGGGGGTGGGGGGACTGGAAAGGAGCAGAGAAATCCTAGCTCCCCAAAACAATCAGGGTAGTAAGTGAGGTAAACACCAAGATAAGGATGTTGATAGAAAGAAGGGAAGGGGTAAATGTGGAAAATGACAAAGGCAATAAGGACAGGGACGTGGCAAAAAGAGGTAAAGCCATCAAGAAATGGAGGGTAATGAGTACCAATGCCCGTAGTCTGGGCAACAAGCTCCCTGAACTGGTGGCCTTGATGAAAGAGGGATGCCTGAATATCGTAGCAGTCACAGAAACATGGTACACAGAGAATCATGACTGGGATGTTAGCATACCAGGGTACACAACCTACAGGAGAGACAGGGAGGGTAGAAGAGGGGGAAGAATAGTTCTCTATGTAAGGGAAGGGATAAAAGCAATGGAACAAAAGAGTAAACAGGGAGGAAAGGAGACACTGTGGGTCACCTTAGAGACTGGAAATGGAACCACAATCTGCACAGGGGTTGTATACAGATCCCCATGTCAGGGAGAGAGAATGGACAAGGATATGATAGAAGGCATCCTTAGGATGGCAGAGAAAGGGGAGATACTTTTGAAGGGGGACTTGAATATGCCAGATGTTAACTGGAGCACCTTTGCTGCAGCCACATCCAAGAGCAGGGCCATTCTCAATGGCGTACAGGTTGCATGCCTCAGACAACTAGTTTTGGAACCCACTCATGAGGGAGTAATCTTAGACCTCATACTCTCAAATGGGGACAGTGAGAGGATCTCAGATCTAGAAGTGTGTAGCCATCTGGGAACAACTGACCACCAAACAGTGTGGTTCATGATAAACTCAGCTACAGAGTCAGGCCATACAAAAGTGAGGGTACTGGACTTCAGGAGGGATGACTTTGGCAAGATGGAAGAGTGCCTTTGAAAAGAACTAACAAACAGACAAGAAGGAGGGGTGGAGCAACAATGGGGAAACATCAAAACTGCCATCACAGAGGCAACAAGCCTTTGTGTGAAGCAAATAATCAAATCAAAATGAAAGAAAAAGCCACGATGGTTCTCAAAAGAAGTGACAGGGAAGGTTAGGGAGAAAAAGATAGCATTTAGGAAGTATAAGGAAATACAGAAGGAGCAGGATAGAAAACTGTACCAGTTAAGACAGAAGGAAGCAGGGAGAGAAGTCAGAATAGCAAAGGCCCAAACTGAGGAAAAGATAGCCAACTCGCTTAAGAAGAGGGATAAAACCTTTTATAGGTACATCAGGGAGCATAGAAAGACAAAGGGAGGGATAGTGAGGCAGAATAGAAAGGACAGTGGATGGGCAGAGAGGAGCAGTGAAAAAGCAGGGATACTGAATGAATACTTCTGCTCAGTATTCACAAAAGAGGAGGAGGAGGGGGAGGTGCCTAATCCAATTAACAGAAGCACTCTGGATAGGGGGGTTGATCACAGTCCTTTCACAGAAGAAAGGATTGCGAAAGAACTCCTAAAACTGAAGGTGAACAAAGCAATGGGGCCTGATGGAATTCACCCCAGAATTCTAAAAGAATTAAGAGGAGAACTAGAGACACCACTGACTACCCTTTTTAACAAATCATGGGAGGATGGTGTGGTACCTGAGGACAGGAGGAAGGCGGATGTGATTCCCCTCCACAAAAGTGGGACCAAGACAGAGGCAGAAAACTACAGACCTGTCAGTTTGACCTCTGTGGTAGGGAAAGTGATGGAAGCACTTCTGAAGGAAAGAATTGTTGAGTACCTAGAGGCCAGTGGGGCACAGGACACAAGGCAGCATGGGCTCACAGCAGGAAGGTCATGTCAGACAAATCTAATTGATTTCTTTGACTGGGTGATCAAAGTAGTAGACCAGGAAGGGGCTGTGGACATGGCCTACCTAGACTTTAGCAAGGCATTTGACACAGTCCCACACAAAAGATTAATAATCAAATTAATCAGCCTGGGAGTGGGTCCCAGGGTGGTAGCCTGGGTAAAACATTGGCTGGACAACAGGACACAGAAGGCAATTGTAAATGGAGTCCACTCTGAAGAAAGAGGGGTTACTAGTGGGGTACTGCAGGATTCAGTACTGGGTTCAGTCCTTTTTTAATGTCATTATAAGTGACATTGCAGAGGGACTGGAAGGAAAAGTATGCCTCTTTGCAGATGATACAAAGATCTTCAACAGGGTTGATACACAAGGAGGCATGGAAGGGATGAGAAGAGACTTGGCAAGGTTGGAGGAATGGTCAGAAGCATGGCAGCTTGGATTCAATGCAAAGAAGTGCCAAATAATGCACCTGGGAAACAATAACCCAGGGGAAGATTACACAATGAGGGAGAGGTAGTAACAACAACAAAAATGGAAAGGGGCCTGGGGGGTAATCATATCAGATGATCTTAAGGTTAGCAAGCAATGTGAGAAGGCAGTAGAGAGGGTTGGGGGATACTGGGATGTATAGGGAGAGGCATCACCAGCATAAAACAGGAAGTTGTTATCCCTCTGTACAAACAGTTGGCGAGACGCCATCTGGAGTACTGCTTCCAGTTCTGGTGACCCCATCTCTGCAAGGACACAGACAGGATGGAGGCAGTCCAGAGGAGGGCAATTAAAATGGTACAGGGTCTGCAAGAGTAGCAATACGAGGAGAGACTAAAGGAGCTTAATATGTATACCCTTGAGGAAAGGAGGGATGGGGGGACATGATAGAAACTTTTAAGAACCTTAGTGGAATCAACAAAGTCCAAGAGGGTAGCATATTTCAGAAAAAGAGATGTACAAGAACAAGGGAACACAATTTGAAGATGGTTGGGGGAAGCTCAGGAGCAATGTGAGGAAATATTTTTTCACAGGGAGGGTGGTGGATGCATGGAACAGCCTTCCTGAGGAGGTTGTGGGGTCTAAAACTGTGGGAGAATTCAAGAATGCATGGGACTGACATAAGGCAATTCTTGGGGGGGGGAGGAAGAAATAGGCTGTTGGTTAACTAGGATCTGCAGCTTATCCTGTAGGTAGGGAAATGGGCAGACTAGGTGAGCCAAGCGGTCCTTATCTGCTGTCAAAGTCTATGTTTCTATGTTTCTATTGGTGATGCCTCTCCCTATGCATCCCAGTATCCCCCCAGCCCTCCTTATTCCTTCTCACAATGCTGGACCACATTTAGGTAATCTGATTTGACTACCCCCAGGCCCTTTTCCATTTTTGTTGTTGTCAGTATCTCACCCTCACCCCCACCCCCATTGTGTACTTTTCCTCTGGGTTTTTGTTTTCCAGGTGCATTACTTTGCACTTCTTTGCACTGAATCTAAGCTGTCATACATTTGACCATTCCGAAACTATGCCAAGTTCCTTTTTATCCTTTCCAGTCCACCTTGCATATCAACCCTGTTCTAGATCTTTGTGTCATCTTCAAAGAGACATACTTTTCCTTCCAGTCCTTCTGCAATGTCATTTATAAAGACATTAAAAAGGACCAGTCCCAGTACTGAACCCTGCAGTACCCCACTAGTGACCCTCCTTTCTTCACTGTGGACTGAATTTACTATTACCATCTGTGTCCTGTTGTCCATCCAGTGTTTTACCCATGCTACCTCCCCGGGACCCACTCCCAGGCTGGCTAATTTGTTTATTAATCTTTTGTGCAGGACTGTGTCAAATGCCTTGCTAAAGTCTAGGTAGGCCATGTCCACAGCCCCTTCCTGGTCTACTACTTTGGTTACCCAGTCAAAGAAATCAATTAGATTTGTCTGACATGACCTTCCTGCTGTGAATCCATTCTGCCTTGGGTCCTGTGCCCCACTGGCCTCTAGGTACTCTACAGTTCTTTCCTTCAGAAGTGATTCCATCATTTTCCCTACCACTGAGGACAAACTGACAGGTCTGTAGTATCCTGCCTCTGTCTTGCTCCCACTTTTGTGAAGAGGAATCACATCTGCCTTCCTCCAGTCCTCAGATACCACACCATCCTCCGATGATTTATTAAAAAGGGAAGTCAGTGGTGTTACTAGTTCTTTCCTTAGTTTTTTTAGAATTCTGGGGTGAATCCCATCAGGCCCCATTGCTTTATCCACCATCAGTTTAAGGAGTTCTTTCAGAACCCTTTCTTCTGTGAAATGACTAATGACTAATATCAACCCACCTATCCAGAGTGCTTCTATTTATTGGATTAGGTATCTCCCCCTGCTCTTCCACTGCGAATCCTGAGCAGAAGTGTCCATTCAGCATCCCTCCTTTTTCACTGTCACTCTGCCCAACCACCTTCCTCTTTATTCAGCCTCAGTATCCCTGCCTTAGTCTTTCTTTGCTCTCTAATGTACCTATAAAAGTTTTTATCCCCCTTGTTAACCGAGTTGGCTATCTTTTCCTCGTATTGGGCCTTTGCTATTCTGACTGCCTTCCCCGCTTCCTTCTGCTTTAATTGTTACAGTTCTCTGTCCTGCTCATTCTGTGTTTCCTTATACTTCCTGAATGCTATCTTTTTCTCCCTAACCTTCCCTGCCACTTCTTTTGAGAACCATAGTGTTTTTTTCTTTTGTTTTGATTTATTTATTTACTTCACACAATGGCTCATTGCCTCTGTGATGGTGGTTTTGATGTTTCCCCATTGTTGCTCCACCCCACCTTTTTGACTGTTTGCTAGTGCTTTTCTGAGGCACTCTCCCATTTTGACAAAATCAGCCCTCCTGAAGTCCAGTACCTTCATTTTTGTATGGCTTGACTCTACAGCTAAGTTTATCATGATTGTTGTTACCTGTTCACTGAATCCATTCAATACACAGGTAATAACAAGAACCAAAAAGAACAAAAGAAGTACAAAAAAAATCACTCTGCCATCAGGACTGTCAGTTTTAAATGTGAACTGTCAGTTTGAAATGCTGCCATTTTTTTTCTGTCTAACAAAGAGAAATGGAAAACTAATGAGCCAAGCTCAACAAAAGTAAACACCCTCAAAGTGGAAAAGGAGCAGAATTCCCATTACGTTTTTTTATTGTGCAGAATTTTACCCTGTTGTATGTCTCAAAACTCTGTTCCCACCATCCCACGTCACCACTGCCCACTTCTGGTCCCACTGTGTGCTTCCAATCGTGCTGCCACACTTGCAGCATGTTGGCTGCTGTAGTCTTGTGCTGCTGTCCTACATCTATAGCTCTGTACAAAAGTGAATCACATCCTCTCCATTTTTTTTAATTTTTATTTTGACACCTAGCCCAAATCAGTTCTCATTGGCAGGGTGGGGCATGGCGCCATATGTACAGCCCTTTTCCCATTAATGCAACTCAGCAGAAGTACACCTGCTTCCTCATTGATACCACAAGCTCCATTGTGGTGGGTAGGGGAGAGTAGCTGAATTACAGGAGACCACTGTCACAAGGGCATGCAAAGTAAAATAAAGCACTAAAAGAAAAATGCCAACATGGAGAACACTGATGATATGGGGGGGGGGGACACTAATAGTAACTACAGATGCCTATAAAGGACAAATGCCCTTAAGCAATAAGCAGGAGGAAGAACTATTTTACATTAAATGTAGTTAACTGTTTCAGTTTTTTCATGGGTAAACAGTTATTTTAATGTGAAAAAAATGATAAAAAATTAAGAAAGCCCATTTAATAAGTGCAATAAGACACTCCAGGGTGTGCATTGAACAGATCTGGCTGCACTTCCAAGAGCAAAAGGCATTCAGCGTGCAGCCGTGTCCCTCACAACATCACTGGTGTGTGATCACATCTGTTCAATGCACACCTCATCATGTTTTATTGCTTACTGAAGACACAGAGGAAAACTATAAAACAGATCTACTGTTATTTCATTGTTGTATGTATGATGGGGTGTAAGGTTAAACACAAGTTTAACTTTCATGGTTTTAACTGACAGCTGTTACATTATAAAAGAGTATAGGTAAAATATTGAAAGGACAGTTCTTATGGTTATTAAATATATTTTTCAACATGTCCTGTGTTTTGACTGTAATTGCATTACAAGTACCTTAACAATCTAGTGTAACCAAAAATAGCAGACAGGAAAACTTTACAAATATTAACAAGTAGTCAGTTGTAACTTTTTATTTCTGAAGCCTTTTTCTTTTCCTTTTACTCCTTAGAAAGTTTTATATGTGATAGTCTTATGCTGGATGCGTGGAACAGCGCTCTGCTGTTGTCTGACATATCTATTTCCATTCATCCCACTACCTCATCAGCACTCTGACCTCACTGGTGACATCATAGGTGACTGATGTGGCAGCTACTGAATGGATCTTCTGCAATGTTATAATCAGTGAGGTCAGAATGTTGATGATGTAATGGGAGGAACAGAGCTAGGTATAAAAAACTGCCAGGCAGAGTGCTGTTTCACATATACTTACTAACATCAAGTAAAAAAAAATCTTATTAACCAGAAGGAAAATAAAAAGTATAGCAGATATAAAAGGTAATAGTTCACTATTTTTAAAAATGAATACTCATTTTAAACAGTGCACTAGCTCTTTAATTATAACCACACAGCAATGCTACCATAGATGGGTTTGGAAAGGCATTCCCATACACATCTTCAATTTGTGGATGCTTGTACATCAGTCTTTTCTTGACATAGGGACATGAAATTTGGAAGCACTCATTCTGGAACAGGATCTCAGGGTTTACCAATTTGGGAGGAAATTTGGTCTAGTGGCATTTGTGCTACAAAAAAGCAAAAAATGTTACAAACATTAAAAGAGGCCTTTTTTTTACATATCAATAGCTAAAAAATTACTGGGATTTAAAACACAAAACTTTAAAGTTTTTTGGATGCTGTACCAGTGTTTTGGCAATGAAAAATTTGAAAATAAAGAAATTATAAATAAAATGAATTATAGTCTCTTTATGTGCACAGTTAAATAAAATCAGCCTGAAGTCAGATGAAGTCAGTTTGCATGCCACTCCCTAGCCCATTGTCATAGGTTCATGTACATCCAAAGAAGATTTTTTTCCAGTGCTCTATAAAACAAAGAAGTAACAATGTATTTGCAGATGTAAACGCAGCATTATTTTGTGGTTTAGGACCTATTTAGAAAATAAATAGAGAGTTGTGCAGCCAAATAGAGTGAATCTCTGTTGGTCTCTTTTGCCCTATTCAATGATTTATGATGTGGGGCTACTGGGAGACCACAGAGCCCACACCTGGTGGCTGCAACCCCTCAATTCATAAAATGTATCACTGGGAGCTCATCTCAGTTAGCACTTCTGCTACGAGCATCCAATTGATGATGTGTGGCCCCAAGAGCCTATCTCAGATATCTACTTTTGCGACAGCACTCCATTGGTGATGTGCAGCCAACAAAAATGTGTTATTTAATTATTTGTTTCTTTATTCATGTATTTGTTTATTTCTTTATTGAAAGGGTTCCACAAGGAAAAAAAACATACTGAGCTAACAGCTCATTTGCAGATGTATCCTGGGGGAAGGGGATATGGGGAGTGCAGAAATAAGTTAAATCAGTAATGCCACAATTATAAAAGAATAATAATTATAAAAACAAAAAAGTATGTAGTACAGAATTGAGAGGACACACAAAGTATGCAGTGCAAAACCTAGCATATCGATAGCATATCAATGGCAGCAGGGAAAGAGGGAAGGAACATTGTCAGTGCAACAAGTGACTAGTCAAAGGGAAAAGTGAACCAATAAACTAGAGCAGTAGGGGGAGGGAGTGTATGGTGGGAGGAGCAATGGGACTAGCCTAGGGCCAGTAGCACCTGCAGGGGTGAGCAGAAAAGTCAAAGAAGAGGGAGTTCATAGGTGAGGTGAACACAAGGAAGGTGATGCACTTCCCAAGTTTCACTAATTTCTAGATAGTCGAGAGGAATGCACTCACCAACTGTACTGAAAGAATTTCTCCAACAACTTTATATTAGTTCAAAAACATTTTCAGTTTATTCATGTCACAAATTAAGTTCAAAAGTAGGCCAAAGAAGAAGGCAGTAATGAGCACTGCTGAGCTTACGTTTCACCCCACTTACTAGGGCTTCATCAGCACTCATAAATTTGTGCCATGAATAAACTGAAAGTCTTAGAACTAACATAAAGTGAGGGTGGTGGAACAGAGGTGCATCCCTCCAGTTGTACCTCTCCACAGTTCCTATGCCATTCTGGCAAAGTGTGGTTCCTCTATGGAGGCACCTGCAGTGGAGACTAAGGAGGATGCTGGGAACCTCCACAAAGGAGACCCACAGGAGGGTGGCATGGGACCCCACATGGGAAGGAAACAACTCCTGGTGGAGGACTCCATTGTTAGGAAGGTAGAACTGGGGGAGGAAGGGGAGAGGGAAGTAAGGTGTCTGCCTGGCGCTATGGCTTGGAGGGCTAGGGAGCGAATCCTCAGGATTGCCGGAGCAGCTGCACAGGGGAGGGAGCTGGATGTCATTGTCCACCTAGGGACAAATGACCTGGCTAATAAAGGGATTAGAGCAGTGCAGGAAGAGTTTGTGGAATTGGGGATGGGCCTTAGACAAACGCACGGTAACCTTCTTGGAGGTGCTGCCCATCTATGGCATAGGAGAGGCTAGGGTATTCTGCACCATGGGATTCAATCAGTGGTTGAAAAACTGGTGCAGAGCTCAGGGATTTGGCTTCACTGGGGACTGGGTGTCCATCTGGAGTGATGCAAGCCTATACTGGCATGATGGGCTGCATCTGTCCAGGAGGGGAACCAGGATCCTAGGTGATAGGTTTAAATGCTTCTTTGGCAAGCATTTAAACTAGCCAAGGGAGGAGGCACTGGAAAGGAGCAGGAAATGCTAGCACACCCAAAAAAATCATGGCAGTAAGTGCAGTAAACACCAAAATAGAGGTGTCGATAGGGAGAGGGCAGGGGTAAAGGGAAAGTGACAAAGGCAAGAAGGACAGGGATGGGCAAGGAGTGAGCCATCAGGAAATGGAGGGTAATGGTGCCAATGCCCCATAGTCTGGGTATCAAGCTCCCCTGCACTGGTGGCCTTGAGGAAGTGGAATGCCTGGATATCGTAGCAGTCACAGACACATGGTACACAGAGAACCATGACTGGGATGTTAACATACCAGGGTACATAACCTACAGGAGAGACAGGTAGGGGAGAAGAGAAGGAGGAGTAGCTCTCTATGTAAAGGAAGGGATAGCAACAACTGAACAAAAGAGTAAGCAGGAAGGAGTGGAGGCACTGTGGGTCACCTTGGAGACTGGAAAGGCAACCACAATCCGTACAGGGGTTGTGTACAGACCCCCATGTCAGGGGGAAGGAATGGACAAGGATATGATAGAAGGCATTCTTAGGATGGCACAGAAAGGGGAGATACTGTTGATGAAAGACCTGAATATGCCAGATGTTAACTTGAGCACATTTGCTGCAGCCACATCCAAGGGCAGGGCCATTCTCGATGCCCTACAGGTGGCAGGCCTCAAACAGCTAGTTTTGGAACCCACTCGTGAGGGAGCAATCTTAGACCTCATACTCTCAAATGGGGGCAGTGAGAGGATCTCAGATCTAGAAGTGGGTTGCCATCTGGGAAGAAATGACCATCAAACAGTGTGGTTCACATTGAACTCAGCTACAGAGTCAAGCCATTCAAAAGTGAAGGTACTGGACTTTAGGAGGGCTGACTTTGGCAAGATGGGAGAGTGCCTCAGAAAAGCACTAGCAAACAGGCTAGAAGGAGGGGTGGAGCAACAATGGGAAATCATCAAAACTGCCATCACAGGGGCAACAAGCCTTTGTGTGAAGCAAATAAACAAATCAAAATGAAAGAAAAAGCCACTATGGTTCTCAAAACAGGTGGCTGGGAAAGTCAGGGAGAAAAAGATACCATTCAGGAAGTATAAGGAAACACAGAAGGAGCAGGACAGAGAGCTGTACCAGTTAAGGCAGAAGGAAGCATGGAGGGAAGTCAGAATAGCAAAGGCCCAAACTGAGGAAAAGATAGCCAACTCAGTTAAGAAGGGAGATAAAACCTTTCATAGGTACATCAGAGAGCTAGAATGACAAAGGGAGGGATAGAAGACTAAATAGAATGAACGGTGGGTGGGCAGAGGGGGACAGTGAAAAAGCAGGGATACTGAATGAATACTTCTGCTCAGTATTCACAAAAGAGGAGGGGGAAGTGCCTAATCCAATTAACAGAAGCACTCTTGATAGGGGGGTAGATCCCAGTCCTTTCACAGAAGAAAGGGTTCTGCAAGAACTCCTAAAACTGAAGGTGGACAAAGCAATGGGGCCTGATGGAATTCACCCCAGAATTCTAAAAGAATTAAGGGGGACTAGTGAAACACACTGACTACCCTTTTAATCAAATCATGGAGGATGGTGTGTACCCAAGGACTGGAGGAAGGTGGATGTGATTCCCTCTTCACAAAAGTGGGACCAAGACAGAGGCAGGAAACTACAGACCTGTAAGTTTGACCTCTGTGGTAGGGAAAGTGATGGAGTCACTTCTGAAGGAAAGAATTGTTGAGTACCTAGAGGCCAGTGGGGCACAGGACCCAAGACAGCATGGGTTCACAGAGGGAAAGTCATGTCAGACAAATCTAATAGATTTCTTTGGCTGGGTGATAAAAGTAGTAGACCAGGAAGGGGCTGTGGACATGGCCTACCTAGACTTTAGCAAGGCATTTGACACGGTCTCACACAAAAGATTAATAATCAAATTAACCAGCCTGGGAGTGGGTCCCAGGGTGGTAGCCTAGGTAAAACATTGGCTGGACAACAGGACACAGAAGGTAATTGTAAATGGAGTGCACTCTGAAGAAAGAGGAGTTACTAGTGGGGTACCGCAGTGTTCCCTACTGGGTTCAGTCCTTTTTAATGTCTTTATAAGTGACATTGCAGAGGGACTAGAAGGAAAAGTATGCCCCTATGCAGATGACACAAAGATCTGCAACAGGGTTGATACACAAGGAGGCATGGAAGGGATGAGAAGGGACTTGGCAAGGTTGGAGGAATGGTCAGATGTATGGCAGCTAGGATTCAGTGCAAAGAAGTGCAAAATAATGCACATGGGAAACAAGAACCCAGGGGAAGATTACACAATGGGGGGGGGAAGTAGTAACAACAGCAAAAAAGGAAAGTGACCTGGGGGTAATCATATCAGATGATCTTAAGGTTAGCAAGCAATGTGAGAAGGCAGTAAGGAGGGCTGGAGTTATACTGGGATGCATAGGGAGAGGCATCACCAGCAGAAAACAGGAAGTTGTTATCCCTCTGTACAGACAGTAGGTGAGACCCATCTGGAGTACTGCATCCAGTTCTGGAGACCCCATCTCTGCAGGGACATAGACTTAATAGAAGCAGTCCAGAGGAGGGCAACTAAAATGGTGCAGGGTCTGCAAGAGAAGCCGTATGAGGATAGACTATAGGTGCTTAATATGTATACCCTTGACGAAAGAAGGGAGAGGGGGGACATGATAGAAACAATTAAGTACCTCAGTGGAATCAACAAAGTCCAAGAGGATAGCATCTTTCAGAAAAAGAGACGTGCAAGAACAAGGGGACACAATTTAACGATGGGGTGGCAGTTCAGGGGCAATGTGAGGAAGTATTTTTTCACAGAGAGGGTAGTGGATGCATGGAACAGCCTTCCTGAAGAGGTTGTGGGGTCTAAAACTGTGGGAGAATTCAAGAATGCATGGGACAGACATAAGACAATTATTGTGGGGGGTAGGAAGAAATAGGCTCTTGGTTAACTAGGATCTGTGGCTTATCATGTAGGTAGGGAAATGGGCAGACTAGGTGGGCCAAGCGGTCCTTATCTGCCATCAAAGTCTATGTTTCTATGTAGCAATTCTTCCAGTACTGGTGGTGAGTGCAGTCCTCTCTCCTATCTAGAAATCAAAGAACAGGGATTGCAGTGATATGGAAGAGGGAGTGTTGTGAATAGTAACAGGGAAGGTGCTCCAAAGATTGGAAAAGTGGAAAGAGAAGAGCAGTTTAACCAGCAGAGGGTTTTAGTTTGTTGATCCTTCTGTCCCCACTCATGGATAGCAGTTGTATAGCAACCAGGAGTCAGTCCCCAGTAGCACACATCTCTCTTCACCATCCCCCTAGAAATGAGTGGCACTGGAAATCCAAGCCCAGTGCAGTCAAAGATCCTCTTCCTATCCTCTGAGATAGCAGCCAGCACCAACCCTCCAGTCACCTCATCTATAAGCCAAAACTTGACTTAATTACAACTGCAGGTTAAGAAATACATGCACACAACATGAATTTCATAAATCCTGAACAGTAATAAATATCACAAACTGGGAAACTTTGAATGGGACAGAGTACAGTATTTGTGTGAGGGTGCTACTAGATGCCAGGGATACCTGCAATGGGGTAGGGTGTGGAAGGGGTTACCACTAGATGTCAGGAATATTTGGAATGACAGAGTAATGGGTACCACTGAACATCTGGGATTCGTGAAATGGGGCTGGGTAGGGGTGCCACTGGATACCAAGGATGCTTGAAATGGGGCAAGAGTGGTGCTCTGCATCCCTGAGATTCTAGGAATTGGGGTAGAGTGGGGGAGATGGTGCCACTGTTGTTGTATGTGGCAGTGTGACAGAGGAGGGTGCCACACTGAATACCAAGAATTTAAGTTGGGGCAGGTCGAGGGAAGGTACAACTGGACATCAAAGACTGATACATAGATACATAGCTGACAAAATTTGTGCAGTGGTGGACCCATGGAACAGACTGCCTCAGGGGGTGGTGGAGGCAAAGACAATCAAGCAGTTTAAATCAGCATGGGACAGACATATCAATAAGTTAACACACAATTCCTAGTAGAGGGGTAGGAAAAAACATGGGCAGACTAGATGGACCTCATGGCCCCCATCTGCCGACACATTCTGTGTATCTATGTATTGGACTTTAGCAAGTCATTTGACACTGAGCTGTACAGAAAAATTATAAAGAAAGTGAGCAGTCTTGTGCTGAGATCTAAAGTGGTGAACTGGGTAAGGAACTGGTTAATAGGTAGGTGACAGAGGGTTAGGGTTAAGGCAAAATCTATTACACCTCCAATGACCTCACACCACATTCCATGTGAGCAGTGACTGTCCAAAGGACTGAGAGAAACTTGACCACAACTGACAAAATTTGTGTAGCCACAACTTGTTTGTCCATTCATATATTTGCAAGACACTGTAGCCTGGACATTTTTCTCCAAACCAAGAGCCAACTTATGATGCAGATCAGTTCTGAACACAGTACAGTATTCCACTCAGAGCTCAATCACAACCAATCTGCCCTGCCCAAAGTTTAACAAGAACTGCTTTTTACTACCCTGCTTGTAAAGAATTTGGAGTACTTCAGAAATTACTTCCACCAGCGGCCCGGTGGCGCTGAGGTTTGAGGTGCTGGATGCCACACCTCGCGCCACACCAGTGACCTGGGTTTGTAAATGAGCCAGGGCCATTGGGGGTTGGCAGGGAGGGAGAGGAAGTAGTGCCTGGAGGACAGCTCTCCTCTGCTGGGAGGGATGGGGGTTCTGACTCGGCACTTGACTGACCTCTGGCGGAAGCCGGAGGCACAGCAAGAGTATGTGCACACAGAAAGGGTTGGGAGTGAGGGCGTCAGCGGAGACACCCTGACATCGGGGTGTAGCCACTCCCTAAGAGAACAGGGAAAAAAACACCAGAGCACTGAAGGGAAGGAGTGTCGAGCATGGACCCTAATGACTACTGCCTGCCTGACCCCCGGAGTAGACCCGATGAAAGATGAATACTCGTAGTGTACAGGCCCCACCTCATACCCAGCTGGGGGGTATAGACATGGTTCCATGGGGGTCTACCGGGGATCCAGGAAAGGCAGC
Source organism: Neoceratodus forsteri (assembly GCA_016271365.2). Classification (NCBI taxonomy): domain Eukaryota; kingdom Metazoa; phylum Chordata; order Ceratodontiformes; family Ceratodontidae; genus Neoceratodus; species Neoceratodus forsteri. Next base: position 761,775,794 of record CM057449.1, on the reverse strand, counting down.
AGTGGGGTAATACTCATGGTGTCTTTCAACTGAGTGGAGCTCCGGTGTAGGGGGGGAAGAAAAACTATAATTTCAAAAAAAAAAAAGAAATTACTTCCACCAATGGTAGTTTACTGACCTGGTAAAGATGATTGTGGGACTTTATCTCTGAGGCCCCCAGGGCCCACCCAGAAGCAAAAAGCTTGCAAATGGGCACTCAAGTCACCAATTCTATGGACATCTTTACTTGGCACAATGTTTAGCTGGAGATTTTAGTTTATAGATGGTAGGCAGGAAAAACATTTAGAATGCTACAAGATGTCATGTAATTTTAGCAAGCCTGTTTATACTAACAGGTATTTTCCAGGTTTTGATACATAGCTTTGGAAGACATTGAAACTGTGCTTTCCTGGGAAAGGCAGGGCTGAAGGTAGCTTGGATTTCACCGTGGAAGTCACATGTGCCTCAACAGCCTTTCAATTGAGCATAACTCTGCCTGTAAGGAATTTGGAGTGCCTCTGAGACATACACACCATTACCAGTTAAGTAAACTACCAGTTTCCTTCTAGAAGACTTGGTTTGCTGGCCAAGGCACCTAGCTTCACCTGAGCTCTTTCCTTCTAAGACTGCTTGAAAGGCAGAGTAGAGAAACTTACCAGAGCAAGGGAGAAGGATTAAGACTTAGTTTGGCTAAGCAGATTTACTGTGTGGTGGTGTTTTTAATTTTTACTCACAGGGATTGCTACTGTTTGTTGCTAACATTTCATTGCTTTATTTTTCTCTGATTCAAATTGTTGTTGCTGGTGTACCTTCTTCTGCATTATTACAAGGTGTGCCTACAGGTGTGTACTAACAGATTACTGCTGTAATCTTCTGATTCAAATTGTCTTTTGCAAGGTATATCTTCTGTTACTGCTTTATTTTTCTCTGGAGCAAAGTGTTTCTTACAGGGTATATCTTCTCTGAAATTATTACAGGTGGTGCTTTACAGGTTTTACAGTTTTATCTAACATTAGGATAAGCTTTCAGAGGTTACTGCATTTGTTGTTGACTGATTGTTTCTGCTCTTACCTCCTTGTTCTTTACGTCCGTGGTTCTTCTTTTTAGGCAGGGAAGGGCTCAGCCACCCACCCCATCCCCAACCACCCCGCTACACTCCTTTTATAGGGTACCACAGTTGTGACATTTCCTGTGGCAAGCAGGAAGAGGCGGATCAGTGGGGCCTCCACAAAGTGATCTCATTTACAGGCCCTAGTAATTTAACTTGTTATAACAAGTTAAACAAAGACACAATTAAACCATTACTTGCATTTTTTTTTCCTTCTAATTACTCTGACTAGGTTACAAACCCAGCAACTTATTTGGAATGGATTTCATTAACTGCAGGTACTGTGGAACAATTTTCAGAAGGACAGTCTTACAGGATTTAGGACACTGTCCTACATGCTGGGCCTTTGGAGATCTTAGGTCTCAGTCCGGGCAGCATGGGCAGAGATTGCACGCCTCAAATTTCATATTGAAGAGGAAATACATTATAAGAACCACCCACCATTTCCCCAGCATCCAACAGAAAAACCTCGACCGCAGAGGGTAGTTGGTCCAGGAGGTTGGCAGGTGGTTAGGAGGAGCAAATCAGGTGCCCCATCACCTCTGCTCTCCAACACATTACCTCCAAAACCATATAAACACTACAAACAGGTATCTGCCTCTATCTCTGAAATCAAATAAAGAGGCAGAAGACACTGCAGAGCAGGACACTCGGCACAGGAGCTAGCACAACAATACTCACCCAAATCAGGAACCAAAACTAAACAAGCACAAAGGAAATCCAAAAACTTCTGATCATAGGAGACTCCATGATCGGGAGTTGATACCCATCTCCAGCTAGGGTGATGGTCAGATGTCTCCCAGGTACATCAGCATGGAGAGACACTGACCGCATTGCTAAAATTGTTCACAAAGCAGGAGAAAACATTGATGTCCTAGTACACATAGGGACTAATGATCTCGCCAGCCGGTCAGTTGTGGAGACCAAGGAACACCTGACTAGGCTGGGTGACAAACTATCATCTATTTCTGTCTGGCATCTCCTTCTCTGAGATCCTGCCAGTCTGGGAGAAGGGAGCAGATGGACGGAAGGTCAGAGAAGGGAGATAGGGGAGCTAAACACGTGGCTCAAGGACTGGTGCCAGGAAAAGGACACAGATTTGTAGGAACTGGCAACAGTTCTGGGAGCGAAAGTTCTTTAATTTGATGGACTGCATCTGACTAAAGAGGGAGTCAGTGCATTGGGGCAGAAGTTTGACGTCTTTGCAGAATATTTAAACTAGCAAATGGGGAGAGGGGTGCAGCACCCCATACGTCGAATGGGAAGAACACCCCTCCCCCCTCAGCTAGTGGTCAAACAGGAATTCAGCGTGTTTGCCGTTCATTTGCATCACCAGGTAAGAAAAAAGGTTTGTCTCCCCATACGATGCAACAGGGTACGCCAAACTTCACCAACAACTAACACACTAAAATCTGGCCAATGGAAAATCATGTACACAAATGCTCACAGCCTGGGAAATAAGATCCCAGACCTGCAGGCAATAATGTCAGAGGCTAAACTGGACATAGTAGCAATTAGTGAGACGTGGTTTACCAGTAACCACACTTGGGAGACCAGTACCTGGCTATGTATTGTTCAGAAGAGACCGAGGTGCAAAAGGGGGAGGAGTGGCCCTGTATGTTAATGAAAATATCAAAGCTACAGAAATTCAGAATACACATAAGGAGCCAGAAGAACTGTGGGTCACCCTGGAAACAGGAAATGGGACAGCCATAAGAACTGGGGTTGTCTACAGGCCCTCAGACCAGAGGGAGTACATAGACACATTACTGTTAGAAGATATACAAAACATGACAGCTAAAGGGGAGGTTCTGATAATGGGAGACTTCAACATGCCAGATACAGATTGGTCAATACCAGCAGGAACATCTGCCAGAACTAGACTCATAGTGGATTCCCTGCAGGGGAGGGCCTCAAACAACTGGTACAGCAACCCACAAGAGACAGGGCTATCCTAGATCTAGTACTGACTAACAAAGAGGGATCACAGATCTCCAGGTAGAAGGTCACCTGGGGGCCAGTGACCATCACATGGTATGGTTCAATTTGGCTACATCTAAATCATCCCATTCCAAGGCAAAAATATGGGACTTCAGAGGAGCTGACTTTGATAAGATGGCCAACAGAGTATACCTAGCCCTGGCAAAAAGAAACACAGGTGAGGAGGTACAGGCAAAGTGGGCAAGCATTAAGGATACAATACTTGAAGCAACATCCCATTGTGTTAGACAGAAAAGGAAGTGCAAAAGAAGAAGGAAACCACTTTGGTTCTCAAATACAGTAGCACAAAAGGTCAGAGCCAAAAGGCTGGCCTTCAGAAAATATAAGGGAACACAGCGGGATGAAGATAGGGAGGCATACCAAACTGCCCTAAGGGTAGCAGGTAAGGCAGTAAGGCAGGCATAGTCCCAAACGGAGGAAACACTAGCACGAACAGTAAAAGAAGGTGACAAGACTTTCTATAGATACATTAGTGAAAGGAGAAAGTCCAGAGGGGGTATTGCTAAGCTTAATGGGAGAAAGGGAGCATGTGAGGAGGAGGACCCTGTAAAGGAATCTATCCTAAATAGATACTTTTGCTCAGTATTTACTGAAGAGAAGGTAGGGCAGGGCCCACAGCTCAACATCATGGACACGGGGGAGGTAAGCACTACTCCCTTCACAAAAGAAAGGGTCCTACAAGAGCTTGCAAGCTCAGGGTGGATAAGGCAATGGGACCTGATGGCATACATCCCAGGGTACTTAAGGAGCTAAGGAGGAACTAGCAGAGCCATTAGCAGAATTGTTTAGTGAGTCTCTGAGCACAGGAGAGGTCCCAGAAGACTGGAGAAGGGCTCATGTGATCCCGCTCCACAAGAGTGGTAGCAGGGAGGAGGCGGGAAACTACAGACCGGTCAGTCTTACCTCAGTAGTGGGCAAGATTATGGAGGCACTCCTTAAGGAAAGGATAGTGCAACACCTGGAATCCATAGGGGCACAGGATCCAAGACAGCATGGGTTTACAAAAGGAAGGTCCTGTCAAACTAATCTCATAGATTTCTTTGACTGGGTCACCAGAGTGGTGGACCAAGGGGGAGCAGTTGATGTCGCCTACCTTGACTTCAGCAAAGCTTTTGACACTGTTCCACATAGAAGATTGATAAATAAGCTAGGTAGGCTCGGGGTGGGTCAGAAGTTGGTCAACTGGGTGGCAAACTGGTTGACTGGCAGAAAACAGAGAGTGGTAGTAAATGGTATACAGTCAGAAGAGATGCAAGTCACAAGTGGGGTACCTCAGGGATCAGTCCTGGGGCCAGTCCTATTCAACATCTTCATTAGTGACCTCGCAGATGGACTAGAGGGTAAGGCTTGTCTGTTTGCAGATGACACCAAGATCTGCAACAGAGTAGATGATCCAGATGGGGTGGGCAGAATGAGAAGAGATCTGGATAAACTAGCAGAATGGTCAGAAGAGTGGCAACTGGGATTTAATGCAAGAAGTGCAAAATCATGCACATAGGGAAGAGAAACCCTGAAGCCACTTATAGGCTGGGAGGAGTTGCTAGCAGTCACAAAGGAAGAAAGAGACTTGGGCATCATCGTCACTGATGACCTAAAATCATCCAAGCAGACCTCCTAAAGCAGTAGGTAGGCTAGGGGTGTTAGGTTGTATTAGTAGGGGTATCACAAGTCGTAGAGGGAGGTAATAATCCTCTGTACAAGACATTGGTTAGGCCCCATCTGGAGTACTGCAGTGCAGTATTGGAGGCCACACCTTCAGAAGGACATTAAATTGAGGCAGTCCAGAGAAGGGCAACCAAAATGGTGCAGGAACTGCATCAGAAGACATATGAGGACAGATTAATGGAGCTCAATATGTATACCTTTGAGCAAAGGAGGGAGAGGTGATATGATCGAGACATTTAAACACCTTAAGGGCATAAACAAGGTGAGAGAGTCTAACATGTTTAAATATAAGAAAAATAGCAGGACAAGAGGACACAGCATGAGATTAGAGGGAGGCCGATTAAGGGGAATGTGAGGAAATTCTTTTTCACAGAAAGGGTGGTAGATGCATGGAATGGCTTACCACAAGAAGTGGTGGCTATGAATACAGTGCAGAGCTTCAAACAGGCATGGGATAGGCATAAGGGAGCAATACAAATGACTATGAATAGATAGGTCACTGACAGAGCAAAGGCCAATGGCACATTTATAAGGTAGAAAAAGAAATGGGCAGACTGGATGGGCCTTGCGGTCCTTATCTGCCATCAACTTCTATGTTTCTATGTTTATCTGCATTTGCCTGGCAGTTCTTTTGAAACTGGAAGGCATTACAGTCCCACTAACAATCTGGCCTCAGAGGCAGGCATGCTAGAACCAGCCCTGAGTTGGTGGTCCCAGCCTTTCCTCTGAGGCATGCCAATCCCAGCCATAAACCTGTCTTGAAGGAAACACTCATGTCTCACAACAGCCTTTTATGGGAAGCAGGCATTCCAGTCTGAATAACAGCCTTGCCTTGGAGGCAGCCAAGCTATTCCAAGTGGCAGGCATGCTTCTTGGGCAGGCATGCCATTCCCCAGTGACAGGTCTGCCTCAGAGGAAAGTATACCTTTTCCAACCTTTCTTCAGAGGTAGACATTGCATTACCACTAGTGATACTGATTCAAAAGCAGGCATGCTAGCACCAGTTCCAACCCTCTCTCAGAGGCAGGCATGCCAGTTCCAGCCCCAAGTTGGAGGCAGGCAAAAAAGTCCCAAGCCTGTCTCTAAGGCAGGCATACCAGTCCTAATAAAAACCTGCCTTGGAGGCAGGCACTCCAGTCCCACCAACAGCCCTGTCATGGAAGCAGACATGCCCATCCCATTAACAGCACTGCCTCGGAGGCATGCATGCTATTCCAAGTGACAATCCTGCCTTTGATGCTGGGCTATTACTTTGATTGGTATGCCTGCCTCAGAGACAGAGTTGTCACTGGGAATTGCATGCTTGTGTATGAGGCAGGATTGTTAGTGGGACTCTATTCCTCAGAGGCAGGGCTGGAATAGGTATGCTCTCCTCTGAGACAGGGCTGCCACTAGGAATGACATGCCTGCCTTTAAGGCAGGCTTGTCTCTGGGGAAGGGCGTGTCTGTCTCAGAGCCTGGGCCGTTGGTTGGAGTGGCATGCCTACCTCAGAGGCAGGGCTGTTGGAATTGGAATGCCTGCATTTAAGGAAGTTTTGTTACTGGGATTGGAATGCCACAGAGGAGGGGCTGAGACTGGCATTCCTGACTGCAAGGCAGGATTAGATCAGATGCTAGCATGATTGCCTCTGAAGCAGGACTTTTAGTAGGGCTGTTACTCCTGTCAATGTCAAAAGAGCTACTGAACAAAAGAATACAAACTGCAGGAAAATGGAAGGTTATGATAGGAGCCTTAATTACTTATGTTGTGAGGAGCAGAATCCTGTTGTTTGTTTGTTTGTTTGTTTTGTTTATTGTTTCTCAATACTGTATTTAAAACTTAGGTAAGAAGACTAACAAAGGATTGTATGAGTATCTTCTTCATGTGTTGTATAACAGAGATTAAGAATTAGATTTCATGAACACACTGGATCATGGGTATGTGAATTGACTTCACGTCTTATGTCACACAACATATTTGAGTGTATCATTTGAAAGTCCAACAAAGAAACATTTGAGTGCTACATTTACAAGTCCAACAAGTGCCTAGACAGTAGGAAAATGTAGCCAATGGGAAGGAGCATGGGCAAGGTTACAAGGCATGCCTGGCAGACAGGCCAGAGTACACTTGCCTCTCGCTCCTGCAGAACAGTAACTCAGCACTCAGAGAATCAATGATCTCCAACACATCACAGTCACATGGGAAAGGAATCATTGTGAATGAAGGAAAGGCAATAAAATACACTGGTATGGAGATCCCAAGGGGCCGGAAGAAAAGTAGGTAAATTTAGAAAAAGAAAATCCAACAGAAAGCAAAGGAATGGCTGCACTAGTACTGCAAACATAAATCAAAACACTCTACACAACATATTTCCATGAACATTTTGACTGTAGTTCTCCTTTATTGTATAATTCTTTACCATGAAGTACAGTGATGAAGTTATGGCAGTGCCAACACTCTGTTGAAAGATTGTTCAGAGTCCAAAAAACACCCTCCCACTGATTCATTAAGGCTCAGGGGACTGTTTTACCCAAACATCACATTAAGAAACATAGAACTATAGAACAGTGTCAGCAGAAAAAACTCATAGTCCATCTTGCCTGACCATGTTCCCACCCGATCTGTACCAGCCTACATTTGGTCATGTCTAGGCTGAATGCCCATTCATTTTTCCTTTCCTCCAGCTCTCCATCAATGCTCTCTCTCAACTGTCACCAACCTCTTACAGCTGTCCATACTCTTTTGAACCATTTATCATCTTGGCATTAACCACCTCCTTTGGCAGACTATTTGATCTATCCCCACTCTTTCTGTGAAGGTCTGCTTTCACAGATCTTTCCAGAATCTAAACCCCCTAAGTTTATACTCCTGTCCCCTAGTTTCTGATAACACACTGTTCTTAAAAACAGGTCATGGTGACACTCTACCTGCTATCCCTTCCAGATACAGTACTTAAAGGTATCTATCATATCCTCCCACTCCATTCTGGCCTCCAGTGAGTACATGTTCAGACTGGCTACATGCTCCTCATATGATTTTCCTTGCTGACCCTGCATTATCTTTGTAGCTTTTCTCTGGAAATATTCTATTCAGTCTTTATTCAGTCAGCCAGTGAGTCAGTCAGTCAGTCAGTCCTCAATGCCTCTTGTCTGTATTTGGTGAAGCTATGCCTCCTTATTGTACTTCGTGTTCTGTATACTGACTCACAGGTTCTCACTGTGGTACCTGTCTTAAACATACTATACTGTGTTCTTGCCTTGAAATGTAATTTGTTTTTGCCTGTGCACTGATTTCTTGTACCCCTGTTTCCATGTCTTAAATGTGTTTGGCTTAGTATGTTTAGGTAATATTTTCAAGCATATTCTGACTCTGTATAATCTATGTACAGTATAGCATATGTATTTCGTGTAATTAATTCCAGGTTGTCCTTGAAAAAGGGACTCTTTGTTCCTGTTGGCCTACCTGGTTAACAAAATTCAATAAATCAATTTATGCTTCTTGAGGTGCTATCTCCTGAACTGGACACTGTACTACAGTCATGGCCTTGGCAATGAGCCATAGAGGGACAACAGTACCACTTTTCTCCTGCTGGAAAATCCTCTCCCTATACATCCCAGCATCCCGCTTTCCTTTCTTAAAGCTCTAGTGCACTTTGATACTGACTTATAGCTGTCACTAATGATGATCCACCAAATCCCTTTCTGCAGTGGTCAGACTGATGTTTTCAGCCCCCAAAGCCAAGAACCCATCTTTTGGTTACCCTTGTCTATGTGCATTTATTTACAGTTCTTTAAATTAATCTTCCATTGGCACACTGAACCATGGACCACCTCTCACTATGTTCTAGGTCCCTCTTTATATCACTGACACCCTCCTTGGAGTCTACCCTGCCACAGAGTTTAGTGTCATCTGAAAAGAGGAAGATTTTTTCCCCTTGACCCCTTCCCCTGTGTTGCACAGGAACACATTAAATGGTGTGGACCCAGCACTAACCATTGTGATGAACCAGTTGTGAGCTCCTTGACCTCTGAATGTTCCCCATTTACAGTCACCCTCTGGGTTGTTCCACCTAGTCAATTTTCTCCCCTTCTTGTAAGCTTTACCCCAACCCCTTGAACCCCCAGCTTCTTGATGATATATACATATGAGGTAATGAATTAAATGCCTTACTGAAATCTAGATACATCACATTTACTTTTCTGGCCCTTGTCCTCTGCTCTTCTTAAACAGTCAAAAAACTTAAGCAAGTTAGTCTGACATGAACTTTCCTTTTCAAAGTCATGCTGCCTGCTTTCCTGGTGCCCATTCACTTCTAGAAATTCCACCAGATAGGTTTCATAGGTAGATTCAAGCAAAAAATGGATGATAAGTCCATGTTGCTTGCCAGTGTTTTTACCCAAAATAAAATTTCTCATCATCTGTAACCACTTGGTCAAAGCTTGATTTGAAAGAATCCATATCAGGGTACTTTACAACAGCAAGTGGGAGATTATTCCACATTTGGACAACTCTGTTACTAAACCAGTTTTTTTCTTCGCACCATATTCCATTTAGTCAAAACTAGTTGTTTGCTATGTTTTCTAGTATTTGTTCTGTATTTGCTCAGTTAGACTCCAGGAGTTTTCCCACTACATATGTCAAACTAACAGAATGGTATGGGTCCTCCCTGTTCCCACTCTTGTGCAGATTGACAATGTCCATCCTTCTCTAGTCCTTTAGGACTACCCCAGGCAGCATCTGAACAAGCTGTCATGGGCTATATAACCTCTTTCCCCAGTACCCAAAGCACGCTGGTGTGTAATCCATGTGGTCCTGAAGACTTATTCACCCTGAGTGCCTTAGCCCATAAGTACCCAATCCCTAACACAGGTCTCCATTTCTCTACTTTTGCAGCATTATGCTTTAATCCTGACATTTTAATGTAGTGTTTCACAATTAACAGTATATCGACTGGGGCTGTGTGAACCTCCCAAAGTTCAATGTTGTGAACGTGGTCTGAGGAACCAGGTAAAGTTTGCCAATATTCTCATATTTTCCAACTTGTGTGCCCTGGTTTCATTGTATAAAATAATTTTGTTATGGTTAAGAATGTATTGGAAGAGTATTTCCTTTCTGTCAGGGTACATGAAGTACACAAAACTGCAGAATGGCATAGTGGCCCACACTGAAGGCCACTTGTTTCAAAAATGAAGTCCATTCACAGTGGAGACTGCCAAACATGGACAAGACATCACATTATTTCAAGGATAAGTGATGCACATAGCATGCTTAATAATAATAATAACATTTATTTGTTAAGCGCTGTATCAAAATATCAAAGCGCTGTACAATCAACGAGTTCTAAAATAAATAAACATAAATAAAAACTAATAAACGCTATTAAATATTTAAATATTCAGTACTAAAAATCAGGGAAAGCACATGCAAATAGATATGTTTTAGAACAATTTTGAAGCTCTCCACTGTCTGGCACTCTCTTACCCGACGAGGTAGTGAATTCCACAGGGTGGGAGCAGCAAAAGCAAAAGCATGAGCTCTCAAGGACTTCAAACGCGCACTGGGAATCTCTAGCAATCCCTTGTTAATTGAATGGAGTGGTCTTGACAGGGAAGTAGGGACTCAGAAGTGCTTGTAGGTAACTCGAACTCAAGCTGTGGAGGGCTCTAAAAGTCAACAAGCCAACTTTAATGGTGATCCACCACTGAACAGGCAACCAGTGCAGAACACACAGCACAGGTGAAATATGACTGGATTGAGTAGACCCAGACAGTAACCTGGCCACAGCATCCTGCACTAGCAGCAGGTGGCAGATATCAACCACAGGAAGCCATAGGTATAGGGAGTTACAGTAGTCAAGGCACAAGGTCATGAATGCATGGACCAGGGTTGGAAGATCGCCAGACTGAACAAGGTGCTTAGTCCGGGTGATGTTCTTCAGATGGTATAAAGAGGACTTGACCACAGCTGACACTTGTGAATGAAGTGTCAGCCCGTCATTAAATAACACCCCCAGATTCTGCACCCATTCAGAGGTCAGGAGCTGAGAGCCACTGAGCCAAAGCCCGGAAAGCCACCCAGCAGCTGACCCCTCTATCCAGCTACCCAGTTCCACAACTAACACCTCTGTCTTGTCAGGGTTCAATCTAAGCCAACTGGAATTCGTCCAGTCTTGGATTTCAGTGAGACAGTTAGAAAAGACCAAAAGCGCACTATCCTGGTTGAGCACAAAAGACAGATACAGCTGAGTGTCATCTGCATAACAGTGAAAACTCAGCCCGTACCATCTTACAATGCTTCCTAATGGGAGCATATACACCACAAACAGCATGGGGGATAACACTGAACCCTACAGGACCCCACATGGCAGGAAGTAGGTGTCAGAGGAAAAAATCCCTGATACTACCCTCTGCGACCTGCCAGTGATGAAAGAGTGAACACATTTGAAGACTGTACCAGACAGGCCACAAATGAATCGTAGGTAATCAAGAAGTACCCCATGGTCCATGGTGTCAAAAGCTGAAGAGAAATCCAGAAGGACCAAAATGGAATGGCACTTCTGGTCTCTAGCCGTCAGGAGATCATTGAGTACCCAAACCAGAGCGGTCTCGGTACTGTGTCTCTTACGGAAACCAGACTGGAGAGGACCGTAGATAGCATGAATGGTAAGATGGTTCTCCAACTGTTGTGTGACACCTTTCTCAATAACCTTCCCTATAATCTTCCAAGCTGGGAGAGAAGGAGGGGGGGACCATACAGCCCCCAGAGCCACCAGACAACACAGATGGCCCTGCCGTCCACTGACCACCAGGCAATCTATGCCCCTCACCGCCCGACCCCAATCCTCTGACAAAAATCCAGGGAACAGGGTCCAGGAAACTCCAGGTCTGCAAAGGAAACCCCCTCAACCAACCCCCGACACAAACCCAGTAAGGATCTTAGAAGCTGTTACTCATGACCCTGTAGCTGTAGTTGTCGGCAATTGAGGACTAAAAGGGCCACACACTTCTTCAAGATCCTTCAAACCTCCAATTATGTTGCCTGCTTGAAAAGTCCCAGGCAAAACCAAGGAAAAAAGTGTTAAGGTTGGATCCGGGTGGACTGATTCCTTCCACAAATTAATTTAATCGTGCCTGCTCTAAAAAATAAAAGCAGGACATCAAAAATTAAGCTCCAAACTCTGAAACAGCTCCGTGACTTTAAGCTGTAAATAATTACTGCAGCATGGTGTAAAACTTCCACTAAACACCCAGGGCCAGATATTCAAAGCATAGGGCAGCGTGCAAACCAATAGAGCGGGAATATGCAGACGCAATATTCAAAGGACCAGTTATGCGATCGCTAACAGCATTAGCGCTGGGCAAACCACTAATATATACAAAGGCCAAAAGGAAGAGGCCAAGAGATGCTAAGGAATATTCAAAGGCCCAGTGCCACACTAGGATACATATTGCGACATGTAAGCGCGGTGCACTGAATTACATATAAAAGGCTGGTCTTAACCCAGGGCAAAACACAGAGGAGGAGGGACCACCACAGGAAGTGGGAATGTGTGCAGTGTCAGTAGCAGTGATGCTGCCATTGATGGCAGCTGTAGTGGAGGAGGAGGAGGAGAGGGAGTAGGCACAACATGGGCCACAATGCAGGCCTAGGAGACGGTATGCTGCAAACAGGTGGTACCGGCCCAGGGTCTCCTTCGAGACCCTGCCTGATGACCACATCATTGGCTGGTACAGGATGAACAGGGGAATGTTGAGGCAGCTCTGTGAACTCCTGCATGAGCAGCTGCACTCAAATACCAGATGCAGCCATGCCATGACAGTGGAGGAGAAGGTGACAGCAGCGATGTGCTTCCTTGCCACAGGGATGGTCCAACGACCAACGTGGGACACCATTGGGGTAACGCAGTCTGCCACCTCACGCCTCCTGACCCAGTTTCTAGAGACTTTCCTGCCACATTCTGGGGAGTTCATAGTATTCCCCAGCACGGCACCAGAGCGCAGAGAAACAATGCAGCAGTTACATCGAGTTGCACACCTACCATCCATACTGGGTGCCATTGACTGCACCCATGTCCCCATCCGTGCACCACCTGGTGATGATAGTGACGTGTATGTTAACAGAAAGGGGTACCACTCCATCAACTGCCAGGTGGTGTGCGATGCGGCTGGGCGCATCAGCAATGTCTATGCACAGTACCCCGGCAGTGCCCACGACGCCTCCATCTGGCACCAGTCCCAGCTGTGCCAGGCTTTTGAGGAGGGCAGGATACCCAGTGGGCAACTAGTCGGTGAGTAGTAGCATACAAGGCAGACACACAACAGCATGCATGGGGGCAGGCATTGCAGGCCAGGGAAGGGGTGTGGGAGGGCTACACAGAGGTGCAGGACAGCATCTGACAGACTGCAGTATGGCACTAACAGGTATACATCTCTTGACAGGGGATAGTACCTATCCCCTGCGACCCTGGCTGCTGACACCAGGACTCCGACTGGCCACAGTGGCCGAGAAGAGGTACAATGAGGCACATGCCAGCACAAGGAACATCATAGAGAGGGTGTTTGGCATCCTGAAGATGCAATTCAGATGCCTAGACACATCAGGCAGTGCCCTACAGTATACACCTCAGAAGGTATGCCGTATCTTCCTAGCCTGTTGTATGCTGCACAACATGACAATGAACCGTGGGATACAGGCACCTGAACCTGAGGGACAGTCTGACAGTGAGCCAGAGCCAGCGGTCAGGGGGATAGTGGAGCAACTCGAGAGGAGGGACCCTCGCATAGCACGCAAGGCCAACATCATCAGGACACTGCTACAGACAAGAGGGTAAGTACAGACTGCACAACAACTTGAAAGAGTACAATTAATAATCTATTTAATGTGCACAAAGAAACAGAACAGTGACACCAACAATCACACCAGTAAACCAACACAGTGGATCAAACAACATGTCTGCATGTGGTGTGAAGTCGGGAGTGTGAAGGACACACGTGGGGGGGACAGACAGAAATGGTGTAGTGTGGGTGGGGAAGTATGATGTGTGCTGTGAGGGTAAGGGGTGCAACTGTGGCAGTGGAAGTGTGTGTGTGCATGTCTGCATGTGCATGTGTGTGTGCCAATGTTGCAAAGGGGGGGTGATGACTGCACAGTGCCACAGAGTGATTGTGGGCATCACCGACGCCTACCTCCACGCATGCGCTGTGCACCTGTACCATGGGACACAGACCTTGGGGTGCTCTGGGCAGAGGACAATGCCGAAGAGAAAGGTGAGGCAGGCAGAGTCAGCCTCCTGTGCCCCGGGGGGATGGTGGAGCCTGACAGTGTGGGTGGACGTCCACGGCGGCGCTGAGTTTCAGATGGAGTGTGTGATGCTGTGGAGCTGGAACCATTGGCAGCTCTGCAGCCATGGCTTGCCCACCTGTGTGCCCCTGTGCTGTCTGCACCATGACCAAGCATCCCATGCTGGTGACCACCATGCACACCATGCAGGACATTCCCTATGTCAACCACAGCAGCTGTCAGATCAGAAAAGCCACAGTCAACGGCACCCACCAGGTGGCTCAATCTGTCCTCCACCCGCTGTTCAGCATGGGCAAAGACCACTGAGATGGCCTCTCTGATCTGTGCCAGCTCATGTCACAGCTCCCTCCATATGCCATGCAGGTCCATACGGGCCTCCTGCTGGGAGGTGACAGCAGCCTGCAGGAGTGGGTGGGCACCATGGCCATCCTGCCCCAGGGGCACAGAACCCTCAGCTGCAGCTGGCAGAGGTGCCTGCAGCACAGGAGCAGCTGGATGCTGTTGCACGCCAGGCACGTCCTGCTGCTGGCGACTACTGGTGGTGGTCTGTGGCTCGGTATGGACATGAATCCAAATACGTGTTGGACACTGCACATCCTGCTGTTCTGCGATGTTCCCCACACTGCTCACCACCATGTGCCCAGGTACAGCCACACCGGTGATGCTGAATACACCACTGGCACCAGTCCCACAGCCTGCAAGCAGCCCCACCCCTGCATCCCCTTGCACAGGAACGGCCAGGTGTTGTGAAAACTCCAACACATCAGTGTCATCGCCACTGGTAACAGTGACCAGTAGGACCTCCCTACACCAACACCCTCCATCTGTGCAGCATCCAGGTAGCCAGTGTATCCCAAGCCCCCTACTGAGTTGTGCCCCCCCTTCCCAGGCAGTTGCACCCCCTGTCCATGTGATTGCCACACATGCATAGTGTCTGTGTGGCCATGAGTTTCACAGATCCCAGATGTTAATGGGCATTCTCCATCCTCCTCCTCTGTGACTTCTGGAACCTGGCCGTATATCCTTGGCACCTCCTGTTGTTCTGCAGGCCTGGCAGACACAGCTGTGGAGACAATAGGGACAAGGTCAGTCACCTGTACATGGACACTGTGCCCAAACACCACCACCACTACACCATGCAGACCCCAGGACATGTACCCCCTTCACACAAGCCCGTGACCACATGCACCCACCAACCCACAGTGACTATGGCCATGCCAGGCAGCTGTTCGGCAGCACACAGTGCACCCTGTGCAGGACACCAACAGCATGACCATGCACCCATGTCATCACAACACACAGGATATACACATGCAAATACGGACCTGTCCTTGGCAGTGCGAGAGGCATCTCACATCCACCACCTGGCACACCTGTGACTGCCACCGTCCCCAGAGTCGATGCCACCACAGCCATGTGTGGCTCCTCCACCCGCTGCTGATGTTCAGGTGGTCCACCACCAGTCCTCATTCTGTCCCTCAGTCGCTGTGTCTCCTCCTTCTTAGCACGTCACAGAAGGTAATTTCATCGCTTGTGCACAGCCTCTGTTGTTCTGCCACATCCCCCCACAGCATTTACAGCTGCAGTCACCTCCTTCCAGGCTTGGAGCACCACTGCATCAGTGGCCCTGTGTGTGTGTAGCACCTGTTCCCTCTCCTTAACAGCATGTACCAGAGTGTTCAACTCCTCTTGTGAGAACTTGTGGGCACGGATGCGCTCCTAGTGTGCTGGCAAACCTATGGGATAGTCGAAAGGGGACATGAGTCATCAGCCGTGTCAGTACTGCATTGCATTACACATAGACATCATGATGCCACCCTCTACAGTGCCACAGGCCACATGGACATATCAGATTGCTGCATGTGCATGTACGGTGCACACGGCCACATAGTCACTGTCCGTCCCGTGTCTGGACAGCGAACCCTGTACACACATGTGCACTGCTGTTGCCCGTGGCTGCCATGTGCTCCCATGACTGGGTCCACCCCTACACTAACCACCTTGCACTGTACTGTGCCCCTCTTGAGCACTACAGTGGTTGCGTGGACAGGTGCACTAGCAATGTCAAGACACCATGCAAAGTCCACATGGTGCATGGGATGGCACAGTGCCGGGACACTGTGTACATCCTGCAGTGAGGCCACAGCCTACCACGCCACACATCCAGGGAGTCATGTCAGTGGGGCAATGTCACAGGACACACCACGGTAGTGCTCTAGTGCCCCTGCCTGGTGGACACAATATGCAGGCAGTGCCACAGGGAACAGTTCCCTGCAGGAGAATGTGCACAGTGCACTGGACGGTAGGATTCCCAGGCAGCCATCAAGAGCTGTGCACCATCACACAGCACAGTGCATTCAAGAGTGTCCTATGGCAGTCATACATATCTGCCTCTCGCTGCTCATCCCCCTATTGCATCTTTCCACCAGTCTGTTGTTGACGCTCACTTTCTTTATTATGCTGCATTACCATAACACAACACTGGTGGTACACTGCTTGCCCTTTTATAGCCCACCCAGGCAATCAAGCCTGTTAGTCGTACAAATGAGCGCATAATGATATGCTAATCACACAGTTTGCCCCATGCATACACAAGTACCCCCATTTGCATACACCTGTTGAATATGGCCCTTATTAGCGCTGTGCAAAAGCCAGCGCAGGGCTAATGGAGGGGCAGCACCATGCTATCCAAATAGCTTAGCGCTATGTGCTTTGTACAGCCTACCACCACATGCTCATAGGCCCCCGTGTCACTTATCACCCTGTCATAGTGCGATGTGAAACCACGCTAGCCACCATAGCAGGTGCTATACGCATCGTGGTACACAACCTCAGGGTCCTGGTGGGGTCGCGCATGAGCAGTGTGGAGCCATGCAGCGCCCGCACCAGTCATGGATAGCGCGGGCGCCACAGAGGTTGATGAGGTGAAGTCCTGGGAGAGACAAGTTTTACCAGAGACAGGTTGAGGGGTGTACCAGCTTTTGATTGCCATGTCCGGATGGTCAAGACAGCGTGCAGTTGTGCATAGAGACAGGCGCTGGGGGGAGGTAGAGACTGCTAACCTAGTGCAGCTCGTGATGAAATGTCATAGGAGGCTGTTTGTGGAGGTGAGGATGCAAGTGTGGGACACGGTGGCAAGGAAACTCACTGCCCATACTGACATACCCTGCAACGCTGAGAAGTGCCGTCACAGGTACACAGACCTGAGATGCAGGCAGAGGCAGCAGCTTGAGCGCTACAAGCGCATGGTGCGTGATGGCACTGTGCCTGTGCCAGGTGAGTGGTGTTGTATGTAGAGTGTACCAACATGTAAGGCTTTGTGGGTGTGGGTGTGGGTGTGCGGAGGGGGTGGAGGTGTGGGGGGGGTTTGGTGTGGGTGACTGGGTGTGTGGGTGTGCAGAGCGGAGGTGGTGGTGGTGGGGGGTTGTGGTTTGGGTGTGGGTGTGTGGGTGTGTGCGTGTGTGTGCACAGGTGTGCGCAATGATGCATGGTGTTCTTGCACACTGTGTACAGGCGGAGTGTCACATGTATGTCACATAGGGGCACGGTACATGCCATGACCATTGCTGTGGGAGGAGGGTTGGGTCATGCTGTTCTGCAAGTCCCGGGGCATCACCAGCCTGCGCACGGCACCACCATGTTGCAGGAAACACGCTCATGTTGGACTGTCGACATACACTCACGGATCTGCAGATGTTCACATGGGAGCTGCAATGGCCACTGTCGCAGTACTGTGGTGCCGTTGATCACTGACATGTGTGCCTGATGAATGCGCCATGGCCACTGCCACCCTCTGTGTGTGGATTCTCCCTGTTCACTCCATGTGTGTGCATTGTGGTTGGGGTTGCATGTGCATCTTGCTGTACTTGACGTTGTGTATGCTGTGTCATGCTGTAACACCACTTTCTCATCTGTCAACTGCAGAGTGGATCGAGCAGCCCATGGCCGCAGGAGACAGTCAGCCCAGGCAATAGGAGCAGAGACGGGGCAGCCCAAGGGTGCCATCCCTTCCACAGCGGGCACAGGAGAGCAGCCCTGAAAGCGGTGGTGTGTTGCGTGAGTACCTGTTTCATTGCTCTGTGATCGGTTCCCTTTCTGTGCGTGCATCACATCTGGGTGTCCAGCCACTGACTTGTCTGGTGGCATTTATGCAATGGGCAGTGGGACAGTGTGGTGTAGCAGTGAGCTGTGCAGTACTGTCAGTCTTGCCTGGGGGGGGGCTGTCAGCTTGCATTGCTGTGCGGGTGACTGATGGTGTTGGTTGCTCAGGTGGCGAGAGTTCCATGGGGACAACATGCTGACAGCTGACCTTCCCACCTCTGTGGTCCATCCATACCACCACCCACAGGGTGTCCATAATTGCACAGATGGTGGTTCCTTGCTGTGCATGCGGGTCAACACGCACCAAGCCTTGCGGCCTTACCTCTCCCCCTTCTGGCCACCAGCTGTGGAGCACTGTCTGTCACACTGTGCTACATCCTGGCACTGTGCCGTACGCATAGTGGAGTCCTTCCTTGTGTATCTCATGGCAAGGTTACTGTGTTGCAGTTTAGTTGCAGGGTAGTATTATCACTGTGCTATTACATTATGTTCATCGATGCCTGCCAATGTTGACCATGGCTGTGGAGGTGGTAATCACTGTGTGGGGGAAGGAGGTCCTGTTATGTGGGTTCAGGACACTGCCATGTACCATGTCTCATTTGGGTGGTATGCTTTCAGTGATATTGCCTGGTGGCATGTGAAGACCCTTCACTGACAGCGTGCCCTGGCTGACTGTTACCCCTGGCCTGGGTCGGTCATTGGCAGGCCACTATTCATTGATGCTCCTGCATGCCTGTCATTGTTATTTGTTCTGCACTCTGCATTACTCTACATTTCCATGTGTGGGTGGGCAGCATATCCCAACATGTGGATGCCCTTGTGCATGTCGTGGCATGTCCCTTGCACTCAACTCTCCGGGTTTCCAGCTATGTGTCTGCCATGTCTCGTGGTGTGCTGTATCGTGGTGGGTGGTGTCACAAGTTCCCTGCTGCTGTCAGGATTGCTGTCATCATCCGTGTTGGGTTTTGTGTTGGTGTCTGTGTTGTCCTGTGCTGCTCTGTGGGACACTTCCATGTTGTTCTACCACTGCATAACTCAACTCCGCCAGGGATAGCCCATTGGGACATGCTGTCCATCTCTGTATGGCAATGGTTGGCTGCTGGTTGCCTCCTGTCTGGTGTACCATCCTCATGGTCTCACCCTTCCTCTTGTAGGTCCACTCCGGGCATTGCTGTGGGCAATGAGGCCAGAAGAATCAGAGAGCATGGAGGACCTGCTGTGCAGAATTGTGAGGCAGCAACGGATGTTGATTGAACAGCAGGCTATTATAATAACCAAGACCAGGAGGGTGGCAAATATCCTGGACGCTCGTCTCGCTGACCCAGCAGGCAACTAGATCTGCCCTGTTAGTGTGACGGGTTCCCTCACCACACCCCCTCACTGGACTTATTTATCCCTTCCTTGCCTATTGTCATCTGTCCCTGTGTGCGTCCTCCTCTGCTTTCCACCCTTGTCCTGTGTCTTCCCGTCCCTCCATCTGTTGTCATTCTTATGTTTTCCTTTGTATGGCTTTTTATGCCGATGGTGCTTGCCTTTTTTTTCATGTAGTGGGCATTTGGGGTTGTGTGTTGGGGTGGCCTTGGTGGGTATGTTCTGGTTCTGTTTCTGTGTTGTGGGGAGGGTTGTACAGTGGTGGGTGGGGCATTTTGTAATCTGGGCTTTGTTCATTGTTTATTTCTGTATTTTATTCGCTGTTGTGTTTCCGTTTGCTTTACTCCTCATTATTGTTAATTACACTGGTTTACGAAATTTTACTGTGTCCTGTGTCATTCTTGGGTGCTGGGGTTCAACATGGTTTTTACTGTTGCTGGTGTTCTCCATATGGGTCTGGGTTGTTGCTGGACATTCCCGTGCATGTGTGGCATCCTTCTGGGTGTGCACTGTGGTGTGCTCCTGATACCTCATTCCAGCATGTGTTCCCTTGCATGTGTCCCAGGGTCAGGCTGTGTCTGCACTGTGTTTCATTGTGTGTTTGCACTGCCTGCCAGGGGCTATATTCAGTGCTGTCTTGTGAGCTATATTCAGTGCTGTCTTATTCCTGGGCTGTTTTTGCCCTGAACTCCTGGCCCTGTTTGCCCGGCTTCCTTTGCTTGCTTTATTCAGCTGGTTTTGCCCCGGGCTATTCAGTTTGAATATGGCTGGCATTTTGCTCCGAGCTAAGTTTGCATGCTGGGCAGTGCTAATCGCTGACAGGGGCTAACCTTTGAATATCTGGCCCCCAGCATGGTAAAGAAAGCTGACAAAAGCTAATCAGGCTCAGGAGGAGAATACAAAAAACAAACTCATCCCAAAAAACGCAAGAACACTAGCTACCTCACTCCTTCAACCCAGTCTCACTATAAAACACAATTTTAAACTAAAATAATGAAAGAAAAAGCCAAAAACATAAAACATACAAATAGATAAAAGCAAACAAATGGAGCTAAAACACTGGCAGGCTCATAGCAGCCGCCATCTTGCTTGGGGACTTGTTGCTAGAGATACTGCCTCATGAAAAGGGTGTCTTGTTCTCACTTGACCACCTCTGCCAAAAATGAATTGTTTGTATTAGGCCTAAGTAATCCCACACATCTGACCCAACAGAGTAGCAGCCTGTACTGTGTGAAGGGTGATAGTTCCAAAAAATGATGTCTGTTTGGACACGACACTGCAAAATGTGGTGGAGGTTTTCACAAATCCATATTATAGTATACATATTTCATAATTATTGTAATTTAGTATGTATATGCCTAGAACAATTATTTGTGATAGAGGAAAATGAAATGTTTGTAATACAAAGTGATGGTCTATTTTGGTTAACATTCTATTTATACAGTATGTCAAGAAAAAATGATTTGTGATTGAGGAAAATGAAATGTTTGTAATACAAGGCAACAGTCTATGTTGGTTAATATTCTGAAAACAACAGTGCAGGGCCCACAATGTATAAAAGACACTAGTTCTGAATGTTATGTCCCTTCAGACACTGCCAAACATGGACAAGGCTTCCCATTATGCCAAGAAGAAGTATTCAACACAGAGTACTTGACCAGTTTTGCCCAAAGATTGTTTGTTTGTATAAGGCCTTTGCAGGCTTAAACATCTAAGCCAACCAAACAACAGCCCACAGTGTGTGAAAGCTACTGGCTCCAAAAATATGTCTGTTTGGACCCTGTCAAACATTGATGAAGATTCTCATAAATAAATATTACATTATCTATTTTTATATTAATTATTTTTTATTTATTATCTACATGCTGAGAAAACAGTATTAATGATGGAGGAAGATTAAATGTTTGCGATATAAGGTGATCTCTTATGTTAGTTCAGAATATTCTGAAGACAAGAGTGCTGGTTCCCACAATGAGTAAAAGGTGCTAGTTTAATTATGTCTGTTTGGGCACTGCAAACATGGACTAAGCTTCCCATTATGGCAAGGATAAGTGCTGTATACATAATTCTTGACCAATGTTGCCAAAATATAGTTTGTATAAGGCCCATGTAGGCCTGTAGGCATGTAGGCTCAAACATCTGAACCTGCAGTGCAGAGCCTGAAGTTTGTGAAAGCTACTGGTTCTAGAAATTATATCTCTGTGGACCCTGCCAAATATGACTGAGGCTTCCTTAAAATAAATATTAAATTATTTATTTTTATTAATGACTATTTTTTATTTATAAGCTGAGAAAACATGATTCATGATGGTTGAAAATGAAGTGTTTGTAATATAAATGGACAGTCTACATTGGTTTACAACATACTGAAGACAAAAGTTCAGGGGCCTACAATGTGTGATGACTACTAGTTCCAAATAGTATGTCCATTCAGACACAGCCAAACAAGGGTGAGGTTTTGTGCCAGGGATAATTGTTGTACACATAGTTTGTGCCTTAACAGAAGGGCTAAAATGACCCAGACTTTTTGGCTACACCTACACAAATTTGGGACTTTGCCCAGTGGTGCCTTCACCATCTATGAATCCCTGAATTACTAACTTTATTCAATAAGGAAAGTATGGCACATGTATATAATGTAGACATTGTTCTGAACTGCCTTTACAGTATTCAGTGCATTAGCTGCTACTTTAAAACCTGCAGCTCGATTCCTAAATGCTCAATTGGAGTGATGCAAGTTGAGACGCCCCAGGGATGCAGCAGTACCTGGGTGCACCAGGGACCCTGCACCGGATTCTTTAAATCAGCAGGGTCCTGGCACCGAAATCCCAGGGTTTGCCACAACTGTGGATCAGCACCCAACCATTAGCGCAGCTGTGCCACATGCCTCAAGGATCTGTCTCCACTCTTGCCTTTGCAAAACAGGAAGGACAACATTGGTGGTGGTAGTGAGGGGGGTAACCACATGCCCAGAGGGGGTGAGGGGGCAGATGGGGCATGGGGGGTATAGGGTGAGTTGGTGTGACAGCGGGGAGGTCAGGGATTGGTTTAGCACCAGGTGGGGTACATAGGCTTATGTCTTATATATGAAGGCACATGCACCCCGCCGGGTGCCAAAGCAATCCCCTGTCCTCCCACTGTCCCACCAACCCACCCTATGCCCCTCTGTACCCCTCCTGCCCCCTCACCCCACATGTAGCTATCCCCTCACTGTGTGCTACACTGACACAAGGTGCTTAGATCGCCTCCTGGCAAGTCTAAGTGGAGCCCCTTGCTACGGCCATGGTGGGACTTTCAGAATTCTAAATTGGGGATGTAGCAGCCCCACCATGGCGCAAGCCTCCTTGTGACCTGGTGTACCCAGATGCAGGTTGCAAGGGTAGTGTAGTGCCTGTTTGACTCAGCAACTTTCCATTCCAGTACAGACTATGTATCGAACTAGGGAATGCCACAATCTATGATGCAAGGTGCATCTTGCTTCATTGCTGTTTGACGCAAGCACCTTGCATTGGGCATAACCATTTTGGAATAGGACCCTGGTGTTAATGAGTGCAGTGTCACTGTAAACCACTCATCAAATGTCTGTTGAAGGCAGTCTAGCAGGTTTCCTACATGATTGTCACTGGTCAATCCACAGACACATAGAGCTGCCTACTTGGGGAGGTTGGAGGGGCCCTATGGCAAAGACAGCAGAATAAGACCATTGGATCTATCTAGTCTGTTCCTAGTGTAATGTCCTAAGCATTAGCTACTGATGCTACTTCCCTCCCCAATCTGCCCTTCCCCTCTGTCCACCCTCCCTTGATCCTTATTTTCCCCTTAACTCTTTCCCAGCCTGTCTTGAAGTCCATGGCCTTCAACAAGACTACCTCTTCAAGAAGCACATGTAAATAAATGATCAATGCCATGTAATCTGTGGTCTTACCCCTCATCTCTGGGGGGTGAGAGAGGTGAGCTACTGGCAACTTTGGTATGGCTTTGAGTTTGGCCACATGAATTTGAGGTATCGAAGTCTTTTGCTGAACCACTTCAGGTCTCAGTGCAGTATGTGGCATGGGGTACTAGACAAATGCAAATAAAATGGTAAAAAAAAATGAGTACAGCAATGAATATTCATTACTATAGCTTACATGTGGCAGGAGGTGTTGGCGTAGCACTGCTGGAGATTGGTGTGACAGTGTGTGCAACCCAATAAGATTGCTGTGGCTTCATGCTGAGCTACAGTAACAATTAATATACATTGATGAGGTCAAGGTTTATATCCCCACCCCCACCTGCAAGTGGAACGAGTTGACAGAAGAGGTGGTCTATGAAAATGGTGGATAGCTTCAAGAGAGGATGGGAAAGAATGAAGGGGAAAGTTGCTGGGGAATGAGGAGGATATGGGGGTGCTGAGGATGGTCAGGGGGTATTTGGGGGAAGGGAGCTGCTCCCACTGTTGACATAAGGGATGCCTGAACAACTGAACAGACAAGATAGACTGTAAGGCCTTTATCTGCTGGCATGTTTGTATGTTCGTATGCAGTGTTATTTGTAAGGTATGTTTTGTTCTGTGAGATGTGTGGTGTGTGTGTATATGTGTGTGTGTGTGTGTGTGTGTGTGTAAGTCTCTTTTGTGGTGGGGCAATGTGGTGAATTATTAACTATGCTGATGTTGTTTACAGCACAGCCCCTGCCTCCTCACTATCCAGATTAGATACCCTGCTGAATTAATTCTGCCGCTTCGCTTCAAATTCCCCCCATAGAACTCATCACTGCATCCTATACTCCTTTCTTGGCATTCCGCCCCATTCCACAGATGCTCTATCCATTCGCTAATTCTCATAGCCAAATTCTGGTTCAGCTTGCTTCCTCCCTACCTCTCAGATATGCTGTTCCCAGTGACCACCACCTCCTATGAACTACGTGCCACGGACAACCATTCATTCTCTCTACCACACACCCCTATTGGCAGCTGGCAAATCAGCTTTCTTCTATAGACTCCCATCCCAATGGAACCTACAGTCTCCCCAACTCCAAAACTGTCTCTCTCTCCTACCCTTCCTCAAGCAACACCTATGCCTTCTCCCTCACCCCCCTTGCTCTTGTCCCTATATTTCCCCTTCCCTCCCAACTCCACAGCAAAACACTAACCAGGATTGTGACTTCTAGGCCTGCATGTTACTGACCTTATACAGTACTACTTTCTCTCCTATGCATAAACTGGTAAACCTATACACTGAACTTAGCCAGTTTAACTCAAATGCTACTTAGTACTTATATTTTATGCAGTACTTGTATTTTTTCATATGTGAAATCTTGTGTCTGTATTTGTTTTCCCCTGTCCACAGATCACACCCGGAAACAAGCCCCACTCAGTGCACCTTTCCTGGTTACCAAAATTTTAAATAAATAAAAAGGTCAGGTGGTTGTACTGGAACTGAGAGGTATTCAAAGGAATTGTGTTCAAAGCTGAGTTTTTGTAGATTGTGTGCACATGTATATGTCCAATGCATTCAAAATGTTGATGTCCTAGGTGCCATGGGGTGGGGGTAGAGTGGCTGGTGTGGGTGCCAGAAGACACCAGGTTCTGTTGGCACAGGATGGGGTGAGTGGGTGCCATTGGACACCCAGGACTCTCAGGATCAGATAGCAAACATCAGTACTGTTGGTGCTTTCAACAAACTACACCATGATACTCACTTAATCCTGCCCATTTCTCCCAACCAACCACTCATGACAACATCCTCTACTCAACCACTCTTGCACTTCTATTTTGACTACTCACCAGCAGCACTTGCATTAGGGAGAGCATTGTTAAAGTGAATGAAATTGTGGAACTCCCCTATACTATGTGCTACAGTAACCCTTCACAGTCCAGAGGGCTCCCTACTCAAGCTGCGCCACTTGCTCTTCTCATCCCGCAGCCCCAGAACTGAAAATGAAGCCAAGTGGAAAGTGAACACCCACCCCTGCTCTCTCCACACTGCCCCTGCCACAAATCCTCTTTAGTAGGTGGTAACAAACAGGAATAGCCTCTGTTGTCAACTGCGTCACCATGTAAGGCACCAAGTTCCTAAATCCTCAAAGTCTCTTTCCATCTTGTTTTCAGTTAGTGACTGAGGAAAACTTAAAAAACTGAAAATATAATACCCCTTGGTAAACACCAACATTTTTGTTTACCAAATCAGGGCCCTAGGAATCAGATTATGTGCTTATTTCGGCCCAAACATGGCCAGAAGTATGTTTATTTTAATTGGCCCATTTTTGCTTTTGCAAATTGCAGGAATATTACCACAATTTGAGAAAGTAATTTTGTGAACATTTCAGAAATTGCAACCCTTTTTTGACAAAAGAACTGGGGTTGTACAAAAATTTGCAGCACTACTCTGAAAAAAATTCTGTTTCCTTGTCACTTCACTGCAAAAAAACTGGACTTTTGGGCTGACATTTTCAGTATACAAAGGGCTTGCCTCACAGATGTGCTGGTTTGGTGAAAAAAATGTTCATCTGTTGCACAGTTATAACAATTTAAAGTTTCATAATTGCCCACAGGATAACATTGTAATGGTTGGAGTATATTTCATCAGCTGTATCTTGAAATGATTCGAGATATGGCCTTGTTGCAATGTTTAAGTAAACTAAGCTGTTATGCATGTTTCCAGGCCTTGTTTACAGCTGCAGGGGAAATTTTTATGAATGTGTCAAAGGTGAATGTGGCACTGCGCAATTATGGACTGATGGGAGTGCAGGGTCCAGAGGGCCCTGCAGTCCTACATGTAAATAAGCAATGTATACCATTATGGACTGATGGGAGTGCAGGGCCCAAAGGGCCTTACACTCACATAGGGAGATGGGGGTTAATTACAAAGTCTATATGCTTATGGATAGATGGGAGTCCAGGGCCCTGCACTCCCACACAGAACTGAAGGACAATTACAGTATGCATGGATGAGAGCACAGGACCCTCACACTATGGAGTGATGGGAGGCAGGGTTCAGAAGGCCCTGTGCTTTCATATGGAACTGAGGGACAATTACCATATGCATGGATGGGAGCACAGGGACTATGGACACACTATGGCCTGGACCCCACAACCAAATAAGGATAAGATTACACTTTAGCAAAAAGTAAGGACATTTATTGCAAAAACCTTTGTTAATGCATCAGTTAGGGTTCATATTAAAGTGACAAAAGTATGGAAATTTGGTGTCAGGGTTCCCAACCCAAACACCACCTCGCCCCACCACAGGACCCAAGAAATTCACCCCACCCTCATACTTTACATACCAACAGGTGTCACGGTGTGTCTTGGGGTCGATAGCCCTAACACTCACCCCATTCCATGTGTAAGGAAGCTGAGATGCTACAGTATAGGGGAATGGGGTGAGCATTAGAGATGACACCCACAGGGCACACCACAACACCTGTTGGTGTGTTTAGGATTGGGGTGGGGTGGTAGGGTTATGTGGTGATGTGGGGTGTTAGGGGTTGGGAACCTAACACCACATTTCTATACTTTTGTTGCTTAATATGAACCTAACTTAATGATATAATATATATATATATATATATATATATATATATATATATATATACAGTATTATACGGGCACAATAGTGCCCCTAAAGTTAGAGTTGAGCAGCAGTTTCTATGTTAAACCTGAAATTTTGCACTTTAATAACTCTGCAACTTTTGAACGGATTAGCACAAGATTTGCAATCTGCTGTCCTGTGGGGTAGGTCTCTTGATGTGGCATGTTTCTTTCTGGTCAGATGTGAGAATTCTGAGATCCGGATAGTGAAAAAAAGTGAAAAAAAAACACCTGTTTTGCTTTTTTTTCCTCATAGCTTTGCAGCCTGACGATGTGGAATATGTGCATGATTTCTTGCAAGGTGTAAAGAGCTTTGATAGAAGAACACACAGTAAAGCTTTTGTACAATAATATCTGCTGCAAAGTTATTAAGGTTTTAATTCCAATTGTATCCTATGGGACTTTGCTGAACATTCCATTTCTCATATAGAGGTGTTTCTCCCGAAGGGGGAGTTCATCTCATGAAGAAGGATTGAGTCTCCTGAATGCAATCCTTCTTTATGAGATTTGGAATCCCTCTTCATGAGAAAAAAAATTCTTCAACGTGAGCCACCATCTTGTTTTCTGTTACTGCCCCAAAACAAAATGTTATAGGTTAGGCCAGGGATGTCTTCTGTAGACATCTAAGTATGGGTTTTGCTCAGGGGGATGTCCTCTACTAACCCATGCCTTTGGGTTAGTTATTTTACTTCAGAAAATGGTAGTTTAAAAGTTTTAAAATCCCTTTTCCAGACTTGCTTCCGATTCCTTTTTTGCAAGCTGACAAAATCCCTTTTCGTGAGCCAATCCCTTTTTGTGTGGTGTCAAAATCCCTTTTCATGAGGGGAGGATCACATGACCCTACCTTGTGAAAGTGGATCGGCTCATGCAAAGGGATTTTGACACCTCTCCAAATGGGATTTTAAAAGGTCATTGCAAAGAAACGGTTGGGAATTTTGGCTTGACATTTGCAGGGTACACAGCGGTTTTCCCACAGATGTGAATTATTCTGGTTTGGTGTAAAAATGTGCATCAGTTCCATAGTTATGCCATTTTGAAGTTGAGATATTTTACATAGGATAACATTGTGGTGAATGCAGCACCTTTCAGTGGCTGTATCTCGAAAACGCTTTGAGATACAGATTTTTCACTAAGCACACGTGCAGGTTATCAGTCCTTGATTACAACTACAGTGGAATTTTTTCCATGGTTGTTACAGCTACTGAGATATTGTGCCATTTGCAGCACAAGAGTTACTTGGAATGTGTCTAGGCATGTGATGCAGCTCTGCAATTATACTGTAGGTAGGTGGGAGTGCAGGGCCCGGATATGGATACCGTTATGCAGTAATGGGACTGTTGGGCCATTTGTTATGCAATGCTGGGAGAGTAGGCCCTAGAAGGGAGATGCCAGCTCATTACAATGTTTGTGCACTTATGAATAGATGGGAGCATGGGGCCCTCCAAAAAACTGATACCATGGGAGCACAGGGCCAGGAGGGCCCTGCACTCCCAATCCATATAAGGGTATGATTACACTTTCTCAAAAAGTAAGGAAATTCATTGCAAAAAACTTTGCTAATGCATCAGTTAGGGTTAAATTAGAGTTAGGGTGAAAGTTAGGCCCAATGACCCCAAGGCACACCCCATCGCCTGTTGGTCTATGGAGGATGGTGAAGGAGTGGTGCGGTAGGGTGGGGGTGGGGGTTAGGGTTTCAATCCTAATGCCTAATTTCCATACTTTTGTCCCTTTAACCCTAACTGATGCATTAACAAAGTTTTTGTAATTAATATATATGTGTGTGTGTGTGTGTGTGTGTGTGTGTGTGTGTGTACACCACATATTTTGAAGATAAATGCTGAAATAAACAGTGATATCTGAGTACTGTAAAATGTATTATTATCTTGTTCTGTTTCAGCATGTCACTCTTAAATCTTGCCATGTGCCTTTATATCATAGATACAAGAATGAGTGCAAGAACTGAAAGTCTTCAGCTGAACCACATGGCTCTCATAGTCAATGCATGACTCTGAGACCTGCCTTTTGTCTATTGTCTGGGACACTTTTCAGATATTCAGCTACCTTCTTTACCAGTTTATCTGTTGAACACTCAAATTCCTGTTTTAGTTTAAAAAAAGAAACATAATTGTTTGACACTTTTCAAGAGTGACCACAATGTTTTTTCAAATATTCACAAGGCTGTATGGTTGGAGTCACTGCTATGCGCATGCTCTCCTCAGTGCATGTATTGACTGGTATCCCAACAATTAGGGCAACCTTTACTTTATGATCAAGCAAAGAGGACAAGAAGTGGGTAAAAATACACAATAAAAAATGCTGGGCACAACATGGCTTCACGTTCACCTGAAGGAGATCAGTAGAACATGGTTGTAAAAAATACAGATACTCACTCAGGATACTAACAGAGACACCATTTTTGCTTCAACAGCTAATTCTGTTCTTTGCTGCAGGCATTCTCCACATGGCAACATTTGGCTATGGCTTTTTTGTGCCATTTTGCATTTTGTGCATTTTGTGCTAATATGAAAATATGGTTAAAGTGAATAAACTGCCTGATTTTCATATATTTTTTATTTGTCACTTTTGACCAGGAAAGGCACACTAAGCTATCATAATAATAATAATAATAATAATAATAATAATAATAATAAAACTTTATTTTTGTGATGCCTTTCCAGAACCAAGGCACCTCACAATTTTAAAACATATCAAATTTGACATCTACTTAATTTAAGTAAAACAATAAGTATTTAAAATTAAAACAAATAAATCAGTCACCAAAAGCTTGGTGCAAAAGATGGGTTTTTAAAGCTCTTTTAAATCCCTCCATGGTCGAGCAGTCATGTAACTGGTGGGGTGGAGAATTCCAAAGAGATGGGGCCAAATGCATAAATGCCTGTGCCCCAGATGATTTTAAACACATCCTTGGAATATCTAGCAACCCATTCATAAGCTAAACAAAGTGATCGCCCGGGGCAGTAGGGAACCAAAAGCTGTTTCAAGTAATCAGGGCCCTGTCCATGTAGGGCTCTATAAGACAGAAGACCGACTTTAAAGGTGATCTGCCATTGTACCGACAGCCAGTACAGACTGCGCAGCACCAGGGAAATATGGCAGGACCAAGAGGTTCCTGTCAAAAGCCGTGCTGTCGCATTCTGCACTGGCTGCAAATGGTGGATTTCCAACCCAGAACGCCCTAGATAAAGGCAGTTACAATAATCCAAGCACGAGGGCACAAAGGCATGGACCAAGTTGTAAAGGTCACTGGATGGAACAAGGTGCTTAATCCTGGAGATATTCCTCAGGTGGTAAAAAGAGGTCTTGATGACGGCTGACACCTGTGTATGCAGCGTCAGCCCTTCATCAAAAATTAACCCCAGTTTTCGTACCCATTCAGAGGCTGGGAGTGATAGACCCCCAAGAAAAAGCCCCAAGGGTGAACCTACCCCCAACCCCCCTATCCAGTGTCCTGGGTCCACAACCAGCACTTCAGGCTTTCCTAAGTTCAATTATGATAACTTCAGCTATGATAACTTCTTTTAAAGTGCATCGGGGGGGGCACATGAACCTGTTTTACTGTTGGGGGAAGGGTGGCTATGATCACTGTGAAATTTCACAACTGTTCAATGGGGAGGTATGCTGGCTTCCTATAGAGAATATAGTGGATCCTGGCATGGTGAGTGAGTGGAGGAGATGCTACTGTGGGCAGAGATGTTGATCTCCATCTCTGATCTCATTCCACCTGAGAACCTAATCATGGTGAATGACAATGGTATTGTTATGGAGAACGTGGAGCATACAGAGAACATGGACACCATTGAATCAGCTATAATACTTGAAGAAATACAAGCCATGATACAGGAGGAAGGACATCTGAAAGAAATGATGCAGGAAAGAAAAAAAAAAAAATTCCTGTCACGAATTTAGGTAGAAGAATTATGTTGTCTTTCTGAAAAAGAAAAAATGGAACTGAAAATATGGTACATTTACCTCTGTAACCAGATACCATGGCCAAACCCACATTCACACAGCTGGTCACCGGAATTATGGAGCGTGCTAGCACTAATGAGTTTGTGGCGCCCCCACTCCCTTTCCTCATCCTGCAACAGTGCACAGCTTGCCACTCAGAAGAGGATGAAATTCTAATGACAGTTGGTACACAGTCTGAGTCTGTCAAATAAAGCAGGTGGTCTGATGCTCTTCTTCTGGAGCTGGCAGGATCAAAGGCCAGATGGTGTCAGCTGGGTATTGACTTCTTGGATAGCTCTATGCTGTCAACATGACTTTACAGAGTGCCAGTTTGGACAACTCCCTGACTATCCAAGAATTTGGAGCTCTGAAAGTTTTAGCGGATACTGCAGTCAAAAACACCAGACCATTGATGGATCCAGAAGAACAACTGGGGCCAAAGCCTTACACCTCATCATCTCAAGAATTAGCTGACAATATGACAGATCAGTTGGGAACAGCTGACACTTGTGTAACATGTATGCATGAAAAAATTAACTCTAGGTCCATAGATGCTGGAAGGGAAGGAGGGAATGAACAAGGTACAGCCCCCGGATAACAGAAAATATACAGGATGGGCTAAACCATTCTCCTCCTTAACACAGTCCTGCTAAAGTACAAACTGCACCCCCCCTCAATACAGCTACAGAAAACTCACTATTGGAGACTAGTCCACAACAAACAAGATGATGAAACCCCCTCTACCAGTAATAATAATACAGAGGACACAAATGCAGCAATACAGCAACAGCACAGAAAGTGCTTTAGAATGTCTGATTTATTTGCAGCCCAGCTGGTCCCATCCAGTACAGACATGCTGTATGTTTATGCTACTGGAGGGGTTTGACCCTCTGCTGCCAACAGCTTGCATGTGGTTAGACAAATATTGAAGGTTTCTGTAGGATTCTTTCCAGTGGAATCCATGCCTTCATTCACATTTCTGGAGAGAGCATTTATGATTTTAGTTTTAAACTGTCCTCTGTGCTTGAGAGATTTTGGACAACATGTAACCGCATTAAGTACTTGAAACTTTGGATTCCATTCCAGGCCATACTGATCACAAGACCTACTGCTTGAATGTTTGCCATAATATTTTGAAATGAGGGGTTTAACATGCCTATTACTTACTGACTGTCATATTGATGTGGAATCTTAGGTTAACCAGAACTGATAATGGACAGTGAACAGATATGGGTAGGGGGTGGAGATATAGAGTGAAATGATAGCAGGTAGCTTCTGGAATAATACATCTCCCTAACAGCTTCCATATTGGTTGAGATAGAGGAGTCTGCATTTAATCATGGTTGCCAAAAGTCTGCTTTAAATGTGACAACCCTAGTCACCTTAGCAAAGCCTGTGATGAGCAATCCTGTAATCTCTGCTTAAAATGCATTTTTTTCTAGGCCCAGGGCCATTCTTGCCAGCACTGCCCATGGGACATGCAAAACAGGAATGACAGATCATGTCAGAATGGAATTTTGAATGAAGCTCAGAAAACAGGCATAGTTCACACTCAGATGCCTCTGAGACAAGGTCAACCCCTAGGTTGATGCAACCATCTGTACTCTCTGTCGATCCAAGACCACTCTCAGAATCTACATCTCTACCTGCAGAATCCTCCCTTCTGATATATGTCCAAATCTGAAACAAGTACTGAGATTCCAAGAGTTGTCCCGGTGGTGTTGAGGGTTGAGGCACTGGATGTCACACCTCATGCTATGCCAGCTACCCGGGTTTGGGAATGGACTCGGGTCAGCAGGGGCTGGCCGGGGGAGGTAGGATTGAGCATCCCAATGGATGCACTCCTCCTGGGGGTGCGGGTTACAGGGCAGCGATGCCCACATGCATTACTGTCTTTGGAAGCATGGGTGGTAAGGCACAACAGGTCCTTACAGGGTGTCAGGGGTGAGGAGGGCACTGGGGATGTTTGTCAGGACATGCTGTCTGTCTGAATATAAGTCCTCTGTGTTGGTGCCCTCAGGGGGTAGGGACTGGGAGAAAACCAAAGGCAAAACATCTCCCAGTCTCAAGCAGAATGACGCGGGGTCCACGGTGTGTCAGAGCCCAGCCAAAAAGACCAGAGAAAAGGATTCCTCAGGGCTGAGACCAGAAGAAAGTAACCCTCCCCCCCCAAAAAAAGTACTGAGATTCCACCAGTAGTAATTCTAGTATCTGATATTACAAAGCATCCCATCCAGTACTTGGGCAAC
Organism: Neoceratodus forsteri; assembly: GCA_016271365.2. Classification (NCBI taxonomy): domain Eukaryota; kingdom Metazoa; phylum Chordata; order Ceratodontiformes; family Ceratodontidae; genus Neoceratodus; species Neoceratodus forsteri. The sequence continues at coordinate 761,742,498 of CM057449.1, read as the reverse complement.
TGAGGAAGCTGTGATGCTTCCTACCAACCACTTGAAGAAATTACCATAGTCAAATTTAAGAGAGCTCTGTATGACAAACAAACTAAGCTCAATATGACTTGGATGGATCTTTCTCCTCACCTATTTTCTATGGGTATTTTCTATGGATATAAACCCCATACACAAAATACAAATTTATGATCTCCAGACAAGGATCTGAATTCTGAAGCCACATCTACCATCTTGTCCAAGAAACTGCTATCCATTGAAATGGAGGAGGAACACTGTGTATGATCAAGAACCAAAAAAAGAAAAGATAGGTCAGGATTGAAGAAACCACTACAGCCACCTTAGTGTTAATTTTTGATCTAGAGAATCCTCTATCGTACCATACTCTACATGGATATCAACAACAAGATAGCTACACTAAATTTGAAGAGGGTAAAACAACCAAAAAGGAGACCTTTAACTTTTTTCCCTTACTAAAAGTCCTTAATATGATGTCTACTTTATACAGGATATACAGAATTAGTTAGTTGCCTTACTGGTCCTTCTAAGAACAGATCCAGAAACAAATGGTTTAATACCTTTTATTGGATCAACATTGATGTAACAAAAGAAGAAAACAGTGCTTAAGCGTTCGGACCAACCAAGCCCTTCCTCTGAAGCTTATGCCAGTTGTTTGGAAAATCATATTCTATTAACACCCAGATCATACATAAAAAAAACAGAAAGCATTCACATTGGTTTATAATACCTTTTTTAAACCATAACAGAGGTTTAAATGCAAGGGACCAGATAAACTCAGCTGGCTGCTACGAAGCACTCCGATGTCAAATGTCAACAAAGGCAGATAAGAGGAATACTTTGAGAGGCCAGACTGTTACATTAACTTGCATTATGAATGACTGATTATGTTATTGAATACACTTTTAATTAAATGCAGGACTTTTAAATTTAATACCCACTTAAGTTCATGTTAAAAATATGATAGTATTCCATGTTAAAAAGTATAAAATAGAAGTTTTCTGTATATGGCAATGGGTGGGTATAAAGAAAAGTTCCCCTAGAGTGAACAAACTGTTTCACATACATACAGTATTAAACTTATCTGTAGACAATTTATCGACTTCTGTATATACTCAACCAGATAATATATGCCATAAACATTAAAATCTTCAGTGCTGTAACAAGATGTTTGTACAAGAAATATCAATTGTCAGAATTCTATTATATGTACAGTAACAGTCTTAGGAATCTGAATAAAAAACTAAAGGATTTAAACCCTCTCCCCCCAAACACAAAGGGTAACGTCATAATATAGCTAACTAGATGGAAGTATGCATTCACTATGTATGTGAACCAACAGTCCTAACACACTATAACATCATAATGTCATGTACCTGAGTATAAGCCTTACCTCATAAAACCACAACCCTAACCCATCTACACACACAAACCCCCCAAATCAACACACTATCCCCCTACCCCCCACAAACAGTTTATGGGGAGAAACCAACATATTAATTACTGGTTAAAAGGGATCCTATAACCATAGCATATTAAAACAAAAAAAAAAGAAAAAACCCACTGAAGTACCATTATATGTCCATACTTTGTACTTAAGGTCTGTCTAAGTTCAAATAGGGTAATGTGTCATGAAACACATATCAATGTTCATGCCATCTTCTACCATATTGAGAAGTAAAATAAGCCTGACCTCAAAAGCCTATCTCTGTTGTATATTTGTGAAATGTCCTTTTAAGACCATTACAGACTTCTCTGAGATGGAGTGATCAGTCTGAGAGAAGTGCTGCCCCATTGGCTTTTCAGTTATCTTCATATTGGGGCCTATTCATGAACGCAGGAGGGGGTATACACAAAAGGCACTTATCCCCCCTGTGCAGCTCTGCTCCCATAGAAGATCCCAGAGGGAACAGCATTTATGAACACCGATCCCAGCTGGCTCCCTTATGTGGCCCCCAGTGCACAGTTTCACCGGTGGTGGGCAGGTGTAGAGCAGTGGCCTCAGGTATGCAGCCAATTGGCTGCATGGACTGGGTCCCACAGTGGATCCCTTGTGCCTGAGGGGTGCCATGATGATCCTGGCATGCAGAAAGCTGGGTACAATGTCAGGGAGTGTGAACACTGGCCAACCACCCCAGTCCTTCCAGTGTGCCCTGACGGCAGACGCGTCCCTACTGGGGATGCCAATGCCCCTCGCCGTGTCTGCCTTGGACAGCTGCCCAGGGTTTATGTCTGCCCCCAGATTGGCATAGCCACCAGCCACCACATGCAGCACTCCAAGGTTTTGTGAATTGCATGGAGTGATGCTGTGGCCCCTGCCCCACCCTCCATCCCATCCCGGTGCAGAGCTGTATGCGAGGCTAGGGAATGGGTGCTTCTGGGGTGGAACTGCATGGTGAATTCTACAGATGTGGCACAGTGGCTACAGGCAGGTGTTGGGTGGGTTAGGCACCCCAGTTACGTAGTGCATACCCACTCTGCACCTTCGTGAATAGGGGCCATTAATAGTATGTCTGTGCGAGTTCATTCTAGTGTGGAGAGGTTGTCCTGTCTCTTCCACATATCCTGTTTGTGGACATCTCTTGCATTGAATGACACAAACATTCCATGCTGCACAGGTATAATTCGCCTGTATCCTGAATTGTCTGTTTTGTGAAGTAACTACACAATCCAAAGTGGAAGTGTGCTCACAAGTCCTACACTTAGGGTGATTGGAGGGTTGTGCACCATTTAGCGTTATGGTATTCTGTTCTCGTGCAAGTTTACTCCTAACAATCAAGTTGCCGAAATTAGGTGGTTGTTTAAAAGATAGCTGTGTTAGTTCTTAAAAAATACAATTTAGGGTCTCATCCTCACTAAATATTGGGTGGAGGTTCTTAATAATCTTACGTAGAAGTTCAAGGTCGGGATGATATGTGACTACTAATGGTATTCTGTTGGTAGCAATCCTTTCTTTATACTGAAGTAGTTGTTCCCTTGGTACCTGTGTTGCACATTCTACTACTCCGTCAAATTCTCTGAAAGAGTATCCCTGCTCAATAAAGGTTTTTTCAATATAGCCAAATGTGTATCTCTGTCTTCCTCACTTGAACAAATACGGTTATATAGAAGTGCTTGACTGTACATTACAGATTAATTTTTTTGTGTGGCTCAGGTGATTACTATTTCTATGCAAGTATCTCTGTCTGTCTGTTTGTTGGTTTCCTGTAAACACATCTATGTAATGTTCCATCATTGATGGTGACTGTGGTGTTCAGAAAACTAACACTGGTGGCAGAATGTTCCAGGAAAAGCTTCATGGATGGGTGGAGGTTATTAAGTTCCTAATGAAACTTCCTAAGTGTGTCCATGCCCTCTGTCCAAATTAGAAATAAATCATCAATGTATTGAAAATAAGTGAGTGGTTTGTGTGTGCAGTGCCTTAAAAAGTCCTCCTCCACTGGCCCAGTGGTACAGAGGGTTGAGGAGCTGGACTCCTTACCTTGTGCTACGCCAGCGACCTGGGTTTGGGAATGACCTTAGGTCACATGGGTGCCAGCGTGGGTGGGGAGGGTGGAGTAGGATTGAGCATGCCGGTGGGCAGCTCTCCTCTCCTGAGGGTGGTGAGGGTGGATTGTCACCCACCCCATCATTCTGTTCCCACCGGGTGGAGGTCCGGTGAGTAACATAGGCGAAGAGGGGGTGGCAAAGTATCAGAAGGTGGAAGGTGCTGAGCTGGTGTTATGGAGTGTGAAGTGTGCCTCCACACGCTTGCATGGGTGTGTACTGGGGCCTCGGGGGGGTAGGGAAAAAAGGTATCCCGTGAGAAGGGTGAATGCAATTGTGTGCTTACAAAAAGGGTGACTCAATAGTGGTGCCTTTTCTCAGGGCTACTGGATGGGGGGGTGACTGTGGGTATAGTGACATTCTGTCACTATATGTACATGTGCATGGAGGGGGGAGCGAGAGAGCATGCCATGTGACGGGCAGAAGGGGAGGGAGGGTTTGTGAGGGGTAGTGTGGTGGTCAGTTGCCGAGCTGGCTGTGTGGCATGGTGGGTGGATGGGTGGCAGGTTAGAGCTCTGAGGGTGCCACGTTTGGTTCTGGGCACAAGTTCATTTTGTTGCACACCCGGCTAAACATTATTGTTCAGATTTTGCACACACCCCCAGCATGCAACCCCCTGGAGTTGAGAATCCTATAGTAGGGGGTGCGGTGGGCAAGTCCCCCGGAAGGGGGATGCAGGCCCCCACATAAACAAAATAGAAACAAGTCCCCAGTGCCATTTTACCATGCACCGGGAGTGTACATTGGCAAAACTGATTTTTGCCGATATACATTCATCCTAACAGCCATCGCCTTTGTGCGATCGCCTTTATCACATAAATCCGGGAAAAATACGTAGCAATATATATGTGTCCTGATTGCCAGTTGGTGAGAGGAGGCTATGGGGACCAAAAAGCTCAACTGAAAAAAAAGTCATCCTCTAAATTCACCATAAAGAGACTGACATATTGTGGAGTCATCCTGGTCCCATTGCTGTTCCCATAGTTTGAACATACTGTAATGTTTACCATTGAAGCTGAAGTTGTTATGTGTCAGAAGGAATTCAATAAGTTTCCCCATCACTTCTGGGTCATGTTTTGGTCCAGTCCATTCACATGCAGGTATTTAAGGCAGGCTGAAAGGCCATCCATGTGCAGGATATTAGTGTAAAGGGAGGTTACATCCATTGTAGCTAAAATTGTATTAGGTGGTAAGTCCTTATAACCAGAAAGTTTACTAAGGAAGTGTGTAGTGTCCTGGATGAAACTGTCCCTTTCTATAACATGACATTATGATGTTACAGTGTGTTATGACTCTTGCTTCACATACATAGTGAATGTATACTTCCTTCCATCTAGTTAGCTATATTATGATGTTACCCTTTGTGGGGGTGGGAGGCTTTAATTCCTTTAGTGTTTGATTCAGATACCTATGATTGTTACTGTACATACAGTAGATTGATTATACACTTACACATTATTTAACTCTAAACATATTAGGATGCATAATCTCATTTACTAGGGGGTCCTTGGTATTTTTTTTTATTGGGCTCTAATTCTGACAATTAATATTTCTTGTAAAAAACATCTTGTTACAGCACTGAAGGTTTTAATGTTTATGACATATATTATCTGATTGAGTATCTAGTTGATAAATTGTTTCATGTTCTATCACATTGTTCTGTATCTTGTATGTACTGTATGTACATGTACTCTTTTTGCCACTGAGTGGCCCAGATAGTGACTGAAAATGATCCTCTGGATTAGTGCACCTACCCGGTTACCAAATAAATAATTCACTCAAACAACCACAATGTAAAGTTGGCCCTTTTAGCATGGACAATACTATAATTAGTTCCCCAATAGAAATGGCAAATAAATTAAACATTTCTGCAAGGCTTTCACTGCAAACAAACTAGAATCTGTAATAAATAATAATACACCTTCAGATGACAATACATTCACTCTCAAAGAAATTACTGATAAAGTGGATAGAATGAGAATGAAGTCATCACCAGATCCTGATGGGATTACATACAATATGATATTTATCATGAAAGAAAAACCATCTTGTTCTTCCCCTTAAAGCAAAAGGGCAACAATATTAGGCAAAATATTTGACCCTATGTTTTTTTTTTTCACTATCAAAGATTCCAGGCATATTCCAGTTTTATTTGGTGGCTCAAATTTCTACTTCCAACAAAATCTGACTATTTTATAAATGTTCTAATTACATTTTTCTCAAGAAACAAGGTTTTCACCACATTTTGGATAGAAATAGCATTGTACACCTGGCAAGGGTTAGTAATGAAAAAATAAAAAAGTCTCATGGTGCCTAGCATAGGCGGTACCTAGAAAAATAAATTTGACAGGTAAGCTAGTATTTTTCTTAACTGTAGCTGAAACAAGCTTTTTTGGAAAAACATTTTTCATTGCACTGCTGCTTTAAGTTACTATTTGATCAGCGTATGAAATATGGGACTATGAGGAATGATTGGAAAAAGACGAATGTGACTCCACTGTTTAAAAAAGGCAATCAATATAACATGGATAACTACAGACCAATAAGTCTAACCCCTAAATTAGGCAAGATTATGAAGAACATAATCAAAGATTGAATGATGTCCGACATACAGTAGGTGTACTTGATATGAATCAACATGGATTTTCTAAAGGAAGGACTGTGGTTACAAACTTGATCTGTTTTTAAGAAAAAGTTAGTCATAGTTTAGATAGCAGCATTCCTTGTGATATAGTGTTTTTGGATTTTAAGAAGGCTTTTGATTTGGTACCACACTGGGCCTTGATTGAAAAAATAAATAATTTAAATGTACATCCTAAACAAATCACATGGATCTCTAATTGACTGACTAACCGTACCCAGTGTGTAACAGTTGAAGATCACCACTCTGTTTGGTAGCTAGTATCCAGTGCAGTCCCTCAGGGCTCAGTTTTATCCCCATTTATCTTTCAAATATTTATTGCTGACTCATCTACCAACATGAATAGTTGGGTAGTAAAGTATACAAATGACTGTGAAATAGTAGGACCCTGTAATCTTTTATTAGAGATTACCAAGATTCAAGGAGACCTGGATAAACTTTCTATTTGGGTAAAAAAAAAATTGGGATGCAATTTAACATTGCTAAGTGCAATGTTATGCATCTTGGTTTGAGGAACCCAAAACATGACTACTTATTGTGACAGAATACTGAAAAAGACTCATCATGAGAAAGATCTGGGGGTCATAATATCTGATGATTTTACCGCCAATAAGCAAATAACAGAACTCATCAACAAAATCAATAGAATTTGATGGGCAATCAGGCATAATATTAAATCTAGAGATAAGTCTATTTTATTACCATTATATAGAGCATACATTCGTCCTCACTTTTGTTTCCCAGCTGTGGTGCCCTTAGAAGAACAGAGATATTGCTCATGTTGAGAAAGTTCAGAGGAAAATCATGAAATATATATAGGGTATCAGAACCTTAAATTATTAAGATAGGTTAAAGGAAGTAGGCCTAATGTCATTTGAAAAGAGAACATTGCATGAGGAATTAATGTTTAAGTGGGATACAATAAGGGATCAATTCTTAATGTCCACAATGGGACTAGATTTCAAACAAATATTTGTGAATACCAGATAACACCCCTTACAGCTTGTATGTCCCAGATTTAGGTCACAAAAACATGGATATTTTTTTCTCACAGAGAATTTTTATTTATTTAGTTTTTGTTTACCGGGTAGGGTGCGCTAGCCATAGCAATGACTATTTTCAGGCATGACCTGGGAGTGTTACAGATACAATACAGTTGAAATTAACATTTGATCAACAGGGGTAGAAGCAAAATACAGAACATTAAATACAATAAGGTAAAAGCATAGACAGTAGCAAATACAGAGAAGTCATAAAGCAACATGATACAGATTACATAGGCAATAATATGGAGTGAAAAAAGTGCAATAAATAAACCAATTAAGCAGTTATCCAGGTGGAGAAAATGGTATAATACACAAAACAAAGATGACCCCAAAAGTATAATTATATACATAAAGGAATAGAGTAAAGCCAGGATATGGCTAGGGAGAGGCGCAGTAAAAGCGGAATGATGGAAGGCAGAAAAAGGGGGGATAGGATTTTGTTAAAAACTAAGGGTGCAAGTAGACGTATGGAGGCAAGTAAAGTGCTTACCAGAGGTGAGAGGGTGAATGGATAGAGGAAGAGATAATAGGCTATGGTGGTTTGAAACAGGAGCATGACCAGGAGTCAGCAAGATGATCATGAAGCAGTTTCTTGAAAGAGGCATGGGAAGGTGCTAACCTTATAGCTAGTGGGAGGGAATTCCAGTAACGGGGCATAACAAGAGACAGCGCTAGCTCCTTTAGTGGAGTGGTGCCGAGGAATAAGCACAGGGGCATTAGCAGTCGAGCGAAGACAGTATTTAGATGGCTGGATGAGTAATAGATCTGCCAGAGGTTTAGGCATTTGGTTACAGATGACTTTATCTATGACTGAGCCCAATGCAAAGTCTCTAGATGCAGTCAGAGAAAGCCACTCAAGTTATGAGTATAGTAAGCAACGATGTTTCAAACAATGTGATGAGGACGCATAGTGAGACTAAAACTTTATTCAAGAACAGATTAGATAAAATACTGCTTTATAATAACAAGATATCCTAATATGCATGAATGACAGGAGCATTTAGGGGCTATGCCTTCTGATCCTCATCCATTACCTTAGCTAACCTAAGTATCCTACAGATTATTCGAGGATGACACATGTGATGAGATGGGGTTTATGTTTAACAGTGTGTGTAATTCCACCATATGAAACCAGTCTCTCAGAAACAGGAAGTTGTTATCTCTCTGTACAGACAGCTGGTGAGACCCCATCTGGAGTACTGTGTGCAGTTCTGGAGACCCAGTCTCCACAAGGACATAGACAGGATGGAAGTTGTCCAGAGGAGGGCAACTAAAATGATGCAGAGTCTGCACCGGAAAACATATGAAGAGAGACTAAAGGAGCTTAATATGTATAGCCTTGAGGAAAGGAGGGAGAGGGGGGACATGATAGAAACTTTCAAGTTCCTCAAGGGAATCAACAAAGTCCAAGAGGGTAGCATCTTTCAAAAACAGAGTGTGCAAGAACAAAGGAGCAAAATTTGAAGATAGAGAGGCAGCTCAGGATGATATGAAAGTTTTTTCTGAGAGCGGGTTGTGATGCATGGAACTGCCTTCGGAGAAGGATGTGGAGTCAAAAACAGTGGTGGAATTCAAGCATGCATGGGACAGTCATAAGGCAATTCTAGGGGGTTGGGGTAGAAAGAAGTAGGCTGCTGGTTAACTAGGATCTGCAGCTTATCCATTAGGTAGAGAAATGGGCAGACTGGGTGGGCCAAGCGGTCATTATCTGCCATCAAATTCTATGTTTCTATGTTTCTATGTTAATTCTTTCTTCTGGGTGCTGGATATTCAGCCAGGCAGGGCAATACTACTACTAGATGCCAAAATCTCTGATATTAGGTATGGATTAATAAACATTTATGCTCCTCAGTCAAAATCTGAGCAAATAACACTCTTAAAAACTTTTCACCAGTTCAGCAATAATGCATGACAGAGTGTCTGTCGTGCTGTGATAACATCATGCCTGGGGTGGCTTGACATGAGGCCAGAGGCTAAGTGTGTCCAACACCCCAGAAATAACATTATCCCAACATGACACACACCCTGGAGTGCATTATTGCTATTATACAATGGCTCGTTTATGACTGATCATTTTAACCAGTAGGTGGAGCTGCTGTGTTTTTAGTGTGGCTGTTCACTCCCTATAGCAACTTTTGTTACTTCTGCAGTCTTTGTTACTATGCCCTATTGCCTGGGTGTTTACGTTTGTGTTTACTGATGATTTTTAGTTTCTGTTTCCATGTGTTTCTGTTTGTTTGACAGGGTCTTCAAGCTGCTGCTGGTTGGGAATTGAAAATTGGCACCCCCTCCACTGTTACAATCACCCACCTGCTGCTGTGAGGATGGAGGTAGGGAGGTTGTGCGGAGTGTGTTTCTGAGAGACTGGTTTCATATGGTCAAGTTAAAAAGAAAAAAAGGTGACTTGAAGAGTGAGCAAGCATTATGAAGTGAAGTGTCAGTGGCTCAGTAGGTAGCACACTCACCTCTGAGGCCTCGAGAACAGAGGACTGTGGGTTCAGTTCCCACATCTGACACTTGGGTTAATATCCCAGTACTGACACTGTAGTGCAACATGAGAGGGGTGCTGCACTTCTGAGGTGCCGTCTTTCGGATGAGATGTTAAACCAAGGTCCCATCAGCCTGGATTGGTGATAGTTCAGGTGGATGTTAAAGATCCCATAGCACTTATCGAAAAGAGTATGGTAATTTCCCTGGTGTCCTGGTCAAATTTCCCTCATTTACTAAAAAAATACCACCAACAGGTTAATCTGGTTCAAGGTCTGTTGGCATTCATCTGTATCCTCATCCCCCCGGGTCATGCCTGAAAATAGACAGGATTTGTCTAGTGCACTTACCCGGTCAACAAAAACTAAATAAATGAAAGGAACTGTATGGTGACTGTTTAAACACATGGTTGCTCGCTCTCTTACTCAGTCCAGAGCAGATCCCAGAGCCGATCGCAGTGTTGGCTTGACAATAGTGGGGGTACAGCTTCAGTTTAGTTAACTTCTGAAGGGGACACAAGGCAGTTAGGGAGGCTGTGTGTGTCTTCAAGCAGAGAAAATAAATTGACTTCACATTGCAGCTTTTTTGCCAGGAAGCAATCGGTATCAGTGAACCATGAGACTGGCAGTTACAGTCTCTGCAGTTCATTGAAGCCACTCAGTTCAATGGAAAAAAAAACAGCCATGAAAATTAAATTTTTTTGTTCATGGAAAATGTGCCTTAAGCTTCACTTTCTTGATGGAATTGATGTTTGGGTGGTGGTGGTGATATCGTGGGGAGGGGGGCTAAATTCCTTTACAGCAGCAACTGAGTGTGGTGGTAACTCCTGGAGGGGAGGCATGATTTGTGACAGTCATGTCATCATTTGTGTGCCTAGACTTCATACAGTGGTGTTACACTTAGATAACATCATTGTCCAGGTATACACTAACCAATCAGAGCCCATCATGCTTTCTTTCCATTGTATAATTTTTATGTACATCATGAAGAGAGATTTTTTATTGGGATATCAATTGCCCCATAATGCTATGAGACAGAAGAGCAAAGACCATAAAGTTATTTTATGATTTGCAATTTTACACAAGTTACACATGAAATCTAGATTAGCAAATGCATGCCGCACATAATTCTCTGAAGGTGGATATATGTACCACAGAGGGAATTTAGCAACCAGAAAGGACTATATTTTTATATCCATAACAAAGAAAATTGAACAAAACAAACTAATACCGACTGAAACTTCAGACTACATGCTATTAGGCTGTTCCATTTTTACTTCCCCAAAACAAAAATCAGGAAAAATAATATGGAGATTCAATAACTCTTTATCAGAGAATCCAAACTTTTGTGCAAGGCTTAGAGAACTTCTCTGGCAAGGGAAACTGTTAAATGTTTCTATGATGACTTATCCTTTTTGGTGGGAGGACACCAAGAAGGACATTAGCAGTTTACTTAAATATTTACCAATACTATGCAAAAAAAAAAAAGATTATTTAAATGGTCTAGATGTGACACTACAATTGTATCATTTATTAAATTTGCAACATGATGGTCACATAAATCTTGGTAATAAAATGCAAAATGTAAAACAGGAAATAATGGCTCTGCTGTATGACAGAGCAAAAACTCTCTTTTTAGAACAAAAATATGAAGCCATGGGTAAATCTCTCCCAGAATAGATATTTCAGATTTGCAAAGACAGCATTAATAAACAGTATATGGACTCCCTTACTGATAAAGAAGTGTCACTTCAAATCTGTAATGATAAACCATTAAATGTAATACTAGAACATCTGATGGATATGACAGGCACCACTTGTATGGTAACACATCTAGTCACAAGCAAATTGATGAAATCCAATTCCCACAGATTTTGGCACAAGATGCAGATATTATTATTGCACTGATTACAGATGAAGAAGTTTGTTTGACTATAAAATCAGAAAACACTAACGTCTCTCCAGATATGGATGGTTTATGTACTGAAATATTCCAATCTCAAATTGAGATAAATACTCCTATGCTTACAGAAACTTAACATTTTTTATTTTCGGACGCATTGTAAGGAGGCATCTATTGGAACAGCTGCCTGATTTTTATTTTTAAGAAGGGTGATCATTAAAACATCAAAGCTGGAGACATATCTGTCTCATTAGTTTGGATGCCAAAATATTAGCTAAAGTCATTGGAAAGAAAATGGCTGTTGTTCTTTGGTATCTGTTACTTTCCACTCAGATACACATTATTCCAGGTCAGAAGATTTAGTTTATTACTCCTCCATGAAATTACATAGGTAGTTACCAAGATAATACACCTGGTTTTGTACTTTCCCTGAATCAGGAAAAAGCATTTGGCAGGATACCACATTAGTTCATTTTCCTTTTACTCCAACAGTGCAGGTTTCCCTCTGTTTTTGTAAAATGGATTGTTACATTATAGCCATATGACACTTGCATCAGATATTAATAGCTGGCTCAGAAGACAATTTTTATTACTGAGAGGTGTGAGATGGGGTGTCCCTTAAATCCCATCCTTTATATTCTAACTTTGAATCTGCTGCTGCACTTTATTGAACAAAATCCGGATATAGATGGGATTGTAAATCCAAATGCTAATTTAATAGTCAAGTCAGCAGCTTATGCAGATGATATCTGTGTTTTGTTTTTTGTTTTGTAAAAGGATGAGCATGCAGGAATATGTACTATGCAAACACATCAAAAGCTTTTAGAAATAGCAGGATAACAGATTAACATTAGTGATGGGCAAAGTGGCCCCAATTTGCTCCGCGGAGTGATTCACAGAGTGAAGGCGAATTTGAGGAGTACTCTGCAAAGCAAAGCGGAGTACGTCGCGTTATTAATGAGTAACACAAAGCCCATTGAAAACAATGACTTCACATTACTCCACCTTCCCAAATGACTACTCCATCAATTCTTAAGGCAAAGTACATTGACAACAATGTACTTCTCCTTACTTCACCTTGTTTTTAAGCTCCAAAGGCGAATTTTGTGGTGTTTCATGGGATTTCAGGTCACATGGGCTCTAGATTGTTCTGCACAGCCTCAGTTTTGGGTGGTGTGTGTAGGAAGCTGTAGGAGGCAATCTGCTCTGAGAGCTCTCTGCAATTCAAACCTTCAAAAAGCTGTTAAAAAAAGCCTTTCTGAGTCATTTTTTTTGGCGAAACTTTAGTTAATTGATTATAGGAAACCCTCCTGTGCTCATATCATCGAGTGTTTATTGTTTGTGTATGGATTTTGAATGTTAATGTACAACATTCAGTCTGTGTACTGAGAGACAGTGGAAGTGTGCTTTGGGGGAAGGGTGTATCTGTGGTGTAGGTAGATTAACTTGAAGAAAAAGACAGTGCTTTCTGTTTCGGTGATATTTTTCTTGTATAACTGAGTTAATGTACACACAGTAATATTTTCAATATTTCTTGTCATTTTTTTTGCTGATTGTTGTAGTGCAGCAGGGCATAATTTTAGTTTGTTTAAAATATGTGGTTATATTACTGAAGTTTTCAATTTGCATGCATTACTTAGTGTGTGTGTGAGTATGTGTGTGACACGTCATCGAATCAGACACCTTTTATTGTGCCACATAATAATTTCAGCAATGTGAAGCTGCTATCCACTGCAGCTGCGTGATTTTTGTACTTCTTTGTGGTACCTTTACTGGTACTAGTACTAATGAGTGTTACTGCCACAGTGCATAATTTTAGTCTGTTTAAAATATGTGGTTATAGTACTGAAGTTTTCAATTTGCTATGCTTTACTTGGTGTGTGTGAGTATGTGTGTGATGTGTGTCATCAATTCAGACACCTTTTATTGTGCCACATAGTAATTTCAGCAATGTGAAGCTGCTATCCACTGCAGCTGTGTGATTTTTGTACTTCTTTGTGGTATCTTTACTGGTACTAGTACTAGTGACTGTTACTGCAGCAGAGCAATACACTGCCCCCCCCCCCCAGGGCCTGCCCCAATCAGCAAAGGTATTCTTTTCCAGTTTTGAATTTCTGATGGTGAGCAATGGTTAGGTGTTGTGCCTTTGTGTCTGCAGCTGTTCAGTGCACAGTGCAATCTTAATCTGTCTGTGCATTTTCATCTCTTTAGGGCCCAATCTCCATCTGTAACTTAAGTCACAGTTGTTTCTTTGCCTTCCCTTCAGAGTACTGGACAGGTGTGGTGCTTAATTCTGCACAAACATTGTACTCATTAATATGCGTTTTTAAGTCAGGACCATCATCACAAGTCACTAGTGATACAAATCATGTTCTTCATCATCACGGTCACAAATGCAGTCACAAATCACGATTCACGATCATTCACATTGCGAATCACAACATTAATTTTTTTCTAGTTACTTGGATGTATTGTAAGCCTGTTTTGTAGTATCTCTCCATGCTTTACCACCCCACCATTGTACTCATTAATGTTTGTTTTTAAGTCAGGAAGTTGGACAGTGTCTGCAGTACATACACAGACTGGAAAGAAGACTGAATGCACACATCCAGTTTAGTACAGTATACTTGCACTGCTCAGAATACAAGTGTCATGCATACAGAAGACAACAAAAAAGGGCATAATTACATACAAGTTTCAGAGATGGTGGAGGAATTCATTTTATAACACAGCAAGAAAGGTGTGGAGGGGCACATGGTGTGAGGAAAAAAAAATCTGGGATCCCATGGTGATCCAGCAGCAGTTCCAGCATGGACATAATTTGCAACTGATGTTCCTCTATGTGATCCAGCCCCTGCTCCACAGCACTCACCCTCTCGTTGTTATCCTCAACAGCACTCCAGAGAACTGCAAAGTCAGCCTGTGTTACATGCAGTTCTTTGGGGTCCACACATTCTACAGGATGACCTGCTGGTGGTGGTGGAGGGGGTGGTGGGGGTGCTGGTGGAGCAGCAGGTGCTGCTGTGGCCCTCCTCTTCTTAGGGATGTTGCAATGTACAACTGCACCTTCTGCCACAGAATGGCCAGCAGGTGCAGGCATGATCTGTTCTGTGGCAGCCTGCCACTCCAACTGCTGGTGATTGAGCACATGTGTCCACTGGCCATCAGTCCCCAGGTGAGTCCCACGGGGGCCATGGCACACCTCCACCTCACATAGGCAGCACTTGACCACAGTGCTGTCCCCCCCACACAGTAAAAAAACTGCCAAACAGTGGAGATGTGGGAAGGTCCAGGCACAGGCAGGGGATGGCCAGATGAACTGGTAGTCAGCTGTTCACAGTGCTGAACAGGGATGGGATCCACACCTGGTCCCCAGGGGAATAGGCACATCCTGCTCCAGAGAACCTGGGCTTAGTGGTGGTGGTGGTTCAACTGCCTCAGAGTCAGGACAGGAGGCGGTGCTAGTCCTGCTTCTGGGGGGGGGGAACACTCACAAGTATTAAGCGGTCCAACAAGAATGGGTGCCCATGCCCTCCACACATGTACATCGTATGATGATGGTGGTGGTGGTTGAACTGCCTCAGAGTCAGCAGGTGGTGCTGGTCCTGCTTCCAGGGGTTGGACACTCACAAGTTTAGAGCAGACCAACACAAATGGGCGCCCATGCCACCCCACACATGCACTTGGTACGACGCATACTACCACACTCTCGCAGAACTGCCACCACCCCAGACATTCCCTCATCCTACTCCATCTCTCCTACTAAGCTCCCTCAGTACGAGCAATTACTACTTACACTGTCACACAACACATACACACACAGTCACACAGACAAACAACTAACTACTTATACAGGTAAGAAAAAAAATTTAGAGAAAGAACAAATTAAGTAAAAAACAGTACAGAAAAGACAAAAAATGTAGCTTTTAAAAAAGCTGCTGGGTCTAAATAAAAGTTTAAATCTCCTCCTCGTTCTGATCTCAAAGTATCAGCAGTCACAAAACATACTACTCTCTCTCCGTCTGCACAGGAGAAAGTAAAAGTATCTGCTTATATGACTCACTTTCTTTCTGCCTACTTAAAGAGTATGTGATTTACAGTACTACAAGCCATGTGATCTGTGGGGTGGGGGCTGCCAAATCTGAAACACCAAGTGGATCACTTAGAATTATAATGAGGAATGCAAAGTCCATTAAAAACGATGACTTCACCTTACTTCGCATTGCCATTCCACCTTAATGCGAAGTGATAATGACAAGGCGGAGTGAGCACTTTGCATTGCTCACTCCATGTAGCGGATTGGCAATGTGAAGTGCCCACTTCGCGTTCACTTTGCCAGTGGAATTTAAATTCACTGCTTCTCTAATTAACATGGAGAAATGTGTAGGAATAACCTTGAGACAAACTGCTGGAAACATACTGTACCAGATATAATGTATCAGAAATTGATTTGATTAAACTGACTATATCCCCTACTAAAACATTTGGAGTCTACCTGGAAATGATAAGATAGCCATTACAAACTGGGAAAAGGCAAAAGAGATTCGCACAACAAATGTATCTATGTGAAAACTGGCAATTGTATAAAAATAATTAAATTAGTATCATGAATTTTCTTATTCCCATTTTTTCATATGTGGGTACATTACTGTATATCTTCTATCAGTTTTGCTTGAACCAAAACTTCTCTGCCTTTTATTTTCCATAAGTTCTGGGGTAGTAGGCTCAGTCTTGTCAAAGGCGATATCACCTATCTTCCATTATAACAAGAAGGTCTAGGTATGGTTAACCCAATTAGCTTTTATATGAGTATTTTCTGCAGCATAATATTGCATCATGGTTTGAAGGAGGACAACAACTCTGAAAAAGATGGGCAAATGTATGGCTGGAACCTCTTTTGATGGACTAGGTAATGAAAAACCCAGATTATTTAAAAATGTTGTAACTCCAGTTGTCATATATGTACTGTATGATGGGTGAGTGAAATTACATATTACCAGCATGCAAACCCAGTGGAGGAATACTTTATATCATTCCATGCAACTCAGCGGTTTTGCTACTCTGCTGTGATAGAAGTTCAAATGACAACATGCAATAATAAAAACTGGGCATTACAATATATGACACATAAAATAATTCCCAAACATATGTGAGACTTTGTCTGGTTCAGTTGTCATGGAAATCTGAATATGAGAGATAACCAAAAAATGCAAAAGTACTTTTAAAAGATTCTGCCCCGGCTGTATTTGAGACTATGGAGCATTTTTTTCATTGCATGCTATTGTACCTTTTTGGTCTCAACTGGGTACAGCTTGGAGTGATCATTGGTGGAACATTATAAATTATGATATTTGTTCTTCAGAGACCTTTCACACTTACAGTACCACATGGATATTATCATACTATTGTTTTAATTGTGCTGACCTATACTAAATGTTGTATTTTGCAAGACAGATGTAAATTGATACTCTAATTAGAGTAGAACAGAACTCTTTAATACATATGATAGAATCAGCAGCTTGGAATATTCATACTTTAGAAGCCTGATCTACACTTTAAACTAGTTGGTATAATAGACAGAAAAAGTTCCACTGGGTGTTACTGTGAAATAAGATTAGTGACACTCTGGGCCATGTTGTTGTTGTATCTACATATATTCTGATATACACTGATTTGGGTGACGTGTATATAACTTGTAATGCACTTGTGAATTGTTCATAATACAGATTTACTTTCTTTTCCTTGATAAGTGTCATAGGATCTTTAACTTCCACCTGGACAATGGCCAGTGATAGGCAGAAGAGACCTTGATTTATTGTTTCATCTGAAGGATGATCCCTGAGACTAAAGTATTGAAGTTGATATTTTTAATACTAGTAAAGTCAAAATTGCTTTACTACTACGTTATGAAGAAATTTCATGGATGCATTTAGTGGTACTGGGTTTAAGACAGACACCAGGGTAGAATGATTTGTGGCTCAGAAAAAAAATGCTCACATTTTGTTGGGATAACAAACACCTTCACTAAGAATCTTTGATACAGGGATTGAGGTTTGAGACTAATGATGCCCCACTGGTGTCTGCACTGATTCTTGCATGTGGTACAAACTGTTAAATGAGATATAAAATGAAAAAAGATGACACCATACCTTAATTTATGATGGATAACATAAGAAAGCAAATGGATTACAAATAAATATTTTCAACAGATTATGTATGCATTTTGTCTGAATGTCATTTTATACAGAATGAACCTGAGATATTATCTTGAAGGATAGTACTAAAACTCAGGGAGATATTACCATAACAGTGTAAGTATTATACAGTAAAACACTATCATGCATGGAAATCGATGCCTGGAACAGCACTGTTGTACTGCAGTGGTGACGTTAGGATGTTTTTGTGCTGCACTAGCAATGTCACAACTGCAGTACAACATAGAACATGGTCGCGTGGGTGCTTTTTCTCAAACACATCAGAGGTCAAGTGCATCGGTGATCCCCTGGCTGCAGCAATTGCCGAACTTACATGAGTTTAAGCTTATGGTTGCCCATATGCTATAAAAGATTGTGTATGAGCAACCATACACATGAAAGGCTGTTTTTTAATCTTGAAGTTTCCTTGGGTCCAACCTTGTTGTGTTTGGCTGCTGAAGCACAATACTCTATTTTCCACTATGTTGTTTTTTAAGCTAACCCTCACTAAGATGAGTTGTTCTGAAACAGATATAATTTTATTAATTATAAACTCTATTGATGTACAGTGGACATCATATGTATGAAGTTGTTGATATTTTCTTTTATTTTTTAAACAGGAAGTCATTTTTCCCTGATGAAGCCAGTGTTGGGGTGAATGTTGGGTTGACGAGGATGACCACTGTGGTGATGCCTATTGTAATTAAAAAATAGTTACTGAAGAAGTGATAAAGATTTTTGAGTGTGGCTAATTTGCATTGATTTACTTTCTTGATTTGGCCGCTATCTGCCCCAAAACTAAAAAGGAATATCATATTGGAGAAAGAAAAGGGTACCCAGAGGAACTTTCCTGTCTACATGTGGAACAATTTTTTTTGACCTCCTGCTCAGTAACATACCATATGATGTTATCAATATCCAGATATGTGAACCACTTACATCTAGCTACAACAAAATGGTCACATTCTTGCTAAACAGGAACTGCACAGAATAAATGGATATACAACCTCCTATAGTTACTGGCAGACTTTGGTCCCCCCTCCAAAATGTATGGGATAGTAATGGGAAAAGAGGCAACAGAAAGTAGAAGAAAATCTGGTGAAACAGTGTAAACTAGCTATGTATCTCAATCACAGTGTGTCCTCCTCACTGGCTTCCCATCTCTGTACCTGAGCAAGGGAGTGACAGACTACTGTGCAAGTGTGTCTGTGGCAGAGAGGTTGGCACATGGGAGGGCTCTTACTTCACTGTTTAGTATATATGGCTATTATAAATAGCTCCAAATTTTACAGTGTGGAGACCTTCACCGTGGCAGGTATGAAGTTACTTTTGTCATACCATGTGCAGGGGCAAGGAACTTGCTTCTTACTTTGCCCTCACATTCACTCATGAAACATATGCACATTGCCTGCTTCTTGCAGCCTTCTCCATCATAGAGCCATATCTGGTTTGGCTTGAACTTGGGCTTGCAGTATAGCCTAGAGGTTAGAGTAATGAGCTGTGAATAAGCTTGGTACATCCAGCAGAGAGACCTATGTTTGATTCCCACAATTTCCACTTGAATACTGTGTGACTCTGAACAAGTCACTTAACCTCCGGGGTCACCCCGGTAAAGCAGGCACCTGTGCCTAGAGGGCCTTACCTGGTTAAAAGAGAATAACATAAGAACTTCATCACAGATGGCAATCCATTGTGCCTTTCATGTCTTTTCTGTGAAATGCACTGGTCCAGACACACCAATGCACAAGGAAGGGGCTCCATGATGTACCATATTAATGCAGACAGCACGGAAGGAAGGATTTCCTGCTAGACATCAGGAGCTACTGGCAGAAGCTTAGGTATAGGGAGAGAGTGGCAGCTTTCAGCCATTAAGGCAAGTTCTTTCTCTGTAAAGAAGGGCAAATGACTTGTCATTATGCAGTGCTATAGAGCACTACAAGATCTTTAGCACTGCATTATAGCTGCTCAGCAGTCAGTATCCCACTCAGTGGACATCTCATAAATGGAACAAACTGAGTAATTCCCTTCTTTGGGTTTGGCCATGTCCTCGACACCCCTGTATTACAAAAATGTCTACTTTTATAAGCATTCTTAAATGTCTTCTTTTGTCTATCCCCAGCAGTAACAAGCTTTCAGGACCAAAACAGGTCCTTTTTCAGGGAAATGATAACATTCCAGTGTCTCAAAGCTTATATACATTAGGTTATACTAATCAAAGCCTGTTACACAGAAACAAGACACTTAAAAATGATGTATTACAGCAGAAGTAGGTGTCCACATAAACTTGCCTTTAAGGATGGGTATAACACTTAGATTTGACAAACAAGGGTTATTTAAGCAATAATGCATGACAGGGTGTGTGTTGTGCTGGGATAACATCATGCCTGGGGTGATTAGGCACAAGGCTGCAGGCTGAGTGCGAATAATCACCCCAGGCGTGATGTTATCCCAGCACAACACACACCCTGAAGTGCAATATTGCTATTATACAATGGCTCTCCTACAATAAAATACAAAAGAAAATTATTAAAATATGATTAAAAGTATTTTTGACTCATTTCTTTACTGAGTAAGTATACCTGGAGGAGAAATAGTCCTGCTGACTATATTTTTGCCCTTTAGATTGTTTTGCTGTTTTCTTTTTTTCCCCACAGTGGGCTTCTTGTATGTTTACCACCCCCACGCCTGCCCCCCAACACACACACACACAGAACTGTTTCATGCTGTACAAGTTTAATTGAGCTGGTCCTGGTGCCCAGTGAAGATGTTTGATTTTGAATGATGAGAATGCTGCTCCTAAAATTTATACCAGATACAACATACATGGTTTAGTATTCTTGTAAGGTAAAGGCATTATAGTCCAGCGAAGAGATTAGTTGAAGTAGACGCTACAAGTGAAGAGACATACATAGTCAATTTAAAAAGACCCAGGCGCATCAAGGGGGAGACATGTGTCGGGAGAAGTGGGCAGCCAGTCGGGGGTCTGGAACTGGGATAATACTAGGGGTGAAGAAATGAGATGCAGTGGGTATACAAGGAATAGGTGGGTAAGGGAGGGTGAGATTTAGGGCGGTAGATAAGTAGGTGGCTCAAGGACAAGTTATGCACTGATACAAGAAGCAAGGAGGATGGAAAAAGCAGGGAGGATGTGGAAGGGGGGGTGTAAGTAAGCTAGGATCATTGGAAGCAGTTGCAGGCTTCTGTAATATTTTGAGTATAATGTCTTACACACAGTGAGACTAACAGGAGTCATCAGTTTCAATGATTTCTGTAGCACATTCCAGAGCTAGGATCGTTGGAAGCAGTTGCAGGCTTCTGTAATGTATTTTGAGTATAAGGACTTAAACACAGTAATACTAACAGAAGTCCTCAGTTTCAGTGATTTCTGTAGCACATTCCAGAGTGACGGTAGAATGAATCCTATGGCAGCTCTCCCAAAACGTGTTAGGGCTTTGGGCACTTTCAGAGAAATCAATGCATAGCTTCTTAGGGCATAGGTTCCAGGCAAATTGAGAGTCAGGTAATCAACAGTGTACTGTGGAAGTTTGCCAGTGATAGCTCTGTATGTCCAGAGAGCTGCATTTTTATTTCATTTGTATTGTAGAAAGGTCCAACCTACGGCCGCATATAAAGAGCAGTGATGGGTGGAGAAGGGGAGACCAGTGATGAAGCGCAGGGCTCTGTGGTTCTGTGGCAACTAGTGTAGGATCAGAAGGGCCATTTTATAAACAAAAGTGTCTTCCAAAGAAACAAAGTGGTATTAGATACTACTGAACTACAAAATAGGAGTTACAGTGTTATAATTAATGGGTTGCATTTTTTCCCATTGAAAAAGCCGTGCATTAAATACCATAATACACATATGTGTATTATGGCATTGTTTTAATACACGGCTGTTTGTGTTAGACTGTCAGAGGTACCCGAGAAGAGCCAGTGGTCCGGATCACTGCTGTGCACTAAAGTTCTCCATCTTTTTATTTTAAAAATAGCTTTGGTCCCTCATTGGTTGCACTAAAAAGGGAAGCCACATACATAAGGCTGGACGAGACAGGAGCATCAAGAGCAGCAAGGCCTCCAAGTTGTCCCTCCTACTGCCTGTCTCCAGTGAACCTCGCCAAACAGTATGTCTTGCCTCCTCCTCCTCTAACTTCACCACAAGCTGGGGCAGAGAGTAGGCGGTAGCACCACTGGACAGGTGCTGACCACCTGGATCAAACTAAATAAATAAATAAAAACTTTTTATTTTCGCACTGCAGAGCATACACAGCAGCAGACGGGAGTCGGCAAAAAAATGCAACCCCTTAAATTATATAAAACAAAATATGGGGTGCAGTGTATAAATTCAAATTTAATACACACCCTCATTGTTGGATGGCTACCACAAACCCCTCAGGCTTTGCCCTCGCAGTTTATGTGCCATCCAACAACTGAGGTGTGTATTAAATATAAGATAAAGTATGGGGTGCAGTGTGTTATGAGAATTTAACACACACCCGAGTTGTTGGATGTCACATAAACCCCGAGGGCGAAGCCCGAGGGGTTTATAAATGCCATCCAACAATGAGGGTGTGTGTTAAATTCGAGTTTAACACACTGCACCCCATATTTTATTTTATTTTATATAATTGAAGGGCTCCATTTTTTCTATGGTGAGACTTGAGTTTGCAAAAAAAGACTTGGTGGCTTACCTTGCAGATGAACAACGTTTATTTCTGTGAAGAAAACAGAATTGTGCTTGAACGTTAACTATTTATTTAAAATGTTAATCAAATAAAGTGGATACAGCAGTTAGAAGTCCATGAGTGTGGAGATTGTGTGGTATAGTTTCCTGTTTCTGCAGTGATGTAGTCCTTTGACCTGCAGAGGAAAGGTTAGGGTTGAAAGGGAGAGAGTTAGGGATCGTGGCAAAAGTGTGAATTGCATAAGTTAGGCTCGGAAGAATAAAATGTAATATTTGTATGTTTTAGGCGACTGAATACGCGATGGAGGTAACGATGACAAGTAAGTGTTTTTCTCGTTAGTAATGTCTGAGGTAGAATGACAGTTGGAAGCTGGTGCTCTGTTTACTTGTCTCGAGTGCTTTGCTATGCAGAGGGAGCGTGTGAATGCCGTAACACCTACTCAGGTGTTACAGTATTTAACACACGCTTTTCTCTATGAGAAAAAATGGAGACCGTTAATTATATTCTCATAACACACTGCACCCCATACTTTATCCTATATATCATGTCTGAAGTGTAACTGTATTGTTAAATTCTACCATTACATTATTTCAAATATCTTCTAAAGGCAACTCACCATATACCGATTAGTAGCGTGTAGCACAAAACATCTGTCTGTGTCTTCTGTTTTCAGCCTTCGCAAAGTGGTGGGAGGCCATTTGGCATCATACACCCTTGCTTTAATCAGAAGCAGTATAAATTATTTTGTGATGATTTGCATATACTTCCCACAGTGCTTTGTATGATGGGGATATGTGTAATTTTACATTTCTTTGAAACCTGATTTTCATGCCAATGCCCTTTCTAGGTAATCCTTTCCTCAGTGCATTTGTGCTGAGGTTCTTTGACTTAGATCACTACATGCTGGGTGATTTCGCTATCATATGCAATCTGATATGTTTTATAAGTAAGTGGATTGTCATGTGTACTGGTAATGAACAGTGTCATCTTGGGTCATATTAGAGACTCAAGAACTATGGGGTAAAGTTGAACAGTTCTGGAACCCTAAGATGTCATAAGATCACACTACTGAAGAGGCAACAACCATCTGGGACAGCCACTTCGCTTGATTGAGCAATTCTTTTTTATCGCAGCTCTGACCAACAACAACAGTGTAACACTGGCAAACACGAATATCCACCCCCTCCAATCCAATTGCAAAATGCTTTACCAGGAAAGGAATACAATCAAGCCACATTCAATATTTTATTTTTGTAATTATAAAACATAAAACAATCCTCAAAACAAGCTGGAACAAGCAACTTTCCGTGATGGTCCTCGCGTCTTTGATTGGTTTTACCCACAGAAGAGATAAGGATGCAGCAGGACTAGAGAAATTTAAATCAAGTTTACTATATTTGTGAAACAAATAATGGTGTAATTGTTACTGTTGTGTGACCTGCTAAATTTCCATTAGGAGGTACAACAAAAGGTCTTCAGCAGTCTCTTAATTGTATCTCTGTTCCCCAACTCTCACCTACACACACATACACACACACACAACATGTATAACAAACCTAGACTAGCTGTTCTGAGGCAAAACATTACAGTGTGGCATTTTTATTTCCAGACATTTGTTTAAGCACTTTACTTATGTGGTCAGATTCTTCTGAGTAACACTCTTCCCCTGTTTTCTTGTACTTGTTTCCGATTCCTGATGGAACAGTATCACAGACAACAGGACAAAAACTTTAGTGTGCTTATGGACGTCATTTTTCATTTATTTTCTTATTTGTGGAGTGGGTGCCTGAGTTATTTGGCAACATTGATATCAATAGGAACTGAAGTGACAGAAACTAACAGTAGAATTTAGGATATACCGAATTCTATGTGAGGAGATGACAGACACAAAATACAATATTTTTCAAACTAAAAGAAATCACACAAGTAATACTGTTTATGATGTTTTACAAATGTAATCATTTTGGGAGAGTAGAGAATGCAAAACATATAGGATAGTGCATGGGGAACAGTTGACAACAGGGCTATTCTTTCACCGAGTTGGCACTATGACGACGGATTACCTCGAGAGCACAGCTCGAGAGGTAATCTGTCGTCATAGTGCCAACGAGGTGTAAGATTAGCTCTGTTGTCAACTGTTCCCCATGCACTTTTCTTTATAGTGTATGGTGGAATGGCATTTTTTTGGGGGAAAAATATCACTACAGCATGTTTCTGCTTCAAAACATTTTTACTGGGTTACTAGAAGGAAAACAGAACTTTACATTTTGAAAGTTTTCACGCTTGACATTTTAACTGTGTAAGAACTTTTCATTTTGAACGTTTTAACACTGAACATTTAAACAGTGGGTCTAACTCTGTAGTGGAGATATCATGTATTGCCCAATGCTCGTTGTTGTCTCTCAGGAAACTATGTAATTGCTGCATGTCATTTCTCAGTTTTTTTTGCCGTTTTTTTGTTTTCCTGATCGAGGATGAATCTATCCCATTCCGATAGTGGATTTGATGGTACTGCCATCGACATTGCTGCTTTCGCTATGTGTCCTGTCTATGGAGTGAGCCCTAACTGTCAAATAATGCTCATGGACACAGTGTGTGACGTGCGCAGTGCAGTAGAACAAAAAATTGTTCTGCTGCACTGCGAACGTCACTAGTGTAGGAGAACAACATTTCAACAGCGATGGATTTCGGTGGAGAACGATGTTTCACCATACACTATATGTCTGTTCTCAGTTGTGTATGCAGCCTTGTTTCAAATTAAATACCGTCTTAAAAAGCAGCAGTGAATGGTAATGGTGAAAATTTAAACTGATACTTTTGTTTATTCTAGTTTAGATTGCCCAGTATCTCTTGGCTTGTATGACACCCTATTTCCACAATTTGAGTCTGCTTTAGTGCTTTTTCTCACTTTTGAAATAATAAAAGGAGTGCTCCTTTTAATATGGCTTGGGCAAGGTTTTCATCAGTATTCTCAGCTGTTTTTGTATTTCAGTTTTTTTTAAATCAATTATGTTATGACTAAAATGAACTATTATGCAGCAGGCTATGCTTCTTGACCTTATGGGATGGTAGAAGTTCAAAAGCAGCTGCAAATATTGATGAAAACCTAGTCCAAGCCATATTAAAAGAAGCACTTTTTTATTACTTCAAATGTAAAAAAGTACTAAAGCTGTTGCAAAATGGAGAAAGAAGGGTATACAAGTCAGGAGATAAGGTGCAATCTAAAATAGAATAGAAAATTATAGGTCAACATTTTCACAGTGATCATGCACTGCTGCTATATTAAAAAACTATAGATAGATAGATAGATAGATAGATAGATAGATAGATAGATAGATAGAAAGTAGAGATGCAGCAAATTTAAAATCCGCTGGCGAAGTGCTGCAGCGAGGTGGGCATACAGTAGCCAACCACGCCATGCGGAGTAGGCAATGCAAAGTGCTACTCCGCTTCTTGTCATTACCACTTCTGTGGGCTGAATGACAACGCGAAGTAAGGCGAAGTCATTGATTTCAATGGACTTTGCGTTCCTCATTATGATTCTAAGTGATCCACTTGGTGTTTCAGACTTGGCAGCCCCCCCACACATCACATGGCTTAAAGTACTGTAAGTCACATGTTCTCTAGCCAGGCAGGAAGGAAGTGAGTCACACAGACAGTTTCACTTTCTCCTGTGCAGACTGAGAGAGAGGAGTGTGTACTAGAGAGAGGAGTGTTTTGATTGCAGGGGAGGAGAGTTAAAATTTGATAGTTAACCCAACAGCTTTTTTAAAAGCTACACTTTTTTGTCTTTTCTTTACTGTTTTTTACTTAATTTATTCTTTCTGTAAATTTTGTTTTTCTTACCTCTATACTTACTTAGTTGTTTGTCTGTGTGTGTGTAAATGTGTGTGTTGTGCTTGTGTTGTGTGACAGAGTAGTGATTGCTTGGGCTGAGGGAGCACAGTAGGACAGATGGAGCAGGGTGAGGGAATGTCTGTGGTGGGGCAGCTCTGGGAGAGCATGGTAGTATGTGTCATACCAAGTGCATGTGTGGGGTGGCATGGGCACCCATTTGTGTTGGTCTGCTCTAAACTTGTAAGTGTCCAACCCCTGGAAGCAGGACCAGCACCATCTCCTGACTCTGAGGCAGTTCAACCACCACCACCACCAAGTCCAGCACACGGTCCTTTGGAGCAGGATGTGCCTGTTTCCCCAGGTCCAGGTGTGGATCCCATCAGTGTTGAGCAGTGTGAGCAGCCTACTGCCAGTTCATCTGGCCCTCCCCTGCATGTGCCTGGTCCGCCCCTCACCTCCATTGTTTGGCAGTTTTTTCACTGTGTCGGGGGGGACAGCAGTTTGGTGAAGTGTCGCCTATGTGTGGTGGAGGTGTGCCGTGGCCCCCGGGGGAGTCACCTCGGGACTGGGTGCCAGCGCACCCCTATGCTTAATCACCACCAGTTGGAGTGGCAGGCTTTCCACAGAATGGACCATGTCTGCACCTGCTGGCCATTCCGTGGCAGAGGGTGCCGCTGTGCATGGCGGCATCCCTAAGAAGAGGAGGGCCACAGCAGCACTTGTTGCTCCACCAGCACCCCTACCACCACCACCACCACCACCACCAGCAGGTCAGTCTGTTGAACAAGTGGATACCAGAGAAGTGCATGTAACACTGTCTGACTTGGCAGCTCTCTGGAGTGCTGTTGAGGAGAACAGCGAGAGGATGAGTGCTGTGGAGCAGCGGCTGGATGACATAGAGGGACATCAGCTTCAAATTATGTCCATGCTGGAAATGCTGCTGGATCACCATAGGATCCCACATTAGTTTTGTTTCCTCACACCATGTTCCCCCCAACACCTTCTTTGCTGTGTCATAAAATGTATTCCTCCACCATCCCTGACCCTTGTATGTAACTATGTCCTTTTTTTGTTGTCTTCGGTATGCTTTACACTTTGCATTCTGGGGCCCCTTCCTTCTGTTAAGTGTCTGTGTGTTTTGTGTGTGTGCACTGTTTTGATGCCTCATTTTTCTGCATCTGCAAAAGGCATCTGTCTTGTGTCCAGAAAATTGACAAGTGGTAACACAGTGAAATGAGAGTGTTTCAGCACAAAGTCCCCCAGAATTAATGGCGCACTCAGTCATGTGCACAAAAGTGACACAGAGTCCCCAGATTTTTTTCTGCAGGCTTAAAATTCATCCTCCATGTGTCCAGAAAATTGACAAGTGGTAACAGAGTGAAATAAGAGTGTTTCAGCTCATACAAAGTCCCCAGAATTAATGGTGCACTCAGTCATGCACGCAGTGGTGGCACAGAGTCCCAGATTTTTTCTGCAGGACCAGAATGCATCCTCCATGTGTCCAGAAAATTGACAAGTGGTAACAGAGTGAATTGAGACTGTTTCAGCACATACAAAGTCCCCAGAATTAATGGTGCACTCAGTCATGTGCACAAAAGTGGCACAGAGTCCCCAGATTTTTTCTGCAGGCCCAGAATGCATCCTCCATGTGTCCAGAAAATTGACAAGTGGTAACAGAGTGAAATGAGACTGTTTCAGCACATACAAAGTTCCCCAGAATTAATGGCGCACTCAGTCATGCAGGCAGTGGCGGCACAGAGTTCCCAGATTTTTTCTGCAGGCCCACAATGTGTCCTCCTTGTGTGCAGAAAAGTGAAAACTGATCATCTCAACTGGATTGAAAGGTGCCCTTTGGATGTACAGTAATAGCCTTGGTGAGTAGATATACATATATATATATATATATATATATATATATAGATACAGTATATGGTTGTGTATTTTGTAGGTGATGATGATGGGGGTTGAACTTGACATGGACATGTACTCATGCTATTGTTCTGCATCACACAGGTGACTCCATCTCCGAACTGTTGCTGTGAACCTTCCAGTGCTCAATGAGAATTTTTTTGCACTTAAATGGAAATGGATAACTCTCAAGCACATGAAGGTAAGTATTTATTTTTTTTGTAGGGGGTCATATTTTCAGTATTGTCAGTAATGGTTTCTTATTTTTTTATTTCTTCACAGATTTCATCAGCATCCTTCTGGAGTCTGCTTGTTAATGATGATCATGGTCATCGAATGAAACGACTTCTGTGTGTTGCAAGTGTGCCCAAGCTCGGGTCGGGGGAAGGGTGTGCCTGATCATGTTGACAAACTTTTTTGGATAAGGCCGCTTTGACAGAACAACAAAGTATCTCAAATTTTCCTAAAAAAAGAAATGATTTACTTCTTAAAAGTTACAATTTCATTGTTATGTGTCCCTCCTTGGTTCTCAAATCTCAATCCCTATTGTCAAGTTACATTTCAGAGACACATCTTGTCAACTACTAAGGCAACCTGTTGTGTGCAATATTTGCAGCAGTCTTTACAAAGCAATGAAACGGATGAAATAAAATCTTCTTACTTAAAAGAATGGATTTCACATGGACATTACATCGCTTCCTCTCTGAACGGTATAGCTACAGCATCTTTCCCAACGTGTAATGGCGATGGAGCCTGTTTTTGTTCTCCTGTAAAAGAAACAAAAGAAGTGTACTGTATGCGTTTTGCCACTGCGGCTCTGAAAAGCTACAGAAAACAAAACAGACAACTTAATGAAGTGAGGCAGCATAACAAACATGAGTGCACATACTCACTTTATGGTTTAAATATTAAGAAACTGGTGGTGGTGGTGCACTGGTGGACTGGTGGTCCGTGGGGAGCAGACAGACTCATGGTTGCAGCAGACTTGGACATTATCAGTCCCGGTGGTGGTGGTCTGGGGTGGGCAGACAGACTCATGGTGGAAGCAGAGTTGGATAACATCAGTCCCGGTGGTGGTGGTGGTCCATGGGGGGCAGACAGACTCATGGTGGCAGCAGACTTGGATAACATCATTCCCGGTGGTGGTGGTCCATGGGGGGCAGACAGACTCATGGTGGCAGCAGACTTGGATAACATCAGTCCAGGTGGTGGTGGTCCAGGGTGGGCAGACAGACTCATGGTGGCAGCAGACTTGGATAACATCAGTCCCGGTGGTGGAGGTCTGGGGTGGGCAGACAGACTCATGGTGGCAGCAGAGTTGGATAACATCAGTCCTGGTGGTGGTGGTCCATGGGGGGGCAGACAGACTCATGTTAGCAGCAGACTTGAATATCATCAGTCCCAGTGGTGGTGGTCCAGGGTGGGCAGACAGACTCATGATGGCAGCAGACTTGGATAAGATCAGTCCCGGTGGTGGTGGTGGTCCATGGGGGGCAGACAGACTCATGGTGGCATCAGGCTTGGACATCAGTCCCAGGGGTGGTGGTCCATGGGGGGCAGACAGACTCATGGTAGCAGCAGACTTGGATAACATCAGTCCAGGTGGTGGTGGTCCAGGGTGGGCAGACATACTCATGGTGGCAGCAGACTTGGATAACATTAGTCCCAGTGGTGGTGGTCCATGGAGGGCAGACAGACTCATGGTGGCAGCAGACTTGGATAAGATCAGTCCTAGTGCTGGTGGTGGTCCATGGGGGGCAGACAGACTCATGGTGGCAGCAGACTTGGATAAGATCAGTCCTAGTGGTGGTGGTGGTCAATGGGGGCAGACAGATTCATGGTGGCAGCAGACTTGAATAACATCAGTCCCGGTGGTGGTGGTCCAGGGTGGGCAGACAGACTCATGGTGGCAACAGAGTTGGATAACATCAGTCCCGGTGGTGGTAGTGGTGGTCAATGGGGGCAGACAGATTCATGGTGGTAGCAGACTTGGATAATATCAGTCCCGGTGGTGGTGGTCTGGGGTGGGCAGACAGACTCATGGTGGAAGCAGAGTTGGATAACATCAGTCCCGGTGGTGGTCCATGGGGGGCAGACAGACTCATGGTGGCAGCAGACTTGAATAAACATCAGTCCTGGTGGTGGTGGTCCAGGGTGGGCAGACAGACTCATGGTGGCAACAGAGTTGGATAACATCAGTCCCGGTGGTGGTGGTGGTGGTCAATGGGGGCAGACAGATTCATGGTGGTAGCAGACTTGGATAATATCAGTCCCGGTGGTGGTGGTCTGGGGTGGGCAGACAGACTCATGGTGGCAACAGAACTGGATAACATCAGTCCCTGTGGTGGTGGTGGTCCATGGGGGTGCAGACAGACTCATGGTAGCAGCAGACTTGAATATCATCAATCCCGGTGGTGGTGGTCCGGGGTGGGCAGACAGACTCATGGTGGCAGCAGACTTGGATAACATCGGTCCCGGTGGTGGTGGTGATTCTTGGGGGGCAGACAGACTCATGGTGGTAGCAGACTTGGATAACATCAGTCCCGGTGGTGGTGGTGGTCCATGGTGGGCAGACAGACTCATGGTGGAAGCAGACTTGGATTACATCAGTCCTGGTGGTGGTGGTCCAGGGTGGGCAGACAGACTCACGGTGGCAACAGAGTTGGATAACATCAGTCCCAGTGGTGGTGGTCCATGGGGGGCAGACAGACTCATGGTGGCAACAGAGTTGGATAACATCAGTCCCGGTGGTGGTGGTGGTCAATGGGGGCAGACAGATTCATGGTGGCAGCAGACTTGAATAACATCAGTCCCGGTGGTGGTGGTCCAGGGTGGGCAGACAGACTCATGGTGGCAACAGAGTTGGATAACATCAGTCCCGGTGGTGGTGGTGGTCAATGGGGGCAGACAGATTCATGGTGGTAGCAGACTTGGATAATATCAGTCCTGGTGGTGGTGGTCTGGGGTGGGCAGACAGACTCATGGTGGAAGCAGAATTGGATAACATCAGTCCCGGTGGTGGTCCATGGGGGGCAGACAGACACATGGTGGCAGCAGACTTGGATAACATCAGTCCAGGTGGAGGTGGTCCGAGGTGGGCAGACAGACTCATGGTGGCAACAGAGTTGGATAACATCAGTCCCGGTGGTGGTGGTGGTGGTCCATGGTTGTGCATAAAGACTCATGGTGGCAGCAGACTTGGATAACATCAGTCCCAGTGGTGGTGGTGGTCTGGGGTGGGCAGACAGACTCATGGTGGCAACAGAACTGGATAACATCAGTCCCTGTGGTGGTGGTGGTGGTCCATGGGGGTGCAGACAGACTCATGGTAGCAGCAGACTTGAATATCATCAGTCCCGGTGGTGGTGGTCCGGGGTGGGCAGACAGACTCATGGTGGCAGCAGACTTGGATAACATCAGTCCCGGTGGTGGTGGTGATTCTTGGGGGGCAGACAGACTCATGGTGGTAGCAGACTTGGATAACATCAGTCCCGGTGGTGGTGGTGGTCCATGGTGGGCAGACAGACTCATGGTGGAAGCAGACTTGGATTACATCAGTCCCGGTGATGGTGGTCCAGGGTGGGCAGACATACTCACAGTGGCAACAGAGTTGGATAACATCAGTCCCGGTGGTGGTGGTGGTCAATGGGGGCAGACAGATTCATGGTGGTAGCAGACTTGGATAATATCAGTCCCGGTGATGGTGGTGGTTCACGGGGGGGGTAGACAGACTCTTGATAGCAGCAGAGTTGGATAACATCAGTCCCAGTGGTGGTGGTGGTCCATGGGGAGCAGACAGACTCATGGTGGCAGCAGACTTGGATAACATCAGTCCCAGTGGTGGTGGTGGTTCATGGGAGGAAGACAGAGTCATGGTAGCAGCAGATTTGGATAACATCAGTCCCGGTGGTGGTGGTGGTCCATGGTGGGCAGACAGACTCATGGTGGAAGCAGACTTGGATTACATCAGTCCCGGTGGTGGTGGTCCAGGGTGGGCAGACAGACTCATGGTGGCAGCAGAGTTGGATAACATCAGTCCTGGTGGTAATGGTGGTCCATGGGGGGTAGACAGACTCATGGTGGCAGCAGACTTGGATAACATCAGTCCCGGTGGTGGTGTCCGGGGTGGGCAGACAGACTCATGGTGGCAGCAGAGTTGGATAACATCAGTCCCAGTGGTGGTGGTGGTTCATGGGGGGCAGACAGACTCATGGTAGCAGCAGATTTGGATAACATCAGTCCCGGTGGTGGTGGTGGTCCATGGTGGGCAGACAGACTCATGGTGGAAGCAGACTTGGATAACATCAGTCCCGGTGGTGGTGGTGTTCCATAGGGGGCAGACATACTCATGGTGGCAGCAGACTTGGGTAACATCAGTCCCGGTGTTCTGGTGGTCCATGGGGGGCTGACAGACTCATGGTGGCAGCAGAGTTGGATAACATCAATCCCCGTGGTGGTGGTCGGGGGGCACACCACCTTTTAAATACTGCAGTTAAAACCTACCAACATTAACCACATCATCATCCTCATAAAGAAAACTGCCCTCACAGTCATCGATGTCTGAAGTCTGACCAAAGGGAAATTCTTTCTCCATTGTGTCATCATCTAAGTCAGTGGTGGGCCGTTTCAGGCAGCCACTGCCAGTGCCGCCAGGATGTTCCATTTCCACATCAGCAAGACCACCATGACTAGGCCGGGGTAGGAATACCGAGGTTTCAGTCTGTGCTGGTATGTGCCTCTCATTCGTTTTAATGAATGCTAGCAAAGTAACATTTGCAGGAGACAGGTTTGTCCGATGATCCCTGACTATTGCACCTGCTGAGCTGAATACCCTCTCAACATTTACACTAGAGGGTGGGCATGTGAGGTATTTCAGTGCCATTGCAGTCATCTCTGGCCATTCACTGACCTTTCCACTCCAGTACAAAAGAGGATCTTCACTTATTGTCAGATGCCTGTTTTCAGACAAATATGACTCAACCATTCTCTGTGCCGCACTAAGTACGATTGTTGATGCATCAGCCTGTTCCCTGGAATCATTGATTTCACAAATACCCACTTGGGACAAAGCCTCTCAAAGTGGGTTGATGCCAACCACTTTGGATAACAGACCACCAGGAACTACAGTCCCCTTACCCTTGCATCATATGCTTGCTGGTCCTCCAGCTACATCTTCAGCTGGATTATACTGCTGAGGTTTGCAAACCTTGGCACGTGACTTCTGTGCCCAATGAACCAAGCGAACCAGTTGACCACTGATGTTTTTTACCTGTTCAGGCCCTCCCTCCAGTACCAATGCAATTCCATGTTTGTATCGTGGGTCCAGCATTGTTGCCATGGCAAAGTTGTCGCTATGCTGAATGCTCACAATGTAACAATTGTGGTCGAATACTGTCAGCATGTGTTGCAGCAACATACTACTAACATTGTCTCCAGCAACATCAAGGCTATGCTGTACATTCACCAATGTCTGCCTCAGCACCTGCAGCAGTGGAACTGATTGGCTAATGGAGGCAGACTTGCCACTCACTGCCTATGTGGCATGTTCAAAATGCCACAAAATTGTTATTACAAAGTCCATGAGGCACCACTGTTCTGTCGTCATAGACTTGGAGGCCCCAGAACTGTCACGGCCAGTGTGCATAACAAGATATTCTGTGATGGCTTTGTATTGTTCTTACAACCACTCTGCCATGTATAATGTGGAGTTCCATCGAGTGACAACTTCCAGCTTCAAGCGGTGCTGAGGCAGACTGTTTTGTATCTGCAACTGCCGCAGTTGGTCACGAGCCCTTCCAGATCTTGAAAAGTGAGAGCAGATATGTCATGCAATGGTCAGCACTTCCTTTATGTCAGGGTGCTGAAGAAACTCCTGAACCACAAGATTTAAATAGTGGGCCATGCATGGAACACGAAAAAAAAACACCATTCGTGATGCATTTCACCACATTTGACCCATTGTCGCTTGCTATGAACCCAGCTCTCAGGGACAGAGGGTTTAGCCATCTGTCAATTTCAGTCAGTACCATGTCCAACATGTTCTCACCAGTGTGTGAATAGGTCACACTGTGCATAGCAATTGTTGCATGCTGGCGAATTCCTGGAAGATTGCTACCATGACAATTCACCTTCCTGCACTGAATATTCACAATACCAGCATCACAAACAACCCCCAGCACCTGCACCCAGTGTGCAGTTATACACAGATATGAAATCTCCGCTGTTTTGCCACTTGTCCACATATCCATACTTAAATGGATGCATGGAGAGGAGGAATGTTGAAGGGCATGCCTTACTGAGTCTGAGACAGAGTGGAACAACTCGGGAACAGCACAGGTAGAAAAGTATGTCCTGGATGGGACTTTCCATTTTGGACAGGCATGGGCAGCAAACCGCCGGAACCCAGAATTCTCCACAAAGGAGAAGGGCAAAAGATCGATTGCCAGCATTTCCACTACAGCAGCATTAAGTTCACATGACACTGTATGATTGTGGGGGGGTACTTCAGCTTATGCGCATAAACACTATGTAACGTGGGCTGACTTAAATGTTTTACAGGGTGTGTGATGTTGGTCACAAATGGTTGTGCTCTGTGATGAATGGCATTTGCAGGGGGTGGAGAGTGGACATTTGATGAAGACGGTTGCACAGGTGATGATGACAAACCCAGAAATGATGTTATTTTTCCAGATTTGCCAACCTGGGTTGATGTACCACTTGCACTAGACATACTGCATTCACCACCACTACCACCACAAAAACTGCTACTCTCACCAGCACTGGACAACATTTCAAAGTCATTATGGTCCTCCACCTCATCATGCCTGTAGTAATCCTCTACTCTTATTACCGCACTACTGCACACGTTTAATTTCCTACTGGGTTTAACAGTAATGGAAGTGAATAACATGTTGGCCATGGTTGCCGCCGGTGATACCGGTGAATGCCCAAGTCTGGTATTAGTTGCCAGCTTGTGCTGGGTCCACAGAGCCAAGTGCCTATTCTTAAGATGTGTATGCTGTCCTCCTGTCCCAAGATGGCTCTCCTTTTTACCTCGACTCGCACGCACATGGCAAACCTAGCAGATTGCAACTGAATCATCATTTGCATCTTGAAAAAAAAATCCCAAACAAGGGAATGTGATGCTCTGTTTTTAACATGTCCATGATGATGTGGCTTATTTAAGTCTGTTATTTTAAGCACTGAAGTGGGGGGGGGGAACGTGATGTTTCTGGCACTGCACACCTGGACTGCAACTGACCACCATGACTACCTATCATATTGACTACTGGGTCATCATCATCATCATCATCATCCACTAAAGCCAGTAAATCAAGTTTTTACAATGGGGGGATTCCTGCAAACAGATTCAGACACAGCCACTTTTAATTTCTTTTTCTCTGGTTCCCAACTGGGGTCAATTAAATCATCATCATATACATCTACATCTTCTGCTTGGATGCTAACATGTGGACTACATGTTGCAACAACAGCAACATCATCATCATCAACATCATCACATTCATCATCAGCATCTACACCATCACCACCTGATATTTTTTCACCACACTGTGAATCACTGTTGCATGGAAAATGAGTGACGTTAAGTGCCACAGTGGATGGAATATCACATTGTATGCTATTGTTGACATGATCATCAGAATCAGGTTCAGTTAATGGAATGTTACTGGGAAGTATGACATCATCTACGCTGTCACTCATTTGCACTGTTTCACACTCAATATGTTTGGATATGATACACTGGTCGGAATTAGAGCTTGATGCAACAATGCTAATACTTCCTCCACCACCACTAACACCAGTAACACTAGCACCACCGGCTGGGAAAACATCATCTCCTTCAACTATCAGTGAAGCTACTGATTGGGCTGTAAAAAACATTGCAGGAGAAATACCTTTCCTCACATCAGCAATGCACTTCTCCGTCCGCGTACTACTACCATGCCCACAGACCCTCTTACTGCCAACATTGCCATGGCCAGAAACAACTTTATTTGCACATCTCTTTGCAGGCATTTTGGGGGCTCAACCACAAATATTATTACCAAATTCAGATTTTGATACATTCACTTTCTGACTAGAGGGTCACTACTCGCTAGCTGGATGTGAAGCAAAATAAACAACTGTGGCTTCAGCAACAGATAAGAGACTACTGTGTTGTGACACTGTCATGGAATTAAAACAACTTCAGTAACCAGTGGTGCTGATGGGGTCACAAAAACAATCCAGTCTAGTAAAAAATACCTTTTCAATGTGGGGGGTTGGAGGGCACTGAATAAAGACAGTGTTGATTTTTACGGCACTATAAGCAGCAAAACTAAGAACAGAGAACATGATGGCAGTACAAAATCAGGCAGCTGCAGTGGATAGCAGGTTCACACTGCTGTGCTTAGTTGCACTTACACTAATCTGTGTCACAAATTTTAAAAGGTGTATTATATTTGATGCACGCAACACTGCACACACAACACAGAACACTTGGTGTACAATGCTGAATGAGGAATGCGATGCAAATGCAAAAGTTCAGTGTACTCAGTGCCACGTAATGTAAATTTGTAATTTAAACAACCTGACCTTATGGAATGCTGCACCACAGTCACACAACAAGCAGCAAGAAAATTTGTACTATCACTGACAATTTTACTATGTGTACAGTAACACAGTCAGTTATATAACAAAAATATTACCAGAACACAAAGAAATCACTAGTTCTCCAACTTAAATCTACCTACACACTGATATGCCCCTTCCCCACACAGCACACTTCACTGTCTTTCACCACACACACTCAATGTTGTAAATTTACATTCAAAATCCACACACAAACAAAAACGCTCGATGATATGAGCACAGGAGGGTTTCCTACAATCAATGAACTACAGTTGGATCCCAAAAAAAGAGCAAAAATGTTTTTTGAACAGCTTTTAAAAGATTCCTACAGACAGCTATAAGAACACACTGTCTCCTACTCCTTCCTACTCATACTACCTTGAACTGAGGCTATGCAGATCAATATAGAGCCCATGTGACCTGAACTACCATGAATCACTGAAAAATCCACCTTCGGTGCTCAAAAACAAGGAGAAGTGAGGCAAAGTAAACTGCCACCAATGTACTTTGTCTTAAAAATTGAAAGAGAAGTGACCAGTGGAGGCGGAGTAATGAGAAGTAGCTGTTTCCAATGCACTTCACGTTCCTCATTATAACGCGAAGTACTCCGCTTTGCGTTGCGGAGCACTCCACAAATCCGCCTTTGCTCCGAGAATCACTTTGCAGAGCGGATTGAGCCCACTTCGCCCACCACTAATAGATAGAAAGACAGACAGACAGACAGACAGACAGACAGACAGACAGACAGATATTATAGTGGCATGGTGGGTTGAGAAGGCAGTTTAATGTTAAACCTCAAATGTTGCACTTTAATAACTTTGCAACCATTCAACAGATTTGCACGAAATTTGGTATGCTCTGTTTTGTGGAATAGATCTCTTAATGTACCAAGTTTCATTTTGATTGGAGCTGCGGTTTTGTGCTGTGCATAGTGAAAAATGCAAAAATTTGCCTTTTTTAACTGTTTTTTTCTTCATTGTGCTGCGGCCACACCATTTGGAATTTTGGTCTGACATTTTCAGGGTTGAAAGGGTTTGCCGTTGGTTTGGTGAAATAATATTAATCCATTCCAAAGTTATTCAGTTTTGGACTTTTGGGGTCTAAGCATGCTCAGATCAGTCTTTTGGATAGCTGCACGTGCGAAAAGGGATTTTGGGCTCACAAAAAGGGGTCCTTAGAATCTGTTTTCGTGAGAAAACAATTCCCTTTTCACACGCCGCCATCTTAATTTCCTTTTCTGAACCCAAACAAAACATTGTAACTTTGCCCAGGGATGTCTTCTGGAGACATCCAACTATGTATTTTGTTCATTTGGACATCCTTTGCAGTTATGTGCCTCTGTTGTACTTGTCTGTGGCCTCAGAATGCTTATTTTACATTTTTAAAATAATTTTTCACTACGTGCTTCTGATCCCTTTTTGCGATGTGAAAAGGGATTTGACACCTCACAAAAAGGGAATTGTGTCTCACCAAAAGGGATTACCCGCAGGCCCGTCAGGTCTGACAGCTTCAATCCCTTTTTGTGAGCTGTCAAAATCCTTTTTTGTGAGCCGATTCCCTTTTTGTGAGGTGTCAAAATCCCTTTTTGCACTGTGATAAAGGATTAGGACTTGTGGGACCAGATGGCCCAGCCAGCAATCCTTTTTCGTGTTGCAAATTCCCTTTTCGTGAGGTGTTAAAATTCCTTTTCACATCACTAAAAGGGATTTTGAAAGCTCATGTAAAGAGATGTCTGGTAGGGCTATCTGGTCCCATAAGTCCTAATTTTCTTTCAATATGTGAAAAGAGATTTTGACACCTAGTGAAAAGGGAATTGGCTCATGAAAAAGGATTTCAACAGCTCACAAAGTTGAAAATTAATCCTTTTTTGGCAGGCTAGTCAAAATATCACCCTTCGTAACCCAATTAGCTTTGGAGGTGCCAAAATCCTTTCAGATTGAATAAAAGGATTAGGGTCTTGGGGACCAGATGGCCCTGTCCTTAATTCTTTTCATGAGATGAATTCTTTCATAGTATCAAAGTCCTTTTGCATCGCTAAAAGGATTTTGACACCTCTCGAAAAATAATTTTAAAGTTACTGTTTCTTTGTCACTGCTTCCGTACTTATAATATTTCAAAGTTTAGAAATTTACCATAGGATAACATTATGATGGACACAGTACCCTTTGGTGCCTATATCTCAAAAATGGTTTGAAATATGAATTTTTCACTAAATGCAGCTTAGCGCACCTTAGGTGTACTAAACAATGATGCAGCTTAGCGCACCTTAGGTGTACTAAACAATGTGCCTTGGGGTTGTAGGGTCTAACTCTCACCCCACTCTCCAATACTGTACCATCTCAGCTTCCTTACACATGGAATGGGGTGAGAGTTAGGCCTGATGACCACAAGGCACACCCTGACACCTGTTGGTGTGTGGATGGTGGAGGTGGGGTGGTAGGGTTGGGGGGTGTTAGAGTTAGAAGCCCTAACACCTCATATCCTTACTTTTGCTGCTTTAACCCTAAGTGATGCATTAACAAAGTTTTTGGCAATTTATATATACATATTACATATATATATATATATATATATATATATATTACTGGCACTGCAGTTCCAGTATAGTTCAGGTGAAAGGTAACTTCTATGTTAAACCTGAATTTATGAACATTAATAACATTGAAACCATTTAACTGATTTGCATGAAGTACAGCATGCACAATGTCTAGCATTAGGTCTCTTGACCTGCCACATTTTGTGGGAATCCGTTGTGTGGTTTCTGAGATATAGTGTTGAAAAAACTGAAAAATCTGTGTTTTTTTACATTTCTTCATCCACCTGGATCTCAGAAATGGCTTTAGGTTGTGGTCTGCAATTTTCAGAGTAGAAAGCCTTTACCTCACAGATGTGCCTTTTGAAGGTTTGTTGAAAAAATATTAATCCATTCAAAAGTTATTAAAGTTTAAAATTTCCTATTATGGCCTATGGGGAAAAAATATATGATGTGAAAGTGAAAGCAGGTAAACAGCCCCAAAAGCCAGTTACTTTGTCAGTTCATTGCAGAAAACAGTTAGGACTTTTGGGCTGGAATTTGCTGGATGGCCATCCTTGCCCAACAGATGTGCCCTTTGCTGGTTTGGTGAAGAAACGGCCACTGGTTCCATAGTTACAGCACTCCGAAGTTACAAATTTTCCCATAGGATAACATTGTGGCAGTCATGTCATATTTTGGTGGCGATACCTTGAAAACAGTTCGAGATACAGATTGTTTGCTAAACGCAGCTTAGCACACCTTTAAGCATGCATTGAGGTGGCCAGGCAATGAATATAACTGCAAAGGAATTTTTTCCAAAGTTCCTACAGTTCCTGTGATATTGCAACCTTTGCAGCACAAGGGTTACCTGGAATGGCTCTAGGCCTGTGCTCCCACATTTAGATCCCATTATGCAATAATGGCAGCATGGGGCCATACACTATGCAGTTGTGGGAGCTCTCCCACATGGAGATGTGATATCATAAAAATATCAGTACACTTATGTACAGATGAGTGCACAGGGCCCACATAAAAATCAGAGACAATTACAAAATGTATACATGATGTGAGTGCAGTGCCCGAAGGGCCTTACACTCCCACAACCACATACGAATAACATTACACTTTCTCAAAAAGAAGTGAAATTTATTGAAAAAACTCATTAATACATCAGGTAGGGTTGTCATTACAGTGACAAGAATTTGGAAATTCGATGTTAGGGTTACCAACCCTACCCCCCACCCCCACTCTCCACACACCAACAGGCATCAAGGTGTGCCTTGGGGTCATTGGGCCTAACATTCATACCATTGACCAATATTGTATCGCTCAGTTTCCTAACAAATGGAATGGGGTGAGAGTTAGGGCCGACAACCCCAAAGCACACCCCGGCACCTGTTAGTGTGTGGAGAGTGAGGGTGGGGGTTGGGTGTATGGTTGGTAACAATAACATCAAATTTCCTGGCTGGGCATGGGATTAGAGCAATACAGGAAGAGTTTGTGGAGTTGGGGAGGGGCTTTAGACAAGTAGCTCATACAGTATCCTTCTCAAAGGGCATGGGGTCATAATGTCCCAAGACATTATGCCACATGGCAAAATCGCACTGCCAATACAGCGTGATTTTTGCCATGAGGAATACATTTTTTTTCTGTGGGGGGCTCAGCCATGCACTCCCCCCATTACAGGGGGCTGCAACCCCCAACCTCCTCCCGCTAAAGATTCTCAACTCCGGGTTTCAACTCATGGATCACACAAGTAAATAAAAAATAAAAGATTCTGGGACTGTGAATCAAACCCAGTCCCAGATGCAGTGCTTGGGTTCCTGCTGCTGTGGCTCAGTCCTGTATGCCTCGGCAGCTGCTTGATGAAACCCACCCCAGCAGAGGTCATATCCTCTGTCTGGGAAAGTGCTAATGATGTAATACTGCATACAGCAGTATATGCGGTAGTGCACCATTAGTGCTTACATACCATGCTGTAGCGGTTTAGCCATAATGTCATACACTATTAAGTGTGGAACATTATGACCCGGTAGGTTCTCGAAGGTGCTTCCTGTCTACGGCATGAGTGAGGTGAGGGTACTCCGCACCATGCAATTCAATGAATGGTTGAAAAACTGGTGTGGAGCACAGGGTTTGGGCTTCACTGGGGACTGGGGTTCCACCTGGAGGGATACTCACTTATACTGGCATGATAGTCTGCATCTGTCCGGGAAGGGAACCAGTCTCCTGGGTGATCAGTTTGAATGCTTCTTTGGCAAGCTTTTAAACTAGCCAAGTGGGGAAGGCATTAATAAGAAGCAAGGAATTCCCAGCCTCCCCCTACAAAACAGGGCACTTAGTGAGGTAAACACTAAGCTAGAAAGGTCAGTAGGGAGCAGGACTGGGTTAAATGGGGAAGACAAAGTCAGGAAGGAGGAGGGATGGGGCTACAAGAGATAAAGCCATCAAAAATGGAGAGTAATGAGTACCAATGCCTATAGTCTGGGTAACAAGATTCCTGAACTAGTGGCCCTGATGGAAGAGGCACATCTGGGTATCTTGGCAGTCACAGAAACATGATACACACAGAACCATGACTGGGATGTAAACATACCAGGGTACATTATCTACAGGAGGGACAGGGAGGGTAAAAGAGGAGGAGGAGTAGCTCTCTACATAAGCAAAAGAATCAAAGCAACAGAACAAAAAGGTAAATGGGGAGGAGAGGAGGCACTGTGGGTCAACTTGGAGACAGGCAATGGCACCACAATCCACACAGGGGTTGTATACAGACCATCTCAGGGGGAGGAAATGGACAAGGAAATGATAGAAGGTATCCTTAGAATGGCAGAAAAAGTGGAGATATTGTTGATGGAGGACCGGAATAGGTCAGATGTTAACTGGAGTGCATTTGCTGCAGCCACATTGAAGAGTGGGGTCATTCTAGATGCCCTGCAAGGGGCATGCCTTTGACAGCTAGTACTGGAACCCACTCGGGAGGAAGCAATCTTAGACCTGGTACTCTCAAATGGAGATGGAGAGAGGATCACAGATTTAGAACTGGGTAGCCATATGGGAATTAGTGACCACCGAACAGTATGGTTCACGATAAACACAACAGTAGAGTCAAGCCATACAAAGGCAAAGGTCCAGGACTTTAGTAGGGGTTGACTTTGCCAAAATGGGTGAATGCCTAAGGAATGCACTAGCAAATGGGCAGGAAGGAGGGGTGGAAGAACATGAGGAATACTTAAAATTGCCATTACAGAGGCAACAAGCCTTTGTGTGAAACAAATAAACAAAACAAAGTAAAAAAACACTATGGTTCTCAAAGGAGGTGACAGGGAATGTTAGGGAGAAAAAGATAGCATTCAGAAAATACAAGGAATCACAGAAGGAGCAGGACCGAGAACTGTATCAGTGAAAGCAGACGGAAGTGGGGAAGGCAGTCAGAATAGTGAAGGCCCAAACCAAGGAAAAGACAGCTAACTTGGTTAAGGAGGGGGATAAAACCTTTTCTAGGTACATCAGAGAGTGAAGGAAGACCAAGGGAGGGATATAGTGAGGCTTAATAAGGGGGGGGTTGGGCAGAGGGTGACTTTGAAAAGGCAGAGATACTAAACAAATACTTTTGCTCAGTATTCACAAAAGAAGAGGGAGAGGTACCTAAACCAAACAATAGAAACACTCTGGATAGGGGATCGATACCAGTCCATTCACAGAAGAAAGAGTTCAGAAAGAACTCTTAAAACTGAAGGTAGACAAAGCAATGGTGCCTGATGGGATTCATTCCAGAATTCAAAAAGAACTAAGGGCAGAACTAGTGACACCACTGACTACCAGTTTTAACAAATCATGGGAAGATGGGGTGGTACCTGAGGACTGGAGGAGGGTGGATGTTATTCCACTTCATAAAAGTGGGAGCAGGGCAGAGGCAGGAAACTACAGACCGGTTAGTTTGACCACAGTGATAGGGAAAATTATGGAATCACTTCTGAAGGAAAGAATTGTTGAGTACCTAGAGGCCAGTAGAGCACAGGACACAAGGCAGCATGGATTCACAGTGGTAAAGTCATGTCAGATGCATGTAATAGATTTCTTTTCTCTTTGACTGGGTGACCAAAGTAGTAGACAAGGGAGGGGCTATGGACATGGCCTACCTAGACTTTAGCAAGGCATTTGACACAGTCCCACACAAAAGATTAATAGACAAGTTATCCAGCCTTGGAGTGGGTCCCAAGATTGTAGTCTGGGTAAAAAATT
This sequence comes from Neoceratodus forsteri, assembly GCA_016271365.2. NCBI lineage: Eukaryota > Metazoa > Chordata > Ceratodontiformes > Ceratodontidae > Neoceratodus > Neoceratodus forsteri. Next base: position 761,698,858 of record CM057449.1, on the reverse strand, counting down.
GGCTGGATAACAGGATACAGAGGTTATTCATAAACGGAGTCCACTCTGAAGAAAGGGGGTTACTAGCAGCATACCGCAGAGTTCAGTACTGGGACCGTTCCTCTTCAATGTCTTTGTAAGTGACATTGCAGAGGGACTGGAATGAAACGTATGTCCCTTTGCAGACAACACAAAGATCTGCAACAGGGTTGATACACAAGGTGAGTTGGAAAGAATGAGAAGGGACTTGGCAAGGTTGGAGGAATGGTCAAATGTATGATAGCTTAGATTCAATGCAAAGAAGTGTAAAGTAATGTATCTGGGAAGCAAAATCCCAGGGGAAGAGTACACAATGGGGAGTGAGATACTAACAACAACAAAAATGGAAAGGGACCTGAGGGTAGTCATATCAGATGACCTTAAGGTGGGCAAGCAATGTGAGAAGGCAGTAAGGAGGGCTGGGGGATACTGGGATGCATAGGGAGAGGCATCGCCAGTAGAAAACAAGAAGTTGTTATCCCTCTGTACAGACAGCTGGTAAGACCCCATCTGGAGCATTGCGTGCAGTTCTGAAGACCTCATCTCTGCAAGGACATAGGCAGGAGGCTGTCTAGAGGAGGGCAACTAAAATGGTGCAGGGTCTGCACCAGAAGACATATGAAGAGAGACTAAAGGAGCTTAATATGTATACCCTCAAGGAAAGGAGGGAGAGGGGGGACATGATAGAAACTTTCAAGTACCTCAAGGGAATCAACAAAGTCCAAAAGGGTAGCATCTTTCGGAAAAAGAGGTGTGCAAGAACAAAGCGGCACAATTTGAAGATAGAGGAGGGATGGCTCAGAGGTAATGTGAGGAAGTATTTTTTCATGGAGGGGGTTGTAGATGTATGGAACGACCTTCCTGAGGAGGTCGTAGAGTCACAAACAGTGGAGGAATTCAAGAATGCATGTGACAGACATAAGGCAATTCTGGTGGGGGGTAGTAGGAAGTAGATTATTGGTTAACTAGGATCTGCAGCTTATCCATTAGGCAGGGAAATGGGCAGACTAAGTGGGCCAAGTGGTCCTTATCTGCCATAAAATTATTATTATTTTTTAATTCAACTTCTTTATTGAGTTTTACAATAACAAAATCAGTATTCATGTCATATACATGTGGTCAACATCAGATAAACAATATTACTACTAACTACTCAACCCCCTCCCCCCCTTTATCTATCCAATCCCTCCCATCCACCCCACTACCTAGTACCCACCCCTCCCCCCTTGGAGTGTGTCATCATTTGTGAAAAAATAAAAATATAATGCTACAGGGACTGTATACAATTACAGGGGAGTCAAAATATAAACCTATGTCTAGTGTAGATGTACAGAATACTGTATAACTTATCCCATCTCTCATCAAAGAGGTGGAGTTTGTTTCTTGAGCTTACAATCATGCATTCAGTTCTAAGACATATTGAGATCTCAATTAACCATTCATTATATGAGACAAGCCACTGATCTAGCCAGTGTCTAAAGACAAGTTTCTTAACTACCATGGAGACCAAAGCCATGTGGAATTTACAATCTTTGACTAATATGTCTTTACACATGCCCAACAAGCAGACTTCTAACAAGAAATGTTCCTAGAGACCTAGTAAGGGGTCCAATCTTGTTTGGAGGGCCTTCCATAAAGGAACCACCTTTTCACAATACCAGAAAATGTGTACTAACGTACCTTCCTACTTACCACACCTGGAACAAGTAGAATTGGGAAGGTAACCTATTTTGTGTAATTTAATTGGAGTATAGTATGTGTTATTTAGTATGAAGTATTGGGTGAGGTGTAATTTATCCTGGGTGTTGTACATGTATAGGTCTTTCCAAATTTGTGATCAGTTAATATTTAAGTCTGGCATTAAAAATGTCCTGCCATCAAATTCTATGTTTCTATATTTCCAAACTTTTGTCACTGTAATTACAACCCTAACTGATGCATTAATGAAGTTTTTTTGAAATTAATTATATATATATATATATATATATATATATATATATATAGGCTCAATAGTGCCTCTATAGTTAGGGTTGAGCAGCAGTTTCTATGTTAAACCTGAAATTTTGTGCTTTAATAACTTCACAACTGATCAATGGATTTGCACAACATTTGATAATTGCTGTCCTCTGGTGTAGCTCTCTTTTTTATATATTGATATTTTATTGTGATTTTCCATTTTAGCATACAATATAAATTCCATATTAACAAAAGAGAAACACAATGACAAATCATCCTTAGAAGGATATCTCCAGTCCATATCATGAAAAAGTATGGTGCGGGGAAGAAATATATATTCATTCAAACAAATCCAGATGCTTGTAGCAGATAGCATTATAGAAGTTTTGCTTCTTTATTCGACCATCATTTTAAAACCTAAAAAAGGTTTTATGTCCTCTCTTTCACTCAGAAATCTTTGCAAACTTTACAAAGTTCGCAAAATGAAATATTATCCCTTATCTTAGAGGGACATAACACAGACTGAAAAATAAAGAGTATTTAAATCACACATCAGTCACATTTCAGAGCCCTCAACAGCATCAGCAACAGCAGACATTTCTAGCTCTGAAGAGGTAAGAGAATCAGACCCCTCCTCAGAATCTTTATAATGTCCCCTCAAAAATTCTACTAGTTGATCAACTTCGAAAAATATAAAAGTTTTCCCATTGTACCAGATTCACACCTTTGCAGGTGCAAGTAGCTGAAATTGAGCTCGCAGCTCCAAAACATCCTGTCTATACAACAAAAATTTCCACTTCATTGCTGCATTGAAAAAGCAAAATCAGGAAATATGCTAAACCTATAGCCCTTATACAGCAGTGTTCCTTTAATTCTTGACAGCTTTAGGACTCAAAAACTAATGAAAAGAAAATAGTAGGCTTTGTCTCTGTGTCCCATGTCTGCATATGAATATCAGCTTTTTTAAGCACTCTAAATGCCTTTATAACAAAAGGTAGATTATCAGCAGACAATTCGTAGACAGTAATAAAAATGTCTTTTACCAGGTCCCAAGTAGTGTCAAAATCATTATCCAGCTTCAATGGTAGGCCAACAATTCTTACAGTAAATTCCGATATCTAGCTTGATTCTCAAGCGTTTCAATTTTCCTATTCAGGTTGTAGTTGTCTTTTGCTAAACCAATGCTGGATAATTCGATTACTTTCACCTGGTCATTTACTTTCTGAATAGCCAGCGAATTCTCCAGTACTTGTTTTTGGATATTCCTTTTATGCTCTTTGTTCTGTTTAACTTCTTTTTGGATATAATCTACCTTCAAATTTAGTGCCTCGAATTTACAATCCAGTCTTTGTATACATTTTAATATTTTCTCAATTGAATTCCACATTGATTCCATTGTATGTTTACTTTGCAGCAAAGAAATATGCAGAGATTCAGGTTCTGATACCGGTACAGAATCAAAGTTGAGTTTCTGTTCCATAGCTGTTGCTAGCCTTGCTTGTAGAGCAGAAAGCAACTAACTAAAAGAAGCTACATTTTCTTATTAATTTAACACTTATATCTCAGCAGGAGTCAGTGTCTGTTGAGATTAAGCAAGGCAGACACTTTATTAGAAGTAGAAGGGGGTCTAATTTAGGGTTAAAAAAAGAAAGAAAAGAAAAAGAAAGTGTGTGTTCTGTGCTGTGAAGGGTACTGTATCAACTTACTTTGCCAAACCAGTAGTAGGAGAGAAAGCTTAATTGGGGGTGTGGCTTAGACACTATAAAAGCAGGTGACTCAAATTACAACTTCCTGTTGCTAGCCTTTTTCTTACTAATTTCCCTCCATCCCACCCACCCACCCTAAGCCAGTTCTACTTTTATAGCCACTGGATTTGACTGTTAACAGGAACTTCCTGTTTGGCAGTAGGAAGAGAAGGATCATAGAGAAGCATTGGTTTTGTCAACCCTAAAGGAAAGAAGTAGCTCACTCTCCCCCCAAGCTGGTGGTGGTCTGACACTGAGTAAAGAAGGAGGCTACTGAAGAATATAGGAAGTTGCTGTCCCAGAACAGGAAGGGTGAGAGTTGTAAGGAGAGGAGAGAGTAAGCATACAGAGAAAAGGAGAATGGACACAAAATAAGACATGATAGGAGTGGTGCTGTGCAATGGCTGTGGAGCAGCAGTGTTCTGGGAGACATTCAGGAGGCTGCGATGCTGCCCTATTTGTAGGCACCTCTCTGGTCTGAGGGAGGAGGTTGCCCGTCTCCAGGCTGACCTGGCTAGGATTTGTGAAACCTCCTCCCCCACCCAGGGACCACCAGGGCCAATGCCACTACCTCAGAGGTTGCCAAGAAAGAGGAGAGGCTGGAACAGGGTGGGCTCAGGGAGGGAGAGAGTGGTGGAACAGAGCTGCATCCCTCCAGCTGTACCTCTCCACAATTCATTCACTCTTCTGGTAGATAGTGGTTCCTCTATGGAGGTACCTGCAGTGGAGTCCAAGGAGGATGCTGGGAATCTTCACAAAGGAGACCCACAGGAGGGTGGCATGGGACCCCACAGGAGAAGAAAACAACTCCTGGTGGGAGACTCAATCTTTAGGGGGTAGAAATGGGGGAGGAAGGTGAGAGGGAGGTAAGGTGCCTGCCTGGTGCCACGGCTTGGAGGGACAGGAAGTGAATTCTCAGGATCATGGGAGCAGCTGCATGAGGGAGGGAGCTGGATGTCATTGTCCACCTAGGGACAAATGACCTGGCTAGGAATGGGATCAGAGCAGTGCAAGAGGAGTTTGTAGATTTAGGGAGGGGCATTAGACAAGTAACACATATGGTAACCTTCTCGGAGGTGCTACCTGTCTATGGCAAGGGTGATGCTAGGGTACTCCTCACCAGGGAATTCAGTAAATGGTTGAAAAACTGGTGTGGAGCTCTGGATTTTGGCTTCTTTGGGGACTGGGGAGCCACCTGGAGGGATGCAGACCTATACTGGTGTGATGGTCTGCATCTGTCTGGGGGGGAAACCAGGATCCTATGTGAGAGGTTTAAATGCTTCATTGGCAAGCATTTAAACTATCCAAGGGGGGAGGCACTGAACAGGAGCATGGAAATCCCAGCCTCCCCTCACAAAACATGGTAATTAGTGAGGTAAACACCAAGATAGAGAAGTCATTAGGGAGAAGGACAGAGGTAAATGTAAAAAAAGGCAAAGGCAGTAAGGACAGGAATGGGACTAAAAGGGGTAAGACCATCAAAAAGTGGAGGGTGATGAGTACCAATGCCCATAGTCTGTGTAACAAGCTCCCTGAACTAGTGGCCTTGACGGAAGAGGGTTGCCTTGATATTGTGGCAGTAACAGAAACATGGTACACAGAGAACCGTGACTGGGCTGTCAACATACCAGGATACACAATCTACAGGAGGGACAGGGATGGTAAAAGAGGAGGAGGAGTAGCTCTCTATGTAAAGGAAGGGATCAAAGCAACAGAACTAAAGAGTAAACAGGGAGCAGATGAGGCACTCTGGGTCACCCTGGAGACAGGAAATAGCACCACAATCCACATGGGGGTTGCATACAGACCCCCATCTCAGGGGGAGGGAATGGACAAGGAAATGATAGAAGACTTCCTTAGAATGGCAGAAAAAGGTGAGATATTGTTGATGTGGGACCTGATAATGCCAGATGTTAAATGGAGCACCTTTATTGCAGGCGCATCCAAGAGCATGGTCATTCTTGATGCCCTAGAGGGGGCATGCCTCAGACAGCTAGTATTGGAACCCACTCGGGAGGGAGCACTCTTAGACCTGGTACTCTCAAATGGGGATGGAGAAAGAATCTTAGATTTAGAAGTGGGTAGCCATCTGAGAACAAGTGACCACCAAACAGTGTGGTTCACAATAAACACAGCCATACAATCAAGCAATACAAAAGCAAGAGTACTGGACTTTAGGAAGGCTGACTTTGGGAAAATGAGAGGGTGCCTCAGAAAAGCACTAGCAAACAGGCAAGAAAGAGGGGTGGAGGAACAATGGGAAGCAATCAAAACAGCCATCACAGAGGCAACAAGCCTTTGTGTAAAGCAAATCAACAAAACACAACGAAGGAAAAAAACGCTATGGTTCTCAAAAGAGGTGGCAGGGAAGGTTAAGGAGAAAAGGATAGCATTCAGGAAATATAAGGAAACACAGAAAGAGCAGGACAGAGAACTTTATCAGTTAAAGCAGAAAGAGGCTGGGAAGGCAGTCAGAATCGCAAAGGCCCAAACAGAGGAAAGGATAGCCAACTCTGTTAAGAAGGGGGATAAAACCTTTTATAGGTACATTAGGGAGCAAAGAAAGACCAAAGGAGGGATACTGAGGCTTAATAAAGGGGAAGGAATGTGGGTAGAGGGTGACAGTGAAAAAGCAGGGATACTGAACAAATATTTCTGCTCAGTATTCACAAAGGAAGAGGAGGGGGAGGTACCTAAACCAAACAAGAGAAACACTCTGAAGATGGGGGTCTATACCAGTCCATTTACAGTAGAAAAGGTTCTGAAAGAACTAATAAAATTGAAGGTGGACAAAGCAATGTGGTCTGATGGGATTCACCCAAGAATTCTAAAGGAACTAAGGGTAGAACTAGTGACACCGCTGACTACTCTCTTTATCAAATCATGGGAGGATGGGGTGGTACCTGAGGACTGGAGGAGGGCGGATGTGATTCCTCTTCACAAAAGTGGGAGCAGGACAGAGGCAGGAAACTACAGACCAGTTAGTTTGATCTCAGTGGTAGGGAAAATGATGGAATCACTTCTGAAGGAAAGAATTGTTGAGTACCTAGAGGCCAGTGGGGCACAGGACCCAAGACAGCATGGATTCATGATGGGAAGGTCATGTCAGACGAATCTAATAGATTTCTTTGACTGGGTGACCAAAGTAGTAGACCAGGGAGGGGCTGTGGGCATGGCCTACCTAGATTTTATCAAGGCATTTAATACAGTCCAACCCAAAGGATTAATACACAAGTTAGCCAGCCTTGGAGTGGGTCCCAAGGTGGTAGCCTGGAAAAAAAATTGGCTAGACAACAGGACGAAAGGGTAGTAGTAAATGGAGTCCACGGTGAAGAAAGGAGGGTTACTAGCGGGGTACCCCAGGGTTCAGTACTAGGACTGGTCCTTTTTAATGTCTTTATAAGTGACATTACAGAGGAACTGGAAGGAAAAGTATGTCTCTTTGCAGATGACACAAAGATCTGCAACTGGGTTGATACACAAGATGGAGTGGAAAGGATGAGAAGGGACTTGGCAAGGTTGGAGGAATGATCAGATGTATGGCAGCTCAGATTCAATGCAAAGAAGTGCAGGTAATGCACCTGGGAAACAAAACCCAGGGAAGAGTACACAATGGGGTGAGACACTGACAACAGTAAAATGGAAAGGGACCTGGGGTACTATATCAGATGACCTAAAGATGGGCAAGCAATGTGAGAAGGCAGTAAGGAAGGCTGGGGGATACTGGGATGCATAGGAGAGGCATCAATAGTAGAAAACAGGAAGTTGTTATCCTCTGTACAGACAGTTGGTGAGACCCCATCTGGAGTACTGTGTGCAGTTCTGGAGACCCCATCTCCACAAAGACATAGACAGAGTGGAGGCTGTCCAGAGGAGGGCAACCAAAATGGTGCAGGGTCTGCACCAGAAGACATAGGAAGAAAGGCTAAAGGAGCTTAATATGTATACCCTTGAGGAAAGAAGGGAGAGAGGGGACATATAGAAACTTTCAAGTACCTCTAGAGAATCAACAAAGTCCAAGAAGGTAGCATCTTTCAGAAAAAGAGATGTGCAAGAACAAGGGGGCACAATTTGAAGATAGAGGGGGGACAACTCAGAGGTAACGTGAGGAAGTATTTTTTCACAGAGAGGGTTGTAGATGCATAGAACAGCCTCCCTGAGGAGGTCCTGGAGTCAAGAACAGTGGGGAAATTCAAGAATGCATGGGATAGACATAAGGCAGTCCTAGTGGGGGGAAGGAGGAAGTAAGCTGTTGGTTAACAAGGATCTGTAGCTTATCTGTTAGGTAGTAAAATGGGCAGACTAGGTGGGCCAAGTGGTCCTTATCTGCCATCACATTCTATGTTTCTATGTTTCCATATCAGGGTTCTGTTCCACCTGACCCGTGTCAGCTGCTGTGTCTACTGTGAGAGAAATCTTGAGAACACTCTCTCCTTGCAGCCCCAAATCCCCCTGTGAAGAATGGGAGTGAGTAGCTGAGGAGGAGCTGAAGCCCTGTGGTGCTGGGGACCCAGAACCTGCACTGGACTTTCCATATCCTCTGGGGCTGGTAGCTGGTCAGAAAGCTTTCTCCAGAAGCTGAATATGGGGTGAAATATATTCTTCTGAAGATGCACTTTGTCTATCTTTCCTTTTTGACTGGCATGGTTATATTTAGTTAAAGCGATATACAGAGATTCAGGATCTGGCGTTCTCAGAGCAAAACAAAAGTGCATCTGCTCAGGCAGACATCTTCCCCAGTAGATCTTTTGATGTGGAAAGTTTAGTTTCAGTTGGAGGTGCAGATTCTGAGATCTGGTAGTGAAAAAAAGTAAAAAAAAACACCTGGTTTTGCTATTTTTCCCTCTTTGCCTTGCAGCCATGCGGTGTGGAATTTCTGCCTGCCTTTTGCAGGGTATAAAGAACTTAGTAGAAAAACAGACAGTGAAACCTTTGTGTAAATCCATTGATCAGTTACAAAGTTATTAAGTTTTTTACTTCCCATTATATCCTATGGGACTTTGCTGAACATGCTAAGAAGTTCAAGGTAATGCACCTGGGAAACAAAAACCCAGGGGAAGAGTACACAATGGGGGGTGAGATACTAACAACAACAAAAATGGAAAGGGACCTGGGGGTAGTCATATCAGATGACCTAAAGGTGGGAAAGCAATGTGAGAGGGCAGCAAGGAGGGCTGGGGGGATACTGGGATGCATAGGAAGAGGCATCACCAGTAGAAAACAGGAAGTTATTATCCTCTGTACAGACAGCTAGTGAGACCCCATCTGGAGTACTGAGTGCAGTTCTGAGACCCAATCTCCAAAGACATAGACAGGATGGAAGCTGTCCAGAGGAGGGCAACTAAAATGGTGCAGGGTCTGCACCGGAAGACATATGAAGAGAGACTTAAGGAGCTTAATATGTATAGCCTCGAGGAAAGGAGGGAGAGGAGACATGATAGAAACTTCAGAGTACCTCAAGGGAATCAACAAAGTCCAAGAAGGTAGCATCTTTCAAAAAGAGGTGTGCAAGAACAAGGGGCACAATTTGAAGATAGAAGAGGCGGCTCAGAGTAATTTAAAGTATTTTTCACAGAGGGTTGTGGATGTATGGAGCGAGCCTTCCAGAGGAGGTTGTGGAGTCAAAAACAGTGGTGGAATTCAAGCATGCATGGGACAGTCATAAGGCAATTCTAGGGGGTGGGGGTAGGAAGAAGTAGGCTGCTGGTTAACTAGGACCTGCAGCTTATCCATCAGGTAGGGAAATGGGCAGACTGGGTGGGCCAAGCGGTCCTTATCTGCCGTCAAATTCTATGTTTCTATGTTTCTATTCCATTTCATGGATAGAGGTGTTTCTCACAAAGGGGGATTTCGTCTCATGAAGAAGGATTAAGTCTCACATAATCAAATCCTTCTTCATGAGATATGGAATCCCTCTTCATGAGAAAAATATCCTTCGTCATGAGCCACCATCTTGTTTTCTATTTTTTTTTAATTTGAAAACCCACAAAAAGGAAGACATCAAGATACACCAAGGCATGTGTCTTGTTCATCAGGACTCCCTTAAATAGATTCCTAAGTGGCTGCTTGCAATGCAGCCTCCAAGGATGTTTTATTAATAGTTTAGATTCCTTTGTTGCAACTTGCTAACTTCCTTTTTCACCGGAAGTTAATGATTGGTGAAAAAAAAATCCTTTTTCTCACCACCCTCTTTTCACTTTCAAGTATTTAAAAAACACATTGCCCATATTGGGGTACTCAATCCCTATGTCAGCTGTGAAAGCCCCCCAACCTGCCACTATTGGACACTGGGGAGCCCACTCCCAGTGTCCCGAATTTTTATTTATTTCATTAAAATTTTTGCCGACATGGGATGCCCAATCTCCATGTTGGCATTAGCGCCCCCCAGCACCGCCAGTGTGGGACACTGGGGAGCCCAATCCCATTGTTCCCAGTTATTTGTTACCCCAATACTGAGGGACACACTGGAGAGCCCACTTCCAGTGTCCACAAACAATAAAAAGTCCCTGAAATAAAGAAAACAGTCCTGTGACATCTTTTTTCATTTTTTTAAAACCTGTAAAAAAGAAAATGGTCCCTTGTCATCTCCCCATACCCCCTCCCCATACCAACCCTCCCTCTGCACACCCACCTCCCCACACCACCCTTTACCCCTTACTTACCTCTCAAGGCTGGCTGCTGCAATTTTCTGCGGACTGGGACATGTCTGCACTCTTCAAACCTGAACAGCAAATTGAGGAATCCAGGTAAGTGCCGTATAATGGCTGTCAATGGAGTTTTCAACTTATGTTGATATCTCAGCTGTTTTTTGACATTTTGGCCCCAAATTTTCAAAATGGGGTTCTTGGGACCCCATCTCATGAACATTGATACTGATTTCGTTACTCAGTCCCAAAAGGTGATTTCACAGTCACTGCACAAATCACCTTTCAGGACCAATTAACAAAATGGCAGTGTCATGGTTCATGAGGTGGCTTCCCAAAAGCCCATGTTTCAAATTTGGTGCAAAAATTTCAAAAAATGACTGCTTTATGAGCATGCATTGCACAGTTTCTATGCACACTTGTAACTTTACCAATTTTTAAGATTTTAACTCCAGATTTTCAACATTGCCATTTTTTCACACCTCCTCATGAACAGTACAGCTGTCATTTTTCACATCCTGCCTGAAACATGCATTCACACCTGTGGCACAGATAGGCACAGTCGCTGTGCGAAATCAGCTTTCATGACAGATTAATGAAATCACAGTGCCAGTGTTCATAAGGGGAGGTCCCAAAAAGCCCATGTTGAAAATTTGCTGAAAAAATGCCAAAAAAATTACCACTTTACAAGCATGCATAGTGCAGTTTCTACGCAGGCTCGTAACTTCATCAGCTTTTCATATTTACACGCCAGATTTTTAACATTGCAATTTTTTCACACCACCTCATGAATAGTTCAGCTGTAGTTTTTCAAATCCTGCAAAAAATGTTTTTCCACACCTGTGGTGCAGAATGCCATTACAGTTACTCAAAATTATAGTTCGACAGGGATTTGAATGTTTTCTGTACTGGGTACATGCAGTGAGGTGATAAGAAGCCTATGCTGAACATTTGGGGTGAACATTTTTTAAAATGGCACAGTTATGACTATTTGATGCAATTTCACTACGCCTGCTTGTAACATGATGTGTTGTAGTGCAGGGGCCAGAGGCCCTGCATTTCCACAGCTACATACATATGTGCATCTGTGGAGGGATGGGAGTGCAGGGTCCAAAGGATCCTGAGCTTCCACAGTAAAATAAAGATACTGTTACACCATCTAAAAAAGTAAGGAAATAAATTGCAAAAAGCTTTATTTATGCATCAGTTAGGGTTAAAGTGCCAAAAGTAGGGAAATGTGACATTAGGGTTTCCAACCCTAATACCTCACCCCTCACCCTGCACAGGCAAAGAGGGATCGGGGGGTTGTGATTGGCATCTCCTGCACTAACGCACACCACATTCCTTTACAAAATAAGCTGGGTGGCCACAGCACAAGAGAATGGGATGAGCACTAGGGCTGGAGATGCCAATGCCAACCCACTGATCCCTCTTCATCTGTGCAAGGCGGGGTGTTGGGTCTTAGGGTTGGAAACTCTTAATGCCACATTTACTTACTGTTGTCACTTTAACCCTAACTGATGCATTAATAATGTATATGTATATATATATATATATATATATATATATATATATATATATATATATATATTTATTTATTTGTTTTTGTTAACCAGGTAAGCACACTAGACAATGAGTGCCTATTTTCAGGAGCGACTCGGGAGGTTACAGTACAGAGAAACATGGTACAAAATACAGGGTAGCATACAGGCCCACAACTACAAGTGGACCAAATGGAAAACAGTACCCAGGACATTGAATGGATGAAAGAACAGTCACACCCACACACAGGTGGGGCCAGGGTAACAGCATATAGACAATAGTACATGGTCAGAGCAACAAACGAGAATACAACTACAGGCTCTTTATACATAAGTTCACAATTGTGGCAGGGTGCGGAGAGCAACAGGTTACAGGGGGTAAGAGGGAGGGAGGGGCAGAATCTGCTGACTCCCCACATGGCGCTCGGGAAAAATGAGCAAGGGGTGGCAAGATTTTGCAGAGGGCAGTGTAGCAAGAAGGTGAGGAACCCAACCTGGAAGACCACCACGGCAATATATATGCATTCAATGCCACATCACTGTAACATTCAGAGGCTACAGCACATAAAGCACTTTTGGCTATATTAGAGGTCTTCAGATTTGAATGGGTAAAAAAGAAATGCTTTATAAAAAAAGGGAAATGTAAGTATTCTTGTCAATGAAACTCTCTCTCTCTCCCCAGGCACAGTGTAAACAAGCATTTGTCAATGCCGAAAGTTGTCTCGCTGGCATTGGCAGTGCAGGAGTTAGAGACACATAATAGGAATGGCAGTGAAGTATTGAAATGACACCAACCCACCCCCACAATGCAGAGACTGACAGGCATTGGGGTGTGCATTTGGATTGTCAGCTATAAGCTCATGCCATTTTATCTCAGCCTACCCTGTAGACACTGACAAGAAGTTGTGGTGTGTTTTGGGGTCTTTGGGCATTATACTTACCCCATTCCATAAGGAAATACACTGAGGTGGGTGCAGTATAGGAGAATGGGATGAACTTTGTGGCCGAACACTCCAAGGCACACCATGATGCCTGTCACTGGCTGCAGGGTGGGGGTGGAGGTGGAATGGAGTGAGCATTACAGCCGATGATCCCAAGTCACACCTGATGCCTGTCAGTCTGTATAGAGGTGAGGAGTTACAGTTGAAAACCCTTACACATTAGTCGTGTGTTGGTATTTTCACTCCAAATTTTCAACATGGGCTTTTTGTGACCCCACCTCATGAAAAGCGGCACTATCAGTTTATTAGCTGAAAGGTGGTTTTGCACAGTGGCTATGCCATTTGGCGACACAGAGACGAAAACACATTTTGGCAGTATGTGAAAAATGACAACTGTATTGTTCATGAGGAGGTGTAAACAAATGGCAATGCTGAAAATCTGGAGTGAAAATATTAAAAATGGTGAAGTCATAAGCATGCATAGAAAGTGTGCAACACACGTCCATAACCCAATTATTTTTGGGAATTTTTTAACCACATTTTCAACATAGGCATTTTAGGACTTCCCCTCATAAACAGTGGCATTGTGATTTTGTTAATTTGTCCCAAAAGTTGATTTCCCAGCAACCATTGTGCGCCACAGCTGCAAAAACACATTTTGGGCAGGATGTGAAAAATGACAGCTATACTGTTCATAAGGAGGTGTTAAAAAATGCCAGTGTTGGAAAAGTGGCATGAAAATATTGCAAATTTGCAAAGTTACAAGGGTGTATGGAAACTGCGCAATGCACGCTTGTAACTCAATAATTTTATGGACTTCCATCACCAGATTTTCAACATAGGCATTTTAGGGCCTCTGCTCATGAACAGTGTCACCATCATTTCCTCAAACTGTCCCAAAAACTGATTTTGCACAGCGACCATGCTATTCTGCGCCGGACTTGCGAAAACACATTTTGTCCAGGATTTGTAAAATGACAGTTGTACTGATCATGAGGAGGTGTGAAAAAATGCCAATTTTGAAAATCTGGAGTGAAAATATTACAAATTCACGAAGTTATAAGCATGTGTGGAAACTGCGCAATGCAGCTCGTAAAACAGCCATTTTTTGGATTTTTCCACCAAATTTGCAACATAGTTTTTAAGAGCCCCCCCATGAACAGTGGCACTGTCATTCCATTAATTGGTCCCAAAGGTGATTCCATGCAGTGACAGCAAAATCACCTTTGGGTTCTGAATAATGCCACAACAGTGACTGAATTCATGAGGATGGATCCCAATAACCCCATGTTGAAAATTTGGTGTCAAAATTCCCAAAAATGCCTGTGATATGCACCAAAGTAAAAAAATATATATTTATGCCATTATACAGCTTACTGGCATTTCTTCAGTTTGTGGTCGGCTTTGAAGAGTGCAGACGTGTTCCTGGTCCACTGAAGATCATTGTGCCAGACTACAGCGGTAAGTACAGGGTGAGGGGGGAGTGTGGGGAGGCAGGGTGTGCAGTGGGTGGGTGCGGGTTGTGGGAGGGGGTAGGGAGACTGCAAGAGACCGTTTTCTTTTTTACAGGGTAAAAAAAAGGGGAACCATCATGGGGCAGTTTTTGTTTTTTCAGGCACATTTGGCACACTGAGGTGTGCTCCCAGCATGTCATTGAATTGATTTTTGGGGGGCTGTAGCTGACGGGGGATTGGGTACCCCCATTGGCACATGGGGGCCAGAGCCAAGAGGGATTGGGCACCCCCGTCGGCACACAACAGATGGGGGGAGACATTATGCTTACTGGTAGTGGGCTCCCCCATCAGCTAAATAAACAGGGATTGGGCCCCCCATCAGCAAAGGAAGACTTTTGGGGGGAGCACATGATGCTGAGGGGGACTGGGCACCCCTAGGCACACACTTGTGGGGTCATTATGCCAACGGAGGGGAAGGCTCCCCCATCGCCAAATGAAGTGGGTTGGGGAACGAGACAGGTGGATGGGGCACCGCTGTCACCATGTTTACGTGGGGAGACTGTGCCACTGCAATGAGAAGCTTGCTTCTCATTGCAGCAGATGTTTTCTTAGATGTGGTCACCACATTACGTCTTGCTGGTGTGCTGCCTGCATGCTGTCTTACTGGGGAATGAGGGACGCACCTACTGATGTGTGCTCTGCATTCGCCCACAGTGATTGCACCTCCAAATCTGCTCCTAATGCAATATGTTGGCTGGCATGCAAGTGCGAGCCAATCTTAAAAAGTGACAGCATCATACAGCACTGTGGAAACAGTAGTTCCACACCAACACTACTCCACTGATGGAAAGGCAAAACAACTACAGTTCCCTGCAAATGTTTTGCTGCAAAAAGTTCCCAAGCTTCCTAATGTGCAGTTCTGTTTTCTCCAGGAACAACACCAAAGTTGCTGCCCTGGGCTTTGTGAGCTATCAGAACTTGGCCTGACAAAGGGTCTAAGTTGCCCGAGGTCCCAAGAGAGTTTCTACTCCTTGGGGATGTGTGAAAGCAAGTCCATTGTGGGATGAAGAGGACATCAGATACCAACACAGCCTGTGTCTCTCACGACCCAGTAGTGCTTTGGGTCCGCAGCTCCAGTACCATCACCTGTATCTGCAACCCTATGGGAGACATCCAATGGAGTCAGCCTGCAGAGCCTGCTAAGGTCATGAGTAATAGGTCAATACCCATCCAATTCTTTTGCTAGTCCGAAACAGATAAGAGTAATTGTTTGGCTTTTGTGTGCAATTATTTTTCAGAGTCCATTTATAGCACTTCAATGGCCAAGAGCAACTAGCATTTGTGCTGAATAATTTTTGGGGTAGCCCAGCCACTGTCATTCAGTCAGTAACACACTGTGGTCAAACATCAGGCATGCCCCTGTCCACTGTGTGTACCCAATTAATGAACTACACTGGGAGCTCTCAATGGGCTTTGGGGTACTGGTGCACCTGTAGGGGGAAGTTGTAAATACTATGCTGATACTCACCAGAGGATGGTGGAATTTGGGGAGTGATGTCAGAACTGTTTCACTGCATTTAATCCATTATGTTCCCTCATATGTAGCCTGTTCTTGTTCCCCTAACAAATATGTTTTTCATGTTGCTGTGTTTGCATGCATAGAGTATAAGTTGGGGGATGTGTATAATTATAAAGGTTCCCTGTCATGAGTGCTGGGGTTGCATTTATTTCCTAAGGGGCAGCACACTGGCAGCCATCTGTCATAAGGAAGGCACCACACCATTTCTGTATTACCTCCAATACAAATCAATTGAAGGTGCCATTTACCCAAAAGCCTTATAAACTGTGTCCAGGTATTATTGGACAAGCATAGTCTCACACCTTGTGGGTGGGATGTTTACAAGTTGGAGGCACCACTGGGGTTGTTCCAGAAAATTCTGCAACATCATGCCTTGCTGCAAGAACTGTATTTCTACCCACCCAAGTATTGTTAGAGTTTGAGATGGACTGAAGCAAGTTGCTTGATTGGCACAAGGACAAAGACCTAGACCTTGCCAAAGCCATTCTGGTTGATGGGATCCCCAAGAGGGCTAAAAAAGAGCACATGGTGAACATACTTGGGGTCATCAAGAGTTTGGGTGAAGTTGCCATTTTGGGGAACATTGTATGATTCTGCCCCCAAAAAACTGCCTGTGCTAATGGAATGTTGTGATGTAGTAGACCCCTTCAAAATGCCTGATCAAAATCACTCCAGAAGGGGAAAGCTCAACCTGGTACATTGTGATTTGAGAAAGCCTGGACCCTCCCCCCAAGGGTTCCAAATGGGAAAAAGAGTTTGAGAAATAGCTGCAGTTATTCTTTGCAAGAAAGGGGAAACAATTAGTGACTGTGAAAGAATTATTCGGAGAAGAGGAGTAGGCACCACCTATGCCACCTGCAGAAGTACCCACTGGTGGACAGGGGCATGCCTGAGACCCACCTTTGAGTTTTGAGTCTGATCAGTACCAGAGACTGCATACTTTCTCTTGCACCACCCCCACTTATGCTGGGGAGGATGACTATAAGAGCTAGATGAGTCAAGCCACACAGGTGGTTGAAGTGTGAAAATACTCCAAGGACAAGGAATACAAGCAAGTGACTGAGAGCTTATGGGGTATGACCTATGATGTGATCAGATCCTTGTATGCCAGTCAGTCCAGTTGTACATTTCAGGACCATTTGGCCATGCTTAAGAGTTCTTTTGAAGCCATGGGAAGTGAAAGAGACCTCATTTTCCTATTGGGAGCCACCACTCAAAATGAGGGACAGAAAGTGTCATAGTATATGACCAGTGTGAAAATCATGATCAGATGCATTGTGGAAATGGGTGGAGACACTCTTGCCCGGGCTGCACAACTGAGAATGGATCAGATTTTGAGAGGAGCTGTGTACTCCCAGCTGATGCTGATTTCCCTGAGACTAAAGGAATGCAGAATGAACCCTCCATCTTTCCATCAGTTGCTGGATGAAGTGATGGTGGAGTAGTCACAAGAGGCCATGGGGCTTCATTGCAGTTGACCTCAGGGAATGTCAGCCACCTGGAATCCCAGGTTATCAGACCCCAGGTGAAGCCTATTCTCCCTGGTGTGGGTACACAACTGAAGGAACTGACTGAATGTGTGAGAGCATTACAAATGGCATAGGCACCTCAGCCAAGAGTCAAAGCCATGCCACCAGGACAAGGACTTGGCACATGCCTTTACCCATGCCCAAAGGTCAGGCCCTGCCTCTCGATGTTAGCATAGGAAAGAATTTTTTGTTATCACTGTAGACAGCATGGACACTTTGCTCAAGGGTGCAGCAATCAAGAGAACCCACCACTGGTCACCCACAAATGAGAAAAGCAATCCCAGTCACAGAGAACATGCAGTGGAGCCCAGTAAGGGCATGAACAGCTCTGAACAGCTCTGTCAAATGGAACATACCAGAATTGACAACAGATAACAAGTTGCATCCTGGGTTACTGGATCCATCAGTGCAAGTACAGATTGCCATTAAAGGATATCCTTGTCAAGCATTATTGGACAGCTGATTACAATCATCTAGCATTCCTTCTACTGAATGTATCTTGGACACTTGCCTTTGCAACCCTTGGAAAAACTTTCCATATGGGGTTTAAGTAAAGCCAGTTACCTCTAGGATGGATATAGAGAAGTTCAGATCGAATTTCCTGATACCTTTGTGAGAGTCCAGCAGAAGACTGACACTTTGGTTCCAATCTTCTGTGATGCACTGATTTTGGACAAGACCATAGTATTGATAGAAACTAGTGCTTATATGTTTGGATGCTTGGATCATGCCTGTTTACAAATGACAGGAGAGAGGAATTACCAGACATTGCCAGTCCACACAATAGTGCACACTGCCCAATTAAAGAATGAGACCCAGCCCTGCAGTATCTCTAAGGATCTTCAGGAGTGGAAAGGCCGAAAGGGAAGAGAGCCTGTAATTGTGTCCCCTCGACCAGAATGCTTACTAGAAGGATGTTTGGAATGCCATTCCCCTCTGAACAATCAGAAAAGGATTGTGGAGTCCTTAAAACATAGTCTGCTAAGAGGACTGATGATACAATGTGGAATATTGCCTGGTACCAAAGCCATGGTAAAGACATTCACCCTGAAGACAATGAATGAGATGCATATGGAATTAACTGTGCACCCTGGCACCATGCTTTCCAACTTGTATGTTGCAGATGCTGTGGTGGTCTGTTCACATCAAGGGGAGACCCCTCAACTGTAAGCTATGGATCATCTCCCATCCCCCTTCTCTGGAAGAAGTGTATGGAATGCCAGCTAGTGGATCTATTGGCTATCTTCTCACACCATGAGTAGGGTGTGTGGTGTGCCTATGGAGAAGAACATCAAATTTGTCTACATGATGAGAGAACTTTCAGGAAGAGGTTCAGAAGACTGACACCAGCTGACAATAAGGATGTCAGGCAACACCTGCTGGAACTTCTGGCAGCAGGGAATATTAAGGAGTCTCAGAGCCCAAATGCTTTAGCGATAGTGGTGGCTCATAAAAATGGTGCCATTAGAATGTGTATAGATTATTGAACTTTAAGTAAGAAGAGTGTGCCTGACCAATACACGATGCCTTGGGTACAAGATGTCTTGTACAACCTTATGGGGAGCAAATGGTTCTCTGTACAGGACTTATGCAGCAGATGCTACCAGACAACAATGGCAGAAGAAGAAAAATAGAATACTGCCTTTATCTGTCTGTTGGGGTTTTATCAGTTTGAGAGGAAGCCACAGGGAATTTCTAGTGCCCCTACAAAGTTCCAGCACCTGATGGAAAAGGTAGTTGGAGACATGAACCTCCTGGAAGTGCTGGTCTACCTGGATGGCTTCATAGTTTTGAGTGGGCACTTAAAGAACATGAGGTCCGATATATGAAGGTTCTAGACTGCCTGGTACAGTACTGCTTGAAGTTATCCCTATACAAGTTCCTGTTCTGCCAGACAACTGTGAAGTATGTGGGACATATTGTTTTGGACAAAGAAATCAGCACAGATATGAGTAAAGTGGAAGCCCTTACCACCTGATTGAGGCCAACCAATGTGAAAGCCTTACAGTTGTTTTGGGGATTCTGTGGCTATTACTGATGATTTGGTAAAGACTTTTCTTCTCTAGTGAGGTCTTTAACCAATCTGACCAGAGGCTATCTGCCCACCCAGAAAACTGTTGACTGGTCATCTGGGATATGACAAAACACTGGCTATAGTGAGAGCATGATACTACTGACCTCACCTAGCAGAAGGAGTAGAATGGCATTCCAAAAAACGTAGCCGGTGCATCACTCTCAAGACTCTTCCAAAACAGGTGGCACCTTTAGTCAATATTAGGAGCAATGTGCCACTAGATCTGGTCTGAATGGACTTTCTGTCACTGCAGCCAGACAAGGAGGGAATCAGCAACATCTTGGTGGTGACTGACCACTGCACTCGGTGTGCACAGACCTACCTTACTAAAGATCAGAAAGCAACAACAGTGGCAAACGTGTTGTGGGAGAAATATTTTGTGATTGCAGATTCCCAAAGTGCCTCCACTCTGACCAAGAGAGAGCATTTTCATCAAAGAGCTTACTGAACTGATGTGCATAGCTAAGTCTCGTATCATGCCTTACCATCCACAAGATGGCCCTCATTCTGAGAGGCTCAATTAGACACTTCTGAACATGCTTGGATTTTTGGACCCAGAAAACAAGTCTAAGTGGAGCCAGCAAGTGCAGTTTCTGGTCCATGCGTACAACTGTACTAAGAAGGAGTCTACAGGGTTCTCCCCTTATTACCTCATGCTTGGATGGGAAGCCAGACTCCAGTGGGCCTGTATTTTGGAGTATTTGCGGATGGCACCCTACCAAAGACTTATTTTGAATAAAGAAAAAGACTAATACAACAACTTACCAACACCTATGGAGTGGCACAGGAAGCAGCAGGAAAAGCCATCAAATCCAGGTTCGACTCCTCCATGAATATCTGAGTGAAATTTTAGTTAAAGGTGCCAAATACCTGAACACTATGTAAGAAGACTGAGAATATGCACCTTGTCAACATATTTATTTAGTTAATCTTCCACCTCAATTTGGATAAGCTACTTTGTTAGTTGCACTGGATCAAATTTTGTTTCATGAACTGGGACTTCTGTCAGTAACATCAGGCATTACTCTCCAGTGGGCTTTCCATCTCTCTCCGTGGCTGTGCTTCTAATGGGTATCACCATTCTTTATACAGTTGTATGCATGGTCCAGAAACTGCACTTTCTGGCTCCATTAGACTTGTTTGCTGGGTCCAAATCTCCAAGCATGTTCAAAAGTGTCTGATTGAATCTCTCAGGCTGACGGCCACCTTGTGGATGGTAAAGCATGATACAAGACTTAGTTATGCACTTCAGTTTGGTAGTCTCTTCAGTGAGAATACTCTCCCTTGGTCAGAGTGGAGGTACCTTGAGAATCTGTAATGTGCAAAATATTTCTCCCACAACACTTTTACCACTGTTGTTGCATTCTGTTCTTTGATAGGGTAGAAGCAGAATGACATTACAAAAAATGTAGCTGGTGCCTCATTCACAAGACTCTGCCAAAACGGGCAGAATCTTTAGTCAATATTAGGAGTAATGCGCCACTGGATCTGGTCTATCACTAGAGCCAGACAAGAAGGTAATCAGCAACATTTTGGTGATGACCGACCGCTGCACCCAGCTCTCCATGTCTTATTCCCCCATGCCTGCCTCCCTGCTTTCTACCCCCTCCTGCCTGTGCTGTTTCCTGAAGCTCCCTCTAACTCGCTCTTCCCTTGTCACCCTCTTAGTTCCCTGTCTCCATTACTGCTTTCTTCTTTCTATATTGATTTATACCGCATTGTCCTCTGTATGTCCTCACACCTGTCTTCCTGTGCCCATGCCCTGGAGGATCTTTCTCCCCTTGGGCCCTCCCTCCTTACATAGAAGCATATAAACATAGACTTTGATGGTAGATAAGGACCGCTTGGCTCACCTAATCTGCCCATTTCCCTACCTACTGGATAAGCTGCAGATCTTAGTTAACCAACAGCCTATTTCTTCTTACCCCCAAAAGAATTGCCTTATGTCTGTCCCATGCATTCTTGAATTCCCCCACTGTTTTTGACCCCATGACCTCCTCAGGAAGGCCTTTCCATGTGTCCACCACCCTCTCTGTGAAAAAAAAGTCATCACATTGCTCCTGAGTTGTCCCATCCCTCTACCTTCAAATTGTGTCCCCTTGTTCTGGCATCTCTTTTTCTGAAAGATGCTACCCTCGTGGACTTTGTTGATTCCATTGAGGTACTTAAAAGTTTCTAATATGTCCCCCCCCTTTCCTCAAGAGTATACATATTAAGCTCCTTTAGTCTGTCTTCGTATGGCTTCTGTTGCAGACCCTGCACCATTTTAGTTGCCCTCCTCTGGACTGCCTCTATCCTGTCTATGTCCCTGTGGAGATGGGGTCTCCAGAACTGGACCCAGTACTCCAGATGGGGTCTCACCAACTGTCTGTACAGAGGGATAACAACTTCCATTTTTCTACTGGCGATGCCTCTCCCTATACATCTCAGTATCCCCCCCAGTCATCCCTACTACATTCTCACATTGCTTGCTAACCTTTTGGTCATCTGATATGACTACCCCAGGTCCCTTTCCATTTTGGTTGTTGTTACTACCTCCCCCTCCCTCCATTGTGTACTCTTCCCCTGGGTTTTTGTTTCCCAGGTGCATTACTTTGCATTTCTTTGCATTGAATCTAAGCTGTCATACATCTGACCATTCCACCAACCTTGCCAAGTCCCTTCTCATCCTATTCACCCCACCCCCCCATGCATCAACCCTGTTGCAGATCTTTATGTCATCTGTAAAGGGGCATACTTTTCCTTTCAGTCCCTCTGCAATGTCACTTATAAAGACATTAAAAAGACCAGACCCAGTACTGAACCCTGTGGTACCCCACTAGTAACCCCCCTTTATTTGGAGTGGACTCTGTTTACTATTACCTTCTGTGTCCTGTTGTCCAGCCAATATTTTACCCAGCCTACCAGCCTGGGACCCACTCCCAGGTTGGCTAATATGTTTATTAATCTTTTGTGTGGGACTGTGTCAAATACCTTGCTAAAGTCTAGGTAGGCCATGTCCACAGCCCCGCCCTGGTCTACTACTTTGGTCACCCAGTCAAAGAAATTGATTAGATTCATCTGACATGACCTTCCCGCTGTGAATCCATGCTGCCTTGGGTCCTGTGCCCCAGTGACCTCTAGGTACTCAACAATTCTTTCCTTCAGAAGTGATTCCATCATTTTCCCTACCATTGAGGTCAAACTGACAGGTCTGTAGTTTCCTGCCTCTGTCTCGCTCCCACTTTTGTGAAGGGTAATTACATCCACCCTCCTCCAGTCCTAAGGTACCACACCATCCTCTAATGATTTGTTAAAAAGTGTTGTCAGTGGTGTCACTAGATCTCCCCTTAGTTCTTTAAGAATTCTGGAGTGAATCCCATCAGGCCCCATTGCTTTGTCCACCTTCAATTTTAGGAGTTCTTTCAGAACCCTTTCTTCTGTGAAAGGACTGCTATCGACCCCCTATCCAGAGTGCATCTATTGATTGGATTAGCTATCTCCCCCTCCTCTTCTTTTGTGAATACTGAGCAGAAATATTTGTTCAGTATCCCTGCTTTTTCACTGCCCCCTCTGCCCACCCCCACCCTCCCAATTATTCTGCCTCACTATCCCTCCTTTGTCTTTCTTTACTCCCTAATGTACCTATAAAAGGTTTTATCCCCCTACTTAACCGAGTTGGCTATCTTTTCCTTAGTTTGGGCCTTTGCTATTCTGACTGCCTTCCCTGCTTCCTTCTTCTTTAACTGGTGCAGTTCTCTGCCCTGCTCCTTCTGTGTTTTCTTATTCTTCCTGTATGCTATCTGTTTCTCCCTAACCTTCCCCGCCACCTCTTTTGAGAACTATAGTGTTTTTTTTCATTCATTTTGATTTGTTTATCTGCTTCACACAAAGGCTTGTTGCCTCTGTGATGGCAGTTTTGATGCTTCCCCATTGTTGCTAAACCCCTCCTTCTTGCATGTTTGCTAGTGCTTTTCTGATGCACTCTCCCATTCTGACAAAGTCAGCCTTCCTGAAGTCCTTATTGCTTCATCATCTGGTGGGGCAATTTTTGCCTCCCTTGGTATTACAGCCTCCTCCCAGCTACTTTAAATGCTCATCGAAGTAGCATTTAAACCTCCCATTAAGGATTGTGGTCCCTCTCCTGGAAGGATTCAGGCTGTCTCTCCTAGAAAGGCACATATTCTCCCAGTCTGGCCCTAGTCCCCAATGAAGCCAAAGCCGTCTTCCATGCACCATGCCTTCAACCAATTGTTAAAAGCTGTGGTGCAGAATGCCCTTTTCTCTCCTCAGTCATACTGAAGTAACACCTTGGAAAACACCACCATGCATGCTGACTGCTTTAGGCCCTTCCGCAGCTCCCTGAAATTATCATGCACTACTCCCACCTTATCCCTTTCCAGGTCATGTGTCCCTAGGTGAACAATGAGATCTAGCTCCCTCCCATCTTCAGCTACCATAGTACTCCTCTGCATCCACTCTCCATCCCTCCAAGCCAATGCACCAGAGATGGACATCACCTCCCTTCCCCTTCCTCCCACTGCCCCCAAGTCTATCCCCTAATGATAGAGTGCTCAACCAGCAGCTGCTTCCTCCTCAACTGAGGGCCTCATCCTCCCTGCCTGGTGCCTCTTCTTCTGATGACCCCCTACCTCCTCCCTTACCACTGCCATGGGTGCCTCCTCCCTGCTGCCCCATCCCACCAACATGCAGATGGAATTGTACAGTGATGCAGACTGAGGAGTGTGTTCCTTCCCACCACACCACCCACCCTCCTGAAGCCCCCAAGGTCCAACTGCTCTGCCTAGGCATCCTCTGGGGAGGGGTGAATGACTATGGCTCTTGGTTGGGACACAAGGTTCTCAGCACCCTTGCTGGATAGACCCAGAGTCAAACAACCTCTTCCCTCTACCCAGAGAGATGAGTGTTGAGGGGGTAGCACCCTAGTCTCCAGAATGTACCCTGAAAGACTGCAGCTCCACACCTGCTGCACTGCACCACTGCCTTATCCTTTACTTTCTTAACCTTTTTCTTTGTCTGTTTTTTTCTGTTATACCTTTTCTATACCTTTCTACTTCCTTTCTATGTCATTTGAGTTCCTACCTCTTCCTTTACTTGTTTGGAATGTATTTGTTACCTACCCTAGATATGGTGTCTCATACTTTCCCTTTTCAACCCTTAAAGCAGTTGTTACCTTCATGATATCTACTACCTTCCTACCTCCAAGTTGTTACTCTGCTTCCTGGATGTCCGTAACCTTAAGCTTTCCATTCCGTTATATCTGTACACAGTACTGTTTTATCTCCAATCTTGGTCTTGTGTTTCTCCTGCAGAGTTTCCTGCTGACTGAAGAATATTGGCAGATTCCTGTGGACAACTTAAGTTGGATCTTCCACTCCTGTACTACCTACCCCTAATTCCTACGTCTACTACTCATTTCTGCTGATGTCCCTCCCAACTCTGGTCCTCTGTCTAGCTTTCACGGATACTGTTTAATTGATAACCTATTGCACTGCCTGTCTTTATTTGTGCATTTTTAATTGTGAGTGTTTTATGTTTTTACTTTGTACAAGTGCTTTTGTATTTGAAAAGTGCTTTTTAAAAATAAAATCTGACTTGACTTGACTGTCAAGGACCCCAACCATGGCCCCTACCCATGCAGTCCTTAATGCAAGCTTTTCCTCCATGCCTAAGGGACTTAAAACCTTTCCCTTAAATGCATGCAGCCTCCTTCCTAAACCCGACATACTGAAAGTATGGGTCTCCCAATATCCTTCAGACATCCTTTGTGTAACTGGAACCTGGCTATCGGCTAAAATCCCTGATTCTGCCATTTCCCTCCCTGAGTTTAACCTATTTTGTCGAAACAGAAGTAAGTAAGTTTAACCTATTCCATCAAGACAGAGATAAGTGAGAATCTGCCATCTCCCTCCCTGAGTTTAACCTATTTTGTCAAGACAGAGATAAACATTGCTCTGTATATTAGACAATTTATCTCCTGCTCCATCATTTTCAAGGATGCCTGAACATCCTCCCATGAAGTAATCATAGCACTACTATCCATCCCCTCCTCTGACCCATTCTATATTGGTGCCCTCTATACCCCACCAAAAACATCTACTGATGCTCTAGTATCCACCATATCCTCACTTAGGTCTAACAGGGAGCTGCTGTTACTCAGTGATTTCAACTTTGATTGTCTCTCTCTCTGTCCTCTAAGTCCACCATCCTTAAATTAGAAGCTCTAAATCTTACTCAACTAATCCAAGAATCCACTCACCTAAACCCCCATTGCCAGAACCACACTCTGCTGGACTGAGTTCTATCCTCTCACCCCCACTGTATCAGTGCAGCCCGGAGTACTGCCAGATGCCATAAGTAATCATTGCATCTTTGACTGCAAAAGGAAGATTCACATCCCTTGTGCTACCCCCAGGTATATTTGGTCCCACCACATCCACAATCTAGACATCACTGCCCTTCAACAAGACCATTATGAGTCAGGCTGGCTACCCATCTACTCAACAGCGGGTGTCAACTCAGCTCTATCCCTTTTCTGCAACCTCTTCCTATGTATTTGGAATCATCATGCACCCCTTAAGAAATCTAGAGTGAAAAGACTCCATCACCCCTGGATCACTGCTGACCTACTGGCCATGTGCAGGGCTAGGGATAAAGCTTGGCACTGCTATAAAGACTGTCTTCTTCAGGCAGATTTTCAAGCATACAAAGCCCTAAGGAATAACTGCATCAAGGCCATCTACCTCTCTAAGGTCAACTACTGCAGCCACCTGCAGCAAGATCTCCACACTCTTGTATCTTTCTTGGAAGTTCTCCACTCCATCCTAGACCCCCTACGAAACATACCTCCCCAGTACTTCATGTTGATGGGTCCCCTCTCTCTGACCCAGCCACCAATATTTTCAACAAATTTTTTACCACCTGCACTCTCCCTGATTCTTGCTTCCACTCATCTTCCTCAATATTGAATCAATGTTTTCTCTACACCTTAAATTTGATTGTATGTTGATTTCCCTCCTTACTGTGTTACATATCTCATGTGCTGCATCACATGTATGCTCATTTGTATTTCAAACTGTCTTTCTCCTGGGTCATGCCTGAAAATAGGCATTCTTATGCCTAGTGCATCCACCCAGTTATCAAAAGCAAATAAATAAATAAATTCCATACCGCCTCATCCCAGCTGGTTGTTTCTGACCAGCCACTTGATTACCAATTCCCCCATTCACTCTTCTTGAAGTCTACACTGCCCTTCTTGCCCTTAAACCCTCTAAGTCCAGCCCAGACGATCTCTACCCCAGGCTACTCCACATCTCTGCTTTTGCCATAGCAGCCCTGCAATATCCTGTGAGGTGGGTGCATGGAGAAGGGGGCCATCCATAATGGTGAGTCATTCCCCACAAAATCCCTCACGGCAATGGGAGGGTAGGGCAACCGGATGGGGGGGTGGGTGAAATGGGTGACAGGATGTCGCTATATGTACACGTGAGGGGGGAGCGAGCACTGTGAACATGGGCTGGGAAGGGGTGGAGGAGCTGTAGGGGGAGGTGCTGCGGTGGGTTGCAGATCTGTGTCATGGCATCGGGGGTTGGCCTGTGGTTAGGGTAGGTGAGGTACCGGGTTCAGGTCCAGGCGCTGGTGTGATTTTGTTGTGCCCAGCCCGAACCTTTAATTTTACAAGTTTTCATCCCCCCCCGACATGCACCCCACCTGGAGTTGAGAATCCTTTAGTATCAGTTCAAATAGGTGATGCTCTATCCCCTCTGCTCCCTAACCTCTCCAGTGTCCCCCTAGGCTCTATCCTTGGCCCCATCCTTTTCTCCCTATTTACAGTATTAATAACCTCCCTTCAGTCTGTAGATCAACTGAAATACACCTGTACACTGACGACACTGTTCTTTTCCTCTCTGGGCCCCCCATCATCAGGATACAGGCCCCTCTCCAGGATGATTTTAACAGAGTCCAGACCTGGTTCAAGGACAATAAACTTAAACTAAACATAAAAAACAGTGGCCATGACTTTTGGTACTAGACAAAAACTGGCCACCTTTCAGCATCCTCCAACGTTTACTACCTTGGACAGATCCTGCCTTGAGAATGTATTGGCTTTTAAGTATTTAGGGGTATGGATGGACTCTCACCTAGATTTCTTCACTCATATTGATGCCATCTGTGTTAAGTTTCACCCCAAATTAGGTACCCTCTACCAGTATAAAAACAACCTCCCCCTTCCTACCCATCATGAGCTTGTCATCAAAATGATCCTACCTACTTTCACTGTGCTGATATGGTGCATGGCATTGCCTCTCAGTCATCCCTAGGCAGACTAGACATCCTGTTAAACTCCTTCTGCTATTTTGCTACAGCTTCTCCCCCGCTTACTCATCACTGTCTTCTTTTTTTTGCCCTATAACTTGCTCCCTTGCCTCACAGGAGAATGGTTCACTGTGCTTCTTTTGTTGCTAAATTCTGGTTTGCTACCCTTCCCTCTTATCTGTCCTCCCACCATGCCCAAGCTGCCACCTCAATTTACTCCATTCAGCACGGAGACCCTCGCACCTTCTCTATCCCTCATCCCCACTCTCTCTCTCTTTCTCTGTCTCTCTGGTCAATCTGCTTTTTCATTCTATTTCCCTTCTCTTGGGAATAAACTACACCCTAACCTCTGTCAATGTACTTCCCTCTTCTCATTCAAAAGGCTCCTCAGACTTCTACCCCACCAGTCATGTTCACAGTGTACACAATCCTTACCCACCTAATATTGCCCATCTCTTGTTTGTTACGCCATCATTCAAGCTGAGTTAGCATGTGACATTTGTTTTTTTGGGGTGTTGTGTAATTGTAACCCAAGTTATATGATTGCTCCCTTTGGAAAATGTTCACTTGCTATGCTGTGTTATATCGCTGCTGCTGTTTTAGGCTTTTACACCATTTATGGGTATTGTAACCCTGACCCACTTTTGTTATGCATTTATACTGCAGTTTACTACTGCTTTGCTTTGTGTTTTTATTTCCCTATTTGTTCTCCCTGTCCCCAGGTCACACCTGGAAATGAGCCTCCACTCAATGGTGCTTTTCCCGGTTATCAACTTTTAAATAAATAAATAAAATAAATAAATACTGTCCTACCCACAGACTGGGACATGAGTGGGACTGGACACACTGGGAAAGGGATACTTTTATAGTGCTCTTGTTAGAAGGCACTAATCCTTTGGCAGCTCCATCGATAATCACACACCTGATTCATAAGGCTTTCTTAATCTACTTATCCCCAGTATTAATTTCCTGAGCTAGTTTTTTTTTTTTGTCTTTAGTAACTGGGTAAGGCCCACTAGGCACAAGTGCCTGTGTTCAGGGGTGACCTGGGAACACTGAGTGGTTAAGTGACTTGCTCAGAGTCACACAGTATGCAAGTGGAGGTTGTAAGAATCAAACCCAGGTCTGGTCAGCTGGATGTTCCAAGTTCGTTCACAGCTCATTACTCTAACCTCTAGGCTATACTGCCACAATGCCTGTTACAAATTTAAAGACAAGTCTCAACATGCTCCAAACACTGACTAAATGTCTTGTTCCTCCCCACTTACACTGCTACCTTAATTATGGTGAGAAAATATAAATTTGGGATAAATCTGAAAAATTCCACCTACCTGAGGTAAGGCCCCAAAATGGCCACATTTAAAGTTTTGTGTAAAAATATTTAAAAAATCATGATACTATGAGTAAAAGTTCATAACCCATTGAAATACATTAAACTGAACTTGAATTATTTTCTCATAGCCCAGTCACTGGTTCCAGCAGCAAGACATGTCTTCAATCACAGAGTGGATCTACAACATGGACATGTTCAGATAAATAAGTATGTATGGGGGGTGGGATTGTGGGTGCTGACTAGGGTTTGGGGTGGGGTGGGTGAGGGTGTTGGGGCAGATCAATGAGGGTCTGTTTTCTTTTTTACAGGTTTCATGAAAAAAAAAGACAACAAGTGCCCATTTTATTTGTTGCAGCTTCAGTGTTGTACAGGATTCTGACACTGGGGATTAGTTGCCCCAGTGTTGGCTTTTTGTCTACAGCATCACTTGGGGTGATCACATTGGTGTCACCATCTTTGAATGGGAGGGGTGACCTGGAGGGGAGGGGGTTGGGCAGTCAGTATTGAGGGTGGGCCCCTGGTCCACTTTAAATACAACATCAAAATTAAATATCTGGGAAGGATGAGAGAGGGTGAGAGAGGGCTAGCTGAGCTTGAGGGAGGGCAATAAAAAAGAAAATAGACAGACAGACAGTCAGATAGCTAGATAGACAGACAGACAGAGATGTGAGAGAGAGAGAGAGGGAGACAGACAGCAATCACCAGCTCACTGCTGGCACTGCAGCTGGCACCACACCTCCATCTATGGCTGCAAATATTGAGAAACTCCTGTTGTTCTCATACAGAGAATGTGGGCAAACAGCTCCTCCCAGTAAGCTGGACACACTGGATTTTGTGGTGCTCAAAAATGGTATTGCTGGCTGTATTAAAAAAAAGACAAAGACTAGAATATAGCTAAACAGGTCATATTTAGCTAACTTCAGTTGTCCCACCCCCACCAAACAAATCATTTTTATGTATTTTTTTTTCTAGTTCAGTGAAAAAAAAAACAAGATGGAGTCTGTCACAACCCAATTGTTTCAGGTTGTGAGAAGTAAGCGGTGAGCAAGCAAAGAGCTCTCATGATCCCACAATTTTTGTGTTGTGTCAGAGAGTTATCCAAAAACACCACTGAGCATACTCAGAAAAAAAAAAACATTTAAATCCTTATGACTCTGGAACCATTTAATATTTTTTCAGAAAGCCTTCGAAAGGCACCACCTTGGCATATGACGCTTCTACTCTAAAAGTTTTGGAAAAAAATCCTGCTCCTTCTAGACTGTAGATGAGAGCAAAAAAAATATGTATTAAGTATAGGAAAAAAATGTAGATATTAACATAAAAATGACATATGCAGATCTCAGAAACCACACAAGCTGCCATCACAAAACATTTCACACATTTAGACATAACCTCCTCGACAACACATGCCAATTGTGGGGCAATTTCATCAAACACCACCAAAGCAATTAAGGTGCAAATTTAGGGGATTACCATAAAAATTCAGTTAACCCTAACTATTCTGATGCTACCATGCCAGTATAATATGTATAATATAAATTATTTGCAAAAAAACTTAATTAATGCACCAGTTAGGGTAATTTAATGCCACAAAAGTACAGAAATGTGGCATTAGGGTTTCCAACCCTAACTCCCCACTGCCACCCCGAGCAGCAAAGGATTACAGCAAAAACATTAGGATTTGGGTCTCTGGAGTCTTGGCAAATCAATGGGGTGGTCTTCCTGGAGTTGTCAACCCTAATGCTCCTCCCTCCCCCAGCCCATAGAATCCAGTCCAAAGCACAAGGCACACCTCTAAATCAGTGCCTCATATTGATACACTCTTAAAAGTGGAGAAGTATGTCTCACCACATATTGCCAACATAATTTGTTGTTTCTTTCTTTATGAAGTGCCTGCAGGGCCCTGCAAGAAGAAAGGAGATCATGTTTGATGTTGTTTGCTCAGGGAATGGGATAGGCATTAGCAATGACAAGCCTAAGGAAGACCCCACAGCAAATCTGCCAAGACTCCGGAGACCTAAAACCCTAATATTTTTTTCTGTTGTTGCTTGGTGGCTTGGGGGTGAGAATTCAAGGTTGGAAACCATTATGCCACATTTCCTTACTTTTGTGGCATTAAGTTACCCTAACTGGTGCAATCTTAAGGTTGTCGACCCTAATGCTACCCCATTCCATGAGCAAATAATGACACATATGATTTCCTGCAAGCCCTGCATGAAGAAAGCTACAACAAATTGTGTTAGCAACATGAGGCGACACATATTTCTTTACCTTTGAGGAGTGTATCAGTATGAGGCAGTGGCTTGGAGCTGCATCTTGTGCTTCAGATTGAAGGCTATGGGTTAGGGGGAGGGGGAGCATTTTGCTGTTTGGGGGTAGGGGTGGGGAGTTAGGGCTGGAAACCCTATCACCACATTTCCCAAGTTTTGTGGCAATAAGTTACCCTAACTGGTGCATTAGCAAAGTTTTTTTGCAAATAATTTCCTTTCCTTTTGAGATAGTGAATTCATATCCTCATTCACACAGATCCCTCTGTATGAACAGTTGTAGATATGCTTGTCCATCTGGGCCATGCACCAAGTGAAGACTCCATCTGTCTACGGAAGTGCAGGGCCTTGCTATCCCAGGCCTTCTATGCGGCATTGGATGTCAAATATTATCAAAGTTATGAACATGCCTAGGAAGATGTCAACATACCTTCATAAATCTGTTGTTTTTTTATATATATTTTGATGCCAAGTTTTCAATGTAGCCTTGATACGAAACCACCTCAAGTACCCGGTAAGTGAAAATTTTCAAATCTTGGCCAAAAAGTCATTCTGCAGCACAGGTGACACAGCATGTGTTGCAAAATTTCAATGTACGTCCATAACTTTATAGTTTTGTAATATTTTTACCTCAAATTTTCAACATAGCCTTCTTATGACCCCACCTCTTGAACAGGGGTGGAGACAATTTTCCAAAACCCACCAGAAAGGTGATTTTGCACAGCAATAATGTCATCCTGTGCCAGAGGTGCAGAAACACATTTTGGCCAGGATTTGAAAAATGATAGTTGTCATGTTCATGAGGTGATGTGAAAAATGGCTATGTTGAAAATTTGAGATCAAAATATTTAACACTACTAAAGTTATGAGTGCACATTGCAAAATTTCAATGTACAGTCATAACTTTGTTGTTTTGTAATATTTTTACCACCAAGTTTTCAACATATTCTTCTTATGACCCCATCTCATGAGCAAGGGTGATGAAAATTTTCAAATCCTGCCAAAAAGGTGATTTCACCAATGATCACAAAAATGCTTTCCAGGCCTGATTTGCATAATTCCACAGCCATTGGTCATGAGATGGGGCTCCAAAAAGGTAATGTTGAAAATGTGCATGAAAATATGCAAAAATGACAAACCTATGCATCAAACTTCAAAAAACCCCTATGAAATACATTGGATCATGCTTACCTTAGTTTCTCATATTGTCTGCAGTTCCAGCAGCAAGATGCATCTTCAATCAGAGAGTGATCTTCACCCTGGGAACTGTTCAGGTAAATGAGGGTATGTGGGGTGTGTGAGGGGGTGTGGGGTGGTGGGTGCTAAGTGGGAGGTTGGGTGGGGTGGGTGGGGTGTGTGCATAAGGGCACATCGGTGAGGACTGTTTTCTGTTTTGAAAGTTGAAAAAAACACTGAGGGATGGTTTTCTTTATTTCAGGTTAAAGTACAAAACTGGGATTGGGCACCTGAGTGTTGGACCACTGTACAGAAACGGTGTCAGAGGACCTGAAGGAGAGGAGTTCCACAGAATCAGTACTGTGGGTGGGCACCCCATGTTGGCTTACATATAGGTCTGCTGATGATAGATAGATAGATAGATAGATAGATAGATAGATAGATAGATAGATAGATAGATAGATAGATAGACAGACAGTCAGACAGGCAAACAGAAAGACAGACAGACAGATGGAGACAGACAGAATATACTCACTGCAGTCCAAATCAGGTTTCCAGCTGCAGCTGGAGAACTCAACAAAGTTCCACTGTTCTCATACAGAGAACGTGGGCAAACGGCTCCTCTCGCTAAGCTGACACATTGGATTTTGGGGTGCCCAGTAAAGATATTTCTAGAAATGTTTAAAAAAAACACCAGGATCTAGCTAAACAGGTCCTATATAGCTAGGTTTAGGTGTTTGATTTTCAGAATTACATCATTTTATGTACTGTCTATATATATTTTTTTTAAGGGGAAAAGAAACAAAATGGTGGCTTTCACAGCACAAAAATGTTTTGTGTTGCTGTGAGAAGCAAATAGTGAGAAACAAAAAATAGTCTTTTGACACAGAATTTTTGGCATATCAGAATGTTATCCCAAGAACCTTACTGAACATGCTCAGAACAGAAAAACTAAAAACTTTAAAGCCTTATAACTCTGGAACCATTAACTATTTTTTTTTTCACAAAACCCTTCAAAGGCACTTCTTTGGGACATCACGCCTATACCCTAAAAGTTTGGGGAAAAAATTCCATTCCATGTAGGCTATAGCTGACAGCAAAAAAAAAAATCGTATGTTAAGTATAGGAAAACAATTAGACATATACAGAAAAATTACATATGTAGATCACAGAAACCACAAAAGCTGCCAGCCCATCACAAAACATGCCACAGATTTAGATCTTCCGTCATAGACAACACATGCAAACTTTCAGCTGGTTTTGTAAAATGCTGCCAAAGGTCTTAAGGTACAAAGTTAGGGATTTAACATTGAACACCCTACTCAACCCTAACTATAGGGGTTCAACCACACCCCTATAATACACACACACACACACACACACACACACACACACACACACACATATACGCACACAACTCTAGGTTAAAGCTGGGTGCTTACCCTCCTCTCTGTCAGCAATTCCTGCACTTGCAGTCAATACTGTTCAATATATATATAACCAAAGTACAGGCTCCCACTCAAAAAAGTAACTGGACTCCCCCCTCCCATGCATTCTTTTGTAACTTTAATTTTTCCTACTTGGCGGGAACTGTCGCTAGTCATTTTTCTGACTCTTGCAATGAACATTAACATTGACTTTGGATTAACAGAAGCCACAAATTGTTGTGGGCTGTCCAAGCTTCTCCCATCTCAAAATCTCTAAATGTTGTCAGATATCACACATTCATTGGAAAGCCATTTCATCTGTCTTGGCTCATTCCTTCTGTTACGTATCCCATCTTTGTACAACTGAATTTTTTCTCTAATGTTTTTGCACATTGTAAATGTTTTTGATTAGATAAAATATTCATTAATACTGTTACATTGTTACACATTATTCTGACACTCAACTTCTCTTTTGCAATCTCAATTACATAGAAACATAGATTTTGTCAACAGAAAATGACCTTTAGGCCCATCCATCTGCCTCTTGTCCCTGCCTATTCCATTATCACTGACCCTAATTGGTCATAGATGTCACTCCCTCCCCTGTTCTTCTACCTAATATGCCCCTGTGCCTATCCTATACATGCTTGAACCTCCCCACAGTCTTAGCTCCCAGTACCTCCTCTGGCAAGCTGTTCCACTCATCCACCACTCTTTCCGTGAAGAAATATTTCTGCACCTCTCTTAAACTTTCCCCTTCTTAGCTGCATTTCATTCCCACATGTTCTAGTGCCTTTCTTTCTCTGAAATAGACCCTCCACTTGCACCTTGTTCATTCCTGTGAGGTACTTGAAGGTTTCAGTCATGTCCCTCTTGCTCTCCTCTCTTCCAGGGAGTAGATGTTGAGTTCCTGCAGACTTTCCTTGAATGGTTTCTCATGCAACCTCCTCACCATTTTGGTTACTTTCCTTTGTACCACTTCCACTCTTTTAATGATCTTGCAGAGGTGTGGACTCTAGAACTGGATACAGTACTCCAAGTAGGGTCTCACCTGTGAGAGATACAATGGCAGCACCACTTCCTCTTCATGCTAGAAATCCCTCTTACAATGCACCCCAGCATCCTGATAGCATTTTCCACTGCTTTGTCACACTGTCCAGATGCATTGAGGTCATCAGATATGATGACCCTAAGGTCTCTTTCTTGCTTGGTGACTGTAAGCTCCACTCCTCCATCTTAAATACAGCCCTGGGATTCACAGCCCTAAGTGCATAATCTTGCACTTTTTGGCACTTAAACCCAGCTGCCACCAGCTAGACCATTCCTGTAGTTTTCTCAGATCCCTCTGCATTCTCTCCACCCCCTCACGAGTGTCAACCCTGTTGCTGATTTTTGTATGATCCACAAAGAGACACACCTTATCCTTAATCTCCTCCACAATGTTGCTTATGAAGACATTGATAAGGACCAGTACCAACATCAAACCACGTGGTGCCCCACTAGTCACTCTCCTATCCTAAGTGGCTATGGTTTACTACCACCATTTGCCTCCTATCCCTTAACCAGCTTGATACCCAGCTTGTCACTTTCTCCCCCATCCCCAGGCTGCTTAGTTCCTTAAATAGCCTGGTGTGCAGTACAGTGTTGAAAGCCTTACTGAAGTTCAGATAGGCTGTGTCCACTGTTCTCCCTTGCTCCACCTCCCTGGTAACCCAGTTAAAGAAATCTGTGAGATTAGTTTGACATGACCACCCTCCTATGAAACCATGCTTCTGGTGCTCCGGCAGCCCTATTGCCTCCAGGTTATCCATGAGCCTCTACCAGTAGTGTCTCCATTAACTTCCCCACCACTAATGTGAGACTGACTGGCCTGTAGTTGCTAGCATCCTCCCTACTGCTGCTTTTGTGCAGAGAGACCACACTGGCCCACCTCCAGTCCTCTGCAACTTCTCCCATCTCCACTGAGGTGCTAAAAAGCACTACCAGCACTGTGCTCAGTTTAGGACTGATGGATGAATCCCATCTGGCCTCATCATCTTATTCTCCTTTAAGGCTTCCAATCTCTTCTGGACCTTCTCTACCAAGAATTGGCCTTGTGTCCACTCCTGCCTCTCCCTGTTGCTTACTGTAGCATGCTGGTCTGTCCCCCTCCCCCCACACCCTCTACCGTGAAGACTGAGCAGAAATAATCATTCAGTATTTCCACTTTCTCTTGGTCTTCCTCTGCACAGTCTCCCCATGCCCTCCTGATTCTATCTCTCCCCTTGTCTTCCTCTTCCCTCCACATACTTGAAGAAGGTTGTTTCCCCTTTTTTAACATTCTTATCTATTCTCTCTCTTCTGCTAGTACTTTAGTTGTCCTCACCCTCCTTCCTGCCTCCCTTTGCATTGCCAGATACACCTCCTTCTCCTCATCCTTCTGGGTGTCCCTATACCTTCTAAAAGCTGTTTTCTTCTCCTTCACTGCCTTTTCCACCTCATTAGAGAACCATAGCAGCCTCTTCCTCCTCTTTCACTCGCTCATTTCCTTCAAACACCATGCCATTGTCTGGACTTTATCCTCCTTAATTTTTCTCCACTGAGTCTCCACTTCCCTTCTGCATTCCCCCCTTTGAGGCATTCTCCAAGGCAGTTTCCCAGTTCCTTAAAATCTGCCTTGCTGGAGAAGTCCAGGACCCTTGTCTTAGTGTAATTTTGTTTGTCTGTCCTATCCATATGCCAAACCACACTGTATGGTGATCACTCATACCCAAGGGATTATCCACTGTGACATAAGCAATGTTGACCAGGTTCAGCATGCCCCATCCCTAGTGGATTAAAGTACAAGCTGCCTGGAAAATGCCCCTTGTATAGAGTTAAGGATGGCACTGCCTCTTGATGTAGTTGCAGCAAGAATGTTCCAATCTACATCTAGCAGATTAAGTAACCCATTATCAAAACCTCCCCCTTGCAGCCCATTTTGTTAATGGCTTCCTCCAGGGCTCTGACTAAATCCCCCTTTGCTGGAGGCCTGTACACCACCCCAGTGTGAAATATAGCCTCCAATTCCATCTCTAGGCTGACCCATAGTACTTCCAGCCCTTCATTGTTCCCCTGTTGCCCCTGTATCTCAGTGGCCCTTATACTCTCCCTCACATATAACACAACCCATTAAAGTTTCCTCCCTGACTTGTCCTTCCAGAACATGGTGTAGCCTTGCTGGCCAATTCCCAGCTGTGAATGTCCAAGCACCATGATTCTGTTATAGCCACTGTATCCAGGTCTGCATCTGCAATGACTGCGTCAAGGTCACAAATGTTGTTTCCCAGACTCCTTGCATTGGCACATATGCCTCTCCATTCTCTTTGTCCTTCTCTTCCTCTAACCTGTCTTCCCTTCCTGCATCCCCTCCTCCCCCTCTGTTACTTCAGACCTGTCCTCCCCCATTACATCATCTTCCTGTTATGCCTCCATCCCCTCTCTACTTCATGTTGTTCGTTGTTGTTACATTATATTATAATCTAAGTTGAAACTGCAGATACTTGAATAATATTTTCTGGTTGCAAAAAACTGGCCTGGAATGAGGTTTGGGACCAAAATGGTTATCTAGAAAACCAGTTATCTGCTCTGGTTCAATTCATATATGCTGTATGTTCATCAAAGCTACAGTAATAGTCTTTCTTCAGTTAGTCAGGTTTTGAATAAATAGAGCACTGAATGGGAACAAAATATTGCTATTGCTTCCCACATAATATGTGTATCGGTAGCATGGATCTGATAGATATGTTTAGTCTCTCAAAAGCATTATGTTTCTCCAGATGAAATAAAATGCATTACTTCATTGGAAAAATGTAATAGATCATGAGTTATATTAAATCTGAAATACCCAGTTTAGAGAGTGTATTGATTTGTCCATAGTATTTTTAGCACTTCATTTTTTCATGTATTTCCTCTGGCAAGAGAACATCAATGAGACTCTTCTGCTCTGCTCTGTACTGCAGTGCAGAGTAAGTGTGAGACATGTCCCTACAGACTACAGAGCACAGACTCAGAAATAAAGGGTTTTTTTTTGGTTGAACTGACTTCCAATGCAGGGATGCTGCATAGATTTACAACATGCACTATGTTTCTCTTTGCTAAATCCTTTCCAGTGGCAATTGCTGACAGATGCTGGCATAGTGTACAGTATACTGAAATGGGCGCCACTGAGCTCATCCTTGTCATTCTTGATTCATGGGCTCTCCAGTAGGTGTCACTCAACAGACATATAGAGCCTACGATATCCATGTGTCTGCACATTTTTTTACATGCCAGTACCTGTGTGTTGAGAAAACTACATGGCTCATAATTGCTGTATGCATTCACTCTGTGAAAAAAAAAAAACATACACAGTTGTGTGTGCGTCTGTGTGTGTGTGTGTGTGTGTGGTGGGGGGGTAGCTGTGAAACACCAAAAACTCTCCCTGCACAGTAAAAAACTCTCCCTGCACAGTATGCTCAGTTCAGCTCAGTATGCTAAACAGTTTAGTACAGCAGGTGCTCAGATGAAGGTTTACATCAAGAAAAAGTCATGTACTGTAGCTGCCTTTTTGGATGAAAATGTGTTTGTACCAATTTAATATATGACAACTGAGAGTAATAAATGGTTATTTACTTTCTTCGTGGTATTATACAGTAAGAGTTCAGTTGGGGGGGTGATAATTCAGTGAACTACACTTCCAACAGTTGCAAGTTCAACAATATTTGTCAGTGTCGAGTGTTCACCACGTACACTGGTGTCATGGGGTATGTGGTGCTGATACCACTGAAAGTGACATTAAAAATTGCTTCATGAGGGAATCATTTTATTAACAGTTAAGAATGCGAAGTAGAAGTGATGATTTTGAGCAGTGTAACTGTCATGTTTGTTAATATCTGTGCCCCAAATTTTCACCATACCCTTCTTCTGACCCCACCTCATGAACAATTGCACAGAATCTTTTCAACCCTGACCGAAAGGTGATTTTGTGCAGCGACTGCAAAATCTCCTTTCAGGCTGTAAAAAAACATTTTGTCCAGGATCCAGAAAATGACAGCAGTCACATTAATGAGGTGCTGTGAAGAAATGGCTATATTGAAAATTTGGGGTCAAAATATTGAACATTGCCAAAGTTATGAGCCTGCATTCACAAATTTCAATACAGGCTCATAACTTCATTTTTTTTTTAATATTTTTACAGCAAATTTTCAACATAGCCTTCTTATGACCCACCACATGAACACAGGCAGAGAAAAATGTCAACTCCTGCCCAAAAGGTGATTTGACATGGTAACTGTGAAATCACCTTTTGGGGTCACATTTACCTAACATCACTTGCATTGTTCATGAGGAAGGGTCCCAAAAGAGGTATGTTGAAAATGTGGGGTTAAAAATATTAAAACATGGCCAAGTTATGCCACTAAGTTAAAAACCCCATTGAAATACATTGAAGCTGAAACCCCATTGAAATACATTGAAGCACTTACCTCAGTTTGCCATTGGGCTTTGAAGAGTGAAGATGTGTCTGCAGTCCTTGGAAGATTATGGGGATGGACCTCCAGTGGGTGAGTATGGGATGGGGGGTGGTGTGTTCTGAGTGGGAGGCTTGGGTGGGGGTGGGTAAGGTCACAGCAGACAATGATGGATGGTTTTCTCTTTTTTTTCAGATAAAAAAACAATAAGGGACAGTTTTGTTTATTTCAGGGACAGGGCACTGGGGGATTGGGCACCCCCAGTGTCACTGACTTATATTTTGGGGGTGTACAACAGACATCAATGGATAGTTTTCTTCTTTTCTTGGGGGAATGAAGAGGTACAGTTTTAGACACTGGAGGATTGAGCACCTCCAACTGTCACTACTGTGTGTGGGGGAGGACTGTTGACAGAGAGGTTTACATTGAGGGGACAATTAGAGCCACCAGCAACAGACATTGATAAACAGTTATCTTTGTTGCAGGCACACATTCCAGGCTGACCATGACAGATCAGCCTGACTTCCTGGGTGGTGCAGACCAAAGGGACGGCAACTTCTTTTGAAGTTGGCACCATCCCTGCCCAGCAAGCCAGAAACTCCATCATTATCAGCCTGGGTGCTGATTGATGTGGCACTGTGGGACCCCTGCAACACTTCTCTGCATTGGGCAGACAGTGTCACACCCCTCAAAGGGCACTCTCATACCAATGTGTTTGCTTGTGCTTGCATGTATGGTGAACACAAAAATGGCTACAGTCACACTTCAACTTGCTCCTGAGCTGCTTGCTTCTGAATACTTTCAGATACCCCAGTGATGTGATCCGAAGGAATGTATTGGGCAATGTGCATTTGTTGTCCCATTTCTTTTCAGTGAGCACTGCCCTTTTTATTCCATTCATATTCTTCTCCAATATTGTGTCTGCCATCTTTCTCAGGGCTCCATTTTCTCATGTGTTGCCCACAGGGCCACTCATGAGCATTTCATTCTCAAAGTTCTCCTTTCAACGTATGCTTCATCTGAGGAAAATATGAGCAAAGTGAATATAGTGCAGGAGAGTCCCTTAGGATCAGCACTCCACTGAGGACCCACTAGGCCACCAAAAGTTTACTGGAGAATGTGTGCTACCATTGTTCTCAAGGATAGAGGAAATCACATGGATTACTTCAGCCACAGCTGTACAATTGTGCCCTCTGTCCAGCTATGAAAGTTTTCATTTTTGTTACAATTTATTTTCCAAGGATATGTCAACTGAAATATCACCTCTGATTTCCAGTTGAGTACTACATCTACTAATTTCCACAGCTGCAGGGACTGGAGCACTGAAAAGTTAAGTGACTTGTCCAAGGTCATACAGTGAGTGTTTGGTTCTAGTTGAGATATGAACATGTAATCTTCATATTCTTAAATTGTTGCTCTAACCACAAGACCACATACTGCCTTAAAACATGTAAAATGCTCATTGTACTAACACCACATCAACACATGTTTACTACTGTACATATCTCCCTCTTCATTCATAGATTAAAAACAATAGGGTCTCTGCACTAATCTCACATGCCATATATATGCAGTGTGTAGGTTGCCCTACACCAGCCAGTCACATATCATGGGTCCAGTCTGACCCCCCCATCATTCATGGAGGGGTACAGCCCCCTTCTGTACCTGATCCCCTCTTTGTCTGCAGTTATCTGCATGTGGATAGACTGAGGAACTGGTAGGGGTGGAGGCAGTGCTACATTCTGCACCACGCACAAAGATGTGGAGTGCTGGATGAGGGGGTAGGCACCCTCCTGTAGATGCTGTATATCCCTTCTGTATCACCGCAACTGGACTGGGCAAGGTGAGCAACCCCCCCTGCCAAGTCATCCCATTCATTCCAGACCTGCAGTGAGGGCTAGGGTTAACCACTGTGGCACTTGACATAGATTTTTTCTGTTAGTGCTGTTTCTGCTTCAGTACAGGCTATCCTCCAACCTGACTACCCAGCTCTATCACCTAGTTTCTCAGGGACTTATTATTCATATCTCTAGTGTGTTCCTCCATGGGATTGTCCCCCCATGGTGAAAGTTGGGGTATCATTGTGTACTTTTAGTGGATTAGGGAGCCACCATGCTCCACAATACCCTGTTCCACACACAGCAGGGGATTCAATCCATCAGCATGGCAGGTATCAGGCTGGATGCCCACTGGAGTTCACTAACCCATCTGTACCCTGCCCCCATCATGCTGCTCCATGCCAATGGGGCAGAACTTTGGACATGCGGCCAGCAATTGTGAATGGCATGCCATGCTCACCTGACTGGGTGTGCAGGTGGGCACAAGCTGGGTACATGCCTGTAGCATGTATCTGGCCCACAGTAGTGAATAGGCCCCATTGTTTAGCATGTTGACCTGAGATTTGAGGCACCAGCATGAAGTCCTCACAGTTATGCTGTTCTTTTGTTTCTTCTGTTTATTTTCACTTGTTATATTAATAATTGTATTATTTTTTTACTGTTTTATTATTATTCATTGATAAGTAAAGCTACAATTTTTCAAATGTTGCCTCATGTGTTATTGTACTGTACTTGCAGTACTGTGATTGACCACAGAAGAAACTGAAGAAGATAGTTCAGGCAAAATATGAATTCTACATTTTCACTTGCAACAACAGAAAAGCAGTCAATTGCTCTATACCTCCAAAACCAAAGATGAATAAAGGCAATAATGGCCAACCCTACCCAAAACCCAAATGCAAAAAGGTGATATTTGTAATCCCTTCCCAAAACCCAAAACAAAGCAATAGTCAATATTTGCTATCCCACCCAAAAACAAAATGAAAAAGCCAGTATTTGCCATCCTTGCCAGAAACATAAAATGGAAAAAGCCAATCTGTGTCATCCCCACCCAAAAGCACAATGAAAAATACAGTATCTCTTATTCCCAACCAAAAACAGCATTAAAAAAGGCAATGTTTGTTAACCCTGCCCACAAACAAAATTAGAAAGGCAACTTTTTCCATCCCTACCTGAACACAAAATGAAAAATACAATCTATGCCATTACCACCCAAGAAAAAAATAAAAATAGGCAATCTTTGCCATCTCTGCCTAATAACAAAATGAATAAGGCAATTTTGGCTGACCCACCAATGCATGAAATCTTTGGCATCCCATCTAAAAACAAAATGAAAAAAAAGCAATATTTGCCATTATCCACCAAAAAACAAAATGACAAAAAATTCCGTCTTTGCCATCCCTACCCAAAAACAAAATGAAAAAACTGATCTTTGACATCCCTGCCCAATGACAAAATGTACAGTCAATCTCTGTCATCCATGCACAAAACCAACATGAATGAAGAAGTCTTTGTCATCCCCCCAAAAACAAAATAAAAAACATAATATTTGCCATCCTTGTAAAAACATAAATAAATAAATAAAAAGGCAATCTTTTTCTTCGCCACCCAAAAGATAAATGAAAATAGGCAGTCTTTGCCATCATCTACCATTAGCAAAATGAAAAAGATATTTTTGTCACCCCTGCTCAACAACAAAATGAAACAAAAACTTTACCATTCCCACCCAAGAAAATGAGAAAAGGCAATATTTGCCATCACTGCCCAAACACAACATGAAAAGTTCATCTTTGTTATTCCCATCAAAAAATAAAGTAAAAAGGACACTCCTTGTCATTTCTACCCAAAACAAAATGAAAACGGTATGTGACTCAACTCTCAATGTTTTTTTTAGCTGTAATAATTATCCTACTGTAATAGGATCTGTTTCTGTTTTCAGCATTTCATTAGATGACCAGCTTTTTCAGGGAGAAACTGTTATACAGTGGATTTATTTTCTGAAAATAAGAAAAAACACATTTT
Source organism: Neoceratodus forsteri (assembly GCA_016271365.2). Taxonomy (NCBI): domain Eukaryota; kingdom Metazoa; phylum Chordata; order Ceratodontiformes; family Ceratodontidae; genus Neoceratodus; species Neoceratodus forsteri. The sequence goes on along the minus strand of CM057449.1, from coordinate 761,655,530 downwards.
GCAACATATTCAGAACAATGAATAACTTGTGTTAAACACTGTACAAACTCTCATTCTAAATAATTATAAGACTTTTTGTGGGTCTAATAAGTCAACTACAGAACTGGTTTAAATATCCTGGTACTGTAAGCTATTTAATAAAATTTACCAGAATTGTTTAAAGCCCCCTATACAGAATTAACACATATACACGTATATACATACATGTACTTTTTGGTACATATCTAACTATTAAGGCTACCTCTGTTTTACCATCCACTGCCTCTTCTTTCCATGTATGGTATAAGTGCCATAAGTGTATAAGTGCCATAATCATACCAGGTGGCATGCTTCAATCTTTACTCCCTGATTTCAGTGAATTATAAATTCTACCCATCTGTTAAATCCATAAAGTTTATACTATGGGCTGCTAGAGGACTTAACCCACATGACTCAGTGTTATTATAAAGAACAACTTATGACTTTTGCACAGCTTCAAAAGCACTTTGAAGTCCTGAATCACCAGTTATTTTGTTACCTACGACTGTGGGATTACATTTACAAAAAACAAATAAGCATACATTTCTCCAAAGAACCCCCCCCCCCCATTTTGGGTCTATTGATTCAGGATGCCCCTTCAAAAAACTGATCTCAAGGGTGTATTATACTTTGCTTTCCTCCTCCTGGAAAATATTATCCTCTCTAAGGCAACGTGGGAATTAAATATGCATGGCAAACTATCTGTGGAGCGCTGGAAACAGATAATCGTTTCCCCTTCACTGGACTGATTTTCTCTCAAAATCCCATCATATCCAGTTTAATATTTTACACCATATCTATTTAATGCAACTTAAACTTAATAAAATTAATATCACAGATTTCTGCTCTGAAGCAGAAACACCCCTGTACTCTAACTCATATGTTTGTCCAGTGTCCACTTATTCAACCATATTGGGAAAAGATATTCAGCACCATGTTAAGAGCCTTACAAACTCATTTATCATATGACATAGATAGTATTCTTTTTGGATCTATGAGAATAGTGAACTCCCAACCCCTAAGAAGAATTTTTACATTTAGCCATGGTTAATGCAAATGAAAAATATTTTGTTAACCTGGAAAAATGTCACTCCCCTAGCTTTTTGAGTCTGGCTTCATTTAAAGACAGATCTAAATAAAACAAACACATACATTATTGTTATATGAAAACACCTTTAGAATGGGAAAGAATTTGGACACCATTTAGTAAAATTATGTCCCAGGGCCTGTTTGAATAATTTATTCATTCTCATTTAAAGTTAATGCATTCATAAATTAAGATCCTTCATTCTAGAGATTATAGGATACACTTAAGTCTGAAGTATAAGTAAGCATCTGATACTGATATAGTTTGATAATTGCATTACTTGCTCATGATATTTTTAATTTGTTTTTTCTTTTAACATCTGTGGTTGCTCTACGAATGAAAATGTGCCGAGTGAGGGAAATCTGTTGCGTGTTTGCCATTATAAATACTCCTTTGTAATGGCAAATTATGCAATGGGTTTCCCTTTGGGAAAAAGCAAACTTAGTTATTATTTAATAATTATGAACTTTACAACAGTGGTCAGTGACTGATGTTGTGAACCTCACATGTTATGCTCTGTATTTCAGGATGAGAATCTAGCATCATGTTGGTAATAAAGGCAGTGGAAAGAGGGGAAGCCAGTGCAGGGTAGGGGGGACCACCTGCCTGTGCTGAAAGATGCCACTCTCCTCCTTCACGTGCTTCATTTGTAGGATGATTGGGAGTCCTATTTGAATGTGCTATATGGCCACATGTGGCTTATTGTCAGATACTTTTCATTGTAAGATATTTCTGCTACCTCCAAATTGTTCCACACACTGGTTGAACCCTTTTAAGCTATTTTTTTTTCTGCAGCACCCTGTAGATGGTGTTACATACCTGTGCAGTAGTATGTGTCTTCAAATGATAGTTGTTTCTGTGTTACTTGTACTGATTTGGGGTTGCCCTTGCAAATGGACCCATGTTGCTCAAAGGCCTTCTTGTGCATAAATAAATATATAAACAAAGAAAACAAATAAATAAATGTTTTGTAAATTCATTCTCATCTCTTGATACAATACCAGTGTATAACTCATTTACTACTGAACTTCTCAATTTGCTGTACAGTAACATTTAGAATCACATACCTGCCAAGTACTACTGTTTGGTGCATGGTGTTGATTAAGATGTGTCAGCCATGATGAAGCGCAGTAGCTTGCAGTAATGCCAAATTCTGCATGATAAAGAGGCTTAATTGCTATTGACTTACATAGGCCCCTGCAGTAAATGGCAGTATTCTGTGATATTCTGCAGCATTTCTGTGTTTCATCCTGGCTTAACACATCTGAACATACTATAAATACATACAAACTTGCCATCACATAAAGTCCTTATTGTCTATTGATCCTGCTCGAATGAGCAGTTCTCAATGTGTTTACACAAGGAACTCTCCCCCCTTCCTGTTTTCTTCATGCCCTCCTTTTACCACCCCTTGCCTTCGCCTACTTACAACTTACCCTTTCTCATTGTCCCATTCCCTGTTGAAGCTGCCACCATTTTCTTGACACCACCTCCTCTGGAAGCTCTTTCCATTTGGCCACTACCCTTTCTGTGAAAAAGTGATTACTGATGTCCCTCCTGAACTTTCTCCCACCAGCTTTATGCTGTGCCCCCTAGTGGTACTGTTCCCATTATGGTTGAATAGGCCCTTAGTGCTCACCATGTTTATACCCTTAGTTGTTATTTTACATGAAACCTGTTACAGGAGATGTATTTATTTTTTTTTCTTGAAGATGGACAAGGATGGTCATGACATCTGGATCCTCAGCCACCAGGCACAATATTGAAGCCACTTTGTTTTCTTTGGGTTACACATTACTATTTCTCTGTGTTTTTGTAATGCTTGCTCCAATTCCCAATATAATATACCACAAATATTATACTGCTTTGGAAAAAACCTCTTTAGTAAGGATTAGGAAACACTGGTGCTTTTCAAGCATGATTTTTTTTGATCACCAGGTAAGTGCATTGGAGGTGAAGCACCTTTTTCAAGCATGACCTGGATACAGAAGAGTACACAACAAGACAGTGAAATGGGTACAAGCATGTAAGAATCATAATACAAAATAAAATGGTAGGGTGCAAAAGTAAGACATTCAGATGATACATTATGTCAACAGTGTTTTGTAAGTCATACAAAGCAGGTACAGACATTAGACTCTTTGAGATACACTTTCAGCTACATACTACAATATATTTTCAGCTTATTTTTTAGAGTACAAACAGATTTCTCATGGGTTCTGTTCATTGATTCTGACCCTCATATTTTGTAACTCATCTGGCCCAATTTCAGAGTTTATCAGAAATTACCTATTTCCTTCTTCTGCCATCACGGTTCTCACCATGCGCACCCACAATTTGAAAATGTCTGGGGGGGCAATTTCCTGAACATGTGAGCAACAAGATGTTTGGGCCTATAGTGCCACCATTTATATGTATTAGCCCCATCTCTTTCATGACTGAAACTAAGAGTTCAGTATCCAGCACTGCACCTAAACTTGCCATTAGGGTATTGGCAGCAGGAGTACCAATGAATGGTATGGAGTTGGTAGCTGGGCTGGAACCTGGTGGTGTAGAAATTAGCAGCAGTGGTAGGAACAGATGGAGTGGAGTTGGCAACAGGGGCAGAAATTGATGGTATATCATCAGACCAGGAATGGCAAGAGAAGAGGATTATGCTGTGGGGGTGTCCTTAGTTGGGGTGAGTTGTACTTACATAGTTACCCTCACTATCAGAGTACAGAAGCTGTGTGAGTAGCCTGATTGTTGTGGGTGTCCTCTGCTCTGATCTAGTAGATGAGAAGTGAGCTAATGAAGTACAGCACCTGATTTAGTGTGATACTTTGCTAATTCAGTTTCCCAGGACATGAACCAAGGTCCCTGCTGCCCATCTCAGTCACTGTCCAGGTAGAAGTAAAAGATCCCATGGCACTTATCAATGATGAGTAGGGGAAACTTTTATTGATAAAAATAAAAGCACAAGGTACAATTCAACTAAAACATGGACACAAAAATAAAACAGAACAAATGTAAGACAGAGCATCAATCATCTGAAAAAATCCTATAAAGAAAAAAGCAGAAACAAAACAATATATCAGCAAGAAAGAATAGATATCAGTTCAACCAAAAATAAAAATGAATGCATATAAAGAAAGAAATAAAAATTCAGACTTTGGTCGACCCCAATAAATATTATAAACCTACGGGTCAGCTAAACTAAAAGCAGAGAAAGAACACAATAAATCCTTAAACTTTCTATCAGTGAAGCTGGTATGACTGCTATGAAATACCCTACACAATGCAGTTTGAATATATATAAACACAGTATGATAAGAAACCTGTTTTTGCTGCAATGAAATAATCTAGCTTGCCACATATAGAACTTACACATGGCAAAAAAACATCAAAGGTATTAACATGTAGATGCTCCCATCTGGGAGGGTGGAAACAACAGACCAAACAATCGTAAGGAATCTGGGCAACAAATGGCCACTGACAATGTGTTGCTAGAAATGTCCCAAAAAAATTTGCATAGGGCACCTCAGGAATAGAGGCTCTTGGGTTTCCAGCACATAATTATATCCCTAAAGTTGATAGTATTGTTCTTCCAAGCTATTGTGTTTATATACATCCCTGACCACCAATCTACTATGGGCACTCATCCAAAGTATATTCCACATTTGAGGGGGAACACTCTTATTAGCAAGTACAGTATAGTCGGAATAAAGGTGCTCATTTTCTTTAGGGCAGGCTGGAAAATACAGGAAAACATAAACAATGATCTCCATAATGGTCTCATGAAGCCCTTCCCTTGCAGGTATATTGATCCCCTCTGTGGCTGCCTCTCCCCCACACCCACAATGCATGGGTGTAGTTAATGTGGCCATTACATATGTTGGATTAGCAGCTTTCTGCACAACACTAAAATCTTGCAGCTTACCCAAATCCCATCCCCTGAGGAAAGGCTGAAGCCATTCTGACAAAAAATAGGTACCCAGGGCTTTTCAGCTGCAAGCAAATAGTTCTTTAAATTAAAAGTGAAAAAGAAACTATAAACAAATACCACCGTATGAATGATCCCAATACCTCCCCTAGTAAGCATCAAATAGGCACCCCCCAAGGGGGTTAAGCTGATTAACCCTCAAAGAGGAAAAGAAAGACTGTAAAGTTTTGTTTCTAGGGCTAAACATAACTCAGAGAAGGAAACTGTGGTATTAGCAAGGACTGTACAAAAAAATGATTTTTTCATAGCTTCAGTGTTTCCATTTCTGTATGATTCCTGCAGCCTTATCCATTTGAGTTTCCCAGTTGTTTTGGGTCATGTCCATATGACCAAAAGTAATACCCAGCAGTTCAGTATGTGAGTCTACTACCTCAAAACCTGCAAAACAGGTATTATCATCATGTAATACTCCAACACCAGTCCCTTTGCATTTATCCATATTGATCTGGGATCATGATATCTGAGAAAAAGTATTTAAAATCTCCATTAAGTCAGGCTCCCCATTTTTATCAGTAAGAGAAAGGCTAGTGTCATTCACATAGGCCAAGATCTTGATTGGATGCCCCCTCCTGTGTAACTAATCCCAAGCCTCTGTATCCTGCAGCTTCTGAAGTAGTGTGTCTATCCTGAAAACATACAGTAGGTGGCTTAGTGGACAACCCTATATAACGTTAAAGTTGAACCAGCATAATATTCTGTGGTGATTTGCATATGCAGCCCATGATGCTTTGCATTATGGGGGCATGTGTGATTTTGTAACCCTATATAACCCCTCCAGAGACCTTTAAAAGACTTCCCTCCCATCCATTTATAAAAGAAGACACTGTAGTCTGGGCATACAAGTAATGTAACCAATGAGTCATTTTTGGTCTGTTTAGGCTTTCTGCTCCTGCCTCTTCTTCAAAGTGACAAGAAGCATTTTGGCAGTCTCTGTCAGAGGAGTTCTTCTGTAATACTCTCTGGTGGCAGGGGAGGAGTGGAGGAGGCATAACAGACTCCTCTGCAACAGGGGCTTGAATAAACTCTTATGTCTGTAGGGGGTCCTTTGCCGTCTGAATTGAAGGCTCAAGTTGCTGTGGAGGTAACTAGACTTTCCCTATCTTCTCAACCACCTCCGATGGGTCATCAGGCATTAGATGTAAAGGTTCTTTCTCAGTAAGAGTCTTGGGGGAAATCAGGGGTTGATCTTGGCGTGGCCTTATGGGGATGCGAGAGTCTGCCAGATGCCCAAGTGGTCTGGCCTGCTGTGCTTTGCCAATTAGATGATCCTGGTCATAACCATCATCTCTGTTGTGGAATGCAAGGAACAATTCCTAAAATAATTACCAAGCTCCTTGCAGAGGTTGTATTTAAAGGAGTTATGACAAGATGAGTTATTGTGACCATTGGCCAAACACAGACTGCAACGCTGCTGATCACAGGCATTACTAAAATGTGCCTGTGAGCCATATTTAAAGGAGGCCTGGGAGCTGCACCTGGTAGAAGCAGACTCTCCTATTCTTCTATGAGTAAAAACTATTTGAGAGGTGAAGAAATGCAATACCTCCTTATTGTAATTTTACACAGAACTTCTACCCTGTCCAAATTTTTTACCCATCAAGAACAGGAGATGGTACATTCAGTATTACACACTGCTACTTCAGCCAATAGGAAATGTCAGACACACTGACCCCATTCATTGTGAAACAAAGATGGAGTCCACTTTGTTTGCAGGTTTTGTCAATGTGAAACAAGTCTCCATGACCTTTGGCACAAAGCAGAGACTCTCTAGGCTCCACTCCCTTCCCTCTTTCCATACCATAGATGGGATAATCCTTGAGGACACCTCCTATTTCAGATACCTGGGGATCTGGCTGGACCAGCATCTCAGCTTCTCTGGACACATCGATGCCATTCTGAAAAAACTGCACCCCAAGCTTGGTGCCCTATTTAGAAACCATAGCTGCATCCCTCCCACGGCACAGAGCGAATTAGTCCAGAAGATGATCCTCCTTATTTTTGACTACTGCAATGTAGTCTATGGTGCTGCTCCCAAATCCTCCTTGACCAGACTGGACTCTCTTTTTAACTCCTTCTGTCACTTTGCCCTTGATGCTCCTCCCCTTACCCATCACTGTGACCTATACCTTGCCTTGTCCTTTCCCCCTTTGGCTAATAGACGCCTCGCTCACTGTGCCAAACTCACTTCTAAATTCTGGCTAAGGGAACTTCCCCCCTACCTTCTGTCCTGCCTCTCCCCCCTCCTCCCTCCCACTCCCTCAGATCTTCTGATACTTGCACTCTGCTGATACCCCGTCACACCGCCCTTATAGGTCAATCAGGTTTTTCCCATCGCTTCCCTAAAATCTGGTACTCCCCCCAAATTTATCATTTCTCCTCCCACCATTCCCTATCCTCTGCCATAAATAACTTTCTAGCTGTAAACTGCTCCTGCTTCAACCCTCCCTAATTCAAATGCTCATACCTTCTAAATTTACCCCTCCCGGCCTACTCTAACAATCACTACCTTGTCTTCCCCTTTCTTCCTACTGCCTCCCTCCCCCCATTCTCCTTCCCCCACTTCCTTTCTCCCTCTGTGCCTACCAAGCTTCCATCTCTTACCCTCACTTCCTTCTTCCTTGTGCCTACCGAGCCTCAGCCCCTGGCAGGGTTCACAACACCCTGGAGGGGCTAGCTTTTTAGGCCATTTCTCCCTCCCAAATATCCCTCTAACTCCTTTCTACTTAGCACTTAGATTGGTACCAGCTACTTATACATGACATCCAGCACTTTCAGTCTTGTCTGGTTAGTGTTTATTACTGTATACAGATGCAAACTCTCAGCCATGTTAAATATCTAAATTCTGTTAACCAGCTTTCAAATGCATAAAATATGTACCACTTTTACTGCTTATGTTGTACTGTTGCACATTGCTGCCTAAATGCTTTTGTAATGTCATTACTGTCACATCCTATTATACCTCTCCCCCAGGTCAAATCGGAAGATAAGCAACTTGTTGCTCAGTGTGCCTTCCTAGTGAAACATTTCAATAAATAAATAAATAAAATCACAACAAAGGGTGACCACGGTGGTGTGTCTTTCAGAGAATTGTAGAATGCCCAAAATCTAGCCAATGATTTAGCAGTTTCAAAACTCAGACCACATAATTCTTCACAGGCAATATGAATAAAGGCATAAAGATCAGTAGCAGAAAAAGGCACTTAGCCCTTAATTAAGTTCCTTATCACCCAAGTCCTGTCCAAAGGGTATTATTCCTCTCCCCCACATACCACAAATGGACTGCATTCCTCCTTGGAGCTGGTTCAACCTTAGAGGAAAATAAATCAGAAAACTTGGGGGCAGTGGGGAGAGACTGCCCTTCAAAGCCTATGGAGGATCTCCTGTGTCCCCTTTTCATTTGGTGTTTGCGAGGAGCCAGTGGTGGCACCAGAAACAGTCTCTTCATCCCCTGCTAGTAGTCCATGAGGCTAATTTTGTACTGTATCTCTGGGTACAGCTGTGGAATCTGTCTCTTTTGGCACACTATCACTCTGAGATGGAGGCTGATCTTCTCATGCATGGAGGATTGCGATTGATACCAGAATGGAGGCTATAGAATCAGAAGTCCCATAACACAGTTTTCTCCTATAGGAGCAGTTTCCAAACAATGCTGTATGAGCTGCTGTATTTACGTTTACTGTTGTTGATGCCTCAACATCTCCCTGCCTGGCTGACCCAGCTGGACTCTCTGGGACAGCAGAAGTTGCAGAGCACTGGATACTGTGCACTGTTGCCTGATTGGGGAAACTGCCTGGCCACACCTTAGTTGATTGTGGAATAAATTCTACAAGTGCATGAACTTGTGCTCTGTGCAGTAAACGTGTCTGCTTACAGCGAGTCACTGACACTCTCAGGCATTTTTTTGGAGCTATACTACCCCCCCGTATGACAAACTGATTGTAGAGCAGTGTCAGGACTTACCTGCTTGCCTCGACTCATCATTTCTGCTGCCATTGTGGGATCACCAGGAAGCCATCGGCCATCAGGAGATTTAGTCCATCCAGCCCTCAGCAGCACTGTCTCAACTGAGCTCATCAAGCTAACCAGAATTTCTTGAGCAGGACAGGTGGACTGTAGTTCAGGAGCTGGACATGTCCCTACTGTATTCTTAGCGTATGCTTTTTCTAACTTTGGCATCCTGGAACTTGACAGTGGCTGCTGAACTGCACTTGTGGAAATAGCTGCTGACATGAGAGAAAAATTATCTGAGGAGGTACCAGCTGCTGCTAGTGCTGCGTCCTCTCAGCAAGCACTTTTAAAAAAAGAGCCCATCATTCTCCAATGTCAGCTATAAGGATTTCATTTGCTTCCTGCACTTCATCAGCTCCCACAAAGACCTCCATCACTTCTGGTAGAACTGTTTTTTCAGGTTCTCTGGAAAAAGGTACTGTTACTTGCAACACTGGAACTTGTTCAGAGGCAATCTGAGCTACTGACGCTGGAGTCAGGACATCACCAAATATTGTTTCACAAACATCCATTGTAACAGTATCCCCAGGTAGAGTCACATGATCACCACCTCCTCCTTCACTTCCACCTCCAGGGTCAGACAAGTTGCCTGACAGCAAGGTAGCCATAGTGTCCCCCTCTGAAGAGTAGGGGAATTTCTCCGGTTTCATGGTCAACATTTCCCCATCAGTAAAACACTGCAATCCACTGATCCATGCAATCCACCCCCCAGGATGCTTTTAGAAACAAGCTGTCACAGCTTATTGTAACTTTCCTAGTAAAAACTTACAAATAAACAAATAAATTATGGGGTACATCTCCTCTTTTCACCCTCCCCCCTAGCTAATCTAAGTATGGGAGGAATTATATAATTCCTGGGGTGTCTCCCCCTTGCCCTACCTCTACATAGAAGAAATACTAGCCCCTTATGTCCTTATCAAGTTGTGTCTATGGCACACTGTATTGGAGGTGGAATGCAGGGACTCTATGTACAACTGTGGAGGGGGCTAGGAATACCAATATCTCCTGTGCCTCAACCTGTGGTATGAGCCCCCCCATGGTACAACTGCTATACACTGCACAGAAGGGACTCATAAACAGCTTCAGCACCAGAGACTGGGTGAAAGGATACAGGGGAGGAGACAGTCAGGCTGCCAGTGGTCAGCACCCTCTAATGCATCCAAACTCCATTGGGAGTCAGCTGCAAGGGCAAGTTGGACCCTAATAGCTGTTTTACTCCCATCTCCCTGTTCTTTTCCTGGGCCTCAGAAAATGCTGGTACACGTGCCCGAGGTTTATCATCTGGTCAGCCTTTGTATGGCTGGATAGGCCTCATTCTCTCATAGATCCTCATGGGTTGCAGTGTAACAGAGGGCATAAAGCATATGGGGCATGTCTGTCCGTCCCCTTCCCTTTTTCTTTTTGCTTTTGCTTAACATGTTATAATTTTACACCAGTAATGGGAATACAGAACAAGTGCTCAGCTCTCTATTATTCCCCTACCGCAAATCATATTACCTGCCTTGGTGGCCTGCTAAGGCTAATGCAGGTAAGGTTAAAGAGCATCTGACCTCACCTCCATATCATCAAACAGTTGATCTAACATGTTGGGTTAACCTTGTGTGAATTATGCCTCACCAATATATTAGTCATTCATAAGCTCCTTTGAGGTTGTGCCCGAGGCTTAATTTTCCCTATACAGCAGCTATTCTTCACCACTCTAAGTGGTAGATCACCCACAAAATAAGCTGGTGCTAAGTCTTGGGAGCTGTTTGGTTTCTGTCATACCTTAACCAGCATGATCTCTTTGCTATTAACAGGGTACACTATTTAACAGCTGTCAGATGTACCAGTATTCTGATGGCCCTGTCTCAGTATAGTTCTTGTTTGTGTGTTAGTTTAGCAGTATTATTATTGCTGTTATTGTTCAAAAGCCACTGACACCTTGAGAAGAACTTTGGAAAACATAATATATGGACACAAAGAAACTTATATTGCTCATCAGCTCTGTATTTCTTATCCACAATATTTATTACTAAGGCCATATGCATGAAAAAAAGATAGTTGTTCATTATGGGGTTCATCAACTCCTATTGCTTCTTCCCAACCTGATGTCATAATACTTTACTTGTGACAGCACAGTTATTCCCATGGCAACAGACTGTGATATCACAACAGAGCATTATAATTTCAAGTAGGGAATAAGCTATAGTGCAGATAAACTTTACAGAATAAAAATCTTGTTTTTGTAGGAATTTCCTCAGTAATATTTAATGGAGATGAGAAATCTATAGAAGATTTATGAAATACAAGTTGAACGATGTCAGCTATTGTTTAAAATTGTTGTTCATGGTACATTTCACATTGGTACACAATACATGCTTGTTTATGTTCACTGTTTGCAGACCTTTTTCTAATAGGTCCAATATACAGTAGTCTCTCAACATCCTCAACTCATTATCAGTAATTATGGTGCCCCATATCAAGTCAATTTTATAATCCACCAGCAGTACTGACCTTGTTTACCTCTATAACTTGGAATGTGAGGTGACTGAATTAATCAGTCAAAAGAGAAAGGGTTTTACTGTAACTTAGCTCAGATCCCTAAAAGCTCAGGTCACCCTTATCCAGGAAACAAAACTGACATGCCCTGAAGCCATCAAGCCTAGAAAAGAGTGGGTGGTTAATGAGGTACACAGTTGTGCTGCCACATCCAAGCTGGAGTTTCCATCCTATTTCATTAAAGCCTCAAATAGAAAATCCTACAGACAGCTAAAGATAAGGAGGAACAATGGGTGGTGGTCAAGTTAGATATCCCAGAGGGATACTTCATCATAACCAATGTATATAGGTATAATTCTGACAAACCCGCTCTCCTTAACTCCTTAAGTCAGGCCATCACTGACATGTGGGATCCCTCTGTTCCTGTTTTGCTTGGTGGAAATTTTAATTTGGTGTTCGTGACCTGGGTTGATCACTCCAGCAGCCAGTTAGAGGCATACTCAAATACACAACTGGTATTTAAAGTCTTGATGGCTGAGTACTCTCTAACTGACATCTGGAAGCTGCTCAGTTCCCCTGAACTGGACTTTACCTGCTTCTTTGGCACTTATGCTACATCCACTAGGACTGATTTTTGGCATAAATTCCCCAAACTAAACTATGGCCACAGTGTCCTCCTCTATAGCTCTCCTCTACCTGTCAGATCACATGCCAGTGTCACTGACCATGATCTGGGGTGCAGAATCCCAACAATCCCTTTTTAGAAGGCTTGATCCCTTATTACCTCAGCTAAAAGAGGCTCCCTTGGGGCATCTGCAGCCAGAAGCAGCTGTGCCCAGCTTCTCGGGATACGCGCTTCTCCTGCCTCTGTCCCTGCTATGCCCACCAGCCACAAGAAAAACCTCAGATACGCTTTTCACTCATTCTCAGAGCCAAACTCACAACCTGGCACTGGCTCCTACTCGATTGGATGCATTTGTGGACTCAGACCTTCCCAATTGGTCCCCAGCAGAGACTAAGTACCATGATTGGACAAGGGGCTCTAGCCAAGACTGGGAACTACAGCTCGGTCCTCACTGCTGTCCCCAAGTGTCAGGCAGCAAATTTAAACAAGTGCCTGCTCTCTAGACTGCCTGCAATATTTTAGTGCCTGCAATATTTTCCTAGTGTGTATTTTTTTTTCTTTTTTTTAGTTAAATCATCTGGTTAATCGGGTATTGCAGAGCCTACACAACTGTATACTGTTAGTGCTCAGGGCGGGAGTTAGCTTAGATGTTTTTGTTCAAGGCATGTTTTCTTGTGGATTTAAAACTGCAGCCTATAGTTAAGTGATCACAGCGCTCCTGTGCAGATTGTTTTCTAAACTTCATTTTTCTGTCCCTTGCTCTGTAACCTTGCCCCCCAACCCCCAACTGTTTGCTGATTTCCAGTCCTCTCCCTCTCTCTCTCTCTCTCTCTCGCTCACTCACTCTGACTATCACCCCCACCCCTCCCTGCCTCGCATTTGCTGGCCCACCCACAGCTTAACTTCCTTTTGTCTCTCCAATTGACCCCCTACTGTCAGCCTGTCTCCCTACCTTGTCTGTCCTCCACCCACAGTTTTCTGCCCTTTTTAATATCCCTACATTTTTCTCTCTCTCCAGCTAAAAGAGGCTCTCTGGGGGCATCTGCAGCCAGAAGCAGCTGTGACCAGCTCCTCGGGACCTGGCGCTTCTCCTGCTGCCGTCCCCGCTATGCCCACCAGCCACAAGAAAAACCTTAGGTACTCTTTTCACTCATTCTCAGAGCCGAACTCACAACCTGGCACTTGCTCCTCCTTGATAGGCTGCATTTGCGGACTCAGAGCTTTCCGATTGGTCCCCAACAGAGACTAAGCACCATGATTGGACAAGAGGCTCTAGCCAAGACTGGGAACTACAGCTCGGTCCCCACTGCTGTTCCCAAGCATCAGGCGGCAAATTTAAACAAGCACCTGCTCTCTTGACTGCCTGCAATATTTTAGTCCCACCGCACCCTTCCCGGCCCCGTCCCTGACCTCTATTAAATAGACCTAAGCCCCTCCCTCAAATGGTTTCCCTGCACCCATCGGCTCTCAAAGCACTAATCCCAACTGAACCCAAAGCCAAAGGTACTAACTTAGTTACATACTAAGGTGCTTATCTCAGGGACTGCAACTTAAGTGGCTTACAGAATTGCTGTTGCCACCATCAAAATACACTATTAAACACCCCCTTTCCATTATAGTAACTGCTAAACAATCCCTCCTCTAGAGTGGTTTGCTCACTGCCCATGGCTTTCCTGGTACTGCTTGCCAGTTCCTGCCACCGAAGGGCTACTCCCCCTTTTCACTAGGTTCCTCTCGGCTCTTCTCTCATCACATAATTTCTCTTTTGAGACCAGAATACCTCTTAAAATGAACACTTGCATGTTGCTCCTTATGCTGGTCTCCATGCCCACGCTGCTGCTGATGACTGATGTTTGTGCATCAATTTTAGCCATGGAGCAGCAAAAACCACACCCCTCCCAATCCCCACATCCTTTCCCATACTCCGCGATCATTGTGAATGGACATGAACTTACCTTCATGAGTACAACCCTCCTGGCAGTACTGTCTAACTACAAGCGCCATCAACTCGGCAGGTTTATGCACTCCCTCACCTTTCCATCTTCCCATTGGCTCCCTCCTATCTGCCCTCTACTTACACTGATTATCCCCTCTGGTGATGTAGAGAGTAACCCTGGCCCCATAAACACTTACATCGACCACACGGATATTGCCTGGACAGGACACCATGGACTAAAAGTTGCCCATATAAATATCTGCAGCCTCCCGTCAAAGTTCCATGAGCTTGAGGAGTGGGTATCTCTCTACAAGCCACAAGCACTAGGTCTCACTGAGACCTGGTTGAAACCCCACCACCCTGACTCCTTGTTCAACCTGGACGGTTATTCACTCCTACGACTGGACAGAACAGGACGCAAGAAGGGAGGGGATATGGCACTGTATGTGCAAGATCACATTACTGCCACTATCATCAGCTGCTCCACTGCCACCTCTCAAAGTGAATGTCTTCTTGCTGAGGTAATCCTAGGTGCATCCAAGAAACTTTACTTGAGTTGTTGCTATAACCCCCCCACAGGGGGTATACCAGGTCTATCAAATTTTCTAAATGGCAGAGGCAGTACAACACCCCTAAGAGACACAGTTGTGTTTGGGGATTTCAGTCTCAAATGGCTAGATAACAATTCACTGGACTACTCTAGTGCACTGAAAGTACACAACCTAGAGCAAATTATCTCCTCCCCCACCAGACATAACACTCGTATGCATAATCACTCCCTGATTGACTGGATCATCACAAACCGGGCTGACTCAGTCCTCCAAGCAGGCACTATGTCTGACTCCATAAGCGACCACACACCTACCTATGCTATACTGTCTACCAAATCCGTCCGCCTCCCTCACAAACTCTTGTCTTTCAGGAACTTTAACTGTTTGGACCCTAGCCCTGTCCTTTGTGACGTAAGGGCTATAGACTGGTCAACCTTCTACCATCTTAGCAGCTTATCCGATGCGATCACTTACCTTACATCCAAACTCTCCCACCTACAGGACATCCATTTCCCCATCACAACCAGAAGGGTAAGAGGCGGCTGTAGCCGCTGGCTCTCCAAAGAACTGCTGGCACTAATGAAAGCCCGGGATAACAAATGGAAAGCCTATAAGGCATCACCCTCTCCCCTCCTCTGGAATGCTTACAGACAGCTACATAACACCTGCAAACAGACTGCAAAATCACTCAAGTGCAAATTCGACATTAATCAACAGAAAGACAGCCTTGGCAATCCATGCATGTTCTGAGCCTCTTGGGACTATCCTTAACCCCAAGTCCAGTAGACAATCAACACAGCTTAAATCCCCCTCTAGTCCTATTTCAGACCCTACCAAGACTGCAAATATCTTCAACACGAAGTTCACGGACTTATCCCCCTATCTGAGCAAGCTCCCTCCACAGTCATCCTCCGCCCTGAACCCCCCACCTCCCACCCCCCCCTCCTCAGCTACCACCCTGCCCAACCTTTCCGCATCAAAGTCTTTGGGCATACAGACACTATTAAGCTCCTGAAATCTCTCCCTGACAAAGGCAGCCCTGGCAGTGATGGATTATACCCCGCATTTCTTAAACTCATCTGCTCTGCTTTGATTAAACCCCTCACCTTCCTCTTCAACCTCTCCCTTACATCTTCTATGGTTCCCAACTCCTGGAAACATGCAAATGTTGTGCCCATTTTCAAAAGCAGCGACCCTCAATCCCCTGATAATTATAGGCCCATCTCCCTACTCCCTCACCTGAGCAAACTGCTTGAAAAAGTTGTGCACCTCCTGTTCTCAGAGCATCTCGAAAAGTATAATCTCTTATGTCCTCTCCAGCATGGTTTCCACAAGCACAACAGCACCTCCTCTGCTTTGGCCCTTTTCTCTGATCATGTGCTGAGAAATATGGACCAAGGCAAAGCCACAGGAACTGTCTTCATAGACCTATCAAAGGCTTTTGACCTTGTTGACCACCACCTTTTCCACTCAACCCTGTCTCTCTTTGGCTGCTCCGGTGGAACTGCAACCTGGTTCTGCAGCTATCTATCTAGTCAATCTCAGTCTGTCATCATCAACAATGCCTCCTCTAATGCCCTCCCTGTATGCACTGGAGTTCCCCAAGGTTCCATACTCGGACCCCTGCTCTTCTCCATTTTAACTGATTCACTCCTGAGGGATAGCCTTAGCTGTCAAGTGCTCCTTTATGCAGACGACTTGGTCCTCTACCACAGTGATAAATCCATCGAGCTCATCTCCTCCATCCTCACATACAACTATGGTTCTGCTCATAAATGGTTCCTTGCCAACAGGCTGCTAGTCAATGAAAAGAAGACTAAGTCCATGTTTTTTGGTTCCAAGCCTTTCATCGCCAAAGCTACCAAATCCGACTCCTCCCTCCTTGTACGCACCCCAGCAGGCCCCCCCCCTTGAGAAAGTCCCATCTTTTAAATACATAGGTGTCACTCTTGGCCCCTCCCTCTCTTTCACTGAGCACGTTAACAACACTGTGCAGAGAATCCACCAAAAACTTGGCGCTACCTACAGACTCAAAAACCTTCTATCAGCTGAAGCATTCCTTACCATCGCCCAGGGCAACCTACTGCCTGTACTTGACTACTGTTCCCCCGTCTACTCCCTCATATCCCCCACCTTGAAATCAACACTAAACACTACCTATAACTCTATCTGTCATTTCGTCCTTCAAGCTACCCACTGGACCCACCACTGCACTCTTTACCAGTCACTGGGTTGGCTCCCTGTACAAGGCCGCTTTGACTATGCGATGGGCTGTCTAGTGGACAATGCACTAAGATACCAACACCTATCCTGTTACTCTCTCCTCTTGACAGACAGAGTGGCTCCTAGGACACTTAGGGCATCCTCAGTCCCCCCATTGGAGACACCCCACTTCTCTACAGCAATGGGAAGTTGAGCCTTCTCCGTCTCTGCACCCTCTCAGTGGAACAAGCTCCCACAGTTTATCTGCGTGTCCCCCTCACACCTTGCCTTCAAACAGGACATGAAAACCTGGCTCCTAGCAGCTGCTGACTGTCACTGCACCCAGTAAGTAACTCTAAGGCTCCCCTAATGCCCATGTCTCCTTTCCTCCCCTGCCCTTCTGTTCATCCCCTTCCCCATCATTGTAGTTCTCTATAACCCTCCTTCCCTCACTACCTCAAATCCATGAACTGATGTGAGACTCTTAACTATATGAACCTGTACAACTTTATTGATGACTGTACTAAATTGGTCTCACGTCATATTCATAATTTATTATGCTACATATGCTCTCCTGCAACATGTAATGTGGCTCCAGTATCTCATGTTATTTCTATTGCTATGTATGGCCCACTTTTTACACTATGTGCGCCTGGCCATTGCCTTGTAATATTATGTTATCTGTATTTCTTTTTTTCCACACCACCTCGTACCTGAGGTGTGCATTTACAGTACAGATTGAAGTTTCCCTGTATGTGTTGCTGTGTTTTTCTCTGTTGCTTGCCACTCTGTGGCCCGGATCATGACTAAAAACGGCCCTCTGGATCAGTGCACTTACCCGATAAACAAAGACATACATAAATAAATAAATAAATTAATTAATTAATTAATTAATTAATTTCTTCAGGGCCTAAATTTCCACTCTTGGATAAGAGAAGAAGTTGCATCCTTTATTCAGATCAATGACATGAAGAAGATTAGTTCCCACCCGGTATGGAAGGCCTTTAAAGCCACCATGCATGGAGCTGTCATGAGATATGCCGCATGGAGCAGGCATCTGTGGGAGGCTCAGCAAAAAGAGCTATAGAAGCAGCTGATGGGAAAAGAAAACCAACAGTACATAAGAAAGGTTGTGACCAGCATAAAAATGTCCCTTTATTTGTGGATAACTCAAAATCTCTGAATGCAACTTGACCTTCGCACCTCCAGAAAAGCTGAATTGGCTCTTCTCTGTATGACATTTTGATATTGGGATGGCTACTAGAAAGCCAGAAATCTGCTGGAATATCATTTGCTTAAGCAACAGGTGGAATACCACATCACCACCTTAAGAGATGCTAACGGCTCCCTGTCTCCTAATTCACAAGATATCAACTCTATTCCTCAAGTGGTAAGTTGGACCCCACCACATTGGATGACTTGCTTTGAGACCTAGAACTCCCTTAACTATCAGATGCTCAAGCTAGGACCCTAGAAGCTCCCTTATTATGTCAGGAAATCACCTCTGCTATCACCAGTCTGGCACCCCCTAAAGCACTATAAGGGGATGATTTCCCCATAGACTTTTATCAAGTAGTAGGTGATATTATGTCCCCAGTTCTCCATAAAGTATTTCAAGAGGCTCATGTGTGCTCGCTTCACCCTCCTCCCTTCATCTATGAAGGAAGTGAATATCATGATCCTCCCTAAGGAGGGTAAGAATGTTACTCTTCTTGCCAGCTATAGGCCAATTTAATTCATAAACACTAACACCAAAATTCTGTTAAAGGCTTTGGCAAGTCAGCTAGAGGTGGTCCAACCCTCTCTGATATATAGGTCTTGGGTGGGGTTTATTAAAGGTTTTATCGGGTCTGACCACTTGAGGTCCCTGATCTCTCTAATGCAGGTCACTGGTACTGCCACCACTCCAACTGCATCAGAGGCTCTAGATTCTGAGAAGGCATTTGACTCAGTGGAGTGGGTGTACCTGCACTCCATCCTGGACCACATAGGCTTTGGGAAGTAGGGGGCTGGGTCCAAACCATGTATACCCAATCCTCAGCTAAGGTAATTACAAATTCTACTATAGCCTCTCTCTTCTCTCTGCAATGTGGTACTGACAGGGTTTCTCCCTCTGCCCCTTGCTTTTAGTTATGGCCATAGAGCCACTTGCTCTGGGCAACCAATCAAAAACAAAAATGTCTGGCATCAGAACAGGTGCTTTGGCCTACAGAACAAAAATGTATGCAGATAGCTGCCTGGTCCTTCTGGAAAATGTCCCGGATAGTATATCACACTTGTCTTTCTATTCCATTCTTTTCATTCACTTTCTGGCCTCAAGAGGAACCCATCTAAGATGGAGATTCTTCCTTTGAGAAGACATTGTAAACAAGAAGCCTTCACTAGGTGGGGCCTGAAGTTGTTGCCAGAGGGTATTAGATATTTAGGAATCTGAGTCACACTTGACATATCCTTAATGCTGTCATGAAACCTCTCCCCTCTTCTGAAAACACTGTGTAAAAGTGTAATAGATGGCTATCCTTATGCCTCTCAATGACTGGGAAATTCTCAGCCATAAAAATGATTACCATCCCCAGATTACTGCCTTGTCTATCCCACATTCCTAAAATTTGTTTCAAAAGGTGAGCAAACTGATAGGGGACTTGTTATGGAAAAGGAGGCCCTCCAGGTACAGCAGGAGTAAACTTCAAGTGAATTGGCTTTGGGATGGCTGGAGGCCTATTTTATGTAATTCATGGGTGCACTGACACTCCATTGGTTTAAACCTCTGGATAAATCTTCCCCTTTGTAGGCCTTACTGGAAAGGGCTCTTATGGGAGGAGTCCCCCCGAACATATTTGTATTCCCAGCTTCTGGCTAACAACAAGGGCTGGCATATCATCTCCTCCTTGATGAAGGTTTGGAAACTACTCTACAATCTGACAAAACTGCCCCTCAACCAGGCTGACAGAGCCCCCTTGTAGCAAAATGGCTCTCTTCATATTGTTGGCAAGACAGTGCATTGGAAGTACTATGAACTGAAGGGTATCAAAAAAATTAAATACGATCTTCAGCCCAACAGAATTCACATAGATACTTTTGAAAACTTACGGGGTAGGTATGACCTTCCTCACAGAGATTTTTGCACTATTTATAAACCATGGCACTGCTGACCCAATAATGGAAGTAGGATCCTTTCAACCCCTTAACTCGGCAACCTCTCCCAAACTTCTGGAAATCTGTGCACGCCTCTAGTGTGAATGTTCTGGGCTCTAATATATCCTTCATCCCTCAATTTTTCCTCCTAGGTTTAATTCCCCCTATGTTTTCATCTCCCAGCCAGCACTGTGAGGAGTAATGATAGTGAGGTGGAAGCAAGATGTCTGCTGTAACAACGGAAGAGGTCAACTGTAATACAGACTGGGCCAGAGTGGTTAGTACTGGTTCACAACCTAGCCATATTGGCCAGAATGTCACACATGGCAAATAAGACCATAAAGCAGCATCAAGTGATTTTGGAACACTTTTTCTCCTCCCCCTTAAGTTGCATGGACCCGAAAGCCCCCACTATGCAAGGAAAGGAAATGCTAAATCTGCCAGGAGTTGCCAGAGAATTGGATAAGGCTGGGGCCTCTCCTCACCACTTCTCCTCCTATTTTTCTCCAGTCAGTATCCTCATTTGTTTGTGGTATCTGGGTGGCTGCCATCAGAGATAATTTTTTTTTTCCCACCCATCTCTTGTTTATTCCCCATCCTATGTCCTCACCCCCATATCTCCAGTAGTAAATGGTTCCACCAATCCTCATTGACAACTTCATTGTTGAAGTGCGGCACAATGAAATATGTTGACAGGTGAAATTTCACCTGTCAGACATTGACTGTCTTTTTGCAGGGGGATGCACCCACCGCAACCCCCATGCAGGGGGGCTTTGCCCCCCTCCCCGATCTCTAAATATTTAACTCCATGTTGAAGTTGACTTGGAGTGGGTGTGACACATGGTGAAACAGTGAAATTTCACCATCATGACCATTACAGTGACAATTTTGAATTTTGTCCAAATTGTTTCTGTATTGGCTATTGCTGTCGGAATTTTGCTGTTGCGATGTGATACAGTGGTAAACTCGTCTCTATGCATTTTTAATGTCTGTCCAGGCAAGTGCAGTTTCTTATCTGAGTTATACTGCATCTTATTTTATGTAAGCAATAACACATGACAGGGTGTGCAGTAATGCTAAATTACTGTATTCCCTAGGTGGTTGTGAGGCATGAGGCACAGCCAAGTGTCTTCAACCACCTGGGAAGTGAGGTAGTTTATGGCATTACTGCACACCCTGGAGTGTGTTATTGTGCTTATAAAATAGATTCAAGAGTTGAAAAAGCAAGAAAATAGAAAAGAAAATTTGAGCTGTGCAGTAATTAAAATTAATATACAGTCATGTGACTAGCTTAGACCAATTAGATTGCTTGTTTAATTCAAGCCATTTTATAAAATCAATTAATATTATTATATCCTGTCCACAGTAACTAGAGTATGCATTCTTTTCAGGTAAATTCATGCAAGACTGCATCACTGTTCTCTTTTTAAACATGAAAGTCCATCTTCTTCCAAGTTGTGTACTGGGTGTGCTTGGAAACAACTGAGAAGCTGCATGGGATATACTATAGTGGACTAGATATCTGTAACTAATCTATCTCTCTTGCTTGCAACTGAGAGAAGTTTTCCTTACTTTTACATCGGTATTGCTTTGTGTTTAATTATTTTAGTTTTTAATTCAGAAAGGGGGTTTTCAAAACTGCTTATCTTGTCAGCATCTTCAGAAGGGCTGAAATAACTGCATATTTGATTTTCCTTTGTGGCTAACTGGACTGATTACTAGAATTCTGTGACAATCTGCATCAATATATTTTGCAATATTTGGTGGTGGTTGTGTGATTTAAAATAGCAAAGACTGCAGTTTGTAATTGGATGCCAGACATAGCCTGAGGTGGGGGAAATTGTTTTCACAAGTCAGAGAGGTCTGCATCACAGCCAACTGTTCTAGCTTGATCATTTCAGCATTGATCAATGACTATAAACTACTGGTGTGATCCTGTTTCAGACAGAAGTCCATCTTCTTCCAAGTTGTGTACTGGGTGTGCTTTGAAACAACTGAGAAGCTGCATGGGATATATTATAGTGGACTAGATATCTGTAACTAATCTCTCTCTCTCTTGCTTACATCTGAGAGAAGTTTTCCTTACTTTTACATCGGTATTGCTTTGTGTTTAATTATTTTAGTTTTTAATTCAGGAAGGGGTTTTCAAAACTGCTTATCTTGTCAGCATCTTCAGAAGGGCTGAAATAACTGCATATTTGATTTTCCTTTGTGGCTAACAAACCACCAGGCTGTTTTGGGGCTGAGAGGTTTACCTGTGTCTGACTTGGATGTCTGGATTTTCTCTGTTTGATTAGAGGTATTTTCTCTGTCAAATTGTTGTGTAGGGTATCTTGCTGACAGGAAGGCTCTCATCGCAGCGGTGGGTGAGAGCTTTTAGCTGATTGTTTTGTGAGGGCACAGTTTAGGCCCAACCCCTTCCCACCCTCACCCCACCCACCCCTGGAAATAGTTCCTTTATACCTGAGGTTCTGACATCATTTCCTCAAGAGTGCAAGGTGCATATCACTATCATATCCTCTCTAGCACACTGCACTGACAATATAAGCATACACATTGTATAATATATATATTTCTATATAACAAACCAATCACACACGTGCACACACACACACACACACACACACAAAAAAAAAGTAGATAAACATGTGGGGAGTAGTGCAATGTAATGGCTGTGGGGCAGCAGTCTTCTGGGAGTCTTTCTGGAGGCTGAGATGCTGCCCTATTTGCAGACAACTCTCTGCCCTGAGGGAGGAAGTTGCCCATCTTCAGGCTGCACTGGACAGTAGTAAGGAAACCTTCCCCCAGGCCACACTGGACAGTAGGAAGGGAACCTCCCCCATCCAGGGAGCACTAGCGCCACCACCACTACCTCAGAGGTTACGAAGAAAGTACAGCAGTTGGACCACAGTGGGCTCAGGGAAGGTGAGGATGGTAGAACAGAGGCACACCCAGTCAATTGTTCCACTCCACAATCCATACACCATTCTGGGGGAGCATAGCTCCCCTATGGATGCACCCGCAGAGAAGACTGATGACAACTGTCACAAGGGAGGCGCACAGGAAGGAGGCAGAGGACACCACAGGGAAAGGAAGCAGCTCCTGGTGGGGAACTTAATTATTAGGGGGCTAGAACTGGGGGGAGCTGGGAAAACTGAAGTAGGGCACCTGCCTGGTGCCATGGCTTGGAGGGACAGGAAGCGCATCCTCAGGATCATGAGAACAGCTGCAAGGGAGTCTGAGCTGGACATCATTGTCCACCTAGGGACAAATGACTTGGCTCATCATGAGATTAGAGCAGTGCAGGAGGACATTGCACAGTTGGGGAGGGGCCTAAGACAAGTAGCACACACAGCATCCTTCTCAGAGGTGCTGCTTGTCAATGGCATGGGGGAGGTGAGGGTAATTAGCACCATGCAGTTTAATGAATGGTTGAAAAAATGGTGTGGAGCACAGTGGTTTGGCTTCATTGGGGATTGGGGTTCTACCTGGAGGGACACCAGATAATACTGGCAGGATGGTCTGCAACTGTCCAGGAAGGGAACAAGTCTTTTGAGCAATCAGTTTAAATGCTTCATTGGCAAGCTTTTAAACTAGTCAAAGGGGCAGGCACTGATAAGCAGCAGGAAAATCCCAGCCTCTCCCTACAAAACAGGGTACTAAATAAGAAAAAGACTGAGATAGAAAGGTCAGTGGGGGATGCTGCAACAGAACGTAAAGCCATCAAAAAATGGAGAGCAATGAGTACCGATGCCCGTAGTCTGGGTAACAAGCTTCCTGAATTAGTGGCCTTGATGAAGGAGGAACATCTGGATATCACGGCAGTCACAGAAACATGGTACACACAAAACCATGACTGGGATGTAAACATACCAGGATACACTATCTACAGGAGGGACAGGGAGGGTAAAAGAGGAGGAGGAGTAGCTCTTTACATAAGGGAAGGAATTAAGCAACAGAACAAAAGGGTAAACAGGGAGGAGAAGAAACACTGTGGGTAAATTTGGAGACAGGCAATGGCACCACAATCCGCACAGGGGTTGTATACAGACCCCCTTCTCAGGGGGAAGAAATGGACAAGGAAATGATAGAAAGCATACTTAGAATGACAGAAAAAGGGGAGATATTGCTGATGGGTGATCTGAATATGCCAGATGTTAACTGGAGTGCAGTTGCAGCAGCCACTTTGAAGAGTGGAGTTATTCTAGATGCCCTACAGGGGGCATGCCTTAGGCAACTAGTATTGGAGCCCACTCGAGAGGGAGCAATCTTAGACCTGATTCTCTCAAATGGAGATGGAGAGAGGATCACAGATGTAGAAGTGGGTAGCCATCTAGGAACTAGCGACCATCAAACAGTATGGTTCACAATAAACACAGCAATAGAGTCAAGCCATACAAACTCAAAAGTACTGGACTTTAGGAGGGCTGACTTTGCCAAAATGGGTGAGTGCCTAAGGAATGCACTAGCAAATGGGCAGGAAGGAGGGGTGGAAGAGCAATGGGGAATAATAAAAACTGCCATCACAGAGGTAACGAGCCTTTGTGTGAAGCAAATAAACAAAACAAAACAATGTAAGAAACCACTATGGTTCTCAAAGGAAGTGGCAGTGAAGGTTCAAGAGAAAAAGAAAGCATTTAGGAAGTACAAGGAATCACAGAAGGAGCAGGACAGAGAACTGTATCAGTTAAAGCAAAAGGAGGCTGGGAAGGCAGTCAGAACAGCAAAGGCCCAAACTGAGGAAAAGATAGCCAACTCAGTTAATAAGGGGGATAAAACCTTTTATAGATACATCAGGGAGCGAAGGAAGACCAAGGGAGGGATAGTGTGGCTTAATAAAGGGGAGGGAGGTGGGCAGAGGAGACTGTGAAAGGCAGAGATACTAAACAAATATTTTTGCTCAGTATTTACAAATGAAGAGGGAGGTACATGAAACAAACAGTAGAAACACTCTGGATACAGAAGTTGATACCAGCCCATTTACAGAAGAAAGGGTTCTGAAAGAACTCTTAAAACTGAAGGTGGACAAAGCAATGGGGCCTGATGGGATTCATCCCAGAATTCTAAAGAACTAAGGGTAGAACTAGTGACACCACTGACTACCCTTTTAACAAATCATGGGAGGATGGGTGGTACCGAGGACTGGAGGAGGGCAGATGTGATTCCCCTTCACAAAAGTGGGAGCAAGGCAGAAGCAGGAAACTACAGACCTGTTAGTTTAACCTCAGTGATAGGAAAATGATGGAATCACTTCTGAAGGAAAAAATTGTCAGTATCTAGAGGCCAGAGGGCACAGGACCCTAGGCAGCATGGATTCACAGCGGGAAGGTCATGCCAGATGAATCTGATAGATTTCTTTGACTGGGTGACCAAAAGTAGTAGACCAGGGAGGGGCTGTGGGCATGGCCTACCTAGACTTTAGCAAGGCATTTGACACAGTCCCACACAAAAGATTAATATACAAGTTAGCCAGCCCTGGGAGTGGGTCCCAAGATGACAGCTTGGGTAAAGAATCGGCTGTAGAATAGGATACAGAGAGTAATAGTAAATGGAGTCCACTCAGAAGAAAGGAGGGGTTACTAGTGGGGTACCGCAGGGTTCAGTATTAGGACCGGTCCTCTTCAGTGTCTTTATAAGCGACATTGCAGAGGGACTGGAAGGAAAAGTATGTCTCTTTGCAGATGACACAAAGATCTGCAGCAGAGTTGATGCACAGGGTGGGGTGGAAAGGATGAGAAGGGACTTGGCAAGGTTAGAGGAATGGTCAAATGTATGGCAGCTTAGATTCAATGCTAAGAAGTGCAAGGTAATGCACCTGGGAAACAAAAACCCAGGGGAAGAGTACACAATGGGGGTGAGATACTAACAACAACAAAATGGAAAGGGACCTGGGGTAGTCATATCAGATGACCTAAAGGTGGGCAAGCAATGTGAGAGGGCAGCAAGGAGGGCTGGGGGGATACTGGGATGCATAGGGAGAGGCATCACCAGTAGAAAACAGGAAGTTATTATCCATCTGTACAGACAGCTGGTGAGACCCCATCTGGAGTACTGTGTGCAGTTCTGGAGACCCAATCTCCGCAAAGACATAGACAGGATGGAAGCTGTCCAGAGGAGGGCAACTAAAATGGTGCAGGGTCTGCACTGGAAGACATATGAAGAGAGATGAAAGGAGCTTAATATGTATAGCCTCGAGGAAAGGAGGGAGAGGGGGGACATGATAGAAATGTTCAAGTACCTCAAGGGAATCAACAAAGTCCAAGAGGGTAGCATCTTTCAAAAAAAGAGGTGTGCAAGAACAAGAGGGCACAATTTGAAGATAGAGGGGGGGCAGCTCAGAGGTAATTTAAGGAAGTATTTTTTCTCAGAGAGGGTTGTGGATGCATGGAACGGCCTTCCAGAGGAGGTTGTGGAGTCAAAATCAGTGGTGGAATTCAAGCATGCATGGGACAGTCATAAGGCCATTCTAGGGGGTTGGGGTAGGAAGAAGTAGGCTGCTGGTTAACTAGGATCTGCAGCTTATCCAGTAGGTAGTGAAATGAGCAGACTGGGTGGGCCAAGAGGTCCTTATCTGCCATCAAATTCTATGTTTCTATGTTTCTATGAATACATTATTTTTGTTTTTTGTTATGATTATGATGAAAACTGTCAATGTCAAGTCTTTCCTGTATTGGCTGTTTGCTTATATCTATTCAATAAAAAGAAATAACTGCAGAAAGGAAAACCATCATTTCCAAACACATCAAATGCAGGAACTTCGTAATAGAGGGGCTACTGGTACCTATGCTTCAAACCATTCATGGGCTATTGACTTTAAATGATCTACAGTAATTCCAAAAACTTGAAACTAATTAACTCCTGACACTCAGAATTTACCAAAAGTGGATGCTTTTAAAAATTCAATTAATGAGGACATGAGATTTAAATGTACATTTTATTAGATCTGCATCCTGTGTTGTAAGTGACTAAAATGTAATTGTGTGGTGTGTGATTGTAATTGTATTTGTACTGACTTAAATGATCTATATAACTTTATTTAAGTATGTCAGCAACTGATATTTGTGATCTCATAGGACAACCTTGTATATAGGGCCTTAGTGTCCTAGGTGTTTTATCCTGTTTAAAAATAAAGATTTTTTTTACTACTACTACTATTAAATGACACAAATAACATGATGAAAATGTATTAAATTAATGGCAAAATGTGCAACATGCATATACAGTACAATATAAAGAAATGTTAATTGCATGATTAAGTACTTTATTGTCAAACTGCATAGATGAAATATAAATTATTCAGTCATGCTTAGACACGGTGATAGTATGCTAAGTAACATCTAGCTACAGACAATAAATATGTCAATTACTGAGGCTCATGTGTATGCTAATTTCATAGTACAAGTACAAAGAGTAGAAGAAGGCAGAGGGGCAGTGGTTGCAATGAGGTAGATGTAGTTTCCTGAATATGTAAATAAATGGAGGTACTATAAGAGACAGGGACATGGAAGGGTATCTGGTGGCACACAGAATCAGGATACATTTTCTGGCACTGGAGAATGTTAGCTGAAAAGAGGCAAGAACTGGAGAGATTTTAAATGCCAAGGGATTTGGATGGAAGGGTGACAGCAGATGGGGAGATAGAGGTGCTTATACTGGTAAGAGAGGTTAATAGCAGATGGGAGGATCTTTTAGTCTTCTGCTTTTACTTTGATGTGAGAGAGACAGCAGATGGAGAAATAGGGATGTATGTTGGTTGGGTCACTGCCTGAAGGCATGTTTATGATGTGGAACCAACAAAGGAAAGAAGGCAAGGAACTGGAAAGGAGTATGTTTTTATATAGCTCCTTTTATACAAACTTACTCCCCAGTACTATACAATCCTGTAAAGAATTATGAATGAGAATATTGCTGCTGTTTTCAGCATAAAGGTAGATTCAAAGTGCACAGAGGGAGAATGCACACTGTAGTATTTAAGCACAGCTATATTCTATAACTTTCTCATAGTCACACAGTGAGTAAGTGGTGGTTGTAGGATTCAAATCCAGGTACCCAGGCTCACAGCTCTGCACTTGAACCACTATGCCAAACTGCCTCTCTACCAAGGCCTGCCTTGAAGATAAGTTGGACTGGCAAGGGCAACTTTGTGGGGCAGTGACTCTTCAGTGTGCAGTGCAGTAGAAGTACACACCCTACCCCTACCAAATCTTCCTCCAGTGTAACAGACATGCTGGCCTCCATAAGTAAGGATTAACCCATGAGGGAGCCATTTACTGGGGAATTAATCCAAAGCTGGGGGGGGAGTTGTCACATGAGGCTGCAGGCCAAGTGTTGACAACCACCCAGCCGTGGATTAATTTTCACAGTAACCCACCGCTCCTGAGTGGGTTAATCCACTTATAACATGGTCTGGGAAAATGGGGACTGTGTGGTTACAGAGGTGACTGCCGCCAAACACAATGGCATTTTCCCTGGCCATGTTACACATACACACATAGTAATCTTGTGCCCCTGACAAGTAAGGCTCAACTCTGACTGCAAGGTTTATTGAGTAAGACCCAAGAGAACAATGCAGAGCAGAGTGCCACCATTCACGGAGCTGCATTGAACAGTTGGCAGGGACAGGTGGAGGCAGGGAGGTAACACTGAGGACTAGGGACTAGGCAGGGTACAAGCAGTTGGGGATTCATTGTTTGTGGCATTCAGTTATTTTTGCCCTGTCATCCTTTTGTTTAGCCACCTGCCCCCTCTTCACCACCTGGAATGGGATCCCGACTCCCTGTGCCAGTCCTGTTCACCCTAGTAGGGTCAACTACATAATTAGAAAAGAAACTTGCCTACTGCTGCAAGGAGGCCAGTGACTCCTGTGTGGCTCTTGAAAACACTCCTTATGGCGCTGGGAGCCTGATACCATTGCCTTGTGCTACATTCACTGAGCAGAATTTGCAACACACAAACTGGGCATCACATTCTTCAGCACAACTCCTGCACCCTTGCACTGTACACCTACCACTGCCCGTATGTGTCCTAGAGAGGCTAGTTGTATGGTACTGCTGTTGTCCACAATGAGAAGCTGCAACCACCTTCACCCCCATCATGTCTCTCACTGACTAACAACCTGCCCATAGTACCCATTTGTCCCACATGAAACAGTCAGGGACAAAACCAGTAAGGAGGGTGGGCTAGCAGGGGTCAGGGAGACACAGCTACAATGACTCGGGGCTGTTCGGTACTTCTGTTGTCTGCATTATGAAGTTGCCACCACCCTCACTTCACTCACTGAGTTACATCCTGCCCAGAGCCAAACCATGCCATTTGCATGCATGTGATATCTCCCACTTTACACAGGAGACTCCTGTTTTTTTTGACTGAACTCCCTCCCTCCCTCCCTCCTAGGAAACAAAATCTCCTGCTTAAGTAAAATTCTGTCCAAAATATCCATCTTTTTTGGGCAGATAAAGACACGTAAAAATTAAATCAGTGATGAACAATGTATCTGATAACTTTATATAACTAGTTGTTTATTCTTTTTAGTGTGTATTCTTGACAAAATGAAATACATAAAATTTTTGTAATGACTTTTTTCTTATTTTTTTGACGCCATTTAAGAACAAACTCATGGCGTTACAGCATCTCCCTACTAGCAGGCCGATCTCCCTCCTAATTTGACCAAAATCTCCCTCTTAAGCAAGTTGGCAGGCCAATCTCCCTTGTAATTTGACCCAAATCTCCCTCTTAAGCAAGTTTTACATATCACATGTATGCATTTGTTGCACACGAAACTGTCAGGGAGACAAGCAGTAAGGAGAGGGGCTAGCAGGAGTCAATATGAATGATTCAAAGATCTGCAATAGGGTGGACACCTCAGGGGAATGGAGGCCATGAGGCAGGACCTGAAGATTCTGGAAGGGTGGTCAGAAACTTGGCAGCTGAAATTACATGCCAAAAAGTGTGCTGTGATGCACATGGGCTGCAAAGACCCACAAGTCTTGTATGCTCTGGGGGTGGGGGTAATTAAGACAACAGAGTAGGACAGGGATCTGGCTATTATAATATCAAGTAACCTTAAGGTAGGTAACCAATGCAGCAAGGCAAATGGAATGTTTGCTTGCATTGGGAGGGGCATAACTAGCAGAAGGAGGGAGGTACTAATACCTCTTAAGAAAGCCATGGTGAGGCCACACCTGGAGTACGGGGTCCAGTTCTGGAGACCACACCTATGCAAGGACACAGATGGGATTGACAGGGTTCAGAGAAGGGCAACCAAGATTGAGCATGGTATGTAGGGGAAGCCATATGAGCAGAGGTGCAGGGAATTGGATCTGTACCCATTGGAGACTAGAAAAGAGAGGGGGGACATGATTGAAACATTTAAGTATGTGAAGGGGATCAATAAGGTGAAGGAGGGGAGTTTAATTTAAAAGGAAGGAGGGGGCTAAAACTAGAAAGCATAGTCCAAGATTAGAAGGTGGAGGATTTACAGGCAATGTGAGGGGGCATTACTTCACAGAGAGGGTGGTGGAGGCCTGGAATAAACTACCAGAGGAAGTGATGGTGGCTGAAATGGTAGGGGGATTCAAGAGGAAATGGGACAGACATATGGGGTTGGTGAGTGGGGGGGAAGGGGACGGCCCATGGTAAAGATGACGAGTAAGGAGTGGGGCAGACTTGGTGGGCCAGTGAGGTCCTTTTCTGCCATCAGATTTCTATGATGCTATGATTCTATGTGTCTACAACTGGCATTCTACAAGCACAGTGGCAAATCTGTGACTTGCAAGAAAAAGGGCGAGCTGGAAGAAAATATACTTCAATTGTAAACTGTACATCACAATAGGGACTGAAAACTGTCACAGTGTAAGTATGTGGAGTTTTCTGACACAATGGCTGTAAAATCCAATAACGGTGTGAATGGGGGAGAGACTCACGAGACCACAGTTTTTAAAACTCCACTTTGGTTCCTAGAAAAAAAAACTCTTTCACTCCCCCAGCTCTGTGATGGCGTTCTGCCATGTTCTGCTCACACCCCCCCCCCAAGACCATCTCCTCAGTTAGTGTGGGCTCAGTCCACGGAGATGCATGGGGCAGGTGGGTGGGGAGGGGACACAATCAACACATACAGACAGACACAAGTTCAAAATTCAGCACTCTGTCTCCCAATGCAGTATTCAGGAGCAGCTGCTGAGGGTACTGCAAAAGCAACTGTATTCAGGAGCAACTGCTGAGGATACTGCAAGAGCAACTGTGTATTAATGGAGAATTAATTCACGGGCACCTGACTGCTCCTCACGAATGGAAGCAGTCCATTTTCCCTAGCCATGTTATAAGAAAGTGTTACCAATACTGTGCTGTCAATTTAGATGCCAAGAGAAAGGAATTGCACAATGGATACACGGTAGCAAAGAATGGGTAAGGCTGAGCAGAATTCACAATGAGCAAAGTCAACCAATCAGCTTTCAGGATTTCTCCAATCCATTTTTTTAATTAGCATTTGACCAAGTCCAATCAATTATATAAACCTGGTCAGCTCATTTTTCAAAAAGTATTTAATAGGGTGCCACAGGATCTCGCTACTTCCCCTAAGGAAGAGGTTTGTGACCTCAATGCACTGGGGCTTATTTTGTGTAGCAGCTAGAGTTGGTTGACAAGCCAAGGCACTGGTCTTTCCATTCTGGAGCTGTTTTTTGAATAAATTGGAAAATCTAGTTCTTTTTTCCCCCATACTGATCACTTTTGTTTGTTCTTTTAAATGTAGGGTTGCATTTGGAAGCACTACCACAGTTGTTTGCAGTACACCAGCACTATGTAAGCAGTAACACTTGACAGGGTGTACTGTAATGCTAAATTATGATAAAATGAACAGAAATGTGTTTTAAAGGATGAAATAGATAATATGTATTATGTGTTTTTACACGACGCAAAGTAGTTCCACTGTGCAATGGCTTTAAACAAACAAGCAAGATAGTTTCACATACTACTGAATACAGTTGTGCTGCGATAGACCAATTACCAATATTTGTGTAATTCTAACATCGACTGTTAATATTCTTTTTTTTAAACACAAACAGAATACTGTCTGTACTGCTCTGTTTTAACATGGAGGTAATGATTACATTATTGAAGGAATGTAATACACCAACTATCAACATTTTTGTAATTCTAACATCAGCGCTTAACATTATTTTTTTAAGCAAACACAATACTTTCTGCACTGCTCTTTTTAATGTGGAGAAAATGGTTGCATTATTTAAGGAATATGCAATGCTACAAGTTAACTCATGATTTCACTATACGGCTTCACATGGGTTACCTGGGAGCTGAAGCCATGGTCTCCACACTGTATGAGAACAATCAATTCTGGTGGTAGTGGAAACTTACTGCTCCATTTATGGTGAAATTCTGCATATTAAAGCCAGGGAAGATTGTGTCAGTAGGAGAACTGCTCATGCTGCATGTTGATGGCCCTTTGCTTTACACTGTTTTTCTGCTACACAGAGCCTTACTTGTGCGTCGAGTGCATTGACATTAGCACTGGGGACTGTTGTACAAGAACCACAGGATCTCTGCATTTCTTTTGGTTGTGGTGCCTAGTTCCTTTGACTCACAGTTGAAGATTTGGCTAATTACATCAGAACTTTGCTCCTTTGCTCACGGTCAGTACTGGAGGCACTCTAGTAACTTTTAAGGCTAATCTCCAAACAATGCCCTGTGATGCTCATAATTTCACAGGATGCCAGCCCAGCCACAGAAAGTATTTGAGCAGTAGTTCTACAAATGCAATGGTAGGTGTACCACTTACATAACCCTGCTTCATGCAAGTTTTGGGGCATTAGATCATCCAAATAATTAACACCCATTGGCTGTTGGCTGTACCAGTGCTTATCAGCTACGTGAAATACTCTCTTGGGGTGCAGATACAGGGCTGGGGCATTGGGTGGAGCACTTGCTAACATACTTTTTGAAGAGTTGCATGGGGCAATACAGGTTATCAGGGTCCACAAATAGGAAACCACACTGGCTTTCCTTGTTTAGTTCATAGATACTATGATTTTTAATATGTGGCTTAAATGTGATAGTCAGGTACTCTTTTTCTTCTTCATCTGTCTTAATAGCAAAGGAATCTTGTTTCAGCTGATGAGCTCCTTCACCACCACATCAAGCAAGCCTCAGTTGCAGTTCAAACCAAAGTCACTTCACAAGCCCAGCAGCCATATTGGGCGATAGTGCTTCTAATCCCAAATGTTTCACTAAATCTGCATGAGTGATTGCAGGGTGGTTTACAGATCAATCCTAGCCTTCTTTTCTAATTTGTTTGAGCACTGCTATGAATATATTATTGGTTGATTTACATGAAGGATGAGCAGTTATATTTATCATTCTGTTGTTCTGAGCACTGTTTAAAAAACGATTTATACCAGCTCTGAGGCATACAAGGCTGCTGACTGTGTATTGTTTCCCCTGGAAACCACACATGGAGGCACAGAATTCTCGTATTAGGATAGCTAGATTTTCAATAGACACTTCCTTGTAGTTTATAACTGTTTTTCTACTAATCAGTCAGTCATCCAGCACTTTTACAGCCTGTGCTGTACTTTTAGGGGTGGTTTTTTTCATCTTTTGCCTGCTCCAAAAGGTCAAACCCCTGCATAGATAGTGTAGTGTGCCTGCTCAGACTCTCACTATCTGCACTTTTACTTTCACTCTTCTGGTTCTTTTTCATTTCCTATGTGGGACATTGATCATAAGAAAAATTAACATTTATCCACTGATTCATGGTCAGGTCCCCAAACAGAGAAAAACTCACTTCTATAGTGCCCATTTTTTTCTCCTGGTTTGTGATCAGAAAAAAATGGCTGCTTTTCAATTCTAATTTCCACTATGTCAGTAGGGATATTGTTTCAGGGCAATTTGAAGCAACTGTGGATTAACTAGCAAACTTAATCCATGGTCAGGAGATGGTGTTTAACCGGTTGGGTTTCTTCCTTTCTGCATCCCATGTTATAACTGCAATTAATGTACAGTCATGTGACCAGTTGTGGCCAGTCAGATTGCTTGTTTGATTCAAGACATTTTATAAAGCACATTATCTTTAATAAAGCTGTTTTGGAATTAATGTATTTTATTTATTACGATTACTATTTACTATGCATGATTCACAATGTATCACTGTGCCATCCACAAGAAAAATACCACATTTTTAGCACAAGTAAATATTACAAAATAAGAATAAAACCAATACAAATGAATAACAATTAAACAAATAATTTTTAAGAGCACTATGAAAAATCAGAACACTGAGAGGTTTGTGAACCCAGAGAAGTATAGAAGTCCAAAGAATTGGTCCAACCAAATAAAAAACGCAATGCTCAAACCAGTGTAAATTTGATTTTGGGATTAGAAATAAACTTGCATCAGATGAACAAAGTAGACAATGGGTCAGTCACTTAAACAATAATGGATGACAGAGATGTGTGTCATACTGGGTTAATGTCACTCCTTGGGGGTTGGGTATGAGGCTGTTGGCTGAGTGTATCCAGGACCTGAGAAGTGACAATATTCCACATGATGGACACCCTGGAGTGCATTATTGCTGCTTTGTAACATGGCATAAAATAGAAAAATGAAATGAGGCACTCAGATAGGTGCAAACACACCATGTGGTACAGTCGAAACCGTGGTCTAATACCATAGTAGATCATGGTTTGTGATATAATACCTAGGCAATCCACTACAGGATAGAAGCAGTACACAAGTGAAAACAATATGCAAATAGTTTGTAGTTGTCCCAGCTTGTATTTGCTAAGACTTTTCCTGGCACAGGGTTTTTGACATTTTCAAGATTGTTCGATGTTGTAACTGTGACAGAAGTTCATGAGTTACTAAAGATTATACATTTAAACTCCACATATACTGTTAATTATGCTGCAACAATATTTCTTTAGAAGTGAACATTTACATACTGTTGCCATCCCTTCTGATCTACTGCTTTCTAAGCTACTGTGGGTGCAATGCATTGTGGATGATTGAATAACATTATCTGTCCTAGCCATTTCTTGGTGAATACACATTGGTAAAGATGAGCATGCAGCTTCTATAACCGAAAGCAAAAATAACAGACACTGAGATAAACAAAGCAAAATCAAAGAGAGAGGATAGTTCTATGGGTGAAAAGAAAAATAAATTGAGAGAAACAAAAAGAAATCAAAGAAACAGACTAACAATACTAGTCAAAACAAGAAACAAGTATTTGAAAGGTGAAAGCAGTAAATGTTATGTTGTTCTATGTCCTGCTGAGTTAGATAGTTTAGAAGGAAAAAAGTGAAAATAATATTCCGCAAAATAGTAGTTGTTCAATAAAGTGTTTTTCAGATTGGCTTAATTCAATACATTTGGAGAAACGGTGCTTGTGCTACTAGGATTGTTTGACAGCCACCTATTGGTTTGCAAAGGAACTGCAGGAAGAAAACTAAAATGTACCATAGCACACTCCCATCATGCAGTGCAGCCCATATCTTCTAATACACAGAGCGGAAAACCAAAGCAACTAGAACAGAAAGTGAATTGCAAGTTTTTGAAAAGTTGTAAAATATGTTTTGATGTTAGTAAGCTTAAAGCTTGTAATGAAAGTTATTTTAACAAAAGTGAAATAGCAGCCACAATATTTCCAATAGGTGTGTTCCAATTGTTTTGAAGTATATGTACATCATGTTTAACAGCTCAACATACAGTATTCTGAAAGTAAGTCAGTGTGATTGTACTCATTTATTCAAAGACTATTAGTCATACACTCATTGCCATGTTACAAGTGGATTAAGCCACTCGAAAGGATGGGTCTACAGTGGAATTAATCCATGGTTGGTTGGTTTGGCCCACTCGGCCTTTGGCCTCGCGGGCCAACCCCCTCAACCATGGATTCATTCCACAGTAGACCCATCCTTTCTCATGGCTTAATCCTTACATACAATGGCTCATTTGTAAAAATAAAAATGAAATAATTGATTTTTTTAAATATTTTCTTTTGATTTTTAAATGAGTAGGTATAGTTAGAAAAAGGTATCACACCTACACTATATTTACCTTCATACAGTGATGTTGTGCAGTGAGATAACATCACTGTTGAAGATGGGCACTGACCAATCATTGATCTATCACTTGTTTTTTCTTACCATTGTATAATTCACCATGGGGAATGGTTCATTTTATCGACATAAGGCCTGCTTTCCCCTATACAGATTAGAACCCTTTCTTCAGAATACCAGTGGAGCATGTTTTCTTACATAACTGCTTCAATAAAGTCTAGCAATAATATCTTAAAATAATTGAAATAACTGCTCATGTTCTTAAAACAACTAGTACAAAAAAAATCCATCCATCAGTTTTCAGCTATAGTTGGGTATCACTAAAAGTGGAATAAACTCTTGGCCTGTATTACTTCTCTGGAGGTCTCTACTGGTATTCTTGTGTCTGATGAACACCTGAGAAACAAATTATCACTCTGGTGGAAAAATAATAGACACTAGCACATAAAACATGTCAACAATGGGTTGTCCCTGCGACATGATGGCAGTGCATTTCAATGCCTCCATAGAGACCAGGCTTCAGGCATGATCCCTGGCACCCACTCTGGAACCAGCTAAGGGCCTGACACATCAGGACAGTGAAGCACTTGACTCCTGGGGAGTAACAGTACCAGCTAGCCAGTGCTTGAACACCCCCAGCTGGAATATCATGGAGCTGCCTTGGCATCAGCTGCAAAGGTAGCTGCCACTGCTTCCCCTCCTCACTTGCCGAGGGAAACTACAGTACCTTTCTGGAGTCTGAGTAACTGAAAACATAGAAACATAGAAAACTCACCAACAGAAAAAGACTATGAGTCTGTCAGCTCTGCCCTGGGAGTACCTTAAAATCACTCCAGTATATTGCTCTGTGGTCTTAGACTAAGCCCTTACTTTAAGCTTGGCCTGCTCTACATCTTTGTTATCTTCCCTTGCCCTGTTCCCACAGCTATGAGCCTCTTGTGCCTTTACTATCCCACCTTAAAAACATGGACTGTGGCTGTCCATACCAGTTTGCTTGACAGACCATTCCAGTAGTTCTCCACTCTTTCTGTGAAAAGGTACTTCTTTGCATCCCTCCTAAATTTCATCTGACCAGTTTGTACTCATGGCAGCTGATGTATGACTTCTTACTCTGTCTGAACAGTGGACAAGAGGTAGAACCTATGGGGAACTGCAATGATGGATTCTAGCACTCTGGGTCACAAATAAATTCCCAAGACACAAACTGCAGCCAAAAACTAATCCTTCAATGGTTTAAAGAAAGTATATCCAGACATGTTAGAAGGCAAGCAGGTACCCCAGTGCTTCAGTCACACACTTTGACCTGCATCAGGGGGCATGCCAATTCCACTATCTCCAAAAAAAGCACCTTATTAAATAGAGGACATTATACATAAAAGTGACTTACAAAAAGTAATAAAATATTTATTCTTATGTGTGTACAAATTACCAAAAAAGCATTCATATCTCAGAGCAAAATGTTACAATTTTAAACTATTGCCCCTTGAATTAGTTTTTTAAAAGGTAGGCGGGGGGGGGGAACAAACCCAAGCAGGGTGATAAGCAATAGTGGAAGACTCAGATGGAAAAAGCTACACTGGATAGTTCTCAGTGAATCAGAATAACGCTGCCAATAGAAGTGTTAAGTAAATGTGTAAGTACATTTTTCACTTCTTATTCCTTCATTATATGAATGTCCCTCATTTCTTAATAGGTAAAGCGTGGTGGGATTTGAACTTAGAAATGATTCTGAATCACATCAGGACCTATAATGTAAAACACAGAGACACCATATAACATACAATTAGGACAAAAGACAAAGACCAGAAACAAAGACCAGAGATGCAGGTGACCAGATAACATCACCAAGCAAAATTAACGACTGTTGCTGAGAGGAAACATTCAGTTCTTTATTTAAGGAGAGTAATCCACATCCTCATTCAATCCTAGTGGGTGGACAGTGTTTAAGGATACTATCCACTGTGTTTCTTTCAGTAATAATCTATTGACTCTGTCACCACCTCCTTCCAATGGGCCCATGACTTTCAAAGTTGTAAAACTGTAATGCCTGTTGTTTTTAAAAAAGGGATTTTAAACCAATGTGAATTCTTTCTGAGTTTTTTTTGTTTTTTATTACAACTAGGATTACAAGTACCTTTGAGCCAGGCTCTCTTACAAAGGTTCTGCATCGGAGAACAAATACAATACAAGTTACAGACATAGGAACAAAACAATAAATAGGTTGGCATATTAGGTTACAATGGTAGATCAATACAATAGCTAGAATAAGTAGAATGTATACATGGGAACACAGAGTAACAGAGGGATAAGTAGGAGGGGGGTGGAAGATGAAGGTAAGCATGAGAAGCAAAGTTGGAAAGGGCAGGAATTGCAGCCAAAGGGCATGGTCATCAACAGGGAGCAGGCTGAAACTAGTTAGCAAAAAGGGAAAGATCACTGAGGGCTCAGAAAAGGCGGGGGGGGGGGGTGAAGGGGAGAGAGTCAGGAGTGGTGAAAAGAAAGAAGAAATCAAAAAGTAACACAGAGGAAAAGGAAGGGTGGAGATTTGGTAGGTGATAGTTGGAGGGAACAAAAATAAGAGGGCTGAGGAGATTATAGATAGCATTCACAGGAGCTAGAGTTAGTAAGGTGGAGTTTATGTTTGAATGAGCCAAGGGTGGTAGTGGAGGAGATGTCAGGATCGAGTGCATTTAACCAGCTAGGCACTCTGAAGGCAAAGGATCTTTGGCCCTGAGAGGTGTGATGGCAGGAACCTGAAGGAGCTGGTACTCAGAGCCCTTGGTGTTACGTGACTTTAGTCTAGAACTAAGCAATGCTTGGACTCCCGGTGGAGCAAGGCCCATGGTTACTTTCTTTGCCATAATGCAGGTTTGATATTTTATGCGATTTGAAAGTTGAAGCCAGCCAGATCGGGCATACAGGCCACATGTATGAGTGAGATGATGAGCACCAGAGATAAGCCTGCAGGCCTTGTTAAGTGATGTTGAAATTCATCTCAGGGCAGTGGCAGAGGTAGAGCCATAGATTATAAGACCATAATCAATGATGGAGACCACCGAGCTTTGGATGGCAATCTTCAGTGTTTCTGCAGTAAGGTGTTGTCTGTGTCAGTAAAGTAGGCCTAGGCGCATATTTGCTGATTTGGCAACATTGTCTATGTGCGCCCCATAGGAGAGATTTGAGTCCAGGGATAACCCTAAGTATTTGAATGACTGCACTTGCTCAAGGGTATTGCCATTGCTGGTAGAGATAGCTAGGGGGTGAGATCTATGCCTGTTTTGAGAGCTGTTAAAGAGCATTACTTTGTTTTTTTTTTATGACTGAGGGCAAGCTTACAATGAACGAACCAGTTTTCCACTGCGGCAAAGCCTTGCTGTAGATTGGTCTGCAGGAGCACAGGGTCCTTATGGGAGGAGAAGATAACAGCATCTTCAGCATAGAGGATAATCTGTTCAGTGCAAGATTTTGGGAGCATGTTAAGAAAAAGGCTGAAGAGTAACGGACCCAGGATTGATCCCTGAGGGACTCCAGATTGGACTGGTCTAAGGTCAGAGAGTGTCCCAGCAATTTTGACTCATTGAGATCTGTTTTGCAGATAGCCATTGAACCATGAGATAGTGTCAGGAGAGAGTCCTAAATGCTGGAGTTGTTGGATCAGCAGATGATGGTGGACTGTGTTGAAGGCCTTGGTCAGATCTACAAATACTGCCCCGGTTAAGTGACCCATATCCAATGCGCTGTGCTGTGCTCCAGTGAACTCCAGTAACGCAGAAGAGGTGCTATGACCTTTTCTGAAGCCATGTTGTTGTAAGCATAAGAGATTGTGTTTGTCAAGGTAGTCCGTGAGCTGGTTGGACACTATACGTTCGAGTGCCTTGGAGAGAGGTGATAGTATCGAAATTGGTCGATAGTTAGTATAGCAGGTCTTATCCCCGCTTTTGTGGACTGGAGTAACTGCAGCCACCTTCCATTTGTCAGGGAACTGACCAGTGCTAAGGGAGAGATTGAGAATGTGTGTTAATGGAACTAGAACCTCATCCATAGTGAGGGTTAGGAGTTTTTGATCCAGCGAGTCTCCACTTGATTTTGACTTTGAAATTGCTTCGGTGATGTGTGTTTGGGCATCGTGCAGGTTAATTTCTTTGAAGTGGAAGAGTGGGAGAGTGGTAGGAGGATCATCGGGGATAGCATGGGTAGTGTCAATGAAAAAATCCGGGGCAAGGATGCTGCTGAGATCAGTAAATGCATCATTAAAGGTGTTCACAATGACAAGAGGATCCAGGGTGATGGCCTCATCAACCTTTAGCATGGTTGGGGAGAATTTAGTTTGTTTCCCTGTAACTCCTTTGATATTCTTCCAGAAATCTGACCCCTTTCCTCAGGAGTTTGAGAGATCTTCTTTGTAGTAGGCATTTTTCAGTAGTCGTATGGATTTAGTGCAGTTATTGTGGGCACATTTGTAGTTCTGTATGTCATGCTGGGCGCCAGACTCTCTAGCCAGGGCCTAAAGGTGGTCCCTAGACTTTAGCTGGGCAAGTAGCTCTCCAGTTAGCCATGGGTTGTAGAGTGCTTTGACTTTTCATTTTTTAAGCGGGGCGTAGGTGTTACAGGCCACGTTGAAGGAGGAGATAGAGAGGTCAAGAGCTGTGTTAACATCTGTTGAGAGGAAAATGGAAAACCAATCAAACTGACTGAGGTAGGATTTAAGGTGTCTTAGCTGTCCATGTGGGAGCACTCTGCTAGTGATGACTTTGGGTGGGGACTTATGGAATTTATTTGACCATTTACATGTAATGGGTGAGTGGTGACTTAGTGAGTCAGGAAGGACAGAGATGCTGGCGATATGAGAGGGATGACTGGTAAGGACCCAGTCCAGTAAGGTACTAGTGCCTGTTTTATAGTTCTTTCTTTGTGAGAGGTTTGCTGATGATATGGCATCCCGAGATATAGCAGCATCTGATGAGAACCAATTAATATTGAAATCACCTAGTGTAATTGTCTCCGCACCTACTGGCTGGGATTTGATGAAGTCCAGAACAGTGTGTTTTTAGGTATGATCTGGGTGTTAATAGAATGTGATTCTCTAAACCAGGAGTTGTCAACCTTTTTGTGTCCGAGGCCTCCCTGGCAGAGTGTCAGCCATGTTAGGGACCCCCTACAAACAGGATGCAGTTTTCATATGTCATTGCATGTTTTTTACTGCCGTTATACATATTTGTATGTAACCAACCAACTGTCTGAGCACAGTCGGTATGTATAGCTGCATCAGATTTGAGGGGCAACTATCTTAGTTGAGCATCAGATTCATAAAAAAATATCTTAGGTTAGCATCTACTGCATAAATAACTTGCTAAATAAAATTAATAATAATGGTGAATGACACATTTGAAAAACATTAAATATGTAACCAACTCACTTTATGAACAAACTATCTTAGCATCCACTGCAAAAAACTGGCTGAATTTAACTAACACAGAACTGCAAACAATCATAATTAAAATATCTTAATTCAGCATCCACTGCACAGAGGCACATATTCTTACCTCGCAAAAGTCCAGCAAATGTTTGACTGCTGAGGTTAATTTCAGTCTCCTTCTGTCCTTATTCTCGCTTCTGAAATTTTTTTTTTTACAAATGAAGTGAGGACTAAAATGGGAAGAGAGCATGGAGAGACAAGGGAAGAGCCACCACAAACACCACAGTTTGATAGAAAGTGGGCTCAATGTGTGAGGTGGACCTTCACAAAACTTTCCGTGTCTCATCTCCCAAAATTAAATTGTTAAAAACATGGGCAGAGAGCACAGAGAGACAAGCGTCAAATTTAACACGGTGGACCAGGTATTTACAAACAAGAAGGAGAGTCCAGGTATTAATACAGGCAAGTTTAAGTGGAAGGCACAGCTGATCATGATGATAGTGAACAGCTTATAACTATCAAGTCAGTGCTGTGTTAAATGTGGTGTGCCCATTCGCTTCGGTAGCAGTAATCACAGCCATTAACAAAGCCATTAACACCTTACTAGTATACCACGGAGTTAATGGCTGTAACCGAGTATGCATTCAGTGGTGTCTGATTTGAATAAGGACTGCAACAGTGGATGACCGCTGTTCTTAATATACTTGCACTGCAGTCAAAAAACAGAAGTTTAACTGAATTTCTTTCAGCTCAGCAAAGATTTTTAAGGGTGATCTGCAGCCCCATCATGGACCTCTCACGGACCCCTTTCAGGTCATGAACCCCCGGTTGACAGCCCCTGCTCTAAACAACTGGCATATGCTTCTGAGGAAGGACTTGGTTGGTCCGAAAGCTTAGGCACGGTTTTCTTTTTGTAACATCTATGTTGGTCCAATAAAAGGTAACAAACCATTTGAATCTAAAGCTGTAAAATTAAAGCATGATGGCTCAAAATTGTGATATTGGGCAAAATGTGTGCCTAAGGAAATCCTGTCACTTCCATTTGTGATTGCCATTACATGTTCTTGTATATGGGTCTTAAGGGATCAAACAGTTTTGCCTACATAGTGTTTGAGGCATGAATACCAGGCTATATAAACCACAAATGTGGTAATGTAGGAGATAAAATGTTTAAACACCACCCTTCTGTTATTATGAGGGTGTGTATATGTGTCCGGTTCTTTTGCATATTTGCATATATTGCAATTTCCACATTTGTGGAAGCCTGGTGGTTTGGAAGGTAACCAGTTATGTAAGTGAAAGGTCTTAGTGGGTTTGAAGTGGCTTGAAGTGAGTAATTCACCTAAATTTTGAACTTTCCTGAAGGTGACTCTGGATTTGTCACCCACCTCATTTTTCAGGATTTGATCTGTATGTAGGACATGCCAGTGCCAATGAATGATATATCACCTACCATTCTGGCAATGCTGTTGTATTTTGTTGAAAAGGTGATGGTCCTTTGTTTAGATGTATTTTTAACTCTAGGGGCCAGGAGTGTTCCACAATCCAGGTTTTTGGCTTTGTTAAAAACAATATCTAATGTGGTATCACTATAGCCCCTATCTTTAAATATTTCTGTCATTTCTTTGGCCTGTGTGACGAAATCAGATTCCTGTGAGCAATTTCTTTTTAATCTCATGTACTGACTTAATAGAAATGATTCTTAAAGTTTATGTGGATGTGCGCTTGCTGCATGTAATGTGGTGTTAGCTGCAGTCAGTTTTCTATAACCAATGATTTGTATTGTTTGTCCTGTATTTGATCTCAATTCCACATCCAAAAATGTGATGGACTTGCTATTAAAATGGTGGGTGAATCTTAGGCTTTGACTAGTATTTCTGAAGTAATCCAGAAATAAATCTATTTCCATTTCAGTGCTATGCTAGATAAAAAGAATGTCATCAAGAAAGCAGTACCATAGTGCCTAATGCCAGCAATCCCAGCAAAGGAGAGTCAGCACCATTTTTCACCACTATAGTGACCCCTGTAGCAGCCCAGGTAGTAGTGTTGCTCAGATAGTATCCTAGAAACTAGGACACCAAGAGTTGCCTTCCATTTGGCAGATAGTTGCTGTGGTAGGATAGCAGTGCTATTCGACTGTGGATCTTACCCTCTATGATCCAGTGCATGGATTCAACAATCGCTGTGGATCTTGTGGATCCTAGTAACAGATCCAGCTTGGATCCTAATTATCCAACCTAGGATCCCTGGATCTGACCTAGGATCCAGTGCTACCTGACCCTGGATCCTACATTTGTCTTTGGTAGGATTTTATTTTTCATTTTCATTTTTAATTTTTATACTTGTAAGCTGGATGAGCAAAGCAGCCCTTTTTCATTAGCGACAAGTTAACACAATTAACAATAAACAAGAACAACAAAAGGAGAAACAAACTTGTTGAGACAATAAATACAATAGAATACATCAGACAATACAATGGAATACAAGGCTGTTAAGATGAACAAGTACAAACATATTTATCCATCAACCAGAGTTTTAACCATGATTTAAAAGTCCAAACTGTTTTACAATCAATGATATCAGTAGGAATTGTATTAAAAAACAAAGGAGCCCAATATAAAATTGATCTCTATGCAGAGATATTTTTAAAAAAAGGTGATTTGAAAGTGAATTTTGTTTGAGACCTAGCACCACAAGGATTAAGGGA
Source organism: Neoceratodus forsteri (assembly GCA_016271365.2). NCBI lineage: Eukaryota > Metazoa > Chordata > Ceratodontiformes > Ceratodontidae > Neoceratodus > Neoceratodus forsteri. The sequence continues at coordinate 761,611,309 of CM057449.1, read as the reverse complement.
CCCAGGGAATAAAGCAGAGACAGCAAGCAAAAAAATACAATTTTTCACCTTGTACAGCAAGGTGCCCAATCTGTGAGAAATCCTGTTTTCAAGGGACAAACTACTGTATTAGAATTTTTTTAACATGAAACATTGGTGAGTTTGAAGGGGAGCATCAAGCATAAATCGAAGTATAGAGTTACAGGTAACCCTCAGCCTGGTGAGTAATTTACCTGACAAAGCTTAATATATAACTGTGCCATAATCCATAGCATTCAATAAGAAACTGTGGGTAAGTAGTTTCCTAGATTCAAAAGTCAGAAATTGCTTAACTCTATAAAGTGAACCCAGTCTCTGATGTTAAGTCTTTCTTAAGTTGTTAGTATGAGTTTCAAATGATAACTCAGAATCTAGTGTTATTCCAAGATATTTAAAACTGTCGACCAATGTGTGTGGTACAGTATCTCATAGTTGGTGGCTTTTTTAGAAAAAAAGCATAACTTTGGTGTTGGTTGAATTAAGAACCATATGGTTTGAAGACAGCCAATTCTGAAATGAATCAAAATCAAATTGTACCCTTTCCAAAGCTTCATTTGGGCTTGTGCCCAAACTATAAATTACTACATCATCTGCATATAAAATCACAGTAGTTCGAGAACAAATGGAAGGTGCAGCATTCATATATGATGAAAAAATGACGGGACCAAGGATTGACCACTGAGGTACACAACATTTAATTGAACTCAGGTGGAAAAAGCTACCTTCAATAATAGTACAGTGGAATTTGTTAGTAAAATAATTATGAAACCAAGTGAAAACATCACCAGAAAAGTGAAGATTAGAAAGAATACTGTCTAGTAAACAGTGTTCAACCAAATTGGAGGCCTTGGTGAGGTCCACAAACAGTGCTACAACAGATTGCCCTTTGTCAAGGGTTCCCTGTATGGCACCTGTGAACACCACCAAGGCTGTCTCAGTGTTGTGACTTGGTGACTTGGTGACTTGGTGATTAGGACATAAGAAGGCCGAAGCCCATCGAGAATGTCCTCCACACATGTGGATCATCAGTAGGTTTGTAATTTGTTCAAGAGCCATATATCTAATTTAAGCTTGAAAGTATTAATATTCTTGCAATCAACAATTTCCTGAGGCAAGGAATTCCAAACTCTTGGAGCTCTTACATTAAAGAATTGCTGTCTTTTATTTGTTCTTGTTTTTTCAATTATAATTTGTTTGTTATGAAGTCGGGCTACAATTTTCCTAGATGCAAAGGACAGACCACAAGAATCCATTAATACAGGAGATAATACAATTTTAAATAATTGTAAGATGTCACCTCTTAATCTTCTGTTTTCTAGAGAGTATAATCCTGTTCTTTGAAGCCTAGTTGGGTAATCAAGACGTGAGAGGTGGGGGATGATTTTGGTTGCCTTTCTTTGTACCCTCTCAATTTTTGTAATATCCTTTATCAGGTATGGGCTCCACAAGGGTGAGCCGTAATCCAAGTAGGGCCTAACATGAGACCTGTATAGTGTCATGATACACTCTTCAGTCTTTAAAAACAAAAGTATTTTTAATCCTACGCAACATAGCATTAGCTTTGTTAGTTACTTTATTATAGTGGTTTGAGAAGGACAAGCCATCATCAATCATTATACCTAGGTCTTTTTCAACAACTGAGTCTCGTATTTTAGTACCATTAAGATAATATGATTGTATAGGGTTATTTTTACCACAATGCAGCACGGAGCATTTGGATACATTAAAAGACATCTTATTTGTGGTTCCCCAAGTTTCAATTGTTTTTAAGTCATCTAATATTATATTCCTGCTATTTTCATTATGCACAGGTCCCCCCAGTTTGGTATCATCCGCAAATTTCGATAACTTATTCTGTGATGTGATCTTAAGGTCACTTATAAAATGCTAAACAAAGTGGGGCCCAACACAGAACCCTGGGGACCCGCTTGTCACAAATCTTTCCTCTGATAATACCCCATTGATTCTAACTGCCTGAGTTCTTTCGTAACCAGCTGTTCACCCATGACACGATGCATTTAGAGAACTAGTGTAACCAGTTTATTAATTAGTATCGAATGTGAGACCTTGTCGAATGCCTTACTGTAATCCAACAGAACAATGTCCACTGGAATATTTAAATCAAGATTGTTACTTATGTAATTGTAAAAGGATATCAAATTTGTAGTACATGAGTACCCTGATTTAAATCCATGTTATGATGGTCATTTATTTTAATTCAAGCATTTCTTCATCAATTAAACATTTGATATATTTTTCTAATAGTTTACAGGGTATGGAGGTTAGACAGATAGGTCTGTAATTCTCAGTTTTGGAATGCACTCCTTTTTTAAAGATTGGGGTAACAATAGCTGTTCTCCAAGTAATAGGCACAGTTAATTCAGTAAGTGATTTATTGAATATAATTGTAAGTGGAGTGACAATATTGTCTTTGGTTCCCATAAGAAATTTAGAAGTAATACCATCAGGGCCTGGGCTTGTAGTTGATTTCAAGGCTCCCAGAAGTTTGTAAATGTCAGAAGTAGTGATGGTATAACTATAAAATATAGGCGTATAAGAGGTCGTTCTAGGTTCTTTATCTTGTTCAAGACAGAACAAAAGTACTTATTAAATTCAGACGCAGTCACCTTATCTGAAAGAATAGTTGTATTGTTGATAATTATTGACCTGCTTTATTAACAGTACCCTTTTATTATTTAAGTATGAATAGAGACTTTTATGTGAATCCTTAGTATGGGCAATCCTAAATTCTAAGTTCCTTTTAGCCAAAGTAATAGATGTTTTAAGTTTTTAGTGCTACCTTGTACTTAGTATAAATGTCCTTCTTATCCTCTGGTTTGCTCATTTTAACGAATTAAATAATTTTCGTTTTGATTACTAAGTTTTCTGATGTTATTACTATACCAAGCAGGGACCTTTCCTTTGTTATTGTATCTCCTTCTTACAGGTACATATTTATCTTCTAAATTGTGTACAATTTTTCAAAGGTGTTCCAAGCATCGTTTGCATTAAGAGGTGCCAGTAATGAGTCCCAAGATAGGGCTGCAAGATGTTCATTAATTTTAGTAAAATTAGCTTTCTCATATTGTTTATCATGCAGCCATTTTAAGGTGACTTGTATGTGCACAAAGCCATAGAAAATTGAATAGTCAAGTGATCACTGTTTCCCAGTGGGTCCAGCACCCGTAAGCATGATAAAGCTGTATTCATGTTAGTAAAAACTAAATCAAGAATATTGTTCCTCTTGTAGGTACTCTTACATGTTGTGTAAGGCCAAGATCAGTAATAGCAGAAATCAGCTGTAGATCGTATGAATTATGTCCAGAGAGAATGTCCCAGTTTATGGATGGGAGATTAAAATCCCCTAGAATTATTACTAAGCCTTTATCTGCTATTTGAGCCATTTCTGAGGTTAGTTGGTGTAAATAGGTAAGGTCTGAAGAGGGTGGCCGATAACAGTTTCCAACCAAAATTTGAGGGTGCCCTTTGGGCTGCAAGTATACCCAAACACTTTCAGTGGTTACTGTTGTTGAGACCTCAAATGAGGGAATATCATTAGTGACATAGAGACTAACCCCTCCTCCCCTTTGATCATCAGGTCTGTTTTTACAATAGTGTTTAAATCCTGGAATATTCGTTATCCATTTTTTATCCTGGTTACCCCATGTTTCTGTTATAGCAACTAGGCCAATATTAGACTCCTGGATTTTTAGTTCCAGTTCCGCCATTTTAGGTATGCTAAGTGCTCTCGCATTACAAGTCAATATATTCAACTTGTATGAATTATTTAGAGATGGCTTATTAAGTCCAGTCTCCCCCTTTAGTTTCAGTTTAAATTGTCATTGATGAATGATAGAAATTGTCGACCTAGGAGAGAACTTCCCCTGCGGCTGAGATGCAAACCATCCCAGCAAAAGAGGGCAGGGTTGTCACTGAATTCCTCCCAGTGGGTGAGACACCTAATACCTTGTCTTAGACACCATTTCCGAAGCCATTCATTCAAGGATTTAATCTTCCTTTGAGTATAGAAGGATGCTCTAGGTACTGGGAGAATTTCCGAAATACCAATGTTACATCCTCTCTCGTTTAGTACATTACAGAGAGCAACTAGGTCCAGTTTAAGTTGTTGTAATGGGATTTTTGTTACATCATTTGTCCCAGCATGGATTATGACTAGAGGGTTAGTGCCTGCTGTATGTAAAGCAGTACTGGTCATGGCAATTATGTCGGAGACCTTGGCCCCCCTATAACTTAAGCAAGATCTATTAGTTTTGTCAGGATTACAGATGATTCGGTCTATAAATTTAATCATAGAGTCGCCTAGGATGACAACCTGAGTGGGGGTGCAATTTTTGTGGAGAGGAATATTTGGATTATCATCCTTGGCAATATTAGATGGACACTCGGCACTGCAGTTATCTCTATCAGTAAGGGAGGCCAGTGGTTCATAGGAATTATGTAATGAGATTGGGGGGGTTGCGGTGTAAGACTCCCCTACTTGTAAGTTGGATTTTTTTATATTATTTTTATTAGAAGCAGTAGTAGACCAAGCAGTAATATCAGTCACTATCTGTGGTTGTGAGGGAAAATCCAAACGGTGCGGAGTAGAGACGATTTGTGCATTAGTTAAAACAGTCTTTTTTCTCAGGTCCCCCTTGGGGTTTAGAGGAGTATTAACAATTTCACTATAAGACCTACTGGTTACTGGGGTACCCTGGGGACAATTGTCATGGAGAAGGGGGGAGTTATTGGCTTCCAGTAGAAAAGACATGTGATCAATGTATTCTTCTAATGCTTCTATTTCTGGGTCAATAGTATGCTGAGTGGCATCAGAAGCAACTTCCCCGGGATTGCGGAGTAAGGCTATTTCATCCTGTAGGGTTTTGATCAAAATACACCTGTCACATATATAATTCGCAATATGTTTACCTAATGCGTACATTTGGCAGGACGTACAATATTTATTTGCTCTCTTCATAATGATGCTAGCTAAAACTCTGGCTATAAGTACAGTACCTTGGATTTCCCTTTATAGATCTAACCAAAAACTGTTGTTTTAAGACTGCTGCCCCGATGGTCACGATGGACACGATAGACATGCGCTAAGACGCGCGTGTCTCTGTCGCGTCTCGCGCCGCGCCCCACGCACGCTCGCCCCGCTCACTAGAGCGGCGTTTATTGTTAGTGGGACCGAAGTGCTGTCACACCACTTCCGGTTTCGAGCTAGCAAAAAACCGCCCAAATAAAAGTTTTTAGGGCTCTCAAATAGCCCTTAAAAGTGTATGTTAGGCTGTAGTACAGTCCCTTAGTAGGGCACAGTCTGTCAGTAGGGAAAACAGCTGTAAAAATTGGAGGCACCACTAGCACAGTCCTCCGCTTTCCCACACTGCCCCTGTGATCCTAATCCAGGAAGTAAGATGTTTCAAATACAACAATACAGAATAGTATATATTTAGCGAATTATTTAAAAGAATCAGGCACAATTGGTAACACACAGCATACACTCTCAGAATAAGAGAGTTATCTGCTGCCCGCTCGCTAGAGCGAGCGATTTATTGCTAGTGGGACCGGAAGTGCGTCGTCACACCACTTCCGGTTTCGCGCTAGCAAAAAACGGCCCAAATAAAAGGTTTTAGGGCTCTCAAATAGCCCTTAAAAGTGTATGTTAGGCTGTAGTACAGTCCCTTAGTAGGGCACAGTCTGTCAGTAGGGAAAACAGCTGTAAAATTGGGGCACCACTAGCACAGTCCTCTGCTTTCCCACACTGCCCCTGTGATCCTAATCCAGGAAGTAAGATGTTTCAAATACAACAATACAGAATAGTATATATTTAGCAAATTATTTAAAAGAATCAGGCACAATTGGTAACACACAGCATACACTCTCAGAATAAGAGAGTTATCTGCTGCCCGCTCGCTAGAGCGAGTATTTTATTGCTAGTGGGACCGGAAGTGCGTCGTCACACCACTTCCGGTTTCGCGCTAGCAAAAAACGGCCCAAATAAAAGGTTTTAGGGCTCTCAAATAGCCCTTAAAAGTGTATGTTAGGCTGTAGTACAATCCCTTAGTAGGGCACAGTCTGTCAGTAGGGAAAACAGCTGTAAAAATTGGAGGCACCACTAGCACAGTCCTCCGCTTTCCCACACTGCCCCGTGATCCTAATCCAGGAAGTAAGATGTTTCAAATACAACAATACAGAATAGTATATATTTAGCGAATTATTTAAAAGAATCAGGCACAATTGGTAACACACAGCATACACTCTCAGAATAAGAGAGTTATCTGCTGCCCGCTCGATAGAGCGAGCGTTTTATTGCTAGTGGGACCGGAAGTGCGTTGTCACACCACTTCCGGTTTCGCGCTAGCAAAAAACAGCACAAATAAAAGGTTTTAGGGCTCTCAAATAGCCCTTAAAAGTGTATGTTAGGCTGTAGTACAGTCCCTTAGTAGGGCACAGCCTGTCAGTAGGGAAAACAGCTGTAAAAATTGGAGGCACCACTAGCACAGTCCTCCGCTTTCCCACACTGCCCCTGTGATCCTAATCCAGGAAGTAAGATGTTTCAAATACAACAATACAGAATAGTATATATTTAGCGAATTATTTAAAAGAATCAGGCACAATTGGTAACACACAGCATACACTCTCAGAATAAGAGAGTTATCTGCTGCCCGCTCGCTAGAGCGAGCGTTTGAGCGTTGTGAAGTGGCTTAAAACCATGTTGGCAATCCATAAGTAAACAGTATTTTTCTAAGTGTTCATGGGTTTGATCCAATATAATTCTCTCTAAGATTTTTGAGAGAGGGGATAACAAAGAAATCGATCAATAATTTGATAACAAAGATGGGTCACTAGATTTTAAAATTGGAATAATAGTAGCCAGTTTCCAACAGCTTGGAAAAACACCATGACACAGAAAAAAATTAAAAATTACAGATAAAGGATATGAAAAAGAATTTATACCTAAAATAATTATTCAAAAATCGATTCAGTCTTGGAAAATATGCGGCCTAGGATCATATTTTAAAACATATTTCTTAACAATGTTGGGGTAACCTGTCTAAAGTAAAATTTTGGATGGACAATACCATTAGCTTGAGAGATGACACTGGGGATGGTACCCTGTAAAGGTTTTCTGTAGCTTCCAGATCACCAAAGAAGTTGTTAAATGCTTTGGAGACCTGGAAAGCATCACTGATTAAGTGATCACTGTCCTGCACAGAGATTGTTGAGTCTTTCTTTCCTCGCCCAATTAAATTGTTAAGGGATTCCCAAGTTCTCTTCGGGTTACCAAATGTTTTATTTTGTTCAGTAAGGCACAATTTTATTTTTGCCCTCCTGTTTTCAGACTTACATTGATTTCTTAAAGCTTTGTATTTCTGAAGAAAAGAAGGCTCATTAGTAATTTTGTACTTTTTCCAAGTTTTATCATGGGTTCTCATTAAGTGTAATAAATCTGGAGATAATCATTTTTGCTTACTGGCCCTAATTCTCATTTTTTTTAAAGGTGCACTCTTATTGATTATGGTATTATAATATCAAATAAACATTTCTAATAAAGAATCCAAATTGTTGATGGAATCAAGTTTTGTCCAGTCAATCTCCATACAGGCTGTCTCAATCAATTCTGGAGATAACTGCTTCACATTTCTTAATTCGTTATACTTAGGTGAACGCTTAGTGAATTTAAATGACCACTCACAATAAACAGGGCAGTGGTCACTCAATGCATCCAAGAGCACACCCGAGCTGACAAACCTATCAGGGTGAGTGACCACTAACCAATGAAGTAAAGTCCCTATTCCTGACTTATAGTTAGGCCTGATTACCTCATCAATTAATTGAAAAAAGGCCCAAATCCATCAGAGATTCTTATTTATTTTATTTATTTGTTTTTGTTTACCAGGTAAGCACACTAGACAGTCAAGTGCCTATTTTCTGGTGCGACTCGGGAGAGTTACAAAGATGCAGGCAATAACAGTACAGAAGCTAGCAACAAATTACACAAAGTACAGTCAGAATACAAGCAAGAAGGACCAGCAGATACAAAAGTACAGCGGCTTGGGTCTAACTGTCAGGCATGGTACAGACAGGTATAAGCAAACAACTACAGTCAGGTAACAGGCAGTGAACAAATTTTAATGCAGTTCAGTATGAGGCAAGACAACCCAGGGAGGGCAGCCAGAGAAAATTAGAACCAGTGGCAGCAGCAACAATATTTGTGATATTTGTTTGTTTGTTATTTATTTTTGGAATAAGTGCACGTCCACAGCCCAGATTTCTTATTGCAGGCACTTCAACAGAGGGAAGGACTACAGGGGACAGAGGCAGCTTGATGCTTGTTTTAGGTAACCTCAGAGGGAGGACCTGAAGCAACTGTGGGTGGGGGCAGTTCTTACATGAGGAGGTAGGAGGTTCCAGGTTTTGGGGGCAAGAGCCACAAATGCTCGATCCCCCCAAGGGAGTGAGTCTTCAGGACCATAAGTGCCTGAGATTCAGTGGACCTCAGCCGGTAGCCAGACGGGACAGGCTGGAGGAGGTCAGCAAGTGCTGGAGGAGTAGATGATCGGATGATGTTACCTGTAAAATTGCCCATAACGAAAGATTGATGGTTGCTAGGGGAGAGCCAACCCAGTCTAGAGTAAAGTAGACACTGATGGGTGAGACGAGGGGCTGATAGGGCGAACCGACATATGTTGTACCAGGTGTCCCATTTGGAGAGCCAGGCTTTGGGGGCATTTGTGAAGGAGGTAAGCCCATAACAAAGCAAGGGGAGGAAGACCCCTTTTGCCAGGGCAAGTCTAGAAGCTGGGGTGAGGCAACTTTTTGCTCTGTACGCGAGTCCCAGTTTGCAGTTGGTGATCTTCAGGAGTTAGGTATGTGCAGGGGAGAGATCAATTCAGGGTCAAGAGTCACCGCCAAGCATTGAATGATCCACCACCTTGACAGGGGTGCCGACAGTGCCAACGACTCTGAGCACAGCCAGGCACGCTCTTACCTTGGGAAGGGAGCCAAATAACATTGCCTGCGTCTTCTGAAGGTTGATGACAAGCTTACTTGCCTTTAACCAGGATTGGATACGACCGAAATCTGAGTTGAGTCCAGAGTTTAGGTCATCAATACTTTGTGAACTGCAAGGAGCACCATATCATCAGCATATAGAGTAACTTGTCCAAAGGTTGGGATTGAAGGCAGCTGGTTTATAAAGAGGGAGAACAATAGGGGGCCAAGGACCGACCCCTGAGGTACCCCACAGGCTACTGGTGATAGGCTGGATGTGGCATTTTGGAACGTTGTGTACTGTTTCCTACCCGAGAGATAATTAGAAAACCAGGCTAGGACGGGGGGGAGGCCAAAAGACTGGAGAACAGAGCCCAGGATTGTGTGATCAACCAAATCAAAGGCCTTGGACAGGTCAATGAAGACAGCTCCCATGAGTTTGCCTTGATCCGTAGCGGTTCTAATGTAGGAGGTGACCTGTGCGAGGACAGTGGAGGTGCTATGTCCTTTTCAGAACCCATGCTGCTCAGGGGAGAGAAGGCCATAGGTTTGGAGGAAGAGGGCAATCTGGGAGGCCACTACTTTTTGAAACAGCTTATTAACTGCAGACAGAATTGCTATGGGTCGATAGTTCATAAGTAATTTGGAATTTCTGTGCTTGAGAACAGGGATCACATGGGCCACCTTCCAAATGGCAGGGACAGACCCCATTGTGAGCGAGGAGTTAAGAATATGGGAGATCAGGCAGGCCAAGAAGGGGGCCCCCAGATTTAGCAGTTTGGGCACAATGTTGTCTTGCCCAGCACTGGAGTAAGGGGAGAGACCTACTAGAAGCTTCTGGGTTTCTTTGAAGGAGACAGACTTAAAGTAGAAGGGATGGAGAGGAGGATGCAGTGGAGCAACAGGAGAAGGACCCATATCAGTAGAAATTGAAGGCATAGAGGTATAATCAGATAGGTCTGTGAACAGGCCATTGAAGGCATTAGCTATTGTTTGGGCATTATTGCAACTGACTCCGTTTATTAGCTGGTCAGGAACCTGCTGGCAGGTCGGACCATTTACCGTGTGCTTTATAGTGTGCCAGAAACTCCTCGGCTTCTTGGAGGATACTTCGGGGAATGATTTGCAGAAATCACTCTTTGCTGAGTGAATCACCCATTTGCATGAATTCCTAAGCTCCCTGTAGGCCTCAAAGTCTGATCTGTTCCCAGAGGTCTTGTATTTTAGCCAACGTTTGTCCCTAAGCTTCATCAGGACAAACTGTTCCCCTTGTAACCATTTAGTGACTCTGCCCCTCACTCTTCTTTAGATAAGTGAGGCATGTCTTTCTTGGAGTGAGGTAAGTATGGTCAGAAAGCTGTCCAGAGCAACCGAGGGGTCCGGGTCTGCATATACTGGGGACCAGTCCGTCAGGCTGAGGTCAGTATGGAAGTTGTTTAAGTCAAAGTTTGAGTAATTTCTCATCTGTAAGACTTTTGGTGGGACCCTGGAATTTTGAACTTTCCAGATACAGTATGTGACGCAATGGTCTGAGATCAAATTGGGGAGGAGGCCTAAGGTGGATAATCGGTCTGGCTTATTACACAGTATCCAGTTGAGCAGAGAGCCATTTTCCCTAGAGGAGGAGGAGGAAGGTCTGCTGGGTTTGGTGATAAGTTGGCAGAGGGCAAGGCCAAATAGAAGGGGTTCATAAATTTTAGCATTTCCACTCAGCCAGTTGAGGTTGAAGTCCCCAAACATTAGGAGTTCACTAGTCCCCACCTTGGGGCTAAAGCAGTCCAGTAGATAGGAGAGGCCACAAACACCACCTTTTGGGGGGGTTGTATACACAGGCAAGGTGATGCTTCTTAGTGTTACCTAATAGGAGGAGGGCATGTATAAACTCACAGGAGGGGGAGGGGTGGGGTATGTCAGTCACTTTTAGATGAGATTTGTAATAGAGCACCAACCCACCCCCCACGCTTTTTACCCACGCTGTCCTGTCTAATCGCAAGGTAGCCAGGGAGAGCACAAGCAGAGTCGGAGTGCGCAGGTTTGAGCCAGGTTTCGGAGACCCCGAGGATGTCAGGTTTGTAGTAGATGACCCATGCTGTTAGATCTGAGTGACTGCGAAGGATGCTCCATATATTGAGGTGGGCAATCTCTAGACCCTTTACCTCTTTCCACAGTGGGGGCAACATGATGAGTTATGAGATGGTTAGAAGTTGGTTTGGGGCTGCAACTGCAGCACCAGTCAGCTGGGTTAGGAAGCAGCAGTGGTAAATTAGCTGTAATTGATTTGGTAGGATATGGGCTGGGACACTACAGGCAGGGATCAGGTTAAAAATGGGGCTAGGTATATGCGATTTTGTTTGGCCACCTCTGGGGTTCAGAGGAGAGTGGAGCAGGCTGAGCACAGTATAATTTTTGTTCAGAGCAAATTTAATGCCACGGGTCCCCAGTCTGGACAGGGCAGGGGCTGTGGCGAGCAAAGCTTGTTTTGGAAAATTGTGTTGCAGGCTTTCTTCCTCCTGCTCCAATGAGACAAAAACTGCAGCCAGATGAAGGGACACGGTCCTACCTAATTAGCCAGCTGATGAGGATTAGAGTGGACAGAAAAAGTGAGATGCGCCCTCTAATGGAGGAAGCTGAGGACCTGCAAATGGGAAAGTGAGCTGCTAGGTTATACAGCTCACATGATCTCAGCTATATATGTAGATGCTCACCAAGGGCGGTGGTGGGGGTGGTGGGGAGCTGGTGCACAGCACCGGCGGGGCTTCCACTGGCAAGTTCACTGAAGTAGGTTATTTTCTAGCTCTATTACTAGAGTAAGCAATCCAATTACAGTTAAAATCACTCAACAATAGCCACTGTCTATGTGCAGGTAAAATATTTTTAACCCCTGCAATAAGTTCCAATCCAGAATCAAATTTTCCCCGGAGTAACATAGATATTGCTAACTGTAAGGTGTTTATCATGACCAAATAATAAATCAACAGTAGTTAAATCATAGCCAGAATTATGTGGCAAATAATTACGACAGTAAGAATAAATCTACTATTAACATAAATCATGGTTCTCAACTCCCCCTCGTTTGCCAATCCTGTCATCTCTACAATGATTATAACCCAACAAAGATATTTCTGAATCTTTAACTTTACCATTTAACCAAGTTTCAGGCAAAGTAATAATGTCAAAACTTTGATATTCGGTCCAAGCAACAAATTGTGTCCATTTGGCTGGTAAACTTTGAATTTTCAAATGCACAATTTTTAGCGAAGGGACATACTGAGAAGAGACATTTTTATAGGTGGGAGTAGAAGAAAAATCACAATTACCAGGGTAAACAGGGCTGGGGTGGAGGTGAACAGTACCAGAAATTAATAGTAGTAATACTAAAAGCCTATGCAATCTTTTCTTGTTCTCATTGTATCTCTCCCTTTTGATACTATTCTTAATTAATGTTGTACTGACATGAAGGGGGTAAGCATTCACATAGAGAAAAGGGACAGAAACGGAAATAGGGGATGCCTCTCCATAAAGACAGCAGGACAAATGAGATCCCTCAAAAAACTCTCTGTCTAGAGTAGGGAACCAACTGAAGTTGGTATTTACTTCAACCTGGAGAGAGATTGCTCCCAGCTGTGAAACAAAAGGGACAGAGTTATTATGCAACAAAACAAAGTTACCCAGGAAAATCAACCAAAACATTTTTGCTGGGCAGGTTGTCGTTACTAACTTGATTAAAATTAACAGTACAACACCAGTCACTATCCTACCTTTACACCCAAGAAGGAAACAACATTAGGACATGACTGAACACGACTACTTGCTTATAACAAATATAAAAAGGGCAATCCTTTGTTTCTATCAACAAACTAAAATTTCTTCTGAGAAGTGGCACTTGTGCCACTCACGCTGACGCTAGCGAGCAGTGCAGGCATTAATCTTAGCTAGCCCCACCCTCTTGATGATATGCTCAGCTGCCAGCTCCCTCGAGCCTCCTACATACTAAGCACAGTGCCCAAGCAAACTCTCCAGGCAAAACACAGTAGCAGTGACAGAGGCAAATGTAGTGGACAGTTCTTGCCTTATGCAGCACAGTTCAGGTGTGAGATGTTCCAATTGAGATGAAGGCATTCTATGGAGTAGCAATTGGATAGAATCATAGGTAGGATACCAGCACTATCTCAAGGAGGGTGGTAGGATCCACAAAAGCAGTATCTGAGCAGGACTACCAGGGAGCTTATTGGCCCACAGTTGTTCGCTATATGTGAGCAAGGCCATGGCAGAAATACCAGATCCAACCGGGTGGTGGGTGGATGAACCTACAGAATGACAGTCTTTGGAACTATTGCTCAACAATCTTAAACACATACTGAAGCAGAAATTGTAACCAGAAGATACTGATTTCCTTTTTCTGGAGATAAATAATAAAAATCCTGTTTTAGAAGAGAAGCAGTGAAATACATGCAATTTTCATACTGTATATATTATAAATCACTTACCAGTTTATGGTTTCTTTTTTTTTGTTAGTTATTTAACCAGGACTAGCACACTAAGCTGAAAGCTTTTTTACAGGTGCAATCTGGGAGCACAGGGAAGTTAAGTGACTTGCTCAGGGTCACACAGTATGCAAGTAGAAGCTGTCGGGTTCAAACCCAGGTCTGGTCTACTGGATGTCACCAGATTTGCAGCTTAGAGCCTTAAACCACTGCACTATACTGCTTCAGTCAATAAGAACTGACAAATGCAGTATCTCACAACCTGCGTACTTGTCTCATACAGCAATGGTAAAGTGGAATGTTCATGACCACTTCAAAGGCAGTGATGAGCTTATCATTCATTTCTTACAAAGAGAACTTAAAACATCATACTTCACTCTAGCTAAAGCGAGTGGTGTTCAATATATATATATATATATATATATATATATATATATATATATATATAGTGGCTCTCCATGAGATGTCTGAAATGGAACAGTATAACAGAGTCATGCTACTCTGTTTGGGCAGACAGAACAACTTAGCTACATTTTGCAATCCTCTCATCCAAGCTGCAGGAGATGAAACTCATACCATTACAGAGCACTTAACAGATGTTAGCCAATCAGGATCTTTGTTACATATTCATGAGAAGTAAGGATGAGCTGATGCCAAATTTGTATTTGGTGAATGTACCACAGTTTGGCACTTTTACCATTGATTCAGCCCAGTCTAACATTTGGGCCACATTGGGATCACAGACCTTCAGCTAGTTAATTAAAAAAAATGCTTTAGCCATTTCCAGGTGACCTGGGCTAGTTTCATGACAAACTCTTCACCCATCCCAGTCATCCCCCACCTGGACATTTTTTTTTTCCTTTTTATGGTTATTATTATAAAAACATTTCTGGCTCCTAGCACTGTGCCTGGTGCTGACTGAGCTTTTGTTTTAATCAGACTGCAGGGGTGGGTGAAAGAGGCTGGGATAGACAGATGTGGGTGAGAGGTGGGTAACTGGAGTCACTTACCCTTATTTGAAGTAATCATACAAGAACTGGTACACACCAGGTAGTCAGAAAACAAAACGTTTCACTGGCTGCAGAAGTTTAAATAACACAACATGCTCACACGTAATCAAGACAATGGTACAAATACCTTGGTGCTTCACTTTTATAGCACAAGGCTTCATCAGGGAACAGAGCTACAGGCTCAGATACCAAAATTTAAAGTTTGTTCTTAAAGTTCTCAGTTTAGCAAATACTTAAAGATTAATTGAGTGGGTTATTCTATTAGAAAACAGCTGGAGTCCTTACTAATTATAGCATTAATGATCTGGGGTGATTTCTGTGCTTTTAATGGCTGTGTAGTTTGATGAAATTAAAAGTTTTAAAAGCAAAACACTTATTCCTACTGGCTAAATCTGACACACACATAGAAACTGTTTTTTTGAATTAGAGCTATTTAGTACAGCCAAGATTGTCAGGGTCTTAGCTCTAGTACTTGCTGAATCAGTGGACCTGGATGCATCACTGTCCAATGGGACAAGATGCATTGTAGGAAAAAGAAGAGCTATAAACCTCATTGAGATAGAGAGCTCCAGGGGCCATAAAACTACCATATAACATGCCAGCCCAGTGGCGCTGAGGGCTGAGGGCTGAGGGTTGAGGTGCTGGACGCCACACCTCACTCCATGCCGGCGACCCAGGTTCAGGAGCAGACTCAGGTCACTGGAGGGTCGGCCTGGGGAAAAAAATGGCTTGAGCATCCCATGACAGCTTGCCGTCTCCAGGGGAGCGGGGTCAGAGGGCCAATGCCCACTGCACTTGTGTGACTCTCAGGCGGAGGCTCAGGGGGACTGCAAGCCCAGATTTGAAGGGGATGGGTGGCCCTGATGCGCAGTGGACATCGGCGTCTAACGACTTGATGTTATTGGTGCGCACTGCACTGGGGAGGAGAAAAAATGGAAACACACCTGTCAGCTCTGGGATGATGGGCTTCCCTGGGCATGCCTTCAATCTGCCACTGCTCACTGACCGCCTTCAGTCTCGACAAAATGAAGGATTACAAGGGCTTCTCCCCACCTTGTCCCTGCTTGGGGGTTAAGTGCAGCTACATGGGGGACTGGAAGGTAGGTACTGGTGAGCAGGTGGAAGGAGGATGACCCATTGGATGCCCTGAAGGGGTGGAGTCAGCAGGCAGTAGGAGGGAAAAAGTACAATTTCAAAAAAACAAAACAAAAAAAAAACTACCATATAACTTGCAAACTAATTTGGAAAAAAACTCTTAACAGTAAGCAAAGGGAAGGACACACCAAGACTTCACACACAAATCAAAACACTCTGCACTGCATATATTTTTGCACATTCTGACTGTACTACTCTTTTAACCCAAGTTCCTGGTGTGGTAATGGAATCCCAGCCTTCTGACCTTCCAGCCTCAGAGGTAAGGTGCTGAGCCACTGACACTGCATGTAGATTGTCAAGTCAGTCAGATGTGTGCAAATCAGGCATTAATACAGAGACTTCAAATGTTGCCTTGACCTTGCTAATGAGCTCTTGTGATGTTTTCAAATCTAGTCTAGGGACCTGACTTCTAAAACAAAATAGGGAACATTTGCACGAACAACAATGTGATTCAGTTTTCACATGTACACTGCTGAAAATCAGACAGCATACTTATCTCCAATACTAGGTTAAGGAGTGGGAAGAAAGTTCCGGAACAATAAGAATCAGCCCAGACTTTGCAGATTTGAGTTCATAGGACAGCAACAGAGCTTGACTTAATTTTTGCTGGGGTCCATTTACAAACACTCTCAGGGCAGAGACAAAATAGTGGTATCACGTCACACCATTGTACCACCACATCCATATACAAAGCATAGCACATTCAGGCATATGAGAAGTACAATGCAGGGCAGATATGATGGTCCATGATCTTGGGGTTAAGACATGTGAACAGTGCTTGTAGGACTTAAACTTTTACTTCCGTGATCTGGCCTGGTGGCACTGAGGGTTGAGGCACTGGATGCCACACTTTGGGCTATGCCAGTGACCAGGGTTAAGGAATCTATTTATTTTTTTAATTATTTATTCGGAAACAACCTTTAAGTACAAGGCTCTTTTACAAAGGTTCCACGTCATGGATACAGGCAAGACAGTACAGACAAGCAATTATTACAGTAAATATAGAATCAAACAGGAATATTTTACATGGTTATGCAATACTACAAAATAATAGTGACACTTGTAACAAGGTAGATTACTATACAGTTCTGTAATAGAGCAGCATTGGGGCCTTGTCAAGATTGTGTCAGAGGAAAGCCAACCTGGGGCCTTGTCAGAGTAGTGAGGATAGAAGAGGTGTATACAAAGCTAGTGTAGCAGGATCAGGGTAGCGTAAGGGGACTAAATATAGGAGAGAGTGTAGAAGGTAGGAGAGGGGAGGGGATAAGTTAAGGGGAGGGTGGTAGCGAGGCATTGTTGAGCTAGTGGTGAAAGTAGAAGTGACCACAGATAGGGGTTTATGGGGCAAAGTGACAGACAGAGACAGTGAAGGTGTATGGTAGGTAAGTTCAGTTCAAATCATGGAAGGATGGTGTGGTACCTGAGGGCTGGAGGAGGGCAGATGTAATTCCCCTTCACAAAAGTGGAAACAAGGCAGAGGCAGGAAACTACAGACCTGTTAGTTTGACCTCAGTGGTAGGGAAAATGATGGAATCACTTCGGAAAGAATTGTTGAGTACCTTGAGGTCAGTGGGGCACAGGACCCAAGGCAGCATGGATTTACAGCAGAAAGTTCATGTTAGACGAATCTAATAGATTTCTTTGACTGGGTGACCAAAGTAGTAGCTCAAGGAGGGGCTCTGGACATGGCCACCTAGACTTTAGCAAGGCATTTGACACAGTCCCACACAAAAGATTAATAAATAAATTAGCCAGCCTGGGAGTGGGTCCCAGGGTGGTAGCCTGGGGAAAACATTGACTAGACAACGGGACGCAGAGGGTAATAGTAAACAGAGTACACTCTGAAGAAAGGGGGGTTACTAATGGGGTACCGCAGGTTTCAGTACTGGGATCGGTCCTCTTTAATGACTTTATAGGTAACATTGTGGAGTGGCGGAAGGAAAAGTATGCCTCTTTGCAGATGACACAAAGATCTGCAGCAAGGTTGATACCCAAGGGTGGGGGGTGGAAAGGATGAGAAGGGACTTGGCAAGGTTGGAGGAATGGTCAAAAGTATGGCAGCTTAAATTCAATGCAAAGAAGTGCAAAGTAATGCACCTGGGAAACAAAAACCCAAGGGGAGAGTACCCAATGGGGGGTACTAACAACAACAAAAATGGAAAGGGACCTGTGGGTAGTCATATCAGATACCCTTAAGGTAGGCAGGTGTAACCCCCCCCCACCAATGGGGGTTCCTAAAATGTCTTCCTGGGCTTGCCTAATGCCCACTGCCAGGCTGGTGTTCTGTGTTTAAACAGTTTGAAAGTGCTTGCATGCAAGTTCCCTGTTAGTCTCTGTACCTGTCTCTTTAAGAGGTGTGTATTTCATAGGTTATAATTAATCTGGGTGGGGGCAAAATGGTTTCAGTCTCGAGTCCCACCTGGGCTGCGATACAGCTGCTTCCTTCTGCCATCGCTAATTGCGCAGAGGAAGCTCTTATAGGATCTGTGATTGTTTGCTGATTATCTGCTTTAATAATAATAGAAACATAGAAACATAGAAGTTGACGGCAGATAAGGACCGCAAGGCCCATCCAGTCTGCCCATTTCTTTTTCTACCTTATAAATGTGCCATCGGCCTTTGCTCTGTCAGTGACCTATCTATTCATAGTCATTTGTATTGCTCCCTTATGCCTATCCCATGCCTGTTTGAAGCCCTGCACTGTATTCATAGCCACCACTTCTTGTGGTAAGCCATTCCATGCATCTACCACCCTTTCTGTGAAAAAGAATTTCCTCACATTCCCCTTATCGGCCTCCCTCTAATCTCATGCTGTGTCCTCTTGTCCTGCTATTTTCTTATATTTAAACATGTTAGACTCTTTCACCTTGTTTATGCCCTTAAGGTGTTTAAATGTCTCGATCATATCACCTCTCTCCCTCCTTTGCTCAAGGGTATACATATTGAGCTCCGTTAATCTGTCCTCATATGTCTTCTGATGCAGTCCCTGCACCATTTTGTTGCCCTTCTCTGGACTGCCTCAATTTGGTTAATGTCCTTGTGAAGGTGTGGCCTCCAATACTGCACGCAGTACTCCAGATGGGGCCTAACCAATGTCTTGTACAGAGGATTATTACTCCTCTACGACTTGTGATACCCCTACTAATACACCCTAACACCCCCCTAGCCTTACCTACAGCTTTAGAGGTCTGCTTGGATGATTTTAGGTCATCAGTGATGATGATGCCCAAGTCTCTTTCTTCCTTTGTGACTGCTAGCAACTTTCCTCCCAGCCTATAAGTGGCTTCAGGGTTTCTCTTCCCTATGTGCATGATTTTGCACTTCTTTGCATTAAATCCCAGTTGCCACTCTTCTGACCATTCTGCTAGTTTATCCAGATCTCTTCTCATTCTGCCCACATCATCTGGATCATCTACTCTGTTGCAGATCTTGGTGTCATCTGCAAAGAGACAAGCCTTACCCTCTAGTCCATCTGCGAGGTCACTAATGAAGATGTTGAATAGGACTGGCCCCAGGACTGATCCCTGAGGTACCCACTTGTGACTTGCATCTCTTCTGACTGTATACCATTTACTACCACTCTCTGTTTTCTGCCAGTCAACCAGTTTGCCACCCAGTTGACCAACTTCTGACCCACCCAGCCTACCTAGCTTATTTATCAATCTTCTATGTGGAACAGTGTCAAAAGCTTTGCTGAAGTCAAGGTAGGCGACATCAACTGCTCCCCTTGGTCCACCACTCTGGTTACCCAGTCAAAGAAATCTATGAGATTAGTTTGACAGGACCTTCCTTTGTAAACCCATGCTGTCTTGGATCCTGTGCCCCATGGATTCCAGGTGTTGCACTATCCTTTCCTTAAGGAGTGCCTCCATAATCTTGCCCACTACTGAGGTAAGACTGGCCGGTCTGTAGTTCCCTCCTCCTCCTGCTACCACTCTTGTGAGTGGGATCACATGAGCCTTCTGCAGTCTTCTGGGACCTCTCCTGTGCTCAGAGACTCACTAAACAATTCTGCTAATGGCTCTGCTAGTTCCTCCTTAGCTCCTTAAGTACCCTGGGATGTATGCCATCAGGTCCCATTGCCTTATCCACCCCTGAGCTTAGCAAGCTCTTGTAGGACCTTTCTTTTGTGAAGGGAGTAGTGCTCACCTCCCTCCCCCTGTGTCCATGATGCTGAGCTGTGGGCCCTGCCCTACCTTCTCTCTTCAGTAAACACTGAGCAAAAGTATCTATTTGGATAGATGCCTTTACAGAGTCCTCCTCCTCACATGCTCCCTTTCTCCATTAGCTTAGCAATACCCCTGGACTTTCTCCTTTCACTGATGTATCTATAGAAAGTCTTGTCACCTTCTTTACTGTTCGTGCTAGTGTTTCCTCAGTTTGGGACTTTGCCTGCCTTACTGCCTTACCTGCTTCCTTAGGGCAGTTTGGTATGCCTCCTATCTTCATCCGCTGTGTTCCCTTATATTTTCTGAAGGCCAGCCTTTTGGCTCTGACCTTTCTGCTACTGTATTTGAGAACCAAAGTGGTTTCCGTCTTCTTTGCACTTCGTTTTCTGTCTAACACAATGGGATGTTGCTTCAAGTATTGTATCCTTAATGCTTGCCCACTTTGCCTGTACCTCCTCACCTGTGTTTCTTTTTGCCAGGGCTAGCTTAACTCTGTTGGCCATCTTATCAAAGTCAGCTCCTCTGAAGTCCCATATTTTGCCTTGGAATGGGATGATTTAGATGTAGTAGCCAAATTGAACCATACCATGTGATGGTCACTGGCCCCAGGTGACCTTCTACCTGGAGATCTGTGATCCCTTCTTTGTTAGTCAGTACTAGATCTAGGATAGCCCTGTCTTTGTGGGTTGCTGTACCAGTTGTTTGAGGCCCTCCCTGCAGGGAATCCACTATGAGTCTAGTTCTGGCAGATGTTCCTGCTGGTATTGACCAATCTGTATCTGGCATGTTGAAGTCTCCCATTATCAGAACTCTCCCTTTAGCTGTCATGTTTTGTATATCTTCTAACAGTAATGTGTCTATGTCTCCCTCTGGTCTGGGGGCCTGTAGACAACCCCAGTTCTTATGGCTGTCCCATTTCCTGTTTCCAGGGTGACCCACAGTTCTTCTGGCTCCTTATGTGTATTCTGGATTTTGTAGCTTTGATATTTTCATTAACATACAGGGCCACTCCTCCCCTTTTTGCACCTCGGTCTCTTCTGAACAATACATAGCCAGGTACTGAAGTCTCCCATGTGTGGTTACTGGTAAACCACGTCTCACTAATTGCTACTATGTCCAGTTTAGCCTCTGACATTATTGCCTGCAGGTCTGGGATCTTATTTCCCAGGCTGTGAGCATTTGTGTACATGATTTTCCATTGGCCAGATTTTGAAGTGTTAGTTGTTGGGTGAAGTTTGGCATTACCCTGTGCATCGTATGGGGAGACAAACCTTTTCTTACCTGGTGATGCAAATGAATGGCAAACACGCTGAATTCCTGTTTGACCACCAGCTGAGGGGGAGGGTGTTCTTCCATTCGACGATGGGGTGCAGCACCCTCTCCCCATTTGCTAGTTTAAATATTCTGCAAAGACGTCAAACTTCTGCCCCAATGCACTGACTCCTCTTTAGTCAGATGCAGTCCATCAAATTTAAAGAACTTTCGCTCCCAGAACTGTTGCCAGTTCCCTACAAATCTGTGTCCTTTTTCCTGGCACCAGTCCTTGAGCCACGTGTTTAGCTCCCCTATCTCCGCTTCTCTGACCTTCCGTCCATCTGCTCCCTTCTCCCAGAATAATATAGTAGTTTGTCTAACCTGCCTTCCTTTGCAGCATGGACTGTTCTGCTGAGAGCCACCATTTTGGTTCTGGACTGTGAGTTTGGACCAATCGGTACCTCAGGGGACCTTAAAATTGAGACTGTCCCTAGAGGTGTTGTGGGAGTGAATTTCTGTAGTAATTGTAGTTTTTACTATTTGGCACCTACATAGACCTGGAGGGGAAGCCCTTGCTGTGACAGACAGATGGATCAACCAACCGATCCTTTTGGATCACTGGGAAATCCCAGAGCTGCCTGCAGCAATGTGTCAGTGTGGAGTTGGAGTTGAGATAGTGAACAGCTCGAGTAATTCGAGCAGCTTCTCCTGCATGGTAGTGTGGGGGTTTGGCGGGAATGCTGTGTCTGGCCTGTCTGCTACCATCTTCCTGTGTGAAGAAGTCTGCAATCTGGTATCGGACTTTATCCAAAATTGCTGATATTGTGACTGGAATCCTGAATTGTGAGACAATGAATATCACTTGGTGTAGACCGAAGACTTGTTCCTGGATCGATCAGTCTGTCAGCAAATGGAGAGAACCGCAGATTGTACAGTTTGCACAGAGACACTGCCTAATTGCAACCGGACTGTCACTCGAACTGTGGTATCTGGCTTTTCTTACTATAATTGTGCTGAATGTGTAGTGTGGGTCGCAATTTGGTTCCCCATGCCCCTGAATGTGTCACGCTAGCTGGAAGCTGCATTCAGCACCTAAAACGGACTGCAATCTGAACTGTTCATCTGGTCTGGGCCTCACCATCTCGGCCCAGATTACCACTCATGCTGCAGAGATTCATCTGACAAAAGACCCACTCGAGGATTCGGCCCCCTGCTCAACACCATCAAACAGGATTGACCACCATGGTGCATCGTGCGGGCCCTGCTTCCCCTGGTGAACCAGCATACCATCCTGAAGTGTTCATCTCATCAGTCCTGCCTCCTGGTCTGGGTAGCATGAGTAACCATCAGGGTAGCTCCCTGCAACAAAGCTCAAATCATTGTGTGTCATGTGATTTAATTGTTTTGGTTGATCATTACCAACTGAGCCAACTGGCTCTGGAATACAAATTGTGGGTTACAGTGCATGTTGTTTTCTTTCCTAAGGGCCCCAACAACAGCTGCAATGCTGGCCTACCCCAGGCAATGCTTCAGGCTATCCTGATTAACAACTGGGTACCCAGAGTGTGTGTGACTGTGCTAGAGGGACTCAGTGTATGCATGTTTAACCTGACTAAATTCAGCTCTGAAATCAAATGCCATATTGCTGCCCCACCTTTGTTCATGTCCCCTGAATAAATCAGAGTCTATTCTTTTTGCATTTAACCTGGCTAGTGTGTACCTTTGTGGAGGGGATATTTATTGCCACTGCACTGTTTTGTTGCAGACCTTGTTTTACAGGAGATCTTCAGGGCCAGTGCAGCTGATCCAGCCCTGGTGGTAAGTGTGTCAAGTGTGGGGACAATATTGTATTCTGATGTTAACTGTGATTGTTTATTTGCTGACCAGAGTAAGCCACTAGAGGGGATAGAGGGGGGTATCAATGTCCCAGAGTGCTATACCCATAGCAGCTATGCTACTCTTACATGACATTAGGTTGTCAGGGTGTCAGTATGGGAAGTGGGAGGAGCAAGATTGAGGATGCCGTCAGGCTGCTCTCCTCTGTCTGGGGGTGGGGTTGGGTTGTCAACCCTGGCAGTGTGGGTGGGTGAAAGGAGCTGAGCTGGCTTCCGGTGTGCATGCACACCTCCATGCACATGTACGGCCATGTGACGGGCACTGGGGGGAATGGGAGAAAAACCAAGAAAAACCTAGAAAAAGCTAAATAAAAAAAATTAAAAAAGTTGTACTCCCTTGAGAAAAGAAAACAAAGGGGTGACATGACTGAGACATACAAATACAGTACCTTCATGGGATACATAGGGTAGACACCAATGAACAATTCTCCTTGAGTACAAACACATAGATGACAGGGAATTAAATGAAGCAGACAGAGGGGAAGATTCAGAAAGGATGCCCATAAGCTCTTCACAGAAATTGTGGTGGATAAGTCAAGTAAGCTAAAAGCTAACTAAAGAAGTGGAACATGCCAGATCAATCTGAAGCTTTAATCAAGGATGGGACAGGCTAGTGAGTTTAGTTAGGAAAAGTGGAGACAGTAGGAAAGAGTCTGATTTCCACAAAGACAAGGCAGAATAGTTAGGTAGGATGGGCTGACTGTATGGGCCAAGAGCCTTTTTCTGCTGTCAACTTCCATGTACCTATGTATGTAAGCCCCATCCCTCCCAGTGACAGAAGTGTAGTATAAATGCATAATCTAGTTGTTAGAGAGCATAAATGGGCCAGGACTGCACCAATGACAAGATCACACAATGCCATTGTTCCAGGTGCATAGCCTGGCATGTAATGCTGAGTCAGTTCAGTTTCAGTTTATTATTGAAAGAGATTCCAGCCATATTGGTCCTTGGAAAACAGGAGATGCTGGAAGGTTGGATACCTTTTATTGGGCCTTCCATCTTTGTACAAGACACTTGTTGGTCTAATAAAAGGTATCAAACTTTCCATCATCTCCAGTTTATTGTTGACAAACAATATTGTCTTTACAAATTCAAACAAGCACACACACAGGTTACAAAAATAAACAACAAATCCCCACGGTATAACTTTCTTTTGTTCCCATGCAATGGGCACAATATCATCAGGTATTCGAGGTTGTCTTCCCCAAGCATGCACTGACAAATGTTAGCTGTAGTTTTCCCACAACATTTTCTTAAGGACTGACTATCATAGTATCTTAACCAAAATTTTGTGACTATTTTCCTTTATTCTGGATCTTTTATTTTATTTAAATATGGCTCTATTCTCAGTTTGCCTTTTACATTCTTGGCCAACCGGGAGCTAATTTTACAGTTCCTTGCTAAATCTGTATCTCTTTGTATGTGAATAGCCCTAATTCTGTTTTTAATTGTTATTAATGCTGAGTCCCATCACAGTGTGAAGTACATGACACCTCACCTAGAAATGTCTACCCCAACAACCCTTTCAGAAAAGGGCACTAGTGGTACAGGGGTTCACCTCAATGGCACAGTAGCCAGTTGTTTGCTGGTCTAGTGGATGCCACAACTCCCCAATCTTCTCACCGCTTTTTAGTTGCACTTACATCACTGCCTCCTCTTTAGGTCCCACTGCACCTCCCTAACCAGAGATCAGCAAGACAGCAACAATAGGGAGGCACAGTGGGACCTAGAGAGGAGGCATGGATGTATCAAGAACAACTAAGGAAGCAGAAGATTGGGAGAGTTGATGTGATCATGGTAGACACCACCACCTTTCCTGTTCATTTGCCAAGTCAATTGAGAATGTTCAGGAATGGGTTTCAAACCCTACTGAGTATAAATCAATGGAGTCACACTACTGCTGGTGGCAGTCTAACAGATCACGCTGAATGCTTAATGCCACCCCTTGTGACTGTAAATTGGGCCTGATATTCCTTAAAAGAATGCAGGTCCTCCAAATACAGATACAAAAAGTAAAAAATATAAATACTTTGGGCCTCCGGGGGGCAACAAAAATGGTGTATTTCCTCTCCATCACCTGCTGCATATATAACTGCTCGATCCCCTACTGTATTTTAATTGTCACTTTTCAACAGTCATTAGACAAAATTTAATAGTTGTTCTGTAGCCATAGCTCCAGTGAGGATAGCCATATTATCAACATGATTATCTGCCAATAACTGGTTCTCCCTGCAGTACAGAGAATAACAGGTTACAAATTCAAGTGTTGCATGATGATAGTAAATCAAGTTTGACATACCATGGAATTATTAAGAGCAATCCAAACAAATGATGACAAAATAAAAATAACAAATGGTGAGAAGAACAGAGACAGACTTCGGTTGGCCAAATTCAAGAAGTAACAAGTCAAACACTTCGTTAAAATGACAAATGATGTCAGAATAGCTAAAAACTGTGTGGGGATGATAAAGTATGTGATAAAGAACATAGGCTATGTCTAAGGAAAAAATAATGCCAGATGATTACAAAAGAGTGTTATTAATCAACCATTAAGGCATGACCAGGGGCTTGGTTACAATATACTCAGTTAAATCTAACTGTATAGGGATCATGAGGTATGAGGCAAGGCAGATAATATGCCCCTAGGGTTACATTAACAAAGGTAACCAAACTCCTGGAGTGCCTTATTGATGTTATTGAAGAGGACAGGAAATGTTTTCTAATTGGCAGTTGTTTATAATGTTCCCGTTCACTGTACATAAATGATATCCACAAGCCTAAATGATCCATATGTACCTGTACCTAAATAAAAAGCCATTTGGAAACTTGTATTTTGCATTATTTTCTTTTCATGGGCAGCAATTTGTTACAGTCCTTTTCATGGAGCCAGTGATCTGGAGTTTTAACTATGTCATGGTTTGTGCACAGAACTCTGAGCATAGTTCTGACTGGACAATAGCTCATACTTAACATTCTGTACACAAACCATGGCATAGTAAAAACTCCAAATTAGTGGTTCCATGAAGATAACTAGGTAGAATGTTGTCCATAAAAAAGGAAAAATATTCAAAATGCAGTTTTTACATCAGTATTCAAGTGTAGTTAAATATGGCTCAGATGGAGGCAAGTCTTCCATTTCTGTTACTAGGTACATACCAACTGCTGTCAATTATCACTGTCAGTGGCTCAGTAGGTAGGACACTGTCCTCTGAGGCCGGGAGATGAGAGGACTGTGGGTTCAGTCCCACATCTGGCACTTGGGTTCATATCCCAGTACTGACACTGTAGTGCAGCATGAGATGGGTGCTGCACTTCTGAAGTGCCATCTCTCGGATGAGATGTTAAATCGAGGTCCCATCTGCCTGGATTGGTGGTAGTTCAGGTGGATGTTAAAGATCCCATGGCACTTATCGAAAAGAGTAAGGGAATTTCCCTGGTGTCTCTGGCCAAATTTCCCTCATTCAATAAAAATACCACCAACTGCTTAATCTGGTTCAAGGTCAGTTGCCATTCATCTGTATCCCCCTTCCCTGGGTCGAGCTTGAAAATAGGCAGGATATGTCTAGTGCACTTACCCGGTTAACAAAAACTAAAAAAAAAAAAAAAAGTGAGCACAGATTTCCTGTCCCCTTTAATTTTTTTATGTGTTTAAAGTAATCTCTTACTGTATAAATTCTGTTTTATTGTGCCATTAGCCCAACACTTTAGAATGCATGTCAACCAATTAGAATGCTTCATTTCCAGCAAGTGATTTAAAATTAGTCTAATTCCCTAGCAGGAAAAACTATTTTCAAATCCCCATACAAAAGGAAAAAAAAACATCACACATTGTGGGTTGTTGATTATGAAGCTGCAAATGCTTGACAATGATAAATAGTGTATATGCTATGGCCTGACTCAAAATATGCAATTTATCTTTAAGTGTGAAGGGGCAGGACCATAACTTATGAGTGGTGGAGTAACGAGTGAGTTATGACAGTCTTGCCCTCTCACAAGTGATGGCAGTCTGCATATTTTTTATGTCACATCATTTCATATTTGATTTATTCAGTGTCAGTTTCATATTTATAATTTAGAAAAAAACATCTGTTTGTATGAAGATTGAAGTTTCCCTTTGATTTCAGCTGCTAGGTTCAGTTCTTTACATGTCTTTTTTAATATCAGCATTACAAAAGCTGCTGTTTGACTTATTCAGTAGTCCATTAAGATGTACCCAATGTTGTCAGATATTAATTGACATACCTCAAAATGCAAGCTATATTGATATCTTGTGAACTGGGTCCAAAATTATTAGTTGTATAATGTGGCAGTTCTATTTACACTTGTTGCTTAAACATTAATATTTAAGGGGGTGACCAAAATTTCAGGCAGGTAATTAATTCTGTTGCTGAGCTGTTTCCTTACTTTTTTCCCTTGATTTCACCCACCTCCTTTATGATCTCCTCCTACTACTCATCCATCCTAATGGTGCTGATCTTGATAAAGAACTAACCCCCCTTCCCCATTGCAGTACCCTCATGTTTTTTTCCCTATGTGGGGTCTCCCTAGAGATGAGTAAGTGAAGGAGATTGTATCCATCATAGCCGTCAAGTGTGAGAACCCCTATAGATGCCAGCACATTATGTTATCTTACTAACTAGACACTGGTTGCTCCCTCATCCAATAGCAGAATCCTAATGTGCATTTATGGGAAGGCAGAAAAGGCATTCTGCCCTGCATGAATCCCTCCCTCCCACCTGAGCCACTCAGGTGCCATTCTGCATAGGCAGATATTGCCAGTCAGAGAAATGTCCAAGGCCTTGCTAGCAAGGAAACATTGAAACATAGAATTTAATGGCAGATAAGGCCCACTGGCCCATCCAGTCTGTCCACTCCTCCCTACCTAGACTATTACTGCAGACATACCTGAACTAAAGCTCTTTCTCCCTTCCCCGCTCCTTTTTCACTGTGACTCCCTGAGCTTGTCCCATGCATTCTTGAACCCAACCACTGTTTTTGCTCCCACCACCTCAGCTGGAAGGTTGTCCCAGGAATCAACCACTCTCTCACTGAAAAAGTACTTCCTTACATCTCTCCTTAATCTACTCCCCTCCAGCTTCACAGCATGTCCTCTTGTTTTTGAGCAGCTTTTCTTCTGAAAAAAATACTTCCCTCCTGTACCTTATTTACCCCATGAGGTATTTAAAGGTCTCTATCATGTCCCCCCCTCTCCTTCCTCTCTTCCAGGGTGAACATATTGGGGCCCTTTAATGTATTTTCATAGGGCTTTTGATGCAGACCCTGCTCTCGTTCGGACCACCTCCACTTTCTCTTTATGTCCTTCCAGAGATGTGGTCTCCATAATTGGACACAGTACTCTAGGTGAGGTCTTACCAGTGATGTGCACAGAGGCAACACCACCTCCCTCTTTCTGCTGGTGATACCCCTCCCTATGCACCCCAGCGTCCCACTAGCCATTCTGACTGCCTTGTCACACTGCCTGGCCATCTTTAGGTCATCTGATATGATTACCACCAGGTCTCTTTCCTGCTTGGTGATCATCAATAACTCTCCACCCATGTTGTATTCCACCCTGGTTTTGTGTGCCCTAAGTGCATTATTTTGCACTTTTGCGTATTTGAAACCAAGCTGCCATACCCTCGACCACTCCTCCAGTTTTCCACCCCCCCTCAAAGTGTCCATGATATTGCAGATATTGGTATCATCTGAAAAGAGACACACCTTCCCTTCCAGCTACTCTGCAATGACAGTTATAAAAGCATTGAAGGGGACAGGTCCCAGCAATGATCCTTGAGGCACCTTGCTGGTTACCCTCCTGTCCTCGAAATGAACTCCGTTTACCACCACCCTCCATTGCCTATCCCTTAACCAATGTCTAATCTAGTTTACCACCTTTGGACCCACTCCTCAGCTAACCAGCTTGCTTACTAGTCTCCTGTGTGGAATGGTACCGAAAGCCTTACTGAAATCCAGGTAAGCCATGTCCAGCACTCAACAATGATCTAGATCCTTTGTCGCCCAAATAAATCTATCAGATTCATTTGACATGACCTCCCCCCTGTGAAACCATGCTGCCTTAGGTCTTGTAACCTACTGAATTCAAGATATTCCACAATCCTTTCATTCAGCAGTGATTCCTTTAGCTTTCTCAGCACATATGTCAGGCTGACTAGCCTATAATTGCCAGTGTCCTCCCTCCTACTATACCACTTTTGTGTAGAGGGACTACACCTGCCCTCCTCCAGTCCTCCAGAACCACTCCTGTTTCCAGTGAGTTGATAAATACAACTGCCAGAGGTACAGATAGTATTTCCCTTAGCTCCCTCAATACCCTTGGGTGCACTCCATCTGGCACCTTTACTTTGTCCACCTACAGATTAGTGAGTCCCTTCAGGACTCTCGCCTCCAAAAAAGGACTTGTGTCTGCACCTATCTCCAAAACTCTGTTACTTTTTTGTGGCCCTTCCCCTTCTCCTTCATCTGTGAACATGGAACAAAAGTATGTGTTCTAGATGTCTGCTGTTTTCTGGTTCCCCTCTGCACAGTCCACCCTTCCCTTTTTAACCTTACAATCCAACCTCTGGTCTTCCCCTTTTCACTGAAATACTTACAAAATTTACTGTCCCTTTTTGTCACCTCCTGGGCTATTCTTTCTTCAGTTTGTACCTTCACGCTCCTTACTGATTTCCCTGCTTCTCTCTGTCTCCACTAATACACCTCCTTATCTTCCTTCCTCTGTGCCTCTATATACCTTCTGAATGCTAACCTTTTAGCCTTTACCTTTTCAGCCACATTTTTTGAGGATCATAGAGGTCTCTTTTTTCCTCTTGCCTTTGCTCATTCATTTGACGCAGAGATTTGTTGCCTTTATAATGCTCCCTTTTAGTTTTGTCCACTGTTCCTCTACCCAGCCCAGGCCATCACCCCCAGCAGGCCATTTCTGAGACATTCCCCCATCTTTATATAATATGTCCTCCTTACATCCAGGACCCTCCCTCTTGTGTAGATTAATTCTGTAGCCATCCATATATTGAACCATACCATACAGTGATCACTGGTCCACAGGTGGCCACCTATCTTAATGTCTGCAATTTTGCCCTGGTTAGTGAGTAGCAGGTCCAGTATTGCCCCATCATGAGTGGGTTCATTGACTAGTTGCCCAAGGAATGCCCCCTGCAGAAAGCCCAGGATGAACCTGCTTCTAGCTGAAGCTGCCACTGGGAGGCTCCAATCTACATCTGGCACATTGAAGAACTCCTAGCAACAGCAGCTCCCATTTTCTGCCAGCTTGTCAATGGCTTCCAACAGTATGTTATCTAATACCTCCCCCTGTGCTGGAGTTCTGTAGATCACTTCAAAGTGAATAATGGCTCCATTTCCCATCTCCAGGGTGACCTACAGTACCTCTGCTCTGCCTCCCTCTGTAGTCTCTACACCTCCATTGCATTTATGCATTTCCTCACTTCTAGCTTTCACACATATGGCCTTCAAGGTTTAGTTGCCACTCTGCTTGTTGCTTCTTTTTTTTTTTATGCCCTCCATCCTTTCCCCCTCTCTTATTTTATATTTCAACAAGCTTTATTAGTTTTTAGTACAATAAGACATTAAAACATTAAAGCAAATGAGTAGAAAACAATATCAAAGCCAGTTACATAATATACTTTAGGAATGCCATTACCCTCATTATCATACATTAGGTCAGATAACTTATGCATAGGTAGTTTGCAGCACGCTTGCTTATATTCTGGTGGTTGCATTTAGTTTTAAAATAACAGCATGTTGCAATCTTATTGATGTGTCACTTTTGATCTTTGGTTAACAGAGGAAGGGTAACATCATGAAAGTGTAGGAAGAAAAAAAAACAAAAAAGAAAAAAAAGGAAACTCCCCAACAACCCCCAAACAACCCCCGCCCCTCAAAATCCCCAGTCCTTCCCACCCCCTAGATCCCCCACCTCTAGACTAATTTATCTCTATCTTTATTCACTCCTTCTCTATTAAAGCACCATTAAGCACTGATCATTTTCTTCTGTTTCAGTTTGGGATATTTTCCTCCAGGTCAGGACCTGCTATTAGGCAGGGTCAATGTTCACTAGTTGGTTATTTTAGGTTCCTATAACTAGCAGTGCGTCCAGGGTGCCCATTTATCAATATAATTTCTTAATGGATTGTTCATATTAGCAATATGTTTTTCTAGTTGTGAGGCAAGTAACATTTCTCTATGCCATTCCAATATAGTGGGCAAGGTGTCCGAGGCCCAGTGTCTCATAATTATAAGTTTGGCCACTGCAGAGATAAGGGCCATGTAATACTTCCTTTGTTTCAAAGTTCCTATTGGGAAAAGGTTAAGTAGACATGTGTCTGGGGAAAACAGTGGATTTAAAGCCAGGATTGGGCTCAGGGAGTTTTGTATATCTCTCCAGAATAATTGAATTCTGGGGCATGCCCATAACATATGGAAGAGATTCCCGTTCCTATAGGAGCATCGAGGGCAACAGGGAGTAGATATGTTGCCCATTTTGTGGAGTCTTTGAGGGGTATAGTATATGTCCTGCATCACATTAAATTGTATGAGTCGCAGATGGTCTTGTTTGACAAACCTATATAGGTTGTTCCAAAGTTGTTGCCAAAAGTCAGGTGCAGGTGGAAGAGACAGTGTTTTTACCCAATATTGGCTTATGCCCGATGGTAGTCTCGTATTGAGGGACTGCAGTTCCTTATATACTGCAGATATTGAGTGTGGTTGAGTAGCAGTGTTTAGCAGGGATGATAAGGCAATCCTGGGGTCTCAAGGTCACGACCTTCATTTATAAACGAGGAGACTGCGTGTGTAATTTGCCAGTATTTAAAAGGGTGCCTGTTTAGTTCAGGGAATTTTCGCAGAAATTGAGGATATGGTAACAAGTTATTATTGTCAATGACATCCTTAAGTTTGACATCTCTTAGGGCAAGCCAAAAGTTTAGTGGGATAGGCTTCCGCTGGATCATAAAATGAGGGTTATATAAAAGTGGTTGTTCTCCATCCACATGCCAGTTTATTTTCAGATGATTCTGTAGTTGGTTTAAAGCTCTCAAAGACCACCCTATTGGAGAGTTTTTGATATGAGTGGGGATATTTTTCAGGGGTGAGTATAGTAGCGACTGTAGTGAGCATGAGGTAAGAGATACAAGGGTCTCTTCTATATTTAACCACGCTGGGGTGTAGGATTCTGAATTCCTTTTGCAGAAGTCATACCTCCAGGTGGCAAGCTTTGTAATGTGGACTGCTCCGTAATAATTAAAAAATGATGGGAGGGAAAGTCCTCCTTGAGGTTTTGGAGCTGTCAGCTTGTGGTATGCTCGCCTCACTGGCTTATCTTTCCAGATGAATTTATTAATTATATTCCTTAGTTTAGTAAACCACTTTTTAGGAAGGTAGGGGGCTAACATATTAAGAGGGTAAAGAACTCTGGGGAGGGTATTCATCTTAATAATATTAATTCTTCCCCACAATGATATCTTCAGAGTGTTCCATTTTTCTAGGTCTGCTTTGATTACCTTTATTAATTTAGTGAGATTCTCCTTAACTATAGCGGTGAAAGATTTGAAGATTTTTATACCCAGATAAGTTATGCTTTTGTTTTCCCACTGTAACCCAAACTGTTGTATATCCCTTTTAAATAATTTATGGTTCAAGGGATAAATAGTGGATTTAGTCAGGTTCAATTTATAGTAGGAGATCTTGGAAAATATTTCAATTTCTTGTAGCAGAATAGGAACACTTACACTTGGGTTCGTTATATGTATTAAAAGGTCATCTGCATAAGCAGATATAAGGTGTTGCCTGTTCCCTACAAGAATGCCTTGTAAACCTTGAGTTATGAGTAACTTACGGATAAAGGGATCTAAGTAAAAATTAAAAAGAAGTGGTGAGAGGGGGCATCCTTGCCTAGTGCCCCGACTTAACGGAAAGGGTTCTGAGAGATGGCCATTGCACCAAATCCGGGCTGTAGGGGACGAATAAAGCAATTTAACCCATTTAATAAATATTTGTGGGATACCATACCGGGAAAGTGCAGTGAATAAAAAATGCCAGGAGACCCGGTCAAAGGCCTTTTCTGCATCCAAGGCTACTAGGGCAGCAGGTATGGGTAGTTCACTAGCTATGGAAATAAGGTGCAGTAATCATCGCATATGATCACTTGAAGACCTTCCCGGTATAAATCCCACTTGCTCACTGTTAATTAGTGCGCCCATAAAGGGTCCTAGACGATTGGCAAGTATTTTAGCTAATATCTTAACATCGGTGTTAACGAGCGAGATAGGGCGGTAGTTTTCCACATAGTGTAGGTCTCAGCCTGGCTTGGGAATAATAGTAATCAGAGCTTCAAGGTATGCGCATTCTGATAGGCCTAATTCATACCATGAGTTAAAAACTCTGGCTAGTAAGGGAGCAAGCTTTGCAGTATATAACTTATATAGACTGGCAGGAAGGCCATCTGGTCCAGGTGATTTATCTGGTGCCAGTTGCTTAATTGCTAGTATTACTTCCCATTCCATGATGGGGGAATTTAGGGATTGATGTTTATCTTTGGGCAGTGTTGGAAGTACTAACTGGTCAAAATAGGTTTGTATCTGTTCATTTGGGATCTCCTCATTTTTGCAGTGGTATAATTCCCTATAGTATTTTGCAAAACTGGACACAATTTCCCTCGGATCCGTGATAAGGGGAACCCCTTTGCTTGAGTAGAGCCCGGGTATGAAGCGGGCTGTTTCCGATTGTTTAAGTCTGTATGCTAGTAGCTTACTAGCCCGTTCTCCCGCTTCTAAATATTTTATCTGGACTCGTTTTAAGGATAATTCTGCTTTTTGATAGACCAGACCTGAAAACTGGGCATGTAATGTGTGGAGTTTAATCCAATCAGACTCTGGGGATTGTTTACTAAT
The DNA here is from genome assembly GCA_016271365.2 of Neoceratodus forsteri. Lineage (NCBI taxonomy): Eukaryota > Metazoa > Chordata > Ceratodontiformes > Ceratodontidae > Neoceratodus > Neoceratodus forsteri. Next base: position 761,577,402 of record CM057449.1, on the reverse strand, counting down.
ATTAGATTCTAGCATTTTTATTTTCTGAAGCAGGGATTCGGTTTGGCTATTGCATTTTTTCTTTTGAGTCGATGCTATTCGTATGCATTCCCCCCATAGGGCACACTTCAGGGTTGACCAGACTATATAAATTTCTGAGACGGTTCCTTCATTGGTGTTCAGAAAGGAGGTAATAAAATTTTTAAGGTGGGTCTGCATATAGGGGGGTTGGAGTAATTGCATGTTCATTCTCCACATGAAATCTCTTTTGATCTCACGTCCAAATACTCCAACTAATGAGACAGGGGAATGGTCTGATATTACTCATGGGTGAATTACAGCTTCTACAATTTCGGGTAAGATATGGGAGCTAGCCAATAAATAATCTATGCATGAGCAAGTGTTATGGGGGTGAGAAAAAAAGGTGTATTGTTGCTCTGTAGGGTTTAATATCCTCCAACTATCCAGGATGCCCAATCCGTCCATTAAGTCTTGCAAGGCTCTCTGAGCTGGGGAGAGGCCAACTTTCTTGGGGTCAGATTTGTCTAGTAATAATCGAGGCGTAATGTTCCAATCGCCTCCCAGAACTATGGTTCTAGGGGGCATAGTGGGCACAATTCCCATTAGTTCAGTGAAAAAGGCTGGGGAGTCTCTGTTCGGTCCGTAGACCAATCCTACTGTCAAATGATGAGTACCCAGGGTACCATGTAATATTATGTATCGCCCCTGGCTATCCCATATCTCGTGTTCTAGCCTAAAGGGGACGTTTTTGTGAAAGAGGATGGTAACACCACCTCTGTTTGTAAAAATTCCCGGCCCATAGGATTGCCCCACCCATCCTCTGCACCACAGTGCAGCGTTCTCCCTCTTAAGATGGGTTTCTTGCGGACAGATGATATCAGCTCCGAGGGATTTCAAGTGCCTTAGTATTACTTGCCGTTTAGTTCTGTCTTTGGTGCCTTTTATATTCCAGCTAATAATCGTAAAAGGACCTGCCATTGTTAAACAACAAAATCAGGTTTTCAGTTTCTCTGGGGGGCATCGAATTTTGAGATGAGTGCTTAATGCTTTTATTAATTCTCAATATATATAAATGGAGAGAAGATGATTTGTTCATGTGTCTTCCCACCCCCCCATTATCCCACACACACCCCAAAACTACTCTCAGTTCCAACTAACTAACTACTATCTGCTATGTCAGGTGATGCTAAACCATCAAACAACCCAGAGGCTATTACCCCCGCGAGCCTCCGTCCCAACTGACCAATTTATTCTGGTGTATTTATTACAGTATCAGCTCTGGCTGGTTATCGTTACAGATAGCAAAAGATGAGAAAAGTATGTGGGTTTGATTGACAAAATATTGGGTTAAAAAAAAGGAAAACAAAATGAGAACCTTCAGGATAGCCAAAAAGCCTCTAGGCTTGATTATATATATGCCAAAGTTAAGGAACTAGCGCCACAGTTGGCCTGTTAACAAGCACTAAAATAGGTCTCCTCGTAGTCAATATACTTTCCCCTTTATTCAGGGTAAAATCCAAGTTTTCAACTCGTGGGTGCTTGACTACATGAATGGATTCTCAGCTCGCAGTTCGTGACATTCCCTTCATATCAGATATATTTTATAAGGTTGAATCAGGGTTTTCTCTTTTGTAACAGTGGAAATACATTTCCCTTTATGCTAACTCAGAGACAGGAACTTAGTATGTCCTCCAGACTGGGTTCATAGCGATCACTCATTGTCTGCAAAGGTGATGACGACATCTCTCTGCCAGGAGACAGCAGCAATCTGACCACGTCGGGAGTTATGCCCCAGGTAATGGCATCACAAGAGGGACCAACATACAGGTGGGATCAGACTTCCTCGAGGATCAACTGGCTGGAGATGGAAGTTGCTATGAATTATTCTCAGGTTCCATGGGCTGCAATCTCAGTAGTATTGGCACAAAAAGGCTGCCACTGCGTGTAAAGCCGTGTTGTTTATATGAATGCAAAGTCTTTACCCGAGGATCGCTGGCATGGAAGAATGTTATTATAGATAGAGTCTAGCTTTTCCCATTATTAGGTGAATCGTCATTAATTTATAAGGTATTAGAGCGTCAAAGATGGGTTTAGTAGCATAGACACATAAAGCTGCCGCTACTTGTGAGCTGAAGTGTCGTACGTTAACATCATTATTTTTCTTGAATAAGTCTGGAAGTGCTGCTTTTAATTCGCTCTTAGCCTGCTCCAGAGATTCAAAAGACTGCCACTGATTGCCGAGTTTTACCTGTAGTGTCGCCGGGTACTTAACTCGGAAAGGCTTACTGGCTATTAACTTTGTAATAAGTGGATGAAACTCCCGTCTTTTAACACGAACCGCATATGGCAGATCCTGGGCTACTCTGACCTTCTTCTCTTCCCAGAAGATTTATTGCAGTGTTTTGACCTTTGCTACTATATGTTGTCTGTCTTGAAAATTGAGCAGTTTAAAAATGATGGGCCTGGGCATTGAGCCAGGGGGTGGAGGTGGCCAAAGTGCCCTGTGTGCTCTCTCCACAACATAGGTCGAGCCATTAGGGGAGGGCCCTGTGATTTTTTTACAGAGTTTCTGGACAAAAAGTATAGGATTTGCACCTTCTTCTTTCTCTGGTATGCCCATTATTATCAGATTGTTCCTACGGCTCCTCCCTTCAAGGTCAGTTAGCTTATCTTCTAGCTTTTCAATTTTTCGGTTTGTTAAAGTTTGGTCTAGCATAATTTTATCTAGTTTTTTCTCTGCCGAGGTGAGGCGGACTTCCGAGTCTGTCACCCTGGTACTTAAGGAGTCGGTAGCTGCTTTAATTTGCCAGATTTCTTCCACAACATTGTCGATTGATTCTTGCATGGGTTTCATAATTTCTAGAAACTTGCCTTCTGTTAATGGCGATGAATCTGTCGGAGTTTTCGATGTTTGAGCCTTAGGCCGCTTTGGGACCTTGTCCTTCTCAGGGGATGGCTGTGGTGAGTGTCGTGGAGGCGCTTTCCGCATGAAAACCTCCATTTTTAACACTTATACTGCTTTGCAGAGCATTTCTCTAGCAGTCTTGAGCTTAAATCTTTTGTCTCAGGTTGGATGCGCTATTATTTTGTGTAGTCTTAGCGAGTTAGGTACGGAGCTAACGGAGGTTGCTACTGCTCTCTTAGGCTGCCATCACGTGACCCCCCCTCTCTTTTTAATGCTCCTGTTCCCTTCCCCATTTATCTCTACCACCCTGCTTCCTTTATTAATTTACACCCTGGGGGATTCCTCTATTCTCAGGTCATCCTTAATCTCTACTTCAGCCTATGGGTGGGCAGTTTCTGCCTCACCGATTCCTTCTGCTATCCCCCTTGCTTAGTTTAAATGTTCATTGAAGTAACATTGAAACCATACACTGAGGACTGTGGTTCCCCTCCCAGATGGATGCAAGCCATTACCCCCATATAGACCCTTCTCCCTGGCCTTCTGGAACTCACTCCCCAGACCACTGAGGGAAGCCCCTTGAGTGAAGGTTTTTAAAAGAGGTCTAAAGATGCACCTTTTTACCCAAGCATTCTGTAATTAACTTGTTTTATTGATTTTGTTGTTACTTATTTTTTGGTGGTAATTGTTGATTTATTGACCCTGCTATTTAATTGTTTGTTTGTTTGCTTTGTTCTTGTGGGTCACTGCACTACCTGTAAGGTGCACAGAGCCTCCAGGATTTGGCACCATATATAAATAAATTCTTACTTACTTATTTACTTATCCTTTCAGGTGGGTCACCAGTCCGCAGTGTAGCTGAACCCTTCCTCTCTTTACCATTCCTTCAGCCGTGAGTTGAAACTCCTGGTGCAGAGATCCCTCTCCTTTCCCTTGTTGCAAACAGACAGCACTCAGCAAATGCCACTGAGTGAGCTACCTGTCTAAGACAGGGGCATCATTTAGGGGTCGCCAGGGGTCGCATGTGTGACCCCCATGAACTTTTTGTGACCGCACTGAATTTTTTGCAACTGCCTGTGATGTGATTGCCTGTGCTGGCTGGCTCCTGACTCATATTTCTTCCTCTGCTCCTCTGTGTTTTTTTTTTTGTCTGTTGGCCGGTCCCCTGCCCCCTTAATTTACCCCCCCCAGCATCCAGTCACCCTTCCATCCCAGTCCCAACCAATCGCAGCATCATTATTTTTTTTTTTCCCTTGAAGTCATTGTGTCACTAAGTGATCTTCATGCACTTTGTTAAGGTGCCAAAAGTGTTCATTTTAATTTGGTTATTTGCCACTGGAGCTAGAGGGTGGGAGGAGAGGGAGTCTGGACTTGTTATGGAGACAGGATCTGGTCAATGTCAGTCCAGTCAGTGAGTCAGGACTATTCCTGCAGGCGATTGGGTGGTCGGGTCAGAAGAGCAAGGGAGCGAACCCTTACCACACAGGTAATAAATGTTTTCTCAGCTTTACACTCTTGAGTTGATTGTGCAGGGCAGTATAAATCTTCTGAAATAAAACATTGCATTTAAAAAGAAGTAGAGGCTGAAGCTGGTCTGGCCCAAGAGACACAGCATAGGTTCCCTCCCAGGTAAAATATTAGCAGCTGAAAGTACTATAGTCTAAAAGGGATCACGAGCATGATCCTCTTTTAAAACTGTCCATGCAGTACTTTTTGTACACTTGGAGATTGAGAGACCGAAGCTGATTAGCTTGCCCTGGAACCAACTTGAGGCTTTGCAGCTGCGGTGCTAAAGAGTGTGGGATGGATGACCCAGCCATTGGTTTATGACGGTGAAACAGGCACCGGGCTAAGTCCCTGGTGCTGCTCTTTACCACATTAAAAAAAAAAAGTGGATCCTTTTCTTTCTTTCTTTTAGGTACCATGAATGGGAGGGAGGGAGGCAGTGGAATATTTCCAAAGAGGAACTGGATGCCAGTGCAATGGTTGCAAGATGATTTCTTTTAATCAGCTATCATGCAGTGATCTGTCTTCTGATGGCATTGGGAATTTGTGCTGGACAGCCTACTGTATATAATATATGAGCAGATAATATAATCTGTCATGTTATGATATGATATGATTGATTTGATATATGATATGATATGATATGATATGATATGATATGGTATGATATGATATGATATGATATGATATGATATGATATGATATGATGAAATGTAGAAATACAGAATGAAAGAACATAGAAGATGTCAGAAAAGGGCTGGTCGGCCCACACAGTCAGCCCAGAAGTTTCCTACCTAATCTATCTCTGCAGATACTAACTGGTTTGCAGCAAGCTTCCCTCCTCCCTGCCTGTTTTCTAATAAAACCGAACCTCCTCCCTGCCTGTTTTCTAATAAAATCCTAGGCCTGATTCAAAAAGGCAAAAATTTGATGCAAGGTGCCTACATCAATTGGATTTGACACAAGTGGCACCTTGCATCAAACATTGCACCACCTGTGACTGAGGAAGACAGGCTGCAGCAATGTCAGGTCAACTTTCAGCAAACAGGGCCTACATCAGCCCTGTGCCATTTCCAGGGGTGTGGAACAACACTAGACAGGTTGTGGCAGATGCAGGCTGAAGTATCTCCTTGAGAGGTATTCAGTAACCCCCCACAGGGCACATGGACCATGACAGTTACACCAGCCCAGGGCTGGTCTAACAGCCAGTGTGCCACCTCCAAAGATGTTGCTGTGTGTGACAGGCCCTGGGTGGCTGTCTGCCTGCAGTATTTCATGCCCCCACAACACCCAGAGATGTCTGGGGTGCAATGCCCATAGGGCCACCTCTCCATGGTGCCCAGCATAAGGTGCCCTCCCCCCCCCAAAAAAAACACAGGCACAGCAGCAGCCATGCAGTGTTCCCTCCAAGGAGCTGTTGCCACCCCCTGCCACCCATCTGTCCCCTGCTTGGCTCCTGATGTTGCCAGCACAACCCCACAAGCCTCCAGTTGGGTCTCCAACACTGGGTGGTGATGCTGTCTGACCGTGCTGCAAACTGTAGGAGTTTGGTGCTGGAACCCCTCCCAATAGTGAATCAGGTGCAACGTCCTTGGTGCACTGCTGATCAGCACAAGCTGCTGTTTGCCACAACTTGCACCGATCTAATTAGGCCTTTCTGAATCAGGCCCCCTATGTTTATCCCACGCTTGTTTAAAGACACCCTACTTTTTTTTGCCACCATCACTTTTTATGGCACTCTGTTCCAGGCATCTACCACTCTTTTAATAAAAAATATTTCTTCAGTTCTGTGCTAAACTCCCCTCCAGCTTCATCACATGCCCCCTGGTCTTGTTGCTCTTTTTTTATTTGAAAGAGATGCTCCTCCTGCACCCTCTTTACCCTGGGAGGTAATTGTAGGTCTCTATCATGTCATCTCTCTCTATCTCTCTTCTCTCCTAGGCTATACATGTTGATATTCCTCAGTCTTTCCTCATAGGGCTTCTCATGCAAACCCTGCATTGTAGTTGCCCTCCTCTAAACTGCCTACACCCTGCCTGTGTCCTTTCTGAGGTGCACCTCCAAAACTCATCATGGTACTCCAGGTGCTGTCTCACAAGTGAGTGATACAGAGGCAACACCACCTCCCTACTGCTGCTGGAGATACCCCTCCCTTTGCACACCAGCATCACACTAGCCATACCCATGTCTTTGATATAATATAATTTAATATATGCTCATTTTGTATTCATTATAGTTTTAATTTATGTGCCAGAAAACATGAATCAAGAAACTGAATTTGTGATTTGGGCTAGCTGCTTGACTCCCTTCCTTCATGCTGCTTTCAGAAGTTGCTAGTGGCAATGGGAGAAGGAATTGGACTCAGAGGTACAGTACTGAGTAGTGAATGTAAGATGATTTTGTTCAGGAACTAGACTTCATATTTCTGTATGGATCACTTCTATCATGAATAAGAAAACTGGAAGCACTTGAAGAAGGATAAGAGCCTACAGGCACTAGACATATGATGCAAGGCACCCAGTAGTGTGTCATTTTCTTATACAGATGTGAAGCATATCTACATAATTTACACAGGCCTTCTGTATGTCAAGACTGCAAAAATAAACAAAATATATGACCTTGACCTACCCTTGAGGGTGCCTCTATTGCTGTTGCAACAGGACCTTCAGAGGCATCACACCATACCAGCTAATGAGAGCAAACTCGAGCCCTTATTCGGGTACGAAAGCCCATTCTGCCAAGAACCATGCTCAGCCAATATTAGAGGTTCCTCAGAATTTCACTCCTGCCTAGGTATGGACACCTAGCCCCCACAGTTTCCAGCCAACTGGATGGCCTACTGAGGTGATCTTCTTTGAGTAGTCCCAAGCCATATCACCCAGATAACACAAGCCTGAAACCTTAGTGTTGCAGTCCCATTCCAGAGCCACCAAACTTCCTCTAATTGTTTCAGACTTTATTGGGTTAAATATCTGTGCTGTTTACATCACTTTATCTGCTATTGCCCTTTGTACTCAAGCTTCCTGGTTTCATGCCCTTTCATAGGCTTCCTCTTGGCACCATGTTTCTTCTCTCAGAGGCTTCTCCTTGTTCTTCAGTCAAAGGTGAACTTCTCTCAGGCAGCCCAGATTGCTCCTTTTATACCAGTCAACAGTCAAGTGGCCTGTCCCTCAGGGGCCAGAAATTAGAATTAATATACAAAATACTATATGCAGAACTAGGACATGTTCAATAAACATAAACTCTGGGGCAGATATGTACTTGATTCTAGACCTCTAGGCATTTATAACAAAACAGGAAGAGTATCTTCTATACCAAAAAGCTTCCAGACAGGAAGTCCCTCCCCTACAAGCAGGCCAGTTTCTCTTTATGACTTCATGGCTCCTTTCTATAAAAATACCAAGCAGAGCCATGAAACATAGATAGTTTGCCAATATAACAATTGATGACATGTGTATATCTGTGAAGTATATGTGTGTCAGTATAACTTATACTGTTCATTAATTGTTTTAGTTATTCTTCTATGTATTGTGACTTGTCATCTGTGAAAATAGGCAGTTTTTTGCTCATCAGTCTTACAAGAATAAAATATAAAAATGTAATGAAAAAAATTAAAGTTTGGAAGTCAAAGGCCCCCAACAGTTTGGGATTGGTAAGCTTGAAATATGATCTTCTTGTACTTTTACCTGGCCACAAATAATATGGTCCTTTGGAGCTGTGTGAACCATTCATCAAGAGATTATTTTCATCCAAAATGTACTGACATAAGGGCAGTCTAAAAATATGTAGGATTAAGTTTCTAGAATTCCATTACACATGTCTCTAAGGCAGTAGCACTCTGACAAACATTTGTGCTTATTAACATTTATGATGTTAAGACATTATGACAGCTAAGTCAGATCATATCCACATACGTGTATGTACTGACTTACCTTGGGAGCCCCTAAGCAGGTGTCCCCACTGCTATCATATCCTGCTGCATCCATTCTGTTTGCTCTGTCCCGGTGTGCTTCCTGTTTGGTGGGGGATGAGGACCAGCATTGTAGATGCAAAGGCTGGTCTGGTACTCAGTGTGCTCATTTTCATTGCTACCAATTGCAGGCATCAGAGGAAAATCCTCTTCAGCATTCTCCAGCCCCAGAGACTTCAGTCTGCTTCAGGGAGTTCAGAGAGGCACTAAGTAAGGGGAGAGAAAGCTGTTTGCTTTCGGCGCTGTCTGGAAGAGCCTACCAGATTCTAGCTTGAAGTGGCCATGCTTAGGCTGTCATTCAGCCAGTTGTGTCACTTGAAATCTCCTATGAGTAGTCTTTGATGAGCAGCTGGCACTGGAATCTCAGGTGTCAATTGTAGCCAAGGGCTGCTTTTTTCCAGCTGTTGCACCCCTTTTTGGTACCTGCTGATCTGAGGACACTAATACAGGTTTTCATTGCATCTCACCTACACTACAATAATTTGCTCTCTATATAAAGGTGTAACCTTGTGGTTCGCTCTGTTGCCTGTAGCTTGTGCAGAATGCGGCAGGAAGGTTTCTGATTTCCATTCATTGGTATGCATTCTGTATTGGTTGCCTGTTAGGCCAAGGATTGACTGCATGGTGTGTTTATTGCCCTTTAATGGGAATGTAAACCTTTATTTGTTTACATTTTCTTTTATGTATTGTACATGGCTCCCTTAATCTCACCTCCCTGGTACCCTTCTGCCTAGTAGCCCCAGCCCCATTACCCACCTTCCCACAGACTTATCCCATGCCTCCTTCCTCCACGGTTAGCCCTCCAAGGAAGGGTCAAAACCCTCAGAAGCTGTAATTTTGGTTGAGGAAGATGCCAAGTCCCAGGTGGGGGCCAACCTCACCCAGCCAGGTCGGAGTGTTTACTTTCTCTTCTGGTCCTTCCATACCCTAGGGACAATAGTGACTGGGGTGTGCATGCACGTGCACATGCAGGAACATGCTAATGTGCAGTACCAGTTAGCATCCCCTCTCCCATTATGTGCACCACTTTCTTGCACCAAACCCATGGTTACCCAGGTGGCTCTGAAGGAGCAGCAGTGGACACCTTTCCACCCACAGAGATGGAGATCATTCTGTGGGATTCTCAACCCCTCCCAATGTCCCAGGATCATTCTCAAATACAGGTCACCTGAGTCATAAATGGTAGCACACCCACTGCACTGACTGGCCACTGTTTTATACATTTTTCGATATAATTGGTTATTTGGACAATTGTGAATTCTGTCTTAGTACTATCCCCAGTGTACTATTCCATGTGTTTGTTTTAAAATAGCATTATGTATCCGTTTAGGACCCTCATTAAAGTTGTCATTTTTCAGCCATGATATTCATCATTTGAGCAGAAGCCCTGCAGAAAGCATTGTAAACATCCACTCATCTGATGCCACCAGGTTAATTACAGTAAATAATTAATTAAAAAATAAACATTGTTGCTTGGAAAAAGGCAGCATTAGCAAGGAACCCTGAATAAGGCAAAACAGAACTATTTCAAAACAAACTCTGATGACGTGACCCCTAGAGTTTACAAAACTTGCCATTTCCAGCCTTATTTATTAACAGTGTGTTCTTACATCAGAACATACCAGTGATAAGCAATGACCTCAGAAAAATGCTGATGCAAGGGTTACCTTGGAATGGCACTGGCAATAAAAAGGAGAGCAAACCCTGAGGCTACGGATGGTGTTGTGGGGGGGGGTGAGGATTCAAGGGGCAGGAGCTAGGGTGCAGCTTGCTGTGCTTGGGAAGGGCTGGAGGACGTGCTTTGGAGCAGGTGACTAGGCTATGGGAAAGGTGGTTTGGGCAATATACTAGACTGTAGGGACTCTGGGGTTGGGGCTAGGGTGCAACTTACTGGGCATGGGGAGAGAGTAACAGAGTAGCAAATTCTGTTATAAATGACCCTCAAAATGCACCAGAATGCACCAAATTTGAAATAATTTCTGGGGGCATAGGTGGCCCCCAGAACCCCAGACTATAGTTTACATTTTTGATCCTTTTATAGGTAGTTTTGCAACCCCTATGGTTTTGGTGAAATTATGCCCCTGCTCTAAGACTGCTCCCCAGCTCTCTTCCTCCCCCCACACTATCCCAGCCCTGTTCCTAGCCAGGTCATTAGTCCCCAGGTGGAAAATGACATCCAGTTCTCACTCTCATCTGGCTGCCCAGCGATCCTCATGATCTGCTTCCCATCCCTCTGGGCCATGGCACCGAGTTGGCACCTAAACAGCCTCCCCCCTTTGCTATTCCCAAATCTATCCCCCTCACAATCAAGTCCCCCCACCAGAAGTTGCTTCCTCCTCTGGGGTCCTCTACCACCCTCCTTAGGGTTTCTGCTGTGGAGGGCCCCCAACCTTGCTATTCACTACTACAGGTGCCTTCTCCAGGCAGTTCTCCCCTTCCGAAGTGGCGCTAGAATCATACAGTTGTACCAGTTGAGGAATGTTCTTCTGTCCCATCAATCTCATACTTCCAGAACCATAGTTCAGCTGTTACTCCTCCCTGGCATCCTCTGAGATAACTCTGGCAGACTTGATGGCCTCTGGGGGGGGGGAGGTCCCCCAAAGTGAAGTACAAGGAGTGGTCACAGGAAATAGCAATGGTGTCTGGATATCAACGTAGTGTTGCTGCAACCCCTGAAGGATGAATCAAATGTCCAAAAAAAAAGCAGAAGTGGGGGACGCAAATAATGCAATGCAGATGCTGTAAATTTCTTCACACTTGAAGTTTATTTATTAATTAACTCTGTCATATACAGTATCACCCTCTCTGGCTCTGCAAATTCTGGGTCTCTTCACAACATAGCCAACAAACATCTAAAAATATATAGTATCAGTTAGACAACATTCAAAGAGGAATTGTTTGATTCCTTGTAAGCAAATCCAAGTGTAGATGCAGTACAGCAACTATTTACACTACGCACTCAGTTTCAGACTCCTTATTCAAGAAGAAATCATAAACAATTCTAATTCAAAAGACTAGGTATTGCTGGAACACATTCTCATCTGTAAAGTAACTTCATGTCACTGAATGATTTACTCAGTTCACCATGCAGCAATGCTTCCTGTAGCTCACTGGGATACATGCAACTGGCCAGAGTGCATGTTAGTCCCTCCTTTTGTACTCACTGCCACATGCCTATTTCATGTTCATCATGCATCATGACATAGTGACATGCATGACACATTTCAATCCAACATGCCGGGTTGCTTAGCAACCTACACAACCCCCAGTGCAAAACGATAATAAATTTTAGAGTTATGGTGGTGAGTACTGAGCTTCAGGGACTGTTGGTGTCAGTCCATCAACATAAATACAACCATTTTCAATAGATATCATACATGAACTCACAATTTGCTGTTTGTGAGTGTTTTGCTCATTTGGGATGAAGCATTATATTACTACCATATAAATCTCCCAGGTTATCAGAGATCTGGCTGACAGCCCAGGAGACTTACATAGTAGTAATATAATCATATAGACATCATTTTAACCATTGTTTTAGTGCACCAGAAAGGGTTTATGCACTGGTTATGTAATTTTGTTATCTGTTTTGCCTTTTCTTTTCGTACTCTCTAAGTTATGTATTTGTGAAACTATGTATTAGCCAAATGAGTAAAACACTCACAGATGGGAAATTGTAAGTTAATGTATGGAGTGGCAATAGCTCAGTAGGTTGCACACTTGCCTGTGAGGCTGGAAAAATTGGAAGGTTGTGGGTTCTAGTTCCACACCAGGAACTTGAGGTAAAACCTAGTACCGACACTTTATTTTTTATTTTGTTTATTTATTTATTGAAAAGTTTCACCAGAAAGGCACACTGAACAACAGATTGCTCATCTCATGGTGCATCCTGGGGGAAAGGGTAAGGGGAGACATATCTACAGAGTACATTTCCAAATGAATAATACAATTCATAGAAAACAATGTCTTGCATTACATAAAAAGAGTAGTACAATCAATACATACAGCAATATCAGACATACAGAAGTATAAGTAGAAACAGTATACATAAGATACAATCAATGTGCAGAATTGAAGCTTGCCATATGATTAGGACAGTAGTTAAGTGAAAATTCAGATAAACAAGTGCTAGAAGCTGCTATAATGTGTGACACTATAGCAGCCAGTAGCTGGGCGGAAACGTTGAGCAGGGTTAAACTGCACACATCTAGGTGAATGAGCAACTTGGGGAGTAGTAATTCATTAGGGCAGTTGAGGTAGAGTGGGGAGATGATGAGTGCCTGATTTGAGATGGTAATGAGTTCCAGAGTTTGAGAAAGTAGTGGAAGAAAGCTGACTGGCCAGCGGAGATCAGTCTATGGGGGATAGCCAGAGTCCTGGCATCAGTGGATCTAAGTGAGGGCACAGGGGGTGAATGGATAGAGCAGAAGAGAGGTAAGAGGGTAAAGAGTTGAACCAGAATTTAGAGGTGAACTTAGCAATGTGGGAGAGGTGATGGTCGGAAGCAAAAGGAACATCAGTGAGTGGTACAGGTCGCAGTAGTGAGTGCGAGGTGATGCATCTAGAGTGAAGCAACAGAAGGAGTTGACGAGGGAGTCCAATCTGGTTAAGGCGTACTTTGGGGCAGCACTGTAAACTACATCACAGTAGCCAAAGATGGAGAGAATAATTTTCTGGACTAGTTCATGCCTAGCCGGTGGAGGTAGACAGTTTTGGTTCCTGAAAAGCACGCCAAGCTTGGGGTGCAGTTTTTTCAGAATAGCATCCGCATGTCCAGAAAAGTTGAGGTGTTGATCTAGCCAGACACCCAGGTATCTGAAAGAGGAGGTGTCCTCCAGGGAAGTCCCATCTAGGGTGTGGAAGGAAAGTAGGGTCATGAATCTAGAGAGTCTCTGCCTTGTGCCAAAGGTCATGGAGACAGTCTTTTTGGCATTTAGGGAAAGCTGATGAGTGCTAAGTCAGTACTGGAGCTTGTCAAAGTCCAATTAGAGTCTTGTTTCAACATCAGAAAGGGTATGACCAGAGGTGAACAGGACAGTGTCATCAGCATACATGTAAATGGATGTTGCTGGACAAACTGATGGGAGGTTATTTAGGAATACAGAGAAGAGTATAAGGCCATGCACCAATCCTTGAGGGACACCAGTGTAGATTGGCAGGGGAGGGAACAATGAGTCACTGATCCCGACTGATTGTGTCCTACGTACAAGGTAGGACCTAAACCATTTAGTGGCAGAGTCAGACAGTCCAGCTGAGGAGAGGTTATTTAGGAGACGGGGACGTGAAACCATGTCGAAGACCTTTGCAAGGTTAACAAAAATGGCTGATGTGAATTGGACACTATCCATCCCTAAGAGGATGGAATCAGTTAGCCTAAGTAGGGAGGTAGTGGTAGATCTGTGTTTTCTGAAGTCTGATTGGTAAGATGTGAAAAATTTAGACTCCTGAGATAGATGGAGAGTTGTCAAAGGACCAAGTGTTTCTGCAGTTTGGCCAGAACAGGGAGAAGAGAAATTGTGTGGTAATTTCTGGGAGAGGATGGGTCACCACCCTTAGGAAGGGGTAGTACTACAGAATGTTTCCAGCTTTTGGGTACTGTGGCTGTGGTGAAGGAAAGGTTTAGGATATCAGTCAGTGGGGTGGCTATTGCAGGGGCAGAGAGATAAAGGAGCTTATGGTGCAGACTATCAGTGGGGCTTCCTTTTGTAGGGTTTAGTGCAAGAAGGGCAGCCAAAGTGTCAGCAGGGGATTCTTTTGAGAAACAGAAAGCTACGTTGTGTAGGGTCTCATTTAGTGGTGTAGTGGTATTTAATTGGAAGGGAGAGAGTGAAGGGAGGGAGGGAGGCAAGGAAGGAGGATGTGCAGGAGGTGAAATAGGAGTTAAATTCAGTGCCAACTGCAAGGTGATCCGAGAGCTAAGTATTTTTAACTTTGAGGAGAAGGGGAAGCAATTTAAATGGGGGGGATAGTGCATGGACTACCTTACAGAATTTGGAAGAGTTGTCTATGTTAGACTGGAAGGTGTTTTGAAAATATTCCACCTTTGCCAGTCTAATTGCTTTTGTGCATTGGTTACGATGGGTATGGTAGATCATGTAGTCATTTGGACTCTTCGATACATTGTGTTTTTTCCAGGCTTGGTCTCAAGCCCTTTGGAATGCTAATAGCTCCAGGGTGATCCAGGAAGATGGTTGCTGTGGACTCTGGAATGCCTAATGTGGGTGTAGATGTTCCAAGTGGCAATTAATTTTTCTTTGAAGTAGTCCAGGGCATCATCTACAGAGTTGGCCGAAGAGATAGGAGGCTAGTCTGTTTGTGCAAGAGTGAGGAGTACGGTCTCTAATTCAAGCAACTTAAAAAACCTCGAATGTATTAGTTTGTGGGGTACCTTAGGCCTGTGTATTTTCCAGACCATAAAAATCATTTGGTGATCACTTAGTGAGTCAGGCAGAAGACCAGATTTTATGACTCTGTGCGGGTGGGAGGTGAGAGCCCAGTCAGTCAGTGAGTGGTTTTGTGATTTGTGATTTAATCGAGTAGGATCGAGGATTTGTTGTGAGAGGTTCAGGGCAGTTATTTATTTCTGAGCTTGGAGAGAGAAGGAGCAGGCCAGTTTTGATTGAAGTCCCCCATTATATATAACTTACTGGCAGATGAGGGAGAGACAATAGTTGTGATGAGCTGAGAAACAGTGACTGGGGATAGATCAGGTCTACAGTAGACACCAGCTACATATACTGGGACAGAGAACGGTAAAGACAGTCTAATGAGTAGCACCTCGTAGGATATTAGGGCAGATGTAGATAGAATAATGTCAGAGCTGAGTGATGCAGAGATATACATTGCCATTCCACCTCTCCAGCTTGCCTGGTCTTGCTGGAGAATGGAGTAGCCAGGAATAGTGATTTCATTATTTGTAATTTTGTTGTTTAGCCAGGATTCAGACAGAATTAGGATTTCAGGGGCAAGAGAGACAGCCAGTGGCTGTAATAAAACTCATTTTTGTATAAAGGTATGAATATTTACATGGAGTATTTTGAGACCTCGGGGAGAGTATGGGAGATAGCTGGGGGGAGACCGGCATTAGTGTTAGCATGTGCGGTGGGGAGAGAAGGGTGAGATCCTGGATTGGGGTTCATGTATCCTGACAATAAGAATAATTAGGTTATGGTGAGATACTATAGTATAATTTGTTTCTCTTATACCGTAGTTGGGAAGCGAGTAAGTGGGGGATACGGTAGCGGATTTGGGTAGGTGGAGTCTGTAGCTTTAGGGGAAGGGAAGGGGAAAGGGAACATTGTTTAGCCAGGAATAGCACCCTGAGCTGAAGCTTGTTTCCAGATGCAACCTGGGAGCATGAGGAAGTTAAGTGGCTTGCCCAGGATCACACAGTATGCACCTAGGCGACTCTGGGATTCAAACCCAGGTCTCCAGATCTGCAGCTCAGAGCCTTAACCCACTGCATTATACTGCCTCCAGCTTTAACAGCGATAATAAAGAATAGGAGTTAGGGAGTGAGATTATGAAAGCAATAGGTAGAGCTGGGAAGTGGGACCATGCAAATTGGTCATATGTTAGGGTAGTAGGATTTGGGATTTGAATGTCAGGCATGGCTCAGGGGAGGGTGGTAACCAGAGCGGGGTTGGAGGAGTTTGTAAGAGGATAGTAGCGTTGTGTAGAGGGGGCTAGGATGGGAATGAATGTGAGAAGGAACCAGGTTGTGAGGAGAGTCATGTCGAGGTGAGAGGCTGGAGGCACCATAGAATTAGACTGTTATGGTAGCGTGTAATAGTAACTTTACTCAAGACTCTGCCCTTTCTATCCATCCACCCAATAAAGCAATTGTGCATGCTGCTGACTCGTTCCCTAGCTTTACTCTTTACAGTGGAGAGGCAGTGTAGCGCAGTGGTTTAAGGCTCTGAGCTGCAAATCTGTTGACATTCAGCAGACCAGACCTGGGTTTGAATCTCACAGCTTCCACTTGCATACTGTGTGACCCTAAGCAAGTCACTTAACTTCCCTGTGCTCCCAGGTCGCTCCTGTAAAAAAGCATTCAGCTTAGTGTGCTACTCCTGGTTAAGCAACTAAATAATAATAAATGCAAGGATTGTAACACTGTACATGGAGAGTGTCCAAAGGAAGAGCCACTAGAGTGCACAATTCTTATTTTATGGGGAAATAAAATTGCACCCTTAGTGGTCACAATCTGGATTCAAAGTGTAAAGCTAGGGAACAAGTCAGCAACATGCACAATTGCTTTATTGGGTGGATGGATAGAAAGGGCAGAGTCTTGAGGTGTCAAGACCATTTAAAGAGTGTTGGGGTGGTGGTGGGTTGGAGACAATTCAAGCTGAAGACAAGATCTGCAGACACAGCAAGAGCTGCAAATCTGCTGACAGAGCAAGAGCTGGAAAGTGAAGTCGGAAGCATCCAATCAGGACCAAGCTGCTGAAGGCACCAGAAATCAATAGTTCTCTTCTTGTGGGCTTGTGGGCAGGAGCTGCGGGTTTAAGCAGCACCATGGGAAGGAAGCCCACTCAGGGATGGTGCAGATCTAAAGAGTAAGGGAATAAGTGAATTAATTTATGAAGCAAGTAAATCATGGGAGGGATTGTAATAGATGGCGAGGAGCACAGGAGCCAGACAGCAAGGGGGCAGGAGACAAAGAAAAGGCTTAAATTGGTAGGAGGAATTTGCAGAGAAGGCAGGGGGAGAGTGAGAGAGGAGCTGGGGGTGCAAGGAGACTGTCAGGTAAACTGGGGATCCCTGGACTGAAGGATAAAGCAGGCAGCAGTCAGACAGATAGACAGGAGAAAGAAAATAAACAGAAGTTTGCACCAGTAAACCAAAACTGCAATGATTAAATTACAGTTTGGAACAGGGCTAGGCCACTTATAACATGGCAAGTGTTTGCCACAAGCTTTCAGGAGATAAAACTTAATACTTTAAATAGATTAAACAGTGTAACTATAGCAGGGAAAAAAACAGCTGAAGAAAAGATCTGCAGACAGAGCAAGAGCTGCAAATCTGCTGACAGAGCATGAACTGGAAAGAGTAGTCAGAAGCGTCTAATCAGGATTAATCTGCTGAAGGCACCAGAAATTAAATTGTGGAGTTAGCTTCTTGTGGGCAGGAGCTGTGGGTGGTGGCTGCCGAGTTTGAACACAGCCGTGGGAAGGGAGCCCACTCAGGGCTGGTGCAGATCTTCTTGTGGGCTTGTGGGCAGGAGCTGAGGGTGGCGCCTGCTGAGTTTGAGCAACACCATGGGAAGGGAACCCACTCAAGGCTGCTGCAGATCTTCTTGTGGGCTTGTGGGCTTGTGGGCAGAAGCTGTGGGTGTCGGCTGTCGAGTTTGAGCAGCACTATGGGAAGGTTAGCCCACTCTGGGCTGGTGCACTTTAATGCAACATGAGGGGGATGCTGTAACCCAGAGGTGCTGTCTTTCAGATGTGATATTAAACTGAAGTCCTGTCTGCCTGTTGTTCAGGTGGATGTTAAAGATCCCATGGTTATTCTTTAAAAAAGTAGGGGTGTTCTTTATTAAACAAACAAATAATAATAAAATAGATACAAAACTCTTATTCAGCTAATACATTTTCAATCCTACACACCCCTACTATGAATTCACACCTTAATTCAGAAAAGAAATACAGAAAAACAAACAAAAGAATATGTCAATTCCCTATAAAGCTGGTTCCATTTTATGTCATCCATTGTATTATATGCCGTAAATCAGAAAACTGGAGCTTAGTTAAACTAGCAAATTCTTTTTGGTGGATTCTAGTTACTTCATAAAGCACTTTATGAAACAGGTCTAATACAGTAAGTTCTTTCTGTTGTAATATCCTTTGGCATCTTCCTTGCCAAATTACCCACTTTAAACATGCAGAAATGACATTAATAGTCCCTGGGTTCCATTTGCACCAGGCAGCAGTCAAATTATCTAACCCCAAAATGGCATATGTATTATTTCTAAAGCAGGGTTCTTTTAATTGAGCTGCCAATAAGGGCCAAAACTGTATAATACAAGAACGTTCAAAAATTCATTGTTTCCAAACACCCTTCACATTGTGCTTGAGGACATATCCTTTCTGCTACAGTTTTATGCTTGAGATTGTTTTGAACATTAAGTTTCTCATGACTACACATCCACACTGTGTTCCACATTTTGTCCGGGATGTGAGATTCTGTAGTACCCACCAGCATACAGTGGCTTGAAACTCTATTACTAATGGGAAACACTGGTTCCTCAAAAGAAACGATGCATAATTGTAGAATATATCTGATTCTTATAAAGGGATTCAATCTGTACCACAATGCATTTCCACTGCTTTAGTAAAAAAAACATTCTTTAATGTATGACGGGGGCGGTCCTTTTTCCAAAACTTAATTTTCCCTCTTTCTCTTAGTGGGATCAGTATCTTACACCATTCCCTAAAATGTTTGATCCATAGCACCACTGACTTATGGAGGAGTGGTGTTAAATTAGATTTAAAAAAAATACACAAACCAAAAAAGCAAGGGGATTTATCAACCCTAAGCCACCCTCTTTTACGACTCTGTAGGTATGACATCTCTTAATGGGATTCAACCTACTTCCCCATAGTAATCTGAATAGAAATACTATATAGACAGGCTTTTAACAACAAAGGGGGAACATATGAAATATACAAAAAATATAGGAATTATGAAAGTTTTAACTAAAAATACTTTCTTTTTCCATGTCAATGGCCAAGATACCCATCCGAAAACAGTCCACTCTGCTATCTCTATTCTTGTTATCCAGTTACCTGTAGCCATATCTCCATGTCCAAATGTGACACCAAGCACTTGTATCTTATCTCTGGTAGTTAAAGTATTATCTAATTCAGGGTCCTCTGTGACCCCCAGCCATAAGGCTTTACTTTTTTCTTGTTAATAATGATGCCGGTGGTGTCTGAAATTTGTTAGCTTGTTTATTGCCCTGTTCACAGATTCCTGGTCTTTCACTAGCAATACCATGTCATCTGCATATGCTGTTGTTTTAGCAATTTCCAGTCCTGTTTTAGTTGCCATGGTGCAGATTTCATGCATAGACTCAATATACCAGAGAACTGGATCTATACTGAAGACATATAAGAGACTGCTGAGAGGGCAACCCTGTCATACTCCCTTTTTTAAAGAAGAGGGAGGACCTTTCCAGATATCCAACAGAGGCACTCTCATCACATTCTGATACAGTATTTTAATCATATTATTAAAAGCACAAGGCAGCCTGTATATTTCTAATACCTTCCATAAGTAGCTGTGAATAACAGAATCAAAGGCTTGTTGTTGGTCCAAAGAGACAACATATCCTTCCAATTCACCCTAATTCCCCTACCACTTATCTTACATACAGTAACTTATTCAGTATATTTCTGTCTGGTATGGAGCATCTTGTAGCGGGGTTATTAGATGTTGTACTATTGTTGCTAACCTCTTGCATAAAATTTTATTTAAGATTTTAACATCTGTATTCAAAAGACTAAGAGGACTCCAATTACTAATATTACTTTTGTCACTCTTTAAAAAAAATCCCACTCTTTTACATATTAACATATGAAGAATGCCAGCAGACACAGGCCTCTTACTTTCATGATGGCCGCCAGGCTGGGTGTGCCGTCAGTTGCTACGTGACTTCTTTGCATTTGTTTTTAGTTTTATTTGTTAATTTTACTCGTTTTATCTTTCTTTGGAAGATTAAGTGCTGTATACTGTCTGTATTTATGACCGTAACTTTGGACTGTTGTATAAGCGTTGGTCAGGGCTAATTTTACCATTGGCGTTCTGTGTACCGCTGCTGCGGTTTACCGCCGTTCACTGCTACTCGGACTGTTACTGGGACATTTGTATGTTGTTTTGTTTTTCGTCCCGTAACGTTGGATTATAGTTTAATGCTAGTTTGTATTCCTGTACCGTAACATCGGATCGCTGTATAGCGGCAGTCGGGGTTACTGAATCTCCTCGCTTAATTGGGCTATTTTGGGAGTTGAGGAGCGAGGAGTCGTGAGGAGTCTGTGGGGTGAGGAGGACTGAAGCAGAGATACGGGGAACCTCTTGGAGAAAGCAGTGACTTTTATTTTTTATTTTTATTTTTTTAATTTTCTTTGAACTCCTTACTGAATTTTACTGAATTTTCTCGTTTAATTGGGCTATTTTGGGAGTTGAGGAGCGAGGAGCCGTGAGGAGTTTGCTGGGCGAGGTGGACTGAAGTAGAGATACGAGGAACTTCTGTGGTCTAGGGGAGTTGAAGAGAGGGTACTGGCCTGCTTTAAGGACAGCCTGGGTGGAAAGCTGAAATGTGGAAAGCTGTTTATTTTGGCTGATTTCGTGGATTTTTGATCTACGTCTTCGATTTTGGACACGAGTTTGGTTTTGAAGCCGAGTACTGGGCCCGGACTTGTGTCCTGTGGATCTGGAACCCTTGGACTTTCTACCTGGAGTACCTGGAGTAATTATCAGTTAGCGACAGGAGTGGACCCTGCTCCAGGGGTCGATCGCCAGCTGATTTTGCAGATCCACAGGGGGTCACGGTAGTTGCTCAGTCATGGAGCTGACTGGAGTATCGTGGTTCCTCTAGATTCACGGGTTTGGCTACGGAGTAGCCATTACCCGGGTATCGTGGTGGGGCTGTAGATATTTCAGGCTCTGCTTGGATTTGGAGTCGGAGGGGCCCTGGTCTGTTGCTGGCTGTTACTTCGGAGTTTTTAACTGGCTTTGATTCATTTGAATGTTTCTGTGGTCTCTTTATTTTAAGGCCAAGTAATACCCTGGACTCTCCTCTTCTCTGGATTCTTTTTACGGCTCCCATTTTATGGAGAACTGATATTTTGGACTGTTCTGCTTCGCTTAGGATTTATGGCCTGAACCCTCATGTGTGGTTCTCCTCGGTGGTGAGAGGACCTGGGTGTCCACATATTTTATTTTTATTTATTTATTTTAGTAAGATAAATAACATTTTGAGTTTGTTGTTTTTGATTTTTAGGGATGATTGCCGCCTGTGATCAAATTTGACTCTTTCCCAGTGACTCCTTTTCTTTTTGAGTTGGACAGCGAGGTGGTGAGAGGACCTTGTGTCCATTTATTTTATTTCCCCGTCTGCTGGTTGTGAGAGGACTGGTGGTGGGGGGATGGGTTATATGTTAAGTGGGAATTGTTTATTTTGAAATATTCTGCAGTGAGAGTGCTGAATTATTTGTTTTGAAATATTTTGGTTAATATTCTACAGTGATAGTGTAGAAATATATATTTATTTTTCTTTTGTGCCCTCCGGTGGTGATTTTATTTTATTTTATCTCTCTCTTCTCCCTGGTCATGAGAGGACTGGGAGGGAGGGAGAAGGGATGTGTTATTATGTATTGTAGTTTTGAAGTTGTTTGATTTTATTTTATTTATATATTTATTTTTATTTTATTTTCTTTTCACTGGGATTGTCTTGACTTTCTTCAAGGTGGGGGTTGGAAAGTTGCTGATTTAGTTTGGTAGATTTATTTTGGGGTTTATTTGAAGTTTTAGTGTTATTGTGTTGTTTTAGTAGTTTTTGTAGCAGCATGTGCCGGCCTATTACCCCCAGGGTGGTGTGCTATTCATCCTCCTTGCTCCGCGCCCTCCGCTCTTTTTATCCTCCACCTCTTCATTATGATATTTATCAATGTTGTAGAGCATTGGGAATTGCTCAAAAGAGAGGGAGGAGGGTGGGGGGCTGAGAACCAGGGAGGATGGACGAGGGGGGATTTCGTGTTGGGGTAGTTAGATCTAGAAGGTGCCCTGGGGCGAAATGGAACCCAGATCATGGTTTACCATGTCTGGTGCCCATACCCAAGGGCACTATGGAATTAAGTGGGCAGATAAGCTTGACGGCCTCCGAGGTTCGTTCAACTCAGGCGGTGTTATGCAATGCTAGGTCCGTCAGAAACAAGACTGGTATTATAGCTGATCTTGTTAGTTCGGCGGACTTGGCTTGCATCACCGAGACCTGGCTGGATGAAAACCCAGGCCCAACGTTGGAAGCTATGACTCCAGCCGGGTATTCAGTAATACACCGCCCGAGATTGGACCGCGGGGGGGGGGGGTTGCAGCCTGTTTTAAGACAGAATTGGGCCTCATGAATGTGGTTATGGGGGAGGCTGAGTCCTTCGAGTGCACAGTTGTAGTGGGTGTTGGCGTTCGAATCATACTCATCTACCGTCCACCAGGAGATGGGAAACGGTTCTTACAGGAAGTGGCAGACTTCATCATCGACATGTCGTTTGAGTCACCCAGATTGATGGTTCTGGGTGACTTCAATGCCTGGGTCGACGAAGAACTCTCGCAATTTGGTAATCACTTCTTCCAATTAATGATCTCTTTGGGCTTTACACAGGTGGTTTCCACCGCTTACTCATAAATCTGGGCACTTTGGACTTAGTCTTTCTCCTTGGGATTGATGCTTTCGATTTGGGGGTGGAACCAGTCATTTGGTCAGACCACTACACGGTGAGGTTCAATTTTAGCACCCCCTGAGAAGGCCTACCCCAGTGGAGATGGCAAGATACCGCCATTTATGGGATATTACACCCCAGGGCCTTGCGGCGGTTCTTAACCTCTCGTCCCCCGTGTTGGCGAGCAGTAGTCCAGAGACCTTGGTGACAGCCTATAATAAGGCTGTTACATTGGATCTGGATACTATTGCTCCTGTTCGTGTATGCCCCCTTTCCCTTTGGCCCAAGGTGCCCTGGTTTGATGGGACATTGAGGGAGATGCCGAGACAGGGGCGAAGATTAGAACGCTGCTGGCACAGATCTGCCCTTGATGCCGACCGCCTTAGATTGAGGGACCATTATTCTGTCTATCAATCTGCAATCTCCCATAAGAAGGCAGAATTCCTGTCCAGGGAGATTGCAGTAGCCAGGAATCAACCGGCTCAGCTTTTTCGAACTGTGGTCAGGCTGTGCAACCCAGCCTGTCTACAAATTCAGAAGGCTTTTTCGCAATTAGAGTGCGAGGAGCTCGCTTGATTCTTCGCTGATAAGGTGGCCGACATCAGGACAGATCTGTGTCCAGCGGCATCTCAGGGGGATGCTGTTGGACAGCATGAGTTCACAGTACCTCAGTCTTCTTGGTGTTCCTTCAGCAGACCTGATTTCATCGATGTCATGAAGATTATCCATGGTGTGCACCCTACGAGCTGTAGTTTGGATCCTGGACCGACTTCCCTAATATTGGGTTGTTGCGACATCATTGGTCCAATCCTTGTGAAAATAGTCTGGTGCTCCTTGGAATCGGGTGAGTTTCCAAGCCCCTGAAAGAGGCAGTGGTGACACCCTCTGAAGAAAGCTACCTTGGACCCTGACTGTTTCATTAAACCATTGACCCATCTCAAACCTACCCTTTATTGGGAAGGTGATTGAGAAGGTAGTGGCGCCCCAATTGGAGAACCATTTAACCATCCATGGCATCTACGAACCCTTCCAATTGGGTTTTCGTAAAAGACATAGCACTGAGACTGTGCTGGTTCGGGTGCTTAATGATCTCCTGAGGGCGAGAGACCAGAAGAGACGTTCTATTCTAGTTCTTCTTGATCTCTCGTCAGCCTTTGACACCGTGGATCATGTGGTGTTGCTAGCACACCTGAGGCAGATCTGTGGAATATCAGGAACCTTCCTTCGATGGTTCACTTCATTCCTCACTGGGAGATCACAAAAAGTTGTGTCGGGGCTCTTCTCCTCTGGCCCAACATCTTTGTTATGTGGGGTGCCTCAGGGTTCTGTGCTGTCTCCCATGTTATTCGCGGTGTATATGCTGCCCCTCGGAGACATTATAAGATGGTATAAGCTGAGTTTTCATTGCTATGCAGATGATACCCAGCTATACCTGTCTTTTGCTCCTGACCAGGATAGAGCTTTCTCAGTGTTTAACAACTGTCTGAAAGAAATCCAGGGTTGGATGGATTTTTGTTGGCTGAAGTTGAACACAGATAAGACAGAGGTTTTGGTGGTGGACCCGAGCTGTCGGATAGAGGGGTCACCTGTTGTTGCACCCTCAGGAATTTTTCTTGGGGGTGTGTCACTTCTGACCTCTGAACGGGTGCGTAACCTAGAGTTATCTTGGATAACAGGCTGACACTGCATTCGCAGGTGTCAGCAGTCATCAAGACTTCCTTTTACCATCTTAGGAATATTGCTAGAGTGAAACACCTCATTCCATCTGACATGCTATCTATGTTGGTCCACACCTTTGTGTCCTCTCGTCTGGACTACTGCAACTCCCTGTATTTTAGGCTTTCTGGGGTTGAAATCCACCGCCTTCAGCTACTGCAGAATGCGGCAGCCCGGGTTTTGATGGGAACTAGTAGTTCTTGTCATATTACCCCTGTGCTGCGCGAACTGCACTGGCTCCCTTTTCGGTGGTGGATCACCTTTAAAGTCTGTTTATTGACTTTTAAAGCCCTACACGACCAGGGTCCAGCTTATCTGAAAGATCTTCTAGTGTCTTACTGCCCTGGCTGATTGTTCCGCTCAGCCGACGAGGGGTTGCTAGAGATTCCGAGAGTGAGTCTAAATTCTTCTGATTGTAGATCTTTTTCCTACGCTGCCCCCACTCTCTGGAATTCTCTACCCCGACGGTTACGGCAGTGCACCTCCCTTGGGGAATTTAAGATTGGCCTAAAAACTCATTTGTACCAAATTGTTTTTTATAGTATTATATAAATTGTTGTTAAAATTGTGGTTTTATGAATGTTTTATAGTGTATTATAATATTTGGTCTTTTTATTATATGTTTTGTATAGCGCTTTGAAAATCTGAAAGGCGCTTTAAAAAAAAATTATTATTATTATTATTAGTGTACTATCTAGTCTGCTCGAGTGTGCAGCTAGCATTCTGTTACACTGCAGCTGCTCCCCCCTTCTCCTACTTGTCCAATTTCATTCCCATACTAGATGTTACCCTTCCCCCCAGTGCCTAATTGGTGACCTTCTCCCTGCATTTGTCCCATCCCCTCCTAAAACTGTCCACTGCCTTCAATCATACCACCTCCTCAGGCAATGCGTCCCACCCTATCACCACTCTCTCCATGAAATAGTGCTTTCTCATGTCCCTTCTGAATCTACCACCCTAGTGTCCCTCCCTCTCCTTAATGTTAAAATTCCCTCTGTACTATCTTTATTTATGCCTTTCAAATATTTGAAGGTTTGTATCATGTCCCCTCTATCCATCCATTCCACCAGGGAGTACATGTTGAGCTCCCTCAGTCTCTCCTTGTAGGATATGTCCTCCATACCAAGGATCATCCTGGTTGCTCTGTGTTGGACCCCATCCAGCAATTTAATGTCTTTCTTTAAGTAGGGGTGCCAGAACTGCACACAGGACTCCAGGAGTGACATCACCAATGACCTGTACAGTTTTTCCATACACCAATGACCTGTACAGTTTGTCCATACACCAATGACCTGTACAGTTTGTCCATACTGTACACTTTGTCCATACTGGGACACAAGGGGCCTGATTCCAAAAGAAAGTTAAAGGAGTACTACCTTGAATCTGCATGCATGTGTTTTGTGTAGAAGATGTGTTTCTAATACTGGTTCACATTCTGTTATTGTTCCATCTGCACTGACATTTTAGTAAAGTCACTGGATATTTCTGCTTTACACCCTGGTGGGAAGTACCATTTTAGAACTGTGTGATGTACTTTATGACCTTGTTAAAGAACTTACTGGTACATTGGTTTCACAATGCATTCATGTTCTACTTTGGAACTCTGTTGCCCAAATGGGACATAAACTACATCATACTGTTCTAAAATGACACTTACCAGCAGAGGGTAAATCAGAAACACCCACTATGTTTATTAAAAGGCCAGTAAGGATGGAAAAATAACAGAAAGGGATTAAATATATTAAAAAAACATCTACTGGGAAAAATTACTTACAGGTTCAGCATAGTTCTCCTTTAATGAGCACTGTTAACATAGGGGAAATTGGAGTTATCAATTTTTTATACAGGTCGCTGGATCGTCCATCCAGTCCAGGCTCCATGTTGGTTGATAAACATTTAATTGCTTCCCGAACCTCCATAAGAAAAATTTCTGCTGCAAGGGCCTATTAATCAGTGTCTATCAAAAGGGGGAATACAATAGAATTCAGGAAATACCATTTTGAGTCAGACACCAGGATTGCTGTCCCAAACTACTTTTTAATACGTGCCTCTACAATTTCTTGTATACAGTACCAATATTGTGTGACTTCATAGTACCTGAAGCGTCTTTTAATAAGGTGAACAATCTGTTCTTAAGTCTATCTACACAACTGTTGTATGGGTTAATGTGAAGCTTTGAGTACTGAGTACCATATTTTTACTCTATGAATAGGGTCATAGCTCTGTCATATTGATACTGGCACATTTGTTTCTTAATATTAGAAATTTGCTAAGGTAAGTCCATTCTTGACTCATATGCAATAGACATTAATTTAGCTAATTGAGCTCTCCAACGGAGATAGGTAAGGTATTTTTGTCTTTCTAAGGATTCAGTAGATTTCTGAAGTAAGGGCCCTTAAGTCTGATTTGGTATCTTCCCACCAGCTTACCAGGTCATCATACATACTAATCACTGTTTTCCTGACTGACAGAAGGTTCAACAGTTTTCTTATGATACCTACATTTTCTAGACAAGCAGGGTTCATTCTCCAGAAACCCAGCCCAATATTCCATTCCTGCTTAATTCCTGTCATAGTAATTATTTTACAGTCTATGGTTTCAAGCTGAATAGTATTCATCTGTGTTATATGAAATGTGGATAAAATTAACCAAAAATCTATTTGGGATGACAGTGTGACCTTAGAAAAAGGTGTGTCCATTTAGTTTTTTCTGCAGCCATGGCATAAGCATCTAATAAGCCTGCTTTCAGACACATGTTTTTAAGATAATTGGGCTTGCCACTAAAAGGCAGGCTAGGTTGTCTAATGACCCCTGCCAGAAAAGAACAAACATGGGGAGGGGGGAAGGAAAGAACAGGTAGAGGAGGTGGACCTAGTGACATCACTAGGCAGGTAGAAGGGTAATATGATAGGTGACGCTGGAGCCCCAGGGATTGGCTGGGGGGGTGGAACCCCTAGGGTCCTGACCAGCGATCCTACAGGGGTATATCAGGCCAGGACACAGGCAGGACCACCTCTTTTGCTGGGAATTATTTGACTGAAGAACTCAGCACATTGTTTGGCAAAATTTAGGTAAGGCACATGGGGTGGTTTGGGCCTAATGGGCCATGTGGGCCCAGGTGGCTGGCTTCATTGTTTGGGGCTATATAGTGCTGGTAGTTTGGAGAAGCCTGGGCTAACAATCATGGTTCTCTTGGTATGATCATTCCATTTTTCTTGTTTATATGTGGTTTAATGAGGCAAGTTTTAACATGATATTGTGGGTTTTCCAAGTTACGTGAGCTGGAGAGAAGCCTTAGTGGCCTGGCTAGATAGGCTGTGGTCGAGGGTGATGGGGGCAGGGGCATGCCTGCTTTAAAGCATGATCAGATGCCGAGGCAGTTTAGCAATAGGTCACTGGGTGGCCTGTCTGGCCTCCTGGGTTAAAACGGTGTTCAAGGATGCTGGTTTTCTTTTGTAGTGGGTTTAAATGAGAATAGGGCATTTTGGAAGAGCTGTGGGTCAAAGCGCTAGGTACTAGCTGGTAAAAGGTTGGGTTACAAACAAGAATGTGCAGCCAAATGAGGCCTCAAGAGAAGGAAGAGGTTTCACCTTGGAGGCTCAGGAGGAGTTGTGGTGGTTTAAAGCATGGAGAACTGGCAGAGTCTCCTCGTGGTGGTTTGCGACTCAGCGTGTTGCTGAGGGAATGGCAGGAGGGCTCTGCTAAGAGTTGGTTTGGCAGCTGGGCTTCTCATGGGGGCAGCTCTACTTTGTTCAGTGGCTGTTTAAAATGGCAGGTGGTACACATCTGGTGTCTTTTGCCTGGGAAAATGGGTCTTCATGGGGATTTTCAGCTCTGCGTTTAAAAAAAAATATATTTGTGGGGCCCCTTTTTGGTGTTGGGAGGGGGAGTGCAAACAAAACTCCTTGTGGTGGATCTGGCCCAGCATTTTGAAATGGGCAAGTGGCGTTGGAGGGCCAGCACAGATACACATCACTCCTGGTCCCCGTTTGGTTAGGTGAGCAGGGACATAGAAGCTGAGAGCATGGCGAGCTGGTGTTGCAGGAGATCCATGTAGGCCAAAGGGCAAGGTAGTGAACTGGTATAATCCAAGTGATGTTCTGAATGCTGTTTTCTCCCAGGACTCAGGGGATAAGGGGATTTGCCAGTATCCCTTGGTTAGAGTCATTGTGCTAATGTATCCAGCATTGCTGATGTTATTTATGATATCATCTACCCTGGGCATTTGGTATCCATCAAAGTGTGATACATTATTGACCTTCCTGAAGTCTAGGCACAGTCTGATGTCACCCTCCTTTTTAGGGACCACCACTATGGGAGATGACCAAGCACTAGTGGATGGTTTAATTATGCCAAGTTTCTTCAACTTCTCTATCCCCTGCTTCACCCCTTCTCTGACTTTTTTCCAGAAGCCTATAGCGTTTCTGCCTGATGGGGCTGGAATCAGTTCTAATATATTGTTGTACCCCAACTGCCTTTCCCAGTACACTTGTAAACATGGGTGCAAAGGTTTTAACAGCTGGTGTAAGCCCTCTTTCTGCTGTGTGTCTAGCTTGGGTTGATTTTTATGTTAGAGAGGTTGTCCTTTTCCTCTAATCTTTGATAAGCCATCTCCAACTCAGTCATGTCCATCTCTGGGAATATGTACACAGTCCCCATAGTTTCCTTTTTCTCTACCCATTTCCTTACAAGATTAGCATAGTAAATCTTTCTCCCTGGCTATTTATCTGGTATCTACACTTCAAATGTTACTGGTCCTGTTTGTCTGATGATTGTGTATGGCCCTTGTCACTTAATTAGTAGCTTATACTGGGTGGTGGGGAATAACAACAGCATTTTCTCTCCTGCCTGCAACTCTTTGGGCTTACAGGTCTGATCATAGTAGGTCTTCTGCTTCTCCGGATACACAATACTATTTTGGTGTGTCCTTTTTGTGTACTCTATCAACCTTTCGTGATGCTGAACCATATAAACAGTGATGTCGGCTTGTCCCACACTGGATCCCTCTTCCCAAAACCCTTTTACCACATCCTATGGCCCTGGGGGATTCCTTCCATACAGTAGGGAAAAAGGGGAGTACCCTGTAGCTGCTTGTGGGACCGCTCTATAAGAAAACAACAAGCGAGGGAGGTACCTATACCAAACCTTTCCTTAGTCATGTACAAATTTCTTTAACACATGTTTCAGTGTTTGGTTGAAATGCTCAATCAATCCATCTGTCTGTGGTGGTAGGGTGTTGTTCTTATTGCCACTGCCCCTAACAAATGGTACAATTCTTTAAGGAATGTAGCCTAAAAATGACTGCCTTGGTAGGTCAATACCTCCTTAGGTATCCCAAGATGGCTGAAAACCTTAACTAGCTCATCTGCTATTTGGGGAGCAGTGTCTGTATGCAATGGTATGGCCTCTGGATATTTTGTTGCATAGTCACAGATGACTAATATGTATTTGTATCCTAGTGCACTTTTCTGTAAGGGGCCAACAATGACTATTGCCATCTTTTTGAAGGGTGTGCTAACTATGGGCAAGGGTACCAGGGGCACTACATCCTTTCAGGTTACCTTGGCCACCTTCTGACACTCTGAACCGGCTCTGCAGTTTTCTGCCACTTGCTCATGGATACTGAGCCAGAAAAAACACTGTAATAGCCTGGCCGGGGTTTTATCCCTACCTACATGATCTGCCCATGGTAAGTCATGGCCTAAATACAAGATCTGGTTCCTAAACTGTTTAGGGACTACTAGTTGTTCAATAGTTTTACCTGTACAGTGGTTAGTATATATCCAGTACAGTATTTGGTTGTTACATTTAGAAACAGTGGCCTCTGGTGGTTTCTTCTGGTCCACCTGTTAAAAAAAAAACAGCTAATGTGTCATCCTTATGTTGTTCCTGGGCAATATCACATTTAGTAAACAGTTTATCTACAGTGTCCATAAGGCAGTCCATTTTTATCTCTCCAAATATTCTGCACTTTCTTCTTTTCCACTGTCAATCTCCTGTGGGCACTTGATGTATCAAATACATCCCCATCAAAAGGAAATGTATCTCCAAGGGCTTTTGCCTTGGTCTGTGACCCAGTGGTAATGGCTGTCACATTTTTAGGGGTCGACAATGCTGAAAAATGAGGAAAGTCTTGCCCAACAACCACAGCAACTGTCAGCTTTGGTACTATTCCAACCACCATTTCTGCTTTCTGTCCATCAATGTTTAAAGTCACCTTCGTGGTGGGATACTGATGAGTGTCCCCATGCACGCAGATGACACCAGTGTAGAGATCAGAAAATAGGGCCTTTTCTAGTATGTCTGGATGTACTAATATCTGGCAACTGCCAGTGTCAATTAAACCCATCATTTTCTTCTCTCTGATGGTGACTGTTGTTGAAAAATTACCCCAGTTAAGTAGGGACACATGGGTAGCCTCACTCTTTTTCTTGTAACAGAAATGTTCTACTGTATATGGCCTTTACCATTATGGTATCTACAGACAATGTCTGGATTATATAGACTACCCCTTCTGCCTTCTTATCTCCCTGCATTTCTCCCAGGGGGACATGATGGTGTAAATGAAGTTGGTCTTACCAGTTGCTGGGTGGGGGTGATGGGCAAATCCATTATTTATTATCCCTTCCTCATTGGTTGCCTGGCCACCAGGAAATCCTCCGCCAGGGTGATTGCAACTTCCACCATTTCTGGATGGTGTTCCCTCACCCAGATCTGGACTTCTGCAGGTAGAATCAGAAGAAACTGTTCCATAACTACAGCCTCAGTTATATCCAACAGTGTCTTCCCCTCTGGTTGCAACGTTCATTCAGATGTGTATACATCTCACAGGGAGTATCATTCCCTTGGTGTTTCATGGAGCAAAAACGCTGCTTATAAGTCTCGGCATTCATATCAAAACTCTTTAAAATCTCCTTTTTGATAAGGTCATACTTCTCAGTGTTTCAATGGTCCATGTGGCTATAGGCCAGTTGTGCTCAACCCATTAAATAGGGAGCCAACTTGACCACCGACTGCTCTGGAGGCCATCCACACACCTTCGTTACTCTTTCAAAGGTGGTTAGAAATGTTCTATATGGCCTTTACCATAACAGTATCTACAGACAATGTCTGGATTATATAGACTACCCCTTCTGCCTTCTTATCTCCCTGCATTTCTCCCAGGAGGACATGATGGTGTAAAAGAAGTTGGTTTTACCAGTTGCTGGGTGGGGGTGATGGTCAAATCCATTGTTCAGTGTCCCTTCCTCATTGGTTGCCTGGCCACCAGGAAATCCTCCACCAGGGTGATTGCAACTTCCACCATTTCTGGATGGTGTTCCCTCACCCAGATCTGGACTTCTGCAGGTAGAATCGGAAGAAACTGTTCCATAACTACAGCCTCAGTTATAACCAACAGTGTCTTCCCCTCTGGTTGCAACGTTCATTCAGATGTGTATACATCTCTCAGGGAGTATCATTCCCTTGGTGTTTCATGGAGCAAAAACGCTGCTGATAAGTCTTGGTATTAATATTGAAACACTTTATAATCTCCTTTTTGACAAGATCATACTTCTCAGCGCTTCAATGGTCCATGTGGCTACAGGCCAGTTGTGCTCAACCTGTTAAATAGGGAGCCAACCTGATCACCCACTGCTCTGGAGGCCACCCACACACCTTCACTACTCTTTCAAAGGTGGTTAGGTATGCCTCTATATCATCTATTGCTGACATCCTGATCAATTTGATGTCTTTAGGGAAGGAATGCATACCTTCGCTGGACTTACTGGTCCCAATGATCTGTAGAGCCCTGAGTGTATCCACCCAATGCTCATCTTGCCATCTTCTTTTCTTCTATCGCTCCTGGATGTCCTTCTCCTGAAGCTGCTCCATCTCTGTTTGTTTCCTTGCAAGTCACTTCAATAGCTTGCTCATGCCTTCTCGTGGTTCTGAAAATCTAATTGGAATGGACTATCATCTTATTTGTGGGTTTGTGGTTTTATTTGATTTTAATTTATTGATGGTGCATGAATTGTATTTAAATTATTGTGATGTTGTTGGTTTGATGTACAGGCACCTTGATCAATGGAAAGGCGCCTTTTACAGCTACAGTTTGATTTGATTTTGATTTAGCTCTCACCTCCTCCAGTCCTTCTTCTTCCTTTTCACTGCCCTCTCCTCCAAAGGGATCTGTTGATTCATGTTCCGACTTGGCCCTTGGTTTCCTCTCAAACTCAAGGACTGGGAGCAAATGCTCACCTGTCAGTTTGGTCTGCACTCTGATAAGAGCAGGTCATATGGGGTTGTCTTAATGACAAAAACATACCACCATGCCATGGATTACCTTGGTATCACATCTGACACCTACAGGAATCCACCCTGCAGCTATGACTTTCAGTATCCCACTCTAACACCATATGTTACATAGATACATAGATACATAGTGTCAGCAGATAAGGGCCTATGGCCCACCCAGTCTGCCCATTTGAGCTTGTAAGTTCAGTTTATGTTTTCCTAGAAGTCTGTTGCCCCTTTTGCAGGTACATGTTGCAGGTCCATGGGTATAAAGATAACATTGGATACAACAATAAGGTACAACACACACAGTGTGTGTTTTAATTTATACAAAAGTAGAAAAAAATAGAAATACAACAGTTCAGACAGAACAAGAAAATAAACAATAGCTCAAGACTATTTCACCTTACATCAGGTATCTCAAAACAATTCATCAGCTTTCCTGCTGTTAGAGATACATTCCTGTTCAGGCACAGGTCCTTCTTCTTACCTTACTCAAGGTAAGGGAGGCTGGCTATGCAGCTAAGCTGACTTTTGGTGTTTGAGGAGGCTTATTTAGCCCTCCCACTTATGGGAACTCCCTCTCATAACATCTAATTAGTTCTAGAATGATCCCTAAGTAGGGAAACTCCTCCTCTATTGCATAATGAGGTTTTAACTCACAGGGTGTAAATACAGCCCTCTTGGGGACACTATCCCCCTATAGAAAATCCCCTTCCTGAGGTCTTGCTAATAGGTCAGCACCTTATTTTTTTGTATATGCAAACAGTGCAAACATTTATTGTTTTTATACATGTGCTGTATTGTTACAGTATGTGGACACTAGCCCTTTAATTTATGTATCAGGGCTCTATGTATAATGGGACTTTATGGGCACCTTTTGAGACCTGTGGTGTCTCTTTTTTTTAACTTGCTTTATTTCTTTATTGTGTTTAGTTTATTTTTCAGACCTCTCCTTAATCTGAGGGCTACTCTCTCTCTGTAAAGCATTTCCATACATAGGGACATTCCTGTCCCTCTAAATCATTTAATTTCCATGTTGCAGCACAGCGGCAGACTGTTAGAGAATCATTCTCTAGCTGCTCTGCTTTGGTGCTCTGCATAAACTTGGTAAGCCCCTTTTTAATTATTTTTATCATGGGCTGTAGCTTTTAAGTCGAGGGACAGTATAGTCCCTTTTATTTTTCAAGTGTTCACTTTTCAGAGCACACAGATTTCTCAGGGGGAGCTGCACAGCTGAAAGGGAAAGTAAAAGTTTGCCTCCTCGCTTTGAACTGTGACAAAGCAGCTCAGTGAGAGAGAGAGAGAGACACAGAGAGAGCAAGTGAGGAGCTAGCGTGCTCCTCCTTTCAACAATATTACTGCTCTCTCTCTCTCCTCTTAAACCCCCTTAGGTTCTTTTCTCTATTTTAATACTTTTTCTGGGGCTTTAGAGTGGAGCCACGGAGTTGCAGTAAAGTGAAAAGTGAAAGTTTGCCACTCCGTGGACAGTCTGCTTTTCTAGCAGCCTGGGCTGGCTGCACAAATGCCATCGACTCCTCCATGGCTAGCTGACATAAATATTTTCATAATTTTAGACAAAGCCAGCAGCCGGGAGTCTTATAAACACAGGGGCATTTGTAGTTATTTACATAAATACCGAGTGGCAGCAAAAGTAAAAGAAAAGTTTGCTGCTTGACTCAAACAGTTCCTGCTTCATTGCAGGATTTCTTTGGCACCAATTTAACAATGGAGTGGTAGCAAAAGAAAGTAAACAACGTAAGCATAATGCTGCTCCATTCGTATTCATAATCCACCTATCTAAGTGGATATTTTTATGTATTTAACTGACATTTCTAAACATCCTTGCACCATATACATAAAATGGCATAAGCATTAACTTTATGAAGAACTTTCTTTAAAAAAATGCACTTTATTCAACCAGCACCTTATATACTTAAAGGCACTTTATATCTTTTGGCATTAAATGCCATAAATGCACCTTATTTCTTCCCTGCCAGCTGGCCTTAACCTGGTGCATTATTTTGGGGAGTTTTTGGTGAGAGATGGAAATTAGAAATAAAAGTAGAAGGGGAAAAGTGTAGTGAGAGATAGAAAAGATTGACATAGGTGGCCAACCTATGCCAGGGGCAGAAAATGTAACATATGGTATAGGAAGATACTGTTGTGCAATAGATTTCAGTAGGAAAAAGAAGAAGCTAGGAAAGGCATCCCTCCACCAGGGTTATCGGACTGGCAGAATGCAGTTCTGCCACACTTGCCTCGCCTCTTTGTAGATTGTTTAACTGAGTCAATATATTTTGGGATGTGTGTAAGTTATCTCCTGAAGAAGCCCAGAATATGCAGGGTCAAATATAAAGGGTGATACATGCCAGAGTTAACTGATAAATTTCAAATGGTCTTCAATTAAAAAAAAACAACAAAAAAACAAAACAAAGACCATGCTCTTCTATAGCCTGCCACAGAAGAGGAATGTTCCACCCTGTATACATCTGAAATGGCCAGATACAAAACATTGAACAGGTGGATACCTTTAAATACCTTGGAGTAACTCTGGATGACACTTTAT
Organism: Neoceratodus forsteri; assembly: GCA_016271365.2. Taxonomy (NCBI): domain Eukaryota; kingdom Metazoa; phylum Chordata; order Ceratodontiformes; family Ceratodontidae; genus Neoceratodus; species Neoceratodus forsteri. The sequence continues at coordinate 761,542,024 of CM057449.1, read as the reverse complement.
TTTTTGACCCCCCACCCCCATTGACAATCTGGTGGCCATAGTTAAAGGACACCTAAACCTTCTATTTATACTTTTTTTAATGAATCCATAGGCTTGTAAAAGAGAGTGCTGAAACTGCATTTATTAAAGCAGGATAAATGCAGTTTCATAGCATTTGAAAATTGTAAACACAGCCTCTCCTGTTTCAAAAATCCTGCTTGCACAATCCTAAAATGGCTGCCGTGATGATGTCAAACATGAGAGAGATGCCAGTTGTGCAGATGTATTCTAGCTCTACTATCCGTATTCAAATGTGAATAATTTAAAAGTGAAAAATGATGGCATGGTACTGTGAGCATAAAAGTTGCTCAGCACAAAAATGTCTACAATATGAGTGGTGATTCATTTATAGATACATTTTAGTTTAAAAAAAATACCAAAAAAAAGCAGCAGCAAATTCAATTATTTGCTACTTTTTCAACAAACATGCAAATAACTTTAAAACAAAAAATCATACCATTGTACTGTGAGCAAAACATTTGTTTGTCACAAAAATGCCTACAGAATGAGTGGTATTTCATTTATATATATTAGTTGATTTTGTAATTAGCAAAAAACAGCAGAAAATGTAATTTATTTTCACTTTTTGCAACAAACAAATGCAAATAGCTTCAAAATAAAAAACAATAGCTTGGTACTTTGAGCACAAATATTGTTCAGCACAAAATATAGCTACCAAATGAGTGGTGATTCATTTATAGATACCATTTAGATTTCATTAGAATTAGCAAAACATGGCAAGAAATTAAATTTGTTTCACTTTTTTGGAGGTTTGGCATAAATGGTATATGCTTACTCCCTAATGAAAATATTGTTGATATTTTTTGTTCTCATGCCCTCATCCAATTAATCAAACTACACTTTGTTTTTCAAATAGCTCCCACCTCCCACCTTCCGAATGGGGGGGGGGACAAAAGTGTTGTATGCTTAATGTTTTTATTTCCCCCTGTTCTGTCAGTACTGCCTTGCAGCAACAGTATGAGCCACAGATTCTTGTATTCCTACTTCATGTTATCAGGCAAAGTAATCTAGGGCATGCTGCATTTCTCATGCACCACCCACTGACACTTCCTTTTCTTCCTTACTTTTAGTCACTGCACATGAAAACTGCCTTTTCCATGCTACCCAGAGCTACATCTCACTCTGTTGCTGTTTCCTTTTTTGGTTTCATTTTGTGTCATTCAGCTGTTTGCCATTTAAGTTAAAATGTTACCTCTATTTCCAGGCAAAGAAGTCAGGCATCTGGTGCTTCTCAGAGTAGCCACCTGCTGACTCTCCCACATCCTTAGCATGTGCTTTCATTGCAGTATAGGTGCCTTCGGCACCTGAGTGAAGACATCAGCTCTTCCCAGGTGGTTGATGGCACTCTACTATGCCTCATACCTCAAAACACACCTCACAACACACCTGGGATGTGTGGTCATTTAGCATTACAGCAGACCTTGTCATGTGTTATTGCTTACTTACTATTTACAGTGTGATCCTATGGGAATTTATATTATACTTCCCATGTAGCTGAAGGCACTCAGCTGTGCTACATGCCTCAAAACTCACCTGAGTCATGCAGCAATTTAGCCTTAATGCACACCCTGCCATGTGGTATTGATCACTTAAAATTTATAATATAATCTTATTTGAATTATATACCACACTTCTCAGGTGGCTGAAAACACCCAGTTGTGCCTCATGCTTTACAGTCCACCTTGGGCATGCAGCAATTTAGCATTGCCGCACACCCTGCCATTTGTTATTGCTTACTTACAATTTACAGTGTTATCCTATGGGGATTTTATATTGCATATCCCAGGTGGCTGAAGGCACTCAGCTGTGCCTCATGCCTCAAAACCCACCTGAGGCATACAGCAATTTAGTACTGTTGCACACCCTGCCTTGTGTTATTGCTTACTTACAATTTACAATGTGATCTTATGGGAATCATATATTTATTTATTGATTTAGCTTTTGTTTACCAGGTAGGTGCACTAGCCAGCAGGTGACTATTTTCAGGCACGACCCGGGAGAGTACAATACAAGATAACACAAGGAAGCAACATTACAATTGAGGCAATCAGTACAGAGTACATTCATTACATATACAGAGGCAATTTCAGCTAGGCTAACATGATGTAGGCTAGTCTAGGCAATGAGCATACAGGACAGTACAAGGAGGTTACAGGGGAGTGTTGGTACTAGTAAAGGGTCAGGATCAGGGAGTCTGAGAGCCGTAGGGGAAACTTACGGCTTTACCAGAAAAAGCACTAGATATTAGCCGGGTTTGTGGTTCCCCCGCTGGGCCAGATGGTGTGGAGTGGGAGGGAAGGGTACAGGCCAAGGAGATTGTGGCAGGGGTAGACAGCCAGAAATGTGGTATGGAGGAGGGAGGGTGAGCCATATCAGGGGAGATAATTAAGACACCCAGCAGTGAGTCAGAAGGCTAAGTTGGGTAGGAAGGAGCCGTAAACTGGTGAGCAGCAGCAGGCAGCCCGTGGAATTTGAGAGATATACCAGCGGCTTTTGTGGCGGCAGGCTAGGGGGACACCAGGTTTATGCTCCCACTGTTGGGCATGAGAGAAATGGGAGGCAGTGGACGGGAGAGAAAGTACAGCACACTTACGGCTTCAGCGGTAGTAGGAGGGTAAGTGCAGCCGAGCTCGTGGTTCCGAGACTGGGCATATGAGCCGGTAACAGTCCCTGGCCATGGACGTTCAGTGGTAAAGAGTAGGGGAAAGAGGGGAAGGGGGAAGTGAACCTTACAGTACCAACTTCTGGCTGTAGTCTATTTAGACAGTGCCCAGGTAGCGGGAAAAAAAAAATGATAGTTAAGAGAATAACACATAACAGTTAAATAAGGAGATCATTCACAAAGACATATCTATCTAGTACAATTGCATCAAATGGACATTTGATAAGGAGATAAAAGATAGGGGAGCTTAAGGAAAGGGGTAAGTCTTAGGAGGAGGGGAGGAGAGAAGGGAGGAGACAGGTAGCAAGGGGAGGGAGTAGAAACAGGGGAGATGTGAAGATCAGGTAGGGTCGAAGCAGGTGCATTGATCAAGGGTGGCCAGGTGAAGTCTCAGCCCACGCTTGAAGGCAGGGTGCGAGGGTACATGTCTGAGGTCCAGAGGAAGCTGGTTCCACAACTTAGGGGCTGCATATTGGAAGGAGCCGGTTCCTTTTTTGGTATGACAGTGGGGAACATCCAGAAAGGCTTTGTCTGCTGATCTTAGCTCATGGTTAGGAATTGAAGGAAGAAGTAATTTAGCAAGTGCTGCAGGCTGTCTTTGTCTGTCTATATCACACGTCCCAGGTGGTTTAAGGCATTCAGCTGCACCTCATGCCTCACAGCCTACCTTGAGCATGTAGTAATTTAGCATTACTGCATACTCTATCATGTGTTATTCCTTGCTTACAATTTACAGTGTGATCTTAAGGGAATTTTTTACCTCACTTCCCAGTCGGTGTGCAAGTGCACATGTGTACCCATGGCTACAGAAGTGCTGGACCATGATGATGGATGTTTCATGTCATTTGGAAAGGGTTGTATGTTGTTTGTCTTACCTGTTGATGGATGTCTCTGGTTGCTTGTGTTGCCTCTCCCCCTTTGGCTGCTTGGGTGGGAATGCAGAGTTAGTGTTGACAATCCTAACATTGCATTTCTAGACTATTGCCACTTTAATAGCTATTCAAACTGATGCATTAATAGAGATTTTTGCAAAGAATATATAAGGGATATACTACCCCTACTGGAAATATTGTTGTTATTTTTTTGTTCAAGTGCTGATTGGCCCAATGACATCATAAGTGATAAAGTCACAAGTGATGTCATCAGTTCAATTGGCATGAGAACAAAAAGTATCAACAGTATTCCCATTATTTCCTGCCATTTTTAGCTGATTATAAAAAAATCTACTAATATCTATAAATGAAACTTTTCTTATTTGGCAGATATTTTTGTACTGAACAACTTTTGTGCCCTAAGAACAATGCTTTCGTATTTCATTTTAAAGCTATTTGCATTTGTTTGTTACAAAAGATGAAAGCAAAATTTTATTTTCTGCTGTTTTTTTCTAATTATAAAAAAAACTAAAAGGTATATATAATTGAAACACCACTCATTTTGTAGATATTTTTGTTCTGCACACAGTACCATGCTATCATTTTTTGTTTTAAAGTTATTTGCATTTGTTTGCTGAAAGTGACAAGAAATTGAATTTTCTGCTGATTTTTTTGCTAATTTAAAAAAAAAAATAAAAGGTATCTATAAATGAAACACCACTCAATTTGGATATATTTTTGTGCTGAATAACTTTCATGTTCACAGTACCATGCTATAATTTTTCATTTTTAAGTTATTCACATTTGAATACAGTTAGTAGAGCAAGAATTCATCTGCACAGCTGGCATCTCTTGCATCATGAGTGACATCATCATGGTAGCAATTTCAGGATTCTGAGAGCAGGAGTTTTGAATCAGGAGAGTCTATGTTTACAATTTTCAAATGCTATGAAACTGCATTTATCCTACTTTAATAAATGCAGTTTCAGTATAAATGTAAACAACAGCCCCTTTTTTACAAGCCTATGGAGTAATTAAAAAAACAAAGCTGTGTAAAAATGATGGTGTCATACATGTGATATGTCCAACTTGCTTAAGAGGGAGGTTTGGGTCAAATTAGGAGGGAGATTGGCCTGCCACCTTGCTTAAGAGGGAGATTTGGGTCAAATTAGGAGGGAGATTGGCCTGCTAGTAGGGAGATGCCGTAACGTTGTGCGTTTGTTCTTAAATGGTGTCAAAAACATAAGAAAAAAGTCATTACAAAAATGTAATGCATTTCATTTTGTCAAGAATAAGCACTAAAAGAATAAACAACTAGTTATATAAAGTTATTAGATACATTGTGCATCACTGATTTAATTTTTATGTGTCTTTATCTCTCAAAGAAGATAGATATTTTGGACAGAATATTACTTAAGCAGGAGATTTTGTTTCCCAGGAGGGAGGGTGGGAGTTCAGTCAAAAAAAGCAGGAGTCTCCTGCGTAAAGAGGGAGATATTACATGTATGGGTGTAGGTGTCCTTTAACAGAAGACAGGGTGCCCTGTGCCATAATTGGAATAATCTCACTGAGGATGCTAGATGCCTTATTGTGGTCAGCTCTGTTCTGCCACTTATAGATTATGACCCCCTGTCTATGCAGCTGCCTGTGACATGGTGCTAATCAGAGTAAAGCTGATCTGTAATAAGGCGTGTCACTTTGTTGGTGCAGATAACTGCACTCATAGTTATATCCTTTAGGCGCTCAATAACTGGCTACTTTTACCCAGCAGAATAAAGTTCCAGACATGTCTGCTAGCCAAAAAGGCACTCTGGGGAGTCTGGGCCTAATATCACCTGCTTTAACAAATTACTTCCACACTGTCTCCAACCAATACAACACCAGGGACATGGCCAGGAATGCCCTTAAGTCTCCTTTGCAGTGTTCTCAGCTGGGCAAGTGGTCATTTGCTGTTAGGGTCACTAACTGGTTAAACAAACTGCCTGATTCACTGCTGGATCTCTCTAAGATTAATCAGTTTAAGATATATTTGCGGTCTGCCTTTGCAGTCCAGTGCAATTGTAACTGTTAAACTGTTTTATGCAGTTCCTCTCTATACATATCCTGTGACTTTTTATACAATGATCTGTATGGATTATTTCAAAACTGTATGTAATTGTTCTGTCTTAAGTGTTTTGAGCCCGGCTCATCTGCATTTCTTCTGGAACTGCTTACTGTACTTGTGATGTTTAAGTGACTATGTATTTAACATGGAACTTTTGTAAATAAGCACTTGTGCTCAAAGGTAATCTCCAAAGTTTCAATAAAAATAAAAATACAATAAATAAACTTCAAGTGTGATGAAATTTATAGCTTCTGCATTGCATTATTTGTACCCTTCCACACCTTTGCTTTCTTCTTGGCAATTGAGTTAGCCTGAAATTATGAGTATTGCCTCCAAAACCAATTACAAATCAGGGGACAGGAGAGGGCCAGCTGTTAAATTAAAGTGTTTGGTGGACAGGTGGTGGGGTCAGGCTAAGGCTGGAAAAGGTTTAATTTAAAACATGTCATGGGCTCCTGGCAAAGTGCAAGTTGGAAGCTGGCACAGTTGTATAACAGAAATGTGTGTGGAAGTATGTGGCAGATGCAAAATGTCTGAAATATGCATTGGGTGGCCCATGGACTAGCTTTGACCACCTGTGAAGGGCTAGAAGGTTTTTATGTATTTATTTCTTTCTTCACTTAGTTATGTATTTATTTGTTTATTTATAAATTTATTTATGTTTTACTCTTCCAGGTAACCTTTCCGTGAGTAGCATGATAATGAAAAATACTTCATACTTGGTCCAGATGATAATGTACCCAATTATTATGGTATTTCAGTGTCAGTGGCTCAGTAAGAAGCAGGTCATGGGTGCTAGCTTCACACCAGGTATTTGGAGTAATTTTCATAACTGATAGTGTAGTACAATACAAGGGGGTACTAGACTGTTGAGGTGTCATCCTTCAGATGAAATGTTAAATCAAAGTCCCTTCTGCTCTTCTCTAATCATTATCCAAATGGAAGTTGAACTCCCATGGTACTTATTGAAAAAGAGTATCTAAATGTTTATTTAAAAGAAAATAAATAATGTATAGAACACAATCTATACAATATGAGCAACCAAACCATCACCTACCAAAAATTAAAGAACTGTCCTTTTTTAGTTTACTAAACACTTGCATACAAAAGGAAAAAAAAATAAAACAGCATAAAAACCAACATACATTTGCCGACCCCTCCCTCTTGATATCATAGACAATGATAGCAGAAAAAGACCAGTGGTGCATCCAGTCTGCATGAGTTCCCTATTTAGCCCTGGAAACTACTGTTCCTCCAGGGCCCAAGCCTCCCCGTCCTCTCACCCCTTCCCATTCTCCTCCCAGTTTCTGCCACCATGAGTAAACCACTATACCCTTCATTCTGTCCCAGCTGTGCTTGAAACCACCAACTGTTTAGCACTCACCACTTATGCTGGAAGACTGTTCCAAGACTTCACCACCCTTTCTGTAAAATAATAGTTCCTCCGGTCCCTCCTGAACCTCCCTCGTGTCAGTTTCCACTCATGCCCACATGACCGTGAGCTAATAACATAGAAACATAGAATTTGACGGCAGATAAGGACCGCTTGGCCTGCCCAGTCTGCCCATTTCCCTACCTAATGGATAAGCTGCAGATCCTAGTTAACCAGCAGCCTACTTCTTCCTGCCCCCAACCCCTAGAATTGCCTTATGACTGTCCCATGCATGCCTGAATTCCACCACTGTTTTTGACTCCACAACCTCCACCGGAAGGCTGTTCCATGCATCCACAACCCTCTCTGTGAAAAAATACTTCCTTAAATTACCTCTGAGCCACCCCCATCTTCAAATTGTGCCCCCTTGTTCTTGCACACCTCTTTTTTTGAAAGATGCTACCCTCTTGGACTTTGTTGATTCCTTGTGGTACTTGAAAGTTTCTATCATGTCCCCCCACTCCTTTCCTCGAGGCTACATATTAAGCTCATTAAGTCTCTCTCTCATATGTCTTCCGATGCAGACCCTGCACCATTTTCTTTGCCCTCCTCTGGACAGCTTCGTCCTGTCTATGCCTTTGCGAGATTGGGTCTCCAGAACTGCACCTAGTACTCAGATAGGGTCTCACCAGCTGTCTGTACAGAGGGATAATAACTTCCATTTTCTACTGGTGATGCCTCCCTATGCATCCCAGTATCCCCCAGCCCTCCTTGCTGCCCTCTCACATTGCTTGCCCACCTTTAGGTCATCTGATATGACTACCCCAGGTCCTTTTCCATTTTGTTGTTGTTAGTATCTCACCCCATTGTGTACTCTTCCCTGGGTTTTGTTTCCCAGGTGCATTACCTTGCACTTCTTAGCATTGAATCTAAGCTGCCATACATTTGACCATTCCTCTAACCTTGCCAAGTCCCTTCTCATCCTTTCCACCCCACCTTGTGCATCAACTCTGTTGCAGATCTTTGTGTCATCTGCAAAGAGACATACCTTTTCTTCCAGTCCCTCTGCAATGTCACTTATAAGGACATTGAAGAGGACCGTCTAATACTGAACCTCGTGTACCCACTAGTAACCCCCCTTTCAGAGTAGACTCCATTTACTATTACTCTCTGTGTCCTATTCTCCAGCCAATTCTTTACCCAAGCTGTCATCTTGGGACCACTCCCAGGCTGGCTAACTTGTATATTAATCTTTGTGTGGGACTGTGTCAAATGCCTTGCTAAAGTCTAGGTAGGCCATGTCCACAGCCCTCCCTGATTTACTACTTTGGTCACCCAGTCAAAGAAATCTATCAGATTTGTCTGGCATGACCTTCCGCTGTGAATCCATGCTGCCTTGGGTCCTGTGCCCTCTGGCCTCTAGATACTCGACAATTCTTTCCTTCAGAAGTGATTCCATCATTTCCCTACCACTGAGGTTAAACTAACAGGTCTGTAGTTTCCTGCTTCTGCCTTGCTCCACTTTGTGAAGGGGAATCACGTCTGCCCTCCTCCAGTCCTCGGGTACCACCCCATCCTCCCATGATTTGTTAAAGAGGATAGTCAGTGGTGTCACTAGTTCTACCCTTAGTTCTTTTAGAATTCTGGGATGAATCCCATCAGGCCCCATTGCTTTGTCCACCTTCAGTTTTAAGAGTTCTTTCAGAACCCTTTCTTCTGTAAATGGGCTGGTATCAACTTCTGTATCCAGAGTGTTTCTACTGTTTGTTTTAGGTACCTCCCACTCTTCCTTTGTAAATACTGAGCAAAAATATTTGTTTAGTATCTCTGCCTTTTCACAGTCACCCTCTGCCCACCCTCCCTCCCTTTATTAAGCCTCACTATCCCTCCCTTGGTCTTCCTTCGCTCCCTGATGTACCTATAAAAGGGTTTATCCCCCTTCTTAATTGAGTTGGCTATCTTTTCCTCGGTTTGGGCTTTTGCTGTTCTGACTGCCTTCCCAGCTTCCTTTTGCTTTAACTGACACAGTTCTCTGTCCTGCTCCTTCTGTGATTCCTTGTACTTTCTGAATGCTTTCTTTTTCCCTTGAACCTTCACTGCCACTTCCTTTGAGAATCATAGTCATTTCTTACATCGTTTCGTTTTGTTTATTTGCTTCACACAAAGGCTTGTTACCTCTGTGATGGCAGTTTTTATTATTCCCCATTGTTCTTCCGCTCCTCCTTCCTGCCCATTTGCTAGTGCATTCCTTAGGCACTCACCCATTTTGGCAAAGTCAGCCCTTCTAAATTCCAGTACTTTTGCCTTTGTGTGGCTTGACTCTATTGCTGTGTTTATTGTGAACCATACTGTTCGATGGTCTCTAGTTCCCAGATGGCTACCCACTTCTACATCTGTGATCCTCTCTTCATCTCCACTTGAGAGAACCAGGTCTAAGATTGCTCCTTCTTGAGTGGGCTCCAATACTAGTTGTTTAAGGCATGCCCCCTGTAGGGCATCTAGAATAACCCCACTCTTTGAAGTGGCTGCTGCAACTGCACTCCAGTTAACATCTGGCATATTCAGATCACCCATCAGCAATATCTCCCCTTTTTCTGCCATTCTAAGTATACTTTCTATCATTTTCTTGTCCATTTCCTCCCCCTGAGAAGGGGGTCTGTATACAACCCCTGTGCGGATTGTGGTGCCATTGCTGGTCTCGAAATTTACCCACGGTGCTTCTTCTCCTCCCTGTTTTCCCTTTTGTTCTGTTGCTTTGATTCCTTCCCTTATGTAAAGAGCTACTCCTCCTCCTGTTTTACCCTCCCTGTCCCTCCTGTAGATAGTGTATTCTGGTATGTTTATGTCCCAGTCATGGTTTTGTGTGTACCATGTTTCTGTGACTGCCACGATATCCAGATGTTCCTCCTCCATCAAGGCCACTAATTCAGGAAGCTTGTTACTCAGACTACGGGCATTGGTACTCATTGCTCTCCATTTTTTGATGGCTTTACCTTCTGTTACAGCATCTCCCACTGACCTTTCTACCTCGATCTTTTTCTCATTTAGTACCCTGTTTTGTAGGGAGAGGCTGGGATTTTCCTGCTGCTTATCAGTGCCTCCCCCCTTGACTAGTTTAAAAGCTTGCCAATGAAGCATTTAAACCGATTGCTCAAAAGACTTGTTCCCTTCCTGGACAGATGCAAACCATCCTGCCAGTATAGGCTGGTGTCCATCCAGGTGGAACCCCAGTCCCCAATGAAGCCAAATCCCTGTGCTCCAGACCACTTTTTCAACCATTCATTAAACTGCATGGTGCAAAGCACCCTCGCCTCACTCATGCCATTGACAGGCAGCACCTCTGAGAAGGATACTGTGTGTGCTACTTGTCTTAGGCCCCTCCCCAATTCTACAGAGTCCTTCTGCACTGCTCTAATCTCATGATGAGCCAAGTCATTTGTCCCTAGGTGAACAATGACGTCCAGCTCAGACTCCTGTGCAGCTGTTCTTGTGATCCTGATAATGTGCTTCCTGTCTCTCCAAGCCATGGAACCAGGCAGGCACCTTACTTCAGTTTTCCCTGCTCCCCCCAGTTCTATCCCCCTAATAATTGAGTCCCCCAACAGGAGCTGCTTCCTTTCCTTGTGGTGTCCTCTGCCTCCTTCCTGTGGGCCTCCCTTGTGACAGTTGTCCTCAGCCTCCTTAGTCTCCTCTGCGGGTGCATCCATAGGGGAACTATGCTCCCCCAGAATGGTGTATGGACTGTGGAGTGAAACAACTGACTGGGTGTGCCTCTGTTCCACCATCCTCACCCTCCCTGAGCCCACTATGGTCCAACTGCTGTGCTTTCTTCGTAACCTCTGAGGTAGTGGTGGTGGCTCTGGTGCTCCCTGGATTTGGGAGGTTCCCTTCCTACCGTCCAGTGTGGCATGGGGGAAGGTTCCCTTACTACTGTCCAGTGTGGCCTGAAGATGGGCAACTTCCTCCCTCAGGGCAGAGAGTTGTCTACAAATAGGGAAGCATCTCAGTCTCCAGAAAGACTCCCGGAAGACTGCTGCCCCACAGCCATTACATTGCACTACTCCCCACATGTTTATCTACTTTTTTTGTGTGTGTGTGTTTGCATGTGTGATTGGTTTGTTATATAGAAATATATATATTATACAATAATATACAATAAAGCTAAATAGGTCCCCAGCGAGTCATGTTTAGTGTCTTGAGGTGTTCCTCACAGGACCTTTCCTGTTGGCCCTGAATCATCTTTGTTACCCTGTACTGTACCCTCTCCAACCTATCCCTATCTTTTCTGAGGTGAGAACACCAGAACTGGGCACAGTACTCCAGGTGTGGCCTCACTTATGATCAATATAGGGAAGTAGTACTTTTGCTCATTTGCTGTCAAAACCTCTCCTGATACAGCCCAGCATTCTACTTGCATTGCTATATGCCTTATTGCACTGGCTTGACTGTTTGAGGGAGTCTTCGATGATAAGTCCAAGGTTCCCCTCCTCAGCTGTAGTGCTGTCTCACTCCAGCAATCCAGTACCCCGTTCTGGGTTCTTTTTCCCTAGGTGCATTACCTTGCACTTTTTGTGTTGAATTTCAACTACCAAACCTTAGACCATCCCACTAGCTTTTGTAAGTCAGTCTGCAGTTCCCTGATTCCCTCATCATTATCCATCCTCCCACAGAGCTTAGTGCCATCTGCAAAGAGACACAACATGCACTGGATTCCTTCCCTAATGTCCTTGATAAGCATACTGAAGAGGACCAGACCCAGGACAGATCCCTGTGATAACCTGCTCATGAACTCCCACTCTTCTGATTTGACCCTATTGACAACAACCCTCTTCTGCCTCCCCTTTAGTTAGTTACCTACCCAGTATACTATGAACTTAGCCACACCCAGATCCTTCATCTTCTTCAGCAAGCATCTGTGAGGCACCAGGTTGAAAGCCTTGCTGAAGCTGAAGTAGAGAAAATCTACAGCATGGTTTTTATCCAATTCCTTCATCACCCAGTCAAAAAAAAACTATCAGGTTAGTCTGACAAGACCTCCCCACCACAAATCCATGCTGCTTACTATCTTGGAAACTGTTCTCTTCAGGTAGTACATGGAGTTCTCTTTGACCAGTGACTCCATCAGCTTCCCCACAATAGAGGTGTGACTGACAGGACTGTAGTTACCACTTGTTCTTGTCCTCTCCTCCTTTATGCAGTGGAACTGTGTCTGTCACCCTCTAGTCCTTTGGAACTACCCTTGTCCTTAGTAAGCTATTGAATATACCTACTATGGTTCAGCCAGTTCCTTGAGTAACCTTGGATGCAACCCACCCTGGTCCTGGGGCCTTATCTATCATTAGGGATGCCAGCCTTTCATGGACCATTTTGCTTGTAAATATTGGCTGCCTTATCTCCAACACCCCCTTGGTGACCACTTTGATGCCACCATCTGGCAAGGGCCCAGCATCCTCCCTAGTTAAAATGAAGCAAAAGTAATCATTAAGGACAATGGATTTTTGCTCATCCTCTGTTATCACCCTGCCCCAGTCAGCTAGCTTACTATTTCCCCTCTTTTCTTCCATTTTTCGATATTACATCAGAAGAACTGTTTTTCCCTGCTTTTGACCCCCTCTGAAATATGCAGCTTTTGTGTCCGCTTTTGCCTCCGTAATTGCACTCTTTGCCTCCCTATTTTTCAGTAGGTATTCTCCCCATTCTAAGCCCCCAGGCTTTTCTGTATACTTGCAGAAGGCTGTTTTCTTGGCCTGCACCACTTCCCTGACCCCCTGCTGAGAACCATAACAGTCTCTTAAACCTATTCTATTTGGTTACCATTTTCATGCATAACTTAGATGCCTTGAGAGTGGCCCCCTTAATTGCCCCCATCTCTCTTCCACCACACCTATATTGTCCACCTCATCTAACTGTTCTCTGACCTGCTGCCTCAGCCAGTTGAAATCAACTCCTCTAAAATCAAGAACCTCAGCTCTCGATTGGGGTTTTCCAGTCCCAAGGGCCAGTTTACCCTCCCCCGGGTCACCTCTTTACCCTCCCTGGGTCAACCCTAAAAAAGGGGCATTCTGTCTCAGTGGGCCTACCCAGTTACCAAAATTCAAATAAATAAAATAAATAAGTTTGAACCAAATGAAGTTATGCTCTCTGTTCCCCAGTGGCTCCCCTAGTCTCAACACTCCTACCACCTCTGAGTTGGTGAGCACCACATTGAGAACTGCAGTCTGCCTGGTAAGTTCCTTAACTAACTGTACCTGTAGATAGTCCTAGAATGCATCCAGCAAGGCTTGACTTCTGGAGCTCTTGGCCACTGGAACATCCCAATTGATGTCTGGTAGGTTCAGATCACCCACCACATATACTTCCACCTTTGCCACCCTTCTTGCTCATTCCTCCCCAAGCTCTCTGTCCCTCTCTTTCCATTTCCTTGGAGATCTATAGATCATCCCCAAGCACAGTTGCTTGCCTGAGGCTGTCATGGGTTACCCACAGCAGCTGTCTCCCCATTACTACCCCTGATGCACCCATCTTCTGTCTCCCCAATACCATCCCTGACATAAAGGTCTACTCCTCCCCCTCTACCTGTTCCTCTGTCCCTCCTAAAATCCCATGTGTCTGCGATGGCCAAAAGGGCCACCCTAGTGTCCACCATCAGTGCCTGGAGCTTGCTTATTTTGTTGACCACCTCCTGGTGTTAATGCATATCCCCTTTCATCCATGATCCCACTTTGCTACAACTCTTGTGCTTTCCTTGTCCATTCATCCTCTTGTTTATCTTGTTGTTAGCACCCTTTGCTTTTCCCCTCTCTTATGTCCCCACACCTAGCCCAATTAGGGCATCAACTATCTTTATACCTGCTGTGCTACAAGCCTCTAGATGTTTGGGAGTACTATTTAAGATCCTCTTCGTACCGCCTGCCACCATGGTTAGAAACATAGAAACATAGAATTTGATGGCAGATAAGGACCACTTGGCCCACCCAGTCTGCCCATTTTCCTACCTAACAGATAAGCTGCAGATCCTAGTTAACCAACGGCTTACTTCCTCCTACCTCCCACTAGGATTGCCTTATGTCTGTCCCATGCATTCTTGAATTCCCCCACTGTTCTTGACTCCATGACCTCCTCAGGAGGCTGTTCCATGCATCCACAACCTCTCTAGAAAATACTTTCTCACATCACTGGAGCCATCCCCCATCTTCAAATTCAGCCCCTTGTTCTTACACATCTCTTTTTCTGAAAGATGCCACCCCTTGGACTTTGTTGATTCCTTGAGGTACTTAAAAGTTTCTATCATGTCCCCTCTCTCCCTCCTTTCCTCAGGGGTATACATATTAAGCTCTTTTAGTCTTTCTTCGTATGTCTTCTGGTGCAGACCCTGCACCATTTTCTTTGCCCTCTTCTGGACAGCCTCCACTCTGTCTATGTCTTTGTGGAGATGGGGTCTCCAGAACTGCACACAGTACTCTAGAAGGGGTCTCACCAACTGTCTGTACAGAGGGATAACAACTTCCTGTTTTCTACTATTGATGCCTCTCCCTATGCATCCCAGTATCCTCCCAGCCTTCCTTACTGCCTTCTCACATTGCTTGCCCACCTTAAGGTCATCTGATATAATTAACCCCAGGTCCCTTTCCATTTTTACTGTTGTCAGTAACTCACCCCCCATTGTGTACTCTTCCCCTAGGTTTATGTTTCCCAGGTGCATTACTTTGCACTTCTTTGCATTGAATCTGAGCTGTCATACATTTGACCATTCCTCCAACCTTGCCAAGTCCCTTCTCATCCTTTCCACTCCATCTTGTGTATCAACCCTGTTGCAGATCTTTGTGTCGTCTGCAAAGAGACATACTTTTCCTTCCAGTTCCTCTGCAATGTCACTTATAAAGTCATTAAAAAGGACCTGTCCCAGTACTGAACCCTGTATACCCTGCTAGTAACCCTCCTTTCTTCACTGTGTACTCCATTTACTACTACCCTTTGTGTCCTGTTGTCTAGCCAATTTTTTATCCAGGTTACCACCTTGGGACCCACTCCAAAGCTGGCTAACTTGTGTATTAATATTTTGTGTGAGACTGTATTAAATGCCTTGCTAAAATCTAGGTAGGCCATGTCCACAGCCCCTCCCTGGTCTACTACTTTGGTCACCCAGTCAAAGAAATCTATTAGATTCATCTGACACGACCTTCCCATCATGAATCCATGCTGCCTAGGTTCCCCTAGTCCCAGCCTCCCCAAGTCAGCTTAAATGTCTGATATAGATGTCAAGCTTCTGCCAAAGTGTGTAGGCCCCCTTTCTTATCAGGCGGAGTCCATCACCCTTGAAGAGTCATCTGACCCAGAAATCCCCCATCTCCCACAAAGTGGTACCATTTCTCCTGATATCATCCCTTAAGCCACCTGTTAAACTCCTCTGTTATATCACCCCTTATCCTAGTCTGCTTCTCGTCCCTGCCCCACATAGGGAGTACTTCAGAAAAGTCCATGGAGGCAGAGTGTGCCATTAGTCTGTCCTTCAGTCTACAGAAGTTCTGCCTCACCATTTCCACCGACTGGTTCACCAGATCATTTCTGGTGTGCAGTGTGCATTCTGTTCCACCTAATCTAGTTTGGCATAGGAACAGAGGTTCAAAAGTGTAGCCTGTATACTGAATACATAATAATTTAAAATCAATATCGGTCCAAAAGCAAATTCCTGAATGGAGTCATACAGCTGTTTCTAGGGAGTTGTTTCAACTTGTAGTAATGTTGCTTTCTATCATTTGACGGTACATAATCATCATCTAATATGTGCAGGCATTGCTGATTTTGCCTTAGGGTCAGGAATGTGTAATCTGTTTCACCAACAGGAAATCATACAAGATGCTAGCCACTCCTTGACTAGGGGGCTCAAGATTTGTCTACTGACCTCAATACTAGGGTTATGTTGCTTTTACTGAAAAAAATACTCTAGTAGAATGCCAATGGGTTCAACATACTTAGACCCCCAACCACTACACTCTTATGTATGATATCTTTTTTAATAGGGCTGAGGTGGCTGCCCCATAAAAATTGAAAAAATAAACTATATTATCAAGTCTCTACAGGAGGTGGGGAACACATGACTAAAACAAAAAGAAAACTGGGAATCAGAAGAGATTTTATTAAAAACATTCTTTCTTGTTTGGGATTTGAAAATATTCCAGCTGGAATCCTTACTTGTGCCTAAGCTTAGTCAGATTTCCCAGTTTTTCAATCCCCCCTGACCTTATGTGTCTTTCACTCATCAACTGATAGCCCACTGTTAACCCACTGTCTGAGAGTATTTACCATCACTGTCTGAAAGTATTTACCATTACATGTCACCTTTTTGCTCTTATTTTAGCCAGTAATTAATGGTAACCTTGTTTGTATGTTGGAAGGGGGCTGATAAGTCATTATTGTTACAAAGATGTGCTGTATCTGCATCTGTACCATTGAATGCTTGCTATTCTCATCTGTAACTGTATTTGATTTCATGTATACTAATTCACTGTACAGTTGTTTATCTTGTTTGTGTTGTGTGCTCTCTGTGCCATCTCTATGGCCCAGGTCATGCCTGAAAATGATCCCTCAGATCGGTGAACTTACCCAGTATTCAAAGTCATAAATAAATAAATAAATAAATATCCCCTGACCAAAAATAGACACCTAATATTTTGATATCTGAATTGGTTATACATATTGCTGTAATCTTACTTACACTGTTGACCTCTTATCTTCCTATACATACACATTTACACCTATGCTGTTCTGGTAATTAATCCTAGATACTGAGTTTGTAAAGGCACAAAACATGAGCAAAGGAATAGAGTAGTGAACAGGATAAACCAGGGTTGGAAAGCAATGTGCGTTAATTCTCATAGCCTTCCTAACAAAATCCCAGATCTCACTGACATAATGGCTAAGTCCCACCTGGACTGGGTTGCTGTCACAGAGACTGGGGTCATGGAGAATCACACCTGGGACATTGCTGTCTCTGGATACACTCTCTTCAGGAGAGACCATAAGGGAAAGAAAGGAGGGGGACGGCTACACACATCAGAGAAGGGATCAACGCAACTAAAATCCAGGGCATGTACATCAAAGCAGAGGCCATGTGGATCACTCTGGGAGCTGGTAACAAGGATCCAATCTGGGTAGTAGTCATCTACAGACCCCCAGCCAAGGAACTGAGAAGGATAAAGACCTACTGGAAATATTACTAAGGATGGCAAACAAAGGAGAGTTATTGCTAGTCGGGGACTTCAATCTATCTGATGTAGACTGGTCCACCTTCACTGCCGCATCAGAGAGGAGCAAAGAATTCCTCATTGCACTACAGGGGGCAGGACTTGACCAATTGGTGGTTTAACTCACTAGAGAATCAACTATCCCAGACCTGGTGCTCAAAAAGAGTGCTAGAGTGTCAGACATTCAAGTAGGGATTAATCTGGGAACCAAGGACCACAGGTCAGTCTGGTTCTCGGTTAACAAAGCAGAGGACCCTAGTCACACCAAACTCAGGGTGCTCGATTTCAAAAAAGCACATTTCCAAAGAATGAAGGAGAGTATTAAATCACTGCTGGTAAATGATACCACACAGAATGTGGAGGACACTTGGATAAATCTGAAAACAGCTATTACTGCAGTCATGGCACAATGCACAAAACTAATCAACAAGTCAAAAAAGTCAAAAAACCCACTCTGGTTTTCCAAAGAGGTGTCAGCTGAAAATAGAGAATAGAAAAAAAGCCTATAGAAAGCACAAGGAGACCAAATCAGAGAAGGATGGAGATGAATACAGGCTAAACTCAGGGAAGCTGGGAAAGCAGTTTGGGAGACCAAGGCCCAGACTGAGGAAAGAAGTGTGCTGGGAGGAAGAAGGGGGACAAAACAGTCTATAGATATACAGTATACAAAAAAAGAGAACGAGTAATGGAGTAATAACCTGGCTGGCATCTAAGGAGGGTCAGCTGGTGGAGAACGATGAGAACAAGGCAGAAATCCTAAATGAGTTCCTCTGCTTGGTCTTCACTCAGAAAGACATTGGTAATGGTCCAGCACAAGTCAAGGCACATCACCACACTAGTGGAGTTGACACCTGCCCCTTTACAAAAGAAAGGGTCCTCAAAGAGCTATCTAAATTGAGGGTGGATAAGGCAATGGGGCCAGATGGCATACACCTAAGGGTTCTGAAGAAACTTCATAAGGAACTTGCTGCCCCACTGATCGAACTATTCAATATGTCACTGGAATATGGCATAGTACCAGAGAGGGCTGGGAGTAACAGAGATGATGACTGCAAGGGGGAAGGAACAGGGGGACCAAGATAGAAATGCAAGGAGGACAAGAAAAAATAACCAGGGTAAGGATACTGAGGCATCCTCAGGGATAGGAAATACAGAATCAGTAATGGTTTATGAGGGCTCAATCATAAAAGGGATCCACTGGTTGAGGAAGGGGGCCACATATAAGGGGAGATCAGTTTTCTGTGACAATGGGATGGAGGCAAGCAGGGCACTGCCAAGAATCAGACAAAGCGCTAGGTTACTTGGAGGTAAATCACACCTAGTCCTGCACCAACGAATGAATGACCTGGTGGGGGAGGAGGTGGAAGCAGTACAAAGGAGATTCAAAGAGTTAGCCAAGGGATGTAGGGGGGATTAGTCAGTTCACTGGCACTTTTGAAAGTCCTGCCAGTGCACAGTGCAAGTATGGACAGGCAGCTAAGAATCAAAGCTTTTTACCACTGGCTAAGGCAGTGGTGAAAAAAGGAGGGAAATGCATGCTTATGGGAATGGGGGGACACGTGGATGGATGGACACCTGTATGCAAGGGACAGGCTGCATATATATGATGGGGGAGCTAGACTGCTAAGGGGGAAGCTGCAGGAGTATATATACAAAATCCTGGGGAATGATTTAAACTAAGGAGGGGGAGTACGAAGCCAGGGGAGGACTAAAAGAGTAACCATCGAGACTTGCCTAACTCGCACTCCCCCGCAAAAGGGGGTAGGGGACACTAGAAGGAAGGAGAACAGAACAGGAGGGAGTAGATTGAAGGGTCTACTGGCAAATGCTAGAAGCCTGCTGAATAAGATAGGGGACCTGGAGGCAGTGGTGGGAACAGATGATTTAGACCTGATAGCTGTAACTGAGACATGGCGGACAGAAAACCTCAGTTGAGAAATGGAAATACTGGGATATAGTCTCTATAGGAGGGAAAGAATAGAACAAAAAGGAGGTGGGATTCAGGAGAGGCAGTAAGGGTAGGGTGGTGTACAGACTGCCAAGTAAAGGGGGAGGAGGTGGCTAGTGAAATACAAAGGATGGACAGCAGAGGAGAAGTACTGGGGTAGGAGATCTTAATCTCCCTGGTGTGAACTGGGAGATTCCAACAGCAACATCAGAAAGGAGTAGGGAGCTGTTTGATTCCATGCAGGAGGCTCTTCTTCAACAACTGGTCAGGGTACCAACTAGGGCAGAGGCCATACTGGACATAGTGATGACAAATGGGGACAGTGTTGAGGATGTGGAGATCGGGGAAAGTCTGGGGGACAGAGTGCACAGAATGGTCAGGTTTAGTCTACGGATAGAGGCAGAAAAGAACAGGACCACCACTGGGGTACTGGACTTTAGAAAAGTGGATTTCAGGGAATGAAAGGAATTTTTAAGGAGGAACTAGAAGGGATGGGGGTCCTAGAGGACATTGAGGAGATATTGGGGGCAATAAAGAGGGGAATTCTGCTGGCAACAGAGCAATGTATCAGGAGAGTGAAAAAGCACAAACAAGGAAGTAAGCCCCTTTAGTTTACAAAAGACGTTGGAAGAGCAGTCAGGAAGACAAAAAAAGAAAGCATTCAAGGCCTACAAATCTTCACAGGGAATGACGGAAAGGGAAGCTTACAGGGAGAAGCTAAAGAAAGAGGGGGAAATGGTCAGAAGGGCTAAGGTGGATATGGAGGAGAAAACAGTGAGGGAGGCCAACTTGAGGGACAAGAATTTTTTCCAGTATATAATTGAGAGAAGGAAAAGCAGGCAGAGGATTATGTGACTCAGGGGGAGGCAGGACTCTGATGGAGTGGGATAAGGAAAAGACTAATCTGCTGAATGAATACTTTACCTTAGTCTTCTGGTTGAGGAAGATCGGAAGAATGACTAGATGCAAAGGGAGCAGTGGCAGGGAGACAAACACAAGCCCCTTTTCAGAAGGCTGGAGGGTAATAGTGGAATTAGGAAAATTGCAGACAGACAAGGCAATGGGCCCCAATGCAATCCACCCCAGGGTGCTCAAGGAGTTAAGAGAGGAACTTGTGGCACCACTCACAATGTTATTTAATCTGTCTCTAGACAAGGGGAGGGTCCTGGGGGATTGGAAAAGGGTTGATGTGGTGCCATTGCACATAGGGGGAAGGTGGGAAGAGTCGGGCAACTATCATCCAGTCAGCCTTACCTCTGTGGTGGGTAAGCTGATGGAGGCACTTATAAAGGCCTACCAGGTCATAATAGCATATGACATTATAGCTAACCAGAAAGAGCGCTGTCCAGGACAGCGAGTGGTACAATACCATGTATACTGCTGTATGCAGTATTGCACCAATCGCATTCCAGGCAGAGATAAGACCTCCTTGCTGGGAGTGGGTTCTGGTTTAGCAGCTGCCGCTGCTCACTGGACTGAGCCACTGCAGCAGGAACCCAGGTGCTGTGTCTGGGACCGGGTTTGATTCCCCGTCCCAGACATTTTTTTTTTCACATAATTTGTGCACTCCCTGAGTTGGCCCCCCCCCCCCGAGTTGAGACTATTTAGTGGGGGGGTCTGGGGGGCAGAGCCAACTCACCTTTTGGAATCCAAACCAAAAAAAAGACATAGCGATTATTGAACAGGTTCAAAGGAGAGTAACTAGAATGATTCCAAGATTAACAAACTTGGATTATCAGAACAGATTAAAAGCTACTGGTCTCTCCTCTCTTCAAACTAGAAGATTAAGAGGTGATATGCTTATGGTTTTTAATTTAATAAATTCACCAGATCTAATGGAAAAATGTGGTCTAACACAATCCAAAAGGAGACATGTTCTGAGACTGCATAATAAACAGCTTGAAGTAAAAACATAAAACTAGCAAAAGGGGAAACTTTTTTCCAATAAGAGCATCCATTGTATGGAACACCTTGCCACAAGAATTGGTAGAGGCAACTAGTGCCACTGTCTTTAAAAACAAATCAGATGTTTGGTTGAGGGATAATAGTTAAATAATGTCCCACATAGTGTGGGGAACAGTCTTGATGGGCTCTGGCCTTCTTCTGTTCTTTCATACCAAGTAGTACCAAGTAAGTAATAGACAACAACAAGCTTGGATTCACAGGTGGAAGGTCACATTCGACCAACCTGATTGAATTCTTTGATGGAGTAATGGACATATGTGATCAGGGAGGGGTGGTGGACATGGTCTATCTGGACTTCAAGAAGGCCTTTGACACCATCCCTCACAGAAGACTAATAAGCAAGCTAGGCAGCTTAAGGGTAGGGAGCAAACTAACAAAATGGGTGTAAAATTGGCTGGTAGATAGAATTCAGAGGGTGGTGGTAAATGGAGTGCACCCCAAGGAAGGGGGGTGACAAGTGGGGTTCCCCAGAGGTCCGTGTTGGGTCCCATACTGTTTAACAAATATATTGGGGATATTTCAGAAGGCCTGAATGGGAAAGTGTGTCTATTCGCAGGTGATACGAAGATCTGTAACAGGGTGGACACACGGGGGGGGATGGTGGAAAGAATGAGGGAGACTCTGTCCAGGCAGGAGGAGTGGTCAGAGAAATGGCAACTGCAATTCAACACAAAAAAATGCAAAATTATGCACATAGGGCATAAGAACCCAAGGGCAAATACTGGCTGGGGGGGGGACTTGAGGATACAGAGCAGGAAAAGAACCTGGGAATCATCATTTCAGACAACCTGAAGGCTGGGAGCCAATGCAACAAGGCAGTGGGGAGAGCAAGCAGAATGTTGACATGCATAAGGAAGGGCATTACAAGTAGGAGGAAGGAGGTGATCATGCCACTATGCAAAACTATGGTCAGACCACATCTGGAATATGGGGTGTAGTTCTGGAGGCCACACTTACAGAGTGACAGGGACAGGATGGAGACCGTCCACAGAAGGGCAACCAAGATGGTTCAAGGACTTCACAGGAGGTCTTATTAAGAATGACTGGAAGAACTAAACTTGTAAAAGCTAGAGACGAGGATGGAGAGGGGAGATATGGTAGAAACCTTCAAATATCTGAAGGGAATAAACAACGTGAGGGAAGGAAGCATATTCAGTATGAGTGAAAACAAATCAACTAGGTGACATGCATTCAAGCTGGAGTGGAGCAGATTTAGAGGAAATATGAGGGAGCAGTTCTTCACTGAGAGAGTGGTGGATCCTTGGAATAGGTTACCAGAATGGGTGGTGGGGGTAGATTCGGTAAGCAAATTCAAGAAGGCTTGGGACAACTACATGGGGCTAAAACAAGTAACAATGTCATAGAACAGAGGGAGTAACATAAACCAGACAGGGAGGGGGTAATGGTCAGACTGGATGGGCCAAGGGGTCCTTTTCTGCCAGCAAATTTCTATGTTTCTGTGTTTTAGCACAGGACGGAGAAGGGCCACAGTGGTGCCATTGCACAAGAGTGGAAGCAGAGAAGTAGCGGGAAATTATCTCCTAGTCAGCCTGACCACAATAATGGGTAAGGTAATAGAGACATTGATTAAGGAAAGAGTAGTGGATTACCTGAAACAGAGCAGAAAACGTGACCCGAAGCAACATGGCTTCACGGCAGGATGCTTATGCCTAACAAATATGATAGAATTTTTCGACTGGGTTACGAAAAGAGTGGACCAAGGAGCAGCTGTGGACATAGTGTATCTGGAGTTTAGCAAGGCCTTTGATATGGTCCCATGCAGAAGACTAGCAAATAAATTGGAGCAAGCAGGTGTAGTAAGGAAGTGGTCAACTGGATTAAAAGCTGGTTTCAGGATAGGACTCAGAGAGTTATGATAAATGGCACCTCATCTCAGGAAGGGAGGGTGACTGGTGGCGTTCTACGGACACATTTGATTGGCCCAATCCTTTTCAACATATTCTTCAGTGACATCACTGATGGACTGAAAGAGAAGGTCTGTCTGTTCATTGACAATATAAAGCTTTGCAACAGGGTGGACACACAGGAGGGTGTAGTGGGAAAGGAGGCAGATCTCAAGATGCTGGAAGAATGATCCAGGAACTGGCAGTTGAGATTCAATGCCAAAAAGTGTAAGGTAGTGCACTTGGGTAGGAGAAACCCATGAAATAACTATGCCCTGGAAGGGCAGCAATGGGAGGAGACAAAACTGGAATGGGATCTGGGAGTCATGATTCCAGATGATTTAAAGGTAGGAAAGCAATGCAAAAAAGAAACACTAAAAGCAAGCAGTATTGCTGGATGCATAGATAGGGGCATTGCTAGCAGAAAGTGTGTAGTAACCATCCCTCTCTATAGGTCCTTGGTGAGGCCACACTTAAGAGTATTGTGTGCAGTTCTGGAGGCCTCACTTAAAAAAGGACATAGACCATGTGGAATCAGTGCAGAGAAGAGCCACCAAGATGGTGCAGGGCCTGCACCACAAACCTTACAATAATAGACTCAATGAGTTGAACCTATTCTCCCTTGAGCAGAGAAGGAACAGAGGTGGCATGATATAAACATTTCAGTTTTTTCAAGGGATAAATGCAGTACAAACTGGAGACTGCTTCCATGAAAATAGGGCTACTCGTACAAGGGGACACAATTTACTCCTGGTAGGTGGTAAATGCAGAAGCAATGTCAGAAAGTACTTTTTCAGAGAGGGTCATGGACCCTTGGAACAGCCTGCCACCTGAGATGGTGGCTGCAAATACAGTCAGGGAATTTAAATGGGCATGAGACAGTCAGTGTAGTCACCAAAGCAAGAGCAGCAAATAAGGGAGGGGGCAGGCATCTCAGGCAGACTAGATAGACCACAAGTTCTCCTTCTGTTACCAACTTCTTATGTTCTTATATTCGTAATAAATTTCCAGAGCAGCTTTTGCTTTTTCTCCTGACTCTGCTCTGGTTCTCTGAGAAACAAGAAAATAGCATCAGCATATGCCAGTATCTTTAAATATGGAACATCTGTGTAAGGCATTATGCTTCTAGTAAGATGGTGGTTGTCCAAGAGATGTAGCAGGGAATCCAGGCACAATACATAAAGAGGCTAGCTTAAGGGCCAACACTGTCTGACCCAGTTTTTCCAGTAGCATAACTGGCCCCTGCCTGCCTTTTATGGTTTTTATTAGTAATGCCTACTGATAAAGAATACTAAGCCATACAACAATTTGTTCTGGGATACCATACTGGCATAGTACCTGGAATAGATATTCATGTGATACTTTGTTGAAGACCTTTTCTTGGTCTACAGTTAAAATATATCCATCCATGGAGCTGATATTAACTCTTTCTAAGGTTACCCCAATCAAAATCAAGTTGCCATGAATAAACTGGTGGCTAACAAGATGCTGTGCTGTGCTACCTGTGTGAGTCTTTTTGGTAAGATTTTGGACAGGATTTTCTGGTCTGAGTTTAATAAACTTAATGGTCTGCAGCTTGATAAATTTGGTTTGTTCCATTTCTTATAAAAGTAGATTAGCAGGGCCCAAGACATAGATGTAGTCATTCACTTGCTTCCAATAAGTAAGTAAAAAGGTCCAACTAGACTGGACCTAGCTGAGGTAAAAAGGTGTTACTTATTTATTTAGAATCTGTTATCGGGTAAGTGCTGTAGGCAAAAAGCTGCCTATTTTCAGGTATGATCTGGGAGGATACAGACATAATACTGTCACAAGGGTTATAAGGATTACAGCTTTACATCACAGAGAACAAAATGCAATTAAAACATCAAGGGCAAGGGGTACATAATGAAAGACACTTGGTATATGAATATTTCAAGTACAAATTGCATATAACAAAACTAGAACTGTTTAAATACAAGTTTCTAGAGATTGTTTATAAAGCTCATAGGCAATAAACCATTACAACTGTAATACACAGTTTGAAACAGGTACAAGTGTAAGCATTAAGTACGTACCTACGTTAACCATTACGAAAGCCAGTGACCATAGTGGAATGATGGATAGCGTTTAGGAAGGAGTTTCAAAGTGTTGTCTGTTCATCTTTATTCTGATATGAATATGTAAGGATCCAGCCCAGACCAAGTAACAGTTATTCACCATAGTAAGCTTTACTAAGACATATCAATAAAATTATATATAAAGCACAGAGGCATACCAAAGGCCGAAATGTATTAAAGGTCCATCAGCAGGTTCTGCATATGTTTTACGAACATATGAACATACGAATGTGCCAGCAGAAACAGACCACCTGGTCTAAGTCTGCTCAAGTGTGCAGCCAACACCTCTAGTTTGCAGCTGCCCCAACCCCCCTCCCTTTTGTCATCCCACTGTCACCCCCCAACCTCACTCTCCCCTGTTCCCTGTCCCATGCCCTTTTGAATCTGTTCACAGATTTACATGACACCACCCATTTTGGTAGGGCATTCCATTTTGCTACCACTGTCTCTGTGAAATAGTGTCTCCTCATTTCCTTCCTAAATCTTCCCCCTACATTCTTAGCCTGTGCCCCATGATGACCATCCTCCTCTTTAACTTAAATACCCCATCTGCCCCATCCATATTGATTCCCTCAGATACTTGAATGTCTCTATCATGCTCCCCCTGTCCGTCCTATCCTCCAAGGTGTACATATTGAGGTCTCCCAGCCTGATGTCATAGTCTCTCCCCTCTATTCTACATATCAACTTTGTTGCCTCCTCTGCACCCCCTCCAGCAGCCAAATATCACCCTTTAGGTATGGCCTCCAGAACTGCACACAATACTCTAAGTGCAGCCTTACCAGTGATCTGTAGAGGGGCAAGATCACCTCACTTCACCTGGATGAAACCCCTCTCGCTATGCACCCCAGCATTTTATTCACTTTTGCAGTCGCTGTCCTGCACTGGGCAGTGTTGTTCATGGTCCCCATTATCGTTACCCCAGGGGTCTTTCTCCTCCTCAGTGATACCCAGCTTAACCCCCCCCCAGCCAGTATTCTCTCCTTGGGTTCTTCACCCCAAAGTGCATAACCTTACAATCCTTTGCATTGAACCCCAGATGCCACCTCTCTGACCACTCCTCTAGCTTGCTTAGGTCCCCCTGCAGCAGCTTCCACCCCTCCTCTCCATCCACCACTGGTCTGATTTTGGTGTCGTCAGCAAACAGACTTAGCTTGCTCACTACCCCATGCCCAATGTCTGATATGAAGAGCCCAAACAATACTGGCCCCAACACAGAGCTCTGTAGCACACCACTTGTCACCGGCCTTGGAGTTGAGAGCTCACCTCTCACCACCACCCATTGCAGCCTCCCACTCAGCCAGCTTGTAATCCAGTTCATCAATTTTGCCCCTACTCCTACACCAGTTAGCTTCCCCCCAAGCCACCCATGAGGAACCGAATCGAAGGCCTTGCTGATGTCCAAGTAAAGAACATCCACCGCATGACTCTTGTCCAGTTCACTTGTCACCTAGTCATAATATTGTATCAGGTTGGTTTGACAAGACTTCCCTGAAACAAACCCATGCTGACTCACATCCTGGAGGCCATTGTCCTCCAGGTATGACACCAGTCTTTCCTTTAGCATTGTTTCCATGAGTTTGCACACTATGGATGTGAGACTTACTGGATGATAATTATCTGGTTCATCCCTTGGCCCACTCTTGTGTAATGGCACTACATATGCCATCCTCCAGTCCAGTGGCACACATCCTGACTCCAGTGAGGTGCTGTACAGATCCGCCACTGGCTCCGCCAACACCTCTGCCATCTCCCTCAGCACCCTAGGGTGGATGCCATCTGGCCCTGGTGCCTTGTCTACCTTCAGTGCCCTCAGTCCCTCTAGGACTCTACTTGCCTCAATTCTTCCATCTGTTGCCTCCTCTCCTCCTGTCCCCACCCTCCCAGCCCATGCTGGTAGCAGTCCCTCCTTTTCTTCTGTGAACACGGAACTAAAGTATTCATTCATTGATTCTGCCTGCTCCTCCCCTTTTCTGTCCACTCTCCACCCTTTTTAGCCTCACTATTGTCTCCTTGCACTTTTTTTTTCTCCTGATGTATCTGAAGAAGTCTCCCCATTAATTCTCTGTGCAACCCTCAGCCCTCTGGGCCTTGGCTTCTCTCACTTTTCTGGCAACCTCCCTGGACCATCTTGCTTATTCCTCCCTGTCCACTTCCTTCCCTGTCCTCCTAAATCTCTGGTGAGTCACTCATTTTGCTCTCACCACCTCCACAACCTCGCTGTTCAACCAGCATGATTTTCTTGCTCTGCTTCTCTTACTCTGTGCCTTGGTGCAAGCATCTGTTGCCTCTGTAACCCCCAGTTTAATAATATCCCATTTCAGCTTCTTGTTCATCTCATGCCTTATGCCCTCCAGTTTGTCTTTCAGCATTTCCTGCATCGTCTCAAAATCCACCCCCTGAAGTTTACCACCAGAGTAACCGATTTCTCTGGCTCCCTACACATCGTGATATTAAACCACAACGTTTGGTGATCATTGTTGGATAGCGGGTCCTCTACCTTTATTTCCCTCACTGCCTCCCCACTGGACAATATCAGATTTCAAGTGTTTTTTTGCCTAGCAGGTACAGGTACAGGTTTTCTGGAGCTCTCTCTTGGGTTAAAATTCAGCAGACAATTATATGCTTTAAACTTATGCTTAGCAAAAACTGTCAGGGTCACTGCCGCAGGTGTTTTTGTAGCTTGAATGGCCTGATACATTTCACAAACTATGACGTCAATACTTATTAAACAGTATTTCATTTAAATGAACAACGGTGCAGTTCACTGTAAGTGAAACATCATGCAGGTCTTCACATATCATAATTAAAAAATAACTTTCTTGATTTTTCTCAGACCTTACAAATTAAGTTCAGGAAAGAGACGGTTTTGCTTATGTATAAATGTATAGGCTACTGGTTACATCAGTCATGAAATTTTCTTCTATGCAAGAACTACATAAAAAAAAGTTATATAATAATACATCATGGAGAACCTGTCACACTGGGGAAGTCTTAGAGCAGCCATATTGGTTTGTTAATTTAGGTAAAACAAGAACTTTAAAAGGCAACATTTGCCATATATACATTGTCACGCTTTATAGTGCAGGAAAAGCCTGGGGACAAAACTCATGAAAGCAATATTCTCCAGGTTAGTTTGCATTTTAGGAGTGAGCAAAAGATCCTCATCAGCAGATCTTAGGGGACAATAATATCAAAATTTAAAATACATGAACCAAGCCATCACTTCCTGGTGCCACATTAGACCATAAAAATGTTACCACCTCTAACTCTAAGGTTATAAGACTGAGCAAGTATGTTTTCATAGTTTAAGACAAAGTGGGTACAGATAGATCTAGATCCATGAGGAAATTACCAGTGGGGCAATCTAACTTTCAGTACTGAAAGTTGTAGTGACATACAGTAATCAGATACTATTCCTATAATTTCTTGTGAATTAGTTACAATGAAACCTGATGATGGTTTGAATGCTGAGAAAATTATATAGGGCACTCTATTTTGGCATCCCTGAAAGGAATCAAGCTTTTCCTTTATACTTGGGGTACCAAACTGCATTTAATTTTGTAGGGAAACTTCACTGTTGTATTGAAAGTTTTTCATTTCTAGTTGAATGTTTTCATTTGCTCATTATAACCCCCCTTGTCATTTTGGAAATTAGTCTGCTGCAGAGCTCTAATTAAAAAAAAAACTCAGCTACTCTGACCTAAATCCCCCCGCCTCTATAACACATACGATAGTTTTTCAGGAAAACTGTCTGCAGTCAGGTTTTGTTTCCTCACCCCACTGGAAAATGTCATCATACATGCTGAGCACTGATGTGTGGGTACAAAATAGATCAGCCCATTTTGTCTGAAGTTTAAGTTCCTTTAATGTTTCACTATTTAACCTCCCAGTACCCTTCCCTACAAAGTGTGCATTTTGGACCGAAACCATGCATCTTTATCAAAGATGATCAAATTTTTCTATTGTGTGAGTAGACACCAGTTAAATTTGGAGTGACTGTGATATTAAAATGATAACCAATCCTGTTGGAATGGACAAACCCGATAAAAGATTTCCCCCATGCTTGTGCACTGATCTGTAGGTATCCTGTAACCCAGCAGCATTTAGCATCTAACTTAGGAAGCTGAAATCACAAAATATCTCTTTAGTCTGCAATTCTCAGTTAGCGGATGGAGGACTGAAATTAAAATCCCCCCTAGGATTTTTTTTTGTGAATCTCCTTAAGTAAGTCAATGCAGAGGACCTTATTTTTTTTTTTGGGGGGGGGGGGCATTAACACAAATCAGTCTGTATCTTTCTTAATAATTTGAAACATTCAGTGACAGTACACAGCCAGGATATATGTCTACCAATCCAAAGACTGAGAAGGACAAGTTGTTTAGTAGTACATACGCTCTCAAAAGGAGACCAATTAGAATTGCCTTTCACCTATTATCATTGTGCCTGGCAAGCCTAATGTTGTTTTGATCTGTGTATCTTGTAAGCAGAATGTTTCACCATTGAAGAATTATAAACAAGAAAAGCTGGTTAGCCACTTTTCATAACTTTTAATTTTTTTTGTGTTCAAAGAAACCAAGTAATCAGGGGTCCTAAATATCTGATCAATATGAAGAGGAAGTGAACAAACCGTACGTGACAGATCATAATTTATGTATTCAGCAACTTGCTTTGCCTTTTGCTTTTTATGTTGCTTGCACGCATGTGCAAGAAACATAGTGTCATCATCCGAGTTTTCAGAGGTGTGGCACCCTGTCTTCTAATTCAGTTACTGAGTTTGCAGGCGCGGCCGCAGTTCCTCCAATGACTGCTGCAGCTGTCTATGACAGCAGTCAAAATGCAGTGGCATACAGTTGAAAGGGAGAGCTCCACTTCAGTGAGCAGAGCTCTCCCCCCCACACACACACGCATGCAAGCACGCATAGTGCGTGCTGATGCACTCCCCCCCATGCACACACTGTATGGCCGACGGGGTTCCCAGTCCCCTGCTGGCTCCAGGCCTCTACAAAGTTATTCAGCTGCCATGCTGGGAGCCCACCAGCAATACGGCAAAAATGTTATAGCCAGCGGGGTGCCCAATCCCCGTTGGCTCACCCAGCTGCATGCCCCCCAAAACCTTTCCAGATGCCACGCTGGGCCCACTCCAGCGTGGCAAATCTTGTTTTAGCGAACGGGTGCCCAATCCCCATCAGCTCCAGCCCCCCCAAACAGCCTTTCCAGCTGCCATGCTGGGAGCCCACCTGTGTGGCAAGCGTCCCACGTCATCTTAATTAAAAAACAAAACAAACTGTAAATAAAAATGGTCCCTCACAGTCTCACTGCCCCACCCGCACCCACCCATGCACTCTGCCTCCCCACCCCTCACCCCATACTTACCTCTGGAGCTCTGCGACGATCATCGGTGGACCTGGAACACGCCTGCACTCTTCAAAGAGCGACTGTGAACTGAGGAAATGCCGTAAGCTGTATAATGGAATAAATAGGGTTTTTCAACTTTGTTGCATATCTCAGGCATTTTGTGAATTTTGGGCCCAAATTTTCAACATGTAGTTTTGGGACCCCTCCTCATGAATTCTTGCACTGTCATAGCGTTAATCAGGCCCGAAGGGTGATTTCGCCATCACTGCATGAAATCACCTTTCAGGGCTGATTAACAAAATGACACTGCCAGTGTTCATAAGGTGGGCTCTCAAAAAGCCTATTTTGAAAATTTGGTGAAAAAATTCCTAAAATTGACTGTTTTAGGAGTGTGCGTTGCGCAGTTCTTAAGCACGCTCATAAATTCATGAATTTTCAATATTTTCACTCCAGATTTTCAATGTTGCCATTTTACCACACCTCCTTATGAGCAGTATAGCTGTCATTTTTCACATCCTGCCCAAAATGTGTTTCCACTATGTAAGCGACAATGGTGCAGTTGAAAGGAATCCATGTATTTGACACATTAAGAAAATCACAGTGACACTGTTCAGAGCAGAGGTCTTAAAATGGCTATGTTGAAAATTTGCAGGAAAAATTCCTAAAATTGACTGTTTTAATGAGCCGCAGACAAGCAGTTCCTACGACGCTCGTAAGTTTGTGAATTTTCAATATTTTCACTCCAGATTTCCAACATTGTCATTTTACCACACCTCCTTATGAGCAGTATAGCTGTCATTTTTCACATCTTGCCCAAAACGTGTTTTGGCCCATGTAGTGCACAATGGCGCAGTCGGTGTGTGAAATCAATGTATGGGACACATTAAGAAAATCACAGTGACACTGTTCATGATCAGAGGTCTTAAAATGGCTATGTTGAAAATTTGGTGGAAAAATTCCTAAAAATGACTGTTTTACGAGCATGCGTTTCGCAGTTCCTGCTCACGTTCCTAAGTTTGCAAATTTTCAATATTTTCACTCCAGATTTCCAACATTGCCATTTTACCACACCTCCTTATGAGCAGTACAGCTGTCATTTTTCATATCTTGCCCAAAACGTGTTTTGGCCCATGTAGCGCACAATGGCGCAGTCGGTGTGAGAAATCCATGTATGGGACA
Source organism: Neoceratodus forsteri (assembly GCA_016271365.2). Classification (NCBI taxonomy): domain Eukaryota; kingdom Metazoa; phylum Chordata; order Ceratodontiformes; family Ceratodontidae; genus Neoceratodus; species Neoceratodus forsteri. Next base: position 761,510,257 of record CM057449.1, on the reverse strand, counting down.
CATTAAGAAAATCACAGTGACACTGTTCATGAGCAGAGGTCTTAAAATGGCTATGTTGAAAATTTGGTGAAAAAATTCCTAAAAATGACTGTTTTACGAGCGTGCGTTAAACGTAGTTTGCGAATTTTCAATATTTGCACTCCAATGACTCCGATGACTTCCAAATACCTAAACAGCACATACAAGCAAGCAACATTCGGCATTGACAAGTTCTTGTTTTTTACTGAGACTGGCAACTCAGAAAGAGAATCTTCATGGTTGGAGGATAACTTCTTCAAAGAAGAGGTTGTGGAGGATGCCTTTGATTCCTTGTCATAATCTTTGGTATCTCCCCACTCTCTGACCCTTTGCAGTGCTCCATACCTGTTACCAGTGAGTACAGGAGTAGATTTTCAGAATTTAACTTCAGGCTGTTTGCATCTGTTTCTCTTTTTGTAGGTGACTTAAACAAATTCACTACAATCCAGAGAGGAGGGTGCAATTTGGGTTGTGTCTTTGTGACTGGAGCTTTTATTTCCATTTTAGGATAGTCATGGATTCTTTCATCTGCCATGACTGGTGGTTGTACAGTCCCCTTGTCAGGATGCACCCAGGGGTAGAGGCATGAGGCTGAAATTGATCTGGGTGTTCTTCCATGTTCATTCCCTGTAGGGCAATTTCTGGATAAGATGAATTCTCCACCAGAGTAAATGGCATGGGAGCAGGGGATGGGTTAGCAGATGCAAAGGATATCACCTTAGTCTGGAATGTGAGTGTATTCTGAGAATTTCTAGCTGCATTTTTTTGTTGAGCCTAGGCAACCAAACATTCCTATGGAAGACCATCAAAAGGGCCTATCTTGTGCCTCACCTTTGGTGAAGCCAATACTGTATGTCAGTCACAATTACCTCTTCATTTTAAAATATTATGGTCACCATTTGTGCAGCAGGTTTAGTGAAAAGTACAACCACAAAAGGTGACCATAATGGAGTGTCCATTAAGAGGTGAGGTCAGGAGAGGAGTGAGATTATTTATAGTGGGCCCATGTGAGGTCTCAAGACTTGTACAGATCAAAGATTTCTGTAGTAATCCAGGGGTGGCGGGAATTTTTTACCCTAGATTTCCTGAGGGGGCATGCTTGTCGCAGATGGAGGGGAATTCAGAGAGGAAGAGTGCAAGAGCCACATCAATATCAGCGGCAGAGAAGATGACTGACCAGTTTGTTGTAGTGCGGTCACTCAGTAGGGCATTTATGATGTTTAGCAACTAGAAAGACCTGGACCTGATGAATTTTGGTTAAGAGGGGGACACAGGATTTTTCTGATGCAGAACATCATTCAGTGATCACTAAATGCATCTGGCAAAATACCTGCAGCAACAGTGCGGTAGGGGTGGAAGGTTAGAACCCAGTCCAAAAAGGTACAGTTGGTAGAGTGGAGATTGGACCAGGTGGGTTCTGAAGTAACCTGGGACAAAAATTAAGAGACCCAGTCATGTGAATGGTAGATTTGGAGTATGGGGAGAGCCAGTTTACATTGAAATCCACAAGGAAGATGAGTTTACCTATGGACAAATGAGCCAGGGATGAATATGAGATCTTAGGAGAGGCATTGAAAACCCCGATGAATATAGGTACAGAGGAAGGGAATGAGAGCCTAACTTGGAAAAATTCATGGCAGGGTATGTCCTCCCTGATGACCATAGTACATTGGAGGTGTGGTGGACATAGGTGCCAAAACCTCCTACACGTTTCTCCCTGTCCTGCCTGAAAAGATGGTAAACAGGAAGGGATGGGCTAGATGGTCTAGAGTCAAGAGTTCTGGAAGAGAGTAATGACTCAGAGATACAGAGGACAGCGGGAGAGTGTAACCGAACCCAGACAGAGAGGAGTTTGAGTTGAGGTAGAAGGCTGCTAGCATTTAGATGGAAGACGCTTAAACCCTTGGCAGTAATGGACGGAGGGAGAGACCAGGGTTAGGTACCATGTTGTCAGATAGGAGGAGGAGCAGGAAAATGAGGAGAAGGCTAGAGTGGGGCTTTCTACCATTGGAGCAAGTTGGAGAGCAAGCAGAGGAGGGGTGGTTAGGGGAAGGAAGTGCATGGTGGCAGAATTCAAGGTTGAGGGAAAGGGATGGTAGGAGACCAGGGTGGATAGGGACAGAGGTGGGGAGTAGGGTAGGGAAAGAAGGGGCAGGTGTAGGTGGTAAGGGAAGAGAGGATAGTTAGAGTTGGATGGGGAGGTGGAGGTGATAGGAGGAGGAGGAGGGGGAATGGAGCAGGTACAGGAGTGCAAGGAACATTGCAGTCAGTAGGAAGGAGGCAAGAGCAAAATGGCAATCAGTAACCACAGTAGTCAAACAGTACACAATAGCAAGCAAATAATAGCTAGGCAGATGAGTAATTACTGTAGTTGTGCTAGACAAGTAATCAGCAGCAATTTTTAACACCTGGTAAAAGACATGGGCTGTAACTACAAAATAGTAAAGCAGCAAGCAGGTGAGAGCTCCAACACAAATGTACTCTACAGATTACTGAATAGCCAAACAAGCACAATCAGGTTGGAGAGAGCATAAACAGATAAACTTAACAGGTAAATTACAGTGTGTTATCTTTAAATTGAAAATAATAATAGACAAAATGTAGAGTGTGGATGTACCCAAATACAATTTTTCTAGGACTCAGCAAATCAGTGGCTAATTGGACTAGAGACAGAAAACTACATGAAGGGGACTGAGTAGCAGGCTAGCAAGAAGCAAACAATAACACTAGAGATGTGGCAATGAAGGTTCTTATACACAAAACTAGCTAACCAGGAAGCATGACAGGTTAATAAAAGATAGGTACTTTAAAATGGTATGCAAGACTTGTAGTGCAGTAGTACGGGAGGCAGGAGGCCACAGTCGTAAATGCTGCAGGGGGGAAGGTCAGCTCAGGTCTGCAGGAAGGAAGTCATTTTAAATTCTCCAGGCAGGACGGTCAGCTCACCCACTTCTACACCATCCACACCAGTCCAGCACCACCAGGATCTGCCATTTTGGGAACAGATGGCCGCAACCTCTACCAAAGAGTAGAGGATTTCTCCGGGATCATGATCAGCATTCCGGCATCAATAAAACAGGTCCATTTAATCCAACACACAGGAGGGACTTGGCAACAAGCAGCTGTCACAGGTTAATATGTAATCCCTGGTCAAAAATATGAATAAATTATAAATAAATTTGGGAATTAATATTTGGGTCATGCCTGCCCCACCTACAGTGCACACTCATTTTTAAAACTATGCGTATCTGCAAATTGCCTGTTCTTACCATCTACACATTAACTGTTTTTTTTTATTTATTTTTTTTATTATCCACATAAACTTGCAACCCAGAACGTGTGAAACTGAATGTACTGAGTTATGCTTCAGGGGCAATAAGAATTAATTGTCATGAATAAGAAAGTCTACGTATGTAACTTGTGAAATCACTCTCAGTGCAGGTACAAACATCACTATGTAAACTATTCTGGATAAAAGAAGGACCTTTAAATTTCCTTTCTTGTTCTTGTGTAAAGTTAGCAAAGTACAGTATCTAACATGTTTTACAAGGCTGTGAAGTGCTAGCTTTAATCACTGAATAATAGAACAAAGCTAAGCAAACAGGCTGATTAGATTAGCATATAGCACCATTTATGAAAGGAGGAAGAGAAATAGGTGGGATGTCTGATTTATCTCTAAAGCTGGACTATTAAATGATTCTGTTGCCACATACATTTGTTTTACTCTTTTGAACTCTTTTTCATTTTTTAATGAAGGTCACCTTGAATTATTTAAAAATTCAAGTACATACTGACTGAAAGACATGGGGTTGACTGTTTCACAAGCAAATCCAATTTTCAGGGCAAGTCAACATATGCTTTTTAGAAAAAAGTATTTAAATGGTTTAAATTCATTTTTTTATTTCAAGAAATGCATCAAAGTAAATGATTAAGGGCACATAATTAGAGATGACTGAGCTGACGGGCTTTTAAATCCAAGCTCCTATAAAGTTTGAAGGTTTTATTTATTTATTTATTTATTTGTTCTAGGATTACAAATACCTTTGAGCCGAGGCTCTTTTACAAAGGTTCCACGTCATTGGTACAATTGAGACAATCATAAGCAAAGATAACAGTTTATAAAATAAAAAAAAAAAAAACACATAGATCTTAGATTAAAAAAGAACAATAAGGTGAAACTTTGGGGAGGGGAAAGGGAAAGGAGGAGGGTGAAATCAGGGAGACTAAGTGGATGGGAGAAAAGGGGAGGTAGGTTGGGCGGGACAGAGAGAGGAGAGGTGGAAGCCAGATAAGAATAGAGGTAGTGCAGCAGGGTGGCATTTGTCATGGGCCAGCAGGGGAGGTGAAGATGGGGTGGGGGGGGTGCTGGCAAAGTGCAGGAGTAGATGTGGTGGATCCAAAAGGGCATCTTCAGCTATGGAACCAAAAGACATGTTTAGCCACAACAGTCACAGAGGTTGGAGTGTTAGGCGGAGATGAGTCTTAAAAGTGCTGAGCGATAGTGAGGATAAGATGTCATTGGGAAGATCGTTGTACCAACTAGTGGCCCGGTAAGCAAAGGATCTTTGGCCTTGTGTTGTGCGGCAATGCAGGATTTGCAGAAGCTGAGGTTTCGATCCCCTGGTATGTCGGGTGTGGATTCTTGGTTGTATGAGGGCACAGACTGGGGGCAAGGCCCAGCAAGATTTTCTTAGTAGTAATACAAGTTTGGTGTTTTATTTGATTGGCAAGATTCAACCATCCAGTTTGAGAATAGAGGTCACAGGTGTGCTGCTAGGCGTTGGGAGCCAGTGACAAGTCGACAGGCCTTGTTGAGGGCGTGGATACACGCTTGAGTGCGTGGTTATAGCAGAGCCAAATGATAATGCCTACAATCAGTGATGGATATGATGGAGCTCTGGACAGTGACAGCGAGGGCTTCAGGTGTCAGGTGTTTCCTATGACAGAATAGCAGGCTTAGCCGGGAGTTAGCGGCTTTGGCGACATGGTCGATGTGGGCAGTGTAGGAGAGGTGAGGGTCAAGGTTGATCCCGAGGTATTTAAAGTTTTTGACCTGTTCCAGTGTGGCACCTTGTCTGGTGATAACGGAGAGTTGGAAGTGCTTGTATTTATTATGGGAGCTGCTGAAGATCATGGTCTTTGTTTTTTTTTTTTTATTAAGCATCAGTTTGTGCTTTGTGAGCCAATTCTCAACTGAGGAGAAGCCGAGTTGGAGATTTTCTTGCAATTTCTTCGGGTCCTGGTGTGTGGCAAGGATTACTGCATCATCGGCATACAGGGTGATATGTTCAGTGCAGGAGTCCGGTAGGGTGTTAAGGAACAGGCTGAAGAGTAGGGGGCCCAGTATTGAACCCTGGGGGACTCCAGAGAGGACAGGTTTGGAATCAGAGTGCACATCTCCAATTTTTACATTCTGGGAGCAGTTTTCAAGATAGCTTTTGAACCAAGAGATTGAATCATTGGAGAGACAAACATTTTTTAGTTGGCTCAGCAGGAGGGAGTGGTGGACAGTATCGAAGGCTTTGGTCAGGTCGATGAAAATAGCACCAGTTAGTTGTCCATTGCCGAGGGAGCTGTGAATGGAGCTGGTGAATTCGAGTAAGGCAGAGGATGTACTATGACCTTTTCTAAAGCCATGTTGCTGTTTACAGAGAATATTATAATTGTCCAGATGCTCGGTAAGTTGGTCCGCTACTATACGCTCCAGTGCCTTCTGATAGGGGAGGCAGAATGGAGATAGGGGAAGTTCACATGGTCAGCCTTATCACCACTTTTGTGAATCGGGTAACAGTGGCCATTTTCCATTTGTCTGGGAATTGGCTAGAGGAAGAGAGAGATTAAAGATCTTGGTGAGGCCCAAGTACCTCGTCAAGCGTTAGGGCCAGTAGCTTGAGGTCAAGTGTGTCATTGCTTGTTCTAGATTTGCTGATGGCTTTGGCAATGTAGTTTCGGACTTGATGTTTCTTTAGTGCTTTAAAGTAGAAAGGTGAGTGACAGGCGTTGGTGGAGGAGTTGTGGGGGATGGGAGTTGACACATCTTGGAAGAAGTCGGAGGGGAGAACACTGCTAGGGTCAGTGAAAGCAATGTTAAAAGTGTTCGCAATAGTTTTAGAGTCAAGTGTAGTGTGCCCATTTATGTGGAGTATGTTCGGTGAAGATTTTGACTGCTTCCCAGTGACATCTTTAATTTTTTTCCAGAAATCCCTCCCATTTCCCCAGGAGTTAGTGAGGGCATTTTTATAGTAGTCAGATTTCTGTTGCCGAATGGATTTGGTGCAGTCGTTCTGTGCCCGTTTATAATTCTGGATGTCGAGTTGCTTACCGGAGTTTCTAGCCAGTTCCCAGAGGTGGTCCCTGGATTTAAGTTTTTTTAGGAGGTCTCCTGACAGCCAAGGGTTACTGAGTGATATAACTTTACACTTTTTGAGGGGGGTAAATTTATTACAGGCTTCATTGAAAATGTGAATAAATTGCTCCAGTGCAGTATTAGTATCTGTTGCCTTGAAGATGGGGAACCAGTCCTGCAGACTGAGGTGCGATTTGAGATGGGGTAGCTGACCACGTGGTAGGACTCTGCTGGTGATGATTTTTGGAGGGGGCTTATAGAATTTGTTTGACCAGGTACAGCTGATGGGAGAGTGGTCACTGAGTGAGTCAGGGAGGACTGAGGTTTTCGTGATCCGAGAGGGGTGGTTGGTTAGGATCCAGTCAAGTAGGGTGCAGGTCCCAGTTCTGTAGTTCTTTCTGGTTGCATAGTCAACCATTTGAGTCAGGTTAGCTGATATAAAGGAGTCCTTAAATGACCCACCTTTAGCTGAGAGCCAGTTAATGTTAAAGTCACCAAGAAGGATGATTTCGGAGTCCGAGGGATGGGATTTGACAAAGTCAAGGACAGCGGTTAGACCAGGTCCCTGTTCCTTAGGAGGTATGTAAACAGTGACAACTGTGAGGGCCTTATTGTGGGTGCCTAATAGGAGTCTGATGGGAAGAATCTGAGCAGGTGTTGCTGGAAGATTGGAATCAATGGGGCATCCTCGGAAAGTGTCTTTCTCATATAAGGCACACCCTCCACCTCTTTTGGACTTACGATCAACCCGGAAGACATTGTAGCCAGGAAGGGTGATTGCCTGGTCAGGAATCTTTGGGGTGAGCCAAGTTTCAACTACTGACAGAATAACCGGGTTGTGTTGGGTGGTAAAGGCTTGTAGTGCATCAAGCTTAGGAAGTAAACTGCAGATGTTCAGGCACATGATTGAGAGAGTGCCTGTTGGTTTGTTTTGGTTGGAGGTGTTTGGTCCTGGGTTAGGGTGAACAGTCCCTAATAGCAGCAGGAGGAGGAGCACAAGTTTCAGGATGCATAGGTGGAGTTCAGTCAGAGAGAGGTTGCATTTCTTTTTTGAACAGTAGTAATAGTCAAATTAACCAGCCTGGGAGTGGGACCCAGGGTGGTAGCCTGGTAAAACATTGGCTGGACAACAGGACACAGAAGGTAATTGTAAATGGAGTCCACTCTGAAGAAAGGGGGGTTACTAGTGGGGTACCGCAGGGTTCAGTATTGGGTCCAGTCCTTTTTAATGTCTCTGCAGAGGGACTGGAAGGAAAAGTATGCCTTTTTGCAGATGACACAAAGATCTGCAACAGGGTTGATAAACAAGGAGGCATGGAAAGGATGAAAAGGGACTTGGCAAGGTTGGAGGAATGGTCAGAAGTATGGCAGCTAGGATTCAATGCAAAGAAGTGCAAAATAATGCACCTGGGAAACAAGAACCCAGGGAAGAATAACAATGGGTGGGAGGTAGTAACAACAACAAAACAGGAAAGGGACCTGGGGGTAATCATATCAGATGACCTTAAGGTTAGTAAGCAATGTGAGAAGGCAGTAGGAGGGCTGGGGCATACTGGGATGTATAGGGAGAGGCATCATCAGCAGAAAACAGGAAGTTGTTATCCCTCTGTACAGACAGTTGGTGAGACCCCATCTGGAGTACTGTGTCCAGTTCTGGAGACCCCATCTCTGCAAGGACATAGACAGGATAGAGGCAGTCCAGAGGAGGGCAACTAAAATGGTGCAGAGTCTTCAAGAGAAGCCATATGAGGAGAGACTAAAGGAGCTTAATATGTATACCCTTGAGGAAAGAAGGGAGAGGGGGGACATGATAGAAACTTTTAAGTACCTCAGTGGAATCAACAAAGTCCAAGAGGGTAGCATCTTTCAGAAAAAGAGACTTGCAAGAACAAGGGGACATAATTTAAAGATAGAAGGAGGGCAGTTCAGGGGCAATGTGAGGAAGTATTATTTCACAGAGAGGGTAGTGGATGCATGGAACAGCCTTCCTGAGGAGGCTGTGGGGTCTAAAACTGTGGGAGAATTCAAGAATGCATGGGGACAGACATAAGGCAATTCTTGTGGGGGGGTAGGAAGAAATAGGCTGTTGGTTAACTAGGATCTGCGGCCTATGCTGTAGGTAGGGAAATGGGCAGACTAGATGGGCCTAGTGGTCCTTATCTGCCGTCAAAGTCTATGTTTCTATGTTTCTATGTATGCCAGGTGGTAATGTCGAAAATGCAACATTGGAATAGTTGTATATAATGTGGCTAGATGTGCCCAAGGCTCACACAGGAGCAGGGACAGATCAATTTCGGTGGTGTGCCTCCAGGGAGGAGGATTTGCCTCATTGTCAAATGATGTAAAATAATCAAATCCATAGGAAATGACCAGTAAACTGTTTGATCTACGGTAACAGGAAAAAAGGATGTGTTAAATTCCTGGAACACTGGCCTGGGATATATGCAGGAAGTTAAAACCCTTTGTCAGTGTCTTCCCTTTGTTTAAATAGTTGTGAATGGTTCTCGAAGACATGCAGTTCCCTTTAGCAACAAGGTAGATGGAAATGTGGATTCAGTTTGCACTCCCCAGGTCAGAGCTTGTAGAATTTCTTAGCTGTACTTACTTTGATTGTGATGGCTTCCAAAAAAGTTGATTTACAATGAGAATCCTAATATCTGCTGGTGATGTTTTCCAGTTTCTTAGTCCAGGAAACTTTCATAGATCTCATATCCAAGAATGGTCTAGTTCCTCCAAGCCAAAGCACATGAAAATCCACAAAACTAAACTATTGACAGAGACAAACACAAACACCCAGCCACACAGCCCAAGTAGGCTGATCTCAATGTGTGTTCATCTCAGTCTATTCTTGAAGTCCTGGATGCAGCTTTGTCTCATAATCAAGGGCATTTTTTTTTTCAATTTTTAGTGGAAAACCAGGTAAAATTCTAGAATTTGAGCTGTCTAAACACCAGTAAAAACAATGATTTCATGAAATTTGGCATTTTATACCAAATCAATATATCTACAAAACTTGCATTTTTCTTATAATTGCTTCCTGTACTTTTCAGTTTGCTTTATTTAATGCTCTGAATATTAAGCCTTCTAATTTTCTCGTTATTTAGACACATACTAGAAAAAGACAGCAGAATCCCAGTAAAATCAGGAAACTCTAAAGACAATCACCAGTGTAATTTCCAGAATTTGAAGTCTTGAAAATGGAATTTAGTTGTTTTAATCACCGTAAAACAGTGGCCTTGCTGATAATTCACTAACATTCTCTATAGATTAAATTGTTCTTCTATGTATGTGTGACAGGCTCCTCAGATTGTAGTAGGACACAGTAACAGAGTATTCATTATCCACCCACCCTCAGAAACACAAAGGCACTTTTTGCACACAAAGGACATTCAACCATGAGTCTCAAGTAAGCATTTCCTAGACTGGCATCATTTTCCCTCTCCCCTGTTCCTCAGTAACAACCCAGACACAAAACCTGGGCTAAAATGTCTGCAACCATGTGTTTATTGACTACATCACCTAAGAAATAGTTCCTTTAAGCATGATGTGTGCTGCTGAAGGATCTGTGATCTGCTCATCTGGTGCCAGTTTGGGTTCCCATCCAGGAAAGATGGGGCAGGGCACCTTCCCCTAGCTGACCCTGCCCCTTCTACTCCACTTCAGAGGACCTTTGCCTCCCTGGGGAGGGCCTCCTTTTGGCAGAGGAAAAGGTTGCCTGACTGGGCCGTATCCTTTCCCTCTTGGTCCTACCCAAAGGGAGGGGCACTGCAGACCCTTCCAAGAGTGATTCCCATGGCTTCCAACTCACCTTGTTGACCACAGGGGACCTGTCTGCAGTGGGAGCCAGGTTCACCCCTTACCTTCTTCTATGCAGTGCACTTATCATCCCTGCCCGGAGAAGCACTTCAACCACCAGCTACAAGCGCTCTCTGTATGCCCCTGCTGTGGTGTAAACCCCCACCCATCCCTGCCCGGAGAAGCCACTTCAGCCTCCAGCTACAAGCAAGCACTCCCTGCAAGTCCCTGCTGTGGTGTAAACCCCCACCCATCCCTGCACCCGAGAAGCCACTTCAGCCGACAGCCACAAGGTTCACCCACCACCTGCCACCATGCCATGTGACATACTATAGACCTGGAGTGCTCCTCATTTTGAATTTGGTGCCTTTTCTTAGAATTTTAAAGTTGTTTTATTCAGCCTGCTCTCGGAAATTCAGAATTAAATTAGGGCAAATTTTTTTCTGATGAATTAATTCTGTTTTTACTGCCCTAATTAGTTTGACAGTGATTTTATGATTTTTGTCTGATTTTCACTAGTTGTAATCTTTTATTGCACTGCTCTCTAGCTCTTCAGCCCCTCTGAGAACAAACAACAGCTTATATTGCTCTGCTCCCTATCTCTTCAGCCCCCTCCAGAAAAAAAACAACTCTCCCTAATCCACTAATTTTACTTCACTTTCTCCCTTTCTCCCTGCTGTGCCCAGCACCATTTAGTAGGGATTTTTTTTCCTCCTTTTCCTTTCTCTCATTATACTGTAACTGTTTCCCCCCTCTCCCTAGTTAGCCCTGTGTGAGTCATGCATTTATTAGTGGGCTTGCTCACTAACCTGTCCTCTTTTCTTTTATGTCTTCCATAGCACTCTCTGCAAGCCCCTGCTGTGGTCTAAACCCCCACCCATCCCTGTCTGGAGAAGCCACTTCAGCTGCCAGCTACAAGGTACACCCACCACCTACCACCACGCCACATACCGGACACTTTCCAATTCCACTTTGTGGTGACTTCCCGCCCACCCAATCTGAACACTTACTTATATAGCTGTACTGATGCCCTCCTATTGACTGATTGCTATTTTTTTATCTTCCCAATTTGCAATTGGTTTGTTATACTCACCAGACACTAGGGGACTGTCTCAGCCAGCCATCCCAACTGACTTAGATTAGATACCAATAAACGCACACCAGCTGTAGTTACCTGGTGAAATGTTCACTCTCATTCTTCTTCTTAAGTACCAATAAACACACACCAGCTGTAGTTAACTGGAGAAACTTTAACTCTCATGCTCCTTTCCAACTGCCTACTGCTCCTTGGTCATTCATCCTGCCCAGTATTTTGTATCTTCTCAATAACCTGCTATTAGCATCATAGGTCTGGATGTTACACATTTGCATTAACTGCACAATGATGCACTGAAACCTTTTGTTTTGATGTCTCTCATTCATATACCCCAGACTGTCAGTAATTCTAATTTGCACCCCTACTCTGGAGTCTTTTAATGTAATACCTTCAGTTCATGTTCCCTTGACTAGTTTGCAACCTTCCCATTTAGAAATGATTGCACCCTTGCATTTTCTCCCTTTAATCCTCCTCCACCTTTTAGCCTTTTTACCTAGCTATTCCATCCCCTCTCTGACTCTAAGCATACTTCCAATTGGAACTCCACAGTTTGAGAGTGTCCATTTCCTGCTCGACTCTGTATGCTTGGATCTCACAGGAACTGTCAACTCTGGGATCCCAAAGACTGCCATTCACCCACTTACCCCCAGTTTAGTCAGAGACCTTACTTACTCTCCTTTAGCTCTGCACACAACACTGCTGCCTCATACTGTTCTACCACTACCTATCGACCAAATATATCAGACACGTGGACACTGATACGCTTCAGTGACTGCAAAAACAGGAGGCTAACCCATCTGATTTTTCTACTGCTCCTCCTCTCTGGCTCCAATCACTCCAAACAAGGGCTAGGACCTGCTGATCTTACCCCATCCCCCCAGCTGGCCATGACAAGAAATGTATCAGCATTGCCCACCTCAACATTCAATGTCTCCTAGCTAAGAAAACTCCCTTCGAAGCCTGGGTTGAATATCACAATTTTGACATCATCACCCTCTCAGAGACTTGGCTAACCCCCAAAATATCCTCTAATGAAATCATGCTCAGAGGCTACTGTATTCTCTAGTTAGAAATAGACAGAAAAAAGAGGAGGTGGCTGCCTATTCTTTATATCAGAGAGGCTCTCGTACACCAAACTAAACCTGGGATCTGAAACATCCGAGCTCGAATCCCTCTCCATAAATCCAATCATAAGAAAAAAACAAAATTTTAGCTATCATATTTGTCTGTCTACCCCCAGAACACCTTTTGCGAAGCTTGAATCCCTCCTCTCTAACAAGTCTCCCTTCCCAAGTAAAAGGAAATGGATCATATTAGGGGATTTTAGTCAAAACTGGGACAGCAGCCAGAGTGACTGCGCCAAAGAACATATTGCAAGCATCGGGCTGCACCAAATAATATCCACCCCCACTAGAATAAATTATAAAATGGGAAACAGTTCTACCATTGACTGAATCATAGCTTACATTCCCAACAGAGTGACAACCTTGGGTGTTCTCCTTGACTCCATTAGTGACCACCGTGCTGTTTTCTGTTGCTGGTCAGCCAGAGCCCCTAAATCTGCTCCTAACTACATCTTCACTTGACAATTAAGAAAAGTAAACATGGAAGAACTCTCTCATGCATTCAAATCAGCTGACTGGTAATTCACGTCAGTAATAAAAAACATAGACCTCACCCTAGATGATTTCACCAACACATTTAATGGCATATGTGACTCCCACAAACCCTTAAAGAAGATTAGAGTCCATAGGTGATCTAGCGAGTGGCTCACACTAGACCTACTCAAACTTATGTGTATTAGAGACAAGGAGTGGGCTAGGTACAGGAAATCTCCCTCCCACAGTCTCCTCCAAGAGTATAAAACACTCAGCAACAGATGCAAGTCAGTTGTTCATGCTGCAAAACTCAACCACCTCAAGAACAGCCAACTATACAACAGAGCAAATTTCAAAGTCTGGGGAACTCTCTTTTGGGTAAAGACAAAAAGTGTGAGCAGATTACATTTCTGGCAGAAGGGAAATTAACAAATGACCCAACATCTATAGCCAACTTGTTTAATACCTTTTTTGAGGACCTTGACAAGCACAAGACCCGCTCTCCTCAGTCGCTCCCAAGCAGCCTCTTCAACCCACCACTTCCCCAAAAGTGTCCTACCCCACTTCATATTTTAAAGCTCTCTCGTCCACTGGTACTATAAAACTTATAAGAAAACACAACCCTAGACCAAACACTGGACCAGATGGTCTTGATTATTGCATCCAAAAACTAAAAAAAAAGGAAATTGCCACCCCTATCACAAATATTCTGAATTTCTCCCTCTGTTTCGGTACCTTCCCCATAGCCTGGAAAACTGCTTCCATCAGGACACTGCACAAAGCTGGTTCTAAACAAGAAGTAAGCAATTACAGTCTCATCTCACTCCCCCCCCCCAAAATCATGGAAAAAATAGTTTATTCACAAAATCACAGAGCACTTAAACAAATACCACATCCTAACCGATTCTCAACATCGTTTTAGGGCTAAACACAATACAGAAATTGCTCTTGTTGGGTTAACACAGGACATTTACAAGGCCATGAATGACAGTCTTTACACAGGTGCTGGTCTTCATGGACCTTACCAAGGCTTTTGATTTGGTGGACCACAGCCTAGTAGAAACTATTCTTGCCCTCATCAATTTCTCTTCAAATGCAGTCAACTGCTTTGGTAACTATCTACCCTCGAGGTACCACAAAACAGTTATTGAGGGTCATCCTTCCTCTGAATGCCTTATTAAGTATAGAGAGCCACAAGGGTCTATACTTGGGCCCCTCCTTTTTTCTGTGTTTATTAACAACATATCTTCTGTCTGTTCACATATTATCATCATTCTATATGTGGATGATGCCTTATTCTGTAAGGATGCTAACTCTTCTCTCCAAACTTCAGAGTTCTACAGCCACCACTCCTCGTTCACTGCTCAGGGAATGGTTCTGAACTCCCAAAAAACTAAATGTATGGCATTCGCTGGCACACATAAACCATTTAATTTCCATTTCACTCTCCTAGATAATGATGGCATGGTCATTGAGCTGGTTCGAGAATTTAAATACATTTGCTTAACACTGGACGAGCACCTCTCCTTCTGCCCACACATTACACAATTAATAAACAAAATTCACCAGAGACTTGGGCTCCTCTACAGGATCAGGCAATTCCTCATCCCTGAATCTAGAAGTAGACTGGCTTCCAGCTTACTCCTACCTCTCCTAGGCTATGGATCCATCATCTACTCACCACAAAGTAATTCCATCAAGTTCAATAAACTCAAAATGACTTACAAAAACATTATCAGATTTGTGATTGGGCTCCCCCATCCTACCCACAGCTGTGCTCTCTACTAGACAGTACATTGGTTCTCCCTAGAGGACAGGTTCACTTGGAAGGCTACCACGTTTCTCTACAAAATCCCCCACAACCACCTACCACACAGTGTCTCCTATCTTTTCAAGAAGGCTTGCCCCACTCAGCTCACTAAAAGCGCTATCTCATCCCCTTTTTGGGCCTTTTAGTGCAACACCTCTTTGGAGCAGAGATCTCTTACCTACAGAGGTCTCAAGCTTTTTAATACCCTTCCTCCTAACCTTGTTGGCAGCCCCTCACTCAGTTCTTTTAAGGTTAAACTAAAGGAAAACCTGCTCAATAAACCCACCTGCAACTGTCCTAGGTAGTGTATCATAGTTTCTTTACTACTGCCAGGGTCAAACCTAAAGGGCATCTGCACAAATAATGCCTACAAATTTTGCTAGCTTTTTCCTTTTTTCTCTAATAACCATATTTTATCTAATCCTGTCCACCTGACTGTTTCCTTGCCCCCTTCCCTTCTAAGCATTCATTGGATTACTTCCCCACCCCTTCCTATCAGTTGTGTAAATTTGTACATATTATTTAGTCTTGCTGTTAATATTGTGGTTGCTGTGCATAAACCATTTTTTTCTTTTCCCCGCATTGTATGAAATTGTTGCTCATTGCACATGATTCATCCTGTGCTTGTGCCTAATTGTCCTGCTTCATACATTTGTCCCACATTGTATATTTATAACTTGTGTTTGTTACAAATTGTATATATCACCCTCTGTTACAATTGGACAACTGGACACTTGTGTAAATGGACAATTTGCCCACATGCCTTTCCAGTAAAAAATAAAAATAAAAATGAAATGAAATAAAATGAAATATCAGAGACATTCTTGCTGCTGCACATTTAATGGCTGTGACAAACACGCATTACCCCCTGGTGTCCTTGGGAGGAGGCAAAAGCCCTGGGAAACCCCTTAGTGGCCAATTTGGGTAAAACCAGGAAAATTCCTCCCTGACCCCTAATGTGATTCCTCTTACATAGGCCAAGTCTTCCTACATTACACTACATTACCCCTGTGCCTGCCCTGCTTTTGTGAAGATAGGAGGGTGGGAACCATCTGATGAGAGCAGAAAGAGGGATATCACGGGCCTCAGTTGCCCTTTATTTCTTTTTTCTTCCATCTGAACTGCCTCCCAACCACTAGGTGGTCCTAACCTCTTGACCCCACCCCTGAGCAAGTCTATTTCCCCCTTCTGTCACCCACAAAAGAGGAGGTGGGGTCAGGTTCTCCTGTTAGTCTCCCAATGGAGGTGTTACTTTCTCTAAGGTGGGGGCTGCCCAAGGAGAGTATCCAACAGCCAAGACCTCCTGCTACTGCAGTCCTTGGCAATGCTGTTCATTGAGTAGTCATGCTCCATCTTGTATCTCCCCTGCTCCCCAATAACAACCTGGATTCAAAACCTGGAATAAGATAGTTACATCAATGTGTTTATTGACCAGATCACCTATGTTATAGCTTCTTAGGTGTAAAATGTGTAGCTGGACAGTTTCTGACCTGCCCAACCAACACCAGAATGAGCACCAATTAAGCACAGGAAGGTCAGAGTCACCTCCTCTTGCTGACTCTGCTCCTTCCATTGCACCCCAGAAGACCTCAGCCTCCCTGGGTTGGTCTTCTCTTGGCAGAGGGAAGGGTTGCCCAACTGTTCGGTGTCCTCTACCATTCAGTCTTATCCAAAGGGGGTGCCACGGACCCATCTTGTCTGACAGTGAGTCACATGGTTTCCAACCCCACTTACTGACCACAGGTGACCAGTCCATACTTGTAGCCAGACCCCCCTGCCCCTTCTTCTAGATATCACATTGATCAGAGAGCCTCTTGTCACCATAGGATAGACCCTCACATTTGTTTCCTCCCAGGCACATTACATAAACTACTATGCCACTACTTTCTGCAAGTTCATGCAGTACCTCTGGTTATATGCTGTTGTTATTCTCTCTGTGTAGCTCAAGAATGGAAGTGGTATCATGTCTTAAAATCCCCTCTTTGAGTCAATAAATGCCCCCATTCCATGATTACTACATCTTCTCACTTTCTCTAGCGCCATCAGTTTCCAGGCATACTGTCAGTGTCCCCACTGAGTAAATGTGTAGCATCATAAGTCCCATTAATGGCCTCCATCACCTAACAGTAATTCTAATTTGGACTTCATCTGCCTCAGCAAGTCCAGGGACTTGCCTAGTCCCAGGGTGTTGCCTCTCCTGTGAATAACCAACAAGTCCTTTCAGCTGCTAGGAATCCATTGGTCCTATTACATGCCACTCAAGCACATTCATACTACACTATCTGCACCTCTTTATGTGCAAAATGGAGGCTGGATCCAACAGGGGTCATCTTGGTATATTCTGCTGCCCAAGGGATGTAGAAATGCCTTCATATTCAGATGGTGCATGTTGCTCACTGGGACCCTGCAGGCATACCAAAAGAGAAAACAATTGCATTGTAAGAAATGTGGGTGGATGTACAGTTATAAGCCTGAGACTTCAGCCTACCTATCATTTGAATCTGACTGTCTGTAAGCTTCTGCACCCTGGCTGTCAGAGTGCTAGTAATCCAAAAAGAGTGTATGCCAAATTCCCCTGATTGAAACCCTAGCACCTCCAAGCACCACTGTAATGTGCAGCAACAATATTACTGGGTCAGTGGGCTCCCATCCTTATGCCTAAAAAAGACATCCCTTGGGCCACACCCTTAACTAAGAATATTCTTCCACCTTCTACCACACATCCCAAGCAACCTATCCTGTCACCAAGTGAACCACCAAGGTTGGTGAATTACACACCAGCACCACACAGACCCAACTGGTTTGTCTTAAAAGACATCAGTCCTATGAAATTCCCTCCCCATGGATTACTACATCACCCTTAGACAGCCATCATTTTCTCCCAGGTGTCTGCCAAATGTTTTTGAAAAATTTCAGTTGTGTAATGTTCTTCACAAACTCTGTTTCCCCCATGACTTGAACTGTTCAGCCATGCACCTGGCAACCACAGGGTAGGCCCTGAACCCATTTTCCCATGATGTGTCTGTATACAGCTCCAGTTCAATTTTGCTCACCTCTGTCAGTGATACCAACACTCAATTGCAATGATAAAGGGAAGTATACCAGAGCTCCAGTTCTTGTACATGCTGCCTGTCACATGGATCCTATAATGTTGATGCTTGTTGCCAGAGCCCATGTTCACCAATCTATGCACCAGGGTCCTCCACATCAGAATGGCCCTGCATGCAAATTAGAGGTGACAGACTAGGCACTGCAGGTCCAGTAGGGTTTTTTTGTCTTTCTTGGTTTTGACCCTCAGATCCCACAGTGTGTGAACCTTTTCTTCCCAGGAGCTAGCACACCAACTGCTTAGAGTCAGTTTCTATGCTAAGAAGGACAAAACTTGCTGAACTGTCTCAGTGTTGTCCTTTCCCAATGTGAATCTGAGTTCACCATATATAGTCCTGAACCCCTCCAACAGCCATACACATGTATCTGTGCCCTGGGGACCCAAAAACAAGAAGTCATCTAAGAATTAAATAGCCATCTCTGCCCCTGCTAATTTGATGACAGCCCAATGAAGGAATACACTGAAGGCCTCGGAGACAACACATGCAACTGAGCAACTTGTTGGCATGCACATGTTTACATAGTACTATACTGGCCATCAGACATCAGCCCCAGCAGATCCCAATCTGCTTTGTGAACTGGAAACAGCCTGATGGTGAACTTGATGTCCAGTTTCACAAACAGGGCACCCATTCTGCACCCAAGATGACTTCTAAACATAGAAACATAGAAACATAGACTTTGACGGCAGATAAGGACCACTTGGACCATCAAGTCTGCCCATTTCCCTACCTATTGGGTAAGCTGCAGATTCTAGTTAACCAACAGCCTACTTCCTGCTACCCCCACTATAATTGCCTTATGTCTGTCCCATGCATGTTTGAATTCCCCCACTGTTTTAGACCCCACAACCTCTCCAGGAAGGTGGTTCCATGTGTCCACCACTCTCTCTGTGAAAAAGAATTTCCTTTCATTACCCCTGTGCCGTCCCCCCTCTAACTTTAAATTGTGCCCCCTTGTTCTTACACATCTCTTTTTCTGAAAGATGCTGCACTCCTGGACTTTGTTGATTCCCTTGAGGTACTTAAAAGTTTCTATCAAGTCCCCCGTCCCTCCTTTCATCAAGGGTACACATATTAAGCTCTCTCAGTATCTCTTCATACAGTTTCTGATGTAGACCCTGCACCATTTTAGTTGCCCTCCTCTGGACTGCTTCCATTTTGTCTATGTCCTTGCGTAGATGAGGTCTCCAAAACTGCATGCAGTACTCCAGATGGGGTCTCACCAACTGTCTGTACAGAGGGATAACCACTTCCCTTTTTCTACTTGTGATGCCCCTCCCTATGCATCCCAGTATCCCCCTGGCTCTCCTTACAGACTTCTCACATTGCTTACCCACCTTTAGGTCATCTGATATGACTACACCCAGATCCCTTTCCATTATTGTTGTTGTTGTTAGTACCTCCTCAGCTATTGTGTACTCTTCTCCTGGATATTTATTTCCCAGGTGCATTACTTTGCACTTCTTTGTATTGAATCTAAGTTGCCATATGTCTGACCATTCCTCCAACCTTGCCAAGTCCCTTCTCATCCTTTCTACCCCCCCCTTGTGCATCAACTCTGTTACAGATCTTTGTGTCATCTGCAAAGAGGCATACCTTTCCTTCCAGACCCTCTGCAATGTCACCTATAAAGACGTTAAAGAGGACTGGACCCAGTATTGAGCCCTGAAGTACTCCACTAGTAACCCCCCTTTCTTCAGAATGTGTCCCATTCACTATTACCTTCTGTGTCCTATTGTGCAGCCAGTTTTCTACCCAGGCTACCACCCTGGGACCCACTCCCAGGCTGGCTAACTTGCTTATTAATCTTTTGTGTGGGACTGTGTCAAATGCCTTGCTAAAGTCTAGGTAGGCCATATCCACAGCCCCTCCCTGGTCTATTACTTTGGTCACCCAGTCAAAGAAATCTATTAGATTCATCTGGCATGACATTCCTGCTGTGACTCCATGCTGCTTTGGGTCCTGTGCCCCGCTGGCCTCTAGGTACTGAACAATTCTTTCTTTCAAAAGTGATTCCATCATTTTCCCCACCACTGAGGTCAAACTAACAGGTCTGCAGTTTCCTGCTTCTGCCTTGCTCCCACTTATGTGAAGGGGGATCACATCTGCCCTCCTCCAGTCCTCAGGTACCACCCTATCCTCTCATGATTTGTTAAAAAGTGTGGTCAGTGGTGTCACTAGGTCCTCCCTTAGTTTTTTTAGGATTCTAGGGTGAATCCTGTCAGGCCCCATTGCTTTGTCCACCTTGAGTTTTAGGAGTTTTTTCAGGACTCTTTCTTCTGTAAATGGACTGGTGTCAACCCCACTACCCAGAGTGCTTCTATTGTTTGGTTTAGGTAAAGCCTGTCAAAGGAGGCATATGAAGCTGATGTAGACTTTGTGTTGATGTGGCCATTGTCTGACTCTCCCTCTGGTTATGACAACTGATTAATCATCCAAAATTCACTTGGATTTTTCTTCAGGACTAATCACTAAGTTTAATAGTAGATTTTGTCAGGACAGCTGGGGACTGAGTTGTCCGTTTGTGTTGTCCCTTTACAGCATGTAGTAGGTAAGTATATAGGACTGTAGAAAAAAGTTCAATCTGTTTTTAAAACATATCTGAGGTTTTACTATTTATAACATGAATTGGAAATTTGTGTCATATCCCAACAATCCTTTGTGTAAAAAACTGTTTCCTTTTGTTAGTTTTGAAGTGTTCAAATGTTAATTGCTTATTATGTTTTCTCTTCACTGTTAATGCATCTCTATATACCAGTTACATCTCCATCAGGAGAAGCATACCCTTATGAAGGTTATACATAAAAAGGAGATCACCGCTTACTCTCCTCTGACTGAGACTAAAGATATTTGCTTCTTATAATCTGGTCTCATAGTTCTTGTTTCCTTCTAGTGCCATAGAAGAGAAACCCCAAAGCTAATCTATGGGAGGTCCTGTATGGGCCAGTGACCCTTCCCAAATGGACCTGTATCTCGAGCTGCACTCTGACCACCACTGGTTACTTCCTTACTAATTTGAGATTCTCGACCTTGACAGAGAGCTGAGAACCATCATATTGGTTCCTAAAGCCCACTGTAAACCCTGCAAATAAGGTTCCTTCCATGTGTCTGCCGAGGTATTTGTCAAGTGACCTAAGCCATTCTACCCTTATTGGTGCCACTAGATTTCCCACTTCTGTAAAGGTGATAGAAAAACTGCTTGCCCTGGCCTCCTGCTTTTCCTGTTGGGCACTGCAGTGTTGCGTGTGGTCTCCAACAGGCTGAGCAGTTATGATGAAATCTTTTAGTCAACATATCTGTTATTCCCCCCTGTTAAAGTCATGACATGCGTATTTGACCATGCCCAGCTTAAGTCTGTCTGAACCTCCAACCTGCCACAGGAGAGGCCACAATCCATCTGATTGGACCCCGTTCCTATCCTAGTATTCAACCATACTGGCCTGTCCAATCTGACCCAATTCTTATCTGGACCAAATTGCATATGGATGCAAAACTCTTTAACATAATTCAGCCACATGTTCCACAATTTTCCTCCTCTAAACATATGGTATCCTATACTAGTAATTCAACAACACCACTCAATTCTTGGGCTTTGACAGACAAATAGTTGTGACCATCATAAGAAAACCTGGAGACCAAATTTCAAATGTGGGGTCAAACTTTGGCTTAATACTCTCCTTGTCATCTCCTTTCTTTTCTTCCTCTCACCCTCCTTTGGTCAGTGAAGATGGGAGAAGAAATACACAAACATCCTGTTTCTGATCTGCTGTCTGACCTCTGCTGTGAGTAAACTGATGTAGACACTCATTAAAGTGGACCTCATGGACTACCTGGAGAGCAAGGGACTCCAGATAGTGAACAACATGGGTTTATGGCAGGGAGGTCTTGTCAGACCAAACTAATAGTATTCTTTAACAGGGTAATTAGGGTAGTGGATATGGCCCATTCTGTGGATTTACTCTACTTCAATTTAAGCAAAGTTTTTGTCACAATGCTTCAAAGAAGTTTGCTGAAGAAGCCAGACGATGCCGGTGCAGTGAAGAACACAGTTAGATGGGCAAGACACTGGTTGGAAGGGAGACAGCAGAGGGTTGTGGTTAATGGAGCCAAATTAGAAGAATGGGAGGTAACCAGTGGAGTGCCACCAGGATTGTTACTGGGTCCAGTCCTTTTCAATATGTTCATAAGCGACATGGGAGAAGGAATCCAGGGCAAGATGTATCTCTTGACAGACAACACTAAGTAAACTCTGTGGGGGGCAGTAGACAGTTAGGAGGTGGTTAAGGAGATGTAGAGATACTTTCAAAGCCTGGAGAGGTGGTCAAATGATTGTCAGCTGAAATTCAACACCAAAAAGGGCAAGGTGACTAGAGAGCAAGAATGCCAGGACAGAGTACTGAATGGGGTGTAAAGCTGGGCATGACCTCTGAGAAAAGAGTACAAGGGATCATCATCAGAGACTCCCTGAAACAATCAAGCCAGTGTAGCAAACCCTATTATAAGACAAACAGGATGCTGGGGTTTATAGAAAGGGTACTGACCGCAGAAGGAAGGAGGTATTACTACCTCTGTATAGATCACTGGTGAAGCTGCACCTGGAGTTCACTGTGCCCAGTTCTGGAGTCCTCCCCTAAGGAAAGAGAAGGACAGGCTAGAGGCAGTGCAATATAGGGTGACCAAAATGATTTAGTGGCTGCAGAGCATACCTTATGAGGATCTACTGAAGGCACTGAACACGTACTTGTTGGAAGCCAAACAAAAGAGGGGATATATGATAGTGACCATCAAGTTCCTGAAAGGAATGAACAAGGCAAACTGAGAGGAGCTACTGTATTTAGCATACGTAGCAGATCAAGAACATGGGCAAAGAATGGAAACTGATGGGAGGGTTCAAGGAGGAAGTAAGAAAGTCTTATTTTACAGGAAGGGTGGTGGGTTCGTGGAACATTCTGCCAGCTGATGTTGTGTGCACCAAAATCATAATTGGTTTCAAAAACAGATGGGGCAGAGTGAAGGGCTTAGTGTTTGCTCAAGGTGGCAGCAGTAGGGCAGGAAGTATGCAGGTGGATAGTGTAGGTTAGAACCCTGCATGGACAGTAGGTTCTGGATTTGTTAGAGTTCTATGGGAAGACTTGAGGTACCAATGGTCTTTTTGAATCATCATTGTCTGTATTTCTGTTTCCACCAAGCTGACATACAGTGATGCCAGCAGTTTCATGATGCCAGTGGTTTCTTGCCATCTACATGTCTAGGTGAGGTGCTGATAATGTTGCCCCCCAACACCTGCCTCCCCCTGCTGCTTTCCTGCCATGGCCATCATCTGCCTCTTGAACACCTCCAAGAGTTGTGCTAGCTGCATATCTGGCACCTCCATTATTAATGCTGGTGTGGGTGCAGTCCTAGTTGTGGGAGAGACCCCAGCTGTGGCCCTGGTAGGCCCAGCGTTGAAATGGAGGTGGTAATGATGTCAACAGACAGGTCACTTGAGACATCAGCAGGCAGAGAGCAGAGTGTGATGGCTGAGGCCTGGAAGGAGGTGGCAATGTTAGGTGCACCTTAACTGGTGTCAGGGACTGTGTTGCGTCAGGGATGGACCCAGCCTCTTTATGACGAGGCTTTGGCTGGGGCACTTGCAGGTGTGGACTGGATGGGCCAGGCCTGCAAGTGGTCACCTCTCCACTAGCTACTACCACCTCTCACCTTGCCTCCCACTGTAGCTGTTAGAATTGTCTTGGTGAGACTAGTGTGTCCTTCCCCTTCCTCAACAAGTCCACCAGCAGCTCCATTAACATATCATCTGTAAAGAATGGATAGCATGTATGCCCCTAGCTCTCTTGCATTATCTAGGGGCTGCACTGGACCTTTCTTTGGTCTAGCTTTCACCTTTATTCCAAGTGCCTTCCCCATTTTGGCCTTCTAGCTGTCTACGCTTCAGTTCCTCCTGATGCAGGAACAAGCATGCTTCCAGTCAAGCTTTACCTTTGTATGCTGCCATCGCTTGCAATCACTTTCTCAGTGCCTGTTCCTCAGATTGGCCTCTGTCCCTTTTCTAGGCATGCTTCCTTCCTCCTTTCTCTAAGTCTGTTTCTGATCTAACACCAGCTTTCACACCCTGGCCACCTGAACGACTTCCCAAACCAGCTGGGAGGGCTCTGTCACAGCTGCTCCGTTTTTAACCAATCTCCTTTCTTGTCTGTTCTCTCCTTTTTTTAGTGCCTGCCTATTCCCAGTTTAATGTGTGCTATACCTGTCTGATTTCCTGTTTTGTTTTTTTATGTCTTGCACCACCCACCATGATATCCAAATAAGCACGTACTAAAAAAGCCATTTTCTTTTTTTTGTGTGTTATCTTTTTACCTCATATGATGCTCTGGCATCCCCCTCTCCTTTGGGCCTCCTAGTATCTCCACCCCCTAGCAATCCTCTTCCCGAGCTCTGCTCTCTTGCCATATATCACAGCCAACCCTCCTAGTCATCCTGGCTTAACCCATCGCCGGGTGGACCCCCCTCCTCCGAGGGTGAAGGCACCAGGGAGCAGGGAAACCCAGCACTCCATTTTTCCTTTACTGACTCGGGGGGTTGCTGCTGTAGAAAAGCAGGCTCCTGGAGGTTCCGGTGGTGTGGCGAGTATGGAGGCTGTCATCCGGCGGGCGCCGAAGTTGTTTTTCTGGCTTCCTGGTTGTCCCTCCTGCACCACTGCTTGTAGTGCTCCCAGTCTCCAGCAGGGGCTGCTACTAGAGCGAGGCTTCCCACCCAACCCACTCCAGGAGAGGACAGCAGTTCTCCGGATGCTCAATCCTTTCCTTCCTCGGCCAACTCCCGATGCCCCGAGTCTGTTCCTGAACCCAGGTCGCCGGTGTGGTTCAAGGTGTGGCGTCCAGTGCCTCAGCCCTCTGCACCACCGGGCTGGCACAAAAGGCAATTTTCAATGCAGAAGTGCAGAAATAATTTACTGTGTAATACAGTGCCTGAGAAAAAGTGCCTATAACTGTCCACCCCTCATGGAGACTCTGGCAGAACAGCAGCAGGACCTCCAACCAGTTTTGACTATGCAGCAAGCGTCCCTCATATTTGTTACACTGTTTTTAATCACTTGCACTTTTTTCTATTGTATAGTATGTATGTTTTACACTTATTGGCATTGTCTCTTTAAGAGCATTCCTATTTAATATGGTGATGTGTAATAGTGAGGCACTCCCTGATGATGCTTTAGGCAAAACCAGTCGGAGGTCCTTCTGCTGCTCTGCCAGTGTCTCCAAGAGGGGCTGACAGTTACAGGTATTTTTTCTCAGGCATTATATTACCCAATAAATTAATTGTGCACTTCTACACTGAAAATTGCCTTTGATTTTTGGATATCATGGTGGGTGGTGCTAGATTTTCTGTATTGTATTGTTGCCTTCATCCTTTTGCACACTCAGCAGTGGGATGGCCTTACTTTGTTTGCATTTTTTTATGTCTCCCTGTTGCTTTCATATCCTCCTTCCCCCTTCTTTCCCTCAGCCCAGCCTTTATTTATTATCCTCTTCCATTACATTACATTATTTTTTTTTTATGATTGTTTTGTTTTATTTATTTTTTTTTATTCACCTCTGGGTTAAAGCTGTTGTACACTCCTCAATACTGCACTTCAAGGGCTGTTGCCCCAACATCTGTTGATGGACCCAATGTGCAGAGTGCTACACTGCAGTTCTTGAACCTCCACACCTCCAATCACCCACCACCCACAACTCTTGCTTATCTCATATTATTGTTTATTTAAACTTTTTGGGTTCGATTTTCAAAGGCCAGGGAATGACACATGGCGCTTGCGTCAAAAATAAAAATGGCATTGGGCACTCTGCACCACACCATGTGCTATTCCTGGGTTTGAAATGCAGCTTGCATTCCCAGTGGGGTCGCCTGCACCAGACTGACTTTGCCAAGCCACAGGATGTACCTTGGTGGACAGTGGGCGTGTACCGCAACTGGGCTGCACCACCCTCATTCATGGTATATTCAAAGCCCCCCAAAGGCCGTAGGGCTTGCTGGTATGTAGATCTGCCAAAGCTGGTCTAATGCCCCCCTCATGTGCTGCCACCCTTCCTATACAGGGATTTTCTTCCTGAAGGGTTCAGTTCTGAAACCAGCTCCCACTGCGCCACAATGTGCTGTCACTGTCAGTGTAGCTGTACCCAGTGCTGGAGAGGCCACACTTACATGCAGCCATGCTGGTGTCCATTAATAACTGGCAGAAGACAGTGACATCCCCCATATGGACATGCCCCAGTACACAACAGAGTCCAAATCCCAAGGGCACAAAGCACGGTGCCATATCAGTGCCTGCCGTAGGAGATCGCCACCACCATAGCCGTCCCAGTGCTGCATAAGGAATGGTACCGCAGCACTTTACATTTGTACATATGATCACAAGTTCTGTGAGCACTGATAGTCGCCCTCCAACTGCCTGAACACTGTCAGCATGTTGACTTTATGGGGTAGCAGTAGGTGATGTCTTGTACCAATTTTTCTTACTTTTGCAAGGGAGCACAGGTTCAACTCCCAGAGCCTACAGTGTGTCTTCATACAGATTAAACTCAAAAAAGTAGAGCTCAACAGTTCAGGTAGTGTAAAACAAAAAATCACAAACTTTGGATATGGTTAAAACATTTATTAAATGTATAAAATTCCCAGCAGAGAACCCTCCTGCTGCCACCAATGTTTCACACAGATACATGCTTTTTCAAGGCATTGAAAAAGCACGTATCTGTGTGAAATGTTGGTGGTGGCAGAAGAGTTCTCTGCTGTGAATTTTATACATTTAGTAACTGTTTTAACCATATCCAGAGTTTTGGATGTTTTGTTTTACACTGCCTGAACTGTTGAGCCAGATTTTTTGGTTTTAACATGTCACATACCAGTAAGACCCAGCCAAAGTAAATGTGTGAGACAGACAAGATACAGAGGACATCATTTGTTACCTGCACAGAGGCTGGGAAGGATCATGCTACCAGTGTGTTGTGTGCAGCACTGTATGTAGTTATGGGTGCCAGTGATGGTGACAACCAACCTGGGGGGGGGTCACATTTTTCTGGCAATAATGAAGCAGGACAGAGTAAAGTGATGGGGACATTGCCAGAATGGACTGCCATACAGTCTGTAGCAACTGTTTTGCCACTGCATGCTGTCAGATGTCTGGAATACAATGCTGTTGGTATATGCCATTGTAGGAGCCACATATACAGGTAAGCATCTGTAGGTGTCATGAGCTTCACACAACCTGTTCAAACAGTGTGCCATCCCATGCCACCATAGAGACCCCCCATATCTGCCAGTGGTATTGATATGTAAGTGCAGAGGTGCATCTCCCATGCAACCTGGACATGTGGCTTAGTTATGGGGCTCCTCTATTCCATGTTGCAGTGTATAGCACTTTCCAACATTTCACAGTGCAGACATGTGTCTTTCAGCCTTTCTAGCAGGTGTTCCCTGTTGATGTGACAGGGATGCACAGCTATGTATTATGACTGTCATTGTCAGGGATATTATATTCAGTGTACCTTAGTACTTATACCTGACTCTCTGGCAAGGCCATCTAGGGCCACATTAGTTTCCAACTCTGATTGCATTTTTGGAGTACTGGCAGTGTACTAGTGTGTCTTTGGATTGTGTGTCCCATGGTGTCTTGTGGGTCCCATAGTTAGCACATCAGCAGTGAAAGGGGGCATGTCTGCATTGAGCTCTACCATATGCCATGGCTGTACTGTCATGGCATGCCATGATAGGTACCCACATATCCCCAATGGACTACACATATTCACTGCTATGCTACTACTACCAGGATGGGGCACCGAGCACATTCATTGATGGCAGTGTATTGCATGCTGCATGCACGGAACAGGCTGGGTGATATATCCACTGTGTGCATGCATTGGGTTCCTGACATGCACTTGGCAATGTTGGGCTAGATTTTCACATGCCAGGGGATGGTGGCAGCCTTTAAGGCACCCCTTCTTTGCACCATCTGTTTGGCACAAGGGGCTGCTTGTGGCACCACTGGGGACTTTGGTGCGGGGCAGGGGTTATCAAAATCCAGTACAGGGTCCCTGGAGCACCAGCCTTTGATGCAGGCTGCCAGTTGATGCATCTTGCATCGGACTAAGGGTCCTTTGAAAATCTGGTCATTTATTTTTATAATAATCCCTCACTCTTTATGCCCAGTAAGATGTACTCAGCAAGTGGTGGTGGCAGGAGGTCAACAGCCTCCTGATGCCAGACAACAAAGAAAGCCGTGCAAGACTTAGTGTGTGACCTGCTTCCCTTGCTACCCCTACCCTTCCACAGTAACACTAGAGGAGGTGCTTCCTTGGCTCTGCTTCACCGAACTATGGTTACATATGTAGCGTAACTGACTTAGACCCCAATGCACATTCTGAATCTCACAGACCAGCCTCCACCAACTTGATTCTCATGTAGTGTTCGACCAAAATTGGCCACCTGCCAAGAGACCTACTGCAACTGAATTAAGTGACTGTTTACTGGTGAGTGTTACACCCTCCATTGGACTTCTCCCTCCCCCCTTTCTTTAGCCCCACAGATGCAAAAACTCCTTGCCTATCAGATCCTTCTCTCAAAGCAGCTGGGGAGGTGTGTGGTTGTGTAACCACTGTCAGGTAAGCCACTCTCCCCCTGCCTGCATCTAACCTCAATTATTCTGCCTCTCTTAATCCTGTAATTTACCATAAGGCAGCTATTCCTGTGCTCAAGATCAAAATTGGGCCTTGATAAAAAAGCTACAGGTGTTTAATATCAATCCTATTTATGTTAGATGGATTTCAAACTGGTTATCAGACAGAAAACAGAGAGATATGATAGATGGTCATTTTAGTGATTGGAAGGATGTAAAAAGTGGTGTTCCTCAAGGATCCGTTTTGGGTCCTCTAATTTTCCAAGTCTTTATATCAGATTTATCTATTAATATTAATAGTGCCATTATTAAATATGCAGATGATTGTAAAATCTACAATGTTTGTGAAAATGAAGATGATAGGGCAGTCATTCAGAAGGATTTAAAAACACTTGAAATTTGGTCAGAACAGTGGAACCTTATCTTTAATATATCAAAGTGTAGTGTTTTACACTTTGGTAAAAAAAAAATCTGAGATATCAGTACCATTTATACGACGAGTTACTAACTAGTAAAGATAGTGAAAGGGATCTTGGAATAACTATTGATGTCGAACTGACCTTTGATTCTCATATTTCCAACATGATAAAAAAAGCAAATAAGATTTGGTGGGCCATTCGTCATAATATGTTCTTAAAAAATCTAGAGGTACTTTTACCTTTATACCACACTTATGTCAGACCTCATTTAGATTTTGGCTCCCAGTTGTGGAGTCCATATAAAAAGAAGGATGTAGAGTCCATATAAAAAGAAGGATGTAGCCAGACTGGAGAAAGTTCAGAGAAGGATTACTAAACATTTAGTATCATGTAAAACAATTTCATATGAGGATAGATTGACAAAATTTAACTTAATGTCTCTTGAGGAAAGAAGAGTGACAGGTGACTTATTGCTTGTATGGGATTTACATAATGATGAATATCTATTCATGCATAGTGTTCTTGATCATAAACAAATCAAGATTGAAACTAGAGGTCATCCGCTTCAATTATCCAGCAATAAATGTCATACTAATAAAAGAGCTAACTTTTTTCCCCAAAGGGTAGTATCATCATGGAATAAACTACCAACTAAAATTGTAATTAGTGATAATAAATTAACCTTCAAAAATAGACTTGATGCTTTGAGAAATGAGAACAAGTTCTCAAAAAGTCAACCGTAGTTGTGAGGCCTATATTGGCAATTTTTGCTTTTGTGCCTCTGACAGTATCTTACTATGAATCTTAGTAAAAAAGGCCAAGTCTTCCTACCAGACAAACCATGCCAGCTACCACTGAAAACTAAAAATGATTTACGTGCTGCTTACCAATAGCAATCTGAATCTCTGAGGAGGAAGGAGAGTGGAAAGAGGGAGACTAAAGGCCTCCATGGTCTTTTATGCCTTCTTTCTCCTCCTGTTCAGGCCTGTCTCCCCACCCCCTAGGTAGACCCTATCTTTCAACCCCACATCACTAAACCAGCCCATTATGCTCACTCCCAAGGGAGATGGAGGTTCATGTTCCCCAGCCAACTCCCCAAAGGAGAGACTCTTCCCTAAAGTGAGGCTGTCTAAAGGGAGGATCTGACAGCACAGGCCTCCTGTTGCTGCAATTCTTAGCAGCACTAGTCACAAATGTACCAAATTTACAGCCAACACTGAGAGGTGGCAGGAGGTGTCCCCAGCACTTCTTATCTGTAACCACGCCTTATTGCCCCATGGTGGTTGTCACAGATGTGAAGTGCTGGGGATACCTCCCACTGCTCTTCAGTGTTTGCAATATATTTGACACAACTTTCTGCCTACTTGAGACTTGTGGTTGGATGTCTTTGCTTGTGACATGCACCTTTGTATTTCTGCTTGTTTGGAGGAGTGCTTTGTTCTAGTTTTTGCTGGCCCTTTATAGAGTGTGATTCCTCCTGGGTTTCAGAAGATCTGCTACACAGAATGAGTAGCAAAAACTAGCAACAGACTTTCAAGAACATGTGGAGTCAGTAAGCACAGTTTCTTTTTTAACTTCCTTATTATTAAGTGTATGCACCTCCAAGTTTTGGGCTTACCTTAATAGGGCAATGGTTCTGTTGGTGTCCTCATCAGTGGCTCTGGGGGAGAGATTCTGGCCATGGAGTGCACTTAATTTTCACGGTGGCCGACACCCATCTTATGTGTTCCTCAGCCCCATAGTAGATGGTGTCCAAGGTCGGTGGGCTTATTTGTGTATCTAGGCACCTGGGGAGAAAGTTGGGATGGCCTGTAGAGCAGTTAAAAACTCAGACCGCAAAACATAAACAAATATGGCCACTGTGCGTTGTTTGCACATGTGCGGCTGGTAAGTGGGAAAATGTAAAGGAGACACAGCTCCAGTAATGGAATTTCTCTGCAGCCACAAGAAAAAAATATCCCAGGCTCCAAGGCAGGCAAAGGAGTCGGGGATCAGTGGGAAAATGCCTGTGGGTGCTGTATTTGTGGACTCTGCCATAAAAGGGTTAATAATAAATATAAAGGCTGTTCAGGTACTGGGAAACAAATGTAAACAGGACTTCCAGTTGCGATGGCCACCTGATAGGCTTGATCTGCATCACTCCTCTGCACAAAAAACACTCTCTTTCCTCTTGACAAACCGCAAGAATACTGGAGGAATTTCTCCTAAGGTAATTACAGAGGAAACAGTCACCGATCCTGTAAGCAAAACCGAACGGCTCACCTTAAAAGTATGATGAAATCACAGAGGCCTAAACATACACCTCCACCATCTCCAGAAAAAGATCTCCCGGCGAAACGTACCAAAGCGGGTGGTGCTGATGATACAGCTGCCCCAAAGCTTTTAACGGTTGAGACTTTTTTCAAGGGGCTTTCACCAATCAAAGAGTCTCTCTAAGCCATAGTCAGGGACCTATAGAAGCTTCAGAAATCCATGGATCAATTAACAATTCGTACCTCTGGTAATGAGGTACGTACCTCTTCTTTAGACAACTGGAGGGCTCAGGTGAAGCTGGAGATTGTCTCTCTATGTCAACAAATCAGAAAAACTGAAGACAAGCTGGAGGATCTTGAGGGAAGATCCAGACAAAATAACCTAGTAATACTCAGACTCCCAGAAGGTGAGGAAGGAATTGACCCTATCTCTTTCGTACAAAAACTCTACACTAAGCTAGCGGGTCCTTCACCAAATGAACCGACCTATGTTATTGAAAGGGCACATAGGGCACTGAAGCCCATTCCTCCAGCTGGCTCTCCCCCTCAACCACTGATATTTCAACTTTTAAACTACTTAGTTAAGCAAACAATATTAGACAAATTTAAAGAAAAAAAAGAGATTCAATGGGAAAGCTACAGAATACGGATAGCCCAAGATCTACCATTAACAGTAAGACAGAAGCGTACTGCAATGCATCCCATTGTAGTTAAGCTTATTGCTGCAGGAATTAAATTTTGAATGTGATACCCAGTGATACTACAAGTGAATAAAGATGGGCAATGACTTGCTTTTGAAGACATGAACAAGGCTACTACGGATCTCAAGAAGTTTTATCCAGACCTGTTTCGCTGAGTAAGGATGTGATATCCTATCGTTAAATATACCCACTAGCTCCGGCTATGCCTTTCTTTGAGGTCCCAGCTTGAGAGCAGCTGGGCTTTGAGAAGCAAAAAGGGGTACGGTAGTGGCTACTTAAATTCCTGAATAAATGTCTGACCTTCTTTAGGTCACTAAGAGTCAAAGGGAGAGAAAAACAAGGTTAAACTATCATTGAAACTTTTCTTAAGAATATGCCCCGACTGAGACTATGTGTTGTGAAGTGATGGTTGCCCAAATAAGTTTTTGATTAGCTCCAGAGGGAGATATTATGATTGAGATACGTATACGTGGGCACAAGTACTTAAATGAATGAAGAAACTTGTTAGCTGAACTTTCCAGTTCCAGATGGTGCTTCACTTCCTCTTACCTTATTTTCACTTTATATTTATATAATGTTTGGGGTTATTAACCATGTGTTTTGTTAACTATAGTTGGGGTAATTCTGGATTGGTATATGCCAGGTTTTCACTTAGAGAAAAGGATTTAAAGGAAGAAGTAAACCCTGGCATCTGAGTTTCTATTTAAACCAGAAAGGGGTGGGGGAGTGGGGGGATATCTGTCTGGCGAGGTAAATAAGTTTGCAACCAAATATTTGGAAGGAGGGCAGTCGAGTGGACTGGGGGATTATGATAATTTTGTTGAGGTAGATTAAGACAATTTTGTTGGGGTAGTTTAGTTTTGTTTAGGGTTAGTGAATTTAATTTAACAATGTATGAGGATGTTAGAGGATGTGTGCTGGTTATATTTTTCGGATTGATTAGAATGAAGCAGTGTAATGGCTATGATCTAACCATAAGTAGTCTACCACATAGTTCCACTTATACTACTATTCCTTGCTCCAAAAGTCAAGGTTACTTGGCTCTCCGGGGCTGGGCAATCTTTGAACTAGTGTACAACTCTGATTCTCAATGGCACTGAGGGTTATATCTTGGAATGTTAAAAGGGCCCGATCTTGAATCAAATGTCACCAAATCCTGAGACATTTGGAAACTTTACAGTGACATGTAGCCTTTTTACAAGAAACACACATGTTAGAGACAGAAGGTAACTCTTTTAGAAGATGACAAATAGTACAGGTATATGCTGCAGGTAATTCAAAGGCACAAAGGGGGGTAGCCATCTTAATTAACAGGGGAACACCATTTAAACTAAAACAATCCCACATAGATAAGCAAGGAGATATATATTTCTTCAGGGGCTTCTAAACCATGCTGAAGTCATTCTGGTATCTATATATGGCCCTAAAGTTGATACACCAGAATTTTTTGTAAACCTAATACAGGTACTGAACCTTTTCCCTAAATTGCCCACAATAGTCACGGGAGACTGGAATCTAGTCCTTTCACCTATACTAGATAGGTCAACCGGTAGAGGCAGTAGTCATTCACTGGCACAAAAAGCGCTAATGGAATTTATTAAAAGTTATAACCTTAGTGACCCTTGGAGAATGTTAAACCCTACTACTAGGGGATTTACTTTCTACTCTCCTGTCCATAAAACCTTATCTCGCATTGATTACTTCCTGGTAAACGACTCAGTACTTGAAGGCTTAATAGGTAGTGGCATGTCCCCGACGGTTATTTCTGATCATGCACCCATTTGGATGGAAGGTACATTAGCACATCAAACAGTTAAAAATAGTATTTGGAAGCTAAATACACAACTTCTTCAAGATGAGCAAACAATGCAATCCCTCAAGGAAACATGGGTTACTGAAAAGCTTTGGTGTGCCCTAAAATGTGTGGTTAGAGGGGAATGTATCTGCTTATCCACTCTTAGGAAAAGGAAGAGGGAGAAATGATCTACTTCGCTCTTGTCACAAATTCAAGCCCTTGAAAACCAGCAATTTAACCAATAAACAGAAGAGATGCAAGAACATTTAACTAAATAAAAGAATCAGTATTCAAAACTTCTACAAAAAAAAGCTCAATATATACTTATTAAGACCCATGTTAAATATATAGAGCAGGGCGATAAAGCTAGTCATTTACTAGCCCTTTGACTGAGGAGACAAGAAGAATCCAGGACTGCAGTATCCCTCAACTCTATTAAAGATAATTCTTTCCTTACTACTACTAAAGAAATAGTTGGCAAATTTGAGGCATACTATAGATCCTTATACTCCCCACAGATACCTACCCCCTCTATAGAGGAAATCCAGGTCTATCTCAAAGATATTCTGCTCCCTTCCCTCCAGCAATCGCAAGCGGCCTCCCTGGAGGGGCTTATAACCCAACAAGAACTATGGAAAACTATTGATTCATTGCTGGATGATAAAGCACCAGGACCAGATGGCTTCCCAATTCAGTTTTATAAAGTATTTAAAGAATTATTGTCGCCCCTACTACTGAGTATGTTCACCTATCTTTGCAATGAGGCACTATCTGACCCCTCGTTGCTAGAAGCTCTCATAATAGTACTCCCCAAACCAAACAAATCCCCACAAATGGTCTCCAATTACCGTCTAATTTCCTTAAAGAACTATGATATAACATTTTTTGCAAAGATTCTTGCTACCAGGATAGCACAAATTTGGACCCCACTTCTTAGTCTGGAACAGGTAGGATTTGTAGCTGGTAGGTCCTCCTCAGACCACCTTAGGAAATTGTTTCATGTTTTCTCTGCATCTAGAGTGGCACCTTATCCTATGGCATTGATATACCTATATGTGGAGAAAGCTTTTGATAGGGTAAGTTGGATTTTCCTATTTGAGGTTCTCAAAAAATTTGGTTTTACACAAAAATTTGTAAAGTGGATACAACTATTATAAGCAAGCCCCACAGCTAAAGTTTATTGTAAAGGTGTTTTTTCAGAACTAATTCCCTTATTTTCTGGAACACGCCAAGGATGTCCACTATCACCTTTACTTTTTATCCTGTACCTGGAACCACTCCTACACCATCTGCAGCACTCCCCCCAAGTACAGGGTATACAGATTGGTGATTGGGACCCGTCTTTCCATATATGCTGATGACATTATGTTGCATATCACTAACCCACAAACTTCCCTTTCAGCGATACTATCCATTATAGAGAAATGTGGTGTCTTATCAAACTACAAACTGAATATAAATAAACAACAATTATGCCACTAAACTCACACACACAATGCTTACAATTTGACTGCCTTCAATTTAGTTGGACAACCCGAATAAATTATCTGGGAATTATACTTACACCTCAACTATCACAAATCTGAAAATGTAATCTTGATACCAAATTAGGAATCATCCAACAGGATCTCAAAATATGAGCCCCTCTTTATCTTTCTCTACAAGGAAGAATTAATGTAATCAAAATGAATATTCTCCCAAGGCTTTTTTATCCCCTGAAGATGATAAGCTTTTTTCTCCCACAAACATGGTTTAGGAGGGTTCAACAGATTATTACCAAGTTTCTTTGGAAATCAAAGCCACCGAGACGGTCATTTGTTAAGTGGAGCTCCAAAGCAAAATGGGAGCCTTAAATTGCTGAATTCTTTTCCATTATTATTTGGCAAGTCATATAGCTAAATATTTCCATTGGTACTCCCCTGTTTCTATCGGAGCAACACCTATCTATGAACCACTTTGATTAAAAATAGAGCACCTAATTATTGAACAATAAGGTGTTTCCCCTGATAGCCTATTATTTATTTCTCCTAAGAAGGGTTTTTAGATACTAACAAATGAATTAGTATGCATGTCCCTGAGAGTACATGCCCAACTGTGTAGAGCTCTGAAATATAATAACACTAAGGATCTCTTCCAACCCATTCACTTAAACCCAAACTTTCTACTAGATAAACAGTACCTAAAAATTACTGGAGAGACCCCAGAACAGGAAGTCAGGGTCTTTGATTTACTGGATCAGGGTACAATTAAGGCTTCCCCCTGAACTCCTTAAGATCTTAGGTTTTCCACTCAATCAGATATTCAAAGCATTTCAAATTAGACACCTTCTAATTGCTACAATGGGTTCTAATAACTGGGATACTGACCAAACGGATCTTCTTAGCACGTTCTGTAGTTTGGTGTGGAGTCCTCATGCAGTATCCAAAATAACAGCACAGTTGTACCCTAGAATATATCCTGTCACCCAGGGGGAATTTCACCATATTGGGAAAATCAGTTTCCGAATAAACAGCTTTGTTGGGAAGGAATTTGGAAAGCAATATATTCCTATACATCTAATGATAAGCTGTGCCTAATTCAATTCTATATAATACGTAATATGTACTTTACCCCAGTAAAGTTGTTTACCATGGGAAAACTACCTGATCCCACATGTAATAGGTGTGGCTTAAGTGAAGGCATTATATACCATGTGTTCTGGGAGTGCCCTCAAATAGGTCCCTATGGAACATGATTAAGAACAAACTTAACCCCCTTCTTGGACTGGAGTCATATTTTGAACCCAAAATATGTATCCTTGGGGACTACTCCCAAATCCCAGCTTTGGAGAGACGATACGCTATGGCACTAATTTCTCACTCAGTATTAAGGCATTGGAATGATTCCCTAATTATTCCATATTCAGAATGGCTGAAAGAGTTCTTATATAACCTAAGAATAGAAAAAATGATAGCTAATCTCAGATATTGTCCCGCTAGCTTTGACAGGAAATGGAGCAAGCTTCATACATTAACCTCAATATAAAGAAAAACATAGGCTCAGACAAGTGTAAACAAGGTCTATTCAGATATATAATCATGGAACTGCCAGTATAAGATGTTACTAGCACTTACTAGAAGGGGAGAGGGAGAAGGGGTATAGTAGATTTATAGTTAGGTGTATTTGTAGATTTAGTGATAGTAAATTTTATTAGGCCAATGTAACCTCAAGGCCACAGTTATGTATGTATGCATGCTTCTATTTTCTCTTAGGTCTATGTGCCTTATAATACCATGTATGTAAACTAAAGAAGAAATAAAGTGTCTTGAATTAAAAAAAAAATGTAAACAAATATGGCAGCCCTGCAAGTTCCTAGAAGCAAGAGGGCTGGTGGGAAATGGGAAAGGGCACCAGCAATGCCTACATAGAAACATAGACATAGAAACATAGAAGTTGATGGCAGATAAGGACCGCAAGGCCCATCCAGTCTGCCCATTTCTTTTTCTACCTTATGAATGTGCCATTGGCCTTTGCTCTGTCAATGGCCTAGCTATTCATACTCATCTGTATTGCTCCCTTATGCCTGTACCATGCCTATTTGAAGCCCTGCACTGTATTCATATCCACCACTTCCTGAGGTAGGCCATTCCATGCATCCACCACCCTGTCTGTGAAAAAGAACTTCCTCACATTACCCCTTAATCAACCTCCCTCTAATCACAAGCTGTGTCCTCTCGTTCTGCTATTTTTCTTATATTGAAACATATTAGACTCTTTCACCTTGTTAATGTCCTTAAGGTGTTTGAATGTTTCGATCATATCACCTCTCTCCCTCCTTTGCTCTAGGGTATACATATTGAGCTCAGCTAATCTGTCCTCATATGTTTTCTGATGCAGTCCCTGCACCATTGTGGTTGCCCTTCTCTGGACTGCCTCAGTTTGGTTAATGTCCTTGTGAAGGTGTGGCCTTCAGTACTGCACACAGTATTGCACACAGTACTCCAGATGGGGTCTAACCAGTGTCTTGTCTTGAAAGTAAGCAGCCAATCAGAGGGGAGTTGGTAAAAGTTATAAAAGGCACTAAAAGCCCAACAGAAAGGAAGATTCCCTACAGAATCCAAGCAGGAGATACTGCTGTGGGCTATTCAGCCCAAAGACTTGTTCTGTGCCCAATGGCTCTCCTGGTCCCAGAGTCTAAATAAAGGGCAGAGTTACTGAGAGAAACAAATGGTAGCAGGGAAGAGATTTGAACTGCTGACTGATTTCCCTTAGCGAGATTCAAACCTGCTTCTGTGAGTTTAAAATTTATAAATTACAGCCCAAAAATAGAGACTAGTAATTTTCAGCCTGAACAATAGTGGAACTGTGTAACCTGTGTTCCCCTCAGAGGGAAGTGTTTTGGACTGCCTAACTACTTCTAGGCATAGGCATTGTATGTGCCATAGCCCAGCTGAAAGTGTGCTCCTAGAAACTGTGTGCCAAGCTAAAAGTCTAGGGGATACTCAGCCTGCCCTGTTCCCTAGACCAACAGAAAGACCACCGGAGAGGAAGACGTCAAGAGGCCTGTCAGGTGAACACTGTATATAAAGGCCCCAGGGGCAAAGTTTGGAAAGGCCTGATAGATGAAATCCTGCATCCTGCATTACTACAGCCAGCTGCTACTTATCTGCATTCTTCTGCTGTGGTGCACCACAAACTGCTGATACCAGAATAGTACCATCTGAACTAAGTCACCTTCAGCCCCCTAAAGCTTCAATCTATAAGTACCTCTGAGCTGTGGCTCTGAGGATCTTTCTGCATTTAGCTTGCCAGTTAGATAGGCTTCAGAGGGGCAAGCCCTGGGCTGGAATGTGCCAAACTACAACTTGAGCCCAGGCAGAAAAGTTAATGTTTGCTGTGGTTAACATTTATTGCACCCCAATGAACGTACCAAAGGTCAAGCTAAAGACTATTATCCTTATAGCATCCCAGCATGTCAGAACATCACCCTGCATCCACTGGTAGGCCACCAGTACCCCTGTGTGGTACCCACTGCAGCAGACCAACTGTTACCTAATGGCTATTTGGGGAAAAAGCTGGGTGCATCCACAGGTGGAAGGTGCGGGGAAGTGTGAGGTAACCTTGTTTTTATCATTTACTGTTTTGTGCTATTTTCCACTTTTTTCTCACCACATATTAAATGTGAAGTTAGTTTATGCTGTAACTGGGTATTGCCGATCATTGCACAGTGTGTATTGTTACTGTGTGGGGAAGGTCCAAAGGGGGCCGTCATTGTGTTTTCCTGGGGGGTGGTACCCTGCAGTTTATCCAACAGGAATCCCATATCACTACCCCAGGTGGAGGCACCGCCTCATTCTACTCCTGTATAGATTGTTCACTAGTGAACCCAGGCTGGTCCCCTTGGGAGATGTGTCCAGGTGAAACCCGAGGGCCCTAGAAAATCCAAGGTGTGTCAAGGGGCAATTACAAAAGCGGAGGTACCGCTGGGATTTACTGCCCCTAATGGCCACATCACACACTGGTTTTGAGAAATGTTAATGTGCCCCCCCCCAAAAAAAGTGTGAAATCCACCATAGTGATGCAAGAGTTAGAAGACTGATGGTGAGGGGAGCACCTGGACCTGAAAAAAGCTATATTGTCACAGGGATCCCTGAGGGCACTGAAAGGAATTTTATTTTGGAAGCTCTAGAGACTGCAATGTTTGGGAAGATTGAAAGTGCATGTTATGAAGTATGATCATGCAATTAAAGCACCTCTGCTTTAATAGTAAGTGATTTGAAGATAGATGGGAGCCAATTGACCACCACCATCATTCAGCCAGATGGGTCTGAGGGTGTATGGAAATTGTTTGGCAAGGGGAGCAGTCTGCAATTCAACCCCTCTCCCCTGCCAGCACAGGAAACTGATTGGATGGAAAAAGGTAAAATGTTGTTGACAGAAGAAGGGAGGACTGTTAGAGATGTGCAGGCCCTATTGAGCAAGGAAGAGTCCATGTAGATAGTGCCACCTAGTGTACAGCTCCCTTATGTGATTTCACCCTATGAGCATTATAAGAGATTCCATATCTTCTTGGAAGCCATTTCCACTCCTGCAGGAAGAGATGACTATGAGACTTGTATGAGCCAAGCTACACAATTGGTGCAAGAGTGGAGGGGTTTGAATGCGGAAACTGCAAAAGAATTGTGGAAAGTTAGCACGGTATGGCCCTAGATGTCATCCATTCTTTGCATGTCATCCAGCTTAATTGTACTGCTAGCAATCACCTGGCTGGCTTTGGAATGGTGGAGAAGAAAGATACCCTCATTTTCCAATTTTGTGCCACAGTGCAACAAGATGGAGAGAAGCTGTCACACTATATTACCAGAGTAGAATCTGTAATACGGGAGATTGCTGAAACTGGAGGGGTCACCCCAGGTCAGATGTCCCAGATGAGACTAGACCAGATCCTGAGAGGAGCTGTGCATTCCTGATTAACCCTGATATCCCTCAGGTTGTGAGAGTGCAGAACAGACCCCCCCAACATTAAACAACATTAAACAGCTACTTGAGGAGGTAAAAGAGGAAGAAGCTCAAGACAACATTGCTGACACTCTCTCCAAGCACCTGCTGGAAAAGTTGCACCCCTGCAGTCACAAGTAACCTGCCACATGGAGCTGAGTGCTGTTCCTGACTTGGGTGCTGAGCTCAGAAAAGTCAGAGACTGTATAAAGGCATTTCAAGTGGCACAAGAGTCACGACCACAACCCAGCCTTGTGGAGCTCCAAGAAATCAAAGGGTGTATGAAGGCACTGCAGAGAGCAAAAGAGTCTCAACCACAACCAGGCACCAGGATGCCCAAAGAGGGATGCCTGATGAGTCCCACTCCCATTCCCAGGGTCAGACTCTCAACCTCACCCAGGGAAGGGATACTTTGTTGTCACTGTGGAGAAGATGGACATCTAGCCCGCAGGTGTTACCACTCGGGAGAATCCACAATTGGTGGATAAAAAGTGGAAAAGGTGTAGAACCTTGCAGGGAAATGACAATGGAGTCCAGTGAAGGAGCAAGCTGGGTCTCTAAATGTATCATGCTCCACCAAATGGACTGAACCTAAAATTCCCCCAGGGAGCCACTTGCCATCAGGGTTATTGGGCCCTCAAGCTCATGTTCAGATTTTTGTTGAAGGACACCCCTGTACTGCATTGCTTAACAGTGGGTCACAAGTTACCATTATCCATTGTTCTTTTTGCGATCACTACTGGAGATACCTGCCACTTTGACCCTTGGAAGGACTCTCTTTGTGGGGACTGAGTGACACCAGCTATCCCTGTAAAGGTTATTGTGTCATGCAATTTGAGTTTCCAGGAAGGGGCCAAGAAAGATTGTACAAAACTGGTGCAGTAGCACTAATCTTCCCAGAGCCCAAAGGTAATAATGACACCCCTGTGTTGATTGGGACCAATGAAAATATGTTTAGCAGGTTGGCTAAAATGTGCCAGGAAAGAGGAGGAGTGGAAAGCCTACAGAATTCATCCTTGCAAGCTGCTGTGAAGCAAGTGAGCTTAACAATGGATGCCCCAGTAGCTGATCCAGGAGATGAACCCATTGGAGTAATTCATAGAGTTGAGGGGAAAGAACTGACTTTGCCTCATAATTCAATGTGCAGAGTAGTTGGTATTGCTGAGTTCACGCAGCAGCCAGATGGACCAGTACTCTTTATTGATGCCCCACCTGAACACAGTCTACCTGAAGGACTGATGGTACAGAGAAGAGTAATGCCACTCCGGAAACTTCCTGGGCCAGGCATGTGACTGTGAGGGTGAAGAACGGGGCCAAGAAACCCATAACCATCAGGAAAGGCCAAGTGCTGGCACACATCTTCCACGCCTACTGTGTGACAGAGGTGGACCCCCACTCAGCCACTGACATCGAAATAGATCCTGCTTTATTTGACTTCAGAGACTCACTCATACCATTATCACTGGAGTGTAAGTCGGAAGCTGGTTAGGAGGTGAAAGGTATTTTCTTTGTATGAGTGGGACATGGGATGCATCCATAGAGAAGAACCCCATATCTGATTGAAAGACAACCTTTCCTTTTGTGAGAGGTCCCAAAGACTGGTCCCTGGGGACATCAAGAATGTCTAGCACCTTCTCCAGGAGCTGCTGGCAGCAGGAATTACTGCATAAAGGAGTCGTGGAGCCCTTATGTGTCACCCATAGTTGTGGCCATAAAGAAGAATGGTGCTATCTGGATGAATATTGATTACCAGACTTTGAATAAGAAGACTGTGCCTGACCAGTGCACAGTGCCTTGAGCAGAAGATGCTCTGGCTGGCTTGTCAGGGAGCTGATGATTTCCGGTGCTGGATCTATACTGTGGATACTACCAGATTTCATTTTTTCATTTCATTTTATTTGTTATGCTGGAAAGGCATGTGAGCAAAATTGCTCATTTTCACAAGCTTCCAGTTAGAAAGAAAAAAATAATCAGAAGATTACAGTCTAAAAGGAGAGATAATAAGAATTTAATAGTAAGTACATATGACAAATTTAGACAAAAATAACATTTCAAATACATAATGGTTATAAAATAGAATGGGCAAATGTTCAGGAGAAAGCGCAAGGCAGGAGAAGTGCTAAGTTTTTTGTTTTTTTTTAAATCAGTTATATTTGCAAAGAAACCAAAAACACGAGAAGGAAGAGAGTGAACATAGAGAAGTATCATGAGGGACAGAGAAGAGGAAGAAGGAAAGAAAAGTCAGCCCAGGCCCGTGACAGAGGAGGATAAAGAAAAGACAGCTTTCATCTGCCCTCTGGGTTTCTACCAGGTTGAGAGGATGCCCCAGGGATATCAATTGAATCAGCTTTTTCTCAGAGACCAATGGAGAAAGTGGTGGGAGACATGAACCTAACTGAAGTCACCGTGTACCTGGATGGCCTAACAATGCTCGGAAGGATATTGGAGAAACATGAAGCTTGGCTCATGAAAGTGTTGGGCTGCCTGGAACAGTGTGGCTTAAAAGTGTCTATTAATAAGTACCAATTTTGCCAGCCCTCGGTAAAATACATCGGCCACAGTGTTTCTGCCAATGGTGTACAAACCGATTCAGCCAAAGT
This sequence comes from Neoceratodus forsteri, assembly GCA_016271365.2. Taxonomy (NCBI): domain Eukaryota; kingdom Metazoa; phylum Chordata; order Ceratodontiformes; family Ceratodontidae; genus Neoceratodus; species Neoceratodus forsteri. The sequence goes on along the minus strand of CM057449.1, from coordinate 761,467,574 downwards.
AGAGGCCCTCACAACCTGGCCCAGGCCACACAACCTCAAAGTCTTGCAGTCCTTCCTTGGATTCTGTAGATACTACAGACGTTTTGTGAAACACTACTCCATGATTGTGAACCCACTGAATGATCTTACTCAGGGGTATCCACCAACAAACAAAAAGAAAGTCCGTTCTGGAGGAAACAGTCCTCAAAAAGAGAACTTGAAAGTGAATGAGCTGTTTGGTGACCATTGAACAGATGAGTGTGAAACAACTTTCAGACAGATCATTAAGCACCTGAAAGAAGCACCTGTATTGGCTTGTGCAGATCCCAACAAGCTACAGTATATAGCCTGCATACAGATGCCAGCCTGAATGGATTGGGATCAGAACTGTACCAAGAGCATCCAGAGGGACTTTGCCCTGTAGCATTTGCCAGCCACAGTCTGTCCCCTTCTGAAAAGCACTATCCAGTACAAAAGCTTGAGTTTTTAGCCCTCAAGTGGGCAGTGACCAAGAAATGTAATGACTTATTATGGTGTTCACTTCATGGTTAGAACAGGCAACAATCCACTCACCTATGTGAAAACTAGTGCTTAAGCTAGATGCTTCTAGACATCAATGGTTGTCCACACTTTCAAAATATAATTTCAGTTTGGAGCACCAGAGTGGGAAAAGTAACATTGATGCTAATGCCCTGTAAAGGTGCCCTCATACTGAACAGACTGATTCAAACATGCAGCTTACAAGTGCAATAGTGAAGGCCATGTGCTCCAACTTTGAGAGCAACAAAAAAGTCTCCTCAGCAAACCCTGACATAGTCGTTGACATGTTGGGAGCTTCGCCATATGTCATTCCTACTGCCTATTTGAATTTCACTGGTCTAGACCTGTCCTCCTTGCCACAACCAAACAATCCTGAGTTGCAACGTGTGCAAAGAGATGATCCTGTGTTGCATGAAGTTATCAAAGGTTTGGAGAAAAGGCATAATGCAGACCAAGTGTACATCACTCATCCTGATGTCCAGTTACTTCTGAAAGAGTGGAGCAAATTGTCAATCAAAGATGGCCTCTTGACATGACACAGTCAAAACAGTGACAGCTCTGACTACCCAAGAAAGCAATTTGTACTGCCCTGGAAGTCCCACAAGGCAGTCATCATGTTGTTGCATGATAAGATGGGTCATCTGGGTTTTGAACATACACTAGACTTAGCAAGAGCATGCTTTTATTGGCCCAGAATGATGAAAGACATTGAAAAGCACTGTAAGACCTACCTCAGTTGTATCAAGAGAAAGACTCTACCCAAGAGAGCTGCACCTCTTGTGAATATCAAAACAAGTGGCAGTCTGGAGTTGGTGTGTATGGACTTTCTCTCTTTAGACCCTGACAGAAAAAACAAGACCAACATCTTGGTGATAACTTACCACTACTCCTATTACGCCCAAGCATACCATACTAAAGCTCGGAAAGCTAGTACTATGGTGAAAGTGTTGCAGTAATTTGTCAACCACTATGAAATCCCCCAAAGGATCCATTCTGTCCAAGGTAGAGACTTTGAGAGCAGTCTGGTCAAAGAGTCCCTTGCTGCTTATGGAAAGGAAAGTCACATACCACACCATACCATCCACAAAGAGACCCTCAACCAGAATGTTTTAATCCAACTTTACTAGAATGTTGGGTACCCTGTATCCTGCAGACAAGTTCAACTGGAGCCAAAAAGTGAGTTACCTAGTGCATGGCTACAGTTGCACAAATGATGGGGCCACACAGAGATCTCAATTCTACCTGATGTTTGGATATGTGGCCATATTGCCTGTTAACTTGTGTTTTGGAGTATTACAACTGAATGCACACTGCTGTGTGTACCCAAGGGTGCAACAAAGGGTTGCTTACCCAGAAACTAGAATGTCTAACAAGTTGCACTCCACCAGCAATAACTACACAAAGCTGCAATTTAAACTGATGTAAGTCTTTTAATGAAGGCAAGGGTCAGAAATACAGTTTTTAAATTCACCAGAGTGGCAAATACTCCAAAGCAGATGGAACCTCTGAGGAAACCTATCTTGACTACACCAAAAGGTTGAGAGAACAGTTACAGAAAGCTTATAAACTAGCTTCAGAGGCTGCAGCTAAAACCAGCCAAGAAAATAAAATCCATTATGATGAAAGAGTCAGGCATCAAGTGCTACAAGTGGGAGACCACTTTCTTCTTAAAAATTTGGTCCTGCAAGGCAAGTGCAAGATGTAGGACCATTGGGCACCAGAAACCTACATTGTGGTAAAACAAATGCCAGACCTGCCAGTTTATAAGATTTGGCTAGGGCATTGGAGAGACTTAGAAAATACTGTGCACAGGAATCATCTGCTGCCAATTGGAGAGATTGTGCCTGACCCTGCACCATAAGATGAACATCCAGTGGTGAGATGGCCAAAGACTGCAGTTGGACTGCTCAAAAGCAACATGAAAAGCCAGAGTCTAGCACCTCAGTTGCTGCCCCTGATTCAGAGCCTGTACCTAATCTGTCTGATGACAATGATGAGGAGGATATCTCATACTGTCCATATGTGCCCGAAACAACTCAAAATAGGCCTAAAATGCAAATGGACTGGAGAAACTCAATCAATCAATCAAGTCTTTATTTAACCAGACGTTCATCATTGATCAGAAGCTCATTTTCAAGATGGACCTGGGTGGAGCATGAACAATTGTATATACAGGCCAACACAGGTATTTACAAGGCAATACAGATAATACTCTTTACAGAGAGGAAGAAAAAGAAGTTCATATGTACGTAGAATTATACAGATATTGTACAGATTACATGGTATTTACATACATAGAAGTGTCTATGGGAAGATAAAGCAGGTTATCTAAGGTTGCAGGAGGAAGTAACAGAAGAAAAAATAAAATATACACCAGGTAGAGGTGAAGGTAGGGGAAGGGAGGAGGTAGGGGAGAAAGGCTAGGAGGGCACGGTGCACCAAAGGAGTTGGTAAAATGGGATGTAGAGAGGTGGATGGAGAAAAGGAGTAATGTGAGCCCCAGGATTGAATGCTATAAAAATGCGGGGCATGGTAGGATGTCACAACCCAGGGTAGTGAGCTCCTATCCGAGGTTGGGAAAGGAAGAATAAGGTGATGGACGGGCCTAGTGTTTATAAGACAGGGGGATAAGAGAGAGAGAGAACAATTAGGCTGGTGAGGAGCAAGCTGGGGGGTCAGTACTAAAAATTGGGTCTAGGCGTGGCTATATACTAGTGCATATACTCCATGCCATCTACAAGTACTGCCCATATTCTAGGCTTTGTCACCACTGAGACATCAAATCAATTGAACCTGGAACCTGCCCCTTTTATCTCTAAGGAAAGGCCCACTGAACATGTACCAGAGCCTAGGATGGACATTGAAATGAGCTTAAATGGTGAGAAGCAAATGCTAAAGCCTGCCCAAGTTGCTGATAATCCTGATAATGCTGCTGTGGTGGACACAGAGCAGGAAAAGGAACTGGTGCAGGTAAGGGTGTGCAACCCAATAACATTAATTGACCACAGTTTACCACGCTAAAAGTGTGGAGACAATAAGCACATTAGATATATCCAAGGTAATTTGCCCAGTATTCTTTGTTTATTGAGTATAAATGAGAGATAAAAACTTTCAAACCACAACAGTGGTCCACAGTTACCCCTGTGCTTCACTCAGTAGAGCTTCTAGGGCCTAAGGAAAGGCCCATTGAACAAGTGCCAGAGCCTAGGATGGACATTGAAATGGGCTTAAATTATCAGAAGCAAATGCTAAAGACTGCCCAAGTTGCTGATAATCCTGATAATGCTGCTGTGGTGGACACAGAGCTGGGACTGGGTGAGTCACCTCCTGTTCCTAGGAAAAATGCAGCATTGGCTAGAAGGTCTAGATGGGAACCAAAGCCCATCAATAAACTCACCTATGACACTCTTGTTGCCTCTCCAGATATCTCTCTTTATGTGGTTCATAAACCTATTGTCCCCATGATATCCCCCCAATGTGTTGCAAACAGGACAGGGTGGGAAAATGCATTTGTATGCCAGTACTTACTGCTGCTAGACAGGTAACAGTTGTTTAGATGGCCAGTGTTCATTGTGATGTATACACCAATATTTTGGCTAGCATTAGTTAGCACTGTGTCCATTGATATGATTACTTGCACATAATACTGCATTGAACTTTAATGGCTTGTTGTGGATGCCAAGCATTTGGTAAGAGGAGTGTGTAAACCCCCTCAGTTTGGGGCTTACCTTAATGGGGCAAAGGCCCCATTGGTGTCCTCGTCAGTGGCTCCAAGGCGGATTCTGGACATGGAGCACACCAATTTTCACGGTGGTCACCATCTGACTTATGTGTCCCTTGGCCCCGTAATAGATGGTGGCCAACATCCATGGGCTGATTTGCACTTCTGGGTGCCAGAGAAGAAAGGTGGGATGGTCCTTGGAGTAGCCGAAAACTCGGACTGCAAAACATAAACAAATATGGATGCTGTGGGAGCATATTTCACATAGTTTAATCATATTCTTATTTGCCTGTGGGAAAGCAGGACCCTATGGGCATTTCACTACCATTCCTCCTTAGATGCATACATATATGTTGCTGTGGAAGCAAGGAACCCTCTTAGCCCTGCATTTCCATTTGTAAGACAACAGGAATCAAATTGTCATCATAGCCTTCTTATTACCCCACCTCATGTACACATTAGTGAACATTTCAAAATCCCTGGCAAAATGTGACCCCATGCCACTGCAGCATCACTCCATGCCACATGAGCAAAAAGACAGCTCTGGTAGGATTTGAAGAATAAGAGTTGTTATCCACATGTGTGTGGTTCATAGCTCAGCCTTGTGCTTCATGCTGTAACTGAATGATGTAGGTTGTGCTTGGATACAGAGGACAGACCAGTAAGTAGGATGATGTGTACAAGGTATTAGTTGTATGAAGTGCTTACTGCTTAGATACTTCAGCATAGGCATGAGCAAGTCAGTGATTATAGTACGTATGAACTGGATAGTATATGCATGGTTCTTAGATGCTTGAACTGATGAGTAGTTGTTGTAACTTGATGTTTTGGCCTTTCTCTGTATCCCACTGTAGGAAAGCTGCTTAGTCAGGTAGGATGAGACCCCATGGGTGGGATAAGAGTGCCGGAGAAGGAGGAGGCGTTAGGGGAGGATGGAGGGTGAGTACGGCTTGCTCTAAACAGATCGGCGGTAGCCTGCTCGTTTTAAGTTGGATATGGGGGAGGATCTCTTCCCCCACATAACTACAGGCATGCACCTTTCAATTATGTGTGGTTCATAGCTCAGGCCTGTGCTTCATACTGTAACTGAATGATGTAGGCTGTGCTTGGATACAGAGTCCAGACCAGTAAGTAGGATGATGCGTACAAGGTATTAGTTGTATGAAGAGCTTACTGCTTAGATACTTCGGCATAGGCATGAGCAAGTCAGTGATTATAGTACGTATGAACTGGATAGTATATGCATGGTTCTTAGATGCTTGAACTGATGAGTAGTTGTTGTAACTTGATGTTTTGGCCTTTCTCTGTATCCCACCATAGGAAGGCTGCTTAGTAGGGTAGGATGAGACCCCCAAAAGAAATAATGATATCAAATGATTATCTTCTCCAACTCCAGAGAGTGTGGCCAGTAGCATGCAGTAAAGGAAAAACCTCCTTAGGGGGAACCTCTGAGGATCCATGGCTACTGACCTGCTCGTCCTTCTGGGCATACTAAAGGAGAATAACCCTAATTAATGATCTTAACTTGTCAGCTACTCCAAAGTCCAAAGATGAAGATCCATGATCCAGTGAAAGCAGGGAAGCTGGAATCGATGTAGTGATGATGGAGTGTCAATGAAATGGGAGTACATCCTTCTAGTGAATTCCTAGTCCAAGAATTCCATTGTCCAGGGCAGAATAGGATACCTGATTGGAATCCATACAGCATATGTAATTCGAAGTGTCGAAAGAGCGTAAGTCAAGCAGTCCAAGGTGAGATTTTCTGTAAGTACACGTAGCCAAATGACTGTGACTCTAGACCCAGAATGAGAAGACTGGTAGTTGATAATCCGATTAGTGAGCACAACAAATTAGGGCCTTGGTGAAGAAGCACAGGAGCTGGCTGCAGAACACGAACTGGAGAGGACATAGTAGAAATCTCCAGTCTGGCACTGGTGAAGCAGGTAAAAGTGAATAGCAATAAATTTGTACGAACAGGTAGACATGAGACTTGATGGATCTCCAGACCCCAAAGGGCGAAGCAGGTTGTGGAATAGGCATGCCAGTCTGTGATAAACTTCCAGGCCCTGTGAGGGTGAAGCAGGTAAGTAAGGGTAAATAAGTAAAGAAGTGAACCTTCACATAGGTCAGCAGTAGTAGTTGCATGTCGATCTGCAGGATGCAGACGTGGTAGCAAAGGAGTAGTATTGAGTAGATTATGTAAAGTATTTAGCACAGAGCATTGAGAGAATGTGAATAAGAATGAACATTGAAGAACTTAATTTGCTGAGAAGTATGGCTCAATGGCGATATGTATATTCGACTAGGAAGCCAAGATGGTATGATTGATTGAGAGCTGAAGCTCCCAAACTGAATGAGCACGGCATGCTAAAATCATAATAGATATTGAGTACTGAGACTTGCTAGGTTGAATGCAATATTGAGTGCAGCGGAATCCCAGAGGCTGAAGCTGAGGGCTGGCAGTAGGCATGAAGCAATGATTTGCATAAGCAAGGAGCAACAATTACATAAGTGAGTAGGGAGAAACATCCGAAGGATTTAATGATGAATGTCCAGACTAGTCCAGATATAAGTCCATATTTGAACAAGGAGCTCCTTGATAGCTAGCAGATAAGGGGTAAGTGTAGAAAATATGAACCTCCAGGCCCCGATGCTGGACGAGACAGGAATGCAGTGGAATAGTTGAACCTACAGGCCCCGAGGTTGGGCGAAGCAGGTGTAGAGTAGTAATAGTAGAACATCCAGGCCCCATTATGGGGTGAAGTAGGTGTAAGGAGGAGCAAACGCAGATGAGCAGCTGAATGAGCAATGGTGTGTTGAAATCAACAAAGGTGGTGAGAGCCAACTTGAAAGGTTGAAAGCAGTCCAGGGTAGTAAGTCCAGATATAAGCTGGGGATGCAGTGATGAGTTATGGAAGCAAGAACAACAAGTTCGTAGGTAGGTCCAGACCTGTGTGTAGGTCGGGATGTGTCAATATGGGACCAGCATGGAGAAGCACAGACTAAGGCAATAACAAGAGTCAAACTCCAGATTCCGAATATGACGGCGGTGATGGTCCTGCAGAAAAGAAATCCTGATGATCAATAAATGGCAAAATGTATTGAGGAAGGAAGGTAAATGAGCTGGTAAGATGAACCTGTCAATAGACATATAGCACTGCAATAAGTTAGGTTGGAGGCTTGAGCCATGATTTGGCTTTGGTTGGGAATCCTGACAGGACTTGGAGGATAATAGTTCCAAATGAATTGAAGCATTCTGTAGGAAGCATCCAAGGAGAGAGAGAATGTAAACTAGGCTTCTGCGAGGTGTATGATGTGTGGGCGGACCTCACGTAGGTCAGCCAGAGGAAAATAAGGAGCAGCAGCTAGGCTCCTCAAGGGCTAGTAGACCGGAGGACTCTCAAAGACTGCAAGAGTAAAAGCATGCCAGGCAAGGCCCTCACATGGCTAGCAAACACAGCCAGACCCCACGTAAGTCAGCAGAAGAGAGAGTGTCAAGCTAGACCCCACATAGGCTAGATGACTACTACAGCTACAGAGGGCACAACCAGGCACAGCACATATTCCAGAGGCAGAGGCCTAGGGAACAGTGACAGGCAGGTAAAAATTGTAGAATGTGGCCGTAAAACAGCATGTAGACCAGTGGCAGTATAGCAGCATTGGCTGACACGTAGGGGACAGAATTGTAGCAGAAGGCAAATGATGGCCATGTCTAGCCAAGTGGAAAACTAGAAGCAAGCCACTAGCAGTATGGCTGGTAGGTCAGAAGTGGGAGGAACAGGCATGCCGCAAGCAGGATAGGGTCCAGAGCAGTCATAGAGGATAGTATAAATCAGACCACTGTGGGAAGCTTTGGAGGTCGCAAAGCATATTGCGTACTATATCCTGTCACCCCTGCAGAATTGCTTAGATGTTATAGATACGTAATAAAATTAAGATGTCAGTGTAAATGTCATAATAGTAGTATAACCTGCACATCCTTTCTTAGAAATACTGGTGAGGCAGGGCTGAATGATTAGGTGCTCCAATATAAGTGCCAGATGAGAATCTGCAGGAGGCGGATCGTAAGCAACGAAAATAGAAAGCCAGACTACTAAGAAGCAAACAGGCAAATCGGATAGTCTGCATGGAGTGGAGTTGCCAGCTGAGAGCAGCAGTGTAGTCAAGGGAAATCTTTGTACAGAGGGTCATATCTTTTGACCTCTCAGCTTAACACAGCATATGGTCCTTAAAATTCATAGCTAGGACCGGACTACAGTAACATTTCAATATGGCAACCTAGGATACGTCTACAGATAGTGGGCCCAATACACAGTGATAAAGACAGTTTCCATCAACTTGGTATGACAGTATGCGAATTATGTTTGGAATAATACTGCCAGTAGGAGGAGATAAGCAATCCTGTAAGCAGCAAGGTTAATTAAGTGTGAGAATCGTAGGAGTATGCGGATTCATAGTAACTGAGGCATACTGTAGGGTAGAGTTAGCCCCATAATCGCGTGCAAAGTCGCATTGAGTTAGTAGAGCCACTGGCTTGGAAGTTCGGCTCTTAAAAGTCTGAACAGCAATTGTATCATCACAGTGGCAAAACATTAAGTACCATTGTCCTGTAAGTAAACAGAAAACGCTAACTGCAGCATATTCAAAGGAGCATTTTACCATGCAGCCATTAATTTATCATTTGATTACTTATTCCTCTGCCTTGTTATTAGAACTACAAAGTATAGTAGTCTAATTATCAGTCCAAGCAGCACTATTGCCTGTCGAGGCTTGTTTCCAGTAGGCCGAGTTTTGTTTTCTCATGCTGTAATATTAATAATGTGAGGCAGGTTGTAGACGAGGTTCCCAGAAGGAGAGGGGTTAAAAGGCAAAATGAGCGAAGGTAGCTGAAATCCAGTGATAGACAGGTGGAGCATCGATTGGCAGTTGCTAGTGATCCTGTAGAACAGTGGATGTGGAGAATCCAGTGTGGTATATGGTCGGCCGGAGAACTCCGAGCCAAAAAATGTGCAGCTGATGCGGGTCGGAATGCTAGAGCCAAAGTAGGAGCACTGCAGGAGTGGATGCGAATGCAGCACAAATGGAGTAGCATGGAGTGCCAGCCACTCAGAACGGCAGAACCAGGAGAAAAGGGCAAGAAAGCAGCAGAGGGGAAGGAGCATAGTAGGCAGCAAGGCAGGCCAGTAACACAGGGGGAAGGAGAGGCTATGATGAACGGGTACAGGAGGGAGAAAGAGCCCCCCCAAAAGGAAATGTAAGGAAAATGAACCAAATGACAGGGAGCAGAGGGAAGGGAACCAAAGCACAACAGGAGATGAAGGAAGGGGGGGGGGCATGGTCAGACAGAAAAAAAGGACAGAGAGCAGCTGACAGCAACACCACACATAGCGAGTACGGCTCACTTTAAACAGAGCAGCGGTAGTCTGCTCATTTTAAGTAGGATGTGGGGGAGGAGCTCTTCCACCACATAACTACAGGCATGCACCTTACAATTAAATTCTTGAGGTGGTATTTGTGGTAAAAATATTTTTAAAATTACCAAAGTTATAAACATGAGTAGTAAAATTTCAACATATGCACATAGCTTTGCCATTTTTGCATATTCTGAGACAAAATTTTCAAATAGCCTTATTATGACCCCACCTCATCAACAACAGGCGTGAACATTTTCTGATTGTGACCAAAAGGTGATTTCCCCAAGCAATTGCAAGATCACCTTTCAGGCCGGATTTGCGTAATTTGACTGACAGTGTTAATGAGGTGGGGTGTCCAAAAGGCCATGTTGAAAATTTGTGGCCAAAATATGCAGAAATTATGAAGTTATGCATCAGTGTTGAAAGCCCCATTGAAATACATTGAACCACACTTACCTTAGTTTCTCATACAGAAGTTGCCAGTTCCACCAGCAAGACATGTCTTCAGTGGGAGAGTGGATCTATGCTCTGTGACCTTTTCAGGTGAGTGAGGGTGGGTATGGGGGGGTGCGGGGTGATGGGTAATCAGTGGGAGGTTGGGATGGGGGATGGGGCAGATCAACGAGGGACCATTTTTTGGCAGATAAAAAAAACATATATCGAGGGACCATTTTCTTTATTACAGGTTAGAACATCAGGAGAGGGGATCAGATGGTGGGGGGTGCCACTGGACACCAGGGACAAAAGAAGATATGACAAGGATGGGTATCGGAGGGTGCAAGGTGCCACCAGACACCAAGGAGCCCAACAAAATCATATTACAGGGACAGTGATGGAGGCTGGGGGCACTACTAGATACCAGGAAAAGAATTAAACAATTATGGGGGGTGTGGTGATCAAAGGGTGGGTGGTGCCACTAGATACCAGGGAAATGACAATTATATGCTGGGGCGGTGTTTGGACAATGGGGGAAGCCGCTAGACACTAGGGAGAAATACAAATTATTATATTATGTAAAAAAACCTGTGGAGAGGGAATTCAGAGGGTGGGGGTGCCACTAGACACCAAAGAAAAATAGTGTTCTTATCACGATGGCCATCAGAGGGTGGGTGGTGCCACTATACACTAGGTAAAGGATGCCAGCAACCAAAAGAAGGATTCTTCCCTGACGAAAAAGCATCTTTTTTTGTGACTCATGACACTAAAATAGATTCTTTGATCATGTGATACAAAAAGAGATTTATAATGTTAAAAAATTAAATTTCAGGAGCATTTCTCTAGCAGTTAACTGCAGATTCCAGCTAGGGGTGTCCTGGTGAGTAAGTTACATGTGCTTGTTGCTCCCCAGAATGTCATTTTTGTGGTTTTCCAAATTAGATTGTTTAAGGAAAAATAGAAAACAAGATGGTGGCAAACGAAAAAGGATGTTCCCCTAACGAAAAAAAGGTTGCCGTCAAAATGAAAGAAGATTCTTTTCATTTCATACAGCTATTTTAAAGTGCTTAATGAGCATGCTCAGAACTAATTTTTCAAAATTTTAAAATTAAGTAACTTTGGAACAAATTCATATTTTTTCACCAAACTAGGAAAAGGCACATCTGTGGGCCAGTCCCTTTCTATCCTGAACATTTCAGGTCAAAATTCCAAATCATCTAGGTGCTACAGATGACAGATGAAAATCCATTAAAGCCAATGGGAAAAAAATGAAAATGTAGTTTTTGCACTATGCAGAACTCGGAAACTGCACATCTCACTGGAACAAAACTTGGAACATCCAGAGATCACCCCCATGAGACTGAACATGCAAATTGTGTGCAAATCCATTGAACGGTTGTGAAGTAAATAAAGTGCAAAAACTGGAGTTTAACGTAGGACTGCCAGTAAAACCCTACAGGTACTGCAGAATAAATGTAAACAAATATGGTCCCCACAAGTTCCTAGAAGCAAGGGGACTACTGGGAAATGGGGAAGGGCACCAGAAATGCACAGGAACAAAGCAGCCAATCAGAGGGGATTCAGTAAACATTATAAAAGGCACTGAAAACCAACCATAAAGGGAATTTCCTTGGAGAATCCAAGCAGGAGAAACAGCTGTGGACTTACATGCATACTAACATACTAAAATGCCAGCAGAATAGGCCTAATGGTCTTTCACGTCTGCTCATTTGGTCAGCCCCCACCCTGGGAGCTGACCTTGCTGCCCCCCTCGCCTTCTCTGGCTTCTCCCTTCCCAGTTCCGGATAGTCTCGCCGCACTGGATTTTGCTTCCAAACCCTTCCCCTGTACCTGTCCCACCCCCTCTTGAACCCCTCCACTGTCTCTGCCTCCACCAGCCCCCTAGGCAGCGCATTCCATGGCTCCACCACCCTCTCAGTGAAGTAGCACCTCCTCATTTCTCCCCTGAATCTTCCCCCCTCCAGCTTCCACCCATGCCCTCTAGTGGCCCCCTCCTCCTTCCTTCAAAACACCCTGATTGTTCCTCTCCTACTTACCCCCTTCATGTACCTGAAGACCTCTATCATGTCCCCCCAGTCTCTTCTCTCTTCCAATGTGTACATATTTAGCTCTTCGAGCCTCTCCTCATAGGTCCTGTCCCCCAAGCCCCAAATCATTTTGGTTGCCCTCCTCTGGACCCTCTCCAGGAGTTTAATGTCCCTCTTTAAGTGTGGCCTCCAAAACTGCATGCAGTACTCGAAGTGCGGCCTCACCAAGCACTTATACAGAGGGAGTATCACTTCCCTCCTTCTGGAGGTGATCCCCCTAGCGATGCATCCCAGCATCCTGTTGGCCTTGGCTTCTGCCCTCCTACAAGTCTCTGAGTTGTTCATTTTGACATCCACCACCACCCCCAGGTCCATCTTAGCCATCGAGACTTGTAGCATTTCCCCCTCCAGGGTGTACACTTGGCCCGGGTTTCTGGCCCCCAGGTGCAGTACCTTGCCTTTCCCTGCATTGAACCTCAGCTTCCACTTTCTAGACCATCCTTCCAGAGCCTCCAGGTCCCCCTGTAGGGTCACCCTCCCCCCCTCCTCCCCATCCACCACGCCCCAGTTTTGAGTCATCATAAAGAGACTCATCTCCTCCTGATACCTGTCCTTATGTCAGAGGCGTGGGCGTTGAACAGGAGGGCCCAAGAACTGATCCTGTGGGACTCCACTAATGACCCTCCTTGGGGATGAGACTATCCCGCCAACTTCGACCCTCTGGGTCCAGTCCTGGAGCCAATTGCCTATCCATCTGATCATCTGGTTCCCCACCCCATTTCTCCCAGCTTATCCAACAGGCCCACGTGAGGAACAGAGTCAAATGCCTTGCTGAAGTCTAGAAGAGGACATCCACTGGTCTACAGGTCCAGGCACTCGTCACCCAGTCATAGAACTCCACAAGGTTTGTCTGACATAGTTCCCGGAATGAATCCATGCTGTCTATCGTCCAGGCACCCTGACTTTTCCAAGTCCCTTCCTAGCCTCTCCTTGACAATGCCCTCCATCACCTTGCCCACCACCGATGTAAGGCTGACAGGCCTGTAGTTCTCTGCCACCTCCCTTGACCCCCCTTGTGGATAGGCACTATATGTGCCACCTTCCAGTCCTGGGGCACCCACCCTGTCCTCAGAGAGATGGTGAAAAGCTCCGCCAGGGGTTTTGCCAGGACATCAGCAAGTTCCTTCAGCACTCTGGGATGTAATTTATCAGGCCCCGGTGCTTTCTCCTTCTTAAGGGACCTGAGGGCCTCCCTCACTCTCTGCTGTGATTTCTACTTCTGCTAACTCTTCTCCCTGCTTAGCCTTCCCTCCTCCTGCCAGTGATGCCTCCCCCTCTCCCCAGATCCACTGATCGGTAAGGGTCCCTCCCTCCTCAGGATCACTGTCTCCTCCCATGTATGATGCAGCACCCCCATTTTCCTTGGTGAAAAATGAGGTGAAGTACTCATTTAGTACCTCAGCCTGCTCCGTCGGGTCTTGTGCCCATCTCTCCCCTGTTTTAATCCTGCTAATCTGCCCCTTCACCCTTCGTTTTTCCCCAATGTATCTAAAGAACCCCTTGTTCCCTCTCCTAATTTCCCTGGCCAGGTTCTGCTCCTTCCTTGCCTTAGCCGCCCTCAAAACCCTAGTGGCTCTTCTAGCCATCAGCTCGTACTCCCCTCGATCCCTTTCACTCTTTGAGCACTTGAATAGCCTATAGGCTGCGTTCTTTCCCCTCACCACCTCCTGGATCTCCCTGGTCCACCAGCAGGGTTTTCGGGCCCTACCGCATTTTCGTCTTATTCTTGCACAGATGCTGGTAGCATCTTGCACCCCTCTCCTGATGATTTTCCACCTACTATCAGCGTCCATGTCTGACCCAATCCCATCCAAATGCTCCTTAAGAATCCTTCCCATTTCCTTAAAATCCACCCCCCTGAAGTCAGTTACCTCCGTCTTTGTGCAGCCTTCTACCCCTCCTAGGTCTAGGCAGAACCAGACCGTGACATGGTCACTCCCCGCCAATGGGTCCCTCACCCACAGGCCCCCAATCCAGTCACTATCTGCCAGGACCACATCCAGTACCTGCACCTCCCTGGTCGATTCCCCCACCTGCTGAGTTAGGAACACATCTTGAAAGACATCCAACAACCTCTGTTCCTTGGCCACCGAGGATGTCATAGTCTCCCAGTCTGTTTCTGGCATGTTTAAGTCCCCCAACACCACCACCCTTCCCCTGCCCAGTCTGCAGTGTCTCCCAACATCTGCCACCAGACTCTCCTCCAGCTCCTCCACCAGTGCAGGGGGTCTATACACCACTCCTATTTTTACTCTCTTGCCCCCTTGTTAACAAGGTGACCCAAATTGCCTCCACAGTTCCCTCCACCTCCTCTACTCCCCCTATGCCAATGCAGTTTTTGACTATCATTGCTACCCCTCCTCTTCTTCCCTCCCCCCTGTCCTTCCTGAACATAGTGTAACCCTCCTGGTTCAGGTCCCAGTCATGTCCCGCGGTGGCCCAGGTCTCAGTGACCACTGCTACATCCACTGCTCCCTCAGTTAGCATCACCTGGAGCTCTGGCATTTTATTGCCCAAGCTCCTGGCATTTAGTAGAACTACCTTACACCCTTTCCCTATACTTCCATTTCCCCTGCTCGTGTTCCCATGGGGATTCTGTTTTCCCCTGGTCTGCACTTTACCAGTTGGCCTTTTCCCGCATTCCTCCAGCTCCTTGGGGGGGGTGGAGAAAGCGTCCCTCCTATCGGCACCCCTCGACAGCCTTTTCTCCATCTCTCCCCTTTCACAAGTTAAACCCACTTTTCACCAATGAACCCCTCTATTTTCAACAGGATTCCCCTCCTCCAAATTGAGATGGAGCCTATCTCTAGCATGCAGCTCCTTATCATCCCAGGTCTTCCCCAATCCCCATCAGCCCATACCCTCTGGCCTCACACACCACTCCCTGAGCCACTGGTTTATCTCCCTAATCTTCCTTTGTGTTTCCTCACTAGCCCTTGGCACGGCAGGATTTCTGAGAAGGAAACTGCATCCTATGTCATGACAGACCCTGGCAAGCTCCCTGAATCTTGCCTGTATCTCTAGATCACTATTTCCCTCAATGTCATTTGTACCCAAGTGGACCAGTATGTCCTGGGAACCCCCACAATCCTTTACCAGCTGATATACCTCGTGCTTGGCCCTGTGCACCATTAGTCCAGGGAAGCATTTTGTTTTAACTGGCCAGGCTTCTCCATCCCTATCCCATTTGATACCCCTGATCATAGAATCCCCCAACAGGAGCACACTGACCACTCCTTTTCCTCCATTCCCCCCCCCTTCCATTTCCGTCATCTTTTCTACCAGCCCCTCCACCCAGCCGGCTCCTTGTTCCTCCCCCTATCTGGGTGCTGCATGCCGCCCCCTCCTTATTTACCCTGGCCACCCCCTTCCCTCTGATCCTATGCCTCTCCTCCCCCCGAGTATCCTTCTGTACCTTGCTAACTCCGCCCTCACTGCTCGTAACTGGTCCTTCTCCCCCATCTGCTAAACTAGCCTGGCTCGTCCTCCCTTCCTTCCTGTCTCCATTTAGTCCCTCCTTGTTTGTCATGCTCCCCTGGCCTAAACCCTCAGCTCCCTTTACTGTATCCTCCTTGTACTTCTGGTCCTTCTCCTTGCCCTTTCCTCCCAACTGGTCCTTCTCCTTTCACTTTCCTCCCTCTTCCCCCTGCCCCTCCTGCTCTGATTCACTGCTCCCTCCATTTTCCTGCATTCCAGGTTCCCTCCTGTTCCTCCTGCTATCCGGCCCCCGTCTCCTACCCCCACTCCCTTTCCATCTCTAACCACCCCTATCATGGCTACATCACCACCCTCATCCTCAAGCAGAAGAAGAGAATTGAAGCTGTTACTGAGCGTAAGGTCTGATCCACCTCCCTGCCTTGCTTCCTTCTGTACAGCCCCGGCCATCTGCCTACTTCCCTGAGAATGTTGTCTCTCTGGCCCCCCTTTGTGAGGGTCCCCAGTTACCTGCCTGCTTCCTTGGTAGTGTCCTCCTTTTGGGCCCCCTCTGCCAGGGTCCCTATGTGACCCCCGAGCATTCTCCTGCACTCCTTTCCTATACCCCTGCCCTAATTGCGGGTGCAGCCCCGTGGAGATCCCTGCCCCCTTCCCCAACCATACTCCCCTTCCCCCAGCTGTCTCCTAATCCCCGTAACCTCCTCCCTAAGCTGTGCCAGCTGGTAGCACACTGGGCAACAACCGAACTTCCAAGCCCAGTCCAGTATCATGGCTGCTCCGCACCCTGTGCACAACACCACCCTCCCAAAGATGCTGGCCCTAATGATGTGTGGTCCCATCACCCTCCAAGTAGGTTTCCTTGGGTGAGTCACCAGGCTCCCCACTAGTCCAAGATACACCCCTACTGCCTAATCAGGTCACCCACTAATCCTAGATACAGCCCCACAGTAAACCAGTAACCCTGTTACTTGATGCAGTACAACACAGTAAACTTATAAGGGAAGTGAACAACTCCCTAAGCTCCTCTCCCCCAGCCTTTAAATCTAACCCCCAGTGGCTAGAACTACATGAGCTGCACCTGCTGCCTTTTCTTCCAATTGCAGGGCAGGTGTTCCCCTATAATTAGCAGAGCTCTGGGGAGGGGAGGGTGGGGAGGGTGAGTCTTGGGCCTACACCCAACTCTTGAGAGTGTATCAGCCCTGTGTCTGCTCCTCCAAGCCCTGCAGCCAAAGAACCAGCCCCAAGCAAATCCCACCAAATAGGTTTTAAGTCAGAAGAAATAGGCCTCCACCAGTGCAGCCTGTCACACAGTGAAACATCCAACAAATGAGCCCACTTACAGCCACCAATCCAGTTTTCAAACTTCCAACAGCCCCCAAAACAATACCCTACTAGCCCCTTAGAAGTAAGAAAGAAAAGAAATAACCTTCTACCAAGTAAAATCCACAAGAAACCCTATAAAAACAACAAGAAGCAGCTACTGTCCTGGAACACAACTGATCCTGTCCCCTTCCAGTTCCTTCTGAGAAGCCAAAGCAACTAATACCACAAACCTGATTCAGCTCTGCCTCCAGTCAATTAGCTGAGTGAGACCTGGCCAGACCATTAACACCCTTCCCCCACTATGCATTAACCTTTGCAGCTAGTGAAGTCAGCAAAAAGGAATCAAAATGCAACTCAAAGCCCCCAAAATATGTTTGCTGCCAAAGGAAACAGGTCTCCAATTTAATCAGCTTCACTAACAGCACATCAAAATAGGCTTGAAATTAACAGATATAGGTCTCCAATTCAAATAACAAGCCCCAAGAAAATCCCACCAAATAGGTTTTAAATCAGAAGAAATAGGCCTCCACCAGTGCAGCCTGTTACACAGTGAAACATCCAACAAATGAGCCCACTTACAGCCACCAAACCAGTTTCCAAACTTCCAACAGCCCCCAAAACAATACCCTGCTAGCCCCTTATAAGTAAGAAAGAAAAGAAATAACCTTCTACCAAGTAAAATCCACAAGAAACCCTATAAAAACAACAAGAAGCATCTACTGTCCTCTAACACAACTGATCCTGTCCCCTTCCAGTTCCTTCTGAGAAGCCAAAGCAACTAACACCACAAACCTGATTCAGCTCTGCCTCAGCTCTGCCTCCAGTCCTTCTCAGCCCAAAGTCCTGTTTGGTACCCAATGGCCCTCCTGGTCCCTGAGTCTAAATAAAGGGCAAAGCACCAGATAGAACCAAGTGGTAACAGGGAAGAGATTTGAACTGCTGACTGATTTCCCTAAGCGGGATTTGAACCTGCTTCTATGAGTTTAAAATTTGCAATTTGCAGCCCAAAAATAGAGACTGGTAATTTTCAACCTGAAGAATAGGGGAACTGTGTACCCTGTGTTCCCCTCAGAGAGACAAGTGTTTGGGACTGCCTCACTGTTTCTAGCCAGAGGTGTTGTGTGTGCCATAGACCAGCAGCATGTGTGCTCTTAGAAGCTGTGTGCCAAGCTAAAAGTGTGGGGACACAGCCTGCCCCATTCCTTAGACCAACAGAGAGACCACCGGAGTGGAAGACATCAAGAGGCCTGTCAGGTGAGCACAGTATATAAAGGCCCCAGTGGCAAAGTTTGGAAAGGCCTGACAGATGAAGTCAAGCATCCTGCATTCCTGCAGCCAGCTGCTACTCATCTGCATTCTGCTGCTGTGGTGCACCACCAGCTGCTAATACCATAGCACTGTATGAACTAGGTCACCTGTAACCACCTGAAGCTTCAACCTGTTAGTACCTCTGAGCTGTGGCTCTGATGCACTTTCTGTGTTTAGCTAGCTAGTTAGATAGCCTTCAGAGGGGGCAAGCCCTAGGCTGGACTGTGCAAAACTACAACTTAAGTCCAGGCAGAAAAGTTAATGTTTGCTGTGTTTAAAATTTATTGGGCCCCGATGAAAGTACCCAAGGTCAAGTTAAAGACTGTTATCCTCACAGCATCCCAGCATCTCGGAGCATCACCCTGCATCTACTGGTAAGCTGCCAGCACACATGTGTGGTACCCACAGCAATAGACTAACTGTTACCTAACAGCTATTTGGGGAAAACACTGGGTGCCCCAACAGATGGGAGGTGTGGGACAGTATAGAGTAACCTTGTTGCTATTATTTACTGTTTTGTGCTATTTTCCCCTTTTTCTCTCACTATAATAAAAGTGAAGTTAGTCTGTGTTGCAATTCGGTATTGCTGATCATTGTAAAGTGTGTATTGTTACTGTGTGGGGAAGGTCATGTGGGGGCAGTCACTGTATTTTCCTGGGGGATAGTAGCCTGCAGATATCTAACAGGTATCCCATATCACTACCCAGGTAGAGGTAACGAGCCATTCTATTCCTGTATATATTCCCCACAAGTGATCCCAGGTCAGCCCCCTCAGGAGATGTGTCCAGGTGAGACCCAAAGTCCTTGGAACAGCCAAGGGGAGTCAATGGGCTGTTACATAAGCATTTCATGAAAAAGTAAATTCTTACTTAATATATATAAAGGAAATTAACAGAAATTAAACCAAATACAGAAATATAACTTACATACTAATACAGTACACCTTTTCAGTAATGGGAAATTGTCTTTGGAATTGGGAATAATGAAAAGAAAACAACCTAAACATAGTAATTAGTAAGTGGTAATTGAGCTGCTACATTATGGGCCAGATATTCAAAGCTTTGCCCTGGGTTGAGATTAGCACTGCCCGGCGTGCAAACTTAGCCCAGAGCAAAATGCAAGCTATATTCAAAAGGAATAGCACTATGCAAAGCCAGCTGAATATAGCAAGCAAAGGAAGCCGGGCAAACAGGGCCAGGAGTGCAGGGCAAAAAATAGCCCTGGAATAAGACAGCACTGAATATACCAAATAAGACAGCATTGAATATAGTACCCAGGCAGCCAGTGCAAACACGCAAAGGAACACAGCATAGAGCAGAGATAGCCTGACCCTGGAACATGCAATGAAAACAGGCTGGAATGATGTCCTAGGTGCAGAGCACAGTGCACAGCCCAGATGATGACACATGCAAAGGAATGGCAAGCAACAACCTGGACCCATGTGGGGAACCCAAGGAACAGCACAAACCAAGTGAAACCCCAGCAACCAAGAACGACACAGGACACAGTAGAATGTACTCCATGAAATGTAATAGTAAATAAGCAAATTAAAATGGTAAAGGGAACAGAACAGTGAAGAAATGCAACAGTAAATGAAAGTCATACCCAAACGCCAAACAATAAATGCCCCAACCACCTCCCGCTAACCAACCCCATACCAAAGAAAGACAATGCAACAATACCCACAATGTGACAAGCTATGCCCCCCCAACACACAACCCAAGCAACGTGAAGACCACCACTGGAACAGCAACATGGAAACAACAATGAGCACACCTAAGCCAGCAATGTCAAACATATATACAACTATGTACAATGTATGATAAGGCACAGGGGAAGGGTGCAAAGGGGAGGGGGTTGCACACAGGGACACAGGAACAAGGGCCAGGGGACAAATACAATGTCAGGTGAGGGAAAGACAACACATAACGGGGAAAGGGCATGGCTAACTGCCCACCAGATCTGGAAGCCGAGCCTCTAACACAGCTGCCACCATCCTTGTCTCCTTGATCAAGATGGCCTTCTGCTTGATTACAGTCCTCTGTTGGTGGATGATGTGGCGCAGCAGGTCCTCCATCCCCTCTAACTCCTCTGGCCTGGTCACCCACAGTGATGACCAGAGTGGACCTACAAAAGGAAGGGGGAGACCGTAAGGATGGGACACCAGCCAGAAGGCAGACAGCAGCCACAGGTGGCCATACAGGGATGGACAGCATGTCCCGACAGACAATCCCGAGTGGAGGTGAGTGCCGCACTGATAGGCCGACCTGGAAGGTTCCCACACAGCAGGCCTGGGTGACACAGGCACCAACGCAAACCCCAATAGACATGATGGCGACAAGCCCGGCAGCACCAGGGCATAGGTGACACCGCCCACCCTGGCACAGCACACAGCAAGACAGGGCAGACACACAGCCGGACCCCCGGAGAGCTATGTGCAAGGGCCACGCCACGACACGCAAAAGGGCACCCACACGTCGGGACATGCTGCCCACTGACAGATGGCAATGTACCGTAATGCAGAGCATAGCAACAACAACAACAATAGGTTTGCCAGAGCCGCACCATATCGTGACAGTGGCCTGCCAATGACCAACCCAGGCCAGAGAATAACAGGCAGCCATGGCGCAGACGTTGACAGGGATGGGCTGACACATGCCACCAAGCAACGCCCCTGAAAGCATACCTCACAACTGTACCACAGTACAAGGAACGTTCCTCAGTCCATGGGGCAAAAGCTTCCTGTTCCACCCTGTGAGGACATGTTCCACAGCCAAGGTCAACATTGTAAAGCAACATTCCATAGTAAATGATGCAAATAATATATTAATAAAGTAATAACAGGCCCTCAGAATATAAATGTAACGCAGTAAAAGTGTCATGAGCTACCCAGGTAAGTTTTCCACTACGTGTTCCACATATCGCCAATATGTACCACAGTATGACAGGTAATAGTCCACGGCTGGTGGACAAAAGGATGAGAGGTATGCCTGGAAGGCATGGGGCATGGTGTCCCACAGCCACAACAGGCACGCGGGCAGCGCTATGCAGGCCTGTCCAGTTAAGACCCAGGACAGCAAGGTAATGCCAACTGTACACATGCTGATGATCTGTAGGGGGCTGGAGGGGCAGAGCACACTACACCGCAGAGGTGGGCATAACAACCAACAGCATGTGAGCCCCAGAGAATACCCACCACCATCATGCACCCTCACAGCAATGCAAGACGACAGTGCCCCACAGGCCCCCTAGGGCATAGCGGCCAGATAGCCATCATCCGGCTGTGGTGTGCAACACAGGTGTACAGCACAGCACAGTATCACAATACCACTGGCCCACTGCCCGTTGCAGCCCTGCCACCGGACCAGGCAGTGGCAGAACACAGAATGAGACACCCAGCACAGTGAAACAGCACAGAGCAATTAGACAGGTACTCACACAACAGGCCTCTGTTCTCAGGGCTGCTCTCCTGCACCTGCTGTGGCATGGCCGGCACCCTCGGGCTGCCACCCTGCTGCTCCTAGGTCATGTCCCAGCTCCCTCCTCCAGCCCTGGGCTGCTCGATCTGCTCTACAGAGGACAGGTGAAACATTGGCATTAGTGCATGATACAGCATACACCATGTGCAGCACAGCAAGATGCACATGCAACCCCAACAACACTGCACACACAGGGATACCCAGGGTCAGTGGCTGAACATGGAGGACACCCACACAGAGGGCGGCATGACCCATGGAGCATTTTCCAGGCACACACAACATGTCGTCAAGGCTGCACAGTGGTGCTACATTTCCAGTCGCAGCTGTCCTACAATAGTACGCACACCCATGTGTGTGGGCTGCCAGTCACCCAGGAACAGGACCCCTGCACCATGGTGCCATTGGCTGCAGGCTGGTGCTGCACCATGACCCACCACCAACCATATCCCAACCCACCACCCACACCCGTGCCACCCCCATGGCCACAGCATGCACCATGCCCCACCATGCATGCAGCCACACACCCTGTACCATGATGCCCCAATAGGAGGCCAACATGTGAGTCCCTGCCAGTGCCACAAGCGCCCAAGCACCATGCGGAGTGGCACACACATGTGCTTACACACACACACACACACACACACCTTTGAGCACACTTGCAGCCGACATGCACATGATAGTGGGTGTCAATGTGCATTGCCACTTACCTGACACAGGCACAGTGCCCTTGCACACCATGCACCTGTAGCGCTCAAGCTGCTGTTGCTGCTGCCATTGCAGGTTGGTGTATCTGTGCCTACACTTCTCTGCATCATGGGAGATTCCCATGTGGCCACACAGCTTACTGGTGACCGAGGCCCACACCTGCATGCATGGGAGGTCTCCCTTCCTGACCTCCCCAAAGAGCCTTCAGTGCTTCTTCTGGACCAGCTTAACCAGGTTGGCTGTCTCCACCTCCCCCCAATGCCTTCTCCAGTGCACCACCACCCATTGCCGCCTACTCCCTGGCACTGCCAATGGATCACACACCTCCTGCCACCTGTACCACTGCACTGACAGTACCACCCCTGCTCCCACAAGCAAAGTGCCATAGCACCGCGCTATCACGTGACATAACGCGGTGCTACCCGGAAGCAGCCCCAACGTGCATGCATGACCCCCACATGACCCTGGGCCACAACACTGTGCATGTGTGGTGTTCCGTGCTGTGTGGAATAGCACAGCTCTGCGCAACCAGGACAGCACAGCACTGGCCTCCCCAATGCCTGGCACTGCCATCTGCATGGCGCTAAGCTGTTAGCCCGGTGCTAATCAGGTCCATATTCAACCGGAATATGTAAGTGAGGGTACTTGTGCATGCATGGTGCAAACACTGTGATTAGATATCATTATCCAATGATTTGCATGCATAATGGACTGGATTGCCCAGCTGGGCTATAAAAGGGCAATCAGTTCTCCACTGGTGTTGTGTTGTGGGAATGCAGCACACAGGAGACACTGCAGTACAGAGAACGACACTGAAGGAGACATGCAACAGGAGGGAGAGCAGCAGGTGGAAGGTCTGTATAGCTGCAGGAGAGGTGTTGGAATGGCACTGGCACAACACAGGGTTGGGGCATATGCACTGCATACCTGCTGTCCACAGCTGTACTGGCTGGGGACAGGTCTGCTAACCACAGGACCAGAGGCATGCATGGTGCTGCGCAGTGGTGCACAGAGCCATAAGAACGGCAGTCCAACACACCTGACATAGCGCCGTGACCGTGCCCCTGAGTCAGCCTGTGCCGGGTGGGATCATCTGCAGTACTGTGGGTGCCAGGCAGGTGTGGGGGGCCCCACCGTGGAATGTGGGTGTGCACAGCAACTGTGGCTGACTGCCATGGGGTCCATAGCACCTCAGTTGCCGCCCTGGATGTGGGCGTGGAGGATCGCAAATGCTCCATCAGTGGTACACAGCTATGGAACAGGAGTCACAGGGTCCCAGCAGTATGTTGCCAAGGGCTCCACGTGGCCTGTGCCTGGTAGCCTGCCACTACATGCCAGTCCCCATGCCCTCGCCCTGTGTGCAGTGCACATGTCCCCTAGGGGTGCACGGAACAGTGCAAGGTGGCGGCCATTGGTGTGGCCCCATCCTGGGGTGCACATGTCAGCCATGGGTGACAGCAGTGCCCTTGTGGGTCTGGTACATGCCATCTAGACACCGACAGCTGTGCAGTGGCATAGTGCACACGGGGTGGCTGCAGCACATTGTAGCTGTGTGCACACCGAACACACACATGCCGGCCAATGCCAGATCCATGCAACGTATGCCACACTAGTTGGTGGCATGCACATGCAGTTGCACATGCGTGACACAACACAGGCATGCAACAGCTGGTGACACATGTCCCTTTCCATTTCTCCCATAGGTGCTGCAGCATGGCTTGAGTGGATACGTGCCCATCGCTTCTCACAGGAGGAACTGAGGATCGTGGTGCTTGGTGTCAAGGAGAGGGATCAGGTGCTGTGACAACACAAGGCTATGGATGCGGTGGTGCGCCAGGCATGGGAGGAGGTCACCGCCAGACTGAATGCAGTCGGTGATCGTGGCAGGACAACCGAGGCAGTGCGCAAGTGCTGGAGTGACCTGCTGTGCAGGGTGAAAAAGGAGGAGGAGGCACAGCGTCTACCTGACAGGATGAGAACTGGTGGTGGCCCACAAACAGCACAGCAGTGGGAGGAGGACCCACTCATGGCCATGGTGGCATCCATACTGCACCCAGTGGCTGTCACTGGTGTACCAGGTGGTGGGTGTGAGATGCCTCTCACACTGCCCAGGGCAGGTCTGTAACCATATGTGTGTACCCTGCATGGTGTGACGGCACAGGGTATTTGTGTTGGGGCTGAGCCTGGGGTGCACTGTGGAGCTGCAGTGCTGTGCACACTAAGCACAAGGGATGGGTATGCATGCTCACTATGGGGAGGTTGGGTGCATGTGGCCACATGATATTACCGTGGAGGTGGTATGTGGGGTGTGCATGTCTACAGCGGGTGGCATGTGTCCTAGGGTGTGGATGTTTGGGTGGTGGTGGTGGGGCGCACATTGCATGTATGGGTGACTGACCCTGTCCTGTTTTTATCCACAGCAGCATTTGCAGGGCCAGCGGTACACCAAGAACATGCCGGGATGGCAGCCTCATGACCGGAGGAGGAGAAGGAGGAGGTGGAGGACAACCTGCCATCGACATCTGGCCTGGGTGGTGAACAGGTGCACCCAGAGCCGCACCATGTGTGGCACTCACATGGAGGAATGATACAGCTGACAGGGGAGGGGGGCCCTGCTGAAGGAGGGGAACTGGACTACAGTGCCACCATGGAGGATGCCCAGGTTGAGGATCTGGGTGGTGGGCAGGTGATCCTCCTGACTGTGACAAGTGACATTGACACGGATGTGTCAGAGGGTTCCTACCTCCTGCCTGTGGATGGGCCTGTGAATGGGGGTACATGGGTGGGGCTAAGCGCAGGATGCAGCCGGTGGTTGGCCATATGGGGGATATGTGTGCACCGCTAGACATGCGGTGTCCCCCACAGGTTGTGAGGCAGGGCCGTCCGGTACAACAGCACAGTGCCAGTGGTCTACAGCAGCAGGACATGCCACCCATGCACCAGCATCCCGACCCTGTTGAGATGCAGACCTCAGTACCAGCCACTGTAGGGGGGGCTGCATCCCTGCAGCAGGATGCCCTGGGGGCCCGCCAACTGCTAAAGGTTGCCCTGGCATCACAGCAGGAGGCTCGGATGGACCTGCATGGCCTGCAGAGAGAGCTCAGGCATGAGCTTTCTCTGATGCGTGAGTCCATGTCCCTGGGCTTTGCCCATGTGGAACAGCGTGCAGAGGACAGGGTGTGCTGTGTGGATGCTGTGCTGGATGACAGCTTTACTGGGCTCACAGCTGCAGTGGTCGACCTCACCACTGTGCTGCGTGGGGTGCATGGTGGTTTCCAGGATGTGCAGGAAGGGCAGGGTGACCATGGCACAGGGGCCCACAGGCATGCCACCCGTGGCCACAGGGCTGCCACTGGCTCCAGCACACATGCATCAGGCACATCTACAGGCACCCAGTGCCTCCATGGACATCTGTCTGCCGTGTCGGGTTCCGTCGGTTGATGGGAGCGCAGGCGGTCCACCCTGTCTGCCTCGCCGAGGTCCTCCCCCAATATGTCCTCAACACAGAGCACCCCTGGTTCTGTGACTCACTCCCATGGTGTGCGCCATGTGCATGGTGGTAGTCAGCGGTGATTGGAATGGCCAACCTGTACCTGTGCACAGTCGCCTCCCTTGGGTGCACATTGGCACACCCACACCCTTGTACACACATGCACACGCACAGACACGCACACACCTGCACTCCTTCACATGCACCACCTCACTGGCACGACCATGGAGGCCCTCCTCACACTGCCACCACACATCGGCCATCGACCATTCTACCATGCCATGGCTGTGTGTCTACTTTCTGTGTGACCTGCACACCCCTCACATCGCACCACACACACTCACATGCGTTCTGATCCAGTTTGTTGTGCACCTGCTCTGATTAGTGATGTCACTGTTGTGGTTGTTTGTTCACATTAAAACATACACCATTGTACTGTTTCATGTTGCTGTGTAGTCTGCACCTACCCTCTGGCCTGTGACAGTGTCCTGATGATGTTGACCCTGTGCTCTATGGCCCTGCGGGCCATGCGAGGATCCCTCCTCTCGAATTGCTCCACAATCCCCCTGACTGTCACTGTTGGCCTGTTCCTCAGGTTCAGATGCCTGTATCCCATGGTTCATCACCATGTTGTGCAACATGCAACATGCTAGGAAGATACAGCATACCTTCTGAGGCCTATACTGTAGGGCACCACCTGATGTGTCTAGACATCGGAAGCACATCTTCAGTATGCCAAACACCCTCTCTATGATGTTCTGGGTGCTGATGTGTGCCTCATTGTACTGCTCTTCAGCAACTGTGGCTGGCTAGGGTACCAGTGTCGGCAGCCAAGGTCGCAGGGGATAGGCGCTGTCCCCTGTCAGAAGATATGCACCTTTTAGTGTTGAACTGCTGTCTGCCTGTTGCCGTCATGCATCCCTGTGTTGCCCTCCCATGCCCCTTCCCAGCCTCCCATGCCTGTCCCCATCCATGCTGTGGTATGTGTGCCTTGTCAGATGCTATTCACCGACTAGGTGCCCACTGGGTATCCTGCCATCCTCAAATGCCTGGCACAGCTGGGACTGGTGCCAGATGAAGGCATTGTGGGCACTACCGGGATACTGTGCATAGATGTTGCTGATGCACCCAGTCACATCGCACACCACCTGGCAATTGATGGAGTGGTACCCTTCCTGTTTATGTAGACATCACTGCCATCACCTGGTGTTGCGGGGATGGGGACATGGGAGCAGTCAATGGCACCCAGTACTGCTTGTAGGTGTGCAACTCGATGGAATTGCTGCATTGTTTCTCTGCATTCTGCTGCTGTGCTTGGGAATACTATGAGCTCCTTAGCGTGTGGCAGGAAAGCCTCTAGGAACTGGGTCAGGAGGCGTGAGGGTGCAGACTGCGATACCCCAATGGTGTCCCCCATTGGTCGTTGGAACGTCCCTGTGGCTAGGAAGCACATTGCTGCTGTCACCTTCTCCTTTACTGTCATGGCATGGCTGTATCTGGTGTTGGGGTGCAGCTGCTCATACAGGAGCTCACATAGCTGCCTCAACATTCCCCTGTTCATCCTGTACCGGCCAGTGATGTGCTCATCTGGCAGGGTCTCAAAGGAGACCCAGGGTCGGTACCACCTGTTTGCAGCATACCGTCTACTCAGCCTGCATTGCAGCCCATGATGGGCCTGCTCCCTCTCCTCCTCCTCCTTCTCCACTACAGCTACCATGAATGGCAGCAGCTAGTGGTACAGCACTCATTCCCCACTTCCTGTTGTGGTCTCTCCCCCTAGGTGATTTGCCCTGGGTTAAGACCAGCCTTTTATCTTCGATAGGTAGCGCCACGCTAGGTGTCGTGCTATGTGTCCTAGCACAGCACTATAGCTTTGAATATCCCATTGCACGTGTATGCAGGCCCCCCTCTCTTTGCCCCTTGCATACATTATTGGTTTGCCCTGCGCTAAAGCGGTTTGCGCATGCTGACAGGTCCTTTGAATATGGAAACTCCGTGCTATTCCTGCACTAATGGTTTGCATGCTGCGCTGTGCTTTGAATATCTGGTCCTATATCTCATGAAGCATTCTGTTCACAAACTAAATTCCTGTGTTGTCTCCAGTGCATACATTAGTAATAGCAGCATATTGGGCAGTTAATTGACTGGATAAAAAAAAAAGGTAATCATATATGCCCATCAAACACACATTGTGAGATTTAATTTTTGAAGCTTAAGTTTTAAGAAGCAAAATCATGTATTCCAACACCAGATAACACATCCTAAAAAAGCATTTAATGCCACATACCTTTAATTCATATTATGAAATGTGTAGAAAGGATGCTGGCTTCTGATTGTCCAAGAAGTACTTTCTGTTAGGCCATTATCCCAGCATGACAACCCGGCTGAAAGTAGCTCACCAAACGTATGTTTAAAAAAAATTTGTTTATTTATTTTGTTTTGTTTTTTAACCAGGTAGGTGCACTAGACAAAAGCACTGCCTATTTTTAGGCACAACCCAGAGGAGTTACAGACAGCATAGGTGATACAATAAATGGTAACAGCTTAGGTGACATAATAAACATGTGATACAACACTACAAAACAAGGCAGGTGGTGCAACACAATTAGAAGTTACAGACAGCGTAAGCATAATATAACAGGTTATACAACACAACAAAACACAGTTGGAGATGCAACACAACAAGGCATTAACATCAGTTTACTAAAAAGGACACATTTTATAATCACAATAATGCACTCCAGTAGGTGGGTAATGGTTGGCTAATAGCCCTTCTGGAGTGGTGGAAGCACTCAGTTTCACTTCATGCTTCAATTCACTCAAGATGGGGCATTATCCCACCATAATACACTCTCTGTCATGTCTTATTGCATAAATAACTCATAATAAAATATTCATATTAAAGTGTGAATCATGATTTCTATTAAGAATTATATAATGTTGAAAACTATCAGTTGAACAATATACCAAGCACTGCTGTTGAGCGCTTGAATCTATTAGTAAGGTCAAGTTCAACTTCCTTGATAGAGCAGTGACTGGGGACACAGGGTTGCATCCCAGACCTGGGCCATTGCTTCAGACAGCAAAAAAAGCAGAAGACTTGTGAGACCACTCAGAAGACCCCAGCCTTGGATAAGAATAAAGTGATGTTAGCCCCATTAAGCTGCTGCCCACTTGTGCTCCTGGAGGGAAGCATGAGAAGGGATGCGCCATGCCAAAGTCAGCAGCATCATCCCAGTTCAGCATGTCTCAGAGTGTATAACCTTGGGGTCTTGGTTGATACTATTCAACAGGGCAGGTGATGGGGATTAAAGTGGATAAGTCCATGGGACAGATGGGCTACAAACCTATGTGCTGAAGGAGATAAGGCAGGTCCTAGCTAAACAACTAGCTTAGCTACTCAATAGCTCACTAGAGACAGTGGCAGTACCCAGAGGTTGAAGAAAAGCAAATATAGTTCCCCTGGACTAGAACAGGAACTGGGATGGTCCAAGGAAATACAGATTTGTCAGCCACATATCTATTGTGGGTAAACCTTTAGAGACGATAATAAGGGAAAGGATATAGGTTTCCTGAAAGCAAATGGACTGCCAAACAAAAGACAATATGGGTTCATGAGAGCAGGATTGGGTGACAAAAGCAGTAGACAAAGGACAGGAAATGGACATACTGTAAATTGACTTCAGTACCGCTTATTAAAAAGATGCAGGACCTCAAAGAATGGAACAAAATTACTAGGTCTGTCGAATACTGGTTAAGTGACTGGACCCAGGGGTGGTAAGAAAAGTAAAGTTCATTCATTGGACTCCATTATAGTTTGCGTGGTGAATGTTTGTCACTGGGACAACTCACTGCCAGCTCACTCAGTGTCTGGCTGATAAGCCAATTAGCCCCTAATGGAATACACAAAGCCTGTCTAGCTCTTCATCAATCATAAACCTGCTTCAGAGATAGTAACCAAACATCCCATAATAGTCTACAATATTCTGTCCAGCCGGTGTTCCAACACAGTCTACCAAAATTTAGAATAAGTGCCCAAAAACACTCAAAGAGAATTTATTCCTACTCATGTTGTCAAATTACATATTGATAATATTGTCTTTTTTAATCTGGGTACTTCTTTCCTGCTCTCTGTCAGTTGTGTCAGCACCAGGTCTCTACCTAAGCTAGCCACTTAAATAGTCTGGCCCCTGCTAATAATGCTAATTCCAGTCCATAGCCAGGATTGCTGCTTCTGTGATTGAGCTCATCAGTTTTTAGAAAAACAAAAGCAATTAGAAGAGTCACTAGCCAAGGGGCACCCAGCACCTCATGACAAGGAAGCAGCTGGGCTTGGCCTGCAATAGAATGCTAAAGACACATGGGCCCCAGGACACACTATGTCTGGGGCTGTGCAACATATACAGCAGCTTTTCAGCACCATAGTTGTGGCACTCTAGTACAAGGGTGAAGCAGAGCATATCTTGCTTTGTGGATAGGCATACCAGGGTGTCCAATGTGTCCATGTCTCTGCCCTGCTTCCACCCTTGACCAGCTGTGCAGTTGCATG
Organism: Neoceratodus forsteri; assembly: GCA_016271365.2. NCBI lineage: Eukaryota > Metazoa > Chordata > Ceratodontiformes > Ceratodontidae > Neoceratodus > Neoceratodus forsteri. The sequence goes on along the minus strand of CM057449.1, from coordinate 761,437,088 downwards.
GGATCCAGGATATCCAGGATCCCCATAACAAGACCATGTGTGCCACATGTAATAGTGTGTAGGGCCAGTAGTTTCATTTGTAGATTGCTATGTAAAAAAACATTACTGTAGTCAGTCCCTGCATATTTGGACTGATAAAATGTCTGCTAGAAGAAAAAATGAGAACACACTAAGAGAACTGTACCTGTACCAGCACCAAGCCCAGCAAGAAAAGATGAAAATTGTTGTCATCCGCTGTCCAATTTTAAGAATGAAAAAAAGCCAAAAAATCATTAATGCAGAACCCTGGATGGTGGTCAAAAAACTGCTGAGTCATGACATTCTAAATTGGGACTCAGCAAATGTGCAGTTCACTGATCACACAACATGACTAGCTAAAGTTCATTCTGAGGTTATATAATACATCACCTGCTTGTTGCACTTTATCCTTCCACTCAGAGTGAAAGGGCATGGCTTGCTAATGATGAGAATATTTTTACAGAGCACTAAAGGATGCCGAGATCAATACTGCAATGACAGTTAATATTTCCACTTGTGTAACATGTATTGATCATAGAAATGTAATTTCATTTTTTTAGTTATTGGAAATTTTAACATCTGTAAAAAAAATGTAAGCTGCTGTTTACCAAACGAGATGAAAGATGCAACAAAATGAATACAGAAGCTTGCTTTGAAATTGGTTGCACTGTGTACTTCAGATACTTGTGCTCCTTCATGTTCTCTCATGTGCATAAATGCAATGCATTAATCAATGTTTTTTTTTAGGTTTTTGTTTTATTTAAATGTATGCAAAATTTATGAGTTTGGTTAATAAAAGTTGGATGAGTACACATACCAAAATACATATAGCTGTCTAATCTTAGATTGCATGCATTTCATGGACATTGTAAAGCAAGCTTAGAGATATCACTGTGTTGAAATTGCCATGACAAGCAGCATGTTGCATTGAGGTAATTCATGACAGGCTCCCATTGCAGTCTATGAGACTTCCATACATTTCTGTGCCTCACAAATACAAGTCTTACAGGGTAGTGTGGGAAACTTACATTGGCAGAATTATTTTATTTAATTTACTTAAAGTTCACTTTAAAAAAATACTCTATTTTATTGTATTGTTATGAAATAAAGTAGTACATAAGGTGGCATGAGTCATACATTGACAACATATAATGATGGGAGGGGGTTAGAGTCAACTGATTAAAGCACAATATGGTGAGGTTGACAGAAGATTAAGGTACAGGATAAGAGAGGTGATACCCTGTACAATACTTTGGTTATACACTATGACTGAAACACTGCATTCAGTTTTGTTTTTTTTGTTGACCGGGTAAGTGCACTAGATAAATCCTGCCTATTTTCAGGCACGACCTGGGGGAGGGGGATACAGATGAATGCCAACTGACCTTGAACCAGATTAAGCTGTTGGTGGTATTTTTAGTGAATTTTTAGTCTAGTCATTGAAGTGCAGAAATTACATTAATGAGATTGAGAGAATCCAGACAGGGATAGGGATACCAAACTGATTAGCAGCTTAGGGAGCAAGAGCTATAAGGAGGGGTTGGACATATTCAAAAGATTCAGTCTGACTATAGAAAAATCCAAATGTAAAAACATTTGCACTTACAAGGACAGGTTAGGACTCCAACACCAAATAGTTGTCGCATAAATAAGCAATAACCCACAACAGGGCATGTGTTTCTAGAGAATTAATGTACACCATGGGTGAATTGGAAGGCATGAGGCCAACAACTGAGTGGTTTTCAATGTACCCGGGAAGTATATTAATTCTCAAGAAACCCATGACCTGGAGTGGGATTTTTCACTTAGAAAAAGGAAACAATTTTCTAAATGGAAAAAGTTGATTCCTTTGAATGAACTAGGGACATGCATCTATTTTGAACAAATATGTGCCCTGTTGTTGGTTGCTGTATTTTGGAAAGCAAAATCAATTTATTTTAATGGAAAAGCATATTATTTTCATTTAGATAAACTGTTGCTGAGTAGATTTGGGCAGGTTAGTAGCAAACTGTTCTTATACCAAAGATTAATGAATCTTTAGGTGATATGTTTAGACAAATGAAGTTGCTAAGTTTCTGAAGGATTTTGAAACCCATTTTATAAGGTGGATTTCATGCTACAGTACATGAAAAATCCATCCATAGTAAAACATATGGCATACTGGTGTCCACAAAATGCTAGAAATAACTACCACCAAATGCCCCTGCACTTTATACAAAGTCTATTTAACTGAAACATAGAAGTTATAGGCAGAAAAGGACCTCTTGGCTCACCTAGTCTGCCCTATTTTGTAAGTCCTGATTGTGAACTGTACTACCTGTAACCTTCAATGTCTCCTACCGAATTAACATATGCTGAGTGTTGTCAAAATGTTATTAGTAATAGTAATATGGACATTGTTATGTGAGAATTTCAATATGTCCATCCTCTGTAATACTGATTACTCCACATTGTAGCAAACCCATGAATTGTCTGTCTGTATAGTGTGTAAACCTAAGGAACGTTTTATTTGTAATTCATTCTGGGTCACCCCTGAAAAGGGGACTGTTATGGTCTCACTGAGCCTACCTGATTACCAAAATTAAAATAAATAAAATTTTCCCTACATACATTGCCACCACAGACTCTGCTTGATCTCTGGTTCCCCCCCCCCCACACACACACCTTATTTCTAAGGTCCCCTTGTGTTTATCCCATGCATGTTTGAATCCTGTTACCATTTTAGGACCCACCACTTCCACTGGGAGGCTAATCCAGGTATCCACCACCCTTTCCATGAAAAAGTATTTCCTCACATTTCCTCTGAGTTCCCCCCTCCTCCTCCAGCTTCATAACATGACCCCTTGTCCTCAATCACCTTATTCTTTGTAAAATTCTACCACAGTGAAGGTGGTGGGGGTTGAAATGATTATAGGATTCAAGAAAGCATGGGATAGACACAAGGGGATCTTAGAATTAAGGCAAGGGGGTGAAACCAGAGACCGAGTAGGGTCTGCGATGGCACTGTAGGTAGAGAAAATAGGGCAGACTAGGTGGGCCAAAAGGTCCTTATCTGTTGATAACTTCTGTGTTTCTATGTTTCTATGTTACCATCATGTACCTTATTAATACCTGTGAGGTATTAGAACAGTTCTGTCATGTCCCCCTTTCCCTTCTTTCCTCTAGAGAGTACATATTTAATTCCTTGAGTCTTTTGGCATAAGGCTTTTGATGCAAGCCCTGCACCATTTTGGTTGCCTTCTTCTATAGTGCCTAAACCCTATCTATGTCTTCTGGAGATGGGGCCTCCAGAACTGGTCACAGTACTCAAAATGAGGCCTCACCATTGATCTATACAGATTTTCAGAGGCTGGGGTATGGAGTGCTTGATGTCACTTATATTACACAGAACTACTTATATATTTAGTTACATTTCTTTACTAGGTAAGTGCACCAGCCATAAAGATTACTATTTTGAGGCACAACCTGGGCATACTCTGGTTGAATTAGACTGAATTAAAGACACTGGGCTTAATTTTCAAAGAGTCCTTAGAGCGATGCAAGTTGCAGCACTCCAGGGCTTTGGCAAATTCTGGGTGGACCAGGGACCCTGCATCCAATTTTAGAAAATTCAGGGTCCCAGTGCCAAACTCCCCAGGTTTGCTGCATGCCAACAGCAGTGCCAAACAGTTGGTGCACCTGTGAGAATTGCTACAGGGATCTAGCCCTCCCACCCAGCACAACACAAAAGGGGCTGAATGGTCGGAGGGGTATAGAAATTGCTTGCCAGGAGGGGGCTGGGGCAGAAGGTTCATGGGTGGAAACATAGGGGAAGTTATGGAGACAGCTGGCCATGACAGGGAGTGATGTGGTACTGACTGGGGTGCATTTGCTTTTGTATTTATTTATCTAATGGTGATCTATTCCTATTAGATTGCCACAAAGTACTGTACCTATCAATGATACTGTGTGTGGGGGGTCCAGGAACAGAATGTGAAATGGCACCAGCTGGGCACAGCCCTGGTAGTTGTACTTTCTGTCCCTTTAACCACCCCTCACCGACAGTAACATTAACAGGTACAGTACTTTGTGGTACTCTATGAGGAACTGATAGACATCAGACAAATAAATACAAAAGCAAACACACCCAACCTGGTGCCACGTCACTTACTGTCATGGCCAGCTGTGCCCCTGAATTCCCCATGTCATCTTCTGTGTCTCTTCTTCCTCTAGCAGCATAGTGTCAAACCCTGTCCCTTTTTGACAAAGTGTGTGGCACTAGCACTCATCACTTAGACCACCTCCTGGCTGGTCTAAGTGGAGCCTCTTGCTGCATCCATGGCAAGTCTTGCAAAATCCCCAAAAGGGGATGTTGCAGCACCTCTATGGCACAAGCCCCCTTATGACCTGATGCAGGACTGCTTTTGCCACAGTGGTGGCATAGGTGGGTTGGGTGCAAGGCATTGCAATTTTGACACAGCCTGCATTCGAAAATCGGGATTGCCACAAAGTATGATGCAAGGTGCCACCTGCGTCATACCCATTTGATGCAGGCATCTTGCGTCAAATATTCCTGTTTGAAAATCACACCCACCATGTCCCAAAAACTGAAATATATAAAATGTATATACATAAATACATTGGAGGAGGTGAAAGATCTGAAAAGGAGATTGGAGGTAATGAATTATATAAAAGAATCTCAGCAATTCAAAGATTTGTTTTGTTGGCATTATAGTCTAGAGGTTAAAGTAATGAGTTGTGAATGAGCTTGGTATATCCAGCAGGCCTGGGTTTGATTCCCACAACCACCACTTACACACTGTATGACTCAAGTCACTTAACCTCTCCAATGCTCCAGGTCACCCCTGAAAACAGACACTTGTGCCTAATGGGCCTTACCCAGTTACCAAAAGGACTAAACAAAAAAAAGATTTGGCATACCAAAGCTGCACTGATTGAAAACCATATAAAGGGTGCACCTCATGGAGACACACAAGGTGCACTAGTGAAATAACTGGAACAAGGTAGAAACAGAAAAGAATACGAGGGGAGCATAAAAATTAGGAGAACCATGAGGGTTTGGAAGAATGGTCACTAGTAAAAGGGGTAAGACAAACTAACAAGACGTAAAATAGCAGATTGCTACCTACTGAGTGTCTCAACAAACATAAAATATTACAGAATGTAGAAAATGTTCAAGAGTCTGCTAGTGGACCTGTAATGACAGAACAAAAAAAATACTATGGAACAAGGAAATGCTAACATGACACAGCAGAGGAAGGCAGCTACAGAAGAAGGACCGCATACAGTAGTTATATCAGATGATTGCATTGTAAAGTTCACAGACTCGGTCATATGCCATATAGGAAAAGTGAAACAACCATATTCTGTTTACCTGGAATTAAGGATAAGGATGTATGTGAGAACTTGTTCACTTGGGAACATAAGCAGGAGGCTGGGGTTATATTCTGTTTTAACTGAAATATTTGAATAGTTTTGTACATGAAATTAGTACTGTGTGTTAAAAATTACTACTTTGAATTAGAACTGTTACTTGGGCTGTGATATTGTAACTTTTGAGGCTTGGGAACACTTGTTTGGCAGTGATAATTAGAGTGAAATTTAAATGAGATGTTTGTCTGGTGTTAGGGGGAGGGGAAATTAACAGAAATCACCTTGTCTTTCATTGTTCACTTGGGAACATAAGCAGTAGGCTGGTAAGGACAGAGGTCTGGGGTTATATTCTGTTTTAACTGAAATATTTGAATAGTTTTGTACATGAAATTAGTTCTGTGTGTTAAAAATTACTACTTCGAGTTAGAACTGTTACTTGGGCTGTGATATTGTAACTTTTGAGGCTTGGGAACATTTGTTTGGCAGTGATAATTAGAGTGAAATTTAAATGTGATATTTGCCTGGTGTTGATAAGAGCCCTCCCACCCAGCCTGTTTTGTAGGCTTTCTTAAATACTGAAAAGCCACTGGGGGTTGGGATTGAAGGGCCATGTATTTCTGTTTGGAACTGAAATTCGAAGCAACAGAAATTGGTGGGCCTGTGACATCATACAATACCTGATGTCTGCGTACACACACCGTTAGTGGGGCTGGACACACACTGGTCTGTATGTGTTTGTGAGACTTGGGAACTTTATTGTTGGGGTTGAAATTGGGTTTGTAAATAACTGCAGTCAGTATAGAGAGAAATTGCATTCCAGGAGGAAAGGACTGAGAAAAGGGGGTGTGCCATTATAAACAGAGGGGGACAAACAGGGTGGCCATATTCCACCATGGCAGGCATCTTCTGAAGGGTTGTAGGCTGCACAGGCTGTGGGATGGCAATAATTCTCAATTGGGCCTGGAGAGAGGGAGGCTGCCCACTCTGTAGACAGCTATCTTATATTAGAAGTGAGGTATATTGGTTAAGGAGTAAGCTGGGGGGGGCTGTCCAAGGATAAGGGGTGTGGATATGGGCAGCAGAAGGGTGGGGCTGAGGGGAGGCTGGGGCAACGCTCTGAAATTACAGGACGTTATGTTACAGCAAGCAGGAGGGGATATTAGGGACAGAGGACCCTTAGATAGGGATGTTGACGCTAAGGGGAAAGCGTACGGGGTGAACATTCCGAATACAAAGAGAGTGGAGGGGGAAGAGTCAGAAGGGGCTGTTGTGGGGAAGCCTAGTAGAGCAGACATTGAGAAGGGAGGGGCTGTTGTGGGGAAGCCTAAAACAGCAGACTGTGGGAAGGGAGCTCCTAAGGAGAACAGAGCAAGAGGGGAAGAAGAGGGGCAGTTTAGAGGTGCAGTCAGGGGAAACTTGGGTTACTTGATGGAGGCTGACATAGAGTGTCACAATAAATTTGAGCTACTAAGCAACCTAGAGGGGGAGGAAGGGGTTGGTGGAAATGAGGAAACTGATACAGAGGCCGGGAGGAGGGAGTCAGATACCCATAGGGCACCACAGACCGGCAATGTAAAGGATAGAAGTAGTCCCAGAGGGAGAAGGGGAAACATAAATGTTAAGCAGATGGGGGAGATGCAACATATTGCAGACATGAGGGAGGAGAGCATGACTGGAGAGCAACTGAGAGACAAGGAGGTGGGAGAGGAGCCCCCCTTCAGCAGGGGGGTCAGTACCAAGGATGGGGCCCTAGCTAAAGGGGACCCACAGACAGCCTCTGGAGGCAAGGGTACTATTACAAGGGGGGAGGATGGCAGTGTGGGGGAAGGGGAAACCATCAGGGCCAGGATAAATGGTTCAGATAAGAGAGGGTTAAAGAGGACAGCTATTCAGAGGGGTTTGAGTTAAGTGGGCAAAATAACGAGGAGGCAGAAGGGAGGGTGACAAGGAGGTCTCTAATAAGGCAGGAAGACTCTCATGGAATTGAGATCATGAATAAGGGGGATGGGGGGCTGAGAGGGCATAGTGGAGGTAACCATAAGGATGATGGCGGTGTTAAGGTTCTGTTATTGGGAGACTCGATGATTAGGGGTATCCAGTGGGAGGGACAGGGAGATGGATGCCATAGCCAGGTGAAGGTAGTGAGTATCTCTGGGCTGACAGTGCACAGAGCAAAGTTCATGGTGTATGAACTGGTTAGGGATTGTGGAGGGAAACCGGATTTCCTGGTGCATTTGGGAACTAACGATCTAGAGGGAAATAGCGTTTTGGAAATCCAAGCAAGGTTCCAAGAACTTGCCAGAGTCTGTCGGCATAATGGATGCAACATTTCCTTTTCAGAGATATTGCCAGTACCAAAGGCCTCAGTGGAGAAAAAAATGAAGATCACAGAGGTTAATGACTGGCTCAGGAAGTGGGGTGAAGAGAGTGGGTTGGGAGTGTTAGGGAACTGGAAAGGAGTTTGGAAGGATAAGGGACTGTATGCCAAGGACAGGCTTCATCTTGCCCATTAGGGAAGGAAGTCCTTAAACAGGGGATGGCTGACTACATTGAAGAAAGGTGGGGTTTAAACTTGTGAGGGGGGAAGGGATAAGGGAGGGACTGCCAGAAGCCCTCTCCTCCAGAAGAGGAGTAGCCTTCAAGCCCAAGGGAGGGAAACAGACTGGGGTGGAGGTTTCAGGAGGAGCAGAGGGAGGATGGAAGTATAAGGAACCTGGGTGGGGTTCGACAAAGGGGATCAAGGATAAGGGGTGGGTTTGGTGTTAGTAAATGCCAGGAGCTTGGGAAACAAGTTGCCAGAGTTCTAGGCCATGCTGTTGGGGGTGGATGTGGCAGCGGTCACGGAGACGTGGGCCAACAAAAACCATGACTGGGACCTAAACGTGCTGGGGTACACTATGCTTAGGAAGGATAGAAAGGAGGGCAGAGGGGGTGGAGTGGCTATGTTCATTAGAGATGACATAGAAATTGCTAGGGTAGAAGAGGCAGAGGGAAACGTGGAGGCCTTTAGCGTCACCTTACGATCCCCAGCAGGAGATAAGGTCAAGCTGGGTGTAGTGTATAGGCCCCCCGGGATGAGTGATGTTCTAGAGGATGGTTTGCTGGACAACATCATTGCCCAGTGTGGACCAAAAGGGGAAGGAGTGGTGTTAATGGGGGACCTTAATATGCCAGGTACAAACTGGGGAACCATGTCCTCTAAGGTGGCCAAGGAGCAGAGGCTGCTGGACGGCTTCCAGGATGTGTTTTAACACAGCATGTGATGGAGCCCACAAGGAGGAGCATGTCCTGGACATGGTTCTGGCAGATGGGGATCTGGTAAGGGACCAGGTTGTAGAGGACCCCCTGACTGGGAGCAACCACAATACTGTCTGGTTTCAAATAAGCATGGGGAGGGGAGATCTAGGACACTGGCAGTGGACTTCAGAGGGCAGACTTTGTGGGCATGGGAAATATTCTCAAGGATCACTTGAAGGGGATTACATCAATGACAAGTGTGGAAAGGAGATGGGAGGTCATAAAACGGGGACTTCATGAAGCAGTCAGGATCTGCGCTAAGTTGAAACGTAAGGGAGTAAGGTCACATAAACCATGCTGGTGGTCCAGTGAGGTACAGGTAGCGGTCAGAGAAAAGAAGGCGGCCTACAAAAAATATAAAACAACAAGAGGGGATAGGGATAAGGAAATGTACCATCTTGCATCTAGAAAAGTCCCCCGGATGGTGAGGGGAGCAAAGTCCAGTAAAGAGCAATGACTGGCTCAGGGGATACATGGAGGGGAAAAGAGGTTCTTCCGGTACATTGGGGAGCAGAGAAAAACTAAGGGCCATCTCAGCAGATTGAGATCAGAAGGAGGGTGGGTGGAAGAGGCGAGGGACCAGGCAGAGGTATTTAAAAGTACTTTGTCTCTGTGTTCACTAAGGAGGGGATGGGATATCTACAAAGCAAGGCACGATGGGGATAGAAGCAGCAGTGAGTGGGATCAGGGAGCAACAGAAATGGAGCAAGAGGGAGGAGAGGAACCCCAAGGGTGTCACATCTGGATAAGGATAAAAAGGCCAGTAAGGTGGAGGGGACGGATGATGCTATCTCTGCCAAAAGGGTGTGGTTAGCCCTCAAGGCCCTAAAGAAAGACAAATCTCCTGGGCCGGACGGCATTCATCCGAGAGTACTATGGGAATTGGTAGACATACTGGCTTCATCCCTGGTGGAGCTCTTCAACAGGTCACTTGAGACAGGGAGGGTACCTAGGGATTGGCGAGAGGCACATGTGGTGCCAAGCCATAAAAGGGGGTCGAGGGAAGTACCAGGTAGCTATAGACCCATCAGTTTGACCTCGGTGGTGGGAAAATTAATGGAGAGTATACTAAAGGAATGAGTCTCTTTGCTGATGACTCCAAGATGGGAGCAGTAGTTGAGGGAGAAGAGGGGAGGTTGGCCCTGCAAGGGGACCTGGACACCCTGGAAAGCTGGGCTCACACATGGAAATTAAATTTCAATATCACCAAGTGCAAGGTGTTGTATCTTGGGTGGGGAAACCCTAAACACAGATACACCCTGGGAAGGGAGGCGCTGGAGGCCTCAATAGGGGAAAAAGACCTAGGGGTCATGGTGGATGCATGTATGAATAACTCTGAACAGTGCAGGAGAGCAGCTAGCAAGGCAAACAGGATGTTGGGATGCATCGTAAGGGGGATCACCTCTAGGAGCAAGGAAGTGACTCTGCCGCTGTACAATGGACTGGTTAGACCACACCTTGAGTACTGTGTACAGTACTGGAGACCACACTTGAAGAGGGACATACAGCTCCTGGAGAGAGTACAGAGGAGGGCAACTAAGATGATATGAGGGCTAGGGGATTTGACGTATGAGGACAGACTTGAGGAGCTCTGCCTGTTTTCATTGGAGGAGAGGAGAGACAGGGGGGACATGATTGAGGTCTTCAAGTACCTCAAGGGAATAAATAGGGTAAACATGGAGGGGATCTTTAGACTAAAGCAGGGAGGTATCACCAGTGGGCATGGTTTGAAGTTGGAAGGTGGAAGGGTGAGGGGGGAAGAGGAGGAGGTTTTTCACTGAGAGGGTGGTGGACCCTTGGAATGCACTGACTGTCGAGCTGGGTCAGAGATCCACAGTGGAGGGCTTCAAGATAGGGTGGGACAGGCACAGAAAGTGGATATATCAGATGATGGCCTGGCCCAGAGGGGTGGGAATGGATGATAGGGGTTTCTGGAACACAAGGGAGGGCCTCGGCATCCAACTAGGGATCTGAGGTTTGAGCAAACTCGATAGACTGTAAGGCCTAATCTGCTGGCAAATAGTATGTTAGTATGTTAGTAACTTAGAGGGACTACTAGAAGGGGCAGACCTAAATCCAGTAGCAACATTTCATGTTAGAACAAATGGTCCCAGCTATCACACAAATGAGAACCAAATGGGAAGGAAACTCGTTCCTATTAATTGGGACCCTACAGTGCTTGAAGAGTTTTTGTAATGGGCCATAATATTGGCTGGCAGGTGAGGCAACATAGCGTTGGCATATAAATACTGCAGGGCTCTATACACACCCAAAGTTCCAGCCTGGGAGCAGGAAATCCAGATCCAAATAACAAAGGTGGACTAGAAGTCCTTATGGGAAACTGGCTGGCGTACCACATTTTCCCCCGTGTGGAGAGAGAGAGTTTGGATGGAATTGCCTTATGCATTTCTTCCACGCTCCATCCATAACTAAACACTTTGTAGTAGTGGGATCAGATTTGTTTTGGTGGGAGTGAGGGCTGGTGGGCACACATCGCCACATCTTTTGGAGCTGTCTGTGAATACAGACGTATTGGTCAGAGATTCATGCAGCTCTGGAAACTACTTGGGGACTTAACATACCTTTAATGTTTGAGCACCAGTTTCCCAGTAAGAAAATCCCTGGTATTGGCCACTGACCACAGCAGATGCTTTTCAGGTCCTTCTCCTTGATCACAATGAAAGGAATTACACTTACCTGGCATATGAAAGCTATGCCAATTATTGATGTATGGAGATCGAAGGTGAGAGAGCTCCAAAGAATGGAACACATTACTGTGATGCTACTGCTAACCCAAGAAAAGCATTCAGGGATATGATGCAGATGGGACTCCTATGACATGCTGGGGGGTGAGGTAGCACCTCTGGGAAGGGGAGATGGTGAAATACCCCCTCATGTGGCACACAATGAGCCCCACTAATTAAGGGGGAATGTCTCTGACCTCTGATGGTTGTTGGGGTATCTGTACAAGGGGAGGGAGATGCAAACTTTGGCAACAAAAGTGAGAGAATCCGTGACACAAGGTGATCTATGTTACTCTGGGGCCCCCCTCTCCTTCTTCTCCTTTTTATTACCATCCTAGGTCATGATCATAGTGGGTAGGTAGTCTCATGGGATGGGAAGACAACCGGCCACACCTTTTTATGAGTTAAGGTTGTTATGTTACAGTTGGTTCTTAGATACCCAAATGTCAATAGTTCTAGTAATTCTATATAACAGTATTATATTGGACTTATCTTGGCTTGAAGAAGACATATTGGCCAAACTGGTTCAACATGGACTTCAAAATTATGAATCTGGTTATTGCCTTGTAATTTTTTGTTACTGTTTACTTGAATGCTGTATCTAACTGGAATTCATTAATGAAACTGAGTTTTTTTTTTAAAAAGGACTATGAAGAAATATGGGATACACTAAAAGAAAAGCTTGTTCTCTTATCATATTCAACATTTTACCCACATAGGAGCTTGACATGGGAGACAAATGGCAATCAAACAATAAATGCATGACTGAGGATCTGAACAACGAGTGTTTCAGCTTTTTTAATAAACTGGAAGAAATTCCAAGGGGACTGGAAACTTGAGGAGATGGGCTTCATCTAAATGGAAAGGGTGCAGGGTTAGTGGAAACAGAATTGGAAACCAAATTGATAGACATCTAAAGTGAAGGACTTGAGGAATGGGGAAGGGGGCTCCTTTGAAATAACTCTAGATATCTTGAAGAACTTAGAAGTATACCTATGACTTGTAACTGATGTGGAACCTTTATAAATGAGCTTATATGTTACAAATGTGTTTGTCCAAATTAACTAACTAAATAAATAAATACTGTGGTAAAAAAAATAGTGCTGTGAATCATAAAGATATCCTTGCACAGGTTAAACCAACACTAAGAAAGGGACATCTTAAACAAGACAAAAATAAGTGGAACTGCTTGCTTTGTAATGCAAGGAGCCTAAATAATAGAAGCATTTGTCAATGCCGAATGTTGGCTGCTTGTTAAACAATTGGTTTTTTGCAGTTCTGATCCCAAAATTTGAAGAGACTTGTGTTAGGATTCACCTGACGTGGCTGAGCAGGAATCGTTATGGCAGCAGTTACATTGAGGTGTTGGTACGTAGCAGTGGATGTTTTAACAATTAAACAACATTAAAAATAAACTTTTTATCAAATGTGGTTTGGATTACCAGATGGGTGGTTACTGAACAACTGGATATGTGTGTGTGTGTGTGTGTGTGTGTGTGCATGTGTGCATATGTGTGTGTGTGTGTGTGTGTGTGTGTGTGTGTGTGTGTGTGGCAGTTGTGATGGTGGTGGAGTATTTCTTATTATAAATTATAGAAAAAGAAGAGAATTTGTGTGTAAGGGTATGGGGTGGGGGTTGTGGGTAGCAGCACAGCATCTGCTAAATTTTATATACTTTGTTACACCTTTTGTGACCTTTAAACAAGGTGGTACAGCTTTTGTGACCTTTAAACAGTGGTACAACTGTTTTGACCATTGGACTGTGTTTTTTGAGAGAATGGATATCCATACACAATCACCGTCAACCATACTACAATATAATTTAGAAAAAGTTAGTTTTACTTGTTTTTTTCTATTCTTCTGTGACGTTCTCTTATCAGGCCTTGAGTAACAAGAGACTGGACTAGTGATGCCTGAACTAACCTACAATCCCCAGGTGCCCTAACCTAACTTCGGTCTGCATCCTTCTTCACGTCAAAAGGTATCACTTGGAAAGGATCCACTAGGAAAACTGCTTGCAGTATCTACTGAAAAAGAGACAGTAAAAAAAATCAAGGGAGGGTTAAAAGTATTAAAACAAAGTATGATGTTTAAGAGAACAAATCACATTATGCAAATCGTTGATTTATGTAAGAGGTAGGGGAGGTGTTTTGGAGCTGTCAGATTTTTTTTTCACAAAACAGATATTGCCTCTCACTCTTTCATCTCTCGCCCCCTCAACCAATCCAACCAGCACCATGCAGCCTCCCATTTAAATGCCATGCTGAACTTTCCTTGCCTACTCCTGGCTCTTCTCACCACCGCCACCACTATCTGCAGCCCTGGCTGAGTGCAGCAGCAGGACTAGAGTGGAAGGGAAGACCTTTTTCTGCTGCCCATCAACTATTCCTCCCACTCCTTGGCCAGTCTGGAGCTCAACTTGCACTTCTCCAAAAGATTGGTGGCTGATGCAGCCGCAGACCTCGTCAACACCCATGAAGTGCTGCTCTCCCGACCGAGCCCTGGCTGCAGTATTAGCATGCAGAAGTTGCTCCCACCTCCCTGGTGATGCACTGGAACAAACAGCTGGGCTTCCAGTGTGACGTCTTCATCTTCACCATCAATAAGTGTGGCAGAGCCTTCTTCTCAGCAGCCTTCAATCGGGTACTGTCCCCTGTGGTCTTTGAACACCTGGGAGTATTCGGGGCTCAGCAGGAGTTCTGTCTCTGTGTGGGCTGCAGCTAGGGCCAGGGCAAGAGGGTCGGAGTGGCAGCGGTGGTGGCCACCTTCAGCAGCAATCAACCTTCTCCTCATCCCCTGCCATGCCCGCCTTTTCGTGCCAGGGGGAACTGCTTAATTTCTGCTGCTTGGACTTCGGTCTGGATGAGCTGGAACATGGGCCAGCAATCGTTAACACAGAAAGGTGGGAGGTCAAATAGCACTAGTGAGCATGTGGTGAACTGCAGGGACCAGTAAGTGGCGAGCGGTGGTGAGGTGGCTGATCAGTGACAGGAAGCATACAGTAACTACACCAGAACAGATGACAGGTGATCACGGAGGTGGTGGGGGGGGGGAGGATAAGAAGAAAGAGTCATCAGTTCATATGCGCTGCTAAAATACAGATGGCTGTAAAGGGGAGAGAGGTGTAGTGGGGGGCAAAGAGAAAGCACTGTCAGTTCATGTGCACTGCTAAATACAGATGGCTGAAAGGAGGGGAGGTGGTTAATGAGAAGGCACCATCAGTTAATGTGCTCTGGTGACTGTAGATGTCTGTAATCAGTGGTACAGCCCAAACACACAGTGCAGAATGAAACCTAAAAAGACATTCTCCTTTGAATGCAGCTCAGCTGTTTGCTGATGGCTTCATGGAGATCAAAGGACCAAACCTCTCTTCTGATTGGAGGGGTTCATTTTTAGAAGTGCGGCCCACCATGCTGAGAGTGATGTCAGGACCATAGTGTAGGTCATTGATGTAGACCGCAGAGCCCTTGCTTTTGTGAACTGCAATGGGCTCAGAAGTGATACACCCCTGAAATCCCCTTCCACTGTAGCAAAACATTGGATGCGCAAGCGCAGCCAACGTAAAAAAAGAGCACCTTGGAAGCTCAGATATTGTCTGAAGAAATAAATGTTATGGGTGTGACAGAAATGTGGTGAAGACAAGATAAAGACTGGAGTAAACAAAACTCCAGTTATAAACTATATAGGAAGAGCAAAGGCACAAAAATGTAAACAAGTAGCAATTTATGTGAATGAAAGACTGGAGTGAGGAAATTTGCTGTTTGAATAATAATGAAAAGCAATTGCTATGGATTTGCATAGGAACAAGTAAGAAAAGTAGATCAACCACCAAGTCAGACAATTAAACTGGATGAGGACCTAATGAAAGATATTTCTAGGGTCTGTGAAACAAATCAGGAGATTATGATAGGAGACTTCAGTTTTCCAGGAATAAACTAGAGTGATAAAGTAGTGGTATCCAGGTGAGAGAGAGATTGTTCTTCCAAGCATTAAATGGCAGAAATATGGAACAGATTGTTCAGGTTGCTGGAAAAGGAGATAACTCTATACCTTGTTATTAGAAATGTTGATGAATGTATAGAGCAGTGCTCTATTAAGGAAGACTGTAGGACAAAGTGACCACAAGCCACTTCCACTGTTGCAGAAATTCCGCAGCAAATGGTAATCCTACCACAGAACTTGGTCCCAAAGTGTGACAGAAAAATCAGTGCCTTGCTAAACAGCATAGAAATATAGAAACATAGAATGTGATGGCAGACAAGGACCATCTGGCCCACCTAGTCTGCCCATTTCCCTACCTAATGGATGAGTTGCAGATCCCAGTTAACCAACAGCCTGTTTCCTCCTACCCCCCCCACTAGAATTGCTTTATGTCTGTCCCATGCATTCTTGAATTCCCCCACTATTTTTGACTCCACTATCTCGTCAGGAAGGCCATTCCATGTATCAACAACCCTCTCCGTGAAAAAAATACTTCCTCGTTGGACTCCAGACTGGTCTGCTGACCCAGGACTATGAAAAGGAGGTATCTCTGGTGGCGTGGGCGTACCAGTATGTGCTGTTATGCATCCTGCATATCAAGAGATGCTAACCAATCACAGTATGATTCAGTTTACAGTTACTAGGTGTTTTACAACTGAGAAGGGACAAAACAAATGTAGAAACTTTGCAAAGGAAAATTTTAATGTCATAAGGGGCTGAATAGAAAAGTGGATTGGAAAGGTTTATTTAAGGAGAAGAAAGTGGAAAAAAATGTGGGAGTGCCTTGTAGCAAAAAATAGGGAAATGGTGGATAAGTTCATTTTCAAGATCAGCAAATATGACAACAGAGGTAAAATGAAAATAGTGAAGAAATGTAGGGAAAAGAAAACTATACTGTAAAAAGACTAAAGAAAGTTGAAGTAAGTCAGATTGGTTGTGGTGTTTAACCGTACAGGAAGAAGGCAAGAAAGAAATCATAACAGCAATGAGAACAAGCATTTGTCAATGCCGAACGTTCACTTGCAGGTATTTGCAGTGATGTTTGGCATGTATGGTGCTGTACCCTAATGCCCTGTGCGATTGCTGGTATTTGCACAATAAATTGTCAGCATGACCTTTTTGTTACCCCCATTGTGCGCTACATAGGCGGAAACACGTTTTGGGCAGGATGTGAAAAATGACAGCTGTACTGCTCATAAGAAGATTAGTGTAAAATGGCAGTGTTGAAAATCTGGAGTGAAAATATTGAAAATTCTGAAACTTGTGAGCGCAGCATAGGAACCGCACAATGCACGCCAGAAACAGTTATTTTTAGGAATTGGTTCACCAAATTTTCAACATAGCCATTTTAAGATCTCTGCTCATGAACAATGACACTGTGATTTTCTTAATGTGTCCCATACACTGAGTTCACACAGCAACTGTGCCATTGTGCGCTACATGGGCGGAAACACGTTTTGGGCAAGATGTGAAAAATGACAGCTGCACTGCTCATAAGGAGGTGTAGTAAAATGACAATGTTGAAAATGTGGAGTGAAAATATTGAAAATTCGCAAACTTACGAGCGTGCATAGGAACTGCGCAATGAACACTGGTAAAACAGTCATTTCTAGGAATTGTGTCACCAAATTTTCAACACAGCCATTTTAAGACCTCTGCTCATGAACAGTGTCACTGTGATTTTCTTAATGTGTCCCATACATTGAGTTAGCACACAGACTGCGCCATTGTGCGCTACATGGGTGGAAACATGTTTTGGGCAGGATGTGAAAAATGACAGCTGTACTGCTCATGAGGAGGTGGGGTAAAATGGCAATGTTGAAAATCTGGAGTGAAAATATTGAAAATTCGCAAACTTACGAGCGTGCGTAGGAACTGCAATGCACACTTGTAAAACAGTCATTTTTAGGAATTTTTTCACCAAATTGTCAACATTGCCATTTTAAAACCTCTGCTAATGAACAGTGTCACTGTGATTTTCTTAATGTGTCCCATACATTGATTTTGCACACCGACTGCGCCATTGTGCACTACATGGGCGGAAACACGTTTTGGGCAGGATGTGAAAAATGACAGCTGCACTGCTCATAAGGAGGTGTGGTAAAATGGCAATGTTGAAAATCTGGAGTAAAAATATTGAAATTCGCAAACTTACAAGCTTGCGTAGGAACTGCACAACGCACGCTCGTAAAACAGTTATTTGTAGGAATTTTTTCACCAAATTTTCAGCATAGCCATTTTAAGATCTCTGCTCATGAACAGTGACACTGTGATTTTCTTAATGTGTCCCATGCACTGTGTTCGCACACCAACTGTGCCATTGTGCGCTACATGGGCGGAAACACGTTTTGGGCAAGATGTGAAAAATGACAGCTGCACTGCTCATAAGGAGGTGTGGTAAAATGGCAATGTTGAAAATGTGGAGTGAAAATATTGAAAATTTGCAGACTTACGAGCGTGCATAGGAGCTGCGTAATGAACACTCGTAAAACAGTCATTTTTAGGAATTTTTTCACCAAATTTTCAACATAGCCATTTTAAGACCTCTGCTCATGAACAGTATCACTCTGATTTTCTTAATGTGTCCCATACATAGAGTTCGCACACAGACTGCGCCATTGTGTGCTACAGGGGCAGAAACATGTTTTGGGCAGGATATGAAAAATGACAGCTGTACTGCTCATGAGGTGGTGTGGTAAAATGGCAATGTTGAAAATCTGGAGTGAAGATATTGAAAATTCGCAAACTTATGAGCGTGCGTAGGAACTGCACAACGCAGACTCATAAAACAGTCATTTTTAGGAATTTTGTCACCAAATTTTCACACAGCCATTTAAGACCTCTGCTCATGAACAGTGTCACTGTGATTTTCTTAATGTGTCCTATACATTGATTTAGCACAACTCGCCATTGTTGTGCTACATGGGCGGAAACATGTTTTGGGTGACATGTGAAAAATGACAGCTGTACTACTCATAAGAAGGTGTGGTAAAATGGCAATGTTAAAATCTGGAGTAGAAATATTGAAAATTCGCAAACCTACGGTGCGTGAGAACTGCTCAATGCACACTTGTAAAACAGTCATTTTGGAATTTTGCACAAATTTCAACATGGGGTTTTAGGACCCCTTCTCATGAATGAATGTCACTGTCCATGGCACTATTCAGGCCGAAGGCAGGTTCAGACGCGGTGACTGCAAATCACCAGCTGTGCAGCCATGACCATGACGGTGACATCATCGAGTCTAAACCATCATTGAAAATTCGGTCATCAAAAAATACTTGAGATATGCAATAAAGTTGAAACCCCCCTATCTAGCCCATTATACAGCTTACCGGCATTTCCTCAGGTCGCGGTCGCCTTTGAAGAGTGCAGACGTGTTCCCGGTCCACCGAAGATCGTCGCGCCAGAGTCTGGAGATAAGTATGGGGTGAGGGGGGTGTGGGGAGGCTGGATGCACAGTGGGTGGGTGCTGGTTGTGGGTGGCGGGACTGGGAGATGCGCCGTGGGACCGTGTTTTCTTTACAGGTAAAAAACAAAAAACCGACGACGTGAGATATTTGCCATGCTGGGGTGGGCTCCCAGCATAGCGAAATGGCTGGGGGGCGAGGCCGGCGGATTGGGCACCTGTCGGCAAACTGCGGGGGACGAGGCCGATGGGGATTGGGCACCCCCATCGGCAAACAACGTTGCCACGCTGGGTAGGATCAGCGTGGCACCAAAAGCTTTGGTGGCGTGATGAGGTGCTTGGTATGGCAGCGGTGGTTTCTTTGAGCAGAAGACCAGCGGCTGTCGCCACAAACTCCACCCGTGGTGTAGGACCGCCACGCCTGCTCAGCAGAGTACTGGATTGAAAGGGAGAGGCACACCTCCAAAGTGTGCTACTCTCCCAAAACGTTCCTTGCGGATGCGTACAAGTGAACGTAAAAATGGAACTAAAATGACAAAAAGCTCAAAGGATAACTATAGAGAGTTTTTAAAATGTTAGAACCAACAAGAGTGTAGGGTGACCACCTGTCCCGATTTTCACAGGATAGTCCTTATTTGGGCAGCTGTGTCCTGCAAAACAACTTGAAAAATACCACATGTCCTGACATTATTGTAGAAAAAATATTTTCTGACTTTCCTCCAAAAGTTGCAAAAAACTATAATACCTTACTTAAAACGCTATAAAATGATAAGAAACACTAGAAACAACTAAAAAACTATAACACTTAATCTTAATTCTAATTATTTAGAGAAAACAAGCCTGTTACATTACTCGAGGTTACATACTGTCCTGCCAAAAATCATGTTTCAGTAAGAAATGTCCCACTTTGGGTTTCTTAAAAGTCGGTAACCCTACAAGAGTGTTGATAAAATGGTGGGGCCCCTTGTGGAGGAGGTAACTTTAATAAAAAGTGAAAAGGAGGTAGTCAACAGTCTAAATCATTTTTTGCTTCAGTTTTTAACCCTTCAGAGTTCTCTAAAGCACAAAACATGGTAGTCAGGGATGAACCTGAGTAGACAAATGAAAATGAGACAGGGAAGTTACTGCTGGGGTTGGATGCATCATGCAAACAAAGCCCCCAGACCTGGTCCTGATGAGATTCATCCTAATTTTCTCATGGAATTAGATCAGTAATTTACTGGTTCCATTACATGTGGTTTTTAACACATCACTATATGAAGACATCACCACAATTGCTGGAGGGAGGCCATTGTAGTCTCTATTTTTAAAAAAGATCAGAGATCCAGAATATCAAATTACTGACCCATACGCCTTATGTCTGTACTTGGCAAAATACTGAACAGAATAATAAGAGAAAGGATTTCTGGATCGGACATCCATACTATCTGAATCAGTCTCCAGCAAAATTTCTGTGCAATAACTTCTAGGTTTAGAGACCATGGGCCCGATTTTCAAAAGGTTGGGAATGGCACATGGTGTCTGTGCTAAAAAGATAGGATGCAAGGGGCACCTTGTGCCACACCATGCACCATTCCCAATTTTCAGATATGGCCTGTGCCACAAGGGGAAACCGCCTATGCCAGTCAGACTTGTGCTGTCCTGCCTTGGACACATGGCTTCATGACAGATGAGGGCATGTATCGGTGCACAACTGTAGCATCCCCCTTATCAAGATTCTTGAAGGCCAACCACCCCACAAAACTTAGACCTGCCAGGGCTGGTCTAACTCCCCACGTGTCAATACTGCCAGGAGATGCAGGACAGCCAGGGAGTCCCCAGATGAGAAATGCAGTTGGGCCTGTGGTGTCCTGCAGGGAAGACCATGTTACCGAGTGTGATACAATTGCAGGAGGCATTGTGCCCAACACATCAGAGTGCCAGACAGGAGGCAGTGAGGGTGGCACAATGCACCATGTGAAATCTGGTAGCCCACTTGAACATCATCACCACCTGACTGTGCCATGGCACTGGAGTCCTGGTTCACACAACCAAGTAGAGCGATCATCATGTTACACAAGGTCCCTGCACCCTAATTGGTACCCCCAGAGGTACACCGTAGACAGCTAGTACTTAGGCATACGTTATACTAACATATAGGGCTAAGGGCATCTACCGTACAAGAGTAGATGTTAGGATATGTACGCATATTGTTGTAATACACTTTGCTTGCTAATACATATACTCTCCTAAGTATTTTCTGTGTATTTCTTACTTGTAAGATGCCAAGGCACCTGTGTCCTTGGAGTAATTATGATATATAAGTCAGCATTGCCACCTTTTAGTGATTTGTACTACTACGCTGAGTTACGTAAGACTCTGTATAAGAACTCTTTTGTTTCACAAACTGATGACTGTACAAAATTGTATAATGTTATCTTGGAAAGTGGAGCCACCTCTAATTTAGCCAATAGGGCTCATCTCTGTAACTAGAAATGTTTCTATCTTACAGTAACCATAGTAATTATCATAGATATATAATGTGATACATTAGTCTTGTACCTTGGAGATCCCAAGTAGTGGAATAGCAGTGTAATTGCAGTATAATGTGGGGAGTGGTGCAATGCAGTGGCTGTGGGGCAGCCATATTCAGGCAGACCTTCTGGACACTGAGGTGCTGCCCTATCTGCATGCATCTCTCTGGACTGCGGGATGAGGTAGCCAGACTCAAAGCGGAAGTAAACTGGGTCAGGAGTACCATCACCCTATCCAGAGACCACCCAGTCCAATGCAACTGCCTCAAAGGATGCCGAGAACGAGAGCACTTGGATGACAGTGGGCTCAGGGGTTGGCGGTCAGGCAGAGGCACATCCCAGATCCTATTCCACTCAAGAACTCATATGCAACACTGGCAAACAGGGACAACCAAATAGAGGTACCCAGAGAAGTAGAAGGAAAGGATGTGGAGGTTAGCCAAGGAGGTGACCTCAGCGGGAAAGCAGTGGACCCCAGAGGAGGAGGAGCGAATCCTGGTGGGGACTCCATCATAAGAGGGATCAGCTAGGAACACAAGAGGGAGGACAGGGAGGTGAGGTGCCTACCAGGTGCCACGGCATGGAGGGATGGAAGGAAGATCCTGGGGATCACTGGAAGGCAAGACGGGAGGGTGAGCTGGATGTCATTATCCACCTAAGTACTAATGACCTGGCAAATGGAGCCAAAGGAAGTTCAGGAAGAGTTTAGGAAATGGTGGGAGGGTCTCAAGCAAGTAGCTACTTCTGTCACTTTCTCAAGTACTACCTGCAGGAGGCAAGGAGAGCATAGGAGTGCATGCACCAGGAACTTTAACTCATGGTTGAAGAACTGGTGCTGTGAGGAAGGATTTGGATTCATTGGTGACTGGGGACCCACCTGGAGGATGGAGGTTTGTTCAAGCTTGAGGCCTGCATCCATCCTGGAGGGAATCAAGTACTCAATGATAAGTTTAAATGCTACATTGACAAGCATTTAAACTAGCAAAGGGGTGCAGCCAGCAAGGAGGGTACTGCTTGCTCACCCCCACAGCTAACAGTGGAACCAGTGAACCAGAGGTGGCTATCTCTACAAAGCAGTGTGGAAAAGATGGAGATTAGCGCCCAAGAGGTGGATAGGCAGAAAAGGGGCAAAATTCAGCAGAAGGGCAGACAGCAAGGAGAACCAGGGATAAAGGACAACCAAGGAAGGGGCTGGAGTAGAACAGTGAAACAGTCTAGGGAGGTCAAATCATGGAAAACTGTGTGCAAATGCCAGGAGCCTTAGCAACAAGATGGAAGATCTGGAGGCTGTCATGGTGCAGTCAGACCTGGACATTGTGGCCATCACTGAAACCTGGTGTAATGATAACCATGACTGGGAGATGGCCATACCTGGCTACAACATATTCAGAAGAGACAGAGCAGGCAGGAAGGGAAGAGGAGTGGCACTGTATGTGAAAAATCACATAAGGGCCACAGAGATCCAGGAGGAACAAAATGGGGGAGAGATACTGTGGGTTAAGCTGGAAAGGAAAATGGGGACAGCCATCCGCACAGGTATGGTGTATAGAACACCAGCCCAGGAGGAAGAAACAGATAGGGAGCTGATGCTAGCCATCCAAAGGATGGCAGACAAGGGTGAGGTAGTACTGGTTGGAGACTTCAATATTCCAGACGTGGACTGGAGCATCCCAGCAGCAGCATCAACTAGGAGCAGATTTATCCTGGACTCCTTCAGGGTGCCTTCCTCAAGCAACTGGTCATGGAACCAACTCAGCAGAAGGCAATACTGGACCTTGTGCTCACAAACAGGGACAGTGTGATGGGGGTAACAGTGGGGGAGCACCTGGGGAACAGTGACCACCAGTCATTGTGGTTTGAAATCACAGAAAGAGCAGAACCAAACACACAAAAACACGTATCCTGGATTTTAGGGGGCAGACTTTGGGAAAATGGGGAGATACTTGAAAGAGGCATTAAGGGGAATGGGACAGGAATCAGGGGTTGAGGAACAGTGGGCAGTATTTAAAATGGGGATTACAGAACAACAGAATTATGCATTAAGCAGGTTAGCAAGAGGAAAGGAAGAGGAGACCATTATGGTTTTCCAAAGAGGTAGCAAAAGAAAGTAAAGCTAAAAAGATTGCATTCAGGCAATACAAAAATACACAGACAGAAGGGGATAGGGAGAAGTACCAGGAGAAGCAAAGGGAGGCAGGGAGGTCAGTAAGGGAAGCCAAAGCTCAGACAGAAGAACACATTGCAAAATCAGTGGGTAGAGGGGACAAAACCTTTTACAGATACATAAGTGAAAAAAGAAAGACAAAAGGAGGGATAGTGAGACTGAAGGGGGAGGATGGGGGCCACGTGGAGGATGATAACAGTAAAGCTGACATATTGAACAGGTATTTCTGCTCAGTCTTTACTGAGAAAGAGGAGGGTAATGAGTATGAAGGGAGTACAAGGGGTGAGAATGGTGCAGAAATGGACACAAGTCCCTTTGCATGAGAAAGGGTCCTGAAGGAACTGGAAGTAATAAGAGTTGATAAAGCAATGGGGCCAGATGGGGTGCACCCCAGGGTCCTTAAAGAACTAAGAGAGGTGGTGGCTGAACTTCTAGCTATCCTGTTTAGCCGATCACTGGAAACAGGAGAGGTACCCAAAGACTGGAGGACAGCAAATGTAGTCCCCTTATACAAAAGTGGGAACAAAGAGGAAGCAGGGAACTACAGACCAGTCAGCCTCACCTCGGTAGTGGGGAAGATCATGGAAGCACTACTGAAGGAGAGATTGGTGGAACATCTGGTTGTCAATGGACTACGGGACCCAAGGCAGCATGATTTCACCTGGGGGAGGTCATGTCAGACCAACCTCATTGAATTTTTTGACTGGGTGACTAGGGAGGTGGATCGGGGAGGGCAGTGGACATGGCCTATCTGGACTTCAGCAAGGCCTTTGACACTGTGCCACATAGAAGACTATTACACAAACTGGGGAATATGGGTGTGGGCAGGACAGTAGTGTGGTGGGTAGGTTACTGGCTGGGTGGCAGGACACAGAAGGTGGTGGTAAATGGCAGTCACTCCAAGAGGGAAGAGTGACCAGTGGGGTGCCACAGGGATCAGTGCTGGGACCGGTCCTATTCAACATCTTCAGTGACATTGAGCAGGACCTAGAAGGCAGAATTTCACTGTTCGCTGATGACACAAAGCTCTGTAACAGAGTAGACACACCAGAGGGTGTAGACAGAATGAGAAGGACCTGCAGAAACTTGAAGAATGGTCAGGGTTTGGCAGTTGAAATTCAATGCAAAGAAGTGCAAGATAATGCATATAGGGCACAAAAACCCTGGCACAATACATCAGTTGGGGGGTGAGGATATAGCATGCACAAAGCAGGAAAGGGATCTTGGGGTTATCATCTCTGATGACCTCAAGGTAGGGAAACAGTGTGACAAGGCAGCAGGTAAAGCAAATAGAATGCTGGGATGCTTAGGCAGGGGCATCACCAGCAGGAAAAGGGAGGTCATAATTCCACTATACAAGACACTAGTGAGGCCCCACCTGGAGTACAGTGTACAGTTCTGGAGACCTTACCTACGTAAGGACATAGACAGGGTAGAGAAGGTTCAGAGGAGAGCAACA
Source organism: Neoceratodus forsteri (assembly GCA_016271365.2). NCBI lineage: Eukaryota > Metazoa > Chordata > Ceratodontiformes > Ceratodontidae > Neoceratodus > Neoceratodus forsteri. The sequence continues at coordinate 761,412,130 of CM057449.1, read as the reverse complement.
AAGATGGTGCATGGATTGCATCACAAGTCCTATGAAGACAGGTTGAAAGAACTGAACATGTACTCCCTGGAGGAGAGGAGGGAGAGGGGATATGATAGAGACATACAAGTATCTCACAGGAGGAACAGGATGCAGGAATACACTATTTTTAAGTGAAAATGATGTTCCAGGACTAGAGGGCATGGGATGAAGTTGGAGGGAGGACGATTCAGAGGAAACGTGAGGAAGAATTTCTTCACAGAATGGGTGGTGGACAAATGGAACACCCTGCCAGAAGAAGTGGTGGGGGCTGAAACAATCACGGGATTTAAGAATGCATGGGATAGACATAAAGGAATTCTAGAGTTCAGGGGTAAGGGACAACAGACTTCTAGGAATACATAAACTGAACTTACAAGCTCAAATGGGCAGACTGGGTGGGCCATAGTCCCTTATCTGCTGACACTGTCTATGTATCTATGTATCTATGTAGACACAAAGAAACCTTGAGGTATAGGGAACGCTTAGCACTGGCTCCCGGTTCGTATTGGTAAGAACTGATTAGGGCAACTGTGATTTTATCCTGTTGGTAGTAATAAACAAGTTTATTACTCTACTGCAATGTGTCTGTGATTGCTTGCATTCCCAATATTGCCAGGAACCTGAAAGTGAGGTTTAGACCTCCTGACAAATTGGCAACCATGTGCAGGTGATATTTGGTGTTTGTAAGTTTTCACTTGTTGCTATAACTTTTCCCTTTCCCACGGGGACAGTAGGTGTACATTCCCGTATCACCTCTCCTGTTTTAAACCAGTTTGTAGAAGAAGAAGAATCAGCATTTATATACTGCTTTTCATACACAGTATCCCAAAGTGCTTTACAAGCAATGCTAGACTGGTAGTGAAGTGACTGAATGTGTGGTGGCAGCCATATCGCACATCATCACCCACACACAGCCTGGATAATTGCATGAACCGGTTTATGGGAAGGGGAATGTTGGCCAGGACACCGGGAATGTTCCCTTCTCTTTGCAAAGGGTACCCTGGGTTCTTTTACTTCCAACTGGGCACCCACCAGGACAACACAGGATGGGCAGAAGGGACCTCGGTTTAACATCTCATCCGAAGGACGGCACACCCCAACAATACTGCACCCCCCGATACTGCACTCAGATGACAGCGATTTTTAGGTGCAAGTCTATCCCGGTGTGGGATGAGAACCCACGACCTTCTGGTCCAGAGGCAGATATGCTACCAACTGAGCCACACTGACACTTACAAAGTCTGGCTGTCATCCTTTCGGGTGTGGTCGATGCCGACTCGACTCACTCCATTGCAGCTTTGATTTGTAAGTCTACAACTTTTACAGTAGCCCAGCTGTGTATAAAGTGCTCCTGCTGTGGATCGATACACAGCACGGCGCCTTTTTCACAGTTTGATTTTTGGTTCCCTCCCACAGAATGGCCACCGTATCAAATATCTGCGCAGAACTGAGACTCGATGTCTCGAACTTCCTTACCTCCCATGGAGGATGGGCTGACTTTGCGCGGGATGCAAGTCAATCTGAAAACCTTATAATGGGGATTTCAACCCAGTACACAGAGACAAGACAATAAACCAATAAGCGTCAGGCTAAAGGGTTGATGGTCGCGGCTCTCTATGCTGCTCTGGAAGCCTCTGAAGCGAGGTTTTGAACCCTTGATCTGCAAATTTCATCTCTTAAGCAATAGATGAGTTTGCAGGAAACGGAATGTGTTAGACTGCAGCAGAACTTGGAGTCTGAACTCCAAACTCTGCGGAATGAAAAGGATTCACTTTTGCATCATTCAGCTCAAGCTGGAGAACAGAAACTTTGTATGTTGAAGCAGGAGTGTGAAAGTTTGAGACAGGATAAGGGACAGGCATTGCATATGAATAATTTGCTAAGTGCTGCAAATGCTCAGTTGAGTGAGGAAATGGGAGAGCTACAGGATGAGATAAACCAGGTATGTAATGACTTAGAAGTGGCTACTAGGGACAATCACAAACTGAGCGCCACGTATAGAGTGTTGCAGAAGCAAATGCAAGATGAGGTTGATATGGATGTTGCAACTGTGAGTCATGCTGAATGTAAAACCAAGATGGCGAAACTGCGCCATCAGTGGGAGGTTCTGGCTGGACATGTCAAGGCGTTGGGAGGCTTAGCCCCTGCCTTACACACGTCATCTGAAGGGGAGGTATCAGATGATGACATTTCTCAATACAACACCCAGTCACGCCCCTACTATGGCCCAGAAATCCCACCCAGCCATCCACAACATGGCGGGTCCCCACTCCACCCTCACCATGTCATACGTCATGGACGTTGTGACGCCCATCATGGGAAGCGCCAACATGGTGGCCCCCATGATGGGGGGGGGGAGCAGGCCCAGGCCTGGTCCTGATGGCACCACCGATAGCCGTTATTAATGTGGAAGATAGGCAAGAGATAGAAACGATGATTGAAACTGCAATAGACAATGTACCTCTTCCTGAGAGAAGTAAATGGGCCATTAAAACCCAGATTAGGCAGCTTTTGCAGGAGGCTGGCACTCAGGATGGTATTGTTCACACTGCGGCTGAGGCTGCAGCTCGGACCGCCCTAGACGGCGCCCAAGACAATCTACCTCTGCCTGATCGACCCAGTAATCCCCTACAAATGGCCTACTCTGTTCCGCAAATAGCTGACAGTATCGGTCGGATGAACCCGTCCGACAATCTCAGCTGTCACTTAGAAAAGGTACGTTCTAAATGCGAGATGCTTAGCCTTGCTGCAAAATACCAGGTCCAAATACTACGCCAGACCATTGATCCTAGTTTGTGGGCCAAACTCCCAGATACCATCCGCCAGGATGGGAACGCCACCTTTGATGATGTTGCAGCTGAGCATTTCTGCTGACAGCCCAGGTGTAGTAGGAGTGATGCTTGCATACCATGTAAAACAGAATGCAAAGGAAAGTCCAGCGACTTACCACCAGAGACTTTGGATGGTCTGCTGAGCAGGAAAGCACCTGGCACAAGAAGCTGCAGATGTAGATCTTATTGAATATAAGACCCTGTTCCTTAGGAACATGATTCCTGCAGTACGAGAAAAGGTACAGCCAAGCACCTACCCCAATATGGATAGGTTTGCCGACATCCTTCAGAAAATCAAGAGAGTTTACCAACTCTATATCCGTGATCTGGGCTCCGGTTCCAAGAAGGTAGCCACAGTGGAGCCTGCTTCAGAGGCCATGATGCACTACACTGTGGAAGGGCAGGCCCAACATCAACAGACCCCTCCAGCTGATAACCAACACCCCCAACAGACCCAACACCAACAACCACAACAGCAACAACAATGGGGTGGGAGGAATTGGCATAAGAATAAAAAGCATAAGGGTAAAGGAAAATCACAACTACAAAGAACAGGCCCTTCATATAGGAAGATAGCCGAAGAGAATCGGAAATTCTGAGAGCTCCTGGGACAAGTACGCTCTGTAGCAGAGGCTGTTCCCGCACAGGCCCTTGAGGCAGTACAACCGGTGACCCAGACCTCAACAGGTCATGGGAATACTGGTAGTACAGGCCTTCAGGCTCATACAGGCCTGAACCCAGAAGCTCCTCCCTATATAGCATCAGTGCAGTATGGTGAGATGATTCACAAGAGTCAGGCCCAACCTTTCCATGCTCCCAGTAGTACAGAATGACAATTACAGGCCCCAGTCCTGATTGTAAACAAGCTGGTCTTGGATACAAATGGAAGGCCCTGCACCAAGGCTGAGGTCGGGTGCCGCCGACTAGTAGTCTTCTTAGACACAGGTGCAGCTGTACCTGTATTACATGATGAACATCCAGACACATCCCCTTGGTCCACCGGATGGAGGACCAACATGTCAGGAGTTGATGGTACTAGGCTACCTGCATACCATTGTCTACCCCTACCGGTAGAGCTAGGCCATCTAAAGGCCTCATACACTTTCCAACTAATGGTAATGCATGATCATTCCAGTATCATACGAATAGATTTCCTTGCACCACACAGCTGCGTGGTGGATCTAGCTAACATGCTACTGATACAGAGTCAGGGTCAATATCATACCATATTGATCCCTGATTCACACGTTGTAGCAACAATATCTGCCAATGACAAGGAGTATGACGTCATAGATTTGTTCAAAGCTCATGAACTTTTTGCTAAACTACTCCCAATTTTGAAATGACATTTGGAGGTGTTTGCAATTAACAAGCATGACTGTGGCAGAATACACACTGTCATCGAAGGGCCAGGCCCAGCACATGAGAGGCAAAGGCAATAACCCTTTTCAACTGAGGCCTTGCCTTCTCTTAGAGAAACAATCAAGTCACTTCTCAAGCAAGGAGTAATCAGAACTTGTGTTTCTACTGCAGACTCCCTAGTGTGGCCCATGAAAAAACCCACAGGTGCCTGGAGACTTACTATTGACTACAGGAAACTGAATCAGGTCACCCCCAGTTGTTCCCCAACTGTGGCATCAGCACCTGACGTACTATGACTCCTGACCCCTGGCCTGAAATGGTTCAGTGCCCTGGACATTTCCAATGGTTTTTGGTCATTACCATTGGCTCTTAAGAGTCAATATAAGTTTGCCTTCACCTTTGAAGGAAGACAGTACACACGGACTTGCTTGCCGCAAGGATTCCATAAAAGCCTGTCCCTGTTCCATCTGCAGATGATGGACGCTCTCGAGAGTTTCTCTACTCCCCAATGTCTCTTGCAATATGTGGATGACCTGTTGCTGGCAACAGCCACACAGGAACAACATCTGGATCTCTTAGACGAACTACTGACTCTAATCCAGAGAGCAAGCTTGAAATGCAATCCAGCAAATGCACAACTATGTCAGAAAGAAGTACTCTTTCTGGGTCTGAAAATAACTAACCAAGGTTGAAGCTCTACCTGGAAGAAGGTACAGGGATTGCAAGACTTGCCATTGCCCACCAGTGTGGCAACTCTTAGAAGGTTTCAGGGTATGGTGAATTATTCGAGAGATTTTATTTGTGATTTTGCTCAGAAAGCTGCACCTCTGTATGAGTTACTCAGGAAGGACAACCCATGGACTTGGGGCCCTTTACACACCCAGGCTGTGATGTCACTAAAATAGGTGTTAGCCTCCGTCCCAGCTCTGGTCAACCCCAATCCAGCACTACCATTCCATCTGGAATGTGCCACCTCTGACATTGCCATATCAGCAGTGCTGGCCCAGAAGGTTCATGGCACCCTGAGACCCATTGCATATGCATCACAGCTCTTGGTCCCAGTGGAACAGAAGTACAGCCTTTGTGAAAGGAACCTTCTGGCTACCAACTGGGCTGTCAAGCACTTCCTGTATATCATTGGGTACTCTCCACTGATCATCAACACTAATCACACTCCAACTACCTTTCTGCTCTCAGACAGAGTGAAGGTTGGGTCAGTCTCCAATACCAGACTGACACACTGGTCACTTCTTCTCCAGGATAGGGACATACAGGTACACCCAACAAAAATTCAATCTATGCTGGCTCATGGACTCCTTTTCCAAGGAGAACCCCATGACTGTACACTGCAGTCACCTGATCTTCCAGATCCAGGTCCTTTCCTCCCTGCCATGCCACAAATACTTGATAACACCTCTTTGTGTCATGTTTTTACTGATGGTTCAGCATCCTACTATCAGGAAGAACAAATCACAGGGATGGGCATTCTAGTGATTTATCCTTACAGGAACACTGTTAAAATATCCAAGCGCTGCAGTGTAGCATCATCACAGTATGCAGAGATGGCAGCGGTGGCCTGTGCCCTCAAGTTCATCCAGCATGGGACCGAAGATACTATCATTTTACAGACCCTAACTGGGTTTGTTGTTCTCTTACAGAATTTCTTCCTTTCTGGCAGAAGAACTCCTTCCTCTCCTCTGATGGCAGTCCAGTGAAGTACAAGGAACTGGTAATATACATACATTCACTGGTACAGAAATATGCACACAAACACTATGTACATAAAGTCAAAGCTCATTCTCTCCATGACTCCTACCATGCCTTCAATGACACAGCAGACACCCTTGCCAAGGAAGGGGACCAAGGGGGGGGCACCTGGATGATGGACCATCCAGAGGTCAATGCGGCTGTACAGATTGCAGCACTCAGGAAGGAACCTGAACCCTTCCCCCCCCCGGACCTCTCAGTAGCCCACATGTTGATACTGAACTCAAAGAAGTGTTCAGATTCCTTGACAAGAGTACTGAAGGGAAACTTCCCACACACAACCCCTATCGGAGGCATGAAGGTAAGTTACACTTGTCACCAGATGACAAGCTCATCTGGTACCAACCAGATGATTCCACTATCAAGTTGTGGGTGGTCCCCAGACACCTCAGGTCTGAATTCTTGCACCAACTGCATGACACACCCACTGGTGGACACCAGGGAGTGGAAAACTCCCTCCAAAGGCTTAAGACCACCGCCTGGTGGCCTGATGTCACCAAAGATGTTAAACAGTACATAGACAATTCTCGTTTGTGCACAAAACAACCCCATACCTACCAAATGAAATGCCAAACTCTTACCACAATGACATTCTGGCCCTTGGAATGCCATACAGATTGATTTTATTGGTCCCCTAACCAACACCAGCAGAAACAACAAGTATGCTCTTGTGGTAACTGATCTCTTCTCTAAGTGGGTTAAAGCTTTCCCCACTAAAACATGCACTGCAAAAACCACTGCCAAAATCCTGGTGGAACAGATTTTCTCCAGGTGGGGCCTACCTCTCAAGGTAGACTCTGACAAAGGAACCAGTTTTACAGGTGAGTTGATAAAAGAATCCCTTGAACTCCTTGGAGTTCAACAGAAGTTCCACATACCTTACCACCCCCAATCCTCAAGTCAAGTAGAAAGATCCAACAAACTGATTAAGCAAATGCTTTCCAAATTCATTGAGGACAATCCCAAAACCTGGGATTCCCTACTGTCATTACTCCTTATGGCAATCAGGGGTAAACCCTCAGCCACTACCCAGCTCACACCATTTGAGGTGATGACTGGAAGACAGATGAGATTACCTGAACACCTGTTGTTTGACCTGCACACCCCCACTGTGGACCATGTGTCTGTATACCAATATGTGGAAAAACTCAGAAAAGACCTCATACACACACACTTGTATGCTGCCAACTGTATGGGCAAGGCCCAGCAACAATCCAAGATACAGTTTGAAAAACACGCACAAGAAGTGGATTGGCAGGTTGGAGTCAAGTAATGGTACTCTGATTTGCACATCCCACCCATTCCTTCTCCAACAAGTGGGAAGGCCCATACCCTATTGTCAACAAGCTCATTCCGGCAGTCTATCAGGTTAGACTACTGCATAACAATAAGTTAACTGACGAATGGCTACATGCAAACCAGATGAAACTGTATAAAGGAGCTTAACTACTTTTCCTCACCCCATTGGGCAGAATAGTACTAACTTACTAATCTTTGATCTTGCTTTTCAGGTACACTGACAAGATGGCTATCTTGTTCCATTATCTCCTCATCTCAGGAGTTATCCCCCTGCATACAAGGCATGGTACTGAACCTCATACCACACCTTGATCCTCCAGCATCTCCTTCAGAGGGAGTATTCATCAATATACCAGATTGTCTGATCACTGTCCAGGAAGGTTCTGATGCTTACCTCACTGCCTCGGTTGTTGATCCTGATAAATCTACCCTACAAATTGAGTGGCAAACCACATCGCAAGGACAAATTCTCCCTGTGGCCAGACTCTCCAAAGGAACTTTCCAGGACTGGCCCAATGCTAAATTATCCCGAAATGGTTCTCTGTCCTTGTTACAAACTGCATTAAGACATTCTGGTTTGTACAACATTATTGCCTTAACTGAACCTTCGTACTGTAATTCTTTGTCTAAGGATTCTGCTTGAAAATTTTGTGCTGTACACCACATGACTTCCGCAGCCATGTATCTCTCTGTGTTACCACCCTCTGATAAACAGCTTTTGGAATGCCCAAAGCATACCCCTGGTCCCCGTAGTGGTCTCACAGCCACCCAGGTTCATTGATTAATAACTTACAGTTTATGCATATACTTGTTTTGTTTAACCTTACTTACTGGAATATGAAAGAATTTGGTATGTGTCACAATACTAATACATCAGCATTTTATAGCTCATTATTGCTTGATAGTTTAGCTGCATTTCAGATTCGTATTCAAGACACTATTGCCGGGGTCCATTCTACTGAACATATAGGCAACTTCAGGAGAAAACTCACTCTTGATGATCAAACTTATAAATGTAAGACACGTGAAGTTGACTGTTCTGATGTTACAGGTGCAACAGGTACTGTCACAGGCCTTTTTGGTACGGCTATGTCTATTTGGAATAAAGCAGACATTGCTGATTTCAGATCTCTTTCTGCCAAGTTCTCCACTGGCCTGGTTAACAATATACTACCCCCATTATTGCATGGTGTGAATGGCCTTAGTCAGGAAGAAAGATACACTGTATATAACATGCACGACATTGCTAAGGCATTCACTGATTCGAAAGATAAGATCAACGCACTCATACAACAAAACAATAAAGAAGCAGATAAACAATACATTGCTAGAGAACTCCTCTGCTCTGCCTATGGCTCATACATCATTACTACCATCAACAATCTCTTCTGTGATCTAGAATCTAGAAGGATCCCTGATATCATACATGACAGACGCATTTCCAAACGGTATTGTCCACAGTGTAAAACCCATGGCCTTATTGCTATGTGTATGCAATAAACTTTAACCATTCCTCTTTCTACAGCTAAGAATCTGGGGTTTGTGACCAGACACCCTAATACTGGTCCTTGTTTCACTACTAAGGAATGTTCCATAACAGATACTATGTTTATTTCTTTTACTGTTTCTTTACCACGTTTTGATCCCACTACAGCTTTGTTTGACAAGCTTGCACTGGTTCACTCCATCGGGCATTTGGATGAAGACATCTACAGAGAATGCCTGGATCTACCACCTCTACTGGTTTTCCATCCTTTCCTGGATGCCTGGGTGACTCCACACATGGACTGCTGTGCGAAGATGCAATACATTTACTTGTGCCAATGTGATGTATTTGATGTTATTCAACCTGTTTGTGGTTATTCTCCAGATAGCATTGATTGGACTTTCACCATGGATGATGACATCACCAAGAATAGCACGGATTCCTTGGATTTGACTTTGACTCCAGATAAGCTCTACCAATCATATCATGAGGAGGTTCATCGCCTGTCAACACGGATTTCAAAGATGGCCTACACCTGCCCAGTCCAGTTGCAAAAGTGGAGACTCCCTATTGTTCACTCTCAGTATAATTCTGATGGTGAGTATGGTGTGGTAACCAACTTTAAAAGCTATACTTATGGATCTGTGACATGTGTTATTGATAACCCCAAATTTTATTTTGTCCCCCACCAGAAGACTGTGATTGGACATATCATCATAACCCCCATCCCCCTCCTAGATGCAGACATCATTGATGGTAACCCCGATTATCTGCTCACACTGTCTGAATACTTACCATATTTTAATGCACACATAGACCCACTCACACTTACATTAAAATCACTATAATAACTGGCCAGTAATTTTTTCTATAGGCTGAGCCAGTTATAATTTGCTGTTATAACCCGCAGGTTATAATGGCAAGCACGCGCCACGTCAATAGAGAACAGCCACTCCCTGATTGGTTGTTAATGTCCTACTGGGCGGGCTTCCAATCATGAGCAAACATGGCGGCTCCTTATCCGCATAGAGAGGAACCGCCAAACCGAAAGTACTCATCATCTTTTTTTAAAATAAAAATAAAACAGTCATGTGAATATCTGGTTGATTGCACCATTCAAAAGCCATAGAAGACAACTGCTACGAACAATGACTCATACCTCGCTCCTTGAGGTAAGACAATCGCGATTTCAACACAGAACTTTGGCCAAAGTAAAAAAAAAAATAATAAAACACCAACGGTTAAAAAGGAAACTGAAAAAAAAAAAAGATGAATGGGAAGACAGACAGGGTGTGTGTATGAGACAGAGAGAGAGTGTGTGTATGTATGTGAGACAGAGAGTCAGAGTGTGTGTGTGTGAGAGATTTAGACACAGGGCTGGAAAAAATTGCTGTCCAGCAATTATAAATAATAAACTATGGGAAAGTGTGCTTAAATTAGAAATTAATGGTTGCCCAAGGTGTGGGATGCTTTAATAAACCCCTCGGGCTTCGTCCTTGGGGTTTATGTAGCATCCCACACCTCGGGCAACCATTAATTTCTCATTAAGCACACTTTCCCATACATTATTGTATATTTTAGACAGGAAAGACACACACCTCATCCACATCAGCAATAATATGACCAAAGCCAATGAAGCTATCCTCTCGTTGATTAATGATGGCGACATGAATGACACATTGACTAACACCTGGTTAGAAATTACCTTTAAAGGTTTTGTTATTATATAAGCAGTTTTAATCTTTATTTTGATTACTCTGCTCTGCTGCCTATGGCGCACACTGCACCAACACCATGACCAGCTCGAGTTCCTTTACAAAGCTCACACGTCAGGTTTGTAAATGACCACTGCTCTCCGGCCTTTCCCTAGATTTGCTTGTGTTGTCCTTGGAGGCAACAAGGGGGGGAATGTTATATGAGATCCCTGCACCCTAACTGGTACCCCCAGAGATACACCATAGACAGCTAGTACTTAGGCATATGTTATATTAACATATAGGGCTAAGGGCATATACTGTACAAGAGTAGATGTCAGGATATGTATGCATATTGTTGTAATACACTTTGCTTGCTAATACATATACTCTCCTATGTATTTTCTGTGTATTTGTTACTTGTAAGATGCCAAGGCACCTGTGTCCTTGGAGTAATTATGATATATAAGTCGGCATTGCCACCTTTTGGTGATTTGTACTACTACACTGAGTTATGTAAGACTCTGTGTAAGAACTCTTTTGTTTCACACACTGATGACTATACAAAATTGTATAATGTTATCTTGGACCATGGAACCACCTCTAATTTAGCCAATAGGTCTCATCTATGTAACTAGAAATGTTTCTATCTTACAGTAACCATAGTAATTATCATAGGTATATAATGTGATACACTAGTCTTGTACCTCAGAGATCCCAAGAGACACAAAGAAACCTCGAAGTATAGGGAACACTTAGCACTGGGTCCCGGTTCGTATCGGTAAGAACTACTTAGGCAACTGTGATTTTATCCTTTTGGTAGTAATAAACAAGTTTATTATTCTAATGCAACATGTCTGTGATTACTTGCATTCCAATACTGCCAAGAACCTGAAGGTGAGGTTTAGACCTCCTGACAATCATATAGTCCAATATCATTTATGGTTGTTGCATGGCTATTGTACAAAGACGTTTACCCACACAAGTTTGTGGGGCTACTCTGATCCTTTTGTCAGGTGCCCTCTCCTTGTGTAGGGCATTGAATGTTTCACCTGTAACTCATACAGTATGCCGCAGGGGCTACCTCATTGTGGGGATCCATGGTACTGCTCAGCAGACTGGAAGGTTGACCCCCACAGCAACTGCTAGGATGTATTGGCTTCCAGTCTGACTGGCATGGTTGCTGATGCTAGAGAACAGTGGGACATCCATCCCAGTAGATATGGGTGGTATAAATGAATGGAGGCAGTCTTTCCATGCTCCCACTAGTATTCGGCTCTGCTTCCATAGGGCAGTGGTTTGCACTCTGCACTGGGACAGGTGAGTGTTCTCTTTGCTGATGGGCATACCTTTGTGGCACATGTGCTGCATCACCATATGCTCCTGTTTTATATATGCAGAACATAGTGACATTTCAGCCACATTTGCCATGGAACACATTCACTGGTCTCATTGTCCCATATGGTACTTTGAGTGCCAGTCCTCACTTATGATTATACACTGGAGTCCCAGTCATGTTGTGACCATGTGTTGTACCAATTGCATAAGACTGTGTTAGAATTGGGCATCATCTAGATAATGTTATTCGCAACACTATGGTCATATCTGACAGTGTCATGCAACTATGGTGGTTGTTGGTCCTGCCAGTTACTGATGCCCCACTGTCTGGCAGTACTGATGGAGCTGGCTACCACAGGTCTTGGGGGCTTTGCCATGGGGCACATCCACACCATCCTCATTGTGTGTTCCCCCTTCATGCCACCTTGTGCCTAGGCCCCCCCCAACTTGGCTGTCTCAAGCATACTGCCTCAGCCACCCAGGGCCAGGGTTCACATGCCAAGAGCTGATGGTAACCTCCATCAGACCTCTCCTGTGTGCCACTTGCTTGGCACATGAGAGCTGTTGCAGCAAATCTGTGGACTTTGGCACCAGGACCCCATCTATACTAAAATCAGGTGTGGGGTCCTTGGCACTCTAACATTCAACACAAGCTGATGTTTGCTGCAGCTTGCATTGATCTTAGGACCTCTTTGAAAATCAGTCCCGATACATTTATTTAACACATTACCAAGACAAAAAAAATGTTTTTTTTATAGTACAAAAGAAGAAAAACGTTGAATGCCACTGATGCTGTATTGAGGCCATTCGATGGTGCTGTGATCGAGTGCATAAAGGAGTTCAAAATCATAGGACTCACCCTTTTCTTTTGTACACTATTTTTCTGTTCCAGTGGACCAGGGCATCTCTCAGGAGTACCCTCTCAACTGACGCTGCTACTCCTGGCCTGAAACCACCCTCCCCGGAGGCCCCTGCTCCAAACCCATGGACTTGCTCAGCCCCCAGGATTACCCCTTGGGAGGGAGCCACCCTATATACCAGGCAGCCTGTTTGAGATTAGAGGAGTGGTCTTGGGTCAGGGCCAGTGGAGGGCTGGTCCAGTGGTGGGACGTGGGTGCCAGTTCCTGTGGTCTCCATCACCTTCCTGGTCTTCCTGGGTTTTCTGCTTTGTGTTGCCCCCTTGGAGCTTGAACGTACAATGACATCTGCTGCTGCTCCACCCCCAAAGCTATGGCATTGCTTCTTACAGAGTCCATTGATCTCCATCAGAAGCTGCTGGGGAGCAAGGCATGCCCCAGTACCCACCCCAGGAGGGGACAGCAGTCCTCAGGATGCTCAATCCCCTCCCTACCCTGCCGACCTTCAATAATCTGAGCTCATTCCCAAACCTGGGTCACCGGTAAGGCATGAGGTGTAGCGTCCAGTGCCTCAACCCTCCTCGCTACCAGGTCAGCCATAAGTCTCACCCTTGACAACACCCTAACTTTTCAATGAACATGTACTGTATACAGTACGCACTCAGTGGCAGCTCACTTGGTTGCTGGCCATTTTGGAATGTGGACGGCTGTGCCAATCACCAGCTCGTAGATGGGATGGGGGAGTGGAGTGGTGGGGCACTGCCAGGGTGGGGAATGGGGATCCACGAGACTACCAGGGAATGTTATCTATTATTATATCAGTAGATCAGGGCAGAGTGGGGCCACTAGACCACCAAGGACATCATTAATATGACTAAAAGTGCATAGGGGTGGGGGAATCTGCTAGACCCAAAGGGACATCATTAACATTAATAAAAGAGAATCAGTGTTGGGGAGTCTTCTAGACCACTAGGGACATCTTTCATTTAAATAAAAGAGGATTGGGGCTGGGGGGTCCACTAGACCACCAGGAATGTGATCAGTTTTGATACACAGGGATCGGGGATGGGGGACCAACGCATATGTTCCCTCCCACCCAAGGAGGGCTGCAGTAGTAGTGCAAGTGCTCTCACCCTCCTACTGGGTGAAATTCTAACTACCCTTATACCAGACCTGGCTGGTCTAAGGGTACTTAGACTTTTGTCCTCTGGGAGGTTTTAGAGAATCTTGAATTGGGGGTGAGACAGCTTGTATCTGCTGCATCCCCCCTAGCACCATGCCACAGCCCATTTTGTGGTGCAAGAATGGCACAAGCCCCTTTTGGTTTATATAGCCTGTGGTTGACATAGGTTGCATTTGTGAAATGCTCCCGGTGCATCTTTCAGTACAAACAACACTTTGCACCACTCCTTGTGGTGCAAGCCCCTTGCACCATTCTGGGAGCTTTGAGAATTGGGTGCATTACATCTTGACTGTATGAAAAGTGCACTTTGCTAAATTTGCAAGAGTTGTGCAAAAGGAGAGGGGTGGGTTATGAGGAAAGCCAATCAAGGGCAGAATTCATAAACATCCTCTAGGAAAGTGGCCTGGGATATATTGTAAATGTGGTCACTGCTAGCTGAAGTCATGAGACACAGGCTGGAGGGCATGAAACTGAGCAAGAGCAGGAACTGGAGCAGCTTTGCAGGTACAGAGATTAAAGCTGAAGCATTTCCTGACTCAGGCAAAGGCTGAGGTAGAGCTGCAGAATATGCAGCTGGAAGCAGAGCAGTGAAAGAATGATGGGAGTGAGAGAAGGAAAAGAAGAGAAAACAAAGGCTGATTCAGACCTGTGGTAGATACAGCTGGAAGCAAAGAGGCAAGAGAAAGAATGCCAACAAGAGATGCAGGTGAAGGAGCATGAGAGAGAGATGAAGATACTGCACCAGATGACACCATAAACTGTGACGGCATGAGAGGTTTGACCCAAGAAGCCAAACTTAATTCTGAAAAGTTTCCCATATAGCAGGAGGGGGATAATCTTGATTTGTTTTTAATATATTTTGGGAGAATCTGTGGAAATTTTAATTGGGCAGGGCTTCTTGGGCAGCCCTACTGCCACTGCTTACAGGCAAGGCATTAGAAGTTTTTGCCAGAATGGACAATGACGGCTGCGTGGACTATACTAAAGTGAAAAATGGCTTGCTAAAGCCTTTTGAATTAACTTCTAAGGCCTATAGGCAAAACATTAGAGGGTTAAGAAAGGCACCAGGAGATAGCTATGCTGAAATGTGTGTGCAGCTAAGTAATTTGCTAGAACATTGGTTGGCGGGAGCAAAAGCTTGCTCTGTAGAGGAAATAAAATATTTATTTCTTCTGGAATAGTTTCTAAAAACTGTACATGAGGAACTGAGAATCTGGTTGTTGGACATAACTTTGAGCTCCACAAGGGAAGTAGCTGAAAGGGCTAATCAGTTCATATCCCGCTGACCATTATCTCATCACAAAGACAATGGGGTGGGACATCAGGTGGTTTTACGGGAACCACCTGATGTGCAGCCTAAAGGAAGGCTGATGTGCAGCCTAAAGGAAGCCAGCCTGTGTCCAACCCAAAGGGGAAGACAAGTGGTTTTAGAGACAGAGTCAGGGGAACACAAGTGGTATATCTGTCAGAAACTGGGGAATTTGTTTGATGATTGTCCACAAAATGTAACAAATGGAATTAGTGCAGTTGGAGGGCTAGCTCAAGGAGATCCCAGTAGATAGTGACCTGTACACAGAGTGCAATGTCCTCTAACTCCACTTCACTTATGCACCCAAGGGTGGTGAGTGGATTGGTAACCCAGAGATTGATCGACACTGGCTTCCTCCATTTCCATGGAGAAGCAGGGTATGATTCATGAAGAACAGATCCTGCCTGGCCAGTTTTCTCAGATTAGAGGGGTGATGGGTCTGGTGGTTTCAGTGCCAATTGCCCAGATTTTTCAAAGCTGGAAAGGTTGCCAGCACATACAGGAGGTCAGTGTTGTACCAGATCTACCCTTTAATGTGATTGTGGGGGAATGACTTTGCTAGCAGGACCAATATCATGTGTGTCACTATCCCTAGCAAGATGAGGGAACAGGCTCCTAAGGTTGCAGAGGGGACAGTGCAAGAGGAAGCCACCCCTACTTCAGTTGTAGGGGAAGTTGTAGTTGAATGATGTGTTGGGAGCAGCAGTTCTGAGTCACAACTACAAACAGAGGAGAGTCCAGCCATTGGTGGCTCTCCCACAGAAGAGTGTGTTTTGGAAAAAGTCAGGCATCCAGAGCTGAGGAGACCTCAGAAAGCTGCTCCATCCCTCCAGAGATTAAAGGAGTTAGCCACCAGTATGGAAGGTCACTGTGAGGTATGAAAAAATAGAGGTGTACTGGGAGAATGGGCTCCTGTACCATGACTGGGTTCCTAAGGGAGGACCAGAGGAAGGGATACTCCACCAGAGAGTGGTTGTTAGGGAATATAGGAAGCAGATTCTGGCCTTACCTCATGACATGACATTTTCTGGACAGGTTTGGGTCAGCCTACAAAAACCTGGCTAACTAACAATTTTTACAGACTCAGTATTTTTGAAGATGTGGGAAACTACTGGCAGACTTGTCCACAGTGCCAGTAGGTGGAAAGTTTGGGCACTAAGCTAAGGGCAGCTTTGATTCCCCTGCCTACTATTGAAGAGACATTTAGGTGAGTTGCCATGGACATTGTGAGGTTACTTAGCAACCTGCATCACACCAGCAAATGTGCATGTTGGTGGTTGTAGATTATGCCACAAGGTACCCAGAGACAAAGCCATTTTCCTCCATTGAGGCTGAGAAAGTGGTCAATGAACTGCTGGGGATATTTAGCCAGGTAGATTTCCCCCAGAAAATTGTTTTGGACCAGTGCACCAATTTTCTGTATGATTTGATGACTAGTCTTTGGGAGAAGTGTGGACTGAGGCAGTAAAGGGCCTCCCCATACCATCCTCACACTAACGGTCTGATCGAGTGATTTAATGCACCTCTTAAGACATTGCTGAAGGCATTTGCTGACCAGCATGCAAGAGAATGGGACAATTACTTACCTCCATCTCTTATTTGCATACAGGGAAGTCATCCAGGAGTCCAAAGGGTTCTCACCCTTTGAACTCCTATTTTGCCATAGGGTAAGGGGCCCCCCTCAATTTGGTAAGGTATGAATGGGAGGGCGAGCTTGCTCCCCAAGGGAAATTTATTGTAGAGTATGTGCTGAATTTCAGGTAAAGGCTCATGGAGCTCATGAGATTCATCCAGGAGCACCTAGCTTCTTCGCAAGAGATAGAAGACATGGCATGACCATGGATCCAGAGCCCAGGAGTACAAAGTCAGGCAACAGCTGATGGTGCTTATCTTCATCCAGCAGAATAAATTGCAGGTGACTTTGTGAGGGGCCATACTTGAAAGCTAGGAGTGTGACTGTGGTGCAGCTGCCTGACAGGAGTCCAAGCAGTGGATCTACCATTATAACATGTTGGAGCTCTACCATGACCAGGATGAGATGGTCCTGGCTGTGTGCAGCTACCCAGAGGAGTAGGAGACAGAAGCAGACCTGCTGGTGGATCACCTGGGAGAGGTTAAAGGAGAATTCTCAGTGGACACTGTCACCCTCTCTGAGAGGCTGGCAGTGGCCCAAGCTGCCAAAATGTGGAGGGCACTGCAAACATTCAAAGGGATGTTCATTAGGAAGCTGGGGTATACCACACTGGCAGAGCACTACAAGGATACTGGGTCTCAGTCCCCACCTGAAGCAACCACACTACCAAGTCCCTGAGGGTGCAAAACATGACACAGAGGGAAGATCAAGGAAATGAGGACTCTCTAGGAGATCCAGGAGTCCTTTAGTCCCTAGGCCTCCTCCGTGATACTGATCCCCAAAAAAGATGGGACCATGAGGTTCTGCATCAACTACCACAAGCTCAGTAGCTGTACACTGTCAGATGCATACCCCATGCCCAGGAAAAATGAGTTCTTAGAAAGGTTCAGGGGGGTGATGAAACTCACCGCCATAGACCTGACAAAGAGCAATTGGTAGGTGCCTTTGATCCTTGAAGCCAGACAGAGGTCAGCCTTCGACACCCTGTTTCCATGATTTGAGTTCAGAGTAGTGCCAGTCAGGATGAAGGATTCATCAGTCACCATTTAGTGTCTCGTGGACCACATTCAGAATCGGGTAGGAGCTTTTGTGCTGGCATACATCAATGATACCCCCATCTAATGCCAGACATGGGATGATCAGGTCAGGAACATGACCAAGTTGTTCTGCTAAATGCAGGCCACTGGGATGATAGTCAAGGTGGAGAAGTGCCAGATAGGAATGGCAAAGGTGGCATACCTTGGGAACATGGTGGTGAGTGGATGCATCTGGCAATATCCATTGAAAATTGAGACCATTTAAGGATGGGCCATACCCATAACTAAGAGAAAGGTACAAGCCATCTTAGGGATAGAAGGGTACTACCATAAATGTGTGCCAAATTTCAGCAGCCTGACCAAACCCCTGTCCAATTTCATCAGGAAGAAAATGTCAGACAAGGTTCAGTGGACAGAAAACTAAGGTACTGAATTTCAACAGCTGAAGGATACATTGTGTGGGACACCTGTGCTTGCCAGCCCGGTCTGTTCTATTACATTCATTGTGTACATAGATGCCTTTGATCATGGTCTAGGCATAGTTTTGAGTCAGGTTACTGGAGGCAATATAGCGCAGTGGTTTAAGGCTCTGAGTTGCGAACCTGGTGACCTGGGTTTGAATCCCACAGCCCCCACATGCATACTGTGTGACCCTGAGCAAGTCACTTAACTTCATTGTGCTCCCAGGTTGCACCTGGAAACAAGGTTCAGCTTAGTATGCCTCTCCTGGTTAAAGAATTTCTCCTTTCCCCCTTACACACTTGTAAGAAGAACACCCACTCATGTACCTCAGCAGAAAGCTGCTGCTCAGAGAGGAGGCTCACACCACAATCAAAAAGGAGTGTTGAATATTGTCTGGGCTTTGCAGAAGCTGCAACCTTACCTCTATGGGAGGGAGTTCACCCTGGTCACTGACCACATCCTACTCACATGGTTACATAGGACTAGTGCACAGAACCCTAAATTGGTAAGGTGGAGCCTGATGCTGCAGTTCTATAATTTGGACATTAGGCACCGCAGTGGGTCGCAGCTCAGAAATGCCAATTGGTGGTCCAGACAACAGCTGGCACCTAGGAAAAAGGGGGAAAAGGTGCTGGGAGGAACTACTGTTGGGTTCACACAGAGAGTGAACTGAGGACATAGCAGGTGGAGCCAGCTGGCTCACATGAAGAAATAAACATCCTTTAGAAGTGCTAAAGGAACGTGTTATTTATTTTTTTGGGGGGTGTAACAATCATTTTTGCATTTTTTTTAATTTTTATTTTAGCACTATCTGCGGAGCGGACAGAGATAGTCTGGAGAAATTAGATTAAAATTGTTTCCAGGGCAGAACATCTGAACCTGATAAGTAATTACACTCCCTTTGTCTTGTAACAACAAGACCCCCTGGTCACCCCTGGTCAGTTAATAAGGGAGCTTCAAAGATCCCAAGGTCTTTCATATCAGTAAACTGTCCTGTTCATGCAGCAAACCCCTGCTGGGGCAGACATGGCTCAGAACAATGATAGGTGTCTTTGATTCCACAAAACTCAAGATTCCAGTTTAGGCCAGTTTTCCAGAGAGGTACTACTGTAAGGAGACAAAGAAACTGTTAAATTCATGATGTCAGAGTGACATATTTGATGATGTGGCATGTGAATTGGCAGCAGAAGGCTTCTGAGAACTTGTCAGACCCTAGCAATTCAGTTGGTGTTGGGGCATCATACTTTCACCGTCTAAAGTTGGAGACTGTCACAGCTCAAAAGGTTATACTGTGTAGAACTTCTTCTACTTTGCTAAGAGTTAAGAAGTTAGACGCTGGTTTTCTATGTATTTTTTCTGCTATGTGAAAACCATTTCTTTTTCATTTCTGTAGTACTCCTATAATTCCCATAGTCTTCGTGTATTGTTATATCCTGTAAATTGCTTAAATATTGTGAGGTAGAAAATATTATTTCTATATACTTCTTGACTGTGACTAGATCTTGTGGGAGAATAGTTTGCTGTTTATATTGACCAATTCATGAGCAGCCTGCAATGATGGAGTAGATGGGTACAGTTACCCTATTCTAAGAAGTGAAGTGTTTTCTCAGGAGTGAGTAACAGGGGAATGCCATTTTCCCATAGCCAAAGGAGCACTGCACTGTGTGAGCAGTGGCTCTAGTGGGATACAGACCAAGAAAGTCCCCAGGTAAAATAATCACTTTTGAGTGGTGGCAGCTACTGAGGTTCCCTCACAGATATGAAGGGCTGAGAAAATTGACAACCTGTTGCAGAATGCATCATGAGTGTGGACAGGTTATGACACAAGGTATCATGTTGGGGTTCACCGAGACATCACTCTCACACACCAGTCACGTTGATGAAACCGAACAGTGACTAGTGGAGCTTGAGGATACTGTAATTGATCTGGCCAGAGAAAGACATTCCCTGAAAACCCAGGTTGAGGAGCTTCTTGAACAGGCAGAGGAACAAGAGAACCAAGCTAAATGCTCCAACTTGAGAATTATTGGAATGCCCAAGGGTGTAGAGTAAAATTCTCCTGCAGCTAGTATACAGAAGTGGCTCATGGGCAAGCTAAAACCTGAGCTTGAGGCAGCCAGATTCCAAATAGAGAAAGCCCACAGAACTGGACCCAAATCAAAGCCCGGTGAAAGCCCATGGCATTCCTTGTGAAACACCTTTGATACCCAGACAAGGAGTTAGTATTAAGAAAAGGGACAGCACGAGGCCCCATCCCTGTACACCATGGGAGAGTCCTCATCTTCCTGGACTATAGCAGAAATCTCCACATGAAAAGACAAACATTCGGTGACCTCAAGGTCAAGTTTCATCATAGAGGATGGGAATTTGCCCACCTCTACCCCTCCCACCTCCAGATAATGAGACCTGGCTGTCCACCACACTTCTTCACTAGCCCCCGGGGCAAAATATTTTGTGAACCAGGAAGACGCAGTGGTAGAATGGCACCAGAAAACCCCATTCAACCGGCATCAGCCACTTTATACTCTGCAGCTAACTGTGAGTACTTACCAACTGTTTTGCAGCCCAAGACTCCCTGCTGCCCTCCATCTGGTCCTAACCCTTCCTCCAGCATGCATTTTTTACACTACTCCACAAAGTATATGTGCACCTTTGTCAGGAGTGCAGAGTCTTGCACCTACACACATTACACTTGCAATACTTCACTGAGTTTAATTTTTAGAAACTTTGTGGTGCTTCTGAGACGTCACCTCTTCACCAACTAGCTGTGCACAATGTACCCAAAGGAAGGGAGTGAGGGCTAAGCTGCCTTTATGGGGAGGCATGTGGTGGGGTTGAAATAGTGGGCTAGAGTTATGGACAAATTTAAACTCTACTCTTATTTGATTGACACGAGACAAGCATGTTGCATGATCTGTGTTTGTTGGATCAAGGAAACATAGAAACATAGAAATGGTCGGCAGATGGGGACCATACATAGAAACATAGAAACATAGACTTTGATGGCAGATAAGGACCGCTTGGCCCATCTAGTCTGCCCATTTCCCTACCTACAGGATAGGCTGCAGATCCTAGTTAACCAACAGCCTATTTCTTCCTACCCCCCACAAGAATTGCCTTATGTCTGTCCCATGCATTCTTGAATTCTCCCACAGTTTTAGACCCACAACCTCCTCAGGAAGGCTGTTCCATGCATCCACCACCCTCTTTGTGAAAAATACTTCCCTCACATTGCCTCTGAACCGCCCCCCCCCATCTTTAAATTGTGTCCCCTTGTTCTTGCACGTCTCTTTTTCTGAAGGATGCTACCCTCTTGGACTTTGTTGATTCCACTGAGGTACTTAAAAGTTTCTATCATGTCCCCCCTCTCCCTTCTTTCCTCAAGGGTATACATGTTAAGCTCCTTTAGTCTCTCCTCGTACAGCCTCTCTTGCAGACCCTGCACCATTTTAGCTGCCCTCCTCTGGACTGCCTCTATCCTGTCTATGTCCTTGCGGAGATGGGGTCTCCAGAACTGGACGCAGTACTCCAGATGGGGTTTCACCAACTGTCTGTACAGAGGGAAAACAACTTCATCTTTTCTGCTGGGGATGCCTCTCCTTATGCATCCCAGTATACCCCCAGCCCTCCCTACTGCCTTCTCACATTGCTTGATAACCTTAAGGTCATCTGATATGATTACCTTAATCCATGAAGTCTGCCCTTGGCTTCCTACCCCCCTACTTAGCTGCCTGCTTATATATCCCACAGTGTCTGTTCCATGCCCACTTGAATTCCCCCACTGTCTTGGCTCCCATCACACCCTCCGGCAGGCTATTCCATGGTTCCACAACGCACTCTGTGAAGAAGAATTTCCTCATATTGCTTCTGAACTTTCCTCCCTTAAGTCAAGGTTGTGCTCTCTAGTCCTGCTCTAGTCCTTTGCCTGAAAGAGGTTCTGCAAGTGCACCCTGATGTTTCCTTTAAGGAATTTGAATGTTTTTATCATGTCTCCACGATTCCCATGTTGTTCTAGGGAGTATAATTTGAGGTCATCCAGTCTTGCCTCGAACGGTTTCTGATGCAAGCCCTGCACCATCTTTGTTGCTCTTCTCTGTACTGTCTCCAGCCTATCTACAGTATGTCCTTCCTGAGGTGTGGCCTCCAGAATTGGACACAGTACTCCAGGTGAGGACTGACCAGGGACCGATACATGGGCATGATAACGTCATGCCTTCTGCTCCTGATGTCCCTCTCTATGCATTCCAGGATACCACTAGCCTTTAGTGCTGCCTTTTCACATTGTCTACTGATCTTGAGGTCATCTGATATGATCATCCCTAGGTCTCGTTCCTGCCTGGTAGCCACCAGCTGCTTCCCTCCCATTGAGTACAGTTTCCCTGAGTTACGCTTTCCCAGGTGCATGACCTTGCATTTTTTGGCATTGAATTTCAATTGCCAGGTCATGGACCACTCCTCCAGTTTTCGGAGATCAGCTTCCATACTTTGCTGTCCCTCTGTTGTGTCTACCCTGTTGCTGATTTTGGTGTCATCTGCAAACAGTCATACCTTTCCCTCCAGTTCATCCGCAACATCGCCCATGAATATGTTGAAGAGGATCAGCCCCAGAACTGAGCCCTGCGGGACCCCACTGGTCACCCTCCCCTCCACAGACAGAGTGCCATTTACTAATTCTCTCTGAGTTCTCTCATGCAACCAGTTTCTGACCCAGTTTGTAACCTCAGGCCCAATTCCCATGTTTTCCAGTTTTTTGACTAGTCTTCTGCATGGAATGGAGTCAAAAGCTTTGCTGAAGTTCAGGTAAACCACATCCACCCCCATCCTGATTCACTGTTTTGGTGACTCAACTGAAAAAATCAACCAGGTTTGTCTAGCAGGACCTCCCTGATGTGAAACCGTGTTGATTTTTGTCTAACTGATCAGTTTGTTGACCCTCTTTTGTACATCTCTGTTGGGCCAGAATCTCCATTGTCCCCTCTAGATTGCAAGGATCTTAAATTACTCAATATTGATATGTGGGTATCAGCTGGGGATCACCCTCGGAGTCTGAACCTGTACTAACTCTGGATCAGTGCACAAAACTACAATTTCTATTGTGCTCAACCCAGTGGCTTGAAATCAGAGACAGTAAACTTATACTAGATACTAGGCGCTAGCAGCTGTGCCCATTCACAATGTCTTATTCTTGTGTTGTCTGGCCTAAATGGTCCAAGCACATACCTCTCATGCACTCAACTCTTTTTTCTTTTACAGGGTTCATTAATCAAAGTTAACTGACGAAAAGTGCCGCCACTACCTCGTCAGCAGATAGAGGAAGACAGATTAGCCATGATTCTTTCTAGCAATGATCAAACCATAGTTAAGGTATAAATGTACCATTTGCACCATCATTTTTCACAACACATCAGTAAGGGAAGATGTTCCAAGCTGCATGCAGTTCAGCAGGGGACAGTGCATGGGAAAGTTGCCCAAATGTTATGTCTACTGTTAAATACAAACATATGAACATATGAATTAGCCAGCAGAAAAACATCATTAACTCTGTCTAGTCTTAGTAGTGCATTCCAACTGTCCACCACCCTTTCAGTGAAGAAATGCCTTCTAGAGTTCCCTTTTAAACTTTTTACAATCCAATTTAAGACAGTGCCCCTTGTGTTATGGTTGCCACCAAGCCTAAAGACAGCCTCCTTATCCACCCTGTTTATCCCTTTCAAGTATTTGAAAGTTTCTATTATGTCACCTTTCTCCCTCTTTTCCTGAAGTGAGTACATGTTCATAGGTTTTCCCTTGCTGAAGCACAGTCATCTTTGTTCCCCTTTTCTGTACTTTCTCCAATTGGATAATGCCTTTTTTAAAGGTTATGGCACCAGAACTGTACTCCATACTCCAAACTTGGCCTCACCAGTGACCTACAGAATGGCAGCATGACCTCCTATCGCCTACTGCTAATCCCCCAGCAATGCATCCCAACATCTCATGTGCCCTGATTGTCACTCTTCTGTACTGCATGGAGTGCTTTAGGCCACTAGGTATTATCAAACCCAGATCCTTTTCCTCTTCTGTTACAGATAACTGAACTCCTCACAGGTAGTACTCCATCCTGGGACTCTTGGCTCCCAAATGCATAACTTTGAATTGTTTGGCATTGAATACAAGCTGCCAAATCCCCTGACTAGCTCTCAAGCTATTTTTGATCCTCCCTTAGGTCCTGAATCCCTTCAGCTGAGTTCACCCTCCCACAGATCGTGATGTCACCCACGAAAAGGCATATTTTGCCCTTAATACCATCCCCAGCATCATTTATAAATCCAATGAACAACACCAGTCCTAGCACTTAGTCCTGCAGAACCCCACTCTTGACCTCTCTGGTGTTAAATAATTTTCTTCCCACCAATACCTTCTAGGTTCTTCTCCCCAGCCAATTTTCCACCCACCTTATCATTTTTTCTCCAACCTCTAGATGCACCAATTTCCTAATCCCCCTCGTGTGGTCCTGTGGGATACAGAATCAAAGGCTTTACTAAAATCTAGGTAGAGGATGTCAATTGCCTGAGCCTTATCAACTGTTTTGGTGACCCAGTCAAAGAATTCAATCAGATTTGTTTAAAACAACCTCCCTCCCATAAACTCATGCTGCTTAACATTATGAAGACCCTACTCTTCTAGATACTTAACCAACCATTCCTTAAGTATAGTGTCCATGAGCTTGTATATGACTGAAGTCTAAATAACTGGTCTATAATTCCCTGAGTGGGGCACCACATGGGCCACACTCCAGTCCTGTGGTACATGCCTGAATCAAATAAGCTATTGAACAAGTCCACCAGTGGCTCTGTAAGCTCCTCTGCCAGCTAACTTAGTACACTTGGATGTACACCATCTGGACCTGGAGATTTGTCCACCTTCAATGCTAACAGTCCATTCATCACTATTTCCCCCTTTATAGTTTATTTCTTTTTATATGGTTTATGATTCCTGAGACTGGGGGTGGGGGTGGGAAGGGAGGATGGGCAGTTACTGTTGTGTCTACATCACTCTACTACTGTGGGATTTTGGTGGCATGAAGGGAGGAGTGGATTGGGTGGAGGTGGGGACATAAAAAGGGACAGTGTTAGGGAGCATTTTGTTTCTTGTAACTAGCAACTGTTTATTTATTTATTGAATTCTCAGATTACAACCTTTGATCTGTAAGCTCATTTACAAAGGTTCCACATCGGGGGTAAATGAAAACAACAGTATCACATACAATTACTGGTGCAACAACAGAGACAGTAGTAGGGATAAAATTACATAGTATTAGGATCACATGATGCCCTGGGGAGAGTAGCAGCATAGCACTGCAGCTCCGCTTGCTTGAACCAAATAAATACGTATTTTCTGCCATAAACTAAGTAGATCAGTTCTTACCTTCGCTAAAATCAAAAAAGTACTGAAGGGGGCAATCAAAAACTCGGGAGGCAGAGACAGAAGTATGAGGTCAGAGTCATTGGAAGATCGAGAGGAGGAAGTTGTGGTGGGGCTGGAAGCCAAAAGGCCCCGCAGAAGCAGTTCACCGGAATCTGAAGCTATTTCAAATAAACAGCAATTGGCACAAGACCAGATTCAGGAGGACATCGGAACTATCAAAACTGCCTTATTTACTTTAATAGCTAAATTTAAGGAATGGAAAGGATTGCCGTCGGGCCTGGGTACACGTATAGGAAATGTGGAAGCCAGAATAGCATCGGTGGAAGACCATGTAGCTAAACTAAAAGCTGATAACATGGATCTTAAGAAATCAGTTAAAAAAATGGAAACAAAAATAGACAACTTAGAAGGGAGATCTAGGCGCAATAATCTAGTCCTCCTAGGACTTCCAGAAGGAGATGAAGGCAGCAATTCTATCGCTTTTATGCCAAAGCTCTGCGTTCGGATTGCGGGCCCTTCGCCAAATGGGCCTATATATGTAATAGAACGTGCACACAGAGCGATTAGGCTGAAACCTGAGCCAAATAATCCACCAAGAATGATAATATTTAAAGTTCTCAACTATTTGGACAGGGATCACATCTTAAAAGCAGCTAGAAGTGCTGAAAAAATAGAATGGGAAGGGAAGCGCCTGAGACTGGTTCCTGATCTGACATATAAAGTAAGGCAGGATCAAGCTGCCTACTGTCCGATTTAATCCAAGCTTTGGGCCTCTAAAATATACAACAGAACACTCTATCCAGCCCGACTAGAAGTCTCTTTGCAGTCGGGGGTACAGCGCTACAAAACGGCAGAACTAGCAATGGCTGATCTGGCTGTCCAGCTGCCACAAATGTTTGGGAAGGGGGACTGAGCAAAATGGAAGGCAATCGGATTAGGGCAAAAAGCAAGTAAAAGAATATAGGTTTTTCATGCGAGAAGGAAGATTGGACTATGCACAAGATCTGAACAGAACCTAGTTTGAGTTTTGGGGAGTAATGGAGTACATTTTGGCCTCATATTCAGAGGAGAAAAGAAAACGAGAGAAAGACGAATGAGGGGAATATTTTTCTTTAAAAAAAAAGACTGGGGGAATAGGGGAGGAGAGTGGGAAGCTTTGTTCTGGAGGATCTAAACTTCGGGACTTGATGTTATAATTTACCTTTCTCGAGCATCAAAATAGTATAAAAAGTGATTTAAAATAGTGAAAAGAATACAATGGATGCCATCGTGTGGCTGCAAAGGATCATTGCAGTCTCTATGATTATAAATAATAGGGTAGTCAAATACAAAAAAGTGGCATTAGCTTTCAAGAAAATGAGGAGCTACTGTGAAATTTTAACAGATAGCTTCAGAGATAATTGTAATATTTAGGGAATACAAAGTGTAGACCTGATTGTTGTGGGTTACTTATAGGTATATTTGAGAATGACGGGGGACAGTGATGAAAATATTAGTCCTCTAGAGTTAATAGAAAATGTGAACCTACGATAGAAGGCTACAGGCATTAGGGAAAATAGCAATGTGGGAGAAAGAAGGGAAGGTATAGAATTATAGGAAAGATAATGTAAAGCTTAGCAGAATTATTAAGGTACCTGTGTTTTGGCTTTTTGTTTATCTTTAACAATGTCTTTTCTGTTTTTTTTTTTCAGGTGCTCAAGAGACCACAGCGGGGTTGCTCCACTTGGGGCATGGCGGATAAAATATTAGGGAGCGGGCATTTGGCATGGGTAGTTAATCAGTGGGGAAGAAAAACTAGGGGCTGGGGGAAGAGGGGGAGAAAGGGATATAGGCAGGAATTTATTATAGTAGATATTGTTACACATTTCAGAATGTTGTATAAATATGGGGAGTTTGAAAGTAATATTGTGGGATATTAAGGGGGGAAGACAACTCAAAAAATATGTTATATTGCGTCACCTTAAAAGATACCAACCTCACATTGTTATGCTGCAGGAGACACATGTACTTGTAGGGAATTTGAGTTAATTCCGCAAATCATGGGTGGGAGAGGTATACAGTGTGGGTAATAGCCACAGAAATGCAGGAGTAGCTATTTTAATCCATAAAAGTTTACCCTTTAAGGAAATTAAGATGTGGCAGGACCCTGAGGGGAGATTTGTTTTTGTGCATGGGAGTTTAGCGGGGGTGGAGGTAATGTTAGGCTCCATCTATGGCCCAAATCAGGACACCCCTGAATTTTTTCCACCACTAGAAGCCATAATATCTTTAGTTCCTAATACTCCGTGCCTCCTCGGAGGCGATTGGAATTTAGTATATGCAAATGATCTGGACAGATCTTATAGTAAACGAGTGGGCCTTTCATCAGCACAGAGGGTGCTTATAGAATTGATGACTGACTCTGGTCTTTCTGACCCTTGGAGGCTTAGAAATCCTCAGGTGCATGAGTATACCTTCTATTCAGCTCTGCATAGGGTGCTTTCAAGAATAGATTTTTTACTTATCAGCACCTTTGCTTTATCAGGGATAGAGGACGTTGGGATATATCCTAAGGTCCTGTCGGATCATTCTCCAATTTGGCTGAGGGTGAGATTTACCCAATATAGAAAGGCATCCAGATCATGGTCATTAAATACCCAATTGTTGTTAGATGAGAAACAAGTAGAAAGGATAAGAGATTTTATAAAAGTCACATGGGAAAAGAATTACGCATCTATCCAAGCAACAGATGTGCTATGGGGTGCCCTTAAAGTTACGTAGAGGGGGGAGTTAATACAAATGGCCACAGTTAGGAAACATCAAGGGATAAAGGAAGTAGAGGGTGGGTTACAATGAATAAATGACATGGAAAAGCATCTGGGTACAACAGCAGAAGAGCGGGTTTGGGGAGAACTTCAAGCCCTTAGGGCAAAATATGCCTCACATATGTTAAATGTCAACTTAAGGGCTAATGCAAAGTGGAAAGCCCCTTATCTCAGACATGGGGAGAAGGCAGGGAGACTATTAGCAAATAGACTTAAGCAACAGAGGGAGGCAAGGTGGGTGTCAACATTAGAAGATAAAAGCACAGGACAGTTCACCTCTGACCCGTCAGTAATTTCTAAAATCTTCAGGGATTATTACAAAAAGTTGTATACCACTCCAGACTTACCAGGAGATTATAGAAACAAACTGGAGGAATTTTTAAAGGACATGACATTACCAAAATTAAATCTAGAACAACAAAATGGTTTGGTAGGCAATATCAATATACAGGAAATATTAGCTGCAATTGATAGATTACTAGTGGGCAAAGCCCCTGACCCTGACAGCTTCCCTCCAGCCTTCTACAAAACATTTAAAAATGAATTAGCACCTTATTTGCAGGAATTATTTAATTACTTATTTGAGGCCTCAATAAAAGAGTCCTCCATATTTGAAGCCAGAATAGTAGTTTTGCCAAAGCCTGGGAAAGATCCCTCTAGTCCAAGTAATTATAGACCTATCTCGTTACTTAACATAGAAGTCAAATTGTTGGCAAGTATTTTGGAATTCAGACTAAAACAGGTTTGAGACATCTTAGTTGGGCCCGAGCAGGGAGGCTTTGTCGCGGGGAGACACTCGAGCGATCTCTTCAAAAATTTGTCATTATATCGTCCGCTGGCCCAGCGAGCCCAGTGCTGATATGGTGCTGGTCTCCTGACTCGAAAAAGCTTTTGACAGAGTCAATTGGGAATTTTATTTGACCTTTTGCCCCAATGTGGCATTCCTGTTGACTTCATTCGATGGGTGGAAATACTTTATCGTTTCCCATCAGCGAGAGTGCTTTGTAACAGGGCTATTTCTGATAGTTGCATGTTGACTAAAGGTACAAGGCAGGGGCGCCCCTTATCCCCAATGCTATTTAATCAATATATTGAGCCGTTAGCTCTGAAAATAAAGGTGGTTAAATCTGTCAGAGGAATAAGGATGGGGCAGAAGAATATAAAATATCAATGTTTGCTGACAATATACTTCTGCATTTATCTTCTTGGCACCTATCATTGCAGTAGGCCTTGGATATCATACAAAATTTCAGTGTGATCGGGATATAAATTGAATTCAAATAAAACATCTGTATTAGCTCTAACCCTAATGTGTACAAAGGTCATGATAGAGGAATTAGGATTATGCTGGGCCCCCAGGTCAATTTCATTTTTAGGCATAGAAATCCCTAAGGACATGGGGAAATTAAAAGCTTTAAATTTAGATCCTGTAATCAAATGCAACAAGACCTAAAGAGATGGCAAAAATTACCTTTGTCTCTCTGGGAAAGGGTAAACATCCTTAAGATG
This sequence comes from Neoceratodus forsteri, assembly GCA_016271365.2. Taxonomy (NCBI): domain Eukaryota; kingdom Metazoa; phylum Chordata; order Ceratodontiformes; family Ceratodontidae; genus Neoceratodus; species Neoceratodus forsteri. Next base: position 761,382,131 of record CM057449.1, on the reverse strand, counting down.
GGTATTTTTCCTCGGTTGATGTACCCCCTACCAATGTTGAACTTGGCACTCTCTCAGAGTTGGTTCAAAATGGTGGATTCAATATGGTCTGACTTTTTATGGCAAGGAAAGAGACCAAGAAGAGCTATTCAGAAATTAAAAAGACCAAAGGAGTGGGGTGGTCACTGTATTCCCAATCTGTTTTTCTATTATCTCACCTTTCAGGGTAATAAGTATTTCCAATGGCAAAATCCACAAAGAGACAAGATACCAAAGTTAGCCTGGCTACAAATAGACACCTAACTTCTACTTATAAGACATCATTAGCATCCCTGCTGTTTATGCAGGGTAAGAAAATACTACAGAATTGGAGGAATACACCCCTAGCATGGCCCATGAAAGCCCACTCTCAACTGTGTAATAGCTTTAAACTGGATGATCTCCATGATCTGGGGCAACCAATATTCAATAATTTAAATCTATCTATAGGAGGTAGTTATTACTCAGACGTTTTGGAAAGACTGGCGTGTGATGAAACTATCAGAAATAGTGACAGAGAAAGAATTTATTTCACCCTCAGTGTTTAAACAAGCTTTTCAGTTTCCAACACTACCAATACTTCAATTTCTCCAGATTAAACAGTGTGTAGCAAGGCATTAAATAAACCCCCATGGCCCTCAAAGACAGCTAGAGTGTTCATAGAAATGGCAGAAATAGCTACTCAATCTCAACCAATAGCCAGTTTACATAGAAAATTGGTTTCTATGGCTGAAAAGGTTTTCAGGCCAACAGCCCTATATTGGCAGATGGCTGCAAACCTGTCATATGATCCTGTTCAGTGGGTATCAATATGGTCCAGTAATTATAGATTTATTAAACAGGACAGGCTTCGGTTAGCAAGATTTAACATTCTTCACAATCTATATATTACCCCGGTTAAGAGGAACTTGATGGGGAAGCAGCATTCTTCAGCCTGCCCAAAATGTAATCAGGAGTTGGGTACTCTTAGCCACTTGAGCTGAGCTTGTCCTAAGATCCAAGGCTTTTGGTTGGAAATTGAAGATTTTTGTAGCCCATTGTTCGGGGAGAACAACTACTTTACCATTGAGATGTGTGCTAGGCCACCTCTCAGTGGCTATTCCAAGCAAATTTAAACACTGTTTAACATTAATTTTGGCTGTAGCACTGCTCCTTATAATGAGGTACTGGGTAAAAGAAAATTCACCTCCTTTTGGGGAATGGATTAAAGAAATGTATAATGCTATTAATGTAGAAAGAGCAATAGCGCTACAGTACCACTCTTTAGGATTTTTCAGTAAGAGGTGGGAGCAACTCATAGCCTACATAACTGAGAGGTGGGAGTCGACGCAGAAGGGTCATAGTTCCAGCTCTTCTTGATGTAGTAGACAGACATCATAGCAATTAGGGATGTCAGAACCCTCTGAAGTCCTGGGTTCTAGTTCTAGTCTAGAACTTTTGAAAAAGTTCTAGGGTTCTAATCTTTTTTAGAAAGTTTTAGAACTCGAACCCTATTTTTTTATTGTGCTGCCAGTAATGAAGATAGTAATAAAATACATGTAAAGGAAAAACTGTTCAATATATGGGGGAGAGAAATTATCATGTGACATTGATAGGAATACATATAGGTTTACCTATGGTTTCTTCTGTTTGCCAAAGCCAGCAACTTAATATGTAACAGGCCCACCCACCCACCCTATATGTTAAAGTTTCTCCTGCTGCAGCTGCATCATAGTTCCTTAGTGAAAGAAAGAGGCACATTAGCTCATATATGTACTCAGTTAGATATACTCATCGTCATGAATTATGAGAAAAAATAACTGATATTACCTAATCTCAGCTTATTTGCTGCTTTCTGTTTTAAATGAGTAAATCAAAATTTTATGTTTAAAAGAAAGCTTTTATAACAAAGTCGGGCCAAGGTACTACTAGCAGTAGCATGGAACTGTTGCAAAACATATTATGTCACAACGTAGTCAGTCAAGACATTTGAATAAAAAAAATATGCCAGTCATTGTTGCTGGCAAAAAATGCATGCAATTTTCTAAGATAGTGCATACATATACCAACATTTTTGTTGGCAAATTGAAGTAATACATACAACTTTCTAAGATGACGCATTTGTGCAGCTGATACTTCAATAAAATCTGTATTTCAGTCACATAAATAAAAAAGTGGTTTCCTCACCACATACTAACTTAAGGAACATTTAATGTAGCTGCAGCAGTTGGCATGTGATGTTTAAGGGACAGCATCTGTCAACCCCATTATGTATCAAATTATCACTACTTGTAAAGCAAAACACTTTTATGATAGGTCACATTCTGTGAAACTGCTGATGCAGATTTTCTTTTATTTCTGATTCCTTTATTCTTTTTTAAAGGGACAGGACAATTGTGCTAGGTGGCAGCAGTTTGCAATGTATTTAATAATAAAAAATATATATATATATATTATATTGTAGGTTCGTCTGTCATCTTTTTTTTCCTCACCATCCCCAGCCGATCACAAATCTGTAAATGAAAGGACTAAAACAACACCCACCTTTCACCCCATCACCCATTCCACTTTTCTTCCACCACCTCATCTGTGCAGTAGCACCCATACCACCCTTACACCCATGTTAAACCAACCCACAACCCTCACCCATGTACTAGCATCCATTTTGGTTTATGGCTAACATTTCTGTAATTGAAAAAATAATAAACAGCTACCAATTAGAACTCATTGTTTTGTGCTCTTTAAAATTGAAAAATAGACTGTCCCTGGTCCCAGCCCATACTGGTGCACCACAAAGTCACAGAAGGTAAATCCAAAAATATATGTTTGCACTTCAACTATAAATAATATGATACAGAAAGGATTGACGTGACAGTGTCCCTTTTATGCCAAATTTGGGCCTGTTCCCACTGATGTTAAAATTGCCCTGTATATAAAACTTGTTGACTTTAGTTTAGACCCTAGCTACAAAGCAGTTTGCCATGAAATGGTGAAAGTTTTGGGGGTATATAGTCCAAGGTAGTAGATCAAGAAAGGAGAGAGACAACCAAAGTCATCACAGTCTGTAAAAGTTTCCTTTTAGTGCAGAGAGACTCTTGTTCCATACAGTATTTACCAGCCACCACCATCTGAGTTGTCATCACCATCAACATCCACAACATCAATCACTTCAGGATCAGTTTGTATACTCTTGTAGGGATACAAAAATCTTGACTTATTAACTTTAATAAAAGTTAACGTGTGTACATTTTCTGGCAGCAACCTATTTCTGGTGTCTCACAATATTGCCAGCTGTACTAAACATGCATTCTGAAGAGACACTTGTTGCAGGACAACCAAGATATTTACAGGCTTCATCATACAGCTCTGTCCAAATTGACTTTTTTGATCTCCAGTATTCCAAAGGGCATGCATCAATAGGAATAGGCAGTTCTTGCAGATAACTGTCTACCATGATGGACAGAGACCGCTGAGAAGAGGAATCAGCAGAAGCTGGTATGGCAGCAATTTCAGAAAGGTTTTGCCACAGATTTAGCTTGCTACTAAGGGTTGAAGAAGTGGCAGTTGTGGAACACCTACTGTTAATATTTGGTGACTTTTCCAGTTCTGTATCCCTTTGTGAAGATGAACCTGCATGTTGTGGTGATGACAACCTGAGGGTACTGTGCTTGTCTGTGTTTGACTCCTGTGAGTGCTGCAGCTCATCTAGCAACAGACATTTATACTGCTCTATATCATCTGTTGTTGGAAGATGTATAGCCTTGAACCTGGGATCTAAGAGAGTTGCAAGGATGTAGTGTTTTGATTTCGTCATTGCAACTAATTTGTCATTGGTTTTGAAGCGCTCACTCATTCTCTTTATGAGATTCCCATGATACAGGCGACATGTTGTCTGCGCTTCAGATCTGTCCTTTTGTATTTGTAGATTTAGAACACTAAGATGATGTGAAATGAGCATTATGAGTGGGATAACCTGACTCACAGATGCGCCTTCAGAAGACATGTCCCTTGTAGCTGTCTCAAAAGGAGCTAGGATGCACCACACTGTCTCCATTAATTTCCACTGCAGCACAGACAGCATAATGCCATCTCCAATAATGTAACTGGAGCAATACTCATGTACAGCTTGCTTTTGCTCCAAGAGGCACTGCAGCATATAAAGCGTTGAGTTCCAACGAGTGGAAACATTTTGAATCAGCTTTTGCTGGGGCAGCTTGTGTTTTTTTTGCAGTTCGGACAATGTCCGTATAGCCTTGGTTGAATGTGAAAAGTGAGTCACAATTTTTTTGCAAACAGCAATCATACCATCCACTTGTGTTTCATTGCTGAGAAATCCCGTGACAATTAAGTGTAAGCAATGTGCAAAGCAAGAAGCATGCAGAAATCCTCCATCCTGTACTGCTTTCAAGATGTTGGCTCCATTGTCACTTACTATGAAGCCACATTTTAGACCGTGAGAATAAACCCATTTGTCAAGGAGGTCATTTAGTTCCTGCAAGATGTTTTAGCAGTATGACTTTGCCCAAACTTCTTTATATGCAGCAGCCATCTTTGACTGTCTTTGTTTTTGAAGAAGCACAAGAAAATGTGACCCAATGAGTGGTAAGGGACATGTAATCTATGTTTTGAGTGCTGGTCCACATATCTGTTGTGACATGAATAACCCCACCCCCCGCAGTTTTAAGTGCAAGCATCACTGTTGCTTTTAAAGCCTGATAAATGTTTGGGATTTCAACATAGGAAAAGTACCTTCGATGAGGAACATTGTAACAAGGCTCTGGTAATGTCATAAGCTCCCTAAAATCCTCATGATCTACCAAAGAGTATGGGAGAAGGGCTCCGGCTAACAGTTCACCAATTCGGTGATTAAGATGAAGGGTCTTTGGATGATTTCTAGTAAAGGTATTCTTCCTTTCAAATGCCTGAGACAGTGTTAGCTGTTTACAACATGTCCCTGCTGGTTTATTATACACCGTGCTTCGATGGGCAGATGGACGCAGAGATGGTGGACTAGGACTTATACATTCAGTGCCATCACTGGATGTGCAACTGGTACTAATGGTGCTGGCATTGGTGGTAACAGTGATCCTAGGGCTGGCAGTGATTCTGCCCTCATCAAGTTCAGACAATTCAGTATCCATTTCAGATTCCTGACTCTTCTCATGTGCGGTCTGGAAGATGGAGGACATGGGTTTTGGATGATCAAGCAAAACTGAATGCTTTTTCAGATGGCGTTTAAGAGCTGTAGTGCCAAGGCATGACACAACTTTACCACGGCTTACACTCTGTTTACACGGGAACAAATTGCTCTGCATGGATCAGTTTTACTGACAGAGAAATAATTCCACACCTCAGATGTGACAGATTTTGTTTGAGTGCTAGGAAGATAGCTAAAGACTGTTTGTGTCTTTTCACCTGTCCTAACAGAACCTGGGACATGCTCCTTGGTGCTAGAAGAGTGGGCAGAAGACTCTGATGGATTTTCATTGCTGGCCAACACAGAAGTGGTGGATTCAATGGATATGTCCTTTTCATTGCCAACAGTGCTGGATGTATTTGCAAGTGCACTACCTGATTCATTGTCAGCAGACTTGCTCATTTCACTTTGTTGAGGAAGTAATGATTCGTCACGAGACACAACAGTGTCGGACTGAGACAAAGAGCTACTGTCTGAGTCAGAGAGGGACTCACTGTCACTTGCATTATTGCTGCTAGTCACAGGGATCTTAACAGCATGAATGGCATACCTTAAGGTGCCTCTCCGTGTGACCCCAGCAGCTGTACAGGTTTTCTTAAAAGGTCCCCCTTTACTACACTTCACTGTTGCTCTTTTGCTGTTTCTTGAATTTTTATCACATGAAGCATTTTGGTTATTTCTGCTAGCACCAGGATTACCACTACCACCAACACCTACTCCAACACCATCACCAGATGCTTCATCTATGTTGGTGTCAGCCATAACAGACAGTACCAGTACTACCAGTATACTGCGATGAACACACCCACACCCAAACAATTCCTGTGTAAGAAAGCAATGTGATCTGTGATCGCTGGCTACAACTCCAAAATTTTATTTTGGTTGTGCGACACTGTGATGCAGTAGACTGAAAGTAATTAAAGAATATGATGGTTTGCAACTAAAAGATCCCAGGTTCAAGGCTTACAGAATGATTGGGCTGCTGGGCATAGGCATACACATAGCAGTCAAGGGGCACACAGCAGCACGGTGATGGGCTGACCACAGGAGATGGAGTCACATACGCAACCCAGGGAATGAGAATTATATTTCTACGTTTCTGTCATGTAAGGTTAATGCCACCACACAACTGGCAACTGGGCTTCTCTCTGTAACACACACTGGGTAGGGTACAGATTTATTTGCCTTTTTTCTGTCCCCTTTGTTATATGCTTGTTGCTGGCAGCTGCTGAGTATGCACCACTGTGCAGTGCTGCAGTTTCAAATAATCACAATCACATTTCACAAAGGTTCTTCTTTTTATTTTTTTATTCTCTCTCCTGAGTCCTGATATTGATTGATCTCGGTCTCGATCCTCCCTATTCCCAATCCTTCCCAATTCTTGATTAATCCCTCCACCTGAACCTCCCCCTAGTCCCACTCCCACCCGACCGTTAATTTACTGAGCCTTTTTTTCAGCCTTTCTCCCGTTCTCGGTCTCACAGGAAAATGGATGATGGAATTTTTTAAATAGCATTGCAGCAACTAGCAAGTGCTCGCTGCAGTCCGATTGCAGCCACACCGACCTGGGCCCTGGCCTATAAGTATAGTATCAGGCAAGAGAATGCCTGGCTGCGGTAGCAGAGTAGCGGTATGCTAACTGCTAACGCTACAGTTAAGTAGGCTGCTGCTGCCTCCTGAAATCCTCAGCAAATGGTGCTCTGTCTCGTCTTGCATCTGCCTATAAATACCCCCACAGATCCTGCGGCTCGTGCAGCTTACTCGACCCCCACCTGACCACATAGTATTGGTCAGGTGGTGAGGAGGATGACTTCACTTGAGCGTACGTACTAAGTACGTTACGCAAGTGCAAACAGACAACTCGTGGTGGATAGCAATGGCAAGTTCGTTCAACCCCCCCCCAACAACACTGCTGCTGCTGCTGCTGCACCCTCCCACCACATCGGGGCTGCCACTTGCCTGCTGCTGCCTGAGACATGCCTCCTCCAGTCCCCACACATACCCCTACACCCCCCCCTACGGGGCTGCCTGCTGGGACGTGCCTCCTCCGCCCTCCTCTCCACACACATGCTGGGACTCAGATTTGAACCCTTTTGCGAACCTTTTAGTGTTCAAGTTCTAAGTTAGAACTCGAACAGCAGGGTTCGAGGAGGGTTCGAATCTTTGACAAACTAGTTCTGACAACCCTAATAGCAATATGGTTAATCAAATGAAATGTATTAGTTGATATTATGATCGCTTTTTTAAAGCCATGGAGTCCTGAAGGTTGCTAGTTGGTTGAATGGTGGGAGGCCGGGGGGGTAAACTTAGTTTATAAACATAGTAACATAGACTATAGGGAAGAGGGGAGGTAGCAAGGGGGAAGGGAGAGGGAGTGGGATTAGAGTTGAGTTTTTTAAGTTTTAGTTGTAATTTTTGTTTTGTCATTGAAAAGTTCAGTGCGACTGCATAATGTATGTGTATAATTTGATGTGTCAAATAAAGCATATTAAATAGCAAAAAAAAAATGATATAGTATTGACAAATGTTACAGAAACTGAGCTAAGCTGGTGGTAACATAGATTATAAGTGGAATAGAAAGAACAGGAGGTGGCCCAGTAGTACAGGACTTGGAAGAGAGGAGGGTTGGGGAGGGGTTAAGGTGCGAACTAGCAGCAACCTTAGGCTTGGGGTCACCTTGTCATGAGGGGGAGTGGAGGAGGATGAGGGATAGGACAGACTGGAGGTAGGGGAATTGGCAGAAGGGGTTGGCTGCGAACCCAGAAGTAATAGAGAGAGGAGGGGCAGAGGTGGGGGGGTAGTGGGAATGGGTAAATGGGCGATTAGGTAGCAGGTTGGGCAGTGGAGAAGTGCATAAGTTGGGGTGACCTAAACCTGATTACAGGAGGAGGTGGTCAAGGGTAGCAGGAGCATATCACTTGGCTAGACAGGTGAGATCTGAGTTTGGATTTGAATGGGCCAATTTTGCTGATAGATGCTAGTTTAGGTGGGAGCGAGCTAAGCCAAAGTGGGTCTCGGTATTCAAAGGATTTCTGTCCTTGAGAGGTGTGCCGGAAGGGAACCTTAATGGAGAGATTGTTTGCTGCCCTTATAGTCCTTGCTGGTACAGCCTGATGAAGGAGGGAACTGGTTCCAGGAGGCAGTAGACCCAGGACTGCTTTTTTGGCAATAAGACGGACTTGATAGTGGGCCTTGTCAGTCAGATTTAGCCATCCCATTTGCTGACAGAGGATAGAGGTATGGGTTAGTCGCGGGGCTCCTAGTGCTAGTCTGCAGGCTTTACTAAGTGTAGTGGTGAGCCACTTGAGGGTGCTGTCTACAGCCACACTGTAGATGGTAAGACCATAATCGATAATTGAGAAGACCAAGCTGGAGATGGTGAGCTGGAGGGTTTTTTCAGTGAGGCAGCTACGGTGTTTATCTAGTAGGCCGAGCTACCGGTTGGCTGTTGTGGCAACGTGGTCTACATGGGAAGAGAAGGAGAGGGAGCTGTCTATGGAGAGACCCAGGTTCTTGAAATTGTAGACCATTTCAATGGCTACATTTTGTTTATTCAGAATATTTATTGTGGATGTCCTGTGGCAGCTATGGGCTGGGGCAAAAAGCATGGTCTTGTTTTTTTTTATGGTTAACTAGCAGCTTAGCTTTACTAAACCAGTCCTCCACATGGTTAAAGTCCTCCTGAAGTCATTGTTCTAGGGTGGCTAGGTCAGAGTGGCTGGAGTAGATAACCACATCATCTGTGTAGAGAATGATTTTGCGCTGACAGGCTAGTGGTAAGTTATTTAGAAAGAGGCTAAACAGTAGGGGGCCCAAGATGGATCCTTGGGGGACACCTATGGACACTTGCTGTGAATCCAAGAGCACACTGCATATTTTTACCCATTGTACACATCCTGTAAGGTAACTCCGGAACCAACACAGTGAGTCAGAGGATAGCCCTGTTGCATCTAATTGGGCCAGGAGAAGGTCATGGTTGACTGTGTCAAAGGCCTTAGTGAGGTCAATAAAGGTTGCCCCCACCAAGTTCCCAAGGTCAAAGACATTGTGAATGTACCCCGTGAACTCCAGTAATGCTGCAGTAGTGCTGTGGAGTTTTTGGAAGCCATGCTGCTGCTGGCATTGTAGCTGATATTTATCAAGGTGTTCAACGAGCTGATCGTAGACTATCCGCTCAAGAGCTTTTGAGATCGGGGGAGAATTGAAATTGGATGGCAGTTGGTGTGGTCTGTCTTACTACCTGCTTTGTGAACAGGGGTTACATCTGTGGCTTTCTGGAGTTTTGGGAATGTACCTGAGGTGAGGGACAAGTTGATGATTTAATCTGATTACTTTTCTAGGTAACTTATAATAGTAATGGATTACTTTTAAAATTAAGTAATAAGTAATCGTAATGATATTGCTTTTCCCTAAAAGTAACTAGTTACTGTAATAAAAATCAATATAAATCTTCAATATAAGAAAAATAGCAGGACAAAAGGATACAGCATGAGGTTAGAGGGAGGCCGATTAAGGGGTAATGCGAGGAAGTTCTTTTTCACGGAAAGGGTGGTGGATGCATGGAATGGCCTACCTCAGGAAGTGGTGGATATGAATACAGTGCAGGGCTTCAAACAGGCATGGGATAGGCATAAGGGAGCAATACAGATGAGTATGAATAGATAGGCCATTGACAGAGCAAAGGCCGATGGCACATTTATAAGGTAGAAAAAGAAATGGGCAGACTGGATGGGCCTTGGGGTCCTTATCTGCCATCAACGTCTATGTTTCTATGTTTCTAACAGATAGGCATCCATCTGCTATGGTTATAATCCATCAAGAGGGGTTCCTGTGACTTCTTAAACCTCAAGAGCGAAGCTCAAGAGGTTTATGACATCACAGGAATCCAAAGATTGTGCAGGTGTCTTTTGATATTCAGGTTTCAGTGTAAATAAAGGCTACTCAGCTGACTGCGTGTTCGATTTATTACAACATCAGGTTTAAAAATCTGCCTTCTGGCAAACACTGTGTGAGCACCCAGCATCTTCACCTTGCACATTGAGTGCAAGTTGCCTACCATTTTTTGCCTTTTTTTCACGATAAAAAGTTTAGGCAACATTTCATGGCTGCGAGGTGAAATTTTTTGTAGCCTTGCTGATATTCGGGTTTGCATAGTCGCAGTGTCTAGCTATTATGAACTGCTAGAGCTACGGGGTGGTGTAAACATGCAGCATGGCAACTGGAGCAAAGACATGCAGCCTTGCAATGTTTAGCCTAGGAATTTTGACCTAATACTGGTTTGTCCTACAAGATCTTTGCTCTAACCCGGTGGCTACAACTACAAGGTAGCCTCATTTATTGCACCACTGCTTTCTACGTGATTACATTCCCACTGCCAGTGGACGCTGGGGTTGCTTTTGCCAGTTGTCTCATTACGGAAAATGTTGTTAGGCTGAATGGCTATGGTAAGGTGTCGTGCTGGGTGTCCTTGTACCAATTGTCACACATCTGGTGTAAATTTCTGGCCCCTCCAGTTTGAGTATTTCTTTGAAAATGAAAATGAGTGTGTACATATAGGCCCCAATTCTAGAAAGCAGAGATACGTCCACCATAACTTACTCAAATGCGCAAGTTATGCCCGAGTAGTTGCGACATATGACTTGCAGCCAATTCTTAAAACATTGCGACAGCAAGAATATCACAGAATGCCACAAACCATGACTTACGCCCTGTAAAAGGTCGCAAATCACATGATAGGCAGAAGTAATGACAAACCACTACGGTGCAGAACCGTGTAGCACATGCAAACTGGGCAATGATGCAACAGGCAACAGAGAGGCACAGGTGTAAAAAGAACATCACCCACGATGAAGTGGAAATCCTTGTGTCAGAGATGGACAAGCAGCATGACCTGTTGCTGAGCAGAGGTGGGGACAAGGGCAGAACAGTCAAGAGGAAGAAAGCATGGGATACTGTTGCCTGGAAGGTCAATGCTTTTGCCCCCCCAGTAAAGAATGGTAAGGGGCCTTCAGAAGAAATACAATGACCTGAAGTGGATCGTGAAACAGAAGCTGGCACACAACCACCGCTGAGCCCTTGCCACAGGTGGTGGACCAACCCAGCAACGCACACTAACCTCCACAGAGAATAGGATAGCCAGGCATCTGTGCCAGCCAAGCATCAGTGGTGACACTGACCTGGACACATTCAGGTGGTAGGGTGGCATAGGTATGTAGGGTGGTGGGAAGGCATGTAATGTGAGTGTGGGCATGGAAAGCTGTGTGTGTCACCACCATGCCCAACAGTGACCATGCATGTGAAGGTCGCTGTGTGGCTGTTGATATGTGCAGTGGTGAACAACACAGAACAATTCAAGGCTGTGAACCATGCAGATGCCTTCTGGGGAGGGCAGTGCACCATGCAGATGTCCTCCTGGGAGGTGGGGTGGGGGCAGGAACAAGGCTGAGCACCATGCAGACACTTTCCTGGGGGGTGGGGGGGGAAGGAGCAAGTGTCAACCAACCTGCAGACACCCTCCTGGGGGAGGAGCAAGGCTGAGCATCATGTAGATATCCTCCTGGGAGGAGAAAGCTGAGCATCATGGCGATATCCTCCTGGGGGAGCAAGGCTGTGCAACCTGTGGTGGGTAGTGACAATGGGGTGATATGTCCACAGTCACTGACGGCATGTCCATCCTACAAGTACTGCAGCAGTGGCAGGAGACAGCGGGGCCAGTGGTGCAGGTCCCAGTGGAAGCCAGCAGCGTGGCAGGGATGAAACAGACACCAATGATGACAGCAGCAGCACCACCTCAACAGGTGGCAGCAGCAGCAGCATCACCACCACCACTAGTCAAGTGGCACAGGACTGAGCATGGAGGGTGATAGTGACACTGGTGCAGACAGTGGACAGTAAACCATCCAGTCTGTACAAGGAGATGGCGACAACATGCATGGCCAAGCGGCAGGCAGTGGGGATGGGAATGTGCCTGGAAAAAGTGAAACCGGGACTGTGCCAACAATCAGAATGAGGCAGATGACAGGGGACGTGATCCCCATCAGCTTTGGGGAGCTAGATGCACAGCTGGATGATGCTGTGCGTGAGTTGCAGGACCAGTTGTCCCCACCTGCATACATCGGTGACTACTGCCAGTCAGTGGTGGCTGGCCAGGAGGACTTAACACAGGGACTGATAGCCATAAGGCAGGACCTCCAAGAACACCATCTATGCCAAGACGCACACCTATCAGCAATTAGTGACACCATTCACGCCACTGCAAGGGATACCACAGTGGTGATGACCAGCACTGTGCATGCATTGCATGGCATTAGGAACTGTATCCAGGGACAGATGGAGGCCATGGAACAGTGTACGTTGGCCATGTAATATCTTGTGGCACAGCAGCAAAGCCTCAATGAGGCTATGGCCACAGCCATGCAGGCAATTGTAGACAGCCTGCATGCGCTGCACCACCAGTAACCCATGACACATTGTTTTGCACCACAACCCATCAGCCAAGTGGACACCCACACACCAGTGAGCACAACCCTCCAGCCAATGTGTGCAATAGCATCAGCGCAGGTGGGATTGGTACCTCACATGCATGTGGCTTCCCATGCCAGCCACAGCACAGTGGTCTCAGACCATGCAAGTAGAGGACCTATCAACACACAAGCTGTGCCAAGGACCAGTGCTGCCACTGTCACAGTCACTGAGCAGCAGCTGCCTACTCCAACAGGCACACACAGGCCTGGAGGACAGAACACAGTGACAAGCTCTGTGCATCATCCACAGGCCACAAATCCAGGGCCAATGGCCACATAGACCAAACAATCAGCCACAATGGTCCCACCTGTGGATGGTAAACAGTGCAGGTATGAGGCCACACTGCAGTCAACCATGAAGACTAGGCAGAGTAGGATGGGGAGGAAGTGGAAGGCCAGGACTGGGGAGAGGATGGACAGTCGGACACAGAACAGTGTCCCCACTGAGGCCTTACCAGGGGATGGACATCACACCAGCATGGGTGTGGCTGCACTGGTGCCTGCAACATCCCAGAACCCTGGTGTCAGGACACGGCGCAGCTGTGCTAAACAGCAATAGTGTGCTGAGTCACATTCTACAGTGGTTGGGCTAGGCATATTCCCAGGTATGTCCAGGGACATATGGTGAACTGTGTACTGTACAGTGGGAGGGAGTGGATCCATGATGCACTACAGTGGGTGTGTGTGTTGGTGTATGTGTGTGTGTGTGTGTGTGTGTGTGTTGTGGAGCACAGGGTCTCATAATGTGTATGCAACACTGTCACCACCTACCATGGTGCACTATGAATAAATTATCACTATTCAGACATTGTCATCCTGTGTTGTGATTATCTAACATATGAACCCTGACAGCACAGGCCCCACACATGGGCAGGCCTCAGGTATGGCTGTGTAGATGTCCATGGCTGCATGGCTGTACAAACATGTGCCACCGGTGACAATATCAGCACAGGGAGGGCCAATGTATGCACAGATGGCCATGAGTGCATCATCCAGATGCTGGGCTGTGTGGTGGTTGTTGGTGGTGGGCATGTCTGTGATGTACAACAAGCAGACACGGGACATCGTAAGGGTTCACAGATATGACCATGACCAACATCCTGCTGCTGCACAATGGTGAGGTGCCTGTTAAGGTTGTGTACAACAGTACGGTGTTGCCGCAAGGCTGTTGGGGGGTGAGTGGAGATGTGAGCCACAGCACACAGCTGATGGTCTGCTGTTGTTGGGGGGAATCTGTGTGCACCACCATCATGCTGGCTACAGCAGGTGTGGCTTGTGTGCAAGTGCCAGTAGAAGAATGGTGGTACCAGCCATGTCCACCACATCCCATCTACACACCCACAGCATCAATGTCACTGTGGAACCCCACACATGAAATATTGGTACAAGCACCACACATTGCGAGTGGGAGCTATCCACAGTATCCACCACTAGAACAGACAATGAAGGGCTGGGAAGGACAAGCACACTCATCACAGATGCAATGTGTCACGTTGACTGCGCACTGTGAACCCCCACCCATATGCCACCCACCCTCAACTAATATCATGTGCAGTACAAACCCATTCCCGGACCCTGTTATGTGAGCTGTCCCATGATGAAGGTCACAATGCCCACTGCAGGATCCTATGTGTCCAATGCACTTGGTAGCATCAACAAACCATGATGCTGTAGTGACCAGGCACCACGCACCGACCATGGCCACCAGTTTATGTTAACAGTGTTGCCACAACAGATGTGCAGCACCGGGAGGCACACCCCTGTTACTGGACAGTAGACTGCACCACCATGACCTAGTGCCAATGGTGCCACCTGCAGGGCAATGGACTCCTCAGGTGTTGTGGCACCATGCAGACCCATGGGTTGCACAATGTTCAGATTCCATCGGTGACGGGGCATGGGTACATAGCACACCACAGTACACTGTTGGCAGTGAACTGCACCATGCTGCAATGTACCTTTGTATAGTGACAATAGATTTGTAATGTACAGCTGGAACACATTGGCCATATGTGGGATGTAACAACACATACAACAGCACTGCTGTGCGCATGCATATGCTCACATGTGTACTACATCAGGCACACATGCAGTACATACAGTAGAGACATTAAGATAGCACACAGGGACACAGTGACTGTATAATACAAGCAACGGTTTAAAATTGTGCAGCAACAACAATACAAACATAATAACATACCCCCCAACCAACACTACAACAAACAACTTAATTAGAACAGGAAACACGTCCACCCACAACCCCCCCTTGCTAAAAGCAACAACCCACCCAGCCCCTGTACATGGTATAAACAGTACAATGTACAAACAATTCCCCACCCCACCCCAGTAATGTACATTAGTAAATCCAGGAACCCCCATGAAATGTTGAAACAGTACACATCAAGGCTCCCTGCCCCCACCCACCACATCACCCACCACACACTCCTCCCCGCAGATGCCACAGCCAACAATAACATGGGTATAACATTAAACCACCCTCCCCTTAACAACCACAGCATAACACATCACAGGAACATATTCACAAACCCCACCATGCATTTCCCCCCCCCCCAGACAAATGTCCAGCGGTTTGTGTGGGTTACACACATGTCACACACTAGTCCCTATTCCTGAGGGCAGTGAACAGGGACCCGAATGATGCACGCAGCCAGGACACATCTTCCATTATGGCCGCAACAAGGTCTGCAAGTTGCCTGTCCCAGTTTGCAGGCTGGTTCTGTTCCCGGGCCTGCTGCCCTGCGTCAGCCACAGGTGCTGCCATACCTATGACACCATCATCATCAGATGGACTGTCCACCCACACAGACCCTGCCTCAGGCTACTGTTCCTCTAGGCCATTCGTCTCTACCTGGTGCTCCTGTCCATGAGGTGACAGTTCTCCTACATCCTCTACTGTACCCTCACGCTGGCTGGCTTCACCTCCACCAGCTACCGCATCTGCACCAGCATGGGCATGGACACCCATGTTGTCCATGGCCTCTATGCCCTCCATTTGCTCCTCCTCAGCCTCCACAGCCTGCTGCGCCACATGCTCTGGGTACACGCCCTCTACCACCTCGTCCACCTTCTCCTCCTCCTCCTCTTCCTCAGATTCCTGTGGCAGTGGATGTGCTCTCCTTCTCAAGCACCTTGTATGTTGTTTGTATGCTATGGCGTCCTGTTCCTTGTAGTCTGCCATTGCCTTCAGGAGGACCCTGTCCCATGTGGGTACTGGTGCGTGCTCCACCCCAAAGCTAGGGCTTTTTAAATCAAGTCTCTGACTCCACCTCGCTGCCTCTAGCACATGCGACTGCCATATCTAGTGGGATCTCCTATCTCAGCTCAGCAGTCCATGCCTCCTAGTCTCTTATTGCTCCACTCCCTTCCTTCCACTCCCTCTTCAGCACCCTCCCCCCTATTCACCCCACCCTGCTACTCTTCCTGCTCTTCTATCCTGATTGGCAACTGCCCTTGGCAAGCTCTACCTATAATTTAGGTTTTGCAACTGTTTGTTAAATCTGATGTTTTATTCTGCTTTATCACCTGTCTTGTTAGTCTACTGCTTTTTGCCCATCTAAATACCATTGTAGTTTACTGTCTCTGATGCGGAACCTTTGTAAAAGAGCCTTGGCCCAAAGGTATTTGTAATCCTAGATGAAATAAATAAAATAAATAAATAAATGTGTACAGTTGATGGCACCTATCACACGGGGGAACTGTGCAATGTCATAGAATCCCAGCATCACTACCTACTGTTGTTGTGCATCCCATTGGAAGGCAACGTAATCCCCTATGTGCCCCACCATTGCATCAAGGAACTGCTGTATGCACCTGGACATTGTAGGCTGTAAAATGCCTACAGTGCTGCCTGTTGGAGTCTGGAATGTTCCTGTTGCAAGGAAGCATAGTGCAGCACTGATCTTAACCTCCACAGCAACAGGGTGCCCCTATGGGTGGAACTCTGTAGTTCTTCCTGCAGGTCATTACACCTCCCACAATGATAGCCCTTGGAAGTCAGTAGCATGCAATGCAGTGCTCATCAGGCAGATCCAGAAATGACTTCCTTGCCCTGTACACTGAGGTGCATGGCATCTGACAGCTATGTGGTGTACTGATTGCTGCCTGTTCCCCTGACTCTGGGCATTCAGGAGGGAATTGGGAAATAGTAAGAGAGAGGGAAAAGAAAGGAACAGACGGGAGGAAAAGGAGAGTGAAATTAAAAAACCAAGCAACAGGCTTTTTCTTATTTATCAAATAAATATGGTGTAATTTCTAAATTAACATTTATTCCTGGCCACCTGCAAGCAACATAGCAAAAATCCAAAAAATCTCTCTTTTAGCTTGCTGGAGATTATGATTTCTCTCTTTTGGTCCCATTTTTACATTTTCTATAGCAGTGAACCATATTTTATGTTCATCTCTATTCCCCAAGTTCTTAATAGGCATGACTATACCATACACTTCATTTTCATTCTGGATTGCTCTGACATGGTCCCCAACTCCTTCCTTGAGCATTCTTTTCATTCTTGCAGCATAAAATACACCACAACTGCATCTTGCCACATAGATTACATAAGTGGTGTCACAATTTATTAAATCTTTTATAAGGATAGTTTTACCATTGCTGGGGTTTAAAAGATTGTCACATTCATTGATCACAAAAAATAGTTTCCATCTCTTGCACTTTCTGTAGCGCGGGGGTGGGGGTGGGGGCAATTCCTTGGTGTCTCAACTTTCTGTACCAAGTTAACCAGGACATCCCTCAATTTTTGTATCCTTCTGTTTAACAAATGAGGTGGAGGTTTTACAACCTCACCAAATTTGCTGTCTGAACCCAATGACAAGTGTTTTTTTTTTTTGTGTGTGTTAATTTACCCAACCTGTTCTATAAAATCAGGAGAAACTGCTCGGATGACAGCGACTATGTGCTGAGGGCAGAGAACCTGAAAGACAGATTTAGGGCCTGTTGCTATTCTGAAAACTTATTAAATGAGACTATGTGGAAGACTACCAAAAGGGATAAGAAGGATCTGTTGAGAACTAGCAAGACATGAGAAAGGAAATGATGAGAGATTAAGCTTTGTTATAACCTAGATTAGGACATTTTACCAAACAGACCCTGCATTATGCAAACACACCAGGGATTCACCTAGGGTCATATATCAATGTGCTTGCAACTAGGAAGATAGAGTGGTTAGTAGTGTGCAGTGTTTGAAAAGGAGGGGGGAGACATGATTACCACCCCCCATGAAGTACCTATAAATGTGTGAATTGTATTTACCATTCTCATATCCATTTTATTTGGTGCTCCACAGAACGTGTAATCTATCTGGCACAATGCAGCTGCCAAACCCACTATGTAGACAAGACTGCCCACAAGTTTAATTTGTGGGTTAGAGAACACTTAAGTGAGATTCATAGATGGGGCATGAGAATGCTTTGGCATGTCATGTGGCAGAATATGGCACAGAACATGTTTTTACTTTTCTTGGAATAGAAAAGTTATGCATGGGACAAAGAGGTACAAATTTGGAAAACCTCCTGCTATGGCTGGAGGCAATGTGGATGTTTATTTTCTTTTTAATATACTATGCTTTTTCCCCGTAACTCTGACTGGCACCACTTCAGCCCAGCTACCCCATCCAGCCCCTTCACCCACCTCACTGGGACTTACCTTGTCTCTTCCATGTTCCCCCTTGGATGACATCCCACAGAAAGGGCTGCCCAGGGAGTATCCAGGTCCCTCGGCAGAGTTAGAGTGTCATGAGGGAGAGTGCACTCAGTCGGTGGTGTGGGACCTGCAGTGGAGCAACAGGTGACTTCATGCATGGTCAGGAATTTTTTACTTGTGTTGCAGCCCTACCCATGTGTGTCACAAGACGTACTGACGTTGCAACATCAGAACTGTGCTCCCCACCTAGGATACTGACTCCTTATTTGCACTACCACCCGTGATCACCCAGAAGGCAGCATAGCAGTGGGAGACCAGAAACCCTCCCTCCCTCCTCGGCAGCCCTCCAGCAGCCCAGTCTCACTCCTGAACCTGGGTCACTGGTGTTGTGAGTAGTAGTGCTACCGCTGTGCCAGCAAGCCCGCTTGGCAGTGTGGATATTTAACCTCAAAGCTTCTCAGGTGCTAGGTCTGAGTGATAGAGCTGAGCTGGCCTCATGTTTGAAATAACTGCAAAAATATTGCTGTGTTGTACTACTGCTATCAAGTTAACTGATGATTAGCTCATTCATGTTTTGGAGTGTCTATTTTTTACAGCCAGTACTGGACTTTTTGCATGAATCTATGATCTTGATGTCTCTTATTTGCCAACATGTATCCAATATTTACTCACTGTTTTCAGAATTAGAATTGTTACATATGGACATAGTTATCTGAACTTGTTATCTAATATCTATTATCTTTAAGTGATACCTGATTTCTGGCACAGGTTTTTGGCAATCTCAGTCTGATTGTAGCTAGAGGGAATTTTTCTCACTCCATTACAGGTTTTAAAGCATGTATTTCCCAACTTTCTCCACAAGCACTTTATTCATTTTCGCTTTATATATTTTAGTTGTTACTTGATTTACTCTGTAATTCATGTTTTAATTTTTGGGGTATTTTCTGAAAATATGTGTGCTGTCTGTTTAAACAGGGGCCCAGATATTCAAAGGGGTTGCACCTCGCACAATGGAGTTGCACCGGCGCAACCCCACAGTGCAACCCGGTGGGATATTGAGAAGGCTGTCTGGTGCAGTGCAAATCCCGATGTGCTGGGGTGCAATGATAATGTATGCAAGCGCATAGATGCGAGGCATGCCCATGCATATGCTTTGCACATCTATATTGAGCCGGGATGTGTGGCGCATATGCCGGTGCACCCCTGCGCTGTGCCGTATGTGGGGCTCAAAGTTGAGCCCATGCAGAGTAGGAGCAAATCCCAGCCACCCACAAGTGGGCTGCTGTATTGCAGGGCACAACACAGCACCCCAGCCATGGGTGGCTACCCGCCCACCCAGAGCACCGTCCACGAGCACTCACAACCCTGGTGGTCTAGTTGAACCCCCCCGGCCCATAGCTGCTATTGGGCGGTATATGTTAATAAAAATAACCCTGGTAGTCTAGTGGCCCCCCAGTTCCTGAGTCCCCGATGAGTAGGAAACATGACCATCTCTGGTGGCCTAGTGGTCCTCCCTCCCTCCCACCTGAGTCCCCAATAAAGGACAATATGATGTCCCTGGTGGTGTAGTGGACCCCCCCACCTGTTGTCACAATCGAGGTAAAAGCCCATATTGCAATGCCCTGGTGATCCAGTGGCACCCCGCCCACCCACACAGAACCCCTTGCCTGCCCTGCTCCCCTCCCCATCATTGGCGGGTGGCTGCATCCCGCCCACACTCACCCAGCTGCCCACCGAATGACAGGTACTGTATGGGCTGTAAGCCAATTGGTCTCAGTATGGACTAATAGTAGAAGGAGTACTGTACTAGACAGTTATAAATATGTGAATGGAGTCATTCACATATTTGTGACTGTCTAGTACAGTATGTTTGCAAGCCCCTTGGTCCACACTGGGGCTGTACCTGTCATTCAGCGGGTGGCCAGGAAGTGTGCAGGTGGGATGCAGCAACCCACTGATGATGGGGGGAGTGGGGTGACAAGGGTTCTGTGGGTGGGTGGTGGGGGTGCCACTGGATCACCAGGGCATTTCAATACAGGCTTTTCCCACGATCGCAGTAATGGGTGGGGGTGTCCACTAGACCACGAGGGATGTCATATTGTCCTTTATTGGGGAATTGGGGACTTGGGTAGGAGGAGGGACAACTAGACCACCAGGGATGGTCATGTTTCCTACTCATTGGGGACTCAGGGACTGGGGGAGCCACTAGACTACCAGGGATTACTTTATTAATATATAGCGCGTAATTGTGGCTATGGGGTGGGGGATGCCCCAGGATCCCAACAGCACACGTCATGCTATGCAGGGCTCCAGGCACAAGTTGCCGGCCTGCCCTGAACAAGGCATGCAAATGGGGATATAATGACATGCAAATGGTCCCATTTGTGCCTTGCATATATTATGGCCTCATTTGCATGCCCCCTGTTGAATATCATGGGTGATGCACCTAGCACAACTGCACTTGTGCTGGCGCATCCCCATGATCCCTATCTGTGGCTTGCGCCTACACAGTGCCACTGCGCCATGTGCAGTTTGTGCGCTGACTGTGCCATATTGAACGGTGAATATCACCTGGACCTGCACCTGGCCCCGGTGCATCACAGTTGCACTGTGCTTAGGCTTGCACCATTGCCTGGTGCAGTCTGAATATTCCAGCCAGGATGTATCAATAAACATAGCTATAGGGTGTCAGCAGCCCATGATTAAGTGCCCATTTTGCCATGAAGCATTGGGCTGCTAGACCCCTGCACCAATTGTTGAGTATTTGTTCAACTAATAAAGATATATTTTCTATTTTTGTGCATGAGTCAGTGTATTATTATTTTTCCCAGTATGGCTGCTGGTTGTCTGTTTTTTTGTTTTGGCTTGCACAAGCAGTTACAGCGAGCTCCAGTTATACTTGGAGTGGTCCCTTTCCTGCTTCTGAAAGGAGGAATATGGTACCCTGGCTGGCCATAAAACAAACTGGGGCAGAGTGAGCTTCTCCCAGTAGGGAACTAAACAGAGCACTCCTAAGTCGGGTTTACACGGTCACATTTGCACTGGAGTAATCCGTGCAATCGGGTTGTTTCAGCGCAAATGTGATGTGTAGACATGTACCTGATTGGGGTAAGCTGCTTGCTAAGATGCTCCCAGATTCTCTGGTAAGCTGGAGATGCCAAGAGAAATGATTGGCTTACAGCAGCATAAGTGGCAGTGTGGACTAGGATTATCACCTGTCCTGATTTATGCAGGACAGTCCTGATTTGGGCAGCTGTGTTCTGCAAAAAAACATGAAAAATACTACGTCCTGACTTTATAGTAGGAAAAATATTTTCTAACTTTCCACTAAAATAGGCAGAAGACTATAATACCTTAACTAAAATACCTTAAAATGATAAGAAACAATAGAAGCAACTAATAAACTACAATACTTAGCCTTAATTCTGATTATATAGGGAAAAGAAGTCTGTTGCATTGGTCAAGGTTACAGACTGTCCTGCAAAAATCATGTTTCAGTGAGAAATGTACCACTTTGGGTTTCTTAAAAGGTGGTGACCCTAGTGTGGACTGCCTGCACAGCAGCAACCCAGCAGATGTCCGGCTTCCCCGCAATGCACAGACCCTCACCAGCATAGATTGCAGCGGTGCAGAGAGGGGCCTTATAGACACACAAACCACGGGTGGCAAGTGGTCTGGACTGTGCTGCTGCGGTTTGTATTTCCAGTGTTACTGCTTTGTAAACACGGCTCTAGATAACAATCCCATGGAGTTGCAGGTGGTGCAAGTCATTAAATACTTAGGGATCTACTTAACCAATAAAGAAACTGCCCTGTATAAAAATAATTAGAAACCATTATTGGCATCTGTGAAACTTGATGTGTAAAAAGTTGGTCCCCTCCTTCCTCTGACATTCATCAGTAGGGCAAATGTAATTAAGATGTGTACTCCCCTGTGCCCCAAATGACAGTGTTTACACCCACATGTAACAAAATCATTCCCTTCTGAAAGATTATTCATAAAATAATGATGAGTGTTTTGAAACATCCTGTACCTGACACCCCACTAGAACTACTGCTGGGTATCAATGCTAGACACCTCCCCAGATGCTAATAGCCAATATCTGTGGGATACATCATTGATAAATGCCCAGAAAACCATAGCCTGCTGCTTGAGCTCAGAACCCCCAATTATTGCACACTGGAGCAAAAATATGCTATTGTACTGTAAAATAGAATACATCCAATTGGCTGCAAATGGGTGGAGAGGATCTTTCCAAAGAGTGTGGGAACCCTTAACCAAGGCTATAGAGAAAGGCCTGTCTCCTACTTAATGTCTGTGATCCTTCACCTTTGTATAACTGTCCATGAAGTTGGACTGTAGATAGTTATCAGCCAGGTTAAGGTGCCACAGATACACAACTCCCAGGCAGTTGCAAGTCATCTACTTAGGATTTTACCCACAATACAATTTAAGACAGTTACATTTAAGAGAGTATAATGTATTGCACTATACAACCCAATTAATTAATGTATACATTAAATGCACAGTGTGCAAGTGGTTGTATTTCAAATGTAATGTTAACTATACATTTATGTAACCAACTCCAGCAATGTACATGATGTTTACATGTGTTTCTATTATCTTAGTTATATTGTTCCTTGTTCTATATGTTTGTCTGTCTGTTATTCTTTTTTCACAATAAAATATGATTACAAAAAAAAAAAAAGTCCTGGTGTTGATTGTCCCTCCCTGGCCCTATACAGTTAACACTTCATCTAAAGTCACAATACGTGCCACCTGCTTGGGGCCACACCTCAGCTCCCTGAAATTTCCCTGTGCTATGCCTACGTGGTCCCTTGATAGTCATTTTTCCCAAGTGGACAGTTACATCTATATCCTGCCCATCTCCTGCTGCCCTAGTGATCCTCTGGATCTGCTCTACATCTCTCCGAGCAGAAGTTTATTGGTTAAGTGGCAACAAAAGGGAACAAGATGAGCTCATAGACTCATAAACAGGTGACAGCAGAAAAGATCCTTCCTGGCCCATCGAGTCTGCCCAATCCCACCCTCTACTAGTCTCCCCCCGGCACAGCATTCAAAGAGCAACAAGTAATATAAGTGCAAACTGAAAAGTGCACCATTAAATTCTTAGAGTGAGTGTCATTAACCACCATTAAATCCTTGGAGAGAGTGCCATTAACCACCACCCTCTGTCTCCTATCCATTAACCAGTTTCTAACCAAATTCACCACTTTGCATCTGACTGCTAGGCTGGTAAATTTTTTAATCTGCAAATAGGAAGATTGGTCTTCTATATAAACACTGGAACTGCCTTACTGATTAAGTTCTCCAGCTCACCATCACCAGTTCAGTCTTCTCAACTATCGACTATGGTCTCACCATCTGCAGTGCAGCGCCTGACACTACCCATAAACAGCTTGCCACTACGCTGAATAAAGCCTGCAGGTTTGCACTAGGGGCTCAGCGCCTATAATCTCTACCAGCAAACGGGATGGCTAAATCTGGTTTAGAGGACCCGCTACCAAGTCTGTCTACTAGCCAAAAAAGCAACCCTAGGCCTATTACCACCAGGAAGCAGTTTCCTCCTTCACCTGACTGAGCCTACTAGGACTACCAGGGCATCCAACAATCTCTCCCTCAAGGGCCCCTTCAGGAGCACCTCTAAAGGGCAGAGATCCTTTGAATACAGAGTCCCACTCTGGCTTAGCTTGCTCCCTCCTGAGCTAACCACTCTCAGTGTAATCGGCCTGTTTAAATCATCATTCAAATCTCACCTGTATAACCAACAGGCATGCACCTGCTTCCCCTAATCTCCACTCTGTGTCACTGATAATGAATACACCCAACCCAGCACTTCTCTACTGCCTACTTATTTCTCAACCCCCTTTTCCCATCCCCCCAGCTCCCCTTCCCATGCCTGCCCCTCCTTTCCATTTCACATGTTCCCCAACCCACCCAACAAACTCCTCCACACCTTCTGCCTTATCTCCCCATCCCCCCACCCCCCCATTCGACAAAGTGACCCATAGCCTGAGGTTGCTGCCACCCCACTCCACTACCTCTTCCTATTCCCCTTTCCTCCTATTCAAAGTCTACATGCTGCCTAACGAACCTTCCATCCTCTAATATTAATTATTGTATATTTTCAGTTTTAGTACAAGCAGTTGCAACAATTGATCAAGACTATGTAAATATTTCCGTTCAGCATTCTCTGTGTTTTGCATCTGTAACTTGTGCTGTGTATATTGTTTTCCTGTATGCCTGACATGGAACCTTTGTAAATGAGCTTGTAGCTCAAAGGTTGTAATCCTAGATTTCAATAAATAAATAAAATCAGCCTCCTGTGTGCCATAGTGTTGAAAGCCTTGCTAAAATCCATTTTGGTCATGCCCACTGCCCTCACCTGATCTAGTTCACTGGTCACCAGTCAAATAAATCTATCAGATTAATTTGGCATGACCTTCCTCCATGAATCCATACTGCCTGTGCTCTTGCAGCCTGTTTAATTCATTTGGCTCTTCCAGTCTTTCCTTTAGCATGGTTTCCATTAATTTCCTTATCGTTGAAGTAAGACTGACCGGCCTATAGTTGCTAGCCTCCTCCTTGCTGCCGCTCTAATGTAGAAGGACCAAATTAGTCCTTCTCCAGTCCTCTGAAGCCATGCCTGCTTAAAGTGAGCTGTTGAACAAGGCTGCGAGTTGGGCAACTAGTACCTCCCTGAGTTCCTTTAATACCCCTTGGTGTATCCAATTCATTCCCATAACCTTGTCCACCCTCAGAGATGCAAGTCCATTCAGGAATCCTTCCTGAGAAAATGGGCTTGTATCAACACACACCCTTGCTGCTTCTCCCTGGTGGTCCTGGCCATCCCATCTTCCCTCTACTGTGAGGACCGAGCAGAAGCATCTGTTTCAGAAGTCTGCTTTTTCTGGGTCCCCTTCTTTAGTCTTCTCCCTCTTCTGCCCATCTAATCATTACTATCCTACCTCTTGCTGTCATTTATATACTTGAAGAAAGTCTTATCCCTTTTAGTGACCCCTTTGTCAATCCTTTCTTTATTCTGTACCTTTGCTGCCCTAACTGCCTTGCCTGCTTCCTTCTTGTTTCTTTGGTATACCTCCCTGTCCTCCTCTCTCTGTGTTTCCTTATAGCTCTTGAATGCCACCATTTTTTCTTTCACTGCCCTTGCAACTTCCATAGAGAACCAAAACAGTCTATTTTCCCTTCTACTTTTACTCACTTCCTTCACACAGAGGTTGTTTGCTGTAATTATGCACTCACTTATTTTTCCTCACTGTTCCTCTACCTCTCCTGGCAATTCCCCGAGGCAGTTCTAA
The DNA here is from genome assembly GCA_016271365.2 of Neoceratodus forsteri. NCBI lineage: Eukaryota > Metazoa > Chordata > Ceratodontiformes > Ceratodontidae > Neoceratodus > Neoceratodus forsteri. Next base: position 761,356,403 of record CM057449.1, on the reverse strand, counting down.
TCCAGTCTCCCATTTCTTTAAAATCTGACTTTGTAAAGTCCAGGACCCTTCCTCATATGATTTGCCACTGTTCCTCTCCTTATGTCAAACCACACTGTACAGTGACCATTGGTACTCAGCAGACTGCCCACTGTGATGTCTGCAATGCTGTCCTGTTTGTAATCACCTGGTCCAGCACTACTCTGTCCCTAGCTGGTTCCATGACTACCTGCCTGAGAAAAGCCCATTGTAGGGAGTCATGGATGGCCCTGATCCTTGCTGCAGTTAGAAGGTTCCATTCTGCATCTGGCAGATTGAATTCACCAACTAGCAGTACCTCCCCCTTATTTGCCATTCTGTTGATTGCTTCCCCAAGTGCCTTATCCATTTCCTTGCCCTGTGCAGGAGGTCTATACACTACCGTGGTAGGGACGCCAGTCCCAGAACCTGTCTGTAGGATGACCCACAGCAATTCCAGACCCTCCTTTTTCTCATAGTGCCCTGTAAATCCATGGCCTTGGTTCCCTCCATCACGTATAATACAATCCCTCCTCCCCTCCTCTCATCCCTGTATCTCCTGAATACAGAGTAGCCCAATATGGCCATGTCCAAACTGTGGTGCTCTGTATACCATGTCTCTGTTATGACACTAAATACCAGCTAGCCTCTGCCATGATGGCTTCCAGGTCTGGAATATTATTTCCAGGCTCCATCCATTAGCTCATATTGCTCTCCACACACTCTTTCCCCCTGCCTGCTGCCCTGCTTCTCCCTCCCATTCCTGCCTGTGTTGTTTCCTGTAGCTCCCTTGACTCATCTCATCCCTTTTTACTTTCACCACTCTTAGTCTTCAATCCTGTATCCTTCCCTATCTAAGTTATAAACACTTGTTTTTCCTTCTTGTCCTAGTCCCTACCTTTCTTCACCTCTTCCCTATGGGCATTTCCTCCATACTGCCTTCCCTCCATGATACTTTACCATCAATGTGGCCAACTGTTGCCTTCCTTGGCTTTACTGCCTCCCCCTTGGCTAGTTTAAATGTTTATCCAACTAGTATTTAAACCTTCCACTAAGTACTGTGGTCGCCTTTATAGAAGAATGCAGGCCACCTCCCCTATAGAGGCATATATCCTCTCAGGTTGATTCCCAGTCCCCAGTGTAGCCAAAGCTCTCCTCCATGCACCATGCCTTCAAATAGTCATTAAATGCATTGGTGCGGCTTACCCTTGCAGTTCCCCAGCCATACACGGATGGCACCTCAAAGAAAGCCACTGTGCATGCTACCTGCTTGAGGCCCCTAATCAACTTCCTGAAGTTTCTCTGCCCTACTCCTATCTTATCCCTTACCAGGTCAATTGTCCCAAGATGGACAGTAACACCTAGCTCCCTCCTGGCTTCAACTGCCCTAGTAATCTTTGAGATATGCTTTCCAGCCATCCACACTGAAGCAGCACCCAGCCACACCACCTCCCTATCTCCCCCAGCTCCCAAGTCTATCTTCCTCAAAATAGAGTCCCCCACCAGCAACTGCTTGAGGCCTCCAATTCTGAGGACCCCAGCCTCCTCCCTTCCCACTGCAATGAACACCTACTCTCAGCTGTCCCATTCCACCATCACAGTAAAAGTGTTCTGCAGTACTGTAGGTGGAAGAGCAAATACCCTTTGACCCACCCCCACCCAGAGCCCACCATCATCCAACCACTCTGCCTCTGTCTAGGCATCCTCATTGGAGCTATGTCAGACTTGGAGGCCCCTGGCTAGGTCAGAAGGTCTGCTGTACACTTATCAGTTCAGCCCAGAGTCCAGCAACCTGTACCTGCACTCTTGGGAAGTGAGTACATATAGGCAGCACCTCAGTCTCCAGAAGGTCTCCTGAAAGACTACAACACCATATCCATTGATCTGTACCAGTACCATGATCTTTACCTTTCTCCATCTTCACTTAAGCATTATGTGAGCTCAGTTTAACCTTCTAGCCTATCCTACTTTTGTAATACTATTACCTCCTCTTTTGCTTTTCTGGAATTAGTTTGTTAACTTACCATAGATAAGGTGAATTCTGCATTTCCTTTCCTAACCTTCCTACCTGTTCCTACTATTCCCTGGGAGTCTAGTACCCCCTACACACCTTTACTGCAGATACAAGCTTTAGCCACCTGCCCCTTAGCTGGTTGTCACAGAATACAGTAAGTAGTTATGTTTTGTCTCATATCTTATACTGGTGTTCAGTCTTCGTAGTCACTTTCAGACCTGTGGGCCCTGTGTAGAAGGCCTACAGAGGTATCCAGGTCAGATGCCCCACTGTTACTCTGTACAACTCACATCATGGGGTGCAAATGCGAAGGGGCACACTGGAAGAGTATCTAAAAGTAAAGTCCTAGAGCTGAGTCCAGAAAGTCCATGACTAGATGCTGATGGTCACATGGTTCCTTGCTCCAGGAAATGACTCCAGATCTAGTTCCTACTTCTTTTCCTCTGCAAAATGTTAAAAATTGAACAGAAATGTTAAAAATGCACCCAGAAAGCACAGATTAGTATTTCTTGTGGTGCCTACCTCCTGGCTCAAAAGCATGCCATGACCATTGAGTGCTACTATTTAAAGTCCAAGAGAAGACTTCCAGTTATGTTACTGTGCTGACTGGTGCCTTAGTTCTCTAGCACTGCATTGGGCTTTGGCAAACTACCTCCCTGAAAATTATTTTTTGAGCACAACTCAATATTAATTGGCCAGGGAGAACTTATTGTAGCAATGAGAGTCTGACAGACAAAAACAGGTCTGAGGACGACAGATGACAGAATATGGAAGGTAGACCTCACCATCTCAGACTAGTTGCAGGCCGCCATCTCCATGGTGTTATTGGAGTCAGAACATGTCTCCCCAACAAAACTTCCTAAAGAAAGAGAAAATGCTAGACACCATCCTTTGAGAGTTGAAAGACTTTGGGGCAGTAATAACATCTATATTGGAAAGCATGTGGTTGGAGATCACCACATCGAAGCAATGGGTGAACTAAACTGAGACTCAGCCTTCAATGACAGACCAGAGGGTAGACAAGCTTGAAAGCATGCTCCTAAAACTGCATGCCTCTGAAACTAAGATGGAGGAGTGGTAAAAGGATGTTGAGAGTAGGGTGAGGTGCAAGAAATTGTGCCCATATGAACTACCGATGCTATCAAAGGGCAGGACATATATGTTTCCTCACCAGATTCTTCTGGGAGGTACTCCCGCTTGATCCAGAGGCCTAGATTCAGATTGAAAGGGCACACCAAAACCTCAGTCCTAAGACATGAGCACAGGAGGATCAACCCCATTCGATTATAGCATGCTTCCTTTGGTATAAGGACAAGCAAGAACTTCTGCTGAGGGAGTGGAAGAAGAAAGAGGTCCTTTTTGAGACTATTAGAGTGTATTTCAACAACTCCCTGCCTTACAGAATGAGAAGGAGCTGTATGTATATCCTGATTTTAAAGGTACTAAGATGCAATCAATTAATGTTTCAGAACCCCCTTATCCAGCACATCTGGTGGTATTTTTTCCAGACGGCCAGTAAGTCTTCAAAACAGCAGAAGCAGCTAAAATGGCCCTTATTATGAGAGGGACTGAGGTGACACAATGTAAGGCAGACAACCAGATGACACATCTGGTTGCTGATGAGTGAATGACAGTGGGATGCAGCTGACATCACCATGCAGCAGACTTGAAACAGGAAATCACTGCACATCTTGAAGCGCAACAGTTCTCAAGGAAGAGGAAATTATCAGAAGAACAGGACACTTGATGTTGGACTTTATCTGTCATATCCTTCTGTTGTCCCTTGTCTACAGTTGAATCTGAGACATGTGGCAGCTCTGATGCCCCATGGTAGTTGAGTGGATGTGGGGGGGGCTGGTCTCAATAGGGTGATGAGAGCCACAGAGTTTATTTATGAAGTTTATGTGTTATCGTTGTTGATTTAGTTCTTATTGAAAGCTCTTGTTGACCTGGTTTCTGCCCATTGCTGGTGGGTGGCTGCAGGGCAGTGGGAGGAGGAGAAGCATCTCACTGCTTGGTTGGCATGGCCCAGGCTACTCTTCTACATGCCTAAACACAATACTCTCACTGTTAGTTCCCACAAGATTAATCTGGGCCTCCAGTATAGATCTGTGGGAACAGGCAGGATATACTGACACTGCTCATGGAAAAGTCCTTTATTTGACTGTCCAGCTATACCTAGTCTTGAGTAGTGGCCATTTTCTATTATCTGCAGCCTCCTTTTAGCATTCATGTCATGCTGTTGATCTTTGTGCAAGTTGCACTTGTTTGGTGCCCACCTTTTTCCCCACTCTGCTCCTCCTCAGAGGTCCATTCCATTTCTCGAGACAGACTTGGTTTACAGAAACACCGGTGTCTGCTCTGATGGATTGGCAATCCCTGGGATGAGCTTCCCCCTGAATAATTGACCAGTTTGCCTTCTATCCAGTCAGTGTGCACTGTGTTAGATGGAATTCATCATGTAAAGAATATAGCTTCACCCGTCCACTTTTTGACCTATTGATTTAAGAGTACCTCATAGTGTTTTAGTCTTTGTGGACTCTTGACAGTTCAGATCTAGTTCAATAAGATACGTGTTTATTCTTTTTTTCCTCCACTGTCAGGTGAGACCCAGGAACTCTGACAGACTTACTTGAACAACAATTGATGCTCATATGAATTCTCTCACTGGGTTTTTTTCTGATCTCTCTCTCCCTACACCCCTACATAAGCATTTTCCAGCCCTGGCTGGAGCTTCCTGATGTGATAGGGTTCCCCAAAGATACAGGGCACTGACTCTTGTCCCTTTCCCATCTGGTTGGCCCAAGCATTCCCCTGTGCTATCCTCCTAACCGCCCCATGGAGAGTTTGGTCATAGACTGCTGAAGTCTTTTGAATTTCATATTCTTCCTGACTTGTACACTACAGTATATCATCTCTGTAGTCCCAAGTCATAAGGTTCCCTGTTTAAAGAGCTCCTGCTTTAGAAGCCCAGGAACATTGGTGCCCAATGTATATAGTTCATAAGTTGTTACTGTTGGTTTCTGTTTTTAATGTACTTTATTGTCTTTACAGTGGAAAGCTTTTATATTCTGTTCATCATGATAGCAACTACATTGTACAATGTGTTATATCCAGAGATGTTTGTGGAACAGGGGTTGAGTTTCACCACAGTTTCAGGTATTTGAGGTCAGTAGCTCAAATTAGGGGGTTTTGCCTCGTCGAAACATCATGCCTGGTGTCATAGAAGCATAGGTCCAGAAGCATAAGCATACCAGGAGAAGCTATACAATTCACAAGTAGTGTTTTATTATGATCAATAACATTGAAATAGAAAACAATTAAAGTTATACTGTAAAGCTCTTCATACAGGCAGTTCAAACAAAGTCCTTCATCTACACCTCTCTCTTTAAACTTGCTCTCTTTTTATAACATGTCTTCATAGCAGTTTAAACTCTGCATCCAGATTGTTGTAAGTTGCATATCCTGTTTCTTACAAAATGTACCACAACTTTGTCAGCTTCTTTCCTGAGACCACCCTGATGTGTACATCCAGGCTTAGCAAGTGCAACAAAATAGAACATTCTCTGCCAGAGATGGTTTTGTGTTCACAGTTCTGTTAGCAAGATTGGTGAGGTCAAAATACATCTCAAGGTTAATCCCCTCTGTTCCAGATTATCACCTTTTTAAAAAATCAAAATAGTTTTCTGCAATAATTTCAAACAACATAACTATGTACACCTGCAAAACAAAGGGTCACAGATTACATAGAAACATAGAAACATAGACTTTGATGACAGATACAGTAAGGACTGCTTGGCCCACCTAGTCTGCCTATTTTCCTACCTAGAAGATAAGCTGCAGATCCTATTTAACCAACAGCCTATTTTTTCCTACCCCCCCACAAAAATTGCCTTATGTCTGTCCCATGCATTCTTGAATTCTCCCACAGTTTTAGACCCCACAACCTCCTAAGGAAGACTGTTCCATGCGTCCACCACCCTCTCTGTAAAAAAATACTTCCTCACATTGCCCCTGAGCCGTCCCCCATCTATCTTCAAATTGTGTTCCCTTGTTCTTGCACATCTCTTTTTCTGAAAGATGCTACCCTCTTGGACTTTGTTGATTCCACTGAGGTACTTAAACATTTCTATCATGTCCCCCCCCTCCTTTCATCAAGGGTATACATATTAAACTCCTTTAACCTCTCCTCATATGGCTTCTCTTGCAGACCCTGTACCATTTTAGTTGCCCTCCTCTGAACTGCCTCCATCCTGTCTATGTCCTTGCAGAGATGGGGTCTCCAGAACTGGATGCAGTACTCCAGATGGGGTCTCACCAGCTGTGTGTACAGGGGGATAACAACTTTCTGTTTTCTGCTGGTGATGCCTTTCCCTATACATCCCAGTATCCCCCCCAGCGCTCCCCACTGCCTTCTCACATTGCTTGCCAACCTTAAGGTCATCTGATATGATTACCTCCAGGTCCCTTTCCATTTTTGTTGTTGTTACTACCTCTTCTCCCATTGTGTAATCTTCCCCTGGGTTTTTGTTTCCCAGGTGTATTACTTTGCACTTCTTTGCATTGAATCCAAGCTGCCATACTTTCGACCATTCCTCCAACCTTGCCAAGTCCCTTCTCCTCCCTTCCATGCTTCCTTGTGTATCAACCCTGTTGCAGACCTTAGTGTCATCTGCAAAGAGGCATACTTTTCCTTCCAGTCCCTCTGCAATGTCACTTATAAAGACATTAAAAAGGACTGGACCCAGTATTGAACCCTGCGGTACCCCACTAGTAACCCCTCTTTCTTCAGAGTGGACTCCATTTACAATTACCTTCTGTGTCCTGTTGTTCAGCCAATGTTTTACCCAGGCTACCACCCTGGGACCCACTCCAAGGCTAGTTAATTTGACTGTTAATCTTTTGTGTGGGACTGTGTCAAATGCCTTGCTAAAGTCTAGGTAGGCCATGTCCACAGCCCCTCCCTGGTCTACTACTTTGGTCACCCAGTCAAAGAAATCAATTAGACTTGTCTGACATGACCTTCCCACTGTGAACCCATACTGCCTTGGGTCCTGTGCCCCACTGGACTCTAGGTACTCAACAATTCTTTCCTTCAGAAGTGATTCCATCACTTTCCCTACCACAGAGGTCAAACTGACAGGTCTATAGTTTCCTGCCTCTGCCTCTGTCTTGCTCCCACTTTTGAGAAGGGGAATCACATCAGCCTTCTTCCAGTCCTCAGGTACCACATCATCCTCCCATGATTTGTTATAAAGGGTAGTCAGTGGTGTCACTAATTCTCTGCTTAATTCGTTTAGAATTTTGGAGTGAATTCCATCAGGCTCCATTGCTTTGTCCACCTTCAATTTTAGGAGTTCTTTCAGAACCCTTTCTTCTGTGAAAGGACTGGGATTGACCACCCTCTCCAGAGTGCTTCTGTTAATTGGATTAGGCACCTCCCCCACTTCCTCTTTTGTGAATACTGAACAAAAGTATTCATTCAGTATCCCTGCTTTTTCACTGTCACTCTCTGCCCACCCACCATCCATTCTATTCAGCCTCACTATCCCTCCCTTTGTCTTTCTACGCTCCCTGATATACCAATAAAAGTTTTTATTCCCCTTTTTAACTGAGTTGGCTATCTTTTCCTCAGTTTGTGCCTTTGCTATTCTGACTACTCTCCCTACTTCCTTCTGCCTTAACTGCTACAGTTCTCTGTCCTGCTCCTTCTGTGTTTCCTTATACTTCCTAAATGCTATCTTTTTCTCCCTAACCTTCACCACCACTTCTTTTGAGAACCATAGTGGCTTTTTCTTTCATTTTGATTTGTTTATTTGCTTCACACAAAGGCTTGTTGCCTCTGTGATGACAGTTTTGATATTTCCCCATTGTTGCTCCACCCCTCCTTCTAGCCTGTTTGCTAGTGCTTTTCTAAGGCACTCTCCCATCTTGCCAAAGTCAGCCTTCCTGAAGTCCAGAATCCTCACTTTTGTATGGCTTGACTCTGTAGCTGAGTTTATCGTGAACCACACTGTTTGGTGGTCACTTGTTCCCAAATGGCTACCCACTTCCAGATCTGAGATCCTCTCACTGTCACCATTTGAGAGTACGAGATCTAAGATTGCAGCTTAATGAGTAGGTTCCAAAACTAGCCATCTGAGGCATGCCACCTGAAGAGCATCAAGAATGGCCCTGCTTTTGGATGTGGCTGCAGAAAAGGTGCTCCAGTTAACATCTGGCATATTAAGGTCCCCCATCAACAGTATCTCTCCTTTCTCTGCTATCCTAAGTATGCCTTCTATCATATCCTTGTCCATTCCCTTCCCCTGACATGGAGATCTGTATACAACCCCTGTGTGGATTGTGGTGCCATTTCCAGCCTCTATGGTGACCCACAGTGCTGCATCTCCTCCATGTTTACACTTTTGTTCAGTTGCTTTTATCCCTTCCCTTACATAGAGAGCTACTCCCCCGCCCTCCTGTCTCTCCTGTAGGTTGTGCACCCTGGTATGTTAACATCCCAGTCATGGTTCTCTGTGTACCATGTTTCTGTGACTGCTATGATATCCAGGCATCCCTCTTCCATCAAGGCCACCAGTTCAGGGAGCTTGTTGCCCAGACTACGGGTGTTGGTCCTCATTACCCTCCATTTCTTGTTGGCCTTACCCCTTCTTGCCCCATCCCTGTCCTTATTGCATTTGTCACTTTCTCCATTTACCCCTGCGCTTCTCCCTTTTGACATCTCTATGTTGGTGCCCACCTCACTTAGTACCCTGATTTTTTGGGGGGGGCTAGGATTTCCTTGCTCCTTTCCAGTGCCCCCCCGGCTAGTTTAAATGCTTGCCAATGAAGTATTTAAACCTATCACCTAGGATCCTGGTTCCCTTCCTGGACAGATGCAGACCATCACACCAGTATAGGCCTGTATCCATCCAGGTGGACCCCCAGTCCCCAATGAAGCCAAATCCCTGAGCTCTGCACCAGTTTTTCAACCACTGATTGAATCCCATGGTGTGGAGCACCCTAGCCTCATCTGTGCCATGGACAGGCAGCACCTCCGAGAAGGTTACCATGTGTGCTATTTGTCTAAGGCCCCTCCCCATCTCCACAAATGCTTCTTGCACTGCTCTGATCCCTTTCTTAGTCATGTCATTTGTCCCTAGGTGGACAATACCATTCAGCTCCCTCCCCTGTGCAGCTGCTCCTGTGATCCTGAGGATTCGCTCCCTGTCCCTCCAAGCCATGGCACCAGGCAGGCACCTTACCTCCCTCTTCCCTTCCTCCCCCAGTCCTACCTTCCTAACAATGGAGTCCCCCACCAGGAGTTGTTTCCTTCCCCTGTGGGGTCCCATGCCACCCTCCTGTGGGTCTCCTTTGTGGAGGTTCCCAGCATCTTCCTTGGTCTCCACTGTGGGTGCCTCCACAGAGGAACCACACTTTTCCAGAATGGCATAGAAATTGTGGAGAGGTACAACTGGAGGGATGCGCCTCAGTTCCACCACCCTCACCCTCCCTGAGCCCACTGTGGTCCAACTGCTCCTTTTTCTTGGCAACCTCTGAGGCAACGGCAGTGGCCCTGGTGGTCTCTGGGTGGGAGAGGAGGTCCCATAAATCCTGGCCAACTCAGCCTGGAGATGAGCAACCTCCTTCCTCAGCCCAGAGAGGTGCCTGCAGCATCCTCCAAAACATTTACCAGAAGACTGCTGCTCCACAGCCACTGCACTCACTGCATTGCACCACTCCCATTATGTCTTTTTTCTGGCCCCCTAACTGTTGGAATACTTACTCTTTCCTCTGTTTATTTTCTTTTTTTTTCTTCCCCTACTTACTTACTTACTTACTGCCTCTGTGCCCTTTTAGATCCTGATCTTCCTGTTCTAAGACAAGAAGTTCCTATATTTCTCAGTAGTCTCCTTACTTGCTCAGAGTCAGACCTCCAACAGCTGGGGGGGGCGGAGAGTTACTCTTGCCCTTCTAGGATGGTGAGTCTTTGGTGGCTCTGTGATCACTCATTTCCTGCTCCTAAACAGGAAGTTCCTGTTGTCAGTTAAGTCCTGTGCCTATAAAAGTAGACCTGGTTTAAGATGGAGGGGGGTGGAGGGGAGGGAAGGAAGGAGGGCAATATAGCTCCAGTAGAGAAGTTTTAGTTATACCAGTAGCTCCTTCATCCTGGTGTTCTGTCTGTTCTTTGGCAGAAGCTATCTAGGGCAGTGCTTAAATCTGGTTTTTAACTGGCTCCTTCTAGCTAAGCCACTCCCCTTACTTTGCAAATCTTTCTACACTTAGTTAATTTCACAGATAACAATTCCCTTCTGACACCTGTGACAAGCACCTAGATAAGTACACGGATAACACAGATAACAATTTACTTCAACTACCTCTGACAAACACACTCTTTTTTTTACCCTAATTGAAGGTCCCAGTACAAGATTTCTAGCTCTTAGTCCCAGTAGAGAAGTTTTAGTTATACCAGTAGCTCCTTCCTCCTGGTGTTCTGTCTGTTCTCTGGCAGAAGCTATCATACACATAAAAAATCAAATATATAATTTAACAACAGAAGAACAAAGGGAGAAACAAAGGACAGAAGCAGCAAGTGAAGGAATGGATATAACTAGGAAATTGTGGAAACATTGGAGTGGCCAGTTCCTAGGTGCCACAAGAGCAATTTGATTGTGCAATCAGACAGGCAAGAAACAGACAAATGACAGAATAGTAGAGAAAAAAATAGAGTCTTGCTTTTTAACTTCCTCTGCATAACAAATGGGATAGGGTCTTACCTAACCCTGTCACATACACCCCTCTTTAAGAGGGAACCCATTTTTTCCTTTAAAAAACATGTTTCCAAAACCTTTTATTTCTCTTTTAACATTCCCTTATAACAATTGCTTTTCCCTGCATGTGCAGTATCCCTTTTTTGATAACACTTTTTACAGCAAGCATTTCAGTTAAGCACACACATTTTTTCCAACCTTCTGAATTCTCAATTTCTGAACCATATCTTGACAGACAATTAACACTGACATTCTGTTTTCCAGATGTGTGCATCACTTTGAATTTAAATGGCTGTAGTGCCAGGTACCACCTTGTGATTCTGGAATTTTTATTCTTTATTTGATTAAAAGAGAACTGCACTGATCCTGTGTGTAATTTTTCCCTGTAGAAGTAGATTTCTAAGTAGGAGTTCACATTCTGTTAATGTTCATGCTTTGCAGGCAATTTTGTTATCCTAGTGGGTGCTTCTGATTTATACACAGATAATAAGTGCAATTTTAGAACTATATGATGTAGTTGATGTTCTTTACTCTGCTATTACATTGTTGGAACAATTCACCCATGTTCTACCATAAAACTCTGTGGTTGAAGAGAGACATAAACAACATCACACAGTTCTAAAATGTGCCAAAGTGAAAATCAAGAACAACCACTAAGTTTACCAATAAGCAAGTACAGATGGAACAACCACAGAATTTGAACCAGTGTATTAAAGAAACAGCATCTGCTGGGAAACATTACTTTCAGGTTCAGCACTATTCTCCTTTAAGCCAACAGAAAGGCGATCCCTTATAAGTAAAATTCACCTCCTAGCAAATAAAACTTAAGGGACTTCATTGCCCATTTCACAGCATGACATTTTTTTTTTTCAATACTGGAGTACTTTTTCTCTCTGTCATACAATTTCCAGCTGATATGCAGAATGGGATGTTCCTTCTCCATCTATATCCTGACTCAGAACTGTACCTACAATATATTTACATTTGATCCATCTGTACATAACAGAAATTTTTATCAAAGTCTGAACTTCTTAAAACAGAGACTGAACATAATGCATTCTTGAAGGCCAAAAAAGACTCATCCCACTCTGGGGATGATTTCACATTATTCAGGTACTATTTGTTTTTGTGAGTTCAGTGAAGGAAGTAGCTAAATGGGTAATGTTGGGAACAAATCTGTGGTAGCAACCAGCTAGACCTAAAAAGATCTGACATGTTTCTTTGTTTTAGAGAGAGGACTGTTAGCTACAGCTTCTATCTTGGAAATCTCTGGCTTTCCTTCTCCATTTCCCAAAATATAACCCACATAACTGATTTCCTGTGTGCTAATGCACATTTGGTAGGTTTAATGGTCAGACCTGCATTTTTCATAGGTTGGACATCTGCTCATAGGTGTTCCAGGTAGCGTTTCCAGCCCGGACTGTACTCTATGACATCATTCAGTTAAGCAGCACAATAACCAGTGTGAGGGGCTAGAATTACATTCATGCACCTCTGGAATGTAGCAGGTGTGCAATGTAGACCAAGAAGCATGGTGGTGAATGGATAGAATCCAACTGGAATGGAAAATGCAATTTTGTCTCTGGATTCTTTAGCTAGGGGAATTTACCAGTAACCCATGATGAGATTGAGGGTACTAATGTGCTTGGCATTTCACAATCTGTCCACCAAATCATCTATCCTGGGCACAGGATAGCTGTCAAATATGGACACTTGATTTAGTTTCCTAAAATCAAGGCAGATTCATACACCCACTTCTTTTTTGTTTACAACCTGCATTGGTGATGACCAAGCTCTTCTTGATTCTTCAATGATACCCAACTCTTTCATTTTTGCAGTTCCTTAACCACATCTGCTCTTAACTCCTCTGGCAAGCTGTAAGTCTTTTGTCTGCTAGGATGAGCATTGTCTGTCACTATCACATGCTAAGTCCCTTTTACTCAGCCTAGCACTGTGGTAAAAGTACTTTCAAATGTGTTTACCAACTTGCAAATGTCTGCTGTTTGTTCTGTGTATAAGGAAGTATTCACCTTTACAACACCAGAAGTTGCAATTTTTTCCAGTCTATCATAAGCTATATCAATAGCTTTGTTAGCAGTTTTTGGTAATACTAACAAAGTGACATATTGTGTTTTTGCAACCCATTTCTTCAGGAGGTTAGCATGGTAAATCTCTGTATTTTTTTGGTATCTGTGGTCTCAATCTCATAGTTAGCTGTGCCAGTACATCTAATCACTTTATAATGCACTTGCCACTTAATTGACAGTTTGTTTTCTGTAGTGGATAAACAGTAACAAGACCTTTTTGCCTGACTCAAAAACATTTTCTTTTACCCCATGGTCATAATGCCCCTTCTGCTGTTTTGGGGCTTCTTTCTGAGTACTGTGGACAATTTCAACATACTTTGCCAATTTCTTTCTCGGTTCACAGATAAAATGCAATGTATTCTTTTTGAGTGGAGTTATCTTCCCATGTTTCTTTTACTACATCTTGTGGCCATCTAGGTTGTCTGTCATAGAGCATTTCAAAGGGTGACGAACCTGTTGATGCTTGTTGCACTTCTTTATAAGCAAAAAGCATTCTTCTGCACCTCCGTGGACTCAACAGGGGCTATCTCTCGGAGGGGTACATCCTCTGGCTCCTGATTGCTCTGCACAGCCTTCCCCCGAGTTCCCCCATGGATTCTTCCTCCCCAACTGTAAGGCCAGGGTGAGGAGTGCTGGCATGCTCCCCCCCAAGCAGTAATCCAGAATTGGGGGTAGCCTCACAGAAGCGATCAGGCCATCACCAGTCCAGCCATGTCCTGGTTTTTCCTCCATTTTCTCCCACACCTTGCACCCATGCAATGGGTTGGGAGGCTGTCTAAACCTCTGTGGAGGCAGCCAGTTGCCATGGATGTGGGACAACCCCTTGCATGGGTGTGCATCTGTGCCAATGCAGGGGGCCAGTCAACAGCACACAGCACTATTCACCCTCCCCAAGGAAGCAGAGCAGTCCTCCAGACACTCAATTCTTCCTCCTCCAGCCAACCCCTGAGCATCCCGAGTCCATTCCCAAACCTGGGTCATTGGTGCGGTGTGAGTTGTGGCATCCATCACCTCAACTCTCAGCACCACTGGGCCTGCTTCATTCCCATTATCTTTCACAAACCTTTTTAATGTGCTTGATTAACAAGCTCAATAAGACCATCTGTCTAAAGGTGATATGTGGAAGTTCTTATGGCGGTGATAACTATTAGCTGATGCAGCTTTTTCAGCAGTGCAGCATCAAAATTACTACCCTGATCAGTAATAATCTCTTTAGGCATGCCCACCCAACTGAAAATTTTGCAAGGTCTGCTGCCACTTTTGGGGCTGTGGCACTATGCATTGGAATTGCCTCTGGGTATTGAGTAGCATAGTAACATACTACCAAAAGGAATTGATTACTCTTTTTACTTTTGTTTAAGGGGCTAACCACATCCATTGTAATTCTCCCAAAAGGTACACCAATCAAGGGTATGGCACCATGGGCAGCTTATTTTTTTCAGTCAGTGGTGCTACTTTCTGATATTCAGCACAAGAAGTGAAATAGGTGGCAACATCCTTATGAATCCTAGGCCAATAAAATCCATACAATAATCTGACAAGGTGGTGATGCCTCCCTGAGTGAACAGCCATAGGACTTTCATGTGCTATATTTATTTATTTAGAAGTTTTACCAATAAGGCATACTGAGCAGACAACTGCTCATTTCCAGATGCATCCTGTGGGTGGGAAACATGAGAAAGGGTACATGTGTATACAAAATTTGTTGAAAAGTAGAACATGTACAGCAAATTAATATAATACAATAGAATATATACAGCAAATTAATAGAACACAAGAATTCCATACATATACTGTATGTAACAACTCAGTTCTGTATTTCTTTGGTATGCCTAATTTTTGTGGTTGCTTGCACGCATGTGCAAGAAACACATTGCAACAGCTTCCTTTACAAGTGGGTTGTGGAGGCACAGCAGTATTGCACCAAATGGCAGCAGTCCGCTCTGGTGCTGGTCTGTCCTGCAGCGAATTAGAGGAGCGTGCTGTTGATGACGGCTGTTAATGAGCATGTCACTATGCTCAAAGCATTTGACTACTGCAATCATGGAGTGCCCCATCACTATACAATCAGCTGTTTTTGCTGTGGGGCAGTCCATGACTGCAGCAGTCAATTACAGTTGCATTGTGTGGTGTCCTCTTTCAATAAACATGGTGACAGCTTCTCTGTCAGCCTCTCACAGTCCCCACAAAGTTGATGGAAAGCCACCGCCCCCTTCTCCCAGTTTTTAAAGCTGACAGGGGTGCCCAATCTCCTTGTTGGCATGCCCCTTCCCTTGTTCATTTGCCAATGTGGTAGCCCAATCCCTGTCGGCATGATGCACCCCCCCATTTGTTGTGTGCCAAGAGGGGTGCCCAATCCCTCTCGGCTAATGCACACACCCCCAAGCACACTGTATCACCAACAGGGGTGCCCAATCCCCGCTGGCTCCAGCCCCCTCCCAAAAGAAACATACAGGTGTGCTGGCATGCTGGGGGCCCACCTCAGCATGTAAAAAAGTGTCCCACATTGCTGTTTATCTTTTTAAATTTGTAAAAACAGAAAATGATCCCTCGAGGTCTCTCATGCCCCCTTCCCCCAACCCGTGCCCACCCTCTGTGCATCCTACCTCCCCACACCCCCCTCACCCCACACTTACCTCCAGAGCCTGGTGTGATAATCTTCAGTGGACCAGGAACACGTCTGCAATCTTCAAAACCGACCACGAACTGGAGAACTGCCGGTAAGCAGCATAATGGCATAAATAGGGTTTTTTCAACTTAGATGGATATCTCTGCCATTTTTGGGAATTTTGTCACCAGATTTTCAACATGGGGTTCTTGGGACCCAGCCTCATGAACTCAGTCACTGTCAATTTGTTATTCTGTCCCGAAAGGTGATTTCATGGTCACTGCACAGAACAACCTTTCGGGACCGATTAACAAAATGACAGTGTCACAGTTCATGAGGTAGGCCTCCAAAAACCCTATGTTGAAAATTTGGTGAAAAAATTCCCAAAGTGACTGTTTTACGAGCGTGCGTTACGCAGTTCCTATGCATGCTTATAACTTTGAGAATTTTTAATATTTTCACTCCAGATTTTCAGCATTACCATTTTAATACACCTCCTTATGAACAGTACAGCTGTCATTTTTCACATCTCACCCAAAATGTGTTTTCACACATGTAGTGCACAATGGCAAGGTCAGTGTGCAAAAACAATATTCGGGACAGATTAAGAAATTCACAGTGACACTGTTCATGAGCAGAGGTCTTACGATGCCTATGTTGATAATTTGGTGACAAAAGTCCATAAAATGACTGTGTTATGAATGTGCATTGCGCAGTTTCCACGCACCCTCGTAGCTTCACGAATTTGTAATATTTTCACTCCAGATTTTCCACATTGCCATTTTCCACACCTCCTTATGGACAGTACAGCTGTCATTTTTCACATCCTGGCTGAAATGTGTTTTCACACTTCCAGTGCAGAATAGAGCGGTCGCTGTGGGAAATCAGTGTTCGGGACAGATTAAGAAAGTCCCAGTGACACTGTTCATGAGCGGAGGTCCCAAAATGCCTATGTTGAAAGTCTGGTATAAAACATCCCCAAAATAATTACATTACAGGTGTGCATTGCACAGTTTCTACGCACACTCGTGACTTCACCAGTTTTTTTTATATTTTTTACTCTAGATTTTCAACATTACCATTTTTTTACACCTCCTCATGAACAATGAACAGCTGTCATTTTTCACATCCTGTTCAAAATGTGTTTTCACACCTGTAGAGCCAAATGGCGCAGTCACTGTGCAAAATCCCCTTTTGGCTTATGAAATTATAGTGTCACTGTTTATCTGCTGGGGTCACAAAAAGCCATGTTGAAAACTTGGAGTAAAAATACCATGAAACTCCCTGGGCATTAGGGTTTCTGACCATAACACCCTACCCTGTAGGGACTGACAGGTATCAGGGATGTGACTTGGGATTGTCAACAGTAATGCTCAAGCCATTCCACCACACCCCCACCCTGCAGCCAGTGACATGCATCGAGGTGCACCTTGGACTCTTTGGCCCCAGAGTTCACTGAATTCTCCTATACTGTACCCATTTCAGCATATTTCCTTATGGAATGAGGTGAGTGTAAAGCCCGAACACCCCAAGACACACCTCGACACTTGTCAGTGTCTGCATGGTAGGGTGAGGTGAAATGTCATGATCATTATGGGCGATGACCCAAAGGCACACCCCAATGCCTGTCCATCTCTGCAGGATGGGGGGGTGGAGTTGACATCAGTTCAATACTTCACTGCCATTCCTATACTGCATCTGTCTAACTCCTGCACTTCCACTACTAATGCCATCAAGAAACCATTCGGCATTGACAAATGCTTGTTCTATCTGTTCCTGCATCTGATGATTAACCCAAACTTTGTACAGTAGCCCATTACATTTTTTAAACATCGTGTTTCTGTTTCACCCTTAGCTGCTGAAAATAACCTTGTAGAGAAACATTGTTAGTTTGCTCCAAAATAAAATCACAATCAGTTATCAGTTTAGTTTCAACATTTTCATATATCGACCCCTTTTGTCCATCAGTTTTTTTGTTGCCACTGTTTTTTTTTTTTAGTCATCTTCTTTCTTTCTTTCCTGGACTTTTGTATCTTGGAGTAGGGCTCAATCAAGTCTGAATCAAAGTCAGCAAAAGGAAAGTAGTCTCCAACATCTGAGATTTTCATTGTTTGTGCTCTTGTTATTACAGTTGCAGAAAGGGTTTACTCCTTCTGTGTTTGACTTAGCAAATTCTGGAAAGTCATTTCCAATAATCACAAATATAGGTAACTGTGGTACTATCTCTATTTTCATGTGGTGTGACAACCCATTAATGTTCAGAGCTACTTGGGTGGTGGGATAGTATTGAGTGTCCCCATGGATGCAGGTGACCCCAGTACCTGGTCCTTTTGCTGTCTTTTCTCAGAACTTCAACATGCACTAGGATCTGTCTGCTTCACAAATCTATAAGTCCCTTCACAGTCTTACCTCTCACCTTGACATCTGTTAAATACTTGTCCCAATAACAAATTTGCTCCCATGTTTCCCTCATATTTTTTTATGACAGTTTCTTGCAGTATGGCCTGGCTTATTGCAATTATAGCAAATTAAGTTGTTGTGTGCAGATTTGTTACCCATCAAAGTTATTTTCTTATTTAGAGTTACATCAGGAAAAAGAAGGGCTTAACATTCTCTGGCTGTTACTTCACTTCTCTGGTATCTGTCTGGCCATCTGACAGTCCTCTGCCAAAGACACAGCCTTTTCTTCACTTTCTTGTTGGTGTCCCTTTAATAAAATCTGCATGTCTGTAGGAAGGATGTTGATGAATTGCTCCATTGCAAATATGTCAATGATCTGTGGGACTGTTTTTCCTCTGGTTAGAGCCATTTAATGACAAGTTATCTGAGTTGGGTGAAAGCTTCTTGAAGATTGTCAACTGAATGGTACTTCAGGGACAAGAATCTCTGCCTGTAGGTCTCTTCTGAGATGGTATATCTTTTAAGAATTTATCTGCCGACTCTATGGCACCTAGCAAAGGGGTTCACTCAGTACACTGGCAACCTGGGTTCATGCCATGAGCCCTGGTACCACAAGTGAGTACCACGAGCAGAGACCGGCAGGAAGGAGATTCAGAGCATCCATTGGATGCTTACCTCCCTGGAGGGGGTGGGCAGGGCCTCAGCAGTGCTGGTGGATTGAAGATGAGCTATGGAGACATGTAGCCTCGACATTCACCCCCGCATGTCCCCGCTGTAGGCTGTTGCTCCCACAAGACCCAATCAAGCTGGAGTGGGCATGCTGAGAAAAGTGGAAAATGCCCCCTGGCCTGACTAGATGAAGGCCACCAGTCCCCAGCATGCTTCAAAGTCTAGGGCAAGAGTGAGCTCTTTCCAGTAGGGAACTAAACAGGGCACTCCTAAGCCATGTTTACACTGTCACATTTACACTGGACTAACCCATGCGCTTGGGTTGTTCCAGTGCAAATACAACATGTACTGTAGACACGTACCCAATTGAGGCAAGACACTTGCTAAGATGCTCCCAGATACTCTGGTAAGCTGGGGATGCAAAGAGGAGTGAGTGGCTTACAGCAGCGTAACTGCCAGTGTGGACTGCCTGCGCCACAGCAACGCAGCAGATGTCCGGCTCCCTCACGATGCACAGACCCTCACCAGCACAGATTGCAGTGGTGCAGAGAGGGGACATGTAGACACAAAAATCACGGGCAGTAAGTAGTCCAGACCGCGCTGCTGCGCTTTGTATTTCCAGTGCTACTGCCATGTAAACACAGCTCTAGATAACAATCCCATGGAGTTGCAGGTGGTACAAGTCATTAAATACCTAGGGATCTACTTAATCAATAAAGAATCTGCCCTGTATAAATATAATTAGAAAACATTATTGGCATCTCTGAAACTTGATGAGTAAAAAGTGGGTCCCCCTTCCTCTGATGCTCATTGGTAAGGCAAATGTAATTAAGATGTGTACACCCCTGTGCCCCAAATGTCAGTGTTTTCACCTGCCCGTAGCAAAATCATGCACTTCTGGAAAGATATTCATAAAATAATGATGAGTGTTTTAAAGCCTCCAGTACCTGACACCCCACTTGAACTACTGCTGGGTATCAACCCTAGACACCTCCCCAGATGTTAACAGCCAATATCTGTGGGATATAGCATTGATAAATGTCCAGAAAACCATAGCCCAATGCTTGGTGAGCTCAGAACCCCAAACCATCACACACTGGAGCAAAAATATGCCATCTTATTGTAAATTAGAACACATCCAATTGGCTACAAATGGGTGGAAAGGATCTTTCCAAAGAGTTTGGGAACCCTTAACCAAGGCAATAGAGAAGGGCATGTTCCCTACTTACTGTATGTGATCCCTTACCTTTGTATAACTGTCCATGAAGTTGAACTGTAGATAGTTATCAGCCAGTTTAAGGTGCCACAGATACACAACTCCCAGGCAGTTGCAAGTCATCTACTTAGGATTTTACCCACAATACAATTTAAGACAGTTACATTTAAGAGAGTATAATGTATTGCACTGTACAACCCAATTAATTAATGTATACATTAAATGCACAGTGTGCTAGTGGTTGTATTTCAAATGTAATGTTAACTATACATTTCTGTAACCAATACAGGCAATGTACATGATGCTTACATGTGTTTCTGTTATCTTAGTTATTTTGTTCCTTGTTCTGTATGTTTTTCTGTTTCCTGTTCTTTTTTCGCAATAAAATATGTTTACAAAAAAAAAAAGCCTTGGTGTGGATTGTTTCTCCCCAGCCCTATACAGTTAACACTTCAGGAAGAGCCACAAAAAGTGTCACTTGCTTGGGGCCACACCTCAGCTCCCTGAAGGTTCCCTGCACTACGCCTACCTGGTCCCTTGCCAGGTCATTTTTCCCCAAGTGATCAGTCACATCTAGCTTCTGAGCATCTCCTCCTGCCCTAGCGATCCTCTGGATCTGCTCTCCATCTCTCCAAGCAGAAGTGTATTGGTTAAGTAGCAACAAAAGGGAAGAAGATAAGCTCATAGACTCATAAACATGTGACGGCAGAAAAGGACCTTTCTAAACCATCGAGTGTGCACATTCCCCCCTCTACTAGTCCCTCCCAGGCAAAGCATTCGAAGATCAGCAAGTTATAAAAGTGCAAACTGAAAAGTGCACCATTAAATTCTTAGAATGAGTGCCATTAACCACTGTTAAATCCTTAGAGAGAGTGCCCATTCACCACCACCCTCTGTCTCTTCTCCATTAACCAGTTTCTAACCAAATTCACCACTTGGATCTGACCCCTAGGCTGGTCAATTTCTTAATCAGCCTCTTGTGTGGCATAGTGTTGAAAGCCTTATTAAAATCCACTTTGGTCATGACCACTGCCCTCCCCTGATCTAGTTCCCTGGTCACCAGTCAAAAAATTATATCATATTAATTTGGCATGAAATTCCCCAATGACTCCATACTGCCTGTGCTCTTGCAGCCCATTTGATTGCTGCCCTAGTGATCCTCTGCATCTGCTCTCCATTTCTCCAAGCAGAAGTTTATTGGTTAGGTAGTTAAGTTGCAACAAAAGGGAACAAGATTAGCTCATAGACTCATAGACATGTGATGGTGGAAAAGAACCTTCCTGGCCCATCGAGTCTGCCCATCCCCCCCTACTAGTTCCCCACCCAAGCAGAGCATTCAAACAGCAACAAGTAATATAAGTGCAAACTGAAAAGTGCACCATTAAATTCTTAGAGTGAGTGCCATTAACCACTGTTAAATCCTTACAGTGAGTGCCATTAACCACCACCCTCTGTCTCCTATCCATTAACCAATTTCTAACCAAATTCACCACTTTGGATCTGACTCCTAGGATAGTCAATTTCTTAATCAGCCTCCTGTGTGCCATAGTTTTGAAAACCTTACTAAAATCCATTGTGGTCATGCCCACTGCCCTCACCTGATCTAGTTCTCTGGTCACCAGTCAAAGAAATCTCTCAGATTAATTTGGAATGACCTTCTTCCATACAATCCATACATACAAAGTAGTAGACCAGGGAGGGGCTGTGGACATGGCCTACCTAGACTTTAGCAAGGCATTTGACACAGTCCCACACAAAAGATTATTAGTCAAATTAACCAGCCTGGGAGTGGGTCCCAGGGTGGTAGCCTGGGTAAAACATTGGCTGGACAACAGGACACAGAAGGTAATTGTAAATGGAGTCCACTCTGAAGAAAGGGCGGTTACTAGTGGGGTACCGCAGGGTTGAGTATTGGGTCCAGTCCTTTTTAATGTCTTCATCAGTGACATTGCAGAGGGACTGGAAGGAAAAGTATGCCTTTTTGCAGATGACACAAAGATCTGCAACAGGGTTGATACACAAGGAGGCATGGAAAGGATGAAAAGGGACTTGGCAAGGTTGGAGGAATGGTCAGACGTATGGCAGCTAGGATTCAATGCAAAAAGTGCAAAATAATGCACCTGGGAAACAAGAATCAGGGAAGAATACACAATGGGTGGGAGGTAGTAACAACAACAAAACAGGAAAGGGACCTGGGGGTAATCATATCAGATGACCTTAAGGTTAGCAAGCAATGTGAGAAGGCAGTAGGGAGGGCCAGGGGTATACTGGGATGTATAGGGAGAGGCATCAGCAGCAGAAAACAGGAAGTTGTTATCCCTCTGTACAGACAGTTGGTGAGACCCCATCTGGAATACTGTGTCCAGTTCTGGAGACCCCATCTCAGCAAGGACATAGACAGGATAGAGGCAGTCCAGAGGAGGCCACTAAAATGGTGCAGGGTCTGCAAGAGAAGCCATATGAGGAGAGACTAAAGGGAGCTTAATATGTATACCCTTGAGGAAAGAAGGAGAGGGGACATGATAGAAACTTTCAAGTACCTCAAGGGAATCAACAAAGTCCAAGAGGGTAGCATCTTTCAGAAAAAGAGACTTACAAGAACAAGGGGACACAATTTAAAGATAGAAGGAGGGTGGTTCAGGGGCAATGTGAGGAAGTATTATTTCACAGAGAGGGTAGTGGATGCATGGAACAGCTTTCCTGAGGAAGTTGTGGGGTCTAAAACTGTGAGAGAATTCAAGAATGCATGGGACAGACATAAGGCAATTCTTGTGGGGGGCAGGAAGATATAGTCTGTTGGTTAACAGGATCTGCAGCCTATCCTGTAGGTAGGGAAATGGGCAGACTAGATGGGCCTAGCGGTCCTTATCTGCCGTCTGAGTCTATGTTTCTATGTTTCTATGTTTCATACTGCCTGTGCTCTTGCAGCCTATTTTATTCATTTGACTCTTCCAGTCTTTCCTTTAGCAGGGTTTCCATTAATTTCCTTATCACTGAAGTAAGACTGACCGGCCTATAGTTGCTAGCCTCCTCCTTGTTACCACTCTTATGTAAAGGGACCACATTAGTCCTTCTCCAGTCCTCTGAAGCCATGCCTGATTCTAGTGAGCTGCTGAACAAGGCTGTCAGTGGGGCAACTAGCACCTCTCTGAGTTCCTTTAGTACCCTTTGGTGTATCCAATTCAGTCCCATAACTCTGTCCACCTTTAGAGATGCTAGTCCATTCAGGACTCTTTCCTATGAAAATGGGCTTCTGTCAACTCTCCCCCTTCCTGCTTCTCCCTGGTGGTCCAGCCAATCTTCCCTCTACTGTGAGGGCTGAGCAGAAGTACCTGTTTCAGATGTCTGCTTTTTCTGGGTCCCGTTCTTCACAGTCTCCCTCTTCTGCCCATCTAATCATTACTATCCTACCTCTTGCTGTTGTTTATATACTTAAAGAAAGTCTTATCCCTTTTAGTGACCCCTTTGTCAATCCTTTCTTCATTCTGTACCTTTGATGCCCTAACTGCCTTGCCTGCTTCCTTCTTGTTTCTTTGGTATACCTCTCTTTCCTCCTCTATCTGTGTTTTCTTATAGCTCTTGAATGCCACCATTTTTTCTTTCACTGCCCTTGCAACTTCCATAGAGAACCAAAGCAGTCTCTTTTTTCTTCTACTTTTACTCACTTCCTTCACACAGAGGTTGTTTGCTGTAATTATGCTCTCACTTATTTTTCCTCACTGTTCCTCTACCTCTCCCTGGCAATCCCCCCTCCATACAGTTCTAATCCAGTCTCCCATTTCATTAAAATCTGATTATCTAAAACCAAGGACCCTTCTCCTCATATGGTTTGCCTCTTCTCCTCTTCTTATGTCAAACCACACTGTATGGTAACCATTGGTACTCAGCAGACTGCCCACCGTAATGTCTGCAATTCTGTTTTTAAGCACCATGTCCAGTACTACTCTGTCCCTAGCTGGTTCCATGACTAGCTGCATGAGAAAAGCCCATTGTAGGAAGTCATGGATGGTCCTGATCCTTGCTACAGTTAGAAGGTTCTATTCTGCATCTGGCAGAATTGAATTCAGCAACTAGCAGTACCTCCCCCTTAGTTTCCATTCTCTTGATTGCCTCACCAGGTGCCTTATCCATCTCCTTGCCCTGTGCTGGAGGTCTATACACTACTGAGGGACACTAGTCCCAGAACCTGTCTGCAGGATGACCCACAGCAATTCCAGACTCTCCTTTTTCTCTTGGTGCCCTGTAAGTCCATGGCCTTGGTTCCTTCTCTCATGTATGATACAACCCCTCCTCCCCTCATCCCATCCCTATATCTCCTGAACAGAGAGTAGCCCAGTATGGCCATATCCAAACAGTGGTGCTCTTTACATCATGTCTCTGTTATGACACTTAATACCAGTTAGCCTCTGCCATGATGGCTTCCAGGTCTGGAATATTATTTCCAGGGTCCATGCATTAGCACATATTTCTCTCCACACCCTCTTTCCCCATGCCTGCTGCCCTGCTTCTCCCTCTCATTCCTTCCTGTGTTGCTTCCTGAAGCTTCCCTGACTCATCTCATCTCTTTTTACTTTCACGATTCTTAGTCTTCAATCCTCTATCCTTCACTACCTGAGTTATATCCACTTTTTTCCCTTCTTGTTCCAGTCCCTGCATTTCTTCATTGCTACCCTATGGCCATTTCATCCATTCAGGCCCTCTCTCAGTGACACTTTGCCATCAACATGGGCAACTGTAGACTGCCTTGGTTTTACCACCTCCCCCTTGGCTAGTTTAAGTGTTTATCCTACTAATATTTAAACCTCCCTCTAAGCACTGCAGTTCCCTTCCTAGAAGAATGCAGGCCATCTCCCCTATAGAGGCATATATCCTCCCAGATTGGTTTCCAGTCCCCAATGTAGCCAAAGCCCTCCACCATGCACCATGTCTTCAACCAGTCAATAAATGCCTTGATGTGGAGTACCCTTGCCATTCCCAGCCATACACAGGAGGCACCTCAAAGAAAGCCACTGTGTGTACTACCTGCTTGAGGCCCCTACTCAGCTTCCTGAAGTTTATCTGCACTACTCCTACCTTCTCCCTTACTGAGTCATTTGTCTCAAGATAGACAGTGACATATAGCTCCCTCACAGCTTCAACTGCCCTAGTAATCTTCTAGATCTGCTTTCCAGCCATCCAAGCTGAAGTAGTGCTCAGGCACACTACCTCCCTATCTCCCCCATCCCCACCTTTCATGTCTATCTCCCTCATAACACAGTTCTCCACAAGCAACTGCTTGAGGCCTCTAATTCTGAGGACCACAGCCTCCTCCCTTCCCACTGTGATGAGCACCTCCTCTCAGCTGTCCCATACTACCAGCACAGTAAACGTTTTCTACAGTGGTATAGGTGGAAGAGCACGCACCCTTTGACCCAACCCCACCAAGAGCCAACCATCATCCAACCACTCTGCCTCTGTCTAGGCATCCTCCTGGGAGCAGTGGCAGACTTGATGGCCCCTGGTTAGGTCAGAAGGTCTGTTGTATCTTAGTCAGTTCAGCCCAGAGTCCAGAAAACTGTGCCTGCAATCTAGGGAAGTGAGTACATATAGGCAGCACCTCAGTCTCCAGAAGATCGCCTGAAAGACTACAGCACTACATCCATTACTCTGCACTAGTCTCATGATCTTTGCCTTCCTCCATCTTCACTTAATCATTATGCAAGCTCAGTTTAACCATCTAGCCTATCCTAGTTTTGTAATACTACTACCCCCCTCTTTTGCTTTTCTGGAATTAGTTTGTTAACCTACCATAGATAGAGTGAATTCTGACTTTCCTTTCCTAACCCTCCTACCTGTTCCTACTATTACCTGGGAGTCTAGTACCCCCTACACACCATTACTGCAGATACAAGCTTTAGCCACCTGCCTCTTAGCTGGTTGTCACAGTATACAGTAAGTAGTTATGTTTTGTCTCATATCTCATTCGGGTGTCTGGCCTTTAGAGTCACCTGCAGACCTTTAGGCCCTGTGTAGAAGGACTATAGAGGTACCCAGGTCAGATGCCCCACTCTTACTTTGTACAACTTACACTATGGGGTGCAAATGTAATGGAGCACACTGGAAAAGTGTCTAAAAGTAAAGTGCTAGAGCAGATTCCAGAAAGTCCATGGCTAGCTGCTGATGGTCACATGGTCACTTCCTCCAGGAATCACTCCAAATCTAGTTCCTGCTTCTTTGCATTTGCAAAACGTTAAAAACTGAAGAGAAATGTTAAAAATGCACCCAGAATGCACAGACTAGTATTTCTTGTGGTACCTACTTCCTGACTCAAAAGCATGCCATGACCATCAAGTGCTACTACTTAAAGTCCAAGAGAAGACTTTCAGTTACATTACTGTGCTGAGTGGTGGCTTTGAACTTTAGCACTGCACCAGGCTATGGAAACTACCTCCCTGAAAGCTATTTTTTCAGCACAACTCAATATCAGTTGGTTAGGGAATACTTACAGTACCAATGAGAGTCTGACAGACAAAAAACAGGACTGAGGAAGGCAGATGGTAGAGTATGGATGGTAAACCCCACCATCTCAGACTAGTTGCAGGCCTCCATCTCCATGGTGTTAGTGGAGTCAGAACATGTCTCCCCAACAAAGTTTCCTAAATAAGGGAAATAACAGCCACCATTGTTTGAAAGTTGAGAGACTTTGGGGCAGTAATAACATTTAAATTGGACGGTATGTGGTTGGAGATCACCACATCGAAGCAATGGGTGAACTAGACTGAAACTCAGCCTTCGATGACAGACCACAGGGCAGACCAGCTTGAAAGCATGCTCCTGAAACTGCATGCCTCTGAAACTGAGATGGAGGAGTGGCAAAGGATGTTGACAGCAGGGTGAGGTGCAAGAAGTTGTGCCATATTAACTGCCAATGTTATCAAAGGGCAGGACATATACTGTATGTTTCCTCACCAGATTATTCTGGGAGGTGCTTCCACTTGATTCTGAGGCCTAGGTTGACATTGAAAGAGCACACCAAATCCTCATTCCTAAGCCATGAGCACAAGAGGATTGGCCCACTTTCAATTATAGCATGCTTCCTTTGGTATAAGGACAAGCAAGAACTTCTGCTGAGGGAGTGAAAGATGAAAAAAGTCCTTTTTGAGACTATTAGAGTGTATTTCAACAACTCCATGCCTTACACAATGAGAAGGAGCTGTATGTATATCCTGATTTTCGAGGCACTAAGATGCAATCAGTTAACATTTCTGAACCCCCTACCCAGTGCTTCTGGTGGTAGTTTTTCCAGACGTCCAGTAAGTCTTCGAAACAGCTGCAAAAGCCCTTAATAGGAGAGAGACTGAGAGAGACTGAGGTGACACAATGTAAGGCAGACAACCAGATGACACACCTAGCTCGTGATGAGTGAATGACAGCGGGATGCAGCTGACATCACCATGCAGCAGACATGAAACAGGAAATCATTGCCTACCTTTGAGCACAACAGTCCTCAATTAAGGGGAATCAGTGGAAGAACAGGACACTTGAAGTTGGACTTTATCTGTAATATCCTTTTGTTGTCCCTTGTCTACAGTTGTATCTGAGACCTGTGGCAGCTCTGATGCCCATGGTAGTTGAGTGGATGTAGGAGTGGGTGTGGTCTCAACAGGGTGATGAGAGCCACAGAGTTCATATATGAAGTTTACTTGTTATCACTACTGATTTAGTTCTTCTTGAAAGCTCTTGTTGACCTGGTTTCTGTCCATGGCTGGTGGCTGGTTACAGGGGAGTGGGAGGAGGAGAGGCATCTTACTGCTTGGTTTGCATGGCCCAGGCTACTCTACAATGTGCCTGATCACAGTACTCTCATTCTTAGTTCCTCCAAGGTTAATCTGGACCTCCAGTATAGATATGTGGGACCAGGCAGGATATACTGACACATCATGGAAAAGTCCTCTATTTGACTGTCTAGCTATACCTGATCTTGAGTAGTGGCCCTTTTATATTATCTGCAGCCTCCTCTGGTAGCATCCATGTCATGCTGTTGCTTTTTGTACATGTTGTGCTTGTTTGGTGCCCACCCTTTTCCCCGCTCTGCTCCTCCTTGGAGGTCCATTCCATTTCTTGAGACAGACTTGGTTTACAGAAACATTGGTGTCTGCTCTGCTGGACTGGCAATCCCTGGGATGAGCTTTCCTCTGAATAATTGGACAGTTTGCCTGCTATCCAGTCAGTGTGCAATGCATTAGATGGAATTTATCATGTAAAGGACACAGCATCACCTGTCCCAGTTTTGACCTGCTGAATCAAGTGTACCTCATATTGTTTAGTCTCTGTGGACTCTAACAGCACAGGACTATTTCAATAAGATACGTGTGTATCCTTTTTTTCCTTTGCTGCCAGCTGGGACCCAGGAAATCTGACAGACTTGAACAATTGGTGCACATATGAATTCCCTCATTGTTTTTTTTTCTGACCTCTCTCCCTACACCTCTATATAAGTATTCTCAGCCCTGGCTGGAGCTCCCTGATGTGATAGGGTTCCCCATAGATACAGTGCACTGACTCTTGTCCCTTGCCCATCTGGTTGTCCCCAGCATTCACCTGTGCTATCTTCCTATCCCCATCAGAGTGTTAGGTCCTAGGAAGCTGAAGTCTTTGGAACTTCACATTCTTCCTAACTTGAAGGATACAGTATATCATCTCTGTAACCCCAAGTCATAGGGATCCCTTGTTTAAACAGCTCCTGCCTTAGAAGCCCAGGAATATTGATGCCCAATGTATATAGTTCAGAAGTTGTTATATCCACTTCACAAAAGTGGGAGCAGGGCAGAGGCAGGAAACTACAGACCAGTTCGTTTGACCTCAGTGGTTGGGAAAATGATGGAATCACTTCTGAAGGAAATAATTGTTTAGTACCTAGAGGTCAGTGGGGCACAGGCCCCAAGACAGCATGGATTCACAGTGGGAAGTCCATGGCAGATAAATCTAATAGATTTCTTTGTCTGAGTGACCAAAGTAGTAGACCAGGGAGGGGCTGTGGGCATGGCCTTCCTCGATTTTAGCAAGGCATTTTACACAGTCTCACATAAAAGAATAATATTCCAGTTAGCTAGCCTTGGAGTGGGTCCCAAGGTGGTAGTCTGGATCAAAAAATGACTGGACAACAGGATGCAAAGGGTAATAGTAAATGGAGTCCACAATGAAGAAAGGAGGGATACTAGCAGGATACTGCAGGGTTCAGTAATGGGACCAGTCCTCTTTAATGTCTTTATAAGTGACATTGCAGAGGAACTGGAAGGAAATGTATGTCTTTTTGTAGACAACACAAAGATCTGCAACAGGGTTAATACACAAGGTGAGGTGGAAAGGATGAAAAGGGACCTGGCAAGGTTGTAGGAATGGTCAAATGTATGGCAGCTCAGATTCAATGCAAAGAAGTGCAAGGTAATGCACCTTGGAAACAAAAACCAAGGGGAAGAGTACACAATGGAGGGGGGTGAGATACTAACAACAACAAAAATGGAAAGGGACCTGGGGGGTAATTATATCAGATGATCTAAAGGTGGGCAAGCAATGTGAGAAGGCAGTAAGGAGGGCTGGGGGATACTGGAATGCATAGGGGGAGGCATCAACAGTAGAAAACTGGAAATTGTTATCCCTCTGCACAGACAGTTGGTGAGACCCCATCTGGAATACTGCATGCAGTTCTGGAGACCCCATCTCCGTAAAGAGATAGACAGAGTGGAGGCTGTCTAGAGGAGGCAACCAAAATGGTGCAGGGTCTTCACCAGAAGACATACGAAGAGAGACTAAAGAAGCTTAATATGTATACCCTTGAGGAAAGGAGGGAGAGGGGGGACATGATAGAAACTTTCAAGTACCTCAAGGGAATCAACAAAGTCCAAGAGGGTAGCATCTTTCAGAAAAAGAGATATGCAAGAACAAGAGGGCACACTTTGAAGATAGAGGGGGGACAGCTTAGAGATAATGTGAGGAAGTATTTTTTCATGGAGAGGGTTGTGGATGCATGGAACAGCCTTCCTGAGGAGGTCATGGAGTCAAGAATGCATGGGACAGACATAAGGAAATTCTAGTGGGAGGTAGGAGGAAGTAGGCTGTTGGTTAACTAGGATCTGCAGTTTATACATCAGGTAGGGAAATGGACAGACTAGGTGGGCCAAGCAGTCCTTATCTGCCATCAAATTCTATGTTTCTATGTTACTGTTGGTTTCTACTTTTAATGTACTTAATAGTTGCAAGCTTTTATATACTGTTCATCACGATAGCAACTACACAGTACTATGTGTTACATCCAGAGATGTCAGAGCAGCAGGAGTTGAGTTTCACCACAGTTTCAGGTATTTGGGATTGGTAGCTTAAATTAGGGGGTTTTGCCTCCTCAAAATGTCATCCCTGGTGTCATAGAGGCATAGGAACAGAAGCATAAGCATACCAGAAGAAGTTATACAATTAACAAGTACTGTTTCATTATCAATAACAATGAAAAGTAAAACAAATGAAAGTTATACAGTAAAGTTTTTCATACAGGCAGTTCAAACAAAATCCTTCATCTGAGACACTGTTTAAAATCTCCATCTCTCTCTCTATAAACATTGCTTTCTTTTTATAAGATGTCTTTTCCTAGCAGTTTAAACTCTGCATCCAGACTGTTTAAGTTACATCTCTTGTTTCTCACAAAATGTACCACAACTTTGTCAGTTTCTTTCCTGAGACCACCATGAAGAGTACATCCAGCCTTAGCAAGTGCAACAAAATAGAACATTCTCTCCCAGAGATGGTTTTGTGTTCATAGTTCTGTTAAAAAGATTGTGGAGGTCAAAACACATCTCAAGGTTAATTCCCTGTGTTCCAGATTATCACCTTTTTAAAAAACGTAAATAGTTTTCTGCAAACATTTCAAACAACATAACTATACACATCTGAAAAACAAAGGATCACAGATTCACATAAATAATCATATATATATATATATATATATATATATATATATATATATATATATATATTTAACAAAAGAAAAAGGAGAAACAAATAACAGAAGCAGCAAGTGAAGGAATGGATGTAACAGGGAAATTGTGGAAACATTGGAGTGGCTAGTTCCTACGTAACACAAAAGCAATTTGATTGTGCAATCAGACAGGCAAGAAACAGACAAATGACAGAATAGTAGAGAATAAAATGGTGCCTAGCTTTTAACTTTCTCTGCATAACAAATAGGATGGGGGTTTACCTAACCCTATCACATTCACCCCTTTAAGAGGAAACATATTGTCTCCTTTAAAAAGGTTTCCAAAACCTTTTATTTCTCTTTTAACATTCCCTTATAACAATTACTTTTCCCTGCATGCGCAGTATGCCTTTTTGATAACAACTTTTACAGCAAACATTTCAGTTAAGCACGAACATTTTTTCCAACCTTCTGAATTTTCAATTCCTGAACCATATCTTGACAGAAAATCAGCGCTGACATTTTTTTTCGAGATATGTGCATCACTTTAAATTTAACCGGCTGTAGTGTCAGGTACCACTTTGTGATTCTAGGATTTTTATTCTTCAAAGCCGACTGCTAACTGAAGAAAGGCCGGTAAGCTGTATAATAACATAAATAGGGTTTTTTCAACTTTGGTGCATATCGCGGGCATTTTTAGGAATTTTGACACCAAATTTTCAACATGAGGTTATTGGGGCCCCTCTTCATGAATTCAGTCACTGTCATGGGGTTATTCAGTCCCAAAAGGTGAATTTGTGGTCACTGCATGGAATCACCTTTTGGAACTGATTAATGAAAAAGACAGTACCACTGTTCATGAGGTGGGCTCTCAAAAAGCCTATGTTGGAAATTTGGTGAAAAAATCTCAAGAATGATTGTTTTATGAGCGTGTGTTGCACAGTTTCCATGCACGCTCTTAACTTCATGAATTTGTAATTTTTTACTCCAGATTTTCAACATTGGCATTTTTACACACCTCTTTATCAACAGTACAGCTGTCATTTTACATATCTTGGCCAAAATGTGTTTTCTCACTTCCAGCGCAGAATACCATGGTCACTGTGCAAAATCAGTTTTTTGGACAGTTTGACAAAATGACAGTGACACTCTTCATGAGCAGAGGTCCTAAAATGCATATGTTGAAAATTTGGTGATGAAAGTCCATAAAATGAGTGTGTTACAGGCACGGGTTGCTCAGTTTCCATGCACCCTTATAACTTTGCAAATGTGCAATATTTTCAAGCCAGATTTTCAACACTTGCATTTTTTCACACCTCTTATGACCAGTACAGCTGTTGTTTTTCACATCCTGCCCAAAATGTGTTTTCGCACCTGTGGCACAGAATGGCTGGTCGCTGTGGGAAATCAACTTTTGGGACAGATTAACAAAATCACAGTGCCACTGTTCATGAGGGGAGGTCCCAAAATGCCTATGTTGAAAATGTATCTCTTCAGGGTGGGGGTGAGATTGGCGTCAGTTTAATGCTTCACTGCCATTCCTATTATGCATCTCTAACTCCTGCACTACCAATGCCAATGCCGGCAAGACAACAATCGGCATTGGCAAATGCTTGTTCTCTCTATACAAATTCCAACTGATATGTAGAATGGGATGTTACTTCTCCATCTAAATTCTGACTCAGAACTATACCTACAATAGACCTACCACTGATGCATCTGTCCATAACAGAAATTGTTTATCAGAGTCTGAACTTCTTAAAACAGAGACTGAACATAATGCATTCTTGATGGCCCAAAAAGTCTCATTGCTCTCTGTGGATGATTTTACATTATTCAGGCACCATTCTTTTGTGAGTTTAGTGAGGGGAATAGCTAAATGGGTAATGTTGGGAACAAATCTGTGTTAGCAGCCAGCTAGACCTAAAAAGATCTGACATGCTTCTTTATTTTAGAGAGTGGACTGTTAGCTAAAGCTTCTATCTTGGAAATCTCTGGCTTTACTTCTCCATTTCCCTAAATATAACCTACATATCCAATTTCCTGCATGCCTAATGTGCATTTGGTAGGATTAATGGTCAGACCTGCATGTTTGATAGCTTGGATATCTGCTCATAGGTGTTCCAAGTAGCTTTTTCAGTCTGGACTGCACTCTATGACATCATTCAGTTAAGCAGTACAATAACCAGTATGAGGGGTTAAAATTACATTCCTATACCTCAGGAATGTAGCAGGTGCACAATTTAGAGCAAAAAGCATGGTGGTGAATGGACAGAATCCAACTGCAATGGAAAATGCAGTTTTATATCTGGATTCTTTAGCTGGGGGAATTTGCCAGTAACCGCCTTGGTGAGATCAAGGATGCTAATGTACTTGACATTTCCCAGTCTGTCTACCAAATCATCTGTCCTGGGCATAGGGTAGCTGTCAAATATGGACACTTGATTACGCTTCCTAAAATCAAGGCAGATTCTTACACCCAGTTATTTTCTGTTTGTAGCCTGCATTGGTGATGACCAAGCTCGTCTTGATTATTCAATGATACCCAACTCTTTCATTTTTGTAGTTCCTTAACCACATCTGCTCTTAACTCCTCTGGTAAGCTGTAAGTCATTTGTCTGATAGGATGAGCATTGTCTGTCACTATTACATGCTCAGTCCCTTTTGCTCAGCCTAACACTCTGGTAAAAGTACTTTCAAATGTGTTTACTAAGTTATGAATTTCTGCTGTTTGTTCTGTGTATAAGGAAATATTCACCTTTACAGTATCAGAAGTTGCCAGTTGTTCCAGTCTGTCATAAACTATATCAATAGCTTCTTTAGCAGTTTTTGGTAATACTAACAAAGTGACCTTATGTGTTTTTGCAACCCATTTCTTCAGGAGGTTAGCATGGTATATCTCTGTAGTTTTGTTGCTATATGTAATCTCAGGCTCGTAGTTAACTGTGCCAGAACATCTAATCACTTTATAATGCCCTTGCCACTTAATTAACAGTTTGTTTTCTGTAGTGGGTAAACAGCAACAAGACCTTTTCACCAGGCTCAAAAACCTTCTCTTTTACCCCATGGTCATAATACCCATTCTGCTGTTTTGGGGCTTCTTCCTGATTACTTTGGACAATTTCAACATATTTTGCCAATTTCTTTCTCGGTTCACAGATAAAACTGTACTATATTCTTTTTGAGTGGGTTATCTTCCCATATTTCTTTTACTACATCTCGAGGCCATCTAGGTTGTCTGCCATACAACATTCCAGAGGGTGACAAAACTGTTGATGCTTGTTGCACTTCTCTATAAGCAAAAAGCAGGTAAGGTAAGTATTGGTGACAGTCATTCCCTTCACGTTTCAGAAACCTTTTTAGAGCTTGATTAACAAGCTCAACAAGACCATCTGTCTGAAGGTGATAAGTGGAAGTTCTTATGACTGTGATAACTATTAGCTGATGCAGCTTTTTCAGCAGTGCAGCACCAAAATTACTACCCTGATCAGTAATAATCTCTTTAGGCATACCCACCCTACTGAAAATTTTGAAAAGTCTGCTGCCACTTTTCAGGCTATGGCAGAATGCAATGGAATTGCCTCTGGGTATCGAGTAGCATAATAACATACTACCAAAATAAATTGATTACCAGTTTTATTTTTGTTTAAGGGGCTAACCACATCTATTGCAATTCTTCCAAAAGGCACATCTATCAAGAATAGGGGCACCATGAGCACCTTATCTTTTTGTCACTGGGGCTACTTTCTGACATTCAGCACAAGAACTGCAATAGTGGCAAAATCCTTATGAATCCTAGGCCAGTAAAATCCATACAATAATCTGACAATGTTGTGATGCCTCCCTGAGTGAACAGCCATAGGACTTTCATGTGCTATACTGTATGTAATAACTCAGTTTTATACTTCTTTGGTATGTGCAATTTTTCTATCTGTTCCTGCATCTGAGAATTAACCCAAACTCTGTACAGTAGCCCATTACATTTTTTAAACATTAGTCCATCTTGTTTCTGTTTCACCCCTAGCTGCTGAAAATATCCTTGGAGAGAAACATTGTTAGTTTGCTCCAAAACAAAATCACAATCAGTTATCAGTTTAGATTCAGCCTTTTAATATATATATCCATTTTGTCCATCAGTTTTTTTGTTGCCACTGTGTTTTTTTTAGTCATTTTCTTTCTTTCTTTCTTTCTTTCTTTCTTTCTTTCTTTCTTTCTTTCTTTCTTTCTTTCTTTCTTTCTTTCACTTCTGGATCTTGGAGTATGGCTCAATCAAGTCTGAATCAAAGTCAGCAAAAGGAAAGTAGTCTCCAACATCTGATATTTTCATTGTTTGTGCTCTTCTTATCACAGTTGAAGAAAGGGTTTACTCCATCTGTGATTGGCTTAGCAAATCCTGGAAAGTAATTTCTAATAACCACAAATATATATGTAACTTTGGTACTATCTCCATTTTCATGTGGTGTGACAACCCATGAATGTTCAGAGTTACGTGGGAGATGGGATAGTATTGAGTGTCCCCTCGGGTGCGGGTGATCACAGTACCTGGTCCTTTTGCACAGCCTTTTCTTAGAAAATCAGCAAGCACTAGGGTCTGTCTGCTTCCCAAATCTATAAGTCCCTTCACAGTCTTACCTCTCATCTTTACTTCTGTTAAATATTTTTCCCAATTTGCTAAGGACAAGTTTGCTCCCATTTTTCCCTCCTTATCTTTTTTATGGCAGTTTCTTGCAGTATGCCTGGCTCATTGCAATTATAGCAAATTAAGTTCTTGTGTGCAGATTTGTTACCCCCTTCAGAGTTATTATCTGATTTAGAGTTACATCAAGAAAAAGAAGGTCTTACAATACCTTGGCTGTTACTTTGCTTCTGTGGTGTCTGTCTGGCCATCAGACAGTCCTGTGCCAAAGACACAGCCTTTTCTCCACTTTCTTGTTGGTGTTCCTTTAACAAAATTTCCATGTCTGCAGGAAGGATACTGATGAATTGCTCCATTGCAAATATGTTGATGATCTGTGGGACTGTTTGCCCTCTAGTTGGAGCCTTTTAATGACAAGCCCTTTGAGTCATGTGAAGGCTTCTTGAAGATTGTCAACTCAGATGTACTTCAGAGACAAGAATCTTTGCCTGCAGATCTCTCCTGAGATGATATATCTGTTATGAATTTCTCTGCCGGCTTTATGGCACCGAGTGAAGGGGTGCATTCAGCATGCTGGTGACCCGGGTTCACACCCCGAGCCTGGGTACCATGAGCGAAGACCAGCAGGGAGGAGATCCAGAGCATCCATTGGGCTCTTCCCTCCTAGGAGGAGGGGTGGGCAGGGCCTCAGCACCTGCTGGTGGATTGGAGATGAGCTAGAAGGATGTGGAGCATCAACATGCCCCCTGCACATCCCCGCCACAGGTTGCTGCTCCCACAAGACCCAATCAGGGTGGAGTCGGCAGGCTGAGAAAAGCAGAAGATGCCCCCTGGCTCAACCAGATGATGGCCACCAGTCCTCAGCATGCCACCAAGCCCGGGATAGCCCCATGTTGTCCACCCCACCACCAATCCCAGGGCTAATATAGATGTGCCTCTGGGAACTTCTCCCCCTTGGGTTACATCAGGTCACCCAGGGATTGATTGGTGGTTGTGGGGGGTGGCAGGATGGTGACCAGTGGAGGACAGTGGCTGTAGGGCCCAGGTGGCCTGAAGGAGTGGCTGGCCGGGGGAGTGGGAGGAACATAAAAAAAATAATTTCTCTTTCCATAAGGTCATAGTCCTCTGACTGGTCAGCCCGGTGGTGCCGAGGGCTAAGGTGCTGGTCACCTTACCTCGCGCTTGCTGGTGACCTGTGTTCAGGAATGAGCATGGGCCACCAGGGGTAGGCAGGGATGGAGAAGGATCAAGCATCCGATGGACTGCTCTCCTTCTCCAGGGAGGGGGGATCCTAGCGGTCAGTGCATGACTAGCACCTAGTGGAGGCTGGGGACTGGTGCACCAATGCTCAGATGGGAAGAGATGAGGCAGACACTTGGGATAGGGTGTATGGATGCATGCGCACTGTCTCCTGAGGTGTCATTGCATGTCTCGTCTCAGGGAGGAGCACCAAAAAAAAGAGGAAAAAGGGTCAGGGTGCAGCAGAGTGAAGCTGGTCCCCACAGACGCTGCCCCAATGAATTGTAGCCAGCTTCAGCATCACATTTGTGAGTTCAGTGGGTCGAGGAGATCCCCACCACTCTACCACGGGAGGTATAGCCATGGAGCAGCTGGCAAGGTGAGTTGCGAGTGGGGGACGGGGCTGGGGGAGCTGGAAAGATGCATAGCAGCCCACCCAGAGGGAGAATAAACAAATTAACTAAAAAAAATAAAATAAAATAGTCCTGACTACACAGTGTCCATATTGCTGTAGGCAAGTTGGGCTTTACCTATCAAACATAGTACCAATCTGTTTGCACATTACTTCTTTTGTCATTGGCAGACTCCACTGATCCTTTCAAAAATGATCAAATATGCTTCAATATCATCTGAGGCACACAGCTTTGTAAGTTTGATGTCTTTGAAGTCATTTGGGTTTTCTTTATCTGCTGGACCTACACTAGATCCTCCAGTTTTAATAGCTTGCAAGGCATCCATCCATTGCATCTCAGTCTCTCTTTGTTGTATAGCCTACCATTTGCAGAAGGCAGACGTGCTTTTAGGTTTTGTCCTTACCAGTTCTTCTTTTTTCATTATTGTTGCAGGCTGTACAATCTCAGTTTGGCCTTTTGTCTCTGTTTCTAGTTTGGCTGCTATTCTTCTAGTAATCACTCCTGGGCTTGCTGTTGCAGAATCCATACTGTTTTTATATGGTTCCCTGGTACCAGGTCAAGTACCCATGCACAAAACTCCTGGAGTAGTGTATGTACAGCATACATCTGACTTTGTCTGACAGCAGCTGTCATAGAAGCATAGGTCCGGAAATAAAAGCATACCAGGAGAAACTGTAAAATGTGTAAGTAGCATTTTATTATGATCATTTGACAAGGTCAAATTGTTGACTGCTCTTTTGTTACTACATGGCACAATTGGTGCACTCACCTCTAAGCTACAATTGCCCTTTTGAAATACCTTCCTCTAACTTGTATACCTGTCTACCATTGCTTACTCTGTAACCTTGATTGTTGTTATGAATTTGCTTATTGGTAATGTTACCATTGTTAACTCTGTATGTGTATTGCTTCTCTTCAGTTGTTGTTTTTTATCAATTCATTCCATTCTTTTCAATCTTTGTTCACTCTGACATGGAACCTTTATAAAAAGAGTCTATGGCTCAAAGGTATATGTAAACCGAGATTTAAAAAAACAAATAAAAAATAAATGATCAATGACAATAACATAGAAAAAAATAATGTATAGGATAGCTCTTCATACAGGCAGTTAAAACAAAGTCCTAAAATCTCCATTTCTCTCTTTGTCTTTAAACATTGATCTCTTTTTATAAGATGTCTTTTCTGGCAGTTTAAATTCTGCATCTTGATTATTGTAAGTTGCATTCCCTGTTCTCACAAAATGTACCAGACTGGTCTCCAGGTCTAATAAGAGGACCACACCTGTGAACTCTACAAAAGGACCAACTGACTTCCTCTCAAGGTAAAGGTCTCCTACCATACGTGCCTACTCACAAAAAAGATTAGTCTTTGCCTCACTCCCCCTTTCACAGAAACTCTTATCATGCCAGCGCCTAAAACCCGGTGTACACGGAGCACCTCTAAGCAAGCTTGCCTTGTCCCCTTCATCAGGACCTCTCCGGCCCAGCAGATTTTTGTTTTTAGAGCACCTACTCTTCTTAAACTGCTTCCCCTCAGATGTCACTGCTGAACCCAAACTAACCGCATTCAAACTCAAGCTTCATCATCACCTCCTCATTCTAAGTTGCTGTGTTTGCTTTGCCTAGCATTTGGCTTACTTGCCCCTGCCCTTACACCCTTCTTCGTCTATCCTCACTACTCTCACATGCCCCTCATGCCCCTTCCTTTTCCTCCTACCCCTCCGTTTTCCTCCCCCTTCAATCTCACATGCCTACTGCATCCCATGTCATTCAGCCTCCCTCCCACTGGCCTCTCCTCACCTCCTGTCCTTTCCTCCCTACCCTTGACCTCTCATTCCCATGTTTCTCTCTGCTTCCCTTCCCACTCCTCTCTCCCTGTGACTCTCCATGGTCCACTTGAAGCTACATACCCCCTCTACTGTTGTTCCTCCATTTTTCCCTTTCTTTACCCCTTCTCTGCCCTCTCCTTACCTTGCACTTTCAGCCCCACACCAGCACTTACTTGACTAGGTCATGCTTTGACTGCTTTACTGTAGGTACCTGCAATTTTGTCTCATGTTTGTAACTTTGTGATCATGTAATTTCTACCACCAAGTTTCTACCCATTTTTTGTGTACCCTCCATGCCTAATGCAGAACCTTTGTAAAATAACCTCTGGTTCAAAGGTTATTGTAATCCTAGCATTGAATAAATAAATAAGTACCACAACTTTGTCAGTTTCTTTCCTGTGACCAGCTTGAAGAGTATATCCAGTCTCAACAGGTGCAACAAAACTGAACATTCTCTCCCAGAGATGGTTTCCTGTTGATAATTCTGCTAACTGACTTGTGGAGGTCAAAATCCATTTCAAGGTTAACCCCTGTGTTCCAGATTATCACCTTATTAAGAAACCCCAATAGCTTTTTGCAATCATTTCAAAACAACATAAATATATACATTTACAAACCAAGGGATCCCAGTTTTATATAAAGAGTGAAACATATTTATTAATCTCATAGAGGCAATAGGAGAAAGAAAGAAAAGAAACAGCATGTGAAGGAAGGGAGATAATGGAGAAATTTGGGAACCATCAATGTGGTCAATTCTTAGGTGCCACAAGAGAAATTTGACTGTACAATCAGACAGGCAAGATACATAGATACAGTACATAGATACGTAGATACATAGATGTTGATGGCAGACAAGGGCCTGCGGCCCACCCAGTCTGCCCATTTGCACATGTAACTTTGCTTCTTCAAGCTTCTCTAGAACTAGGTTGTCCCGTTCCCCCGACTACCAGGATCCCCTGATGCCTGTCCCATGCATTCTTAAATCCTTTAATCATTTCAGCCCATACTGCCTCCTCCGGCACAGTGTCCCATTTTTCCACCACCCTCTCAATGAAGAAGTACTTCCTCACTTTCCCTCTGAACATCCCTCCTTCCAATTTCATCCCATGTCCACTAGTCCTGGAGCATCTTTTTCTATGACAAATTTTGTTTTCCTGCACCTTGTTCCTCCCCATGAGGTACTTATATATCTCAAGCATATCCCCACCTCTCATTCCTCTCCTCCAGGGAATACATATTTAAGTCTTTCAGCCTGTCCTCATAGATTTTGTGATGTAATCCTTGCACCATCTTGGCTGCCCTCCTCTGAACTGCATCCACCCTGTTTATGTCCTTACATAGATAAGGCCTCCAGAACTGGACACTGTACTCAAGGTGTAGCCTCACTAGTGTCTTGTATAGTGGAAATATGACCTCCATTTTCCTGCTGGTGATACCCCTACCTATGCATCCCAGTATCCTATTTGCTTTTCATGTTGCCTTGTGGAACTGACTCCCTACCTTTAAGTCATCAGAGACAATAACCCCTTGGTCCTTTTGCTGCTTGGAGCATTCTATACCCCCCCCCAGCAGATATGTTGTTTCTGGAATTTTGTGCCCCATGTGCATTATTTTGCATTTCTTTCCATTAAATCTCAACTGCCACTCCCTTGATCAGTCCTCAAGCCTCTGCCAATATCTCCTCATTCTATTCACACCCTCCAACATGTCCATTCTGCTGCAGAGCTTTGTGTCATCAGTGAACAGTTAAATTCTCCCTTCTAGGTCTTTTGTAATGTCACTGATAAAGATATTGAAGAGGACTGGACCCAGCACTGATCCCTGTATCCCTGTGGCACTCCACTGGTCACCCTGTCCTCTGTGGAGTGACAGCCATTTACCACCACCCTCTGTGTCCTGCTATTCAGCCAGTTCCCCACCCACTGCACCATCATCCTACCTACTCCCATGTCCCCCAACTTGTTTAACAGCCTTCTATGTAGCACAGTGTCAAAAGTGCAGCTGACGTCCAGGTAGACAATGTCCACTGCCCCCCCATCCACCTTCCTTGTCACCCAGTTGAAAAATTCAGTGAGGATAGTCTGACACAACCTACCCCCAGTAAAGTCATGTTGCCTTGGGTCCTGTAGACCACTGACATCCAGGTGTTATACTATTCTTTCCTTCAGTAGTGTTTCCATGATCTTTCCAACTACCAAGGTCAGGCTGACTGGT
Source organism: Neoceratodus forsteri (assembly GCA_016271365.2). Classification (NCBI taxonomy): domain Eukaryota; kingdom Metazoa; phylum Chordata; order Ceratodontiformes; family Ceratodontidae; genus Neoceratodus; species Neoceratodus forsteri. The sequence continues at coordinate 761,315,381 of CM057449.1, read as the reverse complement.
CTAGTTTCCTGCTTCCTCTCTGTTCCTGCTTTTGTATAGGGAGACTACATCAACTGTCCTCCAGTCTTTGGGTACTTCTCCTGTTTACAGTGACTGGCTAAACAGGGTTGTCAGAGGTTCAGCCACCATCTCTCTTAGCTCCCTCAGCACTCGGGTGTACCCCATCTGGCCCCATAGCTTTATCAACTCTTCTTCCTTCCAGTTCCTTTAGGACCATTTCCCATGGAAAAGGACTTGTATCCATTTCCGTGCCCTTCCTACCCTTTCTACTCCCTACTGGCCCAGTACCTGTTCAGTATGTCTGCTTTGCTGTTGTCATCTTCCATTCTACTCCTGTCCTCCCCTTTCAGCCTCACTATTCCTCCTTTTGCCTTCCTCTTTTCACTGAAGTACCTGTAGAAGGTTTTGTCCCCTCTAACCACTGATTTCACAATGCACTCCTCTGTTTGTGCTTTGGCTTCCCTTACTGCCCTCCCTGCCTCCCTTTCTGTCTTCTGGTACCTCTCCCTATCCCCTTCATCCTGTGCCTTTTTGTATGGTTTGAATGCAATTTGTTTTTGGCTTTCACTTTCACAGCTACCTCTTTGAATACCATAATGGTTTCCTCTTCCTTTTCCCCTTGCTAACCTGTTTTACAAATAATCGTGTTGCCCTTGCTATCCTTGTTTTGAAAATTGACCACTTTTCCTCCTCCCCTAATTTCTGCCCTATTCCAGCTAGTGCCTCTTCCAAGCATTTCCCCATTTTCCCAAAATCTGCCCTCCTGAAGTGGAGGACTCATGTTTTTGTGTGGCTAGGTTCTGCCCCTTCAGTTATGTCAAACCACACTGACACTGGTCACTGTTCCCCAGATGCTCCCCTACTGAGATCCCTGTCACGCTGTCCCCATTTGTGAGCCCCAGGTCCAGCAGTGCCTCTTGCTGTGTGGGTTCCATGACCAGTTGTTTAAGGAAGGCTCCCTGAAGGGAGTGCAGGATAAACCTGCTCTTGGTTAATGCTGCTGCTGGGAGGCTCCAGTCTATGTCTGGAATATTGAAGTCACCAACCAGAACTCCCTCCACCTTGTGCATCATCCTTTAGATAGCCAGCACCCTATCCCTATCCATCTCCTCCTCCTGGGCTGGTGATCTGAAAATTACCCCTGTGTGGATCGCTGAGCCTGTTTTTCTTTCAAGCTTTACCCACAGTATCTCCCCCTCCTTGTTCCCCTTGAATCTCTGTGGTCTTTGTGTTATCTTTCACATAAAGTGCCACTTCTCCCCCTTCCTGCCTGCACTGTCCTTCCTGAATAGATTGTAGCCTGGTGTGACCATCTCCCAGTCATGGTTATCATTACACCAGCTCTCTGTGATGGCCACAATATGCAGGTCTGACTGTGCCATGGCTGCTTCCAGGTCCTCCATCTTATTACTAAGGCTCCAGGCATTGACACATGTGGTTCTCCAGGATGTGACTTCCCTCCCCTGTTTTGTTGCCATAACCCCCCCTTCCCTGTGCATTCTTTTTCCCCAGTCCTCCCTGTCTTCCACCCTTATGTTGAATTTTACCCTCTGTCTGACTGTCCACTCCTTGGGTACTTGTGTAGAGCATGTGCTCCCAGGGGGATACTATGCCTTCTGACCATCCTGGCTCCCCCCACCTTGGCCTTTTTAAATATTTGCTGCATCAGCATTCAAACATGTCACGTAGGACTAAAGTCTCCTTCCCGGATTGATGCTGGCTGTCATCCTTATACAGCCTCGCATCCCTCCAGGTGGGGCCCCAGTCCTCCAAGAAGCCAAAACCCTCCTTTCCACACCATTCCTTCAACCAGGAGTTGAATTTCTGGATGCGAAGTGACCAAGCCTCTCCCATGAGGTGGACAGGTAGTACCTCCAAGAAGGAGACGGAGCTTGCTATCTGCTTAAGGATCCCACCAACTTCCTAAAATCTCCCTTGATTCTGGCTAACTCCACCCTGTCCTCTGCCAGGTAATTTGTCCCAAGGTGGACAATGACATCAAGTTCCTCCCTCCTTGCTATCGCACTCGCGACCCTATGGATCTGCATACCTTCCCTCAATGCCGTGCTTCCTGGAAGGCATTTGACTTCACTCTCCCCACTGCTAGATGCCCCTAACTTCACTCCCCAGACAATTGAGTCCCCCACCAAGAGTAGATTCTTCTTCCTCTGGGGTCCTCTACCCCCTTCCATGGGGCTCCATCATGGAGTGCCCACACATCCTCCTTGGCCTCAGCTGTGGGTGCCCTTGTGAGGCTTTCCCACTCCTCCAAGACAGCGTAGGAGTTACTTAGCTGGACTGGTTGGAGGATGTGCTTGAAACCCCCCTCCCACACTCTCCCTGAGCCCACTGTGGTCCAACCGCTCCTCCTCCTGGGCATCCTTTGAGGTTCAGGTTGTGGACATGGTGGCCTCTGGGTGGGGGTGAAGGTCCCCTGTAAACTGGCCAACTTGACTTAGAGACAGACAACCTCCTCAGTCAACCCAGAGAGGTGTCTGCAGATGGGGCAGCACAGCATTATCCAGAATGTTCTCCTGAACACTGAGGCCCCACACCCACTACACTGCACTACCTCTTGCATCTTCTCACTTTAGTAACTACGCCCACTACAACCAGTGACACTCTCCTGTACTCTTTGTATCTCTTTACTGTGTTAGGCTCCCACTTCTTTTTTTTACCCCTTCCCTGCTGCTTTAATCTGCCCTCCTGTGTTGAAGGATCTCTGCCATGCTCCAGTGTTGGGGAACCTGCTGTGAAACTAGGGCAACTCACTCTCAGATCATGTGGCACTACTCAAAGTTTATACCATTCTGCCAAGAGATAGAAGTAGTCCTGCAGGAAATATTCAGTCCTGATTTGTCCCTTTCACATATGCTGTTTCTTTTCACACTGTTCTCACATGGGTTTAGAGACTCCACCACAAGATACCTGTTAGTGATTGTATTATCTGCTGCAAAGAAATGTCTTACAAATCTTTGGCTCATCTGCATAATGCTAGAGGATTGGATGGCACAGGTGAACATTTATAGACTAAAAAGTTTCACATATTGTTTGTGACAACAAGCAGGGAAAGCCAGGAATAGATGGAAGCCTTGTCTGCTTTATATAATGGTAAAAGACCCCACATGTGTCCCATGAGGGGAAGGAGCTCTGAAGTAGGGCCAAAGAGGGGAGACACTACAATAGCCTGCAGGCAAATTCTGGATGTCGTTCACAAAAATGATTTATAACTATATTTTCAACACATTGTAGATCTCTATTGCTAACTGTACCCATTTGTATGGTATGTCTCATCCCTGTCAGTATTTTACCTGAAAATTTAATAAACTTCCAATATAAAAAAAGAAGTCCAAGAGCAGCTTCCTGAAGGCCCTGATTGACTGCTGGAGGTCATGCAGTTGCTCACTCCAGGAAATAGCTCCAAATCTGATTTCTGTTTCAGTCTCCCTGCAAAATGTTAAAAACTCAACAGAAATGTTAAAAATGTACTGATTGGCATTTCTATGAGGTGCGACCTTCAGGCTCAAAAGAGCACAGAAACCACTGGGTGCCACAATTTAAAGTCTCAGCACACGTTCATAAAGCCCCTGATTGGCTACTGGTGGTCCCATGGTTGCTCACTCCTGGAAATTGCTCAGAATCTGGTTCCTGTTTCATTCCCCCTTCAAAATTTCAAAAGTTGAACACAAATGTTGAAAAAGCACCCAGAAAGCACAGACTAGTATTTCTATGTGGTACAAACCTCCCTGCTTAAAAGCATGCTGAGGCTGCCAAGTGTTGCTATTTAATGTCCTAGTGCAGCTTCCAGAAGGCCCCTGATTAGCCGTTGGTGGTTACATGGTTGCTCACTCCAAGAACGGCTCAGAATCCAGTTCCTGTTTCAGTACCCCAGCAAAATGTTAGAAACTGAACAGAAATGTTAAAAATACAATCAGAAAGCACAGACTCGTATTTCTACACCATGCCAACCTCCAATTTAATTATGCTTACTTTGTTTAGTCTTCTTTTAAGACTTGTTTGAGAGTGAAGAACTTTTTTTTCTTTTTTTTCCCTGGTGGTGGTTACAATTTAATTTAGAAAAATGGCAGAAAGTAGAGCAATGACAGACTTGGACAGCAGTAGCCATGTGGAGGCTGGTGATCATGGACAGCAGCAGGGTGATGGTGGAAAAGTGGAGCAGGAGGGACAGCAGTAGCAAACAGTGATTCAACCAGAGGAGGATATGGCCACCACATTCTCTGGAACTAGCACTGATGCCACCACCAGTAATGAGACCTCTGGCTCCACCAGCATGAAGAGAAAGATGGCACCCCCTTGAGCCACAATAGGGTGATGGTTCTTGTTAAGGAGGTCACCAAGCATGCTGACATTTATGGTCCCAGTAAAGTGCCACTTAAGGAGAGGGAGACACTGTGGGCTGCTGTCAAGGCCTGCTTAGAGAAGGAAGGAGGGGGAGTTGTGTCCTGCAGCATAAAACAAATTAAGCACAAGTGGGACAATCTGTAGAGGAGGGAACCTGAAGTCCTGGATGCTCTGGGTGCAGCCATTACCACCACCAGAGAAGGAACACCAAAGAAGAAGAGGGCTCAGCAAGTGGATGAGCCAGTGGGATCTTCTGCACCGCCACCAAAAAGACTCTGTGTAGAAGGCAGCATTGAGAGTGAGTACACTGACTTAATTCTTGAACCTTTTTCACAGCTGTCAGTGTTGCAGATCACCTTTCTTTCCTCACTGTGAGCCACGCCCTGAGATGCCCATAAATGCATGCAGAAGTCTTACTGAAACAAAACAAGTAGTCTGGGCATGGGGCACATGGTGGTAAACTAGGTTAGGAACCAGCTTACAGACAGGAAGCAGAGGGTGGAGGTAAATGGAATCCAATTAGGGGAGAGGGAGGTGACCAGTGGGGTACCGCATGGATCAGTCCTTGTTCCAGTCCTGTTTAATGTCTTCATTAGTGACATTGCGGTAGGAGGACTGGAGGGAAAGGTCTTCCTGTTTGCAGATGACACCAAGATCTGCAACAGGGTGAATATTCACGACTGAGTTTAGAGTTTAAGTAGGGACCTGGCGAAGCTTAAAAAATTATCTGAGGTGTAGCAACTAAGATTCAATTCCAAGAAGTGCAAATTAATGCACCTGGGAAGAAGGAACCCTGGGGAGTGCTACAAGATGGGGAGAGAGTTGTTGACTATTACAAAAGAAGAAAGTGACCTGGGAATTATCATTCCTGATGATCTAAAGGTGTCTAAGCAGAGTACAAAGGCTGAAGGGAAGGCCAGTGACATGCCGAGGTGCATAGGTAGAGGTATCACAAGCCAAAGGTGGGAGGTGGTGATGCCATTGTAAAAAATGCATGTGAGGCCTCACCTGGAGTAATTTGTAAAAAATAATAAAGGATGGATGAACACCACTGTTCGTGTCTTTGTCTTCTGTTATTTTAGAAACATAGAATTTGATGGCAGATAAGGACTGCTTGGTCCACCCAGTCTGCTCATTTTCCTACCTAATGGATAAGCTGCAGATCCTAGTTAACCAACAGCCTACTTCTTCCTACCCCCACCCCCTAGAATTGCCTTATGACTGTCCCATGCATTCTTGAATTCCACCACTAGTTCTGACTCCACAACCTCCTCTGGAAGGCTGTTCCATGCATCCACAGCCCTCTCTGTGAAAAAATACTTCCTTACATTACCCCTGAGCCCCCCCTTCTATGTTCAAATTGTGCCCCCTTGTTCTTGCACACCTCTTTTTCTGAAAGATGCTACCCTCTTGGACTTTGTTGATCCCCTTGAGGTACTTGAAAGTTTCTATCATGTTCCCCCTCTCCCTTCTTTCCTCGAGGCTATACATATTAAGCTCCTTAAGTCATATGTCTTCCAGTGCAGACCCTGCACCATTTTAGTTGCCCTCCTCTGGACTGCCTCCATCCTGTTTATGTCTTTGTGGAGATTGGGTCTCCAGAACTGCACGTAGTACTCCAGATGGGGTCTCACCAGCTGTCTGTACAGAGGGATAATAACCTCTTGTTTTCCACTGGTAATGCCTCTCCCTATGCATCCCAGTATCCCCCCAGCCCTCCTTACTGCCCTCTCACATTGCTTGCCCACCTTTAGGTCATCTGATATGACTACCCCCAGGTCCCTTTTCATTTTTGTTGTTGTTAGTATCTCACCACCCATTGTGTACTCTCCCCCTGGAATTTTGTTTCCCAGGTGCATTACCTTGAACTTCTTAGCATTGAATCTAAGCTGCCATACATTTGACCATTCCTCCAACTTTGCCAAATCCCTTCTCATCCTTTCCACACCATTTTGTGTATCAACTCTGTTGCAGATCTTTGTGTCATCTGCAACGAGACATACTTTTCCTTCCAATCCCTCTGCAATGTTGCTTATAAAGACATTGAAGAGGACCGGTCCTAGTACTGAACCCTACAGCACCCCACTAGTAACCCCACTTTCTTCAGAGTTGACTCCATTTACTATTACCCTCTGTGTCCTGTTCTCCAGCCAATTCTTTACCCAGGCTACCATCTTGGGATTCACTCCCAGGCAGGCTAACTTGTATATTAATCTTTTGTGTGGGACTGTGTCAAATACCTTGCTAAAGTCTGGGTAGGCCATGTCCACAGCCCTTCCCTGATATACTACTTTGGTCACCCAGTCAAATAAATCTACTAGTTTCATTGGCAAGATCACCAGCCTTTTATTTCCACTGGGATACTTGTGCAATCTACTTGAGCAGAAGCTATCCAAGAGATCTGTGTTTTTGGAACAGTTTGGCAGCTTGAAAATGACTGTGAGTGCAGCATGTGTGTGACTTTGTAACTCAGACTGCTCTGATTTGTTTCATCTTGCTGCTCTGCTGAACTGAGAGGATTACCCAGGTGTGTGCAAGAGGCCATTTACCTGCATGTAATTTCAGCTCAGGGGTGAGCCAATAATAAAGCAGGTTTGCCTCTGTCCTTCCCTGCAAGATCACCAGCCTTTTATTTCCACTGGGACACTTGTGCAATCTACTTGAGCAGCAGCTATCCAAGAGATCTGTGTTTTTGGAACAGTTTGGCAGCTTGAAAATGACTGTGAGTGCAGCATATGTGTGACTTTGTAACTGAAACTGCTCTGATTTGTTTCATCTTGCTGCTCTAATGAACTAAGGGGATTACCCAGGTGTGTGCAAGAGGCCATTTACCTGCATGTAATTTCAGCTCAGGGTGAGCCAATAATAGAGCAGGTTTGCCTCTGTGGGAGGGTTTGCTGCAGATGAACATCACACACGCAGCGAAGGCAGGTGACGAAGCGTGAGTGGCGTGAGTGCCACTCGGAGTAGATTTTGCATAGGAATATGTACCCATAAAAGAGAGGGACCTCATTTTAAATAGGTTTTATTGTTTATTTGGTTCTGTATTTTTTGGTTTTAACTGGTGGGTCTGGCTGTTTTCGGGTGGGAAGGCTTTCTACAAATTTAAGAAGTGATGCTCATGGAAGACTCAGCTGTTTAGATAAGCTGTCACCTGACTCCTTTTCAGTCCCATTTTTTGAGTTAGGATTTAAATTTTTTTTTTCTCTTCTCTCCTTATATGTATACTCAAAGAGGTAAGATGGTAAACAAAACTGTTAAAGGGGCAAAAAGGGAAGCAAAGGATAAATCCAAAAAAGAATAAAAAAGGTAATTGCTGTGTTTTTACACAGGAATTGGTCATCACGGCTTCGACCCCTAAGGATTTGGTAGAAAGTCCCGTAGTATTCTACTTACCTGACTCCTTTAAGGAGCTTAAGAATGAGGAATGCAGATCAGATTTAGCTGGAGACAATTCAGAATTTAATGGAAGAAACCAAATTCTGATGGCTAACAGCTGGCATAAGAACAGTCCAAATAATACAAATCAAGAGACTTTGATTAATTTATTGGAGAAACAATTTAGTGGTAGTGATGGGACTAACAGGGAATTTGAGGAATCTAAACAATTATCCTTTTTTGACAATAAGAATATAACTCCGGACTTGGAAGTAATTAGTAACTTACAGACTGGTGTTAAAACTCTGTCCCAAGGGAAAATCACTGATTTCTTTAAAAAAAAAAAACCCTTTCTAAAGCCCCCAATAATGTTTTTCAGGACATTCCAAAAATGAACAGCACACATATGGTTTCCAATATAGGAGGTTATGATTGTACCACTTTTGGGGAAAAAACAAATATAGTGGATCAGTCCCAGGTTTTTAAACAAGATGAGTGGATGGGGGAAGTAGAAGCAAGTCAGCAATGCATGTCCGGGCAAGGAGATTATATAGATAAAGATGATGGTATTTCATGCTTTCCCTTGGGAATAAAGTTATTTAGTCCATTAGAGATCTCTAGTGAGGTAGGGGTCTGCAATATCGACTCTAAAGAAATGGTGTATTCATCCCTTAATGATGCGCCTGAAGAGTTTTTTCAAAAAATGGACAAAGAGGTCCAGGACATTCATTTAGATAAAGATTTTTTGGTTCAGTGTCCGGATACTATATCAAAATATACCATTAAGGCTCTTGCACATCCAGTAATGTCCAATGTTGTTTTATTGGAGGCATATAATGGTATTAAGACAGCTTTGGAAACTCTTTCTAGTTTTTGTGTTGTGAAGTTTGCTGCTTTATAACAACCAATTTCACAATTATTGGGGGAAAAGAAAGTTCACAGATCTAGGCATAATTTTTCATTTTCTTCCCTAAATGTTCAAGAGCCCTCAAAAGGTAAAAAGGGCAAAAAGAGTGGTGGAGTGAGTAAGAAAAAAGGGGGGAAGAAAAAGCTTGGGCCTGTGAGACTTATTCAGACTCCTAATTTAGGAAAACAGAAAGATGAATTAAACACTAAGGATGAAAAGACTAATAAAATTGGGGCTACAGGTACCATTGGGATAGGGAGAGGTGCAGAGAGATACAAGGAAGAATTCTGATCAAAAAAACAAATCTACATTTGTGGATGGGACACTTATAAAAGATCAAGAAAAGGGGGAGGATGATTACATTGTGAAACAAAAAACAAATTCTAAGGAGAATTTAATTAAGGTAGATCAGTTTAATAAAGGTCTTTGCCCACATTTCATGTTGGCCAAGGAGGATAGTAACCCCAAGGGGTATGACCTGGAAGCATATAATTTAATCTGTACAGGGAAAGAAGTAGTTTTTATATTAGATGATCTGTATTTTAAACATTATGAATCTACTGTAACCCCTAACCAGCATGATAGCCCATATGTTGAGAGCAGAATTAGGGTTACCAACAGTCGCAGATGCTCTTACTATGGTGACTAGGGATACTTCCAACCCTACTAATTCAGTTTACTTTATGCTCCCTAACATGGATATGGCAAAATTGGTCTGGGCTAAGCAAGGCCTGGTAGACTCTTTGGGATTATTGTTATCAACACCAGTGACCTGGTCAACAATTTGGAAAAATGTTTATAATAGGGCAAAAATAGGAAAAATGTTAACATATGATATATTCAAAACTACTCTTGTAACACTGAATTGGGAGTTTGGAGTTTCCAGTGAAACCGCAATGATCTCTATTTTTGGGCTGGATATATTGGAGGGAGAAACTGCTACTAATTTACCATCATTATTGTGGATGATTTTATCAACTATTATTAAAACTCATATACTTCCAGAAGAATTTGTGGAGGTGAATAGAGTTTGGAATGATGAAGAGGGTACTCAGATTAACTGTATTATTGGTTTTGTACAATTGTTAGTATTACTTTTTGAAAATAGACATGTGTTGGATGAGGTGTATTTACATGGTGGAATTGAATGAGTGGAGACATCAGGTTAATCTATGAGCCATGCAACCTTGACTAAGTTTTTGAAATACAAAGTAATGAATCTTCATTAGAGCAGGAAGAATAGAAAGCAACCCTGGTTATAATGTCCTTAATTGGAATATAGCAGGACCCATAATGTTTGTGGATCCACAGTGGGTTGCTTTTATTTCACGACATGAAGTGATTATTTTCAGAGACATGGGTTTTAACATCTCCTTTCCTGAATGGATATGAAACTAGTTTTGTGCAAGCAATTAAAGGAAAAACATGGGAGGAAACAAAGGAGGTCTGGTTACAATTATCAAAATTAGGGAAGGATTAAGGTAATCAAAGTTACTCAACTCCCGAGATCCTTATGGTAGTGGTTAACTGGGACCTTTGTATGGTTCTGATTGTTAACATTTATATTCCACCATGTTTCACACTTACTCTACATATGATTTTTGGTCCAAACTATCGATGGAAATAGATTTAATGATACAGTTATATTGGATAGATACTATCCTTTTAGCTGGGGATTTTAATGCTAGGATAGCCGAGTTCGATAATTTATCATCATTACAAGAACTATTATATATGGCAGATTTGGAAAAAAGAAATACAACTGACATGATTGTAAATGAGGCAGGGAGATGTTTTAGTACCTTTATCACAGAGAATAATCTCTTGATTCTTAATGGGAGATTAGAAGGGGATCGTCTGGGTGATAGCACTTTTTTCTCCCCAGTTGGTAAGAGCGTAATTGATTTTATATTATGCTCTCCTTTTAGCTATCATTTCTGCAGGAGATTATATGTGGCTATGAGAACAGAAAGCAATCATGCAGCAATTTTGCTGGACTTTAGGACTTCTGATAGTGTCATTCCTCCCCCCAATAAGCCCTTGGAAGATATTGAGATTAGTGGGAAAAAAGGTTAAGATTGAATAATGAGTTGATACAAGGAGTTCGGAACCTTTTATACTCTTCTATTTTTGCTGAGTTATTTCAGCAGGTACATAATGGCTCCAAAGGTGAAAGGATCAGTGAATTATTAAACATAGGGTATCAACAGATTAAGACACTGATTTATTCAGTTAATAGTGTTAAGCCCCAGTTAGTATCCTGGTTTGATGAGTATTGTAGGAGAGAGAAAAGAAATTTGATGAGGGCCATCAGGCAGACAAAAAAAATCCGAGTAAGATCGCGATTATAAATTTAAATAAAATGCAAAGGGAGTACAAGGAATTTCTCCACCAGGAAAAAAGAGAATTTACTGAAAAACAATGGGGTGTTATGTAGCGACTTATTAAGGAGGGTGATATTAAGCTTTTTTGGGCTTTGGTGTCCAAGGGGACAGCTGATCAGAATTCTAGACCTCCCATATATATCCCCAAGGAAACTTGGATATCTTATTATAGTCTACTATTTAATAGACATCCTACCAACGATGATGATGTGATAGAAAATTTTAACATTGAGGGGGGAATACACATTGTTAGTGTTTTCATTTGGAGAGGTGGAAGAAACCATTGTGAATTTATCAAATAATAAAGCACCTGGACCCGATCTGATACTGGGAGAAATTTACAAGGGGCATTTGAATTATTGGGTAGGTTTTTTTTACTATTTTTTTCAATATCTGTTTAAAAGAGAGATTTATTCCATTATCTTGGACAAGAAATATAATAGTTCCAGTTCATAAAAAGGGCCAACTTCATTTGCCATCTAATTATCGTCCAATTAGTCTTACTGACATTAGTGGAAAAATCTTTGCTAAAATAATATTATATAAATTACAAGATTGGATAACTGCAAACTCCCCTTTATCGATGTTTCAAGCAGGTTTTCGTAAGGATTTTTCTACGATAGATAATATTTACATCCTAGCCCATCTGATAGAAAAATATAGATCATTTCATAAAATGAAGCTGTATGCTGTGTTTGTAGACTTTTCTGCAGCATTTGACTTGATTAATAGAGCCAAGTTATGGAGATATTATTAAATAGATCGCTGCACTATTAAATTTATTAGCCCTCATTATTAGGTTATATTCTCACACAACATCGGCTATTAAATATGATAATAAGGGCAACATTTCTGATTATTTCAGTACAACTTCAGGAGTTAAACAGGGATGTCCTCTGGCCCCCTTCTTTTTAATTTGTATATTGATGCCCTTCTGACTTATAAAGATATAGATATTCTTGATTCTCCAAAAATTAAGAATATCCCAGTACATTGTCTGGCCTATGCAGACGATTTGATTATTTTTGCTTTATCTGCTCAAGGTTTACAAAATAAAATAAATCAATTTTGCTCTAAATGTAAACATTTGGACTTATTAATAAATATGAAAAAAACTAAGTTGCTGATTTTTGCACCCTTACAGGGACATCAAATTAAACCAAGGATTTATTTAAATAACAAACTTATTGAAGTGGTATCCTCTTATATATATTTGGGGGTGAAGTTTGCTTTGAATTGAAATTGAATAGAGCATTGGAGAGGACAAGTGATAAGGGCAAACTGATTGTTAGGGCTGTCTTACGCTTTGCTAGGAAATATGCAGGATATTTGTTCTCGCCGGCATTGATAGCCGGCGAGGCCAAAATTAATCCTATTCTTTTGTACGGCGCAGAGGTCTGGAACAACAATATCCTTTCATGGTTGGAGATCCCACTTTCTCTCTATTATAAATCTTTATTGCAGGTTCCACTTGCCACTTCTAATGTTATAGTTAGGGCTGAATTGGGTAGAGTACCTATTGTTAAAATTGATATACGTCTCATGAGTTATTAATCAACAGACTAATATTATGCCTCTACTATGCCTTAGAGAAAAATTATCTTGGCATAAACAGAATTTTAGGTCTCCTTGGGTCAAAAATATTCAACATTCAGTATTTTGGGCAGTGATAATATGCTTCATCTTTGGACAGATTGGGAGAAATCAATATCAATATCTTATGTGTTTAAGGAGTATGATAAAAAGAAAATACTTAGGCTTGCCTATGATAAGCAAATGGAGCTACTCAGAGTTCAACGTCAGGCCAGGTGGTTAGCTCAAAATAAAATTGATGTATTTATAGAGAAATATCTTACTCTTGGACTGTCCCTGTTAGAAAGAAAAATGATTACTTGGGCAAGACTGGGAATCATCTGTTCTAAATATGCTTTTTTTAATAAGACGACTCCACCCAATTTAGGTTTGGAGTTTTGCAGATGTAACAAGGGTTTTCAAGAAGATCTTTATCATATTACTGTACAGTGCCCTTTATATAAAACCCCACGGTTTAATCTGTTAAATGATTTCCTTATTAAATATGTGAATGCAAAATATGATATTTTATTCATACTTCTTCACCCTCAGACATTGGAGGAGGCTAAGATGGTTTCAAGTTTTTTTTATCAAGTGTTGAAACACAAAGAAAAAAATATCTCTGCCTATGACAATTAATTTGTTCATGGATTTTTATGTGTCAAAATTTTAAATGTAATATTAGATTTAAAATTTTTTTTCTTTTTTGTACATAATTTTATGCTTTTAGTATGTTGTAAAGGCTTGATTGCTGAACAATAAAACATTGAACCTTAGTTTCATCTGACATGACCTTCCTGCTGTGAATCCATGCTGCCTTGGGTCCTGTGCCCCTCTGGCCTCTAGGTACTCGACAGTTCTTTCCTTCAGAACTGATTCCATAATTTTCCCTATCACTGAGGTTAAACTAACAGGTCTGTAGTTTCCTGCTTCTGCCCTGCTCCCACTTTTGTGCAGTGGAATCAGATCTGCCCTTCTCCAGTCCTCAGGTACCACCCCATCCTCCCATGATTTGTTAAAGAGGGTAGTCAGTGGTGTCACTAGTTCTACCCTTAGTTCTTTTAGAATTCTGGGATGAATCACATCAGGCCCCATTGCTCTGTCCACCTTCAGTTTTAAGAATTCTTTCAGAACCCTTTCTTCTGTAAATGGGCTGGTATCAACTCCTGTATCCAGAGTGTTTCTATTGTTTGGTTTAGGTACCCCTCCCTCTTCATTTGTGAATACTGAGCAAACAAATTTGTTTAGTATCGCTGCCTTTTCACAGTCACCCTCTTCCCCCACCCCCACCCCTTATTATTAAGCCTCACTATCCCTCCCTTGGTCTTCCTTCGTCCCTGATGTACCTATAAAAGGTTTTATCCCTCTTCTTAACTGGAGTTGGCTATCTTTTCCTCAGTTTGGGCCTTTGCTGTTCTGACTGCCTTCCCAGCTTCCTTTTGCTTTAACTGATACAATTTACTGTCCTGCTACTTCTGGGATTCCCTGTACTTCCTGAATGCTTTCTTTTTCTCTCGAACCTTCCCTGCCACCTCCTTTGAGAACCATAGTGGTTTCTTACATTATTTTGTTTTGTTTATTTGCTTCACAAAGGCTTGCTGCCTCTGTGATGGCAGTTTTGATTATTCCCCATTGTTCTTCCACCCCTCCTTCCTGCCCATTTGCTAGTGCATTCCTTAGGCACTCACCATTTTTAAGAAAAAGCTGGCCCTCCTAAAGTCCAGTACTCTTTGCCTTTGTATGGCTTGACTTACTGCTGTGTTTATAGTGAACCATACTGTTCGATGGTCACTAGTTCCAAGATGGCTACCCACTTCTACATCTGTGATCCCCTCCATCTCCGCTTTGAGAGTACCAGGTCTAAGATTGCTCCCTCTGAGTGGGTTCCAATACTAGTTGTCTAGGCATGCCCCTGTAGGGCATATAGAATAACCTGACTCTTAGAAGTGGCTGCTGCAGCTGCACTCAGTTAACATATGGCATATTCAGATCACCATCAGCAATATCTCCCCTTTTCAGCCATTCTAAGTATACTTTCTATCATTTCCTTGTCCATTTCCCCCTGAGAGGGGAGCTGTATACAGCCCCTGTGCAGATTGTGGTACCATTGCCTGTCTCCAAATTGACCCACAGTGCTTCCTCTCCTTCCTGTTTACCCTTTTGTTCTGTTGCTTTGATTCCTTCCCTTATGTAGAGAGCTACTCTTCCTCCTCTTTTACCCTCCCTCTTCCTCCTGTAGATAGTGTATCGTGGTATGTTTACGTCCCAGTCATGGTTCTGTGTGTACCATGTTTCTGTGACTGCCACGATTTTATTTAATTTTCTTCTCGCAGAAAACATTGGGCAACAGTTTTGTGGTTGGTGCCACTTCCTCAGGCCTGTACTGTGTTGCTGATACAAAAGAAATATACAAAATATATTTTCGCTTACAGGTATGGAATACCACATGATTTGTTAGCACTCTATATACACAGATGCAGGATTCTGTTGTAGCTCAAGAAAATATAAATAAATCTACTTCCTCTTTATAGTATCAATTTATTCTATATGTGCATATTAGCTTAAACACAATATTCGTCTCAATAGTATGAACTAAAAGCACAGTTACCTCTGTATAATGTTCTCTTGTTTTTAGAACAAGGTCTTGTCAAGCCCCATAATGTTCTAATTCAATGCAAAAAAACAGAAGTACTGGTTTATTTTGTTTAGTTCAACATATAGTTTTTATTTAATGACCTAATCAAAGGAATTTTTACCTTATGTATCCCAAAAATTCTTTTAGCTTCTTATATCTTAAAGTTTCAAATTCCCTAGAGGTGCTCTAAATAATGTAAAAAAGGATTTATGAGAAACCTATTCCTGGGCCGACCCGCCAGCACAGCAGTAGGTTTACCGCTTGTGGCGCCAATGACCCAGGTTCAGAAATCGAACTCGGGTAGCTGGAGGGCCGGCCGGGGGGAGAAGGATCCTGTGCCCATCGGCCGCTGTCTTTCTCTGGGAGGGGAGGGTTGTCTGTCCCACTACTTTACTGCCACGTCGGTGACCACGGGTGGTGTGCAGCTGGGACAGCCAGTGCGAGGAGAGGATGTAGTCCGGGAGCCAGAGCATCTGCACATCATCACATGCTCTGCCCCTAGGCCCCCCTTGTGTGCCTACATCCTCAGGGGATGGCACCAGAAAAACCAGGAAAAAGGGACCCTGTCACGGAGGATGGAGATGGGACCCAGCTGCTCCAGATAACCCACAACCGGACTCCCGGTGGACGCTGCAGATGGACCTCCTGACACACACTAATGGACTGGAGTGGGTAAAGTGGCCTCCCCCCTCCCCGCCCGTGGGGTAGGCCAAGGCAACATGGAGGTAGGTCTGAGCGTCACCACGGGAGATACCCAGGGAGGGATTAGGGGATCACAGTCTTGGGCTCCCTGAGGAAGTTCCACTGTGGCAGAGAGAAGGGGCAAAAAAAAAACCCCCAAAATATTCCTTGTTCTCTACATGGATCAAAATTCTTTCTACAATGAAGTTATTTTACCTTATAGTATATGTTTATATTCTTAATTTCTTCTACAAGGATTGCACCAATCAACATATGAGAGATATTAAAGGCCCTCAATATGTACTCGCTGGAGGCGAGGAGGGATAGGGAGGACATGGCAGAAACATTCAAGTATCTTAAGAGCATAAACAATGTGGGGGGGAGACATCTTCCAATATAAGAGATGTACAAGAACAAGGGGGCATGACATGAAATTGGAAGGTGGCAGGCTGAGGGTAAATGTGAGGAAGTTTTTCTTCACAGAGAGGGTGGTGGATGCATGGAATAAGATGCCACAGGAGGTGGTGGGGCAAACACAGTGGATGGTTTTAAACATGCACGGGACAGGCATAAGGGTACACTGGTTGCAGGAAGGAGTGGGGAAGCCATTGACTAGGTAGGGTCAGTGGAAACAAACTAGTGTAGGGCTTCAGGCAAACTGGATGAGCCTGGTGTTCCTCATCTGCCAACAATTTCAATGTTTCTATATTTCTATGTAAGACTGTTTCCCAGTTATACTGTGGCCTGGTGAATAGTGAATGGCTGTGTGAATCTGATGCATGTGCTTGCGTAACTCAGGCTTGCTGCTCAGTTCTATGGTACCAAGCACTGTCAACCCCCCCCCCCATGATTCCAGCAGCAATTGTCATTAATAATTTAAAGAAATTAACTTTTACCTCAAACACATCAGGTAAGTACAGTAGGTCTGTGTTTTGTTACCGACCTTAGCTGCCTTTGATGGCATGCACAATGGACAATACCCACCTAACTTGATGAGAATCATCCACTGTACTCAGCCCCATGTGACTGTGATGTGGATTCACATCACAAGCATATTTTGTCTGTAATAGTATTATCCAATTGCTTTTAGTGACTATGGGGAAACTGTCCTGTGTGTCATGCCTGGTGCCATCTGCATGATTGATCTATCCTAATACAGATGTTACAGTGGGAGTGGTCTTTGCTCATGAGGACTGACTACTGTACCATACATCCACTTTCATGGTAGCTCCTGTAGCAGATAAAGGGAGCAATGCTGTCAGCCAGTGAATATGTGCGTCCTCCCAATCATCAATCAACCTGATCAGTCACTATTGTTAGTCAATGACCATCTCCAAAAGCACCCTTTATCTGAATATTAGATGAGCACTTTTATGTTGTGGAATCATGGAAGTGGGCCCCTTGTTGCGTATCCTCCTGACTTTCATTCGGGAATATCTGTGGTGTTCTGCATTTAAGTATAAATTTATGGCATCTGGCCCACCCCACATGACCGACTGAATGTGTAATATTACTGTAGTTCTGCTTTGGTCTTAGGTTTTCCAACTTGTAACACTGATTTTAAATATTCCTCTTCATTTTAGACAGGTGCTGCTGGAAAAAGCAGGACCAATGGTGGTGATCCCAACAGCACCATTGCTGCTGGACCGAGCAGCAGTACCATTGCTGATAATGAGCCTGTGTTCAGTTCTGGTAAGATACCTACATTTTTTAACCATTCTGAATTTTCAGTGTGCACCCTCTATTGTCCACCAACATTGGTGCACCCACTAGGGCAACTAAAATGGTGCAGGCTCTGCAACCAGAAGCCAAATGAAGAATGACTAAAGGAGCTTTATGTGTATAATATACACTCAAGGGAAGGGGAAGGGGCATGATACAAACTTTCAAGTACCTCAAAGGAATCAACAAAGTCCAAGAAGGTAGCATCTTTCAGAAAAAGAGATGTGCAAGAACAAGGGGGCACAATTTGAAGATAGAGGGGGGACGGCTCAGAGGTAATGTGAGGAAGTATTTTTTTTCACAGAGAGGGTTGTGGATGCATGGAACAGCCTCCCTGAGGAGGTCGTGGAGTCAAGAACAGTGGGGGAATTCAAAAATGCATGGGACAGACATAAGGCAGTCCTAGTGGGGGGTAGGAGGAAGTAAGCTGTTGGTTAACTAGGATCTGCAGCTTATCTGTTAGGTAGGAAAATGGGCAGACTAGGTGGGCCAAGCGGTCCTTATCTGCCATCAAATTCTATTTTTCTATGTTTCTATTCAAGGACCCTTAAGTGTATAAACAAGGTGCAGGAGGGAGACATCTTCCAATACGGGAGGAGTGCAAGAACGAGGGGGCATGACATGAAATTGAAACGTGGCAGGTTAAGAGGGAATGTGTGGAAGGGTTTCATTACAGAGAGGGTGGCGGATATATAGAATGATCTGCCACAGGAGGTGGTGGGACTGGAGTGAGGACTGTGCTTGAATTTAAACATGCATTTAACAGGCATGGGGTACCATAGAGGTCATGCAGAAGGAGGGTCAGAAGCCATAATGAAGTACAAGGCTCACAGGCAGACTGTGTGGGTGGAACTTTTCTAATGTGCCAAGTCTGCAGACAATGTCTATGTTTTCATGGTTATATGAAAGGAAGGAATGTCCTGCCGAGGACCCACAGCTTGCCAATTTACAACACAGAGTAGAGGTAGGAAGACTTGATCAGGTGCTGACTCAGTTGGGTGGTTGGGCACACAGACAGCATGCAATAAGTAAGTTGCACTGGCGTCTGTCAGACTTCATCTCTCACACACACACACACACACACACACACACACACAGCAGTTCACCTCACACACACTGCACTCACTATATAAGGGCAGATAGTTGTAGAGCACATTATGTTGAAGCTGCATATTTCTTTCAGTACTGCAGACAACACTGAAACATCGGCAGCAGTCCAACCAGCAGAGGGACAGATGGGGGCTGAGTTACCCACCAAACAAGCAAAGCCAATGAGCAAGTGCACAGAAAATCGTGTGCGAAAAATTATGAAGGCTCTTGCCAAACTGGCAGACAAGGACGATCCACCCTCAGAGTCAGCAGGGAGCAGCAGTGTGCCACAGGCCAGGCCAAATCAACAGCAGCAGCAGACTGAGCGGCAGACAACCTCCATGGCAGTAGCACCTACCCAGCCACAGATGGTACCGGAGGGCAGAACAGAGAGGAAGACCACCCTGAGTGGGAAACGCCATGCTGCTCTGTGTAATGACCTGAAAAGGGTTGACGCCAGATTGAAAAGGATGAAGGCCAGATTGGAAAGGTTGGAGAAGATGGACAAAAAAATCTTGCACCAGCTTAAGTCAATCGGGAGATGGGGGGCACAGCCAAGTCAGGAGGCATGAGGCATCTGCCCTGAGAAGATGCCAGTGCTAGCTGAGGGGCAGTATGGTGTACAGCCACTGCCAGCCAGCCACTATTTTTGCCATCCATGCTGGATTGAACATTTTGTTAGTAGTTTTTGATAAAATAAGTCAATGAGAGTTAAAATTTTCTAACATTTAGAATAACCAACTGATTTGTTCTTTTTTTTGGGGGGGGTTCTGAATGTTTGACTGGTTTGTATTGTTTGGATGCTCATATTTCTTCTACAGGTTCTGAGTTTGATGTGTGGTTTTCAAATTGTTCATTTGTTATATAAACAGTTTGTTGTTGAAACCACACTTCCTTGTCATCTGTGTTTCAAAGTTCAGTTACTTCTTTTGGGGTATTTGGGTGTGAGCCGAGGGGGCTGACAAACTGGTAAACACTTAACATTTGAGGACAAGAACAATGTCCACTTCAATTTTTTTGGTTTTTCTTGTTTTATGTTGGGGGGGCAGATCAGTGGCAAACTGGGAAACTGGTAAACACTTAACAACATTTGAGGGCAAGAGCAATGTCCCCTTCAATTTTTTGGTTTTTCTTGTTTTGTGTGGGAAGGGGTGCCAGAACAGTGGCAAACTGGGAAACCTGAAAATAATGCAGTTTCATAAGTAGAGAACTGCTGATGTCACTATGAATTATCAGGATAAATCTTTGCTTCAACATCACCAGCTTTTTTGGCAACGCAGCAGGTTCTGATTCGGGCATTGCTCAATGAATCCGGGTGCAAGGCTCTTTACTATTCAGGTAATGTAATTGAAGATACAAGGTGTTATGATACCTTGCAACACAATTTATGCACACAGCACACATGATATGCGACTCTGTTTCCTCCTCAAGAGAACAGAAACCCCTCTGCTGTCTTCATCAGATGGCACTGCCACATTATCCTCATCCTCTGATGAATCCTGCTGCTTACAGCCTTCTTCAGCAGGATCTTGTAATGTTGCTGTTGTTGACACAACGTACTGCTTGGGAAAGAAATGGGAGTTCATTTTGGCAAATGTTAGATACTTAACATTCTGATCAGTCAGGCGGCTTTGGCAGTCAGTCGCAATGGTACCTGCAGCACTGAAAACCCTTTCCAAGCTTACGCTGGCACAGGGGCAGGTGAGGTATTCCATGGCAATAGCAGTCAGGGCAGGCCAGATTTCCAGTTTTCTATGCCAATAGTCCAGCGGCTCATCATTAGTTGTTAGTTGCTGAGGGTCATCCATATACGAATGCACCATATGGCATGTGGATAGCTGGAGTTCTGTGTCTCCCTCCTGAGGGTGGCACACCAATGTCCTTCAGCATAGACCATAGGGGGTTTATGCCACCAGTGCTACCACATGTTGATGAAGATGATGGTGCAGACACTATACTGGTGGTGGATAAGGATGTAGGGCAAGGGGCCATTTTTGGTTGCGTTTTCTGTACTGTGGCAGATTTTTCCACCCTTACGTCTGAGTGTGTCATCCAGTTTTGGATCTTGCCCGCAGGACACATAATGATCAAGATCAGCCTTCCCACCTAGAATAAGTGCCATTATGCCATGCTTGTACCTGGGGTCAAGCAGGGTTGCCAGGATGTATACTTCAGAGTTATTAATGTGAATGACCCTGTGATCATCATCACAGAGCTGCATGATGTGGTCAGCCAGCTCTACTCTAACAGAGTCTACAGCCACTTCAAATTGCCCCCTTACATTGACCAGTGCCTAGGGTAGAACCTGCAGCAATGGTATCACCTGGATCAAACATACATTTTCAGCACTCACAACCTGTGTGGCGTGTTCAAGAGGATGGAGTACTTGGATAACACTGTCCATCAAAAACCACTGGGATGGACTCAGCGACATGCCTTCCTGTGCTTCACAATCACGCACGTGCATTATGTAGTCATTCAGTGACTTGTACTGTTCATACAGCCTCCCAAGCATACAGAGTGTTTAATTCCATTGGGTTGGCACATCAAGCCTCAAGCGGTGCTGTGGTACATTATTGGCCTTCTGTAGAGCCCTGAGCTGTGCTCTAGCCAGTGCAGAGTGACTGAAATGGCTGTAGATTTTGTGGCTCACAGCAAACATGGTACTCACTGCTTCATGCTCCAGAAAGGACTTCACAATGAAATTCAACACATGAACAAAGCAGGGGACATAATAAAAGCAGCCATCAGAGATTGCTTTGATGGCATTCTGGGCATTGTCTCTAGCAATATACGCAGCTTTGAAACCATGTGGTTTTAGCCAGTGTGTAATGGCCTCATTAATGCGTGCAAGAATTCTGTCAAATGTGTGTGACCCATGCATACTCTGCTTGCTCAACGTGGCATGCTGTTGACCCACAGTAAGACTGCTGCTGCCAGCAGTCAGGGGACAGGTAGATGAGGGACGGGGATGCAAGGCATATACCTGAGAGAAATAGGCCCAGTGTGCAATTATGCACATATAACCAATACCTGATGATGGGGAACTCATCCAGATGCTGGTGGTGAGGTGAATGCTGGCTACAGCAGAGTGGGACAGAGCATGAGACACCATGCAAGCTAGGTCACTATACATTGCTGGAAGAGCCTTAGTGTTGAAATAAGTTCAACTGGAAACTTTATATTTAGGTGCAGCCTTCTCCATAAGTTCAATGAAACCTGGATTCTCGACAAATGAGAATGGTAGAAGGTCTTTTGCCAGCATCTTGGCAACAGCCATATTCAGCGCTTTAGTCACTGGGTGTTTGCGATGATACTTGGTGTGCTTAATTAATGCTGATTTAATATCTGGCTGCTTAAACCTAATAGTGTGCTGAACTTTGGGGTGTGTTTTGGCCTTACCAGGTATACTCTTGTGGCTTTGGCAGGCTTGTCCACCAACAGGGACATGCTTGAAAAAGCTCTCTATCCATGCACCGGTGTATGGATCATCTTGACTACAACCACTTGTATCTACATGTGCGGGGGTGGAACACAGCAAGGGGTCAAATGTTTCCATATCCTCGTCACCAGGCTGTGGACCCTCTTTTTTAGACTGTGCAGAACTATCAGAACTGGGCATGGATGCCAACCGCTTGTGTTGTGTCCTTTTAATGGGGTGCTTACTTTTCATATGACTGTGCATACCAGTCACCCCATAGTGTGAACCTGGCTTACCCCTGCTAATTTTGGACTGATCGATGTTGCATACAGCCACGCTGTCATCAGACTCATTGATGACAAAGAAATCCCACACAAGCGAATGTCCACTGACACAATGGATTTTCATGGGCAGGTCAGATGGGGCAGGGGTGCAGGGGTGGGTGATATTCTTTTCTTAAGGTGCTCCTGCATCTGCTGCTGATCCTCATGTCCCCTTTTTGGCAATTGCTGACCCTTTCCCCTGACAAGTTACTGCTTGTGGACTGACAACAGACAACATTAAATGGGGTGCTGGCATTTTACCACTGACAGTTGTGGTTGCCGATTGTGGATGGAGTGACTTCCAAGTAAGATCCAATACTGGGTCATCACCACCCTCACCCTCAAAACCCTCATAAGAAGTATCCTCACTGCTTACTGAAATGTCAGGCTGTGACAGTAAGGGCTGACTGTACTCTACCTCCTTTTCCTCACTGGCCTTCTCTGCCGCATGAACAGTAGCACTAACAAGATGTTCACTGCAACACGATTCTTGTTCCTCTGAGAACTTTTCAAGCTCTTTGTGTTGTTTCTCCTTCTCAGTATCTAGTCCACCCAGAGTAAGTAGTCTGGCACCACTCTTACTGTCATCATCACTGATAATACGTGCCACTGGAATCAAACTCTCTTCGTTTTTGGTCCCTGGCAGCTCCTGACTTAACTTCTGAGTGTCCTGTGACTGGGACTGTTCAATATGTTCCTGCTCCTCCTAAGATCCTAGGGTCTTGCACAATAGTAGTGAAGCAACATCCAAGGCAGTCTTTTTACCCACTTTTGTACACTGTGCAACAGCTGCACCTGAAGTTGCAGCACTGCACTGTGTCCCAAAGAAGCTGGAAGCTTTGATTCCAACTGTGGCTGACATGGACACAGTATGTGGCATGGCAACTGGCATTGCACTACCACCGATACTTTCAGTTCCAGAAACAGTGCTGCTCCTACTAACACCTTCCCCAGAACCCTGTACACCTCCTCTTGTGCCCCTTGTGAGTGATTGTGTACTACCATTTGCACTTTTCCCACATCCTCCATGCTTCCCCTTACCTTTGTCTGACGTACTTTTCTGTACACGTGTCTATGTCATCTGTTAGCACCCTTTGCAAACTGTGTGAGAGGCCTTTCCGCAACATGCAATTCTGCTTAAAGTTGAACCAGCATAACATTCTGTGGTGATTTCCATATGCAGCCCATGATGCTTTGCATTGTGTGGGCATGTGTGATTTTATATTTTCTTGAAACTTGGCTTCCCAGCCAAATGCCCTTTGGGGTAACCCTTGCCTCAGTGATTGCGCACAGAGGTTCTTTGTCTTTTAAATAGTTTTTTATTTTAATGGGTTCACCACAACATAACCCAGTCAGACCATTTTAGGGTAGCTGGTTCATTCCACTGGGGTGTCAAACAGACTAGGCACACTGATGAGTCCTGGTAGGATGAAATATGTGTCTATGTCATCTGTTAGCACCCTTTGCAAACTGTGTGAGAGGCCTTTCGGCACCATGCAATTCTGCTTAAAGTTGAACCAGCATAACATTCTGTGGTGATTTGCATTTGCAGCCCATGATGCTTTGCATTGTGTGGGCATGTGTGATTTTATATTTTCTTGTACTTTTCTGTGCTTCACTAAAGCCTTAAACACCACCAAATATTAAAAAAACAATGAAGCTAAACTAAAGACTGGGAATGAAGAACAACACACAGAGAGTGCAACAAGTTACATATGCTACAGTATAATCACAAAGATCAACAAAAGTGCTGAAATATCTTTTCCACAGCACTCCAAGTACAGATACCAGCAGTAAATTTCTTCTCCTGAGCAAAAAAAAACCTGCCATTTTGTCAATCACAAAGCCTGTTCTGTGGTGCAGAACAAACAGAGCTCTTCTCTCTTCAGTAATCTCTTCAGAAGTGAGGAGCTATGCAGTGAGAAATGTGTGCTACCACCTGATGCCTCCCTCTGCACCCCATGTGACTGCAGAGCCTCAAAGCATGTGATCAGAGTTACATGTGGTATAATCTGACCTTTCTGATGAACTTCTGTGGTGAAACGTGAAATTTTTAGTATACTTCGGAATTTAAAAGTATGCAATTCTTGGTTCTGTGGAATTCAAAAGAAAGAAACGTGGAATAACAAAAAGAAAACAGGAAAAAAAGCAATTAAAAAACCAAAAAAACAAGGTTAATTACTGACCCCACACTTAAGGTGCTTGACAGCTTGGATTGTACATTCACTATGTGTACTTCAAATTGACAATAGCATTTCTAGAAAAACAAAAATAATCATACATTGCTGGTAGGGAAACAATCCGCAGAATCACATAGGAAACCACAGAAAATTGACTAAAACGGCAAAATACATTACAAGACACTTTTTTCTGCACTTAATAACAAAAGGTCTGTAGTTTGTATTAAAATATTGCAGTACTAGGTGGAAATCCATGATAATTTGACAAAAGTTTAGAATTCCGCTGTAGGCAGAAGAGTGGAAAATTCAATGAAAATTTCAAAATTTTGCGAACTTCTGCAACGGTGGAAATCTGCACTTTCGCCCATGCCAGCTCCCAGCTCAAATAGCATAACATCTATCTATTCACTTTCTGCTGCTCTGCAGGCACTTATGATATCTTCTATATATGCTTTTTTTTGGGGGGGGGGGTTCTTACAGTATAAGCATTTAATTTCTGAACAAATATCTTACTTTTTCTAATGCTAATCTCAGTCCCATCTCATCATACCCTCATTCATGAAACCTCTTTTTCATATCCTCTACCTTGTTTTCAGATTTGGCATAAGAGGAACAATTTATTTTTAATCTGCACAAATTTATTGTATGGTATTATGGAAACTAGACTTTTTGGAGTGAGCAATTTCAGCTCTTAAAACTGCATTGCCTGCAGTTGTGTTATGAAAGCAGCAAGTGGTTACTTCTCCAGACTCATTTCCACTGCTAGTAACATTGAAAATGTGAATATGGACTCCTCTTGTCTACAGTATGCGTACATTTTAACCTGCTAATATCGATTTGTAATCATTGTGTAAAATCCATCACTTCACATTCTGTCCCTCTGCACTCACATATGAGATCATCTGTATGTCTCAGCCAGGACACAATGTGAAAAAAAATACATTGTTATGTTAGCTGTACAGTAAGTGAATTTATTTTCCTAGAATCCCATGAATAAGTTTACAAATGAGGGGACCATAGCGGCCCCTGCTGCTATGCCACATATTTGTAAAAAAAATTAAAACTTCTATTAAACATAGATTTAAAAAAAAAACAAGCTATGTGTTAGAATGAACTCCAGTGCTGAAATATACATTCCACAGGGATGTTATGTCTATTAGAATATTGTGATAAAAAGTACTCAACAGTTACTATGCCATCTTTCTATTCTGTAGAGGTATCCGACTCAACATCAATTCCTAATCACATGTATCCATGTTAGCATTCAGTTTTGAGAACATCCATTGTGTCATGGAGGTGGGATGGAAACTCAATTACAATTTCCTGCAGAAATAAATCAATAAACCAAGCCATGTAGTGTGTTGGCGATCACCCCAGGATCTCACAGAGGGGTCATGAAGGGGTCCTGCAGCAACTACTCCCTTCCCTGCAATGACACCAAAACTCCCATAGTGTTGAGCACTGAAGAAAGGCTCCACATTTGGGACTGTGCCTCCAGCCATTCAGGAGGCTCTGAGGGTGGGGCTTTTTTCAGTTTACCTCTTTTTCCTGCTTCTCTGCTTTTCATTGTTGTGCATCATGTTGTCAATCATGCCAGGAGCTCACAGAGGGGTCATGAAGGGGTCCTGCAGCAACTACTCCCTTCCCCCAGTGATGCCAAAACTCTCATGGCATGGAGCATAGAGGAAGGGCTCCACATTTGGGACTGTACCTCCAGCTAATCAGAAGGCTCCGATGGTGGGACTTTTTCCCTACTACCTGTGTTGCACCAAGCACCCCCCACTTGTGGCCCTCATTCAAAGGACCTGCGCTGAGGATGGTTGTCTACC
Organism: Neoceratodus forsteri; assembly: GCA_016271365.2. NCBI lineage: Eukaryota > Metazoa > Chordata > Ceratodontiformes > Ceratodontidae > Neoceratodus > Neoceratodus forsteri. The sequence goes on along the minus strand of CM057449.1, from coordinate 761,288,898 downwards.
TCGAGTCTGCTGGAGTCAGTCAGTAGGTAGCCGGTCTGCCCATTATTATGCTCTGCACACTCATGGTCACCCTTCTGGTTCAACCAATGTAAGGGCATATTGTTAGTAGAGTCCAACATAAGTCACAGCACTCACACACTGATTAAAATAACTGGAAGTGCATTCAGTATTAGATATAAAACTTTCCAATTTATTCATTGCATATACAAAAGTTCCAAGCAGAGAGCACACAGGAAAACTCATATTTCACCTGATCACAGCTTTCTCAATGGTAATGCCATCTAGGGGCGAACCCCTTTTATAGCAGGAACACACAGCACATTATACAAATCTTAAAGTGACAATGCAATTTAAAAATAACCAAAATGCACTCTAAAATACCATAAATAAGCACCCTGCAATAATAATAAATGCAGACAACATTTAAAAACAAATGTTGAGCTAGGCCACTATCTCATACTATTTTATCTAATGTAAATTACATTCCATTTAACATTTACTATGTCTTAAATTTGCTATGATAACTAATGGGGTGGCCATAGAACACATAAAATATAGTGAGCCAAAAACATTTTTTATAATAATACTAATGGTGCTGATAATATCCAACATGGAGAAAATGCTGCTTTATAAAGAAAAAAAAGAGAATCATTGGACACACTAAGGAAACAAGAAGAGGAAAACAGTAATCAGAGGAACAAGATAGAAGAAGATCACAAAAACTCTTAAAGCAAAAAATACCCAAACCCAAGTTGTGGAATTTACCGAAGCTTAAAGAGAGGGCGGGGTAGAGAAATATGCACCACTAAAAACAAAACACACTTCAGTCTTCTCTGTTATAGCTTCCCTAGAAGAGAACAACAAAATTACATGCAAGACTAAGTGAAACTGAAAAATATTTTATCTTCAACCTTTTGCCAAAAAAGACTCTGATTCAATTTTTCCATTTAAACCACATTGAGAATATAGCATGCTCCCAGTCTGTACATCCAATAATATTTCTACTTATTCAACATGGACTCACTGTCACCCTCTCTGGGACATAAACAGACCTACTCTAATCCAATGAATTTCTGATTGTGCTCACTTTACTTGCAGCATTGCCCAGACATATTCCATGTTCCTGGTACTGATGGTATGTGCCCACCGATTCTCTCTTTCCATTTTCTTTTTGTTCATCCTATGTAATAGGCACCACATCTGCAAAATGCCATATAGATGATAGACACTAACTGCTGAATATCCAATAAGTCATCATTTCAAGGATTTGGGAAAGTGGTTAGCAGCTGGTGATATTGAGCTCAATCCTGGACCTGTACATACCACCTCACTTACCAACCCAAAGGGTGGAGGATGACCCACACAAAACCTCCTCCCCAAGATTGAGCTGCTGCAGCCTCTCATGGTCAGTCTCCAACCAGATGTGCTCACAATCTCTGAGTCTTGGTTACCCCCTAAGATTTCTGACTCTGCAAATGTTATTGTTGGGCATACTCTCACCCAGCAGGATCATGCTTTGAGGGGTGGTGGTGTTACCATCTACCTCTTCTCTTCTTTACAGTTCATTCCCATACTATCTATCACCTCTCCCTTTGCTTATGAACTACTCCTTCTCAAACTCTCCCTCCCGTTCTCTGCCCCTATCTTTATAGCTGGTGTCTATTGCTGTCCTGGCCTATATACCTCATCTGTCACTGAACTCTTGACCTCTATTACCACTCATGCCTTGTCTGGGGAGTTAGTCATTCTTGGTCTCTTAATATCAATTGGCTTTCCCCTTCTCAGTCTAAATTCTGCCAAAGTACTAAGTCCCTTATCCTAACTCAGCAGTCAATTAGGGGCCGATCAGCATGATTAGTGGCAGTCAGCACTGCAGTTCTTTTTCCTTTTTAAATCTACCTTGTTACAAATAACTATGTAGTCAATATTGAAACACTTTTCAATTGTATTCATCATTCATCAATAAAATCCCAGCACAGATTTGTAAAACAAAACACAGGTTTCATTTTTTATATGTAAATACTCATGCCTTTGTTTTCCGTTTTTAGCCCCCACTCTCCACCATACCTGATCTGTATCTCAATCATATGCAGACCTCCTATTTCCCTTTATGCTGCCTGCTGTGTTTTATAACTGTGTAAAGCTTCAGTATTCAGTGGTAACCCACATCATGCCTGTGACTAGCAGTGAAAGAATGCTCCGGATCTTTAGAAAGCAACACCGTACTTGGCAGTCTTTGGGCACTGGACTGAGAATTCTGTTTGCACATAGGAAATACTGTACTTGGTGTTGGTGGTATGTTGTGGGCAGCCTGATTTGCACTGTTCAGTGGGGGGAGAGGTGGTGGTAAACTACTGTACAATTAAACCACTACCAGTAGTACTAAATTCAGTCACAGCTTGTGGTTGGTATTTATGTTGGGCTGAGCACCATCTGGGTTGTTCTGCCCATAGCCTGCCTCTTACAACAACAGAAAGGATTCTTTCAGAGATGTGCTATTTCTATGCTATAAATATAAACATACATTTATCAGCAGAAATGCAAGTTCCTTATGCCAGCTATGTAACACCAAAGAAATAGTATGTGCCTCCCTGAATCGTTTGACGGCTGCACGAATGCTGCTGCTGAATTTAAATGTTTTCTAGGAAGATGGAATGTCATTCGGGGATCGAGCAGTGTGCTCCTCCATAGTCAGCACTGCAGTTTGTTTTCTTTTTAAATTCTACCTTGTTACAAATAACAATGTAGATAATATCGCAATACCTTTAATGTGTATAATTCATTCACTAATAAAATCAACAACACAGATTTGTAAAACAAAACATGGGTTTCATGTTTTGTATGTAAATACTCACACTACTCATTTGTTTTCTATTTTTAGCCTTCACCCTTCTCCATGCCTGATCTGCACCTCAATCATATGCAGACCTCCTATTTTTCTTTATGATGCCTGCTGTGTTTTATAACTGTGTAAAGTTTCAGCATTCAGTGGTAACCCACATCATGGCTATGACTAACAGTGAAAGAAAGCTCAGGGTCTTTACAAAGCAACACCTCACTTAGCAGTCTTTAAGAACTGGAATGAGAATTCAGTTTGCACATTAAAAATAGTGCACTTGGCAGTGGTGGTGGTGGTGGTGGTATGTTGTGGGCAGCCTAGCTTGCACTGTTGAACTGGGGGGGGGGGGTGAGTTAACTGTGGTACAACTAAACTACTACCAGTGCTACTAAATTCAGCCACAGCTTGCAGTCGGCAGTCAGGTCTTGCTGAGTACCATCTGGGTTTGATCTGCCCGTAGGTTGTCTCTTATACCAACAGAAATGTTTCTTTCAGAGATGTGCTATTTCTATGCTATAAACAGGGACCCTGGTTTTCCATTTTTACCGGTAACACCGGTAACAATCACGGAATCCTGCTTGGTTAGCGGATTTTGAATTCTTGTACCGGTGCCTCACGGAAATTGCATGTCACTGCACAGAATCTCTAAGATTTCAGCATCTTTTTAAATTTCTTTAATTTTCTCTTTCTATGTCCCCTTCTCACAGCATCAGTCTCGACTTTTCAGAGATCCCTAGGCTGGGTATCCTCTAGCTTCACCCTGGGTAATGCTCAGGAGCTCCTGTGGGCCTGCCCCTATCCTGCCTGGATTGTACCCCCCCCCAGGTGGGAAGGGAGGGAACGCCAGGTCACCCCTCCACACTCTGTTAGTCTGTGCCAGGCAGCTCAGTCGGTCCCTCATGGAGCCTGGTTATGAAGTCTGGGGCACCTGGGTCCCTTCTGCCAGTGATCAATGTACGGTGATTGTTCCTGGTTTTCTGGTCTCTGTCCCTGAGGGCATCTGCACTAGAGGAGTTCCAAGGAGGTAGGTCACATAGACATGTCACTGCTCCAGATTCTGGCTAGCTTCCGCTCTTCCTGATCACTCTGCGGCACCATTGCATCACCACCTGTGGTCACATAGGTGGTGGTAAAGCAGCAGGACCTGCAGCCCACCCTTCCCGGAGGAGGAGAGCGGTCCCCTGGGTGCTCAATCCTACTCCACTGGACAGACCTCCAGCAACCCGAGTTCACTGCTGACCCTGGGTCACTGGCATTGCAAGCAACAGTGCTACCACAGCGCCAGTGGGCCGACCCAGATTTCAGCATCTTAAAATGAATGCTGATGTGCTTTGCATTCTTTCTGCTTTGCTGCATATAGAGTCAGTAAGGAAATCACCTGCACTGCTTTGTTGTAATCAGCCACTCAGTTTAATCACCCATGCCTAGTGGTTAGAGTAACAAACAGTGATTGAACTGGGTACATCCATCAGAATTGGGTTTGATTCCACAGCTCCACTTGCATACTGTGTGACTCAAGCAAGTCACTTAACCTCCCCAGTGCTTCTAGGTCACTCCTGAAAATAGACAGTTCTGCCTAGTGGGCCTTACCTGCTTTACAAAGAATATAAAAAAATACCAATATACGTTTACTGCATCATAGAACAGTAGTCAGGGTACCATGTAGTGTGCCTGCTTTACTTGGGCTGCAATGATTTTGTATAGGTAAAGATAAATGTTCAGATACATTCTATGTGCTTTATAAGCTTGTTGTTAGATTTTAGTCAGGTTTTCATTGTATTCTTTGCACGGAGCATCTACGTTGTAGATTGCTAAACACAGGATCACTGTTACCAACTAACTTATTCAAGTTTATACTGTAATCAGTAGAGCCATCCAAAATCCTCAGTTGTTTAAATGAAAACTTGTCTGAATGATAGTATGTTTACAAAGAAGAAACTGCCTTACTACTTATGAAAAGACTTCACAGTTAACACCCCATTTAGGTGAATTGGATGATTTGCACCTTTTCTCCCACCTACTGTTTCAGTCTCTGTGACAACAAAAAGTTTTCTGATGACTGCTTCAACATAAAGCAAAAGTTAAGTATTTAAGTGTACATATGTTTGGTCAGTGGATTTTGAAAGCACAGTCAATGATGTACAGAAGGTATGACCCCAGGGGCTGTATGATGCTGGTGGGCAGAGTAGTGCTCAATTCACATCTGAACAAAGACATGAAAACTGGGAGACACCTTTTCATGGACACCAAGTAAAAAAAGCATCCACATGTCTGGGAGATCCATGAATCCATTTGAAGGTCCTCCACTAATCACTTGTGGATTTTTTAGGTGAAGACACTATTTCAAAGAAGCAAATTTAAGCAGTTTTTTTTTCTCCTCCTACCCGTGGCCATCCACTCCTTCAGGCCTGCCAAGGCCCCCCTACCACTGATGCTGAGTCCCGACCACCATCCGCTGCCCCTTACTGCTGTGCAACCAGGTAACCCAAAGTAACCGTTCATTGAGTGGGCCCCTACCCCTGTGGGAGGCTACCAGGAGAGGAGAATTACCCCAAAGAGCTTCCTGTGTATCCTGAGCATGGCAGGGGTCAGAACAGACACATGTCTGGGGCTTCCAGCTTAAGGAGGGACCAACAGCTGTCCTTCAGTTGGACAGTGGGTGCTTTGCCATTTTCTTGACAGGCCACATGATGTCAAGGAACAAGCCGACGTCCGTCACGCTCCCTCCTGCAGTGAGGGGTGACATGTTGTTGTGCCTCTGGCCTCCACCAGGGGCAGAAAATGCTGAGCCATGAACCCACACTCCCTCCCAGGAGAGATGCGTGGTCATTGGACAATCAAGCCTTCACCCACTAGCTGGCCCTCCAACACCCAAGTCTGTTCCCTAACCCTGGTCAGTGTGTCACAGGCAGAAATCCAATTCAGGCAGTTAAATTATAGATAGGAAAAACAAAGGTAATTCACCTTAGTGGTGATGGTTCAGATTAATTCACATCTGAGTTCTAAAAGCAAAGAGACCAAGTAATTTGTAACTTGTGCATGTGGGATGTGGGTGTTGAAGAAAGGGATCGATAGTGCTGTCACTACTGCCATCACCCATGAGGGATGTGGACTGCATTGTTGCTACTGCCATCACACCTAAGGGATGGGGGCCACAGTGCTGCTGCTTCTGTCACACCTGAGGGAGGGAGGTCATAGTGCTGTTGCTGCTGCCATCACACTAGAGGATGGGGGCCATAGTGCTGTTCGTGCTGCCATCGCACCTGAGGGATGGGGCCGTAGTGCTGTTTCCATCACACCTTAGGGATGGCGGCTGTAGTGCTGCTGCTGCCATCGCATCTTGTACCTAAAATAACTTTAAATTGGTACAAGGATGGAATGATCTACAACAGTGGAGGTCAAAATTGCTAAAATGCATTTTAGCAGAGTTAAAAATTGTTAAATAAAGTACAGAGAACCAAATACCGGTAAAACCGGATTTTGGCTAAGCAGACACCGGTGACAATATCGTTTTTTACAATGTGCAAAATGGAATATGCCCTTTCTCAATCCCGGTAAACCAGTGTCCCTGGCTATAAATATAAACCTGCATTTATTTATCGGCAGAAATGTAAGTTCCTTATGCCAGCTATGTAGAATCAAAGAAATAATATGTGCCTCCCTGAATCTTTTGAAGACCACACAGGTGCTGTTGCTGAACTTAAAGGTGTTCTAGGAAGAGGAACAGAAATTTCTGACCCAAACAGTCACATTCACAAGTCCATCAATCACTCCTTGTTGGACTGGGCACTTATCTCTCATCCCCACCTCATCATAGAAGTCAGCATCCTCCCAGACACCATTAGTGACCACCATATAGTCTACTGTGTGCACAAAATACACCATCCCAAAGCCTCTCCCAAACTCCCCCAGATCCAGTCCTTCCAGTCAGTGGACTTGTCCTCCCTTCAGGCAAACTTGGTAGCTACTGACCGATCACTCATCTCTTCTACCAGCTCCATTAACTCTTCCCTTCACTACTTCAATACCAGTTTCCTTGCAATCTGGGATTGGTATGCCCCCCCTTAGGACTGCCAGGGTCTGAGGTACCCACCTTCCTTGGATTTCTGTGGAGCTACTGGCTTGTCTACATGCACGGTATGTTGCCTGAAAGACTCATAAGTCATCTGGCTCCCCTGCTGACTTACTTAGGTACCATGCCCTTCACAACTCCTGTACCAGGGCTACTTGGTTTGCCAGGGCTGAGTATTTTACCACTACCTTCCAGAACAACCTTAACCATCAATCCAAGTTCTGGAAGGTGATCCAAGCCCTCTTCTGTCCCCCATACCAGTCCTTCTCCCCAGTCCTCAAGGTAGGTAACACCACAATTTCTGACCCCCATTCTGTTTCCTCTGAGGTCAACTCTTTCTTCATTTCCTGTGCTTCCTCCCATCTCTCCTCCATCCCCCCACCCCCAACCCCTCCTTCACTCCTCGTCCTACTACCCCAGTCTTCCTCCTTCTCCTTCTCACCTATCACCACTGCTGATACCCTCAATGCTCTCCTGGACCTTAATCCTCTGAAGGGCAAGAGTCCTGATCATCTCGACCCCAAACTCCTCCATTTCTTGACCTCTGCCATTGCCTTACCTGTCACCTCCCTTCTTAATCTCTCTTTCTCCCTTTCCTCTGTCCCTGACACATGGAAACAGACCACTGTCATTCCCCTTCCCAAAGTAGGAGACCCTACCATTCCTAACAACTACTTCCCTATCTCCCTGGTCCCCATCTTAGCCAGACTTCAAGAGTGCCTTGTATTAGCTCAGCTCTCCCCTTTCTTTGACTCCACCTTTTTCCTCAACCCACTCCAGTCTGGGTTCCATAAATTCACACTGCCACCTCCTCCCTTCTTCGGGTCACTGATTCAGTTCTCTCAGGCATGGATCAAGGCCTCATCACCTCCACCATCTTTGTTGACTTGGCCAAGGCCTTCGACACCATAGCCCAGCCCCTTCTCCTTGGAAAGCTTAAGGGTGCGGGGCTCTCAGATTCCTCTACTAACTGGATCCATTCCAACCTTGAGGGTAGGACTCAGCCTGTTAGAATTAGAGATTCCCAATCCCCCCTACTCCCTATCAGAAATGGTGTCCCCCAAGAGTCCATCCTTGGCCCGATACTCTTCTTGGTCATCTTGAAGGATCCTCCTGCTGCCTGCTCCTCTGAGTCCATCCTTATGTACGCAGATGAAACAGTGCTTTTTACCTCTGGTTCCTCCCCCTCTGATCTAAATGCCAGGCTCCAGCTGGACTTCAACAACATCCAGCTGTGGTTCTGGTCTAGTAAATTATCCCTCAATGCCAAGAAAACTGTCTCCATGACCTTTAGCACCAGACAGAAGCTCGCAAAGCTTCCTGCCCTCCTCGCCTTCCACACCTTGAATGGGGCCACACTAGATGATGCTCCATCATTCAAGTACCTAGCAGTCTGGCTTGACCATCACTTCAACTTTTCTGGGCACATGGATCCCATCTACAAAACATTCCACTCTAAACTCGATTCTTTATACAGGAATAGAGGATGCATCCCTCTTCCTGTGCACTGAGCTATTGTCCAGAAAATGATTCTCCCCACTTATGATTTTAGTGACATTGTCAACAGTGCCACTCCTAACTCGACTCCCTGTTTCACTCCTTCTACTGCTTTGCTTTGGACTGTCCTCCTTGGACCCACCATTGCTTCCTCTATTCTTCCCTCTCCCTCCCTTCCATTGAAGCCAGATTCTTCTCTCACTGTGCCTCCTTTATCTTTAAATACTGGCTCGGCTCCCTTCCCTCCTACTTTACCTCTCCCCTCTCTACTCCCATACCCACCTCTTACTCCCTTCATAGTTCAGGCTGTCACTCACTCACTCTCCCCTCTAGAAAATCTTCAACTGGCCAGGCTGCTTTCTCTTACCACATCCTTAAACATTGGAAATCCCTCCCCCTAAACATCCACTCTGCCTCTTCCTTGTGCTCTCTGTCATTTCTGCTCCATGACTTTTCTACCCACACCTGCAATTGAACTTGAGAAACAAAGAAACATAGAAGTTGACAGCAGATAAGGACCACAAGGCCCATCCAGTCTGCTCATTTCTTTTTCTACCTTATAGATGTGCCATCGGCCTTTGCTCTGTCAATGGCCTATCTATTCATACTCATCTGTATTGCTCCTTTATGCCTATCCTATGCCTGTTTGAAGCCCTGCACTGTATTCATATCCACCATTTCTTGAAGTAGGCCATTCCATGCATCCACCACCCTTTATGTGAAAAAGAACTTCCTCACATTACCCCTTAATCTGCCTCCCTCTAATTTCATGCTGTGTCCTCTTGTCCTGCTATTTTTATTATATTGAAACATGTTAGACTCTTTCACCTTGTTAATGCCCTTAAGGTGTTTGAATGTTTCGATCATATCACCTCTCTCCCTCCTTTGCTCTAGGGTATACATAATCCATTATCCATTAATCTTTCTTCATATGTTTTCTGATGCAGTCCCTACACCATTTTGGTTGCCCTTCTCTGGACTGCCTCAATTTGGTTAATGTCCTTGTGAAGGTGTGGTTTCCAGTACTGCACACGGTACTCCAGATGGGAGAAAGAGGGATTATTACCTCCCTCTTCCGACTTGTGATACCCCTAATAATACACCCTAACATCCCACTAGACTTACCTACTGCTTTAGTGGTCTGCTTGGATGATTTCAGGTCATCAGTGATGATGATGCCCAAGTCTTTTTCTTCCCTTGTGACTGCCAGCAACTCCACTCCCAGCCTATAGGTGGCATCAGGGTTTCTCTTCCCTATGTGCATGATTTTGCACTTCTTCTTTGCATTAAATCCCAGTTGCCACTCTTCCAACTATTTTGCTAGTTTATCCAGATGTCTTCTCATTCTGCCCACCCCATCTGCATCATCTACTCTGTTGCAGATCTTGGTGTCATCTACAAACAGACAAACCTTACCCTCCAGTCCATCTGCAATGTCACTGATGAAGATATTGAAGAGGACTGGCCCCAGGACTGACCCCTGAGGTACCCCACTTGTGACTTGCATCTCTTCTGACTGTATACCATTTACCACCACTCTCTGTTTTCTGCCCTTCAACCAGTTTGCCACCCAGTGGACCAACTTATGACCCACCCTGAGCCTACCAAGCTTATTAATCAATCTTCTATATGGAACAGTATCGAAAGCTTGCTGAAGTCAAGGTAGGTGACATCAACTGCTCCCCCTTGGTCCACCACTCTGGTTACCCAGTCAAAGAAATCTATGAGATTAGTTTGACAGTACTTTCCTTTTGCAAACCCATGCTGTCTTGGATCCTGTGCTCCAATGGATTCCAGGTGTTGTACTATCCTTTCCTTAAGGAGTGCCTCCATAATCTTGCCCACTACTGAGGTAAGACTGACTGGTCTGTAGTTCCCTGCCTCCTCCCTGGTACCACTCTTGTGGAGCAGGATCACTTGAGCCCTTCTCCAGTCTTCTTGGACTTCTCCTCTGCGCAGAGACTCACTAAACAGTTCTGATAATGGCTCTGCTAGTTCCACCCTTAGCTCCTTTAGTACCCTGGGATGTATGCCATCAGGTCCCATTGCCTTGTCCACCCTGAGCTTATCGAGCTCTTGTAGGACCCTTTTTTTTGTGAAGGGACTAGTGCTTACCTCCCTCCCCACTGTGTCCATGGTGCTGAGCTGTGGGCCCTGTCCTACCTTCTCTTCAGTAAATACTGAGCAGAAGTATCTATTTAGGATAGATGCTTTTACATGGTCCTCCTCCTCACATGCCCCTTATCTCCTTTGATCTTAGCAATGCCCTCTCTGGACTTTCTCCTTTCACTAATGTATTATAGAAAATCTTGTCACCTTCTTTTACTGTCTGTGCTAGTGTTTCCTCAGTTTTTGCCTTTGCCTGCCTTACTGCCTTCTCTGCTTCCCTTAGGGAAGTTTAGTATGCCTCTCTATCTTCATCCCGCTACATTCCCTTATATTTCCTAAATGCAAACCTTTTAGCGTTGACTTTTTCTGCTACTGTTTTTGAGAACCAAAGTGGTTTCCTTCTTCTTTTGCACTTCCTTTTCTTTCTACCACAATGGGATGTTGCTTCAAGTATTGCATCCTTAATGCTTGCCCACTTTGCCTGTACCCCCTGACCTGTATTTCTTTTTGCCAGGGCTAGCTTAACTCTGTTGGCCATCTTATCAAAGTCTGCTCCTCTGAAGTCCCATATTTTTGCCTTGGAATGGGATGATTTAGTTGTAGTGGCCAAACTGAACCATACCATGTGATGGTCACTGGCCCCCTGGTGACCTTCTACCTGGAGATCTGTGATCCTTTCCCTTTTAGTCAGTACTAGATCTAGGATAGCCCTGTCTCTTGTGGGTTGTTGTACCAGTTGTTTGAGGCCCTCCCTGCAGGAATCCACCATGTGTCTAGTTCTGGCAGATGTTCCTGCTGGTATTGACCAATCTGTATCTGGCATGTTGAAGTCTCCCATTATCAGAACCTCCCCTTCAGCTGTCAGGTTTTGTATATCTTCTAACAGTAATGTGTCTATGTCCTCCCCCTGGTCTGGGGACCTGTAGACAACCTCAGTTCTTATGGCTGTCCCATTTCCTGTTTCCAGGGTGACCCACAGTTCTTCTGGCTCCTTAAGTGTATTCTGAATTTCTGTAGCTTTGATATTTTTGATATAACTGCCCATGTTCCTCTACTCTCTACCTGTGTTACCCATCACCTCCTGATTCTTCTCTTGACCTATCTTTCTCCTGTTCTCCTGCTACCCCGTACCTCAATTCTTTTCCTCTTACAACCTATGGATAGCTTCTCTGCCCTTTCCTTCTTACTGTACCCTTACACTTTATTTGTACCTACCTGCCTCCTTGTAGACATTGCACTAATTCTATAAATTTGCTTATTTGCTAAGAGCTTAATATTTATTCCTACCAGCCATGTAATTTATGTATGTTTGTTGTACATTACTCTCATTTTTCTCCTTCCCCCCAGGATGCATCTGGAAATAAGCTGTCATCAGTTCAGTATGCCTATCCTGGTAAAAACTTTGAAATAAATAAATAAATTCTGAGTTACCAATCTCACCCATGACACAATGGGATCTCCCCAGAGGGTTAGCCAAATAGTTAAGTGTTGGTAAGATAAGGAAAATGGGCACTACTGAATGTTTCATAATCGAAAACTTGACCTTGCATGTTGTTATCCAGCCTAGTATTCTTGCCATTTTAATTAGAGAACAATTTTGTGATATTTTCTTTTTACAGACAACTGGCCCTGGCAAAGCTCTAGTTGACCAAAGCACCAGGGTCTGGATTTTTTTGTCAACGGGCCCCTGAGAGGAAACAACATTTTTGTTTTAATTAAATATATTTTATTAGGTTTTCACAAGCAATGACCAAAGAACAACAAGAACAACAGTAGTACAAATACAATAAGGAAAACATCAATCAGAAGCTAAATACAAACATGGAAACACTATAAAAAGCACACAGCAAACATATCTAACCAGAAAAAATGAACCAACCCAAAAATATCAAATTCTCCTCCCACCCACCCTAGACCAGATGGCAATGAGACATCGTTCCATAATAGAAAAAGCCACATTCTCCAAAACCAACCCCAATATAAGCTATAATGTAGCTGGAAGGGTATAAAGGGGTCCCCAATGCTTGTAAAATAGAGAATGACATCCAGTTAAATTGGCTGTCATTCACTCAATATTCAAAATATTAAGGATTTTTCTATGCCACTCCTCTCTAGTTGGGGTGGAAACTTCCAACCAATGCCACAATAAAACCAGTTTGGCCACTGCAGAGATTAATGCAATGTATCCCGTTCTGGGTCCAATAATTCTATCTGGCAGGGAAAAAGCATACTGGAGGCCCAGAAGGGGATCTAAGGAATTCTTAATCTCCTGCCAAAAAGTTTGTATCTTACCACTTTGCCAAAGATCGTGGTAAAGGGTACCCACTGACTCACCATATTTAAGACATAAGTCTGAAGATACCCAGCCCATAAATATAATTTACTGGGGATAATATACAAGTTGTTCAAAATATAAAATTGCTATAGCCATTGTCTGTCCTGTTTAACATGCAAGCAATAATACCCGACAGGTTGGGCGGTATTGGGCAATACTGGACCATCCAGGGGCATAATAAGGCCCGATGCCACAGGCAGAGGGCATTATAGCCCCTGGAAGGTCAGGTATTGCCCATACAGCCCACCCTGGAGGGTATTATTGTGCTTAGAAAATGGGATTTCTGTAAAGTTTTTTTTGTAGTATTTAAGAATTACAAAAAAAAAATAGTAAAAAAAGATTAAAATGAACTTACAGTTGCCTTGTTAGTAAAGTAATCCCTCTACTGGTATCCTTACTAATACTTAACAGTAGAGGGCAGAACAATGTTATACAAGCTGTTTTAGTGGGTGCTTACTGCTGTAGTATGTGTACTTCTTTGGTACATGAGCCTGACCCCCCCCCCCCGTGTCCTCATTCTGTTTTCTTTACCCCAATTTTAATGTCACATCCGGATATAACTTACATCAGTCTGAAGGGAAACTGAGTGGGTCATGAAGCAGAGGCACTAATAAGGCTTAAGTTGCGTTAGCGCAAGTAGGCGCAGAGCATGGAGAATCCAGGAGCCGCAAGCATGTTTTGAAGTAAATGCGGTCATGGTTTGGGGAAATGCTCACTTTAGTTTGCGCTGTTCTTTTATAAATTTTATCACTGCCTGCCTTATATATATGGCAGTTTACACTTCAATGTTGATCAGTCAGCAGAGGAGTTTTCAGCTAGGAGAGCTGACCGATCAAGCGCCAGAAACGGCAAGCAGGAATAATGTGGTGTGTGTTCAGCTCGATAGCTGACATATTTACAATGATTTTATTTCCTGAATTTGAATTAGATACCTATGGAGCTCAGTGACTGTTATTTTTCATGGTGGTGGCAGTAGTGGTGGGGTGGCGACATAAGCTGCTGCTAACTGTTTTAAAAAAATGGCAGCAGTTTGAATTCTATGCCCAGTGCTTCAACCAATAAGGAAGCAGGCTGGGCACAATGATACTTGGCTGGGCATGAAGTAGGTTTGGTCTGGCACTTTTTATTTGTTGGGCATCTATTGAAAGTTAATGTACCCCCCTGGCAGGGGTATTAGCCAATCAGAGCCCAGAAAATAAAAATCCCATTTTCTAAAGGCATAGAGACCTTTCCATAGCTTAGTCCAATCTGCCTCATTTAAGGACAGATCCAAGGCAGACTGCCAGTATGAGCACCCAATACTCCCTACTCTGTGATCACATTTTTGAAAGGAAGAGTATATGTGCAAAATGGGATGAGGCGAACGTGCCAAAGTGATTAACTGGGCGATGGTTTAGTTTGCCTTTTTTGAACAGGGAGGAGATTGCATATACCTAGAAATGCAATGGCGAAGTTGTATCAATTTAAGCCTGGCTGATAATGATATACAATGAGACTGGTGAAGCTGCTGGATGGGAAAAATGGCATCTTCTGATGGAAAATCTGAGACAGTAAGCTCAGAGACTTCCGCCCAAGAGTGGGGGTGTAAAAGTTTGCCAGCAATCTGAAAGTTTGGATTTTCAAAGAAACATAGAAACATAGACTTTGATGGCAGATAAGGACCGCTTGGCCCACCTAGTCTGCCCATTTCCCTACCTACAGGATAGGCCACAGATCCTAGTTAACCAACAGCCTATTTCTTCCTACCCCCCACAAGAACTGCCTTATGTCTGTCCCATGCATTCTTGAATTCTCCTACAGTTTTAGATCCCACAACCTCCTCAGAAAGGCTGTTCCATGCATCCACTACCCTCTCTGTGAAAAAATACTTCCTCATATTGCTCGGAACGCCTCCATCTTTAAATTGTGTCCCTTGTTCTTGCAATCGTCTCTTTTCTGAAAGATGCTACCTGTTGGACTTTTTGATTCCACTGAGGTACTTAAAAGTTTATATCATGTCCCCGCTCCCTTCTTTCCTCAAGGGTATACATATTAAGCTACTTTAGTCTCTTCTCTGTATGGCTTCTCTTGCAGACCTTGCACCATTTTAGTTGCCCTCTCTGACTGCCTCTATCCTGTCTATGTCCCATGGGAGGTGGGGTCTCCAGAACTGGACGCAGTACTCCAGATGGGGTCTCACCAACTGTTTGTACAGAGAGATAACAACTTTCTGTTTTCTGCTGGTGATGCCTCCCTATGCATCCCAGTATACCCCCAGCCCTCCCTACTGTCTTCTCACATTGCTTGCTAACCTTAAGGTCATCTGATATGATTACCCTCAGGTCCCTTTCCTTTTTTGTTGTTGTTACTACCTCCCCCTCCATTGTGTAATCTTCCCCTAGGTTCTTGTTTCCCAGGTGCATTATTTTGCACTTCTTTGCATTGAATCCTAGCTGCCATACTTCTGACCATTCCTCCAACCTTGCCAAGTCCCTTCTGAGATGCTGGCCAGAATCTTTACATGGATCAAGCTAAAAAAATGTTTTCATTTGATTTAAATAGTATTCAATCTTCAAGCACAAGCTAGACAAATATTTATCAGTAAAGGGACTAGAAGAGTACTACTGTAACTGAAAGGGGCAGCATCCATGTGCTTATGCCTACTGTGTCTCATCAAATCTTAAGTCATAAGTCATAAGAAATGACACAATTGGTTATGGGCCTTTAGAGACCAGAGAACTGGGGCTGTAAGTGGCAGACACTTTAGATAGAGAAATCTAAAACAATGCTGTAGGATTAAGACTAGCTGTCAGGCATAAATTTTGCTCAATTTTCAGCAACTGGCCCGATGGCACTGAGGGTTGAGGTGCTGGATGCCACACCTCGGACCACACTGGTGACCTGGATTCAGAAGCAGATCAGGGCCATCGGAGGTTGACAGATGAGGGAGGCCGTTGAGCACCAGGAGGACTGCTCTTCTCTCCCGGGGTGGGTTGTTGGGGGCACCTGGCATAGTAATGACCTTTGGTGGAGACCAGGGGTGGTGCAGCTGTTGGGCTGCAGATGGGGGTGGGATGGCAGCAGGCTCCAGTGGTGTGAGAATCATGCAGGATGCCATTGCATGCTGTGTCCCGAGGGGAGAAAATGCATGCAGAAAAACCCCTACCTTGGCAGTAGACAGTGGTGGGAATCAGTGGCTGGCCACATGCCCAGTGCCAGGCCATCCGAGTCACACTTTTGGTCACCCTCCTCCCCTCCAGCCACTCCACTTGATTGTAGATAGAGCACCAGAGGAGTTGGCTGTCCCACCCCAAGGGATTAAGAGTCACGGGGTCCTTTGGCCAGATGGGGTCGGGGCGTAGGGGTCTGAACCAGAGAGTGAGAGCACTGGGGGCTTCAGCAGAGCACCAGCCAAGAATCCCCATTGAAGAGAGTCCACCACAGGTAGGTGATAAATGAAGTCTACAAAAACAAAAAAAAATTGCAGCAATTGGGGTACATAGTCTGAAGATAATTGTTCTTGCGTAAGAGCCCATCAAAGTACTTGCTAGTGTGAGAAGTTAGATAGTAAAATGGGAAATTAGGTAAATGAAGCCTACCCAATTCTTTACAGAAGGTAAGTTTAAGAAAGGCTCTCCTCTGTGCCTCCCCTTTCCGTAAAGAATCAGATAAGTCCAATTGTAGAGATTTGAACCAATATTAGGGAAGATAAATATTAAGCATTTGTATAGGGTAAAGTCACCAGGGCAAAATATTAATTTTATTAATATTTATTCTTCCCCACAATGTAAGGGGTAATGACTTCCATCTGGCAAGATCTTGACTGGTCACCTTAAACAGAGAATCAAGATTCAACATCTGTAGCTTAGATAAAAAGCTGGATAAATGAATACTCAAATAAGTCAGTTGTGACGGGGACCACCGAAGTCCTAGAGTTAAAAACTGCTGCTTAGAAACCTGTGAATTAAGAGGGAATACACTGGTTTTGTTAACGCTGAGCTTATAACCTGCAAAACACCCCAAAAATGTAACTATATTCAAGACTTCAGGGATGGCCTTCTGCAGATATTGAACATGAAGCAAAATATTATCCACATATGCAGAAAGACAGTTTAAATTCAAGGTCCCCTAGCTGAATGCCCCTTATACCAGGTGTCAGTTTAAGTTTTAAAAGAAGAGGTTCCAAGTACAAATTAAAAGAGGGCAGAGAGAACACTCTCGGAGGGTCCCCCACAGTAAAAATAATGGGTTCCGAGTATAAACCATTACATAAAATATGAGCTGTCGGATTAGAATGTAAAGTCTAAACCCATTGTATAAAAGAAGGATGAATACCGAAACAATGCAAAATGTGAAAAAGATAGTGCCAATCCACTCTATAAAAAGCTTTTCAGCTTCCAGTGAAACCAGGGCAGCCGGAGGCTCTAGCTGCCTGGACAGTGAAACAAGACGAAGCCCTTTCCATAAATGAATATTAGTTAACCTAGCTGACATAAAGCCTACCTGTTCTGGACCTACTAAGGAATATCAAACCTTCTGTAGCATGTTGGCCAAGATCCAAGCAAGTATCTTCATGTTGACATTCATCAAGGCGATAGGATGGAAATTACCAACATGAGTGGAGTCTTTACCTGGTTTTGGTGGCCTGTGTCAATGAGGGATCAGGTATCCCCTGCTCATATAGTTGATTAAAGATGTCCATTAGAGGAGCAGCCAGTTCACAATGAAAGCACATAAAATTCGACTGGAGGCCATCGGGTCCCAGAGTCTTCCCAGTTAAATGTGCTTGAATCGCATACTTCACTTTGGAAACCAAGACCAGCCTGGCCAAGACAGCCTACTGCGCTTCAGTTAGGTGAGAAAGTGGGAGATCTTGCAAAAATGCTTCCATTAAATCACTAACAAGCTGAGCAGGCTGCTCGGATGCATGTAACTGCTGATAAAAATGGTGAAAACTAGACACTATATCGTGAGGATCTGTTAATAGGGGTTTTTGCTCAGCGTCTCAGATTTCTACAACATAAAAGTGAGCTTCCATCTGCCGAAGGTGAAGGGCAGGCATTCAACCAGCTTTCCTGCCATGTTCAACGTAATCTACCTTGGCATGAAAGATGGCCGATTCAGCTTTTTCATTGATTAGTTCATCATATTTTGCAAGCAAGATATTTACACCACTGTAGCTGAGTCTAATCACTAACAGGAGAAGCAGAGCAAATATGCTTCTCCAAAGTATGAATCTCATCTAAGAGGGAAGTGGAAATCTGGTCCCGCCGCTTTTTCTGGACAGTGACCAAATGTATGATTCCCCCCGAATAAAGCATTGTGTGGTGGCCCACAATACATCAGTTCTATCCGCTGAAAAAGAATTATCTGTCAAAAAATTTAGAACACTTTCCCAAAGCTTCTGAATGATTGTAGAATCATAGAGGAGCATGGGTGTAAGTAGGCATACTCAGTGTACTCTGCTGAGTACAGTAACATCTGAAAGATCCAGGGGCAACATGAGCCTCAGGCCAGGGCAACAAACATAACAGAGCCTGATGTACTACCTGAAGAACTGTTTTTCCCCTTCTTAGATGCTTTAGTGTGAGTCTATGAATGATCTTTGGAAGATGTGTGGGCGCTAAAGTTAGAGGCCATGCTTGTATGAGTGACCAAATCAGGTAAGTATGTATGAGTGTTGGTGTGAATGGACTTCTGTAAGGCCGGCTACCTTGATGTTGTACAGAGGCTTATCACAATGTTTTTTTTTAACCACTGTAACTAAATGCCAGGCAACGTCTGTCTGATTGGGAGTGTGTGCTAGATAAAATACAATGTTGAGACTCTATTAGGATCATTGGCTTACTACATATTGTTGCATGAAATGTGGGAGGAGCAATGTCTGTTTGGTGGGGCAACACATGTTTTGGTTTGTGTTTGGGGGGGCAGGGGCAACAATTCCATCATCTCTCATCTCGGGTACAAGTTTAAAATTCCTGGCTGCACTTGGAGTTGAGGATTAAATCGTCAAGAGCAAGCCAACTCCGAACCGTTCGTCATATCCATTTGTAAAAGGATGGGTGAGTGGTCTGAAAAAACCCTGACATTAATTTCACAATGCTGAATATGAGAAAAACCTCTTGCTTTACTAAAAAATAATCAATATAAGAAAAAGAAGCACAAGGGGCAGAGTAAAAAGTATATGACCATTCCCCCAAATGTAACAGGCACCAGGGGTCCAACAGACCAAACCCACCCAGAAGTTCCACAAGAGCTCTTTGGCCAGGAGATAAGCCTTGGTGAGAGGAGCCTGATCTATCCAGATCTGGCTGCAAGACCAGGTTCCAGTCCCCTCCCCCCACAAAAAAAAATATAGGTAAGTGAGTATACAGTCCCAATTTAGATGTCAGGTGCATAAAAAAAAGTCAGATTGTCCAGATTGGGTCCATAGATGGACCCAAGAACACATTCCATCTGCCAAAATCTACCATGAAGCAAATGAAAACATCCCTGCAGGCCCCAGAAATTCTGTTGTAGGTGGAAAGGAGCAGAGCAAGAAAGCAAAATGACCACCTCCCACCCCCATTGTTAGATGCTGTTCCCTGTCCCATAAGTCTGGCCAACCCAGTCACGTCTGAAAAGTGTGACCTGATCCTGAGGCAGTTGTGTTTCCTGAAGACAAGCCATAGAAGCAGACATTTGCCAATGATGCTTAAGAACCATATACCGTTTCACCGCAGTCTGACCCCCTTTAATGTTCCATGATTTTAAATGTGGGGCAGTGATCAGAGAGAATTTGCAATAAAACCAAAATAGGAAATAAGGATCCAGAGACAGCAAAGAAAACAGGACATTCTCGCCGCCATCTGGTCAGGGTCCCCTCCACCCACCCCCTACCACCATAACAGGCATTATACACACAGAAGAAAGTACAACATCCATAAAAAACAAGGACAAGAGCAGAGGACAGTGCCCCTGTAACCATGCTAACCCTCACAGGTCCCACAGACCCAGTCCATGCCTCATTGGTCTGTGATCGGCCAGTGAGGTCCCACAATGTGACTGCGGAGATGCTTTCAGAAGTTAAACAGCACTTTCTTCCTCCCCCTCCCCCCAACTGAAAAAGAGAAAGACCAAAACACACAGTGCTGGAATAGAAAACAACTATATACAGCACTGCAGTAATAGGCAGAGCCAAACCATAAATCTGACCTCAGCACAAACAAATCATAGAGGAACCTCCCCCCCTTAAAATAAACACACATGTCTACTGCCCAAATCCCTGCAGCTAACAGACAGAGACAACAGTAAAAATGACATCAAATAAAGAAGGTGCCAACAAGAGTAAAAGGAGAACCCCCCCCCGTCCCAGTCCCAGACAGCATCCCTGAGATAATGTCAACCAAGAAAGCGGTGGAAAAAGAACCAAGTAACAGGAATGAAACAGCATAAACAAGCTTCAAGAAAATTACATGAAAGGAGGGAAGAAAAAGCCAGTAAAGCTGTACAACACAGAGGTACACTGAAGCTCTCCAGGATGAAGCGCAGTGTCACAGGTTTACTGCAAGACAAAAGGATTTAACTCCCTTTGAAACTGCGTTGTTTGCTGCAGTAACTCTACTGCAGAAGTCTGCAGCACTGCACTTCATCCTGGTGGGATTCACTGTACTACAGCTGCAGGAAGGGGCAAGTGTACATTAGAGGAATGATCGCTGCCATGCCACCTATAGAAAACCAGAAAAAAGGAAAGTACTGTACTTTAATTAACAAACTGTAAGGCCCCCCATAAAAGCACCCCACACTAGAGTTAAACTGGAGACTGACAGAACACCTCTCAAAAACAAAAACAAACCAAAAAAAACCCAGACATAATTTCAAGAACAAGCGCCGCCACTACTGTCAACAATTCCAGACAAAGAGGGGTATCCTAGGCAGTCAAACAAACCAAAAAATGATAAATCTAAACAATAGAAAACTACACTTGTAACACAGACTGCTCAAGGATCACATGTCCAAAAAAGTCCCAAGTGAGAACATTTAGAAGAAACCATGACTAGTGGGGAAATTATGAAACAAGTCCCGGTAAATCGACTGCAAACCAGTGATGGCTTCAGCTGCAGATTGGTATTGGCAGCAGTCCATTGGTGTATCTAGTACCAAACGGGTAGGGTACAGAAGACTAAACTGGATTTGTGCAGCCTATAGTCTCCTCAAACCTTCTCAATAAGCAGTCCATTGAGTGCGCATCTCCAGTGTGTATAGTCCACGAAAATATATAAGCATTTACCATCCCAGTGAAGCTCTTTTAAACCTCTAACTTTAGTAAGAAAATAAACCTTTTCCAAATAGTTCAACAGCCGAAAGGTCAGAGGTCAGGGCTGATCGCCATCCTGGGGCAGGTCATAGAGAGCAGTGGGCTCACTCTATAATGTTTACAGGATTATTTGGTGAGGGTCCAACAAACTGGCATAATAACTTTTGCATGAAAACAATTGCATCTGAACCCTTCACATGCTCTGGCAAGCCCACCACAACCAGATTGCTTCTGTGGCTTTGCACTTTGAGATCTTCCACATGGGCTTCCACTTTTTCGAGCTGCCATCAAAGAGCAATGATGTCAGGTTCAAGCCACTCACAGTGGTCTTCCGAAGATCTCACTCTTGCCTCTGCATCCTCCATCCTTCTGAAGAGGTCACCAAGCATGGGTCTCACGCAAAGAACTTCAGTAGTCAAATCCACCAAATGGGAGCAGAGACTTTCAACCTCCTGAAAAAAACACTCCTGTGTCAGTATATTGGATGAGGAGGGTATAGACTGGTGCTGCATATCATTGGTCTTATGCCATTTTGGTGCTTTCTGACCCTTCTTTTAGTGTGGCAGGGATCTGCCCATTCAGTTATTTCAAACTACAGTGTCCAGTGGTCACTGTTCCCCAGGTGCTTCACCACTGTGACCCCATCACACTGTCCTTGTTTGTGAGCATCATGTCCAGTATTGTCTCCTGCTGAGTTGGTTCCATGACCAATTGTTTAAGGAAGGCTCCCTGAAGGGAGTCCAGGATAATTCTGCTCTTTGCTGCTGCTGCTGGGAGGCTCCAGTCCACATCTTTGCATGTTGAAGGTTGCAACCAGCACCATCTCCCCTTTGTCTGCCATTCCTTGGATGGCAAGCATCAATTCCCTCTCTGTCTCATTCGCCTGGGTTGGTGGTCTATAGACTACAGCTGTGCAAAATGCTGCCCCCGTTTTTCTTTCAAGCTTAACTCACAGTATCCTCCCCCCTTGTTCCCTTTGGATTTCTGTGGCCTTAATGCTATCTTTCACATACAGTGCCACCTTCCCTCTTTCCTGCCCTTCCTGTCTCTCCTGAATAGGTTATAGCTGGGTATGGCCATCTCCAAGTCATAGTTATCATTACACCACTGTGGTGCCCTGATGGTAGTGTGTGCTGGGATCCACTAAGATAAATGGGTGGCTAGAGCAACAGTGTCATAATGACCCAAATAAACTGCACACAATTTACCAACACTAGTGCCACGCCCTGCAGGTGGAATGGCGGGACGACACTTCAGGTTCCCAAGGAGGTGGATGTTATCACCTGACAAAGAGAATGAGGTTCAGATGCTATGCAGAATTTATTGTCAAACAGGGAAAGGAAGACACGGTCACAGGGAAGAGGGGTAAACTAACACTCCTTAACTCCTGTATAAGGAGAGCTCTAAAATTCCTATAAGAGGACAACTCTACAGTAAGAATGACTGTAGCAACTATACTGTAAGACCGTTTGCACAAGATAGAAATCTGATGACCATTGTATGATTCACTTTACCCTTGAAGTGCACCTCTGATTAAGTGACTACCACCCCGGAGTACTCCAAACCTAGTAACTATTCCGGTATGCTACAGCAAAACTCTATGACTAATATTATTGGCAGTTCATGCATGGTTGTTACTTTCTGTGTTGTAGTGAGATTGTTCAATTGTACGAAGAGGGTTAAGGCAAAAGGATCTTGTGTAAATGGCAACAAACAGGCTGGCTGGATGAGGAAGTCTTCAGAAGTTGGAGGGTGACAGAGTTCTGGGCATCAAAGTCAGATGAGCCAAGGACATACATAAAACAATAAACAGGACATTGATTTGGGTAACTGGAACAGAAGATCTTGACATCACTACAATGGAGACACCAAAACAAGAAAATGGACGGCAGAATCTGCACTGGGCCAGGCCGTACACTGGGACTTGTTCAAGGAAAATAATAAACGTGATGTTGCAAGGGTATGCCATGGACACAGATCATGAAGAGCCCTGTTGCAGATTGATTCTGGAGATCACTTGGGAAACAACTGTTGAGGCTTGCTGAAGATTGATTCAGAAAATCCACTTGCAGCATACCTTCAGAAGGTTGCAGAAAACTGACTCAGAAATACACTTTTTGAATGCACCTTGGAGGTTGCTGAAGACTGATTCAGAAATGCACTAGCACAAGATGCTGGCAAGTTCCAGCAACTGACTTTTAAAGTTACAGGCCAAATCTGCCAACTTGTGTGAGACAATTTCATACACAGACCAGTTATTTATTTTGCAGATAACATACAATAATCATATGCAAGGGGGCAGAGCATCACATAACCCACTGTGCATTACAAATGTAACTGTTCTGTCTACCTGAAAGATGTTTTCCTAGTCCAATGAGCTTCCATGTAATGTTGTCATACTGCAATATGTCTTTGCTACTGTGTATTTGTTGCATTATATTTTGTATGTTGTATAAGGGACATCATTGCAAATGAGCTTGCTCAATGGATTTGCATCCCTTCACAATAAACTGAACTGAACTATTCCCTGCTTCCTTCCAGAGCTTATCCATTATCTTTATGCTTCTCCTTGATGTCCCCTGAAGTAGTCCATTTCCTGCTTTTCTGCATTGTCCTTCTATCTACATTTACAGGTTTTTGATGTATAGTCCAATGTGTGGTACATAGATTAGTGCTTGTGTATACTTATGAGCTGAATGGTACTGTATATGCTTAATGTTTATAACTTGAGCTTTGGCATTTCTGTATATCCCACCCTCTGATGGGATACTGGGTAGGGGAAAGATTTAAGCCCCAGTGGAGATGGTTAGACATGAGTGCCACAGAAGGAGGAGGAGGCAGGGGAGAATGGTCTGGCCAGGTCTCACTCAGCTATGGTGGCAAAGCTGAATCAGGTGTGGTGTCAGTTGCTTTGGCTTCTCAGAAGGAACTAGAAGGGGGACAGGATCAGATCTGTTACAGTACAGTAGCTTCTTCTTGTTGTTTTTACATTGTTTCTTGTGGATTCTACTTGGTAGAAGGTTATTTTCTTTCTTTCTACTTCTAAGGGGCTAGCAGGGTATTGTTTGGGGCTGCTGGAATTTTGAAACCTGTTTTGGTAGCTATAAGTGGGCTCATTTGTTTGATGTTTCACTGTGTAGCAAGCTGCATTTGTAGAGGCATATTTCTTCTGATTTAAAACCTATTTAGTGTGATTTAACTGGGTCTGTTTCTTTGAATTGGAGACCTATATCTTCTAATGTCAAGCCTATTTTGATGTGTTGTTGGTGAAGCTGTTTGAATTGGAGTCCTGTTTCTTTGGGTAGCAAACCTATTTTGGGGGCTTTGAGTAGAATTGTGATTCATTGTTGCTGGCTTCACTAGCTGCAAAGTTTAGTGCAGAGTGAGGGAAGGGTGCTAATGGTCTGACCAGGGCCTCAGCTACCTGATTGTTTCTGGAAGACTTGGGCTGGTCCCACACCCCCAGCCCTTCACCCCACCTGCCCCATGTCCATTATTTCCTTTATACCAGGGGTTCTGACATCACTTCCTCAAACGGGCAAGGACATGCACCTGTCATAGCAGAAGCAGACATCCAGGAAAGAAACAGCAGCAAGTGAAGAGGTGACTGCTATCTCAGTGCAAGGGAAGTAACTGCAAATCTAGGAGCTTGCTGTTACTTCTTTTGCATTGCTATTGCATTGGGGAAAGGAGGAGTAGGAGTTTGAAGATCGGCTGGCAATAGCCACTTAAAGTATCTTTTGAGTGTGGATAGGAAGGATAGGAATATAAAAGAAGTTGCTCAATCTATCTAAACATGTACAACAAAGGGGGTAAGAGAAATAAAGAAAAGAATGTTTTGCACTGATAAAGGGGGGAGAGGGGAGACTTGGGGGAGTGTTTGGTATCCTGCATCTGGAAGGGTGGGGGGTCACTGGTGGGCAATGACAGCAATGGGTAGGGTGGTAGGCTGCAACAACTGCAGTGCACCAGTCTTTCCAAAAATTGCCTGGAGTGTGGGAGGATATTTAGTGTGCAACCACATAGAGAAACTTAGAAATGAGATCAAGGGTCTGCAGGAGGAACTAAGACAGGCAAGGCAGATTGGGGGTATGTTTAGCCCAATACTGGAGGGAGGAAGAAGGGGAGATGAGGGAGGGTGATTTAAGCCAACAGTGGTGAGGAGAGGGTCAGAAGAAGGGAAGCAGAGACAAAGGGGCCCAGGCCAGGAAGGACGATTGCCGGGGAAACCAGGTCAGAGACAAAAGACAAATGGAAGGAGGAGATAGGGACTTGTGAGGGGAGGCGAAGAAGTGGCAAAAGTCATGGAGTGGAAAGGAGAGAACAGGTTACTATGCAGAGAGAGGAAGCAGGCATTTGTGAAGGGTCTTCAGAAAATAGTTTTGCACTGCTAGAGAGGAAGAAGGTGGAGGATGGAAATGATGAAATTAGAGGAGTAATTGATAAATGCCTGGACCAAACTGGAGCAGGGGGGAAGTTCTGCTGGGAGAATTGCAACGGGGCAAAAGGGGGAAATAATGTGCAATAGGAAGAAGAGGAGCTGGAAATGAGAGAGGGAGATAAATGGAAGCAAGCAGGGAGTAAGAGTGGTGGAATCTTAGTGTTGGAGGACTCAATACTAAGAGGAGTCGTCAGGTGGGGTAGCAAGGGGGAGAGGCATAGTCACATTTAGGAGGAGGCCATGCCAGGAATGACAGCAGAAAGGGTGGGACAATCTGTTTTGAAATATGCTAGAAAGGGTAGGGACAAGCCTCATTTAATTATACAACTTGGTACAAACGACCTGGCTGACAAGACAGTAGATATAGTCCAGAGGAGGTTTGAGGAACTAGCACAATTATGTGAGGGGGCAGGAAGATCAGTAACTTTTTCAGAGATACTTCCAGTGCCCAAGGCAAGCACAACAAGAAAGCTGAGGATAGAGGAATTTAACGGATGGCTAAGAACCTGGTGTTGTGCTAAAGGGTATGGGCTGTTGGGGGTGGAGGGACCTGGGAGGACAGTAGTCTCTATGCCAAGGACAGACTACACTTAAGTGAGGAGGGAAAGAAAATGTTGAAACAGAGGATGGAGGAGTACATAGAGGAAGTTGGGAATTTAAACTAGGAGTGGGGGGTGGCAATTGGGCAAGAGATATGCAGAGACCACAGGTTGGGAAACCATATGAGCTTACTCCCCCCATAACAGTGACAAAGGACAATTGGCAAGTACTATTGGTGATGCTAGTAAAGGAGGGCAGGATGGGAAGGGGAAGGGTGGAAGGTGGTTACCCTTAATGCTAGGAGCCTTGGGAGGAAAACTGCAGAGTTACAGGTGCTCATGGCAGAGGGAGAGGTGGACATTGCAGGCATCACAGAAACATGGGCCACCCAATACAATGACTGGAATCTGTCTGTACCAGGGTACAGGTTATTTCGTAGGGACAGGGTGATTGGGAAAGGAGGGGGTGTGGCACTATATGTGAAGGAAGGACTGCAGTGTGTAAGGGAGGAAGGGGAGGAGGGTAGTACGGAGTAACTTTGGATGCAAATCCAGGATTCCAAGAATAGGATTCTTAGATGGGAGTGGTGTACAGGCCACCATCTCAGATGGAGGAGTTAGACAGGGAACTAGTGGGACAGATCAGGAGGACCTGCAAGAAGGGTAGTGTGGTGATTGTGGGGGATGTCAACATGCCAGGAGTGGACTGGAGTACCCCAACAACCAGGAACAGAAGGGAGCAGGTACTGCTGCATGTCTTCCAGGACAGCTTCCTGCTGCAAATGGTCAGTGAACCAAACAGGTTAGGGAATACCCTTGACCTTGTGCTGGCAAATGGGGACTTTATGAGAGAACTTACAGTGGAGGAACCGCTGTCAGGGAGTGACTACCACTCAGTATGGCTCACATTGGATATGGGCAAGGAAGGAGTGGAATCTGGCACAAGAGTGCTGGACTTCAGGAGGGCCAACTTTGGGAGGATGGGGGAAGTGGTAAAAGGGTACCTGGCCAGAATTCAGTCTAGTATGGACACTAACCAGAGGTGGGAGCTCATAAAGCTGGGGATAGTGGAGGCAACCAAAACCTGCTGCAAGGCCCAGAGCAAGAAGGCTAGGGCTAAGAAACTAAGCTGGTTGAACAAGGAGGTCATGGAAAAGGTAAGGAGGAAAAGAGCTGCCTTTAGGAAGTACAAGAAAACAGGGAAGGGGAGGACAGGGAGGAGTACTTGACAGAATCGAAGGAGGTAACAAGGGCAGTAAGGGGAGCCAAAGCATCTATGGAACTCAGGCTGGCACAAGGCATTAAGAAGTGGGAGAAGGAGTTCTTTAGGTACATCAGGAAGAAAAGGAGCTGTAAGGACCACATAGTAAGGATTAGGAAGGAGGAGGGTTGGGTGGAAGCAGGGTGCCATAAGGCAGAAGCACTAAATGAGTACTTCTGCTCAGTATTTACTAAAGAGAAGAGGGGGTGACACCCAAGGGGGGGAGAAATGGCAGAAACAGGGGGGAAGGGGTGACAGATGGAGAAATCATGGAGGGCAGAGTTCGGGAGTGTTTGAAGGTACTGAGGGTGGACAAGGCACCAGTCCTAGATGGCATCCACCCCAGGGTACTGAAGGAGCTGGCAGAGGTCCTTGCAGGACCTTTGCCAGACCTATTTAATGCCTCACTACATTCCGGGTGTGTACCTCAGGACTGGAGGATGGCTCATGTGGTGCCCCTCCACAAGAGATGCCCCAAGGATGAACCAGGAAACTACAGACCAATGAGCCTCACATCCATCGTGGGTAGGCTAATGGAGACTATCCTGAAGGAGAGGCTGGTGGCCCTCCTAGAGGCCAAAGGACTACAGGACAGCAGACAGCATGGCTTCATATGGGGCAGATCCTGCCAAACCAACCTGGTGGAGTTCTATGACTGGGTAACTTTGCAACTGGACAGGGGCCTTGCAGTGGATGTCCTGTATCTGGACTTCAGTAAGGCATTCGACTCAGTGCCACATGGAAGGCTGGGAAGTAAGTTAGTAGGCACAGGGGCTGGTGCAAACATGGAGAGATGGGTAGGAAACTGGCTTCAGGGAAGGCAACAGAGGGTGGTGGTGGGTGGAGAGCTCTCACATCCAAGGGTAGTGATGAACGGTGTTCCACAGGGCTCGGTGTTGGGACCAATGTTGTTTGGGATATTCTTTGCAGACATATCATGGGACATCAAGTGCAAGATCAGTCTGTTTGCTGATGATACCAAGGTAGGAACAGTGGTGGATGACCTAGGGGGATGGCAGGGGTTGCAGGATGATCTGGCAAAGCTTGAAATCTGGTCAGACACCTGGCAACTGGGGTTTAATGGCAAAAAGTGCAAGGTGCTGCATTTTGGGATGAAGAACCCAAGGAGGAGTTACCAGCTGGGGGGAGTGCAGCTAGCCCAGACAGAGGAGGGAAGGATCTGGGGGTGCTCATTACAGGGTCAATGAACAACTCAGCACAATGTAGGAAGGCAGCTGCAAAGGCCAACAAAATGCTGGGTTGTATTGCAAGGGGTATATCGAGAGGAGGGAGGAGGTGATTCTGCCACTGTATAGGTCATTAGTTAGACCTCACCTGGAGTACTGCATGCAGTACTGGCACCCATATCCGAACAGGGACATTAAGTTACTGGAGGGGGTGCAGCGCAGGGTGACAAAGATGATCAAGGGGCTGGGGGACTTATCATACGAGAGGAGGTTGAGGGAGTTGAACATGTACTCACTGGAGGAGAGGAGGGACAGGGGGGACATGATTGAAACCTTTAAATATATGAAAGGAATAAACAAGACAGATACAGAGGGGCTGTTCAAAGTAAGGGAGGGGAGGGACACCAGGGGCCATGATATGAGACTGGAGGAGGAAGATTCAGGAGGGAGATGAGGAGACGCTTTTACAGAGAGGGTGGTGGCTGGGTGAATGCTACCTGCAGAAGTGGTATCCAGTAGAACAGTGGACTGCTTCAAAAGGGGATGGGACAGGACAAGGGGGAGGGTTAATGAAGGGGAAGGGTCGAAGGGAAGGGCAGCTACAGAATAAGGGGTGCTAGCTGCACATTCGAGCAGACTTGATAGACCTCTAGACCTTTATCTGCTGGCAAATTTTGTATGTTCATATGTTCATAAGAGTGTTTCAAATGCTCAAAGCTGAGCGAGTGGAAGCCTGAGGTTTAAGAAGGGGTTGTGGAAGGAGCTACCCCTCCCATCGAACCTCAGGCTGAAGCCTTCCAATTCAATGTGTGGTACATAGCTCAGTGCATGTGTGTACTTATGAGCTGAATAGTATATGCTTGATGTTTACAACTTGAGCTTTGGCATTTCTCTATATCTCACCCTCTGATGGGATACTGGGTAGGTGTAAGATTTAAGCCACAAAAAAAGAGAGTTATCATAGTGATTATCTCCTCCAGCTCCGGAGAGTGTGACCAGTAGCTTGCAGGAGAGGAAAAAAAAACCTTAGGGGAAACCTCAGAAGACCCATGGCTACTGACCTTTCCATCCTCTAGGCATACTAAGACGAGGATAATCTTAAATGTGGGCTGATGTTAGTTGTGGTTATGTTCAAGGATTCAATCTCTTTTGCTGGTTGAATAGTCCTGTTTCGAGGTCAATGATGAGCAGGAAGTCAATTCTGAAGATGAAGTTTCAGGCAGATGAAGAGATCCAGCTTGGAATGCTGTCTGGATGAGAGATGATGGTTAATCCATGACTAAGGTAGCTGTGAGTGAAGCAGATGTAAAGTGTACATATACAGTCAGCATGGCTGAGGAATGAGCACCAAGTTGCAAATTTTGAGGGATGTAGAAATCATAGATGATGAAATGGTTGGGATTCTTGCCCTGCTGGGAATAATGATGAGGTAGGAGTCTATGCAATTTGGAAGGCTTACATGGAGCTGTTGTAATCCATTAAAGCATTAGTGTATGATTGAGTATCTTGACAGAAGGAGAATTGTCCTAAGATGTCCAAGGAATTGAGGTATACTCTACGGAGATGTCCGGCACAGAAACTTAGTTTGGAACTGGAACAGAAGGGAGGTGGATGCAGTAGAAGAAGTGAATGAATTTATTCAGTAGGATAGACCTGGACATGGACTAGCTGGAGCATGGACCCCATGTAGGTCTGTAGCATGCAGTGTTCGAATGTTCAAGCAATCAAATAGGTCACAGGTGGTCACTAAGAAAGGCAAGACCCACACATGGGTCTGCATTAGTAAAGATGGAAATATGTTTGAGTAATGAGAAATGCTGCTAGTGGGCACGATGAATTCGGGATGACGAGACCCCCACATGGGTCTGCCATCTCCACAATATGATATGCTCTGAGGTAGGGGGTGAACCCCCCACCGGAGTCTGCCTGAAGATGATAGAGGAATACATTTGAGTGATAAGGAATGCCCCATTGCGGGCATATGTGCTGGATTGGCGGGACCCTCCTGCAGGTCCACTATTACTGTATTATGACTTGATCCATGATAAGAAGGATGAGACCCAAGTTGGGATGGCAGGACCCCATGTGGTCTGCCATTGCTGTAGCATTGAATAGTCCAAGGTAAGGAGGACGAGACTCTCACGTGAGTCAGTATGTAATGACATGGAAATATGAGTAAGGCACCTTTGTGGAACATGTGTGATAGAGATGGTGGGACCCCACGTGGTCTGCCATCGCCATAGCATGGAATAGTCCAAGGCAAATAGGGTGAGACCCCCGTGTGAGTTTGCCTGTAATGATGTGAAATATGTTGGAGCCATAAATAGGGCCCCTTCATGGGGCGTGTATGTTTTTGGGATGGCGGGACCCCACGTGGTCCACCACTGCATTAGTAGTGCATAGTCCAATGTAAGGAGGATGAGACCCCAAGTGAGTCCACCTGTAACAGTTGGAATAAGTAGTGAGCGATGAGAAGATGCCCTCTCGTGGGCACAGTTGGTTGGGATGGCGGACCTCCATGGGTCTGCTATCGCTGCAGTAAGTGTAGATGAAATGTGAGTTTTCTGAGGTGTCCACGGAGGCTGAGCTGTACTGGAGAATTCTGTGCAGGATGACTGGATAAGTTGAATGGAATTGCCAGAAAGCCATCGATATAGACAGGCTGGACACTGAAACCCTCTTGAAGGGTACTGAGGAAGGTATAGAATGTACATGTGCAGTCTGTTGTGGAATGGTAGGACCCCCACGTGGTCCCCCAAGGCCACAGGATTGAATGATTCAAGCATTGTACATAACTTGTCATTTCATGAAGTTCTCAGGTCAGTACACCAGCGGACCCCATGGAGGTCTGTTAGAGGACAGCAAGTAAAGTGATCGAGTAGTGAGCTAGGCCCCCATGTGGGCTAGCTGGCGTGGCAGGACCCCCACGTGGGTCTGCCTGAGGAGGAGTAGAAGTGAGTGAGTTGAGCTAGGCCTCCACATAGGCAAGCTGGACTGGCAGGACCTCCACGCAGGTCTGCCTGAGAAAGGAGTAGAAATGAATTAGTCGAGCAAGGCCTCCACATAGGCTAGCTGGACCAGCAGGAACCCCCCACGTAGACCTGCCTGAGGAGAACTAGACATGAATGAGTCAAGCCAAGCCTCCACATAGGCTGGCTGGATGGCAGAATCCTCATGTAGGTCTGTCTGAGGAGGAGTAGAGTGAATGAGGTGAGCTAGGCCTCCACATAGACTAGCTGGGCCATCAGGAGTCAGGTGGCAGTATAGCGGCCTCCATCTAGGCTGGTTGGAGGAAGAATGCTGCAGAAGCAGATCTTAGAAGGAGAATGCAATTAGGTTGTTGGTATATATTAGTAGGGGGAGTACATATTCTGGAACATCAGGGTAGAGTTCCTGCATCACTTAGAGTGAAATAGTTATTGGCTGCACTGCTGAAACTGAAGGAGAAATACCCAGGTTCTTCAGTAGAGAACTGACAAGACTTGAGAGAGTAGCGTGACTTAGTGGGCCACCATCGTTGGACAGAAACAGTAGATAGAAGCGTAGGGGTTTCCAAAGTACCTTCCTCCGAGGCAGGTGACGTTTTGCTCGACAGGGTAGTTGTCATAGTACAGTAGAACTACATAGAACAGGAGCACCTTTGAAGGTAATCTGACCATAGAAGCAGCAGCAGGGCAAAATCTGGTGAAAGGGGTGCCACAAGGTAGTAAAATAGGAACCTCCACGTAGGTAGAACAATGAAGTGTGTGCGAAGTGACTAACACATAGGTCAGCATAGGTGGTCCTTCCCGGAGGACCCAAGATGGTCTGGAAGAAGACCTCTGCTTAGGTCAAAGGGTTCAGGAATACACCAGGATGGTTGGGACCTGCCTGTAGTGACTGAGAGATAAGGTGTAGCAGTATGGGATCTGCAGCTATAGATCAGAGTCCTTCTGGAATGCAGCTAAAGTACTGGGCAGCAGAGAGTGGTAAACCTGTGCCCCTGTTGCCGTTAGGGAGCAGTAGGACCATTGTCAGTAAGTAGATAATCTGGCATCCGGGAATGGCTAGGCAGAAAACAGCCCAAGAGCAGGGCACAGGTGAAGGTAATCATTTTAGTGGTACAGTTATTGGTTGCTCATTACAGGATGGAAGCACATGCAGCACTGTACAGAATGAACCAGGTAAATGGCATTAAATGTCAAAATAAGAAGAACGCAGCTAGTACAGGCTAGGAAGGGCTCCAAAATGAGCACTGTTGAAATGCAATGTAGTACTTACACATTCAGCTACAGTTCAGTTCAGCAGTTTGTTCCCTCAGTCTGCCTGGTGTTCCTTATGTGTCTCACATGTAGTGGAAATGGGCTAGAATGGAAATGAAAAACCACAGCACATGTGACCACTGGAGCAATGGGAGTTCGGCATGTCCAAAGTCTGGCTCAAGGCAAGACACAAAGGAGCCCCAAAGAGTTCAGCAAGCAGCAGAGGATCAAGCAGAGCAAAAGCAGTCCTCTCATGGCCCAGGTCACTGTGGAAGGAGAAAGAGATGGGATGTGACAATCTGATCTGTTGATTGCAATGAGCGGCAGACTGTAGCAGGAGGAAGTCATTGAAGCCAGTAAGCATGGAGAACAGCTGAGCCAAAAACACACGGGAGGCAGTGGCAAATTCAATGAGAGTAGAGGGAGGCATGGAAGTCAGAGGCATGCAACTGCACACCGGAGAGAGGGAACGTAGATCCAAGGAACGGAGACACTCTGGGCAAGGAGACAGCTGAGAGCTGAGTGCGGCTGCTGATGTCACCCTGGAGTGGTGGTGTGGAACCGGAGCCGTGGCTGGAAGGCAGAAAGAAGCCCAAAAGGAGAGGAAGGAGAAACAGAAAGACGCAGAAGGTACAGGGCAGAAGGAGGTGAGGAAGGAGCAGGGAGGGGAACAAATGGGGAGGAAGCAACAAAAGGGGAGAAGGAGATGGGGGAACAAAGGATGAGGGGAGCATGAAAGGGGAAAAATAAAAGGGAACTTAAGACAGGAAAGGAAAAAAAAAACAGACGAGGGAGGCAGCAGGGAAGGAAGAAAGCACAGCCAAACCAGGCAACACAGCTAGAGAGCAAGCGATGTAGGATCCATCACAGACAAGAAGGCGCACAGCAGGCAGTGTTTCGAACACCTGAAGCTAAGCAAGCAGAAGACTGAGGTTTAAGAAGGGGATGTGGGAGGAGCTATTCCCCCCCATTGAACCTCAGGCTGAAGCCTTCCAATTACAATCACAACATGCTGCAGTTAAACTGGAGGCTTTTAGGTAGGTAGATTCAGAACAGTTACTTATTTAGCTGTCTGTATGTACATAGCCCAGCATGTACAGAGCCATGTTTCTCCAGTTTTATTGCTTATTTATATAGGATAACTGAATAGAGATGCAACATCTCATTTTCAATAGGGTCCTGCTTTTACCCATTTTGCTGCTGAGTGGACTGAAGCACTAAAAGGTACAATTACTTGTTCAAGGACACACAGCATATTGGTGGCCTTTGCTGGTAGCTGCCTTCCTTGGAATGTATATTTTCTGTATCACCTACCAGTCTTATGGACCATAAACCTGTTTGATTTTAAACATGTTGTAGTCTCCTTAATCTCCTAGTACTGTAGCATTTCTTGTGGTTGCTTTTGTAATAATTTTTTGTTTCCATTTTTTTAAGTATTTAGAACACTTAAGCACAGAGAGCTTAAGCGACTTGGTGAACGGTGTCCGTATTCTATCTTGAAACAATGTTAGGATGGAAATCTCATGCTTCAGTAAGTGGTTTCATTCCAAAAGTGACAAAAGTGTTCCTATTTCATATAGGTGGTTTGTCTGTTGACTTGGATTTATTCCTCTGCTGCTAAGTCTTTTGAGCCAGTGTTGCTTTGTAAGAGAACAACTAATGTTTTTGAATGAAAGGTAAATTATCTTTTTTAGCAAACTATGTTCAAAGTATGTTATAATCTGAAATAACTGTAAGAAGATGCAGACAAAGCCTTTGTTTTCACATCTGAAATGACTGAGTAGCTGATGTATGAACATTCTGGTAGTTGGTACTGTAGGTATTGGGAGGGCTATAGCCCGAGGGCCAATGTAGGGGAATAGCTCCTTCCACATCTCCTACAGAGGCCAGTTTCCCATGACGATTCTCCACTTAGCACGTTGTGAATCAGCAGTGTGCTGGGCTCCTGCATGTCTTCTGAGCTGAGCCTTCTTCCCTTTCTGTGCTCCTTCGTTTCTTCCCCTTTGCTCCCTCCTCTACCCTCGCCCTTCATTTCCCCTCATTGGCTTGTTGCCCTCCCCATCCTCATTGTCCCTCATTTCATCTTGATTTCACCCCCATCCCTCCACCAGTCTGGTGTCCATTGCTGCCGTTTGCCTGGGCCTGGCAGTCTTTATCTGCCAACATTTTCTATGTTTCTTATTTTTCTCAGCAGCATGTATATTGCCTGTACGGGCGCCTACCATGCCCTTTCTTTGTAGCAGCCGACTCCATGTACTTACATTATGCTGTACTCAGTGTGAGCAGCTCATTGTTGACCCCACAACCTCTGCATCTACTGTGGTTTTTCAGTTTTCACATATGCCACACTAGGATCTCAGCTGGAAGACCCAAACACCGCACTGCTCCTTTTTGACCATGCTGGACTTTACGCTTGAGGTAGGTTCGCTGTGGGATTGTTCCTCGTTACCCCTGTGTACATCTTTCAACTTGGTGGATGGGACTACAAGTCAGAATATCCAGCATGCTCCTTCACCCCCCTTCCCTGTACCTCTCTTGCCACTCTGCTCACTCCCTGCAGTGGTTCCTCAGGCAGTTCCTTTGTTTTCACCCTTCTCCATTCTGGTTGCTGCTCCCCATTTCCTGCCCTTCTGGGTGTGGCGTCCTCCCCCCCGTGCCTGCTAGGCTGCCCCACTGTGAGAATCTACTCTTCTGGGTCATGACATGGCTCCACACTGTCTATCCTGCTGGTAGGAGTTTCTATTCTGCGCCACATTCTATGTGCGTGCTCCTGTCAGCAGCTCATTTGGGAGTGCAATTCGCTCCCCCTTTAACTACCTGAGTACTGCCATGATTTAGCCGTGTGCTGTGCTTCTGTTTTTGCTGGGAGCTCTCAGCACTCCAGTTTCCCTCTCCTCTTATAACCTTCCCTGTCCTGTCCTCCCTTCCATTATCCCCTGGCTCCTTGTCTGCCCCTGTTGTTTCTTCCTGGGCCTCTCCACCCTCCCCTGTTCCTGCCCTTGTCCCATGCTTCCTTAGTTTTCCTTTTGGGCCTTTTGCTCCTCACACCAGCATTCCATCTCCATTATGCCTTTTATACTATTCAGACCTGTGCTACCTCTAACCCTAGTTAGGCTATTGCATCCCTTACCATGTTGCTCCCGACACCTATACCCTGCTCAGCTTCCAGGATTATGTTTCCCTGTCCTACCCCTGGTGCTCCTCACCTCCCAGCTTGCGAGTTACCTGCAACATTCATACCTGCTTCCTTTTCCATACTCCTTGCAGTGCCCCCTGGGCCTGCATTATTGGCTCTCCTCATGACTTTCCATCATTCGTCGCATTCCATCCCTACCAGTATGCTCCTTCCTGGATTGCTCTGAACTCCCCGTTACTGGCATTCCTAATGACTCCTCTTTTCATTCTCCTGCTTTGACTTGCTTCCTTCCAATTTATACTGCCTCACAGTTTACCTACCTAGGACTATGCAGCCAGCTGCCTTTTCCTTGCTCAGCCCATACCAGCAGTTTGTCCTGACTCTGTCCCTAGCTCGTACATTTTGAGACGCTGAGCAAAGGTAGGCTTCCCCTGTCTACCAGGGATGGGATTCCGTTACAATTTCTACTGTCTACTACTTACAAATCTGACATCCTCCATCCCTAACTCTGCCTGGCAGCATCGAGTGAAGGTTACCTAGATACATAGATGTTGTCAGCAGATAAGGGCCTTGTGGTCCATCCAGTCTGCCCTATCCCTCTTTCTAACGCTTAAGATACCCTAGATGCTACAAGTTCCCCCCCTTTTTACCCTAGCTTGATAATTCCCATGTGCCTATCCCATGCATTCTTGAATCCCTGAACCGTGGCCGCCACCACCACTTCCAGGGGGAGACTGTTCCATCTCTCCACCACCCTTTCAATGAAGTAAAATTTACTCAAGTTCCCTTTAAGTTTTCCCCTTCTAGTCTAATGCTGTGCCCCTTGTTCTGCTATTTCCCTTCATGTGAAAGATGCTCCTCTCTGGTATCCTGTTGATCCCCTTTAGATACTTAAAGGTCTCTACCATGCCCCCCCATGTCCCAACTGCCATGGATGGGAGCCATGTCTGCATTACCATTGTCATACTTCTGCATTCCATATCTGATACCAGTCGCCACTTCCCCTCGGGGATGGGACCTCTTTTCCTCGTGTGCCTTCAACAGCCTACCTATGATGGGAGCCTGAGTTTACGTTTGACTGTTTCAACCTTACACCTTCTCTGCCTGATACACTGGTTGCTGCTTCCCTTCGGGAATGGGACCTCTATACCCCATTTGCCTTCCACCTCCCAACTCTGCCCAGCATCATCGAATAAAGGTCATCTCGCACTGGTTACCAGGGATGGGAGTCTGTTTCTCTGAATCAACTGTTTCAATACATTCTCTACCTGATACCCAGTTGCCACTTCCTTTCAGGAACAGGACCACTTTATCCCATTTGCCTTCACCTTCCTATCTCTCCCTGGTGGCTTCAACTGAAGGTTGTGTTGTACCGTTTACCTGGGATGGAATCCTGCACCTGCAATAGACTGTCTCAGCCTTCTGAATTCTCTGTCCAAATTACTGGTTGCCACTTCCCTTTGGGACCAGGACCACTTTACCCATTTGCCTTCACCAACCTACCTCTGCCTGGTGGTATCGAGTAATGGTCATCTCACCTCAACTACCAGGGATGGGAGTTCATGGTCTATGTTCAACTGTTTCAACATTCTGCATTCTCTACCTGATAACCGGTTGCTGCTTCCCTTTGAGAATAGAACCACCGTACCCCATTTGCCTTCAACATTCTACCTTGCCAGTCTACATCCTGCACTTCCATGGACTCATTGCACTCGTCCCTACCTTGGCCTCCTTGCGCTTTGGATTTGGACTCTGCCAGCTTGATCAGTCTCTCCCTCCATTCAGTTTGCCTGCCTCCTGGACTTCCATACTGCTGTTTGCCCCTTACTGTCTGCCATGCGAGTTTGTCTTCTCCTTCAGAGGTGGGAACCTCATGCCTCATCGCTGCAGTGCCTTCTGTTCTTCGCACTTGCCATTTGCCATCTTCTGTAAACTTAGGACTTTCTTGCATTGACTTCATGGAACTTGGTACTTGGATTCGCTTCTGGTCTTCCTTGGATCAGTCACTTGTGATCTGCAGTGGCTTTGCTGCCTCCTTCTTCAGTTTGCTGTGGTGCTGACCCCACTTCTGTTCCTTCCTGTAC
Organism: Neoceratodus forsteri; assembly: GCA_016271365.2. NCBI lineage: Eukaryota > Metazoa > Chordata > Ceratodontiformes > Ceratodontidae > Neoceratodus > Neoceratodus forsteri. The sequence goes on along the minus strand of CM057449.1, from coordinate 761,250,882 downwards.
CTGCGCTATTTGTCCAGTTTGACCAAGCAGCACTGATAATCTGTTGTTTTCTTCTAGGACTCCTTCCTCCAGTCTGCTGACATCCCCTCTGGACTTTCCCCTTATTCCTTGGACTGCTGCCTTCTCCTCACTGCCTTAGTGGCTTGGGACTTTATCCTGTTTGCTGTGGCTCTTTTTGGGCATTTTACCCTGTCTCCAGTCAGTATTCCTACTTGGTCAACTACTTCTCCCACTTATCCATTTCATACTCCTACTCTGGCCATTCTAACAGCTCCCATCCACTACTCGATGGAGCAATTGTTTATTTCACCTGGGGAAAACTACATCTAGCAAACATCCTTTGGACACCATGCCTCATAGACTCTTATATCATCATAAAGTTATCTATACTTCCCAATCATCTCCCCATGATCAGTTCCAGCATTCCATTTGACTGGACTATAGAAAGATCTCATCCTTCATCCGACTCTACTGGATACTCCCTATGCAGCCTGTCAATCCAAGCACTATGGCTTCCCTATCTACCATGTCTTATAGGATATTGTTTTTACATGGAACAGTGACCTAATTTCTTCCATCATGCAATGACTCTGTAACTATCATCACCGTTACGGATAATGGGAACCGCAAGATACCTAATGGCAGTACTGACATCACCCATTTTACCTTTCCATAACTTCTCCTATGAGCACTGACTCATCTTCTACTTCCTCAATAACCATTGGACATCCTAAGACCTTCACAGCTACCTTCCCAGAACTCCCGTTGTTGGATCTCTGGTTCCTAGCTGCCTTACTAAAGGCATTTTATCCAAACCACTGCTTTCCTGCTCCTGGATGTCACCATACTTCATAAAATCATCTACATTCCTTCATCATAGTACCATCAATCGGATCAGCTGCCCATCCAGCAGTCTTCTAGCTCATCCGCCGTAATTCACCTCCCATACTCACTCCAGTGAAGACTTTCACTGAGAACAGGCTTCCATTGATTCTCAATCTGAACGTCCACAACTGACCTGGCTGTCTCACTATCCCAGCTTTACCTCTCAACAGATCTATATTTGACTACAGTGCTAGGCACCTCTGGCATTCTACAATGCCCCCAACTCCCCTTTACCACATCAGTCTATAGACTGCTTCTCTCAGGTTGCCCTACAAACAGAACTACAGAACTCTTTCAATAAACTCGAAGACTGGTTCAGTAGGCAAAAGTTGCTACTAAATTACAAGAAAACCAAGGCCATGCTACAATCCAGCCCCTACAACAAACGCAGGCATGATCCCCTCGTAATCACCAATAAGGCTGGTGAGCAGATTGAGCAGGTGCACTTGTTCAAATACCTTGGAGTCACCATTGATGACTCTCTCACTTATACGAATCACATAGACTCCCTTGTCAGAGTGGTAAACACAAAGATTGGGGTCCTCTATAAGCATAAGAAATCCCTCACCCTGGAAGCACTCCAAATCTCAGTCTCCAGCTCCATACTCTCCATGATAGATTATGGGCTGGTGATCTATGGAGCTGCTACTGACACAGAACTCAGAAGGGTCCAAACCGCACTCAATAAGGTATGCTGCCTCACTCTGTGCGCAGATCACTACACTCATACTTGCACCCCGTATGAGCGTACAACCTGGCTTCACCTAAAAGACAGGATCAAATACCAAACTTGCCTCCTGGGAAAGAAGGTACTCCTCGGAAAAAAAACACCCTGTATTGGAAACCTGCTCAAGGCTTCTCTCTCATCACACATCACCAGAGGGAGGAAGAATGGAGCATTGTCCATACCATTCCGCCAAACCTCACTAGGGCAGCGCGCTTTCTCCTATCGGGCCCTCCTCTGGATAAATGAACTCCCAATGAAATTACAAACAAACAACAGCCTGTCTCAGTTCAAAGCAGGCATCAAACAGCACCTAATGTCTAGCTCAAAATGCACCTGTTTCTCAGGCCCCACTTGATATCCAGGCCTACCCCCAAGGTAGCACCCAGCAGGGCTACCTACAGAACCATGCCTCCATTCCAGCCTAGCCAAGGGCTTAAGTAAGCTATCAGTCCTCTTTAAATGCTCTTGGTACTGCCCCTCCTAACCCCCACACACACCCTACTCAACAAAGCCCTCTGGAGCTGCTCCCCCATCACAGCCCCCACCATTTCACTATCCCCACCTTTTGCTTTCTCATGTGTAGGTTCAAACCCAATCCCCTTGTTTTTCTGTCACCCAGCCTCTCACCATCTGGGATAGAGTTAAACCCTATACAGTTACTTTTCCATAGTCTATCAACGGATTTGAGGTTTCCAGGGGTGTGCTACCCAGAACAACCAATTAGAAATAGCATATTATTCTATTACAACTGTTGTGTTTTTCTCCTATTTGTCTAATTCTCATGTAATCACTCTTTAACGCCTAATGATCTGGCCTCTTCAACTGCTGAATATGTGTGTTGTCTTATTGTCCACCCTGACGTGGAACCTTTGTAAAAGAGCTCGTGCTCAAAGGTCTATCCGAAATACTAATTAAATTAAAATTCATATACCCATTTCCAGGTTTCCCACAGTATTTAAACATTGGATTGCCTTTAAAGCAAAACAGTCAGCCACTCAGTGCATGCCACAGCAATTGTGCCACAGAAATACCCATATCTACTTTTCTACCGACGGACCAGCAGGAGCCTATACAAATATCATTATGACATCAATACTCAAATCAACTCGAATTCCTTGTACTGAACTTCCAATTATTCCATATACATTCAGTTACCATCTCTACTGCATCTACCAATCTTCCTTCATTGGTCTAAAATCATTCACATCTCTACTCCTAACAGGTGCATAAAGACTCTGTCTGACTCCTTCTGTTTCATGGATGCTTACATTGCAGCTTATCACTCACCGCTTAACTCCTCACCTCCCGACTCTGACTTGAACATCAAACCTTCTGCAAAGTTAGATTGTTTACCTTATGACTTCATAACCATCATATTCCTACCGTTCAAAGCCTAGTGGCATATTTATCACATAATGCTCTTCCTGCTCATTAGCCTCTGTAACCCCTCTGGACATTATCCATCATCACCATTTAACCTGGACTACATTCGCCCCTTATAGACTGCACCGACTCCACTCTCAGGATTTGGATGCTCCTTCAGAATAGACCTATCTCTTCAATCTCAGTACCATCCTTCCAGAATGCATCATTCATGGATTCGAAGATGGACCGTCATCTCTCCAAGCAGTTCACCTTTCTCCCAAAATTAGCTTATGGTTGCTAGAACCTAGGTTTATCTCCTCTTAATTTGCCTGGAAGATGGGTGTATCAGTAGCCATGGGTCCTCAGAGGTTTTCTCCACCTGGGGGGTTTTCCTCTTCTGAGTGCTACCGGTCATACTCTCATGAGTTGGAGGAGGTAATCATACTTTTTCAAACATTGGTAATCCTTTTTGGCTTTCTGTTCCCTACTCACTACCCAGCTTACCTACCAAGGGTGGGAATCGAGAAAAGCCAAAGTAAACTACAGGTACATAAGCACTTCTAACCCCATACTCTATTCATACAAACATTAAATGGGAGGGCTATAGCCTGAGGCTCAATGTGGGGGCATAGCTCCTCCCACATCTCCTACAAAGGCCAGCCTCCAATGACAATTCTCTGCTTAGAGTGTTGTCAAACACCCACCATCCACCCCTGCCCCCTTCTTCTCCAGCACCCTACTCACCCTTGGTGCTCATCTTTCTATTCCCCACTCACTACCCAGCTTACCTACCAAGGGTATGAATAGAGAAAAGTCAAAGTAAACTACAGTTACATAAGCACTTCTAACCCCATACTCAAGTCACCAAAACATTGAACTGCAGCCTATATTCAGTGCTGGAAATGAAACATTCACCAGGGGAACCCACCACCTTTGATGTAGGATCATGTTCAGATGTATGTTCAGGCTTATTTACTGTGTCGGGGGAGTGTTGTGTTTTTTCAATTTCAACTGGATCATTTGTTACTCTTGCCAGCTTGTTCTGCAATTTGCTCAATCAACTATCAATTATTTACTTGTTCTCCTTGTAACTTCTCACCTTCTGTATTTCAACTATTATTTGTTGTTATTCCTACCACTGTTTTGACCATATGATGTTCTACCGTTGCTATTGTTCTGTTGTACCGTTACCCCGTACCCCCCAGATTATCACCCTCCTCGGTGAACCTTTAGAAATAGTGGGCAAATTCAAATATCTGGGAGTCTGGTTGGATAACACATTGAACTTCAATGTACACCTAAATGAGTTAACTAAAAAGATAAGACAGCGCCTTGGTATATTCTACCGAATAAGACACCTACTCACCCTGGAAGCTAGAAAGAGGTTGGTTCAAACAACCTTCCTTCCCCTGCTTGACTACGATGACTTTCTTTATAGTCACTGTCCCCAACATGACCTCCAAAAACGTAATACTGTCTACCATCAGGCATTGAGATTTGTTCTTGGCCTGCCCCTACAGACTCACCATTGCTTGCTGTACCAAGCATTAGACTGGCCGTCCCTCTCCCTGAGGAGACAAAAAAACACACTCATGTGCTTCTTCTGGGCTCTATCAAACAATCTACCACCCTATATAGGTGAACTGTTCAAGTGCTCTAAGGCTACTTACGGCACAAGGAACTCCTCACTTTTCCACTTTAAAACACCACAGACCAGGACACATCTTGGCTCTACTGCTATTAGCTCCCTTCTATCAACGCTTTGGAATAGCATGCAAAAAGCACTTAAATTCTCCATCCTGCCTATCCCCTACATGTTCAGACAGCTGCTCAACCAATGCCTGAATATGGTGTGTGATTGCTTTAGGTAAACACTTCCCAGCTGGCCAATGATTCCCATAGTTCCCAATGGACCAGACCTATCTATTCCCCCATCGGCTGGCATCTCAATAGGATAACTACTCCCCCATTGCTTCCACCCTCCTGCCCCAAGCTAGCTCCCCTAGGGGCCTCCATGTTATTAGGTTGCTCTCCTCCTTCTTCCGCATGGTCTTGGTACCCCCTCTGACCTCCACTGTGTCTCCCTTCCTCTCCTCCAACTGTACCATATTGAGTTTCCAGTATATGATTAATTGCCTGTGTGTGTATTTGCCATCCAAGCTAAGCTCTAATGCCTATTGACTATTATTTTACATTACTCTGTATTAGTGTTATGCGTGAATTGTTATGTTCTTGAAAATGAATGTGTCCTATGTGTCCAGGACCATCTTGAAAATGAGCTTGCTCAATAATGTAACTGACTGGTTAAATAAAGTTTGATTGATTGATTAATTAATTATTGTCTGTACAGTATATGTGCCTTTGAGCCCAGGTTGTGCCTGTAAATGGTCAATTGGACCAGTGCACTTACCCGGTTATCAAAGTCATAAATAAATAAAATAAATAAAAACCTACCTGATAGGTGCCTGCAGACATGTTTACTCATTCTCTGTTGCATTTTTCCACATTACTTAGTCAGTTTTTTGCCTTGGGTGGTACATTTTACTCCTGGAACTGCGTCAGACTTTTAATGTCACTCCTGAAACTGAGTACCCCCCACCCATTTCTACCACTGCCTACGCTAAGATACAAATCAAAATGGCGTGACAAACTGATCATAGGTTCTGAATGTAAAACACAAGCTACTGCTTGCAGTTGACATTGCTTTAAATGTAGATCTCTGATAAACATAACCCATGCATATACTGTAACCTTTAAACCAGCCAAATGGATTATTTTGTTTCCCTTTAATGTGTTTCATTTATAATGTTTTATTTCTAAAGTAAGTGAATATGTTGCCCATTCCCTATCCCTTGCTTAATGCATGCCTTTATAAAGAAATGCACTAGGCAATCAAAACTTAATTTGGTTAGACATGTATGTTTTACTGTAATTAATATTCTGTCAATAGGGTAGATAAGAGAGCTCCAAGGGTTAATGCTGTGTTACTCTGCATCTAATGTTGCCAGTGAGTTTCTCTGGCTCACTCCATTAATCCCGTCAGCACAATGGATCGGCTTAGAGATGTGTCTCAATAAATCACTCTCAAGTGCTAGGGGTAGGAGGAACTAATTAATCAGTGCTGTCATTATGTTTGCTTGTAGCTGCTTTACTGTATTTGGGATGGGGATTCAGTGTATTTAACCTGCCGCCACCAAAACAGACCTGCAGCACTTTGGGTGGGGGGAGGGGTTAACTATTTGCAAGTATAATAAGTTATATAGTTTGCTACAAAATGCATAATAGGTTACTTTGTGAAAAACAGCCTTAAGTCTACAGTAGGTAAAACATCACAGGATTACTTTGCAGCTATATAAGCCTCTTGCACACATCCAAGCAGAATACTCATACCAAAAATGATTCCTCTGTTCATTCTATTTCTCAGCTACAGTAAGTAAAACATTGTAAACTTGCTTTGGAGGAACTGTTTCTGTGCTACTGAGAGTCTCTCAATAGTGCATGCAGTGCTTGTACCATTCCCAGAGTCCCTCAGAGCTGCTGGAATGGGTGACATTTGCTGAACTCCACCCACAATTTATTCTTTGGCTAAATTGTGACCTGGTGGCAATCCTGCACCCACATATCCACTATATACCTAAAAGTTGTACAAAAATGGATCGCATTACAGTGTGGACAGCCCCCAAGACTCAATCCAGCAATGAATTGTTAAACAAACAAAAAGAAATTGACATATCCTCCATGAAGGTATTAGCATGAGGTGGTTTGGTTGCACGTGTTTTGGCTTCCTTAATGAATTTGGAGCAGTGTGCTCTGAAATGTGACTGCATGGCAGCCCTCCCATGAACAGGCCATGTGACCCTGGAATATGCTGGGTGGAGTTACATGAGTGGCTGCTCCCATACCTCTGCCTGATGAGTTGCTGGAGTGGTTCTGACAAGTGGAAGTGCATGGAGTCAGGTTTTGTGGTGAACCATTGGAAATCTCAACTGCCATAATTTAAAAACATCCATGCAGGTACCTGCCAAGTGATTTTATTCATAGTTTATTGGCATTGTATGCTGTGCTGAAAAGGGCAAAAACAGGTCAAATAAGACAACACATGGAGACTATGAATGTTTAAAATAAATGACATGAGACTTACAGGAAACCCCAATTCATATATCAAAGTTGCCTTTCATGATGGCACCATATACCTTGTAGTGTTAGTTTCACTGCAGGAGTTGATTTATTCACTTGCCTTAACAATGGATAGGATACGTAAACAACGTACCACTACCAATCAAGAACAATGTGACACAGCCAAAGCAAAAGTGACAGTCCACATTGGATCCAACTATACAAACATTTTACAGCAATGAAAATAAAAATCTGTTCAAATGTTAGATTCTGTTACATAGTGTACACTTAACTATTTTGGCAAACATATCCTTTTTGCTGTGACAAAGTTCTAGGTACCTAAAAGAATGTTGGCTAGCAAGCTACTTAAAGCAACAGTGCAGCAAAATTGGGCAAATAATTTGACCTTACCTTATTTTCACTATAAAAGATTCCAGGCATTGTCCAGTTTTATTTGGTAGTAAACAATTTCTAGTTTCACAAAAATGTGAGTATTTTATAAATGTTTATCTTAGTTTTTTCTCAAGAAATAAAGACGGCTGCCACATTTGGGTTAGCAATAGCACTGTAGACCTGGCAAGGATTAAGATCAAAACAATAAAACATACTCATAGTGTGCAACCTAGAAAATTAGGTTTGGTGGGCATGTTGCTATTTTTATTAATTACAACTGAAACAGAGTTTTTGGAAAAAAATTTTTTTGCTGCACTGCTGCTTAAAGGAAAAGAAGGAATGGCATTCAGTGTTACATAATGCTTTTCACACACAGTATCTCCAAACATTTTCCAATCTATGAAGATTTGGCAGAAGTCATTAGATGACATTAGGTACATACAGAAAGATTCAGAAAAGGTCAAAGGTTAGGAACAGACAGAGAAACAGCAAGAGAATAAAACACAGGCAGCTTACACTGGGCCACTCGATAAGTAAGTGAAGGCTGTAGGATTCAAACTTGGGCTGGGCCTGTTAGTTCTCCATGGTTACAGCTCTGTGCTCTGACTGTACTGCTTCCACCCACATATACTGCATATACATAATCGATTATTTATGTAAAAGCCATAACCGTGTGACTTGTTTGTGCTTGTTTATGATTGTTTGCATGCTGGTTTGTATGCTACACAAAGCTATTCAGTACCTTGCAATTCTCAAACTATGAAAACCCAGGAGAAAAGCAGGGGGAAATTAGAGCTGCACATACGCTATCTTCACCATTCCAAATAGTTTGGACAGTGCTGATTATCCTTGGAAACAGAGTAAGTACTACACTGTATGGATAAATTATGCTGGCCAAGTGGATCATATACACTCCAGTTGTGCATTTTTTCAGCCTCTAGATACTGTAGCCTGTTGAATAGGTGTGTGTGCTCTCCACACAGCTGTAAATGCATATAAGAGCTGTTCAGAGGTTTGTGCAAGAGGATAGGTTGGGTGAAATTCTGATGTGCCCACTATCAAAATTCACAAAGTATTTCCATCATTTGCCATGCTTGTCCTTGGCAAATGTTGATCTTTATTGCCAGTCTGCTAGTGCAACGGTAGGGCTACTGCTTGCAGTGCTGATATCCGGAGGTCAGAAGCAACTTCTGGAGTTGGAGGGTTGACTGGGGTGAGGAGGATCATGTGTCCCAAGGACTGCTGTCTCTTCAAGGGAAGTACCACTACTTCTCAGTGCAGTTTAACCCCTGCAAGGTATATAGTAATTTTAAACCAAGGATGGAAATGAGAAAGGAAAATGTGGGTGCACCGGGATTTGAACTCTGGACCTCTGGTATGCCATTCCAGTGCTCTAACCATTAAGCTACAGGCCCACTGGTTACAGCGTCTGAAGAACTTCCTATTTCACAGTAACACATTCAGGGAGGGGATCAGTGGTCAATGTTAGCCTGGCCCTTAGTGGAGACTGGGGGTGGCACACTGACACTGCAGATGGGGTGGAGGCAGGGCAGAAGCCTGGCATGCTGCATGTGGGAGCATGTGAGGCACCACCATTAGTGTCATTGCACACTACCTCCTCTACACCAGAGCAGAAGAAAGAGAGGAAAACGCTGCCAGCCAGAAGAATGAAATGCATCCCTCACAAGCTCTGCACCCAGCCAGCTGGGCACCACCAGACAACTGGATCCTGTCTCGGTGGGGCTATATGGGAGCTCCACCAACCCAGCCGGGGGCAAGCCCTTGGGGAAGATCTGGAGAAGGTAGGTCCCAGTGGATGCTGGGGTGGCGGGGTTGGAGGGTCCAATGGATGGGGGCCAGTCAGCAAGGGGGATAAAGAAATTTACAAAAAAATAATATTGAGATTACTGGGAAAACTCAGAATTTGCGATTGGGAAATTTGCAAAATTTAGGAGGGCAAAATGTTGCCAGTTTCTGATAGATTTCTAATAAGTAAATAAAATGTTAAATTTCCAGCTTTCTCTTGGAAAATTGTGCTTAGGTTGTTGGCAGTTTCCACAGCTATGGTGGAAATCTGAAAAAAAAGAGAGGAATTCTCTGAACACCACAATTACCCGATCCACACCCCATTATTTTTATTTTTTTTAAAGGTTAATAATTTACAGGATAAGTTCTGTGAGATACAAGTTTCATTTACAGAATGTTTCACTATACTGTGTATTAATAGTATAAAATATCTGTTAAACCCTCAGCCCTCCACTTATGAAGAGTTCCCTTCCACCACCCTGCATCCCTGACCCAAAACTAATTAACACCATAACAAAAAGCAGTTTATCCTCAGATTATTCTCAGTGTAACACATACTCCTCCTCCACCAGAAGGTGGGAGTACTAGCCTGCCAAGGTTTCTCTCCTGGAATGTTGCAGTAGGGCTGCATCTGTCACATGGTGGAGGCAGGTCAGTCCTCAGAGGAAGAACCATTGTCTGTGGAGGACTTAATGGCCAAACAGGCAAACCGGGCAGCAGAACTAGAGCAGTGCTATGATGTAGTGCAGTTGCAGTGGAGAGAGAATGAATATGTAGTAGAGCAGGATGAGAAGAAAGCTTGCCTTGTTTTGGATTGAGAAGGAGACAATGAGTTGGTTCAAGTATTGGGTTTAGCAAGAACAGCAACGATAGACTAGAAAAAAGTACAGGCTTAAATCAAACTCAACAATAAACAGTAAATTTCAAAGTAAAAACAGACTGTATTAAAGTTTACCAATGCAGAACTCAAGGAGAGAGAGAGCACTGGCTGTGTGCACTCTGAAACTGGAGGCCCAACAGAAATTTGGATCCACAATCAGGATTATATTGCTGTGTGAACCCTGCAAACAGGCAGGAGAACTGCCACCTGAGGACACTAGGAAAACCCTTAACACTGGTTGTGTGGTTCACTGCAAACTCCTAAGAGTCTGGAGGCACTGACTGCACCTACAGAGGGGCAGTAGTGACTCAAGTGGCTGAAGAGTGCAGGAAGATCCACAAAGCAGACAGGACCTACCAGAAACTATCAGTGGGGAGGAAGGGGAACAGTGAGGAAAAACCTAACAGTAAAGAGGTGGAGTATACATTGGAGTGAGAATCCAAGGCCTTGGACTGGTGCTGTTTCTTTCTTAAGAAGGATGCAGTTTCCTGTGCACCTTTGGCTGTCCATGACACTCCCTGGGTGGTTCCTGATGACCAGTCTGGGGGACTGGAAGCAGTTAGGAGTACAATCAGAAGAAGAAGCTGGAGCTGGTTGTGACTCCAGACACCAAAGCTCCAATTGCAGCATCCAAAGTGAAGCCAAAAGCAGAGGACTGTACTGCCCCAGCACCATCAGACATATCCAGGACTGAGGCAGCCACTGGTGGGAATATCATAGCAGACCCCTCCACCAGGATTCACCTAAGAAGGTTGACAAGTCAGCCATCAAGTAAGAACAACTATACATTGATGTGCTTTTTAGTGCAGTACTGGAAACACTTGACCCAGAACCCTGGAGACTTATGGAAGAGAATCCATCACCCACTTGGCACCCCCAATTGCTGAATGGTGATGCCATATTATTGCCCCTGGTCCAAAGAAAAGATGGCCAGGGCACTGAAGGTTAAAAAAGAGGGTCAAAGAACTCTAGAAATGGTGTTCCTATACTTCCTCTCCTGGGCATGGAACCACTGGAGACCTCTAGAGGGGAGTAGATGTTAAAGGAGGCAGTAGTCAAGCTAAAGGTTGGAGATATGGTCTATATTTCTAAGGAGCACCTTGAATCAGGCCTTGGGGAAGGACATCATGAAGCATGGCTGCTCAGCAAGAGTATCCATATGGAAGTAAGTGATCTTCACAAATGTGAAGGGTCACACCTACTGCAAGTCAGCATTTGAAGATGTCAAGCCAGGAAAGAAGGTGACCAAGCTGGACCCTTAATACTACTGAAGGCAGTCTCTGTACTGGATGGAAATGATGCCCTCATTAGGGCCCAGGTGTTTCTTTGTTGTCTCATTTGTCTTGCTGGGACTTCAAGAAGGAGGAACGCCTAGCTAAAAATCCAGTGACAAAGGGAAGACAATGAAGATTCTGGACAAAGAAGCATAGACTTGAGTATTTAGGACTTATGTCAGAGGTCCCCTATCCAAGCTTTCATATCCTTCTTAATATGTTTATATAAAAATAATATGTGCATTTACTGCTTCTTACTGTTCCTCTGCAGGTTGGGTTGGAGCAGTCAGCCTGGTAAGTGTTGGGCTACACACTGGTAGGGGGGTGTAGGGCAAAGGCTAAAACTGGTATGCCTAGTGGACTGGCCAAGTTAAGTATGATTAGAGCTAGTTTCAAAAGGTAAAGGCTGGCTGCAGAGTTACCACCAGTCACCCATGTGTCCAGAGAATCACATGGGTGATGCCTGGCCTAGGATGAAATCCATGGCTTCTTATAGGTTGGGAATCCCATGGATGAATGGGGGACTTGGATAAGATAATCAGTGGTATCTGTGGGTACTGGTTTGCTCAAGAGTGATTTAAAGTGGTACCTCTGAGGGCAGTGGACATAGTCCCTCTGAGGACCCTCAGTGAGGGCACAAATGTTTTCACGCCCAGTATTCACATTTTGGCTACAGAGATCATGGTCTAGAGAGTAATCCCTCCATTTAGACTTGAGAGGGTAGGTCACAGAGGTAGCACCCTTCTTGGATTGCTTGGGAAAGCAATCCTATTATGCAGAGGAGTATGTAACACACCCCTCTCATCCACTGGAGTGTGGGAGTGTTACTGTATCACATGTTTCTCCCTTGGGAGTTCCATGGCTGGTGCAGCAGGGGATAAGGCTGCCAGGCTCAGGTTTCAGTAGGTGGAGCACTGAGAATAAGTGGGTTGGAGAGAACTGTACTCTGGAGGTTGGGAGGATGTTGCTCCAGAGGATGGGTGTACTGTTAAAGTCTTCACTTAAGGGAGGCATCTTGATGGCACTTGGGCCAGGATAGCAGTCCTAGGCTAGTGAAAACCCAAAGGACCCTGAAGTGGAAGGAGGACACAATACCACTGAGTAACAACTCTGCCATACAGGAGGTGTAAAGGATAGTTATGTTTGATTGCCCATGGCAAAGGGAATCAGAGCATCTGCATGGATGTTCCCCATAGGTGTTTGGGAAGGGGCACCAATAGGAACAGGATTTTCTGATGGGATAAGCTAAGCAAGTCTGGGCCAATGGATCAGGTGGGAGGGTACTGGAGTAGCTTTACGAACCCAGCTCATACTGGTAGTGGTGCCATGGCAAGGGCTGTAACCAGAAAAAAAGGAAGTTAAAAAGCCTAGAACCAAGACTACTAAAAATGGCTTCTTACTACATCTCTGGCCCCCTGGTACACATCTTCACCCTATCTCTCTCCAATGGCATTGTCCCTGAAGCCTGGAAGGCAGCCAGAGTCACTCCTGTATTTAAGAAAGGCAATAAAAATGACATATCAAATTACCGGCCTATTGCTATTTTGTCTGTTCTGAATAAAATCCTGGAAAAAGTAGTATCCATGCAAATCACTGAATACCTTGAGAAATTCAATTTACTAAGCTCAGCACAAAATGGTTTTAGAAAGCATCACAGCACCATGACAGCACTTGCAAAATTCACTTCAGATATTGTTACCAATATGGATAGAGGAAAGTTAACAGGGGCAGTCTTCATTGACTTAACCAAAGCTTTCGATCTGGTTGACCATTCTCTGCTACTATCCGCCCTCAGTACCTTGGGCTTCTCTCCCCCAGTCTCTACCTGGTTCAAAAGCTGCCTCTCCAACAGAACACAAGCTGTTAAGTTTAATTCATCCATGTCAGACAGTGCTGTTATCAACATTGGGGTCCCTCAGGGGTCTATACTTGGCCCTCTTCTATTCTCATTATTCATCAATAAACTTCCTGAGCTGGTCACCACAGGTCACTCACTTCTTTATGCGGATGACCTGGTAATTTATTATCACTCTGATAAGGTCCTGGATCTAAATGCTGCCCTCACTGCAGATTTTCGTGCTGTACAACACTGGTTGAACCTCAACGCCTGGTTTTAAATACAAATAAAACAAAAGTTATGATGTTTGGCTCCAATCACAAGCTTAGATCCTGTCCTCTGACCATCTCTGTCTCTGATATCGATGGGGACCCTATAGAAACTGTCACTTCCTTTCGTTACCTTGGCATCCACCTGGATCAAACCTTGGACCTGAAAGCACATATACAGGAAACCTGCAAGTCAATTAACTGCAAATTGGGGCTGCCTATAGAACCAAATACCTGCTCACCCTGCTGCTAAATTGGTGATAGCCAGAGGCATTCTATTGCCAACCCTTACATATGGGTGTCCCATCTTGTCCTTGGCCACCAAATCTTCACTGCAACTATGGATACTACTTCAATAATGTGTGCAGGTATGCAACCAAAGCACCTCGGCTGCAGCATCATTGTCCTTATATCAGGACCTTGGTTGGCTCTCTCCTTCCTCTACCAGGCAGTACTACTTGTACAATTTACTTGATTCCATCCTAAGGACGTCCAAGCCTGCTATCCTGTCTGATCTCCTCAGGCCGCCATTCCCACAAGGAATCTTAGATCGGCTGATCAGACCTTACTATCCATCCCTTTGTCGGACTAAAAAGGGCATGGGCTCCTTCCATCATGCTGCCCCCACCTATGGAACCTACTACCTCAGGATCTAAGAGATGTCTCCACTCATGTGACTTTTAAGAGCAAACTCAGGACTTTCCTCACTACTGGACAAATGTGTTTGCTTTGACCCTACTTGATCCGTTGCATTTGTACTGTTTCTCATTGCTAGCACTTTGCCTGTCCAAATGGGTGTTCTATACTGTGCCTTGTAATTAATGTTTTATTTTGTGCCTTGTAATTAATGTTGCTTTAACCTGTTTCTTTATAAGCCTAATGTTAGCTGTTGACAATTGTAAGTCGCTATTCTACTCCATGACATTCTTATCTTCACTTCACAGCCTCTCCTCACTTAACCCCACTGCTGCTTCTCCCCTTCTGTTATATCCTCTTCCCCCCTTTTTGCCACTCCCCACCAAACTCACCTTTACCTGTTCCTACCTCATCCATGCCCCTCCTTAGTCCCCACCCTCCTGGCTGTGCTTAGTCACCTCTCTCCACCTACTACCGCCTTCTCCCACCGTCTACCGACTCCCCCTTCCCTGCCCTGCCATCTCTTGGTTCCACTGGCTCGGCTTGACTTTGACACTTTTGCCGCTATTGCCGTAACTCCTCCGCCTCTATCCCCCTGTCACCGGCATCCTCACTCTCGCCCTGCCGTCTATCGGTTCCACCAGACCAGCTGTATTTTCCTACCTCCTACCACTGTTGCCGTCTACTGCTGCTCCCCCCACCACCATCTCTTCACCTGCCGTCTTTCGGCTCCATAGGCCCGGCCGCAGGTTGGTACCTCACCCCGCTGTTGCCGTATCTGACGGCACCTCCTTTCCACTTAATCTCTCCTTCCCATCCTTTTGCCAGTTTTCCCTTCTTTGTGTCTTTTCTACTGATGCCTATCCTCTCTTATTTTCTGCCTTCTACTATTCACATTTTTGAGTATGTTCCATGATCAAGTGCTAAAGTATATTTTTGTTTACTAATGTATGTTACATTGCCATATGTATTTCTCTCTGCATTTTTTGTACTCGTTGTCTTAATAATCTGGCTGTACTCTTTGTGTATTGTAATTGTACCTCCCGGGTCGTGCCTGAAAACAGTCAGCTTGCTGACTAGCGCACTTACCCGGTTAACAAAAACTAAATAAATAAATAAATAAAAAACTGCACAGGTGGAGTAAGCCTGCATGCCCAGTATGGTACAAGTTGCAATGCTGTAATTATTTGGAATATGGTTTTTATCCATTTTACTCAAGGAAAGGAATAATAATGTAATCAGCTTATGACCTACCTAATGTCTCACACATTTTTGTTAGATGCTAGAGTAGCTGTGGTGAGGTTTTCACCTAGTTCCCCTAATCCCTAAACCAGTGCTGGGCAACCTAAGATAATCAGAGGGCCACAGGTGTGGCCCTTAAACACCACCAGGGACTATAAGACCCCCTTTACCTCAGTCACAAGCCAAAATTATGCTTTAGAATTAAAATATATAACATACATATATATAGACAAAGAACCCCTGTGTGCAAGCACTGAGGCAATGGTTACCCCAAAGGGCATTTGGCAGGGAAGCCAAGTTTCACAGAAATACAAAATCATACATGTCCCCCTGATGCAAAGCATCATGGGCTGCATATGCAAATCACCACAGAATATTATGCTGGTGCAACTTTAAGCAGAAATGCATGGTACCAAAAGGCCTTTCACACAGTTTGCAAAGAGTGTCAACAGAAGACATAGACACGTGTTTCATCCTACCAGGACTCATCAGTATGCCTCATCTGTTTGACACCTCAGTGGAATGAACCAGCTAACCTAAGATTATCTATCTGGGTTATGTTGTGGTGAACCCAATTAAAACAAAAAATAGTTTAAAAGACAAAGAACCTCTGTGTGCAAGCACTGAGTTAATGGTTACCCCAAAGGGCATTTGGCAGGGAAGCCAAGTTTCAAAGAAATACAAAATCACACATGTCCCCACAATGCAAAGCATCATGGGCTGCATATGCAAATCACCACAGAATATTATGCTGGTTCAACTTTAAGCAGAAATGCATGGTGCTGAAAGGCCTCTCACACAGTTTGCAAAGGGTGCCAACAGAAGACATAGACACGTGTTTCGTCCTACCGGGATTAAGAATGCAATATTTATTTCTTTATTTATTATCTATTAATTTTCTTGGATAACAACCTTTGAGCTATGTAGCTCGATGTCAAAGGTAGAGCAAACTTACAACATGGTATAAGAATAATAACAGAATGAAAAAAAATGAAAAATACAGAGTGGTAATACAATTAGGAGGTAACATACATATGAGTAAAAAAAACTGTGCAAATACAGGAGGCACTTATACAGGTAATATAGGGCAATAACATGTGGCAAGATATACATGCAGAAAAGCGGAAAAGGGAGGGCAGACAAAAGGCAGTGACTGGAGGGTGATAAGCCACCAGGAAGTGGCTTTGTTACAGGGAGGAGGTTAGGGAGTGAGAGGAAGAGATACAAGTATGTTAAGTGCATGAGGTGTTGAGGGGCAGGGTAGGTGAAGGGAGGGAGTAGGTGGAGGGAGGCCAAAGAGGAAGGACCTTGTTTGAGAGTTATTAGGGGGGACAAGGCCAGAGGATAGAGAGTGTGGCAAGTTAGTCAGATTCGGGTAAGTGGAGGAGGAAGGGTGTGAGGAGGACAGGAAGGGAAGGAAAGGAGGGAGTTAGTCCGAGCAGTCGCATCTCCCTAGGGCATAAAGGTGCATTTATGTTCTTGATTAAATGGCACATGTTTTGTGCCATTTGTGATGCTGTTCGGGAGCTCAATGAGCCAAAGTGGGGCCTTATAGGAGAAATATCATTGGACAAGTGCAGTGCAATGAAAAGGGATGTGCAAGGTGTTCATTACTTTTCCTCTTTTCAGATGTAAATTGTGCGCTGGTTTGAGAAGCTCTGAACGGATTTCAGGGTCAGACCTAGGAGGGCTTTTTAACGAAGGAGCCAGACTTGGTACTTGATTATCTCATGAAGGTTTAGCCACTTTTTTTGAGCATACAGGTCACAGGTATGAATGAGGACACCTGTACCCAGCACCAGCCTACAGACCTTGTTTAGTGCCATTCTAACTCTTTTCTATGCGGTGTTAGTGGCTGTGTTATACACAACAAGCTCATAGTCAACGATGGAGTGAATAGAGCTGTTTACTGCTAGTGCGAGGGCTTCAGGTATCAAGTAGGAGCGGTGTCTATAGAGTAGGCCAATTCTTGTGTTGACAGTTTTTACAATATGGTCAATATGCTGTGTATAGTAGAGGGGGCTATCAAGGGTGACACCAAGGTATTTAAAGGTGTATACTAGTTCCAGCGGTTCAAGCCTGTTGTTAATGATTGTTAGATTGCTGGGTTTATTCTTGTTGGAAGGCTGGAGAACAACATTGTTATTTTTTTGGTTTTTTTTTAGTAATTTAGAAGTTTATTTTGAGTGAACCACTCCTCAACACTTGAGAAGCTCTCTTGCAGATTATTAGTTAGCTGGTTTAGATGGGGGCTACCTGCAAAGATGACAGCATCATTCACATAGAGAAGGAGTTTGGACAAGCAGATATCAGGGAAGGAGTTGAGGAACAGACTGAACAGAAGTGGGCCCAGTATAGAGCCCTGGGGGACCGCTAGAGACATCTTTATGACATCTGAGTGTATACTTTGTATTTTTACCTGCTGAGTTCTATGAGCTAGGTAACGCTGGAACCACAGGGCTGCATCAGTAGATATTCCATGGGCAAGTAGTTTTATTAGGAGAATACAGTGATTGAGCTATCAAAGGCTTTAGTGAGGTCGATATATGTAGACCCCATTAGGTACCCCATAGCCAGTGGCTCATGGATATAGTCGGTGTATTCTTGGAGAGCGGTAGTAGTACTGGGTGCCTTGCGAAATCCATGCTGTTGAGAACACTGGATATTATATTTGTTCAAATAGTCCACCAACTGATCTGAAACTATCCGTTCAAGGGCCTTTGATGGGTGGGGGGGTAAGATGGATATGGGATGATAGTTTGAGTGGTTTGCACAGTCACCACTTTTGTGAACAAGTGTTATTACTACTGATTTCCACCTCATGGAGAACTGTGCAAGTTTGAGGGAGAGGCTGAACATTTTTGTGATAGGTTGGACTACTTCATCAAGTGTGAGAGCTGTCATTTTAAGATCTAAGGTGTTATTACTATGCCATGTTTTAAAAAGGATTCTCAGAAGGTATTTTGTTGCTTCAGCGACCAAGATTTTCTTAAAATAGAAAGGGGGGAAGGTTCAGGGACAGGAGGCATGTGCTTATTTAGTGTGCTGTCGGTGCTGTCAGTTGTGAGATCAAGATATTCTGATGGGAGATCTGTGCTAAGGTTTGAGAAAGCTGTGTTGAAAGTTTCCGCAATAATTTTAGGCTGTTGTGTAATATCACAGTTAACAAAGAGCACAGATATGGAGGACTTGCTTTCTTTACCAGTGAGATCTTTGAGGTTGCTCCAGAATTGTTTCCCCTCCTCCAGATTTTGTTTAGACAGTCTTTGTAGTTTTGAGCTTTTGCAAGCCTGATCTCATGGGCACAACTATTCCTGGCTGCCCTGTATTTTTGCCAGTCTGTTGGTTTACTGGTGGCCTTAGCTCTATGCCATAGGTGGTCCCTGGCTCCCATGTGCTCAAGGAGGTATTGGGTGATCCAGCCATTATTTGGGTTTTTTAGCTTCTGCTGTTTTACTTGGGCAAAGAAGTCACAGGCCACATTGTAGGAGTTATTGAAATGCTCCAGCTCCTGGTCGACATCCTGAAAGGTGTCAAGGTGGAACCAGTTGAACTGTTGAAGGTGGGACTTGAAGGAGTGCAGCTGTCCTTTTTTAGGACCCTGCTAGCAGTTGTATGAGGAGCAGATTTCTGAGTTTTATTAGACCAGAGACATGTGACTGGGGAATGGTCACTGAGTGAATCAGGGTGAATTGAGACCTCAGTTATTCTATCCGGATGATTTGTTAGTACCCAGTCAGTCATGGTTTGAGTTCCAGTGTGATAGTTAATTCTGGTTGGTTCGCCTACCATTTGGGTGAGGCAAAAACTGGCCAAGGCATCTTTGTGAGGTGCTACATCCTAGGATAACCAATTGTTGTTAAAGTCTCCTAGGATAACAGGGCACACAGGAGTCCTATCCTGTTTAACTCAGGCACGGGGAGAGGCAGTAAGAGGCAAGCTCAATTAATCAATATTGTTAATTAGGGTTGCAGGGGGCCCTGCAATGTGGAAGTGTGTAATGCTAACCTCATTTAATGGGGTGCATCAGACAATGCTCCATGCTATGTATGAGTTAGAAGTTAATAGTGAACTGATTTGTCATCAAGTAGTAGTAGTAGTAGTAGTAGTAAAATGTTTTTATTCATAATAAAAATAAATAAAGGATAATCTCGATTGAGCAAGGCTCATTTTCAACGAGGTCCCAACATTAATATGCAATAAAAAGGAAAATGTTACAACACATACAATACTAATTTTTCCATACATCACACAGATACATATATACATCTTAAGTTACACAATACAAATAATAAATAATATCCTCCTAGGACATAAAAATCCTTTATAAATCACATCATTGCCTTTTTTGTCGAGAGCTGGTACGATACCATTGTTGAATCAGAGACCAATGATTGTTCACATCCAACATAAACAAAGATTTAGGAATTGCATTCCAACTCATGGCTCCTCTATAATACAAAGATTGTCGTCCTATCTCTAAATTACAATTAGGCAATTCCAGACTAGGTGCTTTACAATTTCTCAAAGAAGCCAATTTATCCCTATTTATCAAATTTTCTACCACATACTGTGGATATTTCCACTGCAATCCTTTATAAATAAAGGCTAGCACATGTTCATTACTATGTTCATAGAGTGTCAACCATTTCAGTTGGTCATAAAGCACACAACTATGTGTTAATCTAGGAACCCCCAATATAAATCTGGCCAGATTATTATAATTTACTTCCAGCTTCCTTAAATCCTGCTTTCTCCCACAAGAATAAAATATATCCCCATACTCAATCATGGGGATAACCATCGTATTTACCACTTTTTCCCTTATCTCCTCACTCATTAATGATCGAACCCTATAAAGAGCCCCTATTCTTTTGTTTAGGTTCTCTACTAATTTCTCAATATGTATATTCCAACACAAAGAGCCATCTATCCAAAGACCCAAATATTTATACATATTTGTCTGCTGGACCGGGGCCCCCCACCAAGGGCAACCAATCCCAGGGCCATGTCTCCCAACCATTCGCTTTTCCGATGTATCAACATGGACTGTGTCTTCTTCACATTCAGAGTCAACCTGCTGTCTTTTAAAAAAGTTTGCAGATCATCAAAGGCTAACTGGAGCCTTTTTTGAATCACCTTAATGGATTCGTGTGAGGTGTAAATAATAGTATCATCAGCATAAAGATGATACTTTATTTCTGAATCTGAAAAATACAGTCCATTTATATACATATTGAACAACAAAGGCCCTAGGATGGAGCCCTGGGGGAACCCCGACCCAACAGACAAAAAACCTGAATCCTGGCCCCCCAATGACACCTTTTGGCTCCTGTTCAACAAATATGATTCCAACCATTTTCCACTCAAACCCTCCACTCCCATAGATGCAGCCCTGGAAAGGAGGACACCGTGGTCCAGAGAATCAAAAGCCTTAGACAAGTCCACAAAAATGGCCCTCACTAGTGTCCTCCTGTCCAGGGCTACCTGCACATCCTGCACCACTTTAGCAAGTGCTGAGGTTGTACTATATGATTTCCGAAAGCCAGACTGCATGTCATTCATTAACCTAGAGGAATCCAAATGTTTCTTCAGTTGTACTGCCACTAATCTTTCAAATACTTTAGATACATGAGACAAAAGAGAAATGGGTCTATACTTATTCATATCTATTCTACTTCCTCCCTTAAAGATAGGTATAACCTTAGACTGTTTCCAGGCCAGTGGATATTCACCTGTATTTAAAGATGTATTAAATAAATACGTTAGGGGACAAGCTATAATTGGAGCCGCATATTTTAATAACTTAGGTGAAACATTATCCAAACCACTAGCTTTGGCAGTATTTAACTTTAATAATTCATTTTTCACTAATTCCACTGTTATTTCTTCAAATACCAATAAATTATCAAGTCCTTTGACCTCTGAGTAGGCTTGATTACTAACTCCAGAAGAGCTATAAGGTCTAGACAAAACTGGGGCTACCATCAAATTTGCATTCAATCTATCCAACACATTCTGTGATATTGGTGTCACTTGACGATCCACATTTAATGCTTTTATATCATCAAAACCATGACCCTTGACTAAAGTATTTATTGTTTTCCAAAAATCTTTAGGATTTTTTAAAATATTTGTATCCAAACAATGAGTGTAATGACATTGTTTTTTCCTCCGGACTTGTTTGACATATTTATTCCTTAACATTTTAAATCTATCCCAATCCTGTTTACTCCCCCTTTTTTTAGCCAAAGCCATGCCTTATCTCTGAATAATTTTAACTTTCTAAGCTCTTCTGAGTACCATAACTTAGAATTTTGCTTCATAATTCTGGTTTTAATTGGCCATGTTTATTACAAATTTTCATAAACACTCCCAAAAAATAATTCCATAGGTCATCCACCGAAGGAATTAAATACATACGCTCCCAATCAATAGAACCCAGATCCAACATGAATTCAGTATAGTCAAAGTCCCTAAAACTACACCAGCTAACTTTCCTTTTCTCTACTAATTTTGTAGAATAAGCCTTATTACAAAATACAAATTGATGGTCTGATATTGCATCTGGTAGAACCCCACTATCAATAACATTGTCAACAACATTAGTGAAAATCAAATCCAGAATTGATGAGAGACTGATACCATATTAATTCTTGTAGGTTCTTTAATTAACTGAGTTAAACCCAAATTATTCTGCAAATCAATCAAAGGGTGTGATTCATTTATATTTTGCCAATTAAAGTTAAAATCACCTGCCATCACTATTTCATGGCTATCTTTGTAATTAAACAACCAATCCTGTAAACAATTAACAACCTGGACTTTTATCTTAGGGGGACAATATATCCCTACAATCAACATTTTCTTTAAATAGGGCATTTTTTAACTCTAAAGCCAGTACCTCCAACCCCCCATATCTATTTTCATTTCCAATTGGGTCAAAATTAAATTAGATTTCCCATAAATCAAAAGTCCTCCCCCTTTTTTGTTCCTATCATTTTGCCATATATTATATCCTTGTATATTTAAGTGGCTATCCTCTATTTTATAATTTAACCAAGTTTCAGAAATTATCATGATCTCAGGGTCATGATCAAGCACCCATGGACCAATCAAGTCCATTTTTTTAATCATACTCCTTGCATTTAAATGTATTAGTCCCAAACCTTGTTTAATATAAGAAGCATCATTTTGATTAGCAGTCAAATCTTTCATTACCATTTCCCCAAGTCCTGTTTCATAGTATGTAAGGAGGCTTGTTGTAAATCCAGGGGTCCTGGGTGTTTGGATGTACATCTCCACACAGCATTAACCACATTATTAAGAGTGACTTAGTAATTCTAGTCAAATTACTTTTATAATAAGTCCCCCTCAAAGTTTTAATTAACCAACTTATCATATTTAGTTTTGTTATCCTTTCAGGGTTTACACTACTCATAAAATAATACACCTTATATAGGGCACTATTAAAGCTATTTGACCACAAGTGCACCCCAACAATAATGTGTCTATCTACATGAATTTTACAAACACTCAATGTGCTTGATCTATACATAGCATGTTCCTGCAGGACTTTATATCCCTCCCAATCATAACCTCCATCTCCCAAAACCCAAAAACCCCAACCCATCAATACAACACTAAATATAAACAATCTAAAAAACATTTTCCTTGTGTATAACAATTTACCCTAATTAAAACACCGTCAAGAACTTACCACAGGTTCATACAATTTAAACCCAAAATAACTACTTTACCTATCGTTATATACCAGCCCCTTCCTTCTAACCAACTATCACTTTTTCTGTGCAGGAGTGGCGCTCACGCCAGTCACATCACTCGTGCCATGGCACTTGTACCTTGCGGTGCAGGGCTTTTAATCTAGACAGTCACCCCCGCCCCCCCCAGCTGCTTGCAATCGCGATGGTGCGCCACCGCACCACCTCAGCAAAGCAGTAATTTAAAATATAGCAGCAGATGTAATGATAGGCACAATGAATGGCAAAGCAGTTCTTACAGGCAGCAGTTTTTAATGCAGCAGTCCTTTTCACAGCTCAGATGTCCCCCAACAGTAATCACAGCTCCTTATGGATGCCCTTCTCAACACTATGGATGTACACAGGGTGGCAGTTCTGCAGTGTGATCAGCACACTCCATAGTGCAGGGATAATTTTAGGCTGACATGGTCCCCTAGTGGGAGGACTGAGGTAAATACAATGGCAAGGCTAATATGCTACCATTAGTAGGAATGTGGAGGGGGTACAGGAGAGACCAATGTGGAGGTGCTACATGGGGAAAAAAGTGGGCTGATTGTTTCTGGAATATCCAAGATAAAGGATAGCCCACCTTTGGGTAAGGGGGTGGCTGGGGAGGGAAGATGTCACCAGTTATTTGTATAGTGCACCAGGAAGAGCAGGAGCAGGTAGGCTGATTAATCTGTGGAGCAGTCATGTACCTGTGGTTGGAGCCTGTAGAGACAGATGTAGGGAGGGGGGCCCTGGTCCCACTAGCCCTCACAGACCTGCACTGGCATCCAGCAGTGCAGTGGTGGATCAGAGACTGGGGTTACTGCTGAGAGAGAGAAGGAAATGGATTAAAAGGGCAGTAGGTGGTGGGCAGGTTGCAGAAACCTGAGAGACAGGGAGGAGGATAGGGAAAAGAAGGGATACAGAGAAAAGAATAGGGAGAGGGAAGGTGGCAAGAGTTGCCAGGAACAAGCATTGCAGTGAAAGCAAATGGTAAATTACAGTCTCAAAACAGTCACAGTGCTGATTAACATACAAACCCACATGCAATCCTACATGCTTGAGCAAAGCGCTAGCGGTGTATGCTTAGCTGAGACGGCATTTATGAAATTGGCAGCAGCTGTTAATTTTAAACAACAGAGCTGGCCATTTTACAGGAAGAACCCTGGATTGAGTAAAGTAGTTGTAGCAGGTAAACTATTTTGGAGAGGAAAAACAACAATAGGCTGTAATGGCTGTTTAGACACTCCTTTAAATCCTGCATATGCACAACAGACAAGCATAAGGTTACCATAGGGATCCCCCAAATATACCAACTTTTAGCAAACTTTCATAAAAAATTCAGCATATAAGAACTAAATGAAAAATGAATGAAAAATCAGTTGTTCTACACCAACACCCCCTCCCCCCCAGTGGCCACGTGGTCTAGTGTACTGCAGAAAAGGATCTCACAAGGTAGCACCATGCAGGAGCAGGTAGGCTGATTAATCTGTGGAACAGTCATGTACCTGTGGTTGGAGACATAGAGACAGGCATGGGGAGGGGTCCCTGGTCTCACTAGCCCTCATGGACCTGGACTGGCATCCAGCAGTGCAGCAGTGGATCAGGGGTTGGGGTTACTTATGTGGTGGGAGGTAGTAGACACTGGCATGTGGAGAGGCCCCTGGTCCTGCTAGCCCTCATGGACCTGCACTGGCATCCAGCAGCACAGTGGTGGATCAGGACCTGGGGTTGATTCGGTTGAAGGCTGTAGAGATAGGCATGGAGAGGGGTCCCTGGTCTCGCTAGCCCTCTTGGACCTGCACTGTCATCCAGCAGTGAATCAGTGGATCAGGGGCTGGGGTTGCTATGGTTGGAGGCTGTAGAGACAGGCATGGGGGGGGTCTCTCATCCCACTAGCCCTCATGGACCTGCACTGGCATCCAGCAATGCAGCAGTGGATCAGGGGCTGGGGTTGCTGTGGTTGGAGGCTGTAGAGACAGGTGTGGGGAGGGGTCCCTGGTCCCACTAGCCCTCATGAACCTGCACTGCATGGCAGTAAAGGACTGAAACACTTAAATTCAAAATAAACAGCTTTAAAAGTAATAAATGGAGTACTTACTATTAATGTCAGTGGCTCAGTAGGTAGCACACTTGCCTCTGAGGCCAGGAGATCAGAGGGCTGTGGGTTCAGTTCCCACATCTGGCACTTGGGTTAATATCCCAGTACTGACACTGTAGTGCAGCATGAGAGGGATGCTGCACTTCTGAGGTGCTGTCTTTTGGATGAGATGTTAAACCGAGGTCCTATCTGCCTGGATTGGTGGTAGTTCAGGTGGATGTTAAAGAACCCATGACACTTATCGAAAAGAGTAGGGGAAGGTTTTTATTAATAAACAGAACAATAAATCAGAAAAACAGTAATACAATTCATGGAAAATAAGAAACATAACAAAGAGAATATCAGCAAGACTCAATTCTCTTACAGCAGAATGATTCAACCTATTTTGTCTTTCAGAAAAGGAACCTCTTTCCACCGCATAAGCCAGACAGTTTTGGACAAACATTTGCATTCAGAATCACATTGTAGCAACAAATCATGTTCAACATGTTGAAGGACTTCAAGTGGTGAGTGGTATAACTGTCATAGAGTAAGGCGACATCTGGCTTGCCATAAATGAAACCTGAACATAGCGAACAGCAGCCATACTACACCTGCATCCAACAAAGTAGAATGTAGCAAAAAACCTCCCACAACTTCCAGATATGTAACAGCACACCAGAAAGGCTGGTTCCAATGGGCAGAAAGGATCATCCAGAATTCTTGCACAAAGGGGCAGGAAACCAAAAAATGGGACATTGTTTCCTCCTGATTAATGCAAGTATCCCTCGGACAAGTACGTTCAGTAGCCATTTTATGCTTTAAAGTCCCCCTAACACTGAGTCGCCCATGACAACTAAGCCATAAAACGTCCCATAATCTAGGTGGAATCCATTTATCTACCAAACTTTTAAGGAGGTTATCAACATGACCATCTGGTACATCCTTAAAAATGGGGACTATAGAAAGTGCTTTAGATTGTAGGACATCATAAATATATTTGCGCGATTTGCAATACACATGGGCCTGAAGTAACTTCCATCTATTAAGTTTCGATATCACAGGTCTGACATAAATCGGATAACTAGAAGTGTGTAAATGTTTCTGGCTCAAACCTGGCTACTCTGAGGACAATCTAGGTAACCAACCATATGCATAAATCACCCATACACAGTGTGAATGACTAAGGTCTAGTAAATTCCACTGAAAAAAAAAATACTATAGTAAAAAGTAATTGGATTCACACAATTCAAACCACCCTGTCCAATAGGAAGATACGACACATCTCTTTTAATGGGATTTAGGCGACTACCCCAAATAATTTGAAAAAAAGACCCAATAAAGTGGCTTCGAAACCAGAAGGAATGGGGTATACCGCACTAAGGTATAAAAACTGAGGGAGAAGTAAAGATTTAGTAATGATAACCTTTTTCTGTTTAGTTTGTTGCCACGACTTCCATAATCTGATTCTGGATTGATCTGCCTCAATTTTAACTGACCAATTAAGTAACACATTATCACCTTTACCAAAATCAATACCAAAAATTCGGACCAGGCCAAGTATTACAGGAACGTCTTGCAACTCCATAACCTCAGGAATGGCAGTATGCAGAGGATAAAAAAAAACTCTTTGATTTATTAAGGGAAGAACCTGCAACATCCAAAAAATTAGAAAAATGACGTAACACCTTATCTCCAGAGGTCAAATCAGCAACAAAGATACAAACATCATCAGCATTAGCCGAAATTTTGGCCTCAAGGGTACTATGAGGGGAAGCAATACCAAGAATCCGCACATTTTGGGCAATTGTACGTAAAAGCGGATCCAAACTAAAAACATAAAACATGGACTCAAGAGCAGCCTTGTCTCATCCCCGGACGAATAGGGATATAGGAACCCAAATAACCATTTACCAAGGGCATAGCATAAGCATGACTATAAAGCAAGCAATCCAGGTTATAAAGCAGTCAGGAACTCCATAGGTTTGTAAAACCTGAAACAAATAACTATGCGGGACCTGATCAAAGGCCCTTTGTTGATACATGGACATAAGAAAACCCTTTATAACATCAACTTTACCAAGTTCTATTAGTTCCTGAAGCAAAAGGAGATTATTATAGATAGATCTGCCTGGTACTGAACAGGATTGGTGTAGGGAAATCAAGTGTGGAGCTATGGACAACAATCTGGTATTCAATATTTTCATTAAAATTTTAAAATCTGTATTAAGGAGACTTAAAGGCCTCCAATTGGGAAGTAAAGTTCTATCACCTTTCTTATATAACAAAATCTGAACTTAAGTACAAAAATGGAAATTGAGAGTGTGATGTTGCGAAACCCAATTAAACTCTACTGTGAGCACATCACAAACCAAAGGGCTGCAGGTTTGATAAAATTCTGCAGGCAAGCCATCAATACCAGGTGCTGTGTTATTCTGTGAATGGGAAATTTCCCTTTTAACCTCATCAACACTAATTGGAGCAACTAAAGCCTGTAATAGTATATCAGAACAAGGGGCAATATGGAGAGAGGAAAGGAATTGTTCTACACCAGTGCTGTTCACTGGAGATGCAGCATATAAGTCTGAAAAATGAGAGGAGACTGCCTGCAAGATATCCTGAAATGCAGTGTAACTATTACCAGCAGTATCCACAACTTCAGTCAGAAGGCTATCTGCAGAACACCTATGACTACAATCCAAAACATCCCCCAAAGCAGATTTATTAGCAGAACAAACCCTATGTTCATGTAACAGGGAAGTAGCTCTAGTATACTGTAGTGCAGCCATTTATTTTTTTACATTCTGTACCTGTGCTGTCAAAGAGAAGCCTTGTGAGTGTATAGCTGAATATAAAGTTTCCAACTGCATACGTAAACACAAATATCTCTTATATTTAGTCACTGCAGCATATTTAGATGTCCGCCTAGCCAAAGTAGAGATTTCAAATTTAGTGAGTGGCCACCAATCTAACAAATCTTTGGAAAGTCCAGATAGTGACATACGAGCTTTCAACAAATCATGAACTTGGGCCAAAAACCTGTCATCAAATAGCAGTAAAGAATTCAGTTTCCAATATCCCTGCCCCAGTTTAGCATGAGGGCCTACGCCTAACGTGGCAGTTACCACATTATGGTCTGAAATCTCCACTGGAATGGTCTGAGCCTTAGTCACCCTTAAAGCTGCAGAGATAAAAAGAAAATCAATCCTAGTGGATAAGGAGCAATTAAAAAAAGTACGTCCACTAGTAGGATGACAAACCCTATAAACATCCTGTAAATGACCCTGGACAATAATGTGATTGAGACAATGTGTACACAGAAATCTTTATCAGTCCGTGCCCCCCGATGCACTACACAATTAAAGTCACCACCCCATATGAGAAAGCGTGACGTGAACAAAAAAGGCTGTACCTCACGAAAGAGATCCACTCGACTTTTCTTCGTAACTGGTGCATAAATCACAATTAATCTCCAAGTATAATGTAAATAAGTAAAATCCAATATTAAGGCCCATCCCATAAGCAGTTCAACCAACTTGGTAACATGAAATCCATCACCCCTAAACAACACACCAACACCACTACATGTGTCTAATCCCAAAGAAAAAAAAGAAGGACCCCATCGCCAAAGCCATTTGGCCATATTAACTGAAGAAAGGGTATTGAGACGAGTATCCTGAATAAGGCAAATATCACACACCAAATCACTCAAAAGTTGAAAAGTAATCAGGCGCCTATGAGCATTTTTCACACTGTTCACATTGAGGGTGGCTACAGTAAGATGAAATGCAATGGCCATGAAAGAGAATCAGATAAAGGGTCGAAATAAAAATAAGTCAACATCAAGTAACCCTTCCCTTTCAAGTACTTCTCTGGGGTCTCACCCCTGACTGCGAGGGTCGAGTATCCATAGGTAACTCCTTTGATGTATCATTCTTAGAATCAGAGGATACCAAAGGTTGTGAGGAGGTGTCAGAATCAGCTTCCATATCGGAAGACTGAGTGTGACTAGACAGGACCTCAAATTTATTACTTAAGGGAACAGAGCCACCAGAAGAAGACGCTTTAGGCAATTTGGCCCTACCTGTAGTCTGTTTTTGAGCCCATTTCTTTGCCTGAACACTAGGCTCAGGAGGGGGCATAATAATATTATCAAGAGAATTGTCAGGGACAGGCACAGGTTCGGCAGGAACTGGAGAAACAACAGAAAGAGGGGGAGGTGAGGGGGGGTGTAGAGGAAGGGTCCTGTACAACCGGTCGTGGAACTTCCTGTAAAGGAGGCTCAGAGGAAGGTTCAGATATTGAAACCACTGACTGGGGAGCAGGCACCGCAATATCAGGGCATAAAGGGGGACCAGTGACTACCGTAACATGCAAAGAAAGGGATTGTGCCGTAGCAATATCCTTTTTCTTGGCATTAAGAAGGATCACATCCTGATCTGGGCTATCTTCCCTGTTATGGGAAGCCCAAGGACAGGATTTAAAACCATGACCTAGTTCTTCACACAGGTTACACTTTAGGTCAGAATTACAATCTACACTAGAATGGCCAAAAGATAAACAAAGGGAACATCGTAGTCTATCACAGGCAGCACTGAGATGGGAAGGGGAGCCACATTTAAAACAGGTACAAGGCTGCCCCACATAGAAGCAATGCCCCCATTCCCTACCTAAAAACAAACTATTAGGCAAGTGTATGGGACCACATTCGTATTTCTAAGTCTCACCCTATAATGCCAACCACCAGTCTACAAGTGTTCAGAGCCAAATATAGGCTGTGGCAGCCCCAAGACATCACAGCGTTTAGCTAAACAATGTGTAATATCACTAGTTGCTACATTCTCATTTCTAAACAAAATGGTGACATTTTTAATAGAAGGTCTAGTAAGTGGGATAGCCCAAAATGGTAGCCACAACTCAATGTATTTAAGAGTATCATACTTTGTCCAGAATTGATCGAATCCCTTAGGCTTTGAAAACTAACGTCATATATGGAAGAACCTGATACATGAATCAATGCAAATATTTTGTTTGTAAAAAAAATCAAAGATCCTTTCAAAAGTGACTTTCCCACATAGAGACGGTCTGGAGCTACATCAAGACCCCCAATATACTGAAGGCGGACCACATTCCATCGTTGAAGGGGGGGGGGAGTTCCGAAATGTACCCCTTCTACGAAATTCTTCCCAAGTAGATTTAGCTTTGTTCCCAGGGTCAGGTGAAGTGCCTGGAGGAGGGTCAGGGAGCGGGACATCCATGTCCATTCTATCACCCCATGCTGGTTACATAGAGCTAGGGCCTTCATCACCCGATGAGGAGGGAGGCAAAGAAGGAACTTTAGCTAGCAGAGTAGTATCCAATGCAGGATGCTGAACATCCTCAGCACGCAAACCCAAATCAGGGCTACCAGGCAAAGGTGGAGGCATATCTATCAAGGGAGACTGTTGCCCTCCACAACCAGGTATTGGGCGATGGGCAGGGTCAGGTATCCAATGCCCTGAAACACCTGGTTTCCAACCCACACTTTGCAGGGAGGCCTCTAAAGAGACAGGTAGTGGGCTAGAACAAGGCAACAGAGAGGGAGGAGGCAAAACAGGCAAGACAGTCTGCGCATTAGGTGAAACACATGGTCTAGGATGCATAGTACTCACAAGTTCACCAGGCAAAGTCACCACTGAGTTCAAAGGTGGAGAAAACACTGCTCGATTTGCAGGAACCGAAAACTCCAACGAAGCATGGTGCAATGCTGGTAGGACCGGTGCAATAGAAGATTGTTGCCGACTCGGCACCTCTAAGGAGCCCGAAGGTACCGCATCCATAATGAAAGCAGGAAGAACCTCCACATCCCCAAGTTCTGGTGACAGAGTCTGTGTCCCAGGAGAGGCTGACTCAAGAAGGCTAACGGCATCAACAACAGCGAGTACCTGGTCCCGATGTGCAGCAAGGAGGGACTTCAACCAAAGTTCATCAGCATGCAAAAAATCTGATGATGCAGAGGCAGACTGAGCAGGTAAAGATTCATCTGGTACAGCAAGATTCACAAGCATATCAACAAAATGGTCAGACATCCTCAGTACTTCAGGCTCCAAAGCTGGACCTGCAGGCGCGGAGCTCTGCTCTCCCACAGGTACACCAGCAGAATGACTGGGTCCCACGAATGAATCCATGGTCCAACAGCACTCCCACACAGAGTAGGGGAATTTCCCTGGTGTCCTGGCCAAATTTCCCTCATTCACTAAAAATACCACCAACAGCTTAATCTGGTTCAAGGTCAGTTGGCATTCATCTGTATCCCCCTCCCCCGGGTCGTGCCTGAAAATAGGCAGGATTTGTCTAGTGCACTTACCCGGTCAAAAAAACTAAATAAAAAATAAATAAATGTGAATTCTGGGTGACAATATTTTCCACCTGCTTTTTAAAGTTAAGAGTAAGGCTGGTGCAGGCACATCTCAACTCAGCAGAGAGGTTTCCATCTGTCAATCTGTTGCGTTTATTCTTTTTGATATGTCCCATGGCACAGAATGTGTGTTCGCTTGTGTAGGTTGAACCAAAAATGGACAAGAGCTTCGCAGCACAAAGGCAAAGAAAAGGGCCTGGAAATGTTTGCCACTGTTAAGAAATGCCCTGTTTCTTGAGCTGGTTAATAACGTCTTCATCGAGTACATGCACATCAAGGAGCTCTTCCTCAAATTTTTCTTGTCAAGCCTAAGCCTCTGGCACACAATGCCATTGTTAGCAAAGTCAAATTCAAATGGGTTTGTGAGCAATGAAATGAATAGCTTCAGCTCATTTAGTGATAAAAAACACTTTACAAAACACTATGCCAGTACAGTAAGCATGCCTGATTGAACTGATGCATCATACTCTGTCATGCAGGCATCAGAGCTGTTGTTCAGTGCTTCTTTAAGATGGAGGGAATGGGTGAAATCATGAGACTGGAACTGAGCTGACATTAACTGTAACTGTAACTGTATCATTAATCACCTGATGCTGCTAATTAGGGTAGGCAGGAGGTGATTTTTCCCCTGCTCCATAGCCTCATTGAGCATATTGAGATGAATGGTGATATCAGTGAGAAAAGCCAACTCCAACACCCACTGTTCATCATTAAGTTCAGCCTGTGCATGGGAACACTGAAGAAGGAACTGGTGAATAGATGGGAGATGTGTAATGAAGCATTCCAATATCTTTCCCTTGATTAGCTAGCGTACTTCGGTGTGTAAGATGAGGTCACCATATTCAGTATCCAACTGATCCAGAAGTTCCATAAACTGGTGGTAGTGCAATGGCTTGCTTGTATAAAATTAACAGTATGAACCACTTTGTCCATCACAGCCTTCAACCTATCTCCCGTGTCTACCTTTGCACAGAGATCCTCCTGGTGGATTATGCAATGCACCCTAAATAAGATAGGTACCTAAGATCTCAGCAAAGCAACAAATCCTCGATTGACTCCTACCATAGAAAGGCAACCATCTGTTGTGACAGAAACCATTTTCTCCAGTGACAAAACATGCGCTGTAAAAAAATTCATAAATGGTTTGAAAAAGTCATTGTGTATGCCTATGTAATCCTACGAGCTCCAGGAATTCTTTAGTTCAGTTTAGATTACTGTCCACACATCTAATCCAGATGCAAAGTTGAGCAACATCTCTGTTATCAGTAGACTTATCCACAGCTACACTAAATTCCTCACTTGAATGAATTATGATAAAAGTTGACTGTCCAACTCATTGGCAGTATCACTGACTCGGCAACAAACTGTGTGTCTGCTGAGCTGCAGACTTATATGTCTGAGAATCTCCTTTTTGTTTTGGAACTCCTCAAATAAAACGTGAAGATTCCACAAAGCACTCTTTCATTAATTCTCCCTAAGAAAAAGGCTTCAAATTTTTTGCAGGCAACCAAGCAATGCGATAGCTTGCCAAAGTCATCAGATCGCATTCTGACATAGTGCTTTGAAGTACACGCTGTTGTAAAGCAGGCTATGGCAGGATCCTGAAGGATAGTTTGCTCCATAGGCAGAATGGCGAGTTTTGTAATGTATCTACACATTGAACCATTTGGGAACTGACAATGCTTCTTTGCAAATGGGTAAAACGGTCTCACTTGCTGGTCAGTAACAAAAAAATCCAACTCCCAGCTCTCTTGAACAGTCCTACCTTCATCGCAAGGCGTTCATTTTTTGACTACACTTCCTTCACCACTTGTTGAAGCAGAAAGTGAACTTGGCTCTCCACTATTCTTTTCACAGAACCTTGTAACAAATCTATCAATTTCTTTCATCTTCTTTTGTATCAGCACAGTCTTCTACTAAACTGGTGGATTTATTCAACAAAACTCGCACAAACTGAAACATTACTTCTGGAAAACTGGCACGTGAAATAAAACGTCATACTAAAATATCATTTTTGTGGGAGGATGGATGCAGAAGCCATAGGTTAACCCTTGGGGAGCTGCATGTGGCCCACAGGCCATGGGTTGCCACCACTGCCATAAACAAATAGCCCAGGTCAGCCAACCATATTTGAAATACCCTTCTCAAAGGGCTCCATGCCATCTTACAGTGGAAGCACCACTGGTATGCAGGGATCCAGAGCAGCCAGTGTATGACAGTGCATTGTAGTGGCAAGGACCTTTCTGTTGCAAAGCAAAGGAAAAAAGTGTGTTCTTCAGTTTATTTTTCATGCACACAGTTGGAAGAAGCAGCAATGTCACGTTCACACTAGCACTTGAAAGCACATGAGGCTTGTGTGCTCCCCTCACTTTCACAAGAGGAGTGAAATATCTGCTTATTCCTTGTTATTTGTCACATGTTTCCACATGGTGTTAGCCCTATGGCAGTGCCTATCCAGTGGACAGCAGCTGGGTGCATTGCCAGTGGCAAGGAAGATGCATGTGTGAGCAAGCGCAGCTAGTGTGATGATGCTAGCAGCAGGAGAAGAGTCAAGTGAGTGAAAGACTACAGCAGGATGACATCCAGTGCATGGTGGAAGCAGGTTAGTCACTGGTGGAAGAACCATCATCTACAGAAGACCCACTGGCTGAAAAGGCAAGCCAGGAAACAACACTGGAAAAGTGCTGAAAGGTAAAGCAGCTGCCACAATGAGAGAATGCATCTGTAGAGGATTGGGGAAAAGGCTTAAGTGCCCATTCTGTTGTTAATCTGTTTATTAAAATGTTTCAAGGGGGCGTGGCTTGACCACCATCAAAAATGAACACCTAATTCTTAGTCCCTGCTTAACCCCTTTAATAATCTGTTCAGAATCACTGCCTAAAATACCAATTGGTTAATTATTTTAGATACAGTCTGCATCTTCCTCTCCACATTTGCCACGTATTGATTCATAAGACTGATAAGGTATTAGGTGATTTCTCATGTTCATCATATGTGTATACAGATGATGGTTGTTGAATACTGCCTTTCTGATATTTCAACAAAAACAAAAATTGATTAACTTCAAAAAATGTTTCAGCTGACAAATCAACAAACCAATTAATTATAGGTACTGTATACAACATGTCGTCCAACAAGTTGTATCTTTTTAGAGTACCATAGGCATGTAGTGTACAACAGCAACATTATCATCAGGTAACATTTAAGAGAGATATTGACATGGATGGTCTAGGGAGATTTTGTACCTACTTGATAGCCTGGTATTCTACTTAGTTACATAATAGGTGAGGTAAAATAGGGTGACTACATAGCTGTAGACTAAAAGGTATAGGAATACTACAGGGTAGATGATCATCTTAACACAGAAAAAAACAGAAACTTAAAACTTATTTACAGGCCAAAGACAAGTCTGGAAGGGTCTGGTAGTTACCTAATCTGTATCTCGTACCAATCATAAACCATTATGTTACCTGAATATGATATGAAGCTTCTACAGTATCCTGGGCCTATCAGTTTTCAAGTTGTAAGTCTGTAAGGTCTTTGTAGATAAGTATTTAGTCTGATGTGAAAGGGAGACAGTGAGCTGGCCTGAGTGTGGGGCTGAGCAAGAACAGTAGCAAAATATATGAAAAAAAGGTGCAAGCATTAATTAAATTCAACAATGAAAGTAAACCCACTGACAAAGAAATAAAAGAGACATATTTTACAAAGCAGATATTGGATGCATGCATCCTGTGATATCACACCTGAGGGAGATTTTGCCCCATGATCCAGGCCATGTTGCTATATGAGCCCCACAGGGGTAGGAGGAGAACTACCACCAGAGGATACTGTGAAAAATCCTGACACTAGCAGTGTAATTCAAACAGTGAGGTATAGTACCAGTGCTCCTCCCCTCAAAAAAGCAGCTTGAAAGCTTGAAATTCATTTAAGTTAATCCCATTTTTGTACTTTGCTGTCATTCAATCATTTTAACATTTTAGAGAGGTTCTTGGTCTCCTCATTTGACTGACTCATGATTAGCCTGACCACTGACGACAAGGAGGCCACCTCATCAGTCAGATAACTACACTTTAAATTTTAACATGCCAATATGAACTGAGGTACCACTGCTTGCTCTCTTTCTTATGTGGAAACCACTCTTGCTTCATCTTTTATATAGCATGCTCTGGCCTATACCAGGCTCACAGGTGACCATCAATGAGCTCATCTCTCATGTTTTTAATGCAATGTTAAAGGTTTATCAAG
This sequence comes from Neoceratodus forsteri, assembly GCA_016271365.2. NCBI lineage: Eukaryota > Metazoa > Chordata > Ceratodontiformes > Ceratodontidae > Neoceratodus > Neoceratodus forsteri. Next base: position 761,214,979 of record CM057449.1, on the reverse strand, counting down.
CTCAACTCTGGCTAATGCACAGCAATTTTCTCATAATTCTTATGCATGTGTCTGAATTTTTGCAGGGGTGCTCTTGGTATGTGACTAACATCAAAATCAAACATTTACGGTACCAGTTCTTCCACCCCAAAAAAAACAGCTTGAAAGCCTGCAATTCATTTAACTTTATTCCATTTTTCTTCCTTTGCCTTCATTTAGTCACTTTAAAATTTTAAAGGGCTTCTTGGTCTCCTCATTAGGATGACTCGTGATTAGTCAGACCACCGACAACAAGGTGGCCCCTTCATTGGTCAGGTAACTACACTTTAAATTTTAATATGCCAATATGAGCTGAGGTCCCACCACTTTCTCTCTTTCTTTCACTAGCTGTGTGACTCCAGGGGAGCTCCCAAGAGTTGGAAAGCCCTGCATGCACCTGCAGGAGGAGCAGTAGTGACTCAAGTGGCTTCAAAATGCATAGATACCACTGAAGCAGACAGGACCTCCCAGAAACCAGAAGAGGGGGAGAAAGAGAACAGTGTGGACAAACTGACAATGCAGAATTGAAGTACCATCTGGAGTGGGGTTTCAAGACCTTGGGAAAATGGGTCCCTTCTCATGAGGATAATACAGTGCACAGTGCACCTCTAGTTGACTATTACACTCTCAGGGCAACCTCTGATGACTAAGATGAGGAGGCTGTGGGCAGTTAGTAGTACAGTCTTTAGAAGAGGCTAGTATGCCTGGGGGTATGATCATAGCTGATACTTCTTGGGGCTATTTTAAAAAAGTAAAGGTTGGGCACACTATGTTTAAGAGTGGTTTAAGGTAGTCCCTCTAGAGAAAATGGTTATAGCCCCTCTGAGGATTGTTATTCAGGACATGAAGGATTTCACCCAATGTCCACAGTTGTACCACACAGGTAGTGAGCTAGATGGTAGTTTGCCCCCATTAAAACATTTAGTGGAGGGTCACAGAGTTAGTGCCTCACAGGTATTGATGGGGAAGGTAATCATTTTTGGCAGAATATATAGCATGCCCCTTCCCTCCACAAGAGGGTGAGAGCATAATTGTAGCCCATGTTTCTACCCTGGGAGTTCTATGCCTGGTGCAGAAGGGATTAAGGCTGCCAATCTCAAGTTTCAATGGGAGGTGCCTGAGGATAAGAGGTCTGGAGAGAGCTTTGCTTTAGGAGTTTAAAGGATGTAACTTCAGAGAAAATGTGGACTGTAGGGGGTCTTCCCATAAACAGGCATTCAGGATTAGATAAAAGTTTTGGGTCACCAGTGAAAGTAGGATTCCCAGACTGGATGGGTTGACCGACTCTGGGCAGAGGAACAAGGCAAAAGGCCCTGGAAACTGAAGATGGATCTGCTGAACTGTGATGTATTGATACTGGTGTAATGTCAGGCGGCAGCCTGCTCTTTCCATGTCACAAAAATGTGGGTCTCTCTCTCTCCCCCTTACTATCCACTCTGCTACCTCTTTTCTCTCCCTCAAATCAATTCTGTTACTTTACCACTCACCCCTGCAGCTGACCTTGATACTGGGCCCTGGGCTGCTGAGTATTACTTCACATTCTGTGCTCCCCTTTCACCTTGCACCCCACTGGTGCAGTTCCCTCTTTTTCCCACTCCACATTGCAATCATTGCTCCCACCATTCTTCCTATTGCCTATTGCATAAACTGTTAACTGTTCTCCCTTTACTAAGTAAATAATGTCAAGGGTGCTGTGACCAGTAAAAATAAGCTACAAAGTACATGGGGGAAGGGTTACAATCTTGTGAGGTACTGGCTGAATGCAGTTTTTAATTGAATAATGGTTGTCATCAGGTTTGCTCAATGAACAGAATACTACAAGAATCAGTTTATGCACTCTAGTAAGAGTACCAGCAAGCCCCCTTTTTATCAATTTATGCACTACAGCATGTCTCGTATTTTAACTAGAGCTGGAGTGGACAGAGTTGTATGCTGGTTGTCCCCATGTTGCCCCAATTCCTAAGTAAATAGCCCAGGCTGGCCCTCTTACATCTGGAATACCTGATTCCTTGGGGCTCTGGGGCATCTCACGTCAGCATATTCCTAGGGAAGAAAGCAAACTATTTTATTGTTTCTTCTCAAGATTAATTTTCTCAATTACCACAGCTCCAATGTAAGAGTGAGACAGAAACTGCTCATGTATCAGAGTGTCTGCAGAATGTCTGATTTCTTCTGTACAAAAGAAAATGTGTCTGATCACTAAATTGTTATGTAAATAGTTGACAGTTCATGGCCTGACACCTCCTTTTTTCAAAGGTAGGTGGCCCATGTTTCTATTTCATAATACATGAGCAGTGAGTTTAACAAAGGAGATTTACCTCAGGATCAAGTTAAAAATGCAGCCTTTCTATCAAGATTAAATGGATTCCTGTCTACATACACAGTTCTGAGACAAAATAATTATACTTTATCAAAGAGATACATGGATTGCCTGCTTTAAAAAAGAAGTAATCAGGCCATGAAACAATTATTATTGATGTGTAGCCTTTGTGCCTTTGGAGGTGTTACCCTCAAAATTTATGGACAGCCAGGGTCTCTTTCCAGGATAGGGACTGTGAGAAGTCCCAACAGCAGTAAACTGACCCTTTTGTTCAGTTGGCCAGTTATTCCAATGTTTTTTCTTTAATTCATAGTTTTTTTTTGTAATATTTTTTCCAAATTTTTCTGTTAATGTCTTTTTTAGCACCACCATCACAAATCCTATGGGTGTCACCTTTGAAATAAACTCCAAACAGGGTGTTTGCCATCTACGCCAGCATCCACCACAAACTCCCCTTTCAGGTGACACATTTCATTTTTTTTATAATTAATGTTTACTGATTTTCAATTTTCACAACATCAGGTGACACATTTCAAATGTAAAACTAGAAGATTTTTTTTTACCATTAGGGGCCCAATATTCAAAGCTTTTCCTGGTTGGCAAAGTGATTGTCCACCATTTGCTTGTGGTTTGTACCCATGCTCAACATTCAAAGGGGTCAGGGGTGTGTGCTAAATCAGATAACACGTGCAAGAATCCATGCACAAAGGGATGCCATCCCCTCTCCTCCAATCCCAGTTACCATGAAAATACCTCAGTCCCTGGTGTCCAGTGGCACCCACTGCCCTCCAGTCACCATCCTCATATCATATTAAATATTCCCTAGTGTCCAGTGGCACCCCCACCTTCTCAACCCCATCCACATTAAAATACTTCAATCACTGATGTCTAGTTGTACCCCCCTGCCCTCCGATTGTCATTCCCATGTTATATTACATTTTCCCTGTTGCCTAGTGGCAGCCCCCAACATCCAAGAACTGTCCCCATAAATCTGTACTGTTATTTGGACTCTAGTGGTACCTCCCCACCCACCAATCCAAATCCCTGTACAAGTGTATGCAGTCCTTGGCATCTGGCAGCCCCTCAATACCACTGGCACCAAGCAACCCATCCTGCCACCCCCACTTAGTGGTGTCACCAATGCCACAGATCCAACATGGTGACCAGCACAGTCCTTTTCTCACCGCATCATATGGCTGCTGTATAGACTGATGGGGAGTGGACATCCTCTGTACTGTAAGGGGAACACATGCACTGTTAAGCCTGTATGCATGGTCCCTTTACAGCAAAGAGGATGTGTGCTCTTCGTCAGTCCATTTGTAGGTCAGCCAAGGTGGAGAGAGGAAGGCTGTGCTCTTCACCATATTGGATCTGTGGCAATGATGACACTGGTATGGAGGTGTGGCAGGGTTGGTTTCTCAGTGCCAGCAGTGCAGGGGGGCTGCTAGATGCCAGGGATGACTTAACACATGTATGGGGACAGAGATCAGTGGGTGGGGGATGCCACTATATGCCAGGGAATAGTATAGTTTTATGGGAGTGGTAATTGGAGGGTGTGGGAACTACTGGACACCAGGGACTGGGGTATTTTAAAAGTGACAGAGACCAGAGGTCATGGGTGCCACTAGATACCAGTTAATGGGTTTTACTTCATGATGATGGTGATCAAAGGATGGGGGGTACTACTGGACACCAGAGAATGGGTTTTACTTCATGGAGATGGTCAGCTGGAGTGAAAGGACAGTTGCAGGGGTGCAAACCTGACACTGCTTGCCATGCAAATGAGCCCATAATGGCATGCATTGGGCCCCTTTTCACCTTGCATGCCTAATAAGCTCATTTGCATGTTGCAAGCTGAGTATAATGCCTGGGCTCCTAGTGCTTACAGATCTGGGGGCACAACAGATCCATGCACTTTGTATGGGCTGCATACAACCCAGATCCATGTCAGGGCAGTGCTACTCAAGTTTCTGCTGCCCTGGCATAACCCTATATTCACCAGTGAGCTGTCCCACTGAATATCACATCCTCAGGGTCATGGGCAAGTGGAGCACAAATCTTTGTGCTCTGCTTTTGACCATTTTTCAATATAGGGCCCCTGATCCATAAACTATAATATGAAAGTTGATACATCCTGTTTCTGTGGCCGAATAAGCATTTCAAGACATAGTCCATTTTTTATAATTTAGTAAACTTTATTAATCTTTTTCCTTTATACAAAAAAATGAAGCAACACAACCAACATGACAACACCCCATAAAAATCTTAATTATAACTTAAGTTACTGTTATACAAAGGAGAAAACACATGACAACACCCATAAAAAACCACCAACCATCCCCCCAACCCCAACCTAACACTCTCGAAATGTAGCAAAAAGGGAGGAGAAAAAAACACCTTAAAATCAGAAACCTTAAAAGGGAAGTCTTAACAGAGAAGGCAGAAAAAAGACAGATGATATTGAGACCTTATGAATTTAGAGAGGGAACTATCCCATCGAGCGGGGCCCCTTGGAGTAGATAGCCCAGTTACTTTTCCATGCCTGAGGACTGTGAAGACAGAAAGGCAAAGAGCGGTTCCCACCTGGAAACAAAAAGATCAGAACAGTGCCTGAGTGAGGTTATTTGTTTTTCAACTGACAATGCATGAAGAACTTCCTCATGCCATTCATTATGGGACAGAATTTTCTCCTTATTCCAATGGTGAAGAATGACCATCTTCACAGCCATTGTGATTAAGGGCATATGACCTTTATGGGATCCAAATAACTGTGGTGAGAAATAAGCAGTTAAGCAAACCTCTGGGACAAAAAAAGTCCTCTAGGCCTAGAAGTGAGTCCAGGAATTGTTAAATGGCGGTCCAACGGGGGATCACCCTAAGGCAGTCCCATAAAACATGTCTAAGGGAACCGTCAAATTCACCACATCTGATACATAAGGGGTACAACGATTTATCCATTCAGAAAAGCTTAAGTGGGGTATAATACAAAATATGTAGGACTTTAAATTGAAGCAATTGGTACCGGTCCTGTTTAATAAATTTGCACAATTCATTGAAACCATTTGCCATTTGACTTGATCCCATTACAGCTCTAGCACCTGCTGCCAGTAATAACATATCCCTGACAAACTGGCGGATTAGAAGAAGACATAGTCATCTTTACAGGATTATTATTATTATCAAATAAAGCCACATATTTCCTTAAAAACATTCCTCTTTCTACTGTTATGGAATACAGTATATTTCTCCTGATAAAATATGATAACATAAAATAAAATAATACACTTAAATAAAAACCCTGCATCCTTTAAAAATATTATTAAATATGTCAAACTATACTAGTGTGCACCAACAGGTCCACCATCTGAAAGTGAGACATTTTACATAGATACACAGATTAATAGATACGCAGACAGTGTTGGCAAATAAGGGCATACGGCCCACCCAGTCTGCCCATTTGAGCCTGTAAGTTTACTCTATGTTTTCCTAGAAGTCTGTTGCCCCTTACCCCTGACCTACAGAATTCCTTTATGTCTATCCCATGCATTCTTAAATCCTGTGATTGTTTCAGCCCCCACCACTTCCTCTGGCAGGGTGTTCCACTTGTCCACCACCCGTTCTGTGAAGAAATTCTTCCTCATGTTTCCTCTGAATTACTCTCCCTCCAACTTCACCCCATGACCTCTAGTCCTGGAACATATTTTTTGCTTAAAATAGTGTATTCCTGCACCCTATTCCTTCCTGTAAGATACTTGCATGTCTCTATCATATCCCCTCTCTCCCTCCTCTCCTCCAAGGAATACATATTCAAGTCCTTCAACCTGTCCTCATAGGACTTGTGATGCAATCCATGTACCATCTTTGTTGTCCTCCTCTGAACCTTCTCTGCCCTGTCTATGTCCTTATGTAGGTAAGGTCTCCAGAACTATACACTGTACTCCAGGTGGGGCCTCACTAGTGTCTTGTATAGTGGAATTATGACCTCCCTTTTCCTGCTGGTGATGCTCCTGCCTGTGCATCCCAACATCCTATTTGCTTTACCTGCTGCCTTGTCACATTGTTTCCCTACCTTGAGGTCATCAGAAATGATAACCCCATTACCCCAAGATCCCTTTCATGCTTGGTGCATGCTATATCCTCACCCAGCAACTGATATAATGTGCCAGGGTTTGTGCCCCATATGCATTATCTTGCACTTCTTTGCATTGAATCTCAGCTGCCAAACCCCTGACCATTCTTCAAGTTTCTGCAGGTCCCTTCTCATTCTGTCTACACCCTCTGGTGTGTCTATTCTGTTACAGAGCTTTGTGTCATCAGCAAAAAGAGAATTTCAGCCTTCTAGGTCCTGCGCAGTGTGACTGATGAAGATGTTGAATAGGATCGGTCCCAGCACTGATCCCTGTGGTACCCCACTGGTCACTCTTCCCTCTGTGGAGTGACAACCATTTACCACCACCCTCTGTGTCCTGCTCCCCAGCCAGTTACCTACCCACCTCAGTACTGTCCTACCCACACCCATATTCCCCAGTTTGTGTAATAGTCTTCTATGTGGCACAGTGTCAAAGGCCTTGCTGAAGTCCAGAAGGCCATGTCCACTGCCCTCCCCGATCCACCTCCCTAGTCACCCAGTTGAAAAATTAAATGAAGATGGTCTGGCATGACCTCCCCCTGGTGAAACCATGCTGCCTTGGGTCCAGTAGTCCACTGACAACCAGATGTTCCACCAATTTCTCCTTCAGTAGTGCTTCCATGATCTTCCCCTCTACTGAGGTGAGGCTGACTGGTCTGTAGTTCCCCACTTCCTCTTTGTTCCCACTTTTGTATAAGTGGACTACATCTGTTGTCCTCCAGTCTTTGAGTACCTCCCCTTTTCCAGTGATCGGCTAAACAGGATTGCCAGAGGTTCAACCACCACCTTTCTTAGTTCTTTAAGGACCCTGGGGTGCACCCCATCTGGCCCCATTACTTTATCAGCTCTTATTACTTCCAGTTCCTTCATGACCCTTTCTCATGTAAAGGGACTTGTGTCCATTTCTGCACCATTCCCACACCTTGTACTCCCTTCAGACCAATTATCCTCCTCTTCCTCAGGAAAGACTGAGCAGAAATACCTGTTCAATATGTCAGCTTTACTGTTGTCATCCTCCACGTGGCCCCCATCCTCCCCTTCAGTCTCACTATCCCTCCCTTTGGCTTTCTTTTTTCACTTATGTACCTGTAAAAGGTTTTGTCCCCTCTACCCACTGATTTTGCAATGTACTCTTCTGTCTGAACTTTGGCTTCCCTTTCTTTTAGAGTCTCAGCACTGGAGCAAAAATATAAAATGCGCAGTGAAATGCATTCTAATTGGTCAACAGCCAGGGACTGTGCAACTACTACCAACACATAAAAATAAGTCCTGACCACCTAGACCCAGTACCTGGTACAAATCAGTAAAAACACACAGACACACAGACAATGATGGCAGAAAAAGACCAAATGTCCATCTAGTCTGCCAGAGTTTGTTATCTGCCCCAGAATGTATTGTTGATATGGAGTTTTATTCTTCCTGGTCCACCTCTTGCTCCCCTCCATACTACAACTGACCTGAGGAACCAACAGATCCTTCACTTGGTCCCAGCCATGCTTGAAACCATTTACGGTCTTGGTGCTCACCACCTCCTCTGGCAGACTGTTCCATGGCTGCAGCACCCTTTCTGTAAAATAGAACTTCCTCACATCTCTCTTATTTCCCAGCCAGTTTCCACTTATAACCATGAGTTCTTGAATCTGTACTCCCATTAAACAGTTCCCCCATAGTTCACATTGTTTATTACTTTAGGAACTTGAAGGTCTCTATTATATCCCATCTTTTGCCTATTCTCTGGTGAGTACAATGTCCCAACAATTTAGGATATTTAAATTTCAAACTAGTGCCCATTTTAATTTCTGTGTCAAGAACAGTTCCCGCAATCACATGCTATGTCTGACATACTGCAGACCAGATTCTCTGTTTGCGTGACTCCTAAAGGTGAAAACAGTTTCAATCCAGTGGAGGAAAATCCTGAACAATTTTAAACACCAGCTACAAAAGGGAAAAAGTACTGTAAGCCCCCCTCCCAGTGTCTAAGGGTATGACTGATGGTACTTTGAGGGAGTGGGGCACTATACAGCCAGAAAACACAGTCCCAGAAAATTGCAACTCATTGACTGGTTTCAGATTGCATGAATTGAGAGAGTGCAGGCTCTCTCAGCAGTGAAGGGCGTCACAGCAGCTGTGGGGCAAACTTGATTAGTGCAAACACACCATTCTCTAAACAAAGTACAATGTCCACACCAGGTTAAAAGGAGAAGAAAATATGATTTAATTGAGTAATATTGATTAAATCACTCCATGGAACATGGGGTGTGATTTACATGGTGGGTAACCTTTAGGGCGAGCTGCCCAATATAGTCTTGCGGCAAAGTTTTAGTTGTTGGAAGCTTTTACACTACAGTGCTCCCTCAGGGCTGAAACAGGCTCCTCTAATCCTGGCAGCAGCAACATGTAGGCCGAAACAAGACCACACAGTATAAATGCAAGCCGTTCTGTCAGCGCTAGCTGGCTGAACTAATTCAAGAAGCACTTAATTAAAAAATAGAAATACCACACTCTCCACCAGTTGGTTTTCAGTGCAATTTACTTTTTTACTTGTAAGAGTACCAGAACACTCCACCATTGTGCTGTAAACATTATAGATACAAGCTTAGCAATTTTAACTTTCAAAGTCATTCAAACTGTTTGGATCTCACCCGACACTCTTATCATGTCCTTTGTTTTTTGACCATGGGTTTCTTTGTGGCTCTGTTGCCTAAATCTCACTTTTTGCTTATGTCCATTTAATGTATAACTTCAAGGCAGGTTCAGGAGTGATCCCAGTAGCTAAAATAACTTATTTTCATTCCGCGCCATTGAATGCCATTAAATACCTTTCAGCGCTGTCTTTACTGCTTAGCTACTTCCTGGTCATGTCTGGCCTTCATGTGGTGTTTGCCACGGTAATTGCTGATCTTTCTGACGTATGTAGGTCTTCCGCTCCTGAACCTGCCTTGAAGTTATGCATTAGATGGACATAAGGCAACAAGTGGAATGTAGGCAATAGAGCCATGAAGAAATCCATGTCAAAAAATAAAGGATGTGATAAGAGTGTCGGGTGAGATCCAAACAGTTTGAATGACTTTGAAAGTTAAAATTGCTAAGCTTGTATCTATAATGCTTACAGCACAATGGTGGAGTGTTCTGGTACTCTTGCAAGTAAAAAAGTAAATTGCACTGAAAACCAACTGGTGGAGAGTGTGGTATTTCTATTTTTTAGCAAAGTGCTTCTCGAATTAATTCAGCCAGCTAGCGCTGACAGAACGGCTTGCATTTGTAGTTTGAATCCCTTAATTGAGAAGCACCGAGAGAGCTTTTACTGTGGGGCATAAAAATAAAAATAATAAAAGAATTATAAAACTGCTGATAGGAGCACGAGCAAACCAATGTTTAGAGAAGGCCACACAGTATCTTCCTCTTCCAACTTCTGTCCAACACATACTTGCTTATATCTTTAAACTTTACAGAACACACTGGACACACACTGCCTTAGCAGCTAGAAGAAATAGAGTAGCTGTGGGAACATGCTGTACTCCCAGCGTCATGGGTTTGATTCCGGAGCTACCATTTGGATGGTCTCTGTACAGCAAACAAAGTCCCAGAGAAAATGGCAATTCAACTCTATCCTAAGCCTCGTGCACCTCCGAGCATCCCAGGGCACTTCTGGCTTAGCCCTGGCAACCCCAGAGATGTGTGCACTCCAGCAGGCAGGGCCCCAAGCACCAGACTTTGCCGCTACAAAATAAATTAACTCGTTAGCTTCCAAAAGGGGCTTACACTTTCCCACCACACAAAACATTCACCTCCTGGTGAACACTGACCGGCTGTGATAACTGACCTCCCAGGAGAGAGAGATATGGCCAATCCCCCCCCCCCCATGAAGGCCAGGGTGCAAATCTAGATACATCGCCGCAGCGGTGGAACCCAATATGTCCCCAAAATAGAGGTACTTTAGCTATGCTGGGCGTACTGCTATCAACTTTACCAACCTAAAAGGGGCCTATGGTGACCCACCCATTGGTTCCCTTGGATGGTTTGCCAGGTACTATAGCTGTGGCACCACTCCCCCCCACTATCAACTCCCAAATTGTGAAACCTTGGGGGTTGCTGCTGCCAGGTAGGGCTTAAAGCATACCCTCCCCTGCTAATAGCATATAGCTACTGAATTTAATTAAACAGATAAATAACACAGTTAATTTAAACAGGAACAACACACTACAACTTTAAAAGTGTAATACATTTAAAATTTCAACATTTTTCTCATGTCAGCTAACCATTCTACTTTTAGCTCATCCACACACACACTTGCACATGCAAATGTTACATTGCATCCCACTCACACTAGCCTTACATGCTTACCCACTTATTTGGTCTAACTCACAGTCCCAGAGGGGCATATTGCAGTCCAGCCTCCTCCTGCTAAATGTTAGCAACCAGAACACACATTTTTGTTTCAAACACAACAGTGCACATTTTAGCTAACTGGTGAATCAACCCCTTAAAAGCATTTAAACATTTTAAACATTCAACAATAAAAAGGGTTGATTTCACCCAGCATCCAGTGGTGGGAGTCCATATTTTTTCCTTTCTCAGTCCTGCCAGTACACCGAATGCTAAGGCTTGCATCGGAGGATCAGTCCAGACACAGATCTATGCAGGGCAGTCTTTTAGCAGTCTGTGAGGCAGGAAGCAACTCTATTTCTGGGTTCTGTAGCATAGTACAACTTTGTATCAGGCTTGGTACACTGTTCTCCGGAAGCGTCCTCACAGATAATAAAATATTTTGTCATTTGTCCCTCTCCATCCTGGACTATTGCAAAAGTCTTAAACAATGTCAATCCAGTCCACACCATTGAGGTACATATCTGTTTTGCCTTCCTGATGGCTTCCTGCTCATGGTCTGCCAGATCCAGGGCACTCACTCTGCTTCTCTACTTGATCTTGTCCAGGGCTCCTTGGAAGACCCAGTTCTCCCTCCTCTCTTCAATGATGTCCCAAATCCTCTCTCACAAGTACGGATTGTTTTCTCCTGGGTGCTCCTTTTTGATTCTTCTTCTTATCCAGTGCTCAGCCTGTGACCACTCAGATATGTTCCTCACACTGGTTCTCGGGGTAGTACCATTTAGCAGCCAACTTCCTGAGGTGCACTGGGAGTAGTGGGGGTCAGATTGACAGAGGGTGTCCATATCCTTCATTTATTTCTGAAAGACCTGCAGCATCTGGGGGATAGTGTCTGGGTATTTCAGGCTGGGGAAGCAGTAAGGCCTTAGAATGTCCCACTCCCAAAGAGGTCATCAAAGATGCAGGACTTGGAGCAGACACCTGGAGCAGGGGATACAGCATCCATTCCTTCTGTGTCCTCTAGGGTGCTGCTATCTCCCTCTGAAATGTCATCTTCCATCTGGATTTTCATCTTCTGCAGCAATGGGGGAGGTTCTTGGGTGGTCTTTTTGGCATCCGCCACCATGGGAGTTGTGCCCAGGGCAGGGATCTGTCTAGGCTTAAGCTTCCCTGCCACCTCACAGCTTCTCCCTCTGCCACGGGACCTTCTCCCAAGAAACTACCTCACCAGCTGCAGTTTCCACCTTGTCCTAATTTTCTGTGCTGAAAGTGTCCATGCTTACCAGGGCCAAGGAGGTGGTGGTCCAGCTACAGGCAGGCTGATAGGGAGGTGCAGGATGGGCGGTAAGAGGTGTACCAAAGCTGGTACAGTTCAGACAGACTGGCAGCACTTTTACCTGTCCTGATTTGTGACAGAGTACACACCTCTCCTGAGTGCTACCTTGTTGTGCCATCTCCCACAACCAGGACAGGTGTGAAGTGGAAACGGGCACCATCTCATTTCCATCACCCAGTGCCTCTACCATATTCTTTGGTGGTACTGTCTCGTGGTCCTGCAGCTGCTCAAATATAGAGAGTCCTTAAGCCAGCAGATTTCTCCTCAAGCTGTTAGCACTTGTGACTCAGCTACTGTGGCTCCAACACAAAATGGAGCTCTCGCTCTCCACTCCATGACCTCTGGTCCCAGCCTTGCCACCTCCAGCCAATGGCATAATGTCCCCAAAGTTCTGCATACATTAAATGTATGCAAACTAGCCCACACTGGCAAAAAATGGCACTGTAGATAAGGCGCAAAATCTCACAGGCTAAAATGGCACCTAGAAGCAGAAAAATCTCCTGTGCTGCTGTACCCTCAGATGTTTTAGTCCAGGAACAGTTCTTGCACCCCCAAACAAGCAGTCAAATCCCAGACGAGCCCCCACATTGTAAGTCCTCCTCCAAGTGTCTAGGAGTATGCCTGATGGTACTTTTGGGGGGCTTGCCCATGCCGGAGTGACAACCAGGTTGCCATCATAAATTATGCCACCGTCTCTTGGTCAACACCTGGCAGAGTGCTCCAACAATCTGCCATCTGGCAGTTGGAGCACTAGTGATTGCGGGGGCCTATGCCCCCTGTACCACCCATATGTTTATATAACTAACTTCGGGTCACACCCTGGTGGTAAGAAGGGTGAACCAGAGTTCAGCAACAGTGTCCGATGACAAGAAACCCAAGTCGCACAAGATGCATGCAACATTATTGCCCTGACAACATTCTGGTGGCAATATTCCTTCGGCACATTAACGGACTACCCTTTGGGGGAGGGGGGAGCTATACAGCCAGAAAACACAGTCCCAGAAAATTGCAACTCATTATCTGGATTCAGATGGGATGACTTGAGCAGGCTATATCAGCAGTGAAGAAGGTCACAGTAGCTGTGGGGGCAAACTTGATTTGTACAACCCACCATTCTCTTAACAAAGTAAAATGTCCACTCAAGGCTAAAAGGAGAAGAAAATATGATTTCATTGAATACATTTGATTAAATCACTCCATGGAGCATGGGGTGTGATTTACATGGTGGGTAACCTTTAGGGTGAACTGCCCAATACAGTCTGCAGCAAAGTTTTAATTGTTTGAAGCTTTTACACTGCAGTGCTCCCTCATGGCCAAAACAAGTTCCTCTAATCCTGGCAGCAGCAACATGAAGGCTGAAACAAGGCCACACAGTATATTCTTCTTCCAACTTCTCTCCAGCACAGATTTGCTTATACCTTTATACTTTATAGAACACACTTGGCACACGCTGCCTTAGCAGTGCCGGGGGTTCTATTCCAGAGTTCCTATTTGGACGGTCTCTGCACAGCAAACAAAGTCCCACAGAAAATGCCAAGTCCCCTCTATCCTAAGTCTTGTGCAGCTCTGAGCTTCACAGGGAATTTCTGTCTTAGCCCTGGAAACCCCAGAGGCCCGTGAACTCTCCGCTGTTAGGCTGAATAGGCACCCAAGCATCCCCTGGCCAGGCCAAAATGCCACTGGAAAGGGAGAATGAATGCAATCACTGTACTCCCTACAATATGGACTGCCACCACCATGCTGCTCCTACAACCTGGCACAGGACTTTCTTCACGCTTGCCCACAGGCGAGGAACTGGGACCACCTGAGCCGTCCCACCAAGGTGTCAGAGAGTCATGAGATGGGCCACTACTTTCTTCCTGGGCTCTGGCTCCCAAAGTGGCACAGGTTGTCCCCATAGTAACTCTGGACGCCCGACCACTCTCTTATCTGCCAGTCTTCATGGGCGGAGGGCCGGGGTGGAAAGTGGCCCACCCTTGCCCTCAACGATGAAAATAAACTCGGGATTCCTACTCTCTTGTCCTCGCTTCTTCTCCATCTCTCACTTTTCCTGTGCCAAAACCTACCCCCTTTTATCCCCTTGGGCTGAGCCCCCCTGCTGGTAGGCAGGGGACCAAGCAACAGACATTTGTGGCTATAAAATAAATTAACTAGTAAGCTCCCAAAAGGAGCTTACATTATAAATACATGTTTACCCTCATATCAGCTCAGATAGATCCAATACAACTGAAGCAAATATGGATGAGCCCAGCTCTTGAGTTATGACAGGGCTATATCTACATCTATATTTACTGACTAGGAAAAGGTAAAATGTTATTTTATTGTTTTGCTTCCTACATCCTCAGGGTTGGGATTACTTTTCACTGTCCACTAGTTAGTCAGCATAATTAAATATATTTCAAATGTTAAAATTTCTTTATGTTTATAATTCATGATTTCCAGGATGACCAAATGGCACAGAGGGTAGAGGTGTTGGATGTCACCCCCCCCCCCAGTTCCAGGTCCCCAGGTTCTGGAATTGATTTGGATCATTGGGGGCTGGCCAAGGATGGAGAGGACTGATATACGTTTGACTGCACTCCTCTCCAGGGGAGGGGGTCAAGCCACACTGCTCCTACGTTTGCCACTGTATGAAAGCATGGTGGCAGGGCAGTGGCAGTAACTCCCAAATGATTGATTGGCAGTAGATGCTGTAGTGCAGATGGGCCTCCACTTGTGAGCATGCCCAGTGTCATTGCATGCTGCTGGTCGAGAAGGGACTAGAAAAGCAGAAATACAGGGAGCAAGTACATGAAGCTCCCCTTACCCACTCCTGCCTGCTCCACCACTCGGACCCCACCACTACCATCTGGATATGCATTTCCAGGATGGGGTGGATGGCCATCCCTCCTCAGCCTTGCCATGAAGGGGAAATCCACCGGGGATTTTGTGGTGAGTGGGTTCTGAGGGAGATAGGTAGGTGATTGGAAGGGTGAGCAGGGACTGAAGAGCTTGCCTGTGACCTGGGGGTAAAAAGCAATGTGTGGGAAAAACCATAATAATCTATTTTACAAGCACAATAATACACTACAGGGTGTTGTTGTAAAGGGGCAGAAGACACTTGGCTTATGGTCTTCTGCCTCACTATACCTCTGGGCATGTGATTCTAGCATAACTATCAACACCCTGTCATATCATATTGCTTGCATGAAATGGCAACAACATTTAGTTTTTTGCAGTCTCAAGCCTTAGAAACTCTATCATTGGTGGCAGGTTCTCCAAACATTCACTTTTGAGTTATAATGGGGAACAAGCTGGCACTAGGCAGCTGGAGTGAGAATTAAAGAATTAAAGGGGTGATTTTAAGGGAGAAAATAACCACACACTCAACCAAACTTTTTCTTCAAAGAATTTGTTCTGTACTTTTACACTTTATCTGCCATTAAAAGATAGCCACACGTGTTTTGAAATAGGTCACTTTTTCAAGATGGTGATCCTATAAATAAACACTATATTGTAACCAATCAATTCAGATAATTTGTAAGTTTCATACAGATATTTTAATTTTTTGCACTATTCTAAGTGGGACTTCTGGTGACAGTCCCATCTGCGTATGAAATTCTGTAACCTGATAGTGATAGAAAAAAGAAAACACAATAAAAGGAGCATATACAGAGGATATCCCTATGGGAATGGTGTAAACAGTGGAAACATTAGTAGGAACTTCACTGATTGATTACAATGCAATCATCCAAGGCTCATTTCCAGATGTCACCCAGGGAAGGAGAACAGTGGGAGAACAGTAGTATAGTACATAATAGCATACAGTCAAACAACATGTGGTAAAAAAGTTTGTGCAAATTTAGAATAAATATAAAAATGTTATGTGCAGAGAATAAAGTATGGTACAGCTTGTCACAAACGCACTCTGCAGGTCAGGCCCTCTGCTCCAACAGTGTCAACCTCAAGTGCAATAGTGTGAACAGGAGACAGACAAGGTAACCCTCCTGTCTGTTTTGGGTCTGAATTACCTACTAGCTTTGCGTCCTGGAGGTCAAATGTGAACCTTATGCTAGTGCACCCAGTTAACAGGCTCAGATACGTACCCTCTTCGGGAATGCAGTACAATCTTTCACCCAGTGGCATCCATCCAGGTTTCCAAAATGTACCCTTATGATTCAATATGAGACCTAGGTATATTCTTACCTTTAGAAAGATTAGTAACACATTCAAGCCCTTAACAACTGTCAGACTTAAACACTGGTTCAGCATTCACATGCAAAAGAAAACTGAGAAGACACAGGCAGTATGTCAAGGAAAATATTGTTTACTTAAAATGGTAAAATAGGTAAAATATCAAACACAGAACAATTATATCAATAACTTACAGTCACATAAAATAAATAGGAAGTTACAGAACACAAATACGCCTACCACAAACAATTAAAAGTTTCAGCTGAATTATCTTTCTAAAGTGCCTGATTACCAGTCCACAGACTAAGTGTGTCTTTGATTTTCAGGGAGTCCTTCTGCCACAACTTGCAGGCCAATTCAAAAGTCAGTTTTCTCCACCTCCTAGTGATGTCACCCATGAGGCCACTGTTAGATCTGTGATAAGTCTGTAATCTGAGTATGGATAATCACAAGGATGTGTGTTATTACTGTGAAAATCAGCAACTAGTAATTTCCCAAAATATGAGTCTCTTTATCAAAACATTCCCTGTGATGTTCTATAACCCCACAATCTGTCACTCTATCTTCACTAGGTGAGAAAACCATAAAGGATCAGCCAGATGACTTACCTTCCTGCTAGGGTCATAAAATTCATATTTAGTTTCCAGCTTCAAAAGCAGGAGCAGGTTATAAGGGGTAATAAACTGTCTCTCTGGAAGGAAGGCTTTAATTAGTGGTTTCACTGGTCTGTTTATCACATCCTGCTGTTTCCTCACTCTGACACTTTTGAGGTCAAAGGTCAAATCTCCTTACACTGACTACCATCCTTAAGCAGGCAGTCACATACCATACACATTTTATTTATTACACAAATATTATACAATATAACAATAAGCAGGTAGCAGAGCATCACATAGCTCAACAAGAACACCTAACATGTGCATATTCAGAAAGAGGCAAGAGTACATAGTAAACAAGAACAATATTGACAGCAGGCCATTGACCTATAGGGCAAGTTATTGCCTGACATCATAATGGAGAGAGAAAACTGTGGTGGTGGGAAGTTAAATCAAGGCAGGGCCAGGGACCCAACAGGCTGCTACCAGGATGGTTAAAGCTCAGCTGGGGATGTGGCAGGAGGAAGGGTAACAGGAATAAGTGAGATGGGGTTGATGTTTAAGCTGGTACATGAGGGAGCCACAGAATGGGGAGGGAGGGAGGAGGGGAGTTGGTTCCAGAATGAGGGAAGCTGATAGAAGAAGGCAGATTGCCCAGCACAGGAGTGGGGGTGAGGAGTGGCAAAAGTGTGATGGTCCCTGGAACAGAAGGAACAGGCAGTAGGGTGGAGTTGCAAGAAGAGTGAGAAGAAGAAGAATGAGTAAAGAGAGTCAAACCAGAATTTGAATATAAAAGAAGCACAGTGAACCTGGTGCTATGACAGAAGAGGGAGGATGGATAGGGAAGAAATAATACAGTGGACTATGGTGGCTGTGAGGGGGGGAGTTTGTAGCAAACTGGCAGGAGGAGCTACAGAGGGTGTCCAGTCTGGCAAGGAAAGTGGAAGGGACAGTGCCATAGACCACATTCACATAGTGAAAGACAGGGATCACCATTCTGGTGGCAAGCTCCCTGCTGACATTCAGAGATTAGCAGTCTTTGTTGTGGTATAAGGCACCAAGCTTGGGATGGAGTTTTGCATGGATGGCATTGATGCGGGCTGAGAAGTCAATCTTGTTGTCTAACCACATACTCAAAGAACTGAACTGCTTAAAGAAGTGTACCATCCGGAGTGGTGAAACGGGGGGAAGGGTTTGATCAGTTTCAGACTGGTACCAAAGGCAATGGGCACTGTTTTATGTTTTATTTTTAGTTTTGACTCTGAGTTGCTTGGATTGGAACAGTGTACAATGTTGTTGAAGTCCCATCAGATTAAGTCTTCCACAGTCACAGTAGCAGGACCAGAGGTGAAAATGACTGTGTCATCTGCATACATATGGATATGAGAGTTGACAACAGGCATAGGGGAGGTCATTCAGGAAGATGGAGAAAGGATGGCGCCCAGGCTAGAGCCCTGTGGAACCCCAGCCTGGCTAGGTAGGGGAGGTGACAGGGCAACTCCAACTTGTATCAATTGGTGCACTCCATGGAATAACATGTACAAAAGTGTAACAGAGTCAAAATAGCATTCAAAACATTTATTCTTACAATCCATAGTGCTGTGTGCCTCTGTCTGTCACCAAGTGATATCAGCTCTCTACCCCAACGCTTTGAGTATCAATTAGGCTTTGTCAGAGAGCTGATTAGTGAAGACACACATCCAAAATGTATAGTCCTTCAATGATTACATCAACAGAAAGTGTTCAATCAAATATAGTGAAATAAAGCAATACACTTTTACATACATATAGTGTCATTCATTACATACAGTGAAATACTTTTTATTACAAAAAAAAGTGTTGCATGCTTCCAGGTAAACAGGCATCTCTAGAAATTTTTTTATTTTAACCCATTTATTTACGTCTGGTTGTCCTGTGATCACCCTTTAATTTTCAAGGCATTCCTTGGGTTCTAACTGAACACCGCCACGGTGAATCAAACAAAGATGCCTGAAAGTAAATAAATGTTTTTTTAAATATTCATTCTGAAAAAACTATAAACAATTCATATGGAACTTGGTTAACAGTCATCAAGAAAATATTAATATAAGACATGACTAATACATATGGGTTGCAGTTCACTTCGAACAAATTATACATGAAATAAAGAATATCGAAATTTAATATAACATCTAGAAGTGAGGGCTGGGTGGGTGGGTGGGATAAGTGGGCTGGGAGAAACCAGAGACTAGTGGTAAGAAAGCATTGAGGAAATGGAGGGATTGGGAATAGCCTTTGCAAAGGATTATGTAGTTTGCATTTACACAATAAGTTGTGGTGATTACAGATGTGGTTTGAGATTTTACATCTTGTTCATCCCATATGAATTTACTGTATTCAGTCTAAATATCCAATAGCCCTCTTTTTTTAAAAGAAGATTCTTTTGCCACATCTACAGGTTTCTATTCCGATGAGCTTCAAGTCTTTAGGATCTGTATTGTGTTTTTCTGTGAAGTGTCTCCCTACACCTTTATCAAGTCTTTTATTTACTATGCAGTGTATGTGTTCCTGGATCCTTTCCTTCAATGTTCTTATTGTCCTACCTACATACCCCAAACTGCAGCTACACCAGATCAAATAAACAACAAATGTAGTACTGCATGTTATTAAATTCTTAATTGAGATCTGGTTGTTATTTTTAAATGCTCCCAAATCCCTCCCTGTATTCATGTATTGGCAAACATTACATTTCGTGCATTTATAGTTGCCAGCTGGTCTGGTTGGAAGTCTAGTGTTTTGATTAGGTTTGATGGAGGACCAGTGTCTGTGAACCATTCTAACCCGAATGTTAGGTGCTCATCTGAATGTCACCCTCAGTTTGGGTCCCACTGCCCCTCCTGCTGTTGCATCCCCCATGAGTATTGGCCAGTTCTTCCATGTAATGCTACCTCTTTTTCCAGCTATGTTGTTAAACTCAGTTGCAAATGTGATGGGACCCCATCCCTGCCCCCTGTCTTTCCTGTTCTCTTTTAATATTTAATCCTTCTGCTTTATGTCCTTTACTTTCAAAAATGCTTGGTCTAATAATGTCTCGTCATAGTCCCATTGCTGAAAATGAGCCTTTAACTCTTGAGCTTGTTTCACAAATTCTGTCTCATCTGTGTAATTCCTGTGAATACTCAGCATTTGACTATATGGAATAGAGTTTAAGAGGCTCCTAGGATGTGCACTTTCATAAAGTAAGACAGAATTCGTGGAAGTATGTTTCCTATAACCCTTTTGGTTACTCTTTTTGTTTCCATATCCCCATAAAAGTAATGTCCAGAAAATTGATACTTTCTCCACTCATGGTGCAGATGAATCTTAAATTCAGGTTGTTTAAATTTAGCCAGTTCACAGATTCTAATGCTGATTCTTCTGTTCCTTCCCAGATACAGAGACAGTTGTCAATGTATCGGTACCATTTTTTTAATGTTATTATAGAATGAGTTAACATCTAGATTCTAAATTGTGGTCAGATCTCAAAAGCCCAGAAAGAGGTTGGCATAGGATGGGGCTACAACTTTCCTCATCACTGCCCCGTAAACCTGGAAGTAGTAATCATCATTAAAGACAAAGATATTGTGTGTTAATATGAATAAAAGGGCTTTTAACAAAATAATAGGTATTTCACTGTGTGTAATGAATTACACTATATGTATGTAAAAGGATATTGCATTATTTCACTCTATTTGATTGAGCACTTTCTGATGATGTAATCAGTGAAGGAATATAAATTTTGGATGTGTGTTTTCACTAATCATCTCCCTAACAAAGCTTAATTGATAGGCGAAGTGCTGGGGGAAGGAGAGGTGATATCACTTGGTGACTGGCAGAGACTGCACAGCACTACGGATTGTAAGAATACAAGTTTTGAATGCTATTTTGACTCTGCTACGGTTTTGTACATGCTATTCCATGGAGTACAACAACCTAGGAGTTTGTTTCATGTTTAAGGGTTAGCCACCCCGTTTGCACCCCCTGGATTCTACTTGAGCACACAGACCCCATTTGGGACATGTTGTACCAACTGTTGTTGGCCCATTAGGTAGGAATTTATTTATTCTCTTGGTAACCACGTAAGGCCCACTAGGCACAAGTGCCTGTTTTCAGGTTTGAGCCAGAAGCACTGTGGTGGTTAAGTGACTTGCTTAGAGTCACACAGTATGCAAGTGGAGATTGTGAGAATCAAACCTAGGTCTGCTGGGTGTACCAAGCTCATTCACAGTTCATTACTCTAACCTCTGAACTACACTGCCAGCCCCTGGAATGGAACCAAGCAACAGCTGTAACTGAGAGACCAGCAGAGTTCAACACTTTGCATATTGGTCCACCTCCTTTACAAAAAAATGACATATTCCACAAAATATCAGTCTGTCTTTATAAAAGAAAACAAATTATTGGAAGAAAATTCTGAGTGAGTGTGTGGTCATTTCCTCCTTTATTATGTACTGGCCTTAGTAGACAGGCACCTCCCAGTAAATAATCCATCTTGCTCGTTTCCGGATCCCTGCAACCATCCCATATTCAAACTGAGGACATGAGGATGTAGGATAGAAGAACAGGAGGTTAATGAAAAGGAAAAGACACAACATTTGAACTGCTTAAAATCATTGTTTAGAAGCAGCATGAGCATCCTTTAAAAAACAAAAATGTATAACTAAAAACAGCACAACAAAATGTTTTGCATCCAGATGAGACTGTTACTGAAATGCAATATTTAACTGCTGTTTCAAAGGTAGAGTGGTTGGTGCTTTCTTGGCAATAGAATAACAAAGACAATAATTCTCATTTTTGTGTCATAGAATGGGAAGTGGTGACTGAGACTGATGCTTGGAAAAGGCACACACTGGTCATGATATACAACTGTTAATCAGCTTGTGACAATCAAATGCACTTGCCTACGAAGTGAAATGCATTTGACTATCATTGCTTTCATAAAACAAATGATTTAAGATATTGTTTTTTTCAGACAGTTTTTCCTCTGTTAATGATATCACAATGGATGACTGTACTTTCTCAGTGCAGGATAATGATGTAGCAGTGCAGCATCATTTCCTAAGCAGACTGGTTATTCCTTCAGCTTCAGCTATGTGTTATCTTTAGTACTGGAAACTCCCACCCCCACACACATATGCACACAAGCAGACACATGCACACACACGCCACACACACACACACACACACACACACATATACATATGTTGCTATGTGACTATGCAATTTGACACAGTACTATTGGCTTGTCCAGTGCAGATTTCACTGGACCAATGCATCAGTAATAAACTTGTCTCAGAGTCACATTTTCTTTTTCAAATGTGGTCCATAAAAAATACACAAGGCTTTTCACTTGGAACAGCTGATAATGACCTCATCACATCTTCAGAGGCTGATGATATTGCAAATCATGGTCTTATTTTAAAATTCATTAGCACTTAGCTACAAAATAAATTCTTTTTATAGATTTTCTTTATCTGGATTATTTTTAGCTCTTTGGTAAACATTAATATATGAATAAACCACCCCTCCCAAAAGTATCATTGTTAATACCTTGCTTTACAACATTTTTTTGTTAAATGCTATTACTTTTTACCAGGAAGTACAGTAAATGCAAAACATTGCCAATAGATAAGTACGTCATTATCTATATGCGATGTTTAAATGACTGGAAACCGTCTTTTATGACAGCCTGTATTTTATTCAAATTGGAGTCTTAACCAAGTGCATTAGTTGCAGGAAAATAGGGGGATGTGGGGGTGGGGCTAATGCTATTTCTTTTCTTGGTTTGTTCTCCTATGAGAATGGCCCTTGCTCCATTTATTTACTGAACCATCTTATTCCCTCATGTCTGAAATGAGTACCAAGTTACAAGCCCTGCAACACAAGAGGAATGCTGGGCAAACATTTTCTTACAGACTCCTGTACCAGTGGAAGGCTTACTTAGTACCATTAAAACCTCACCCAGTTGTAGGTCTGCTAATGAAATGCTCAGTCAGCAGCACAGTACTACCTGCAAGGTACCTGCAGCAAGTGTCCTCACCTTGCCCCCCACCCCCGAAGGGTGTGTCTGGACATTGTAACTTTCTTAATGCAAAATTCTAAGCATCCCTAATTTGTATATACTGTTCTGATTAGGTATTGACTCTACAACTCACTAGTCATCCCATTCCCATGTTGCAACTGAAAGCAATCCTACATTTGGTACTTGCTTGCTTGCCTGGTTAAATAGGTTTCAAATAAATAAATAGATAGATACTTTATTTCTACAGTGCTCCTTCCCAGAGGCTCAAAGCACAATTCACAAATACATCTCATGTAAGAACAACAGCAATCAACTTGCAGAGAAAGAATTTAAAATACAGTCAAAACAAACACTTAAAATTAAAGAGCTCATATAACATCTATCTATCATATCAAGACAGTCTTAAAGCATATAATAATATTGACTAATTACACAGCTCAAATGTTTGGCCAAATAAGAATGT
This sequence comes from Neoceratodus forsteri, assembly GCA_016271365.2. Taxonomy (NCBI): domain Eukaryota; kingdom Metazoa; phylum Chordata; order Ceratodontiformes; family Ceratodontidae; genus Neoceratodus; species Neoceratodus forsteri. The sequence continues at coordinate 761,191,578 of CM057449.1, read as the reverse complement.
TTTCAGGCCCTTTTTGAAGGTTTCCACCGAGGGTGCCTCTCTCAGATGGCTAGGCAGCGAGTTCCACAGGGCTGGCGCAGCAACTGAAAAAGTCTAGCCCACTGAGTGCCACAGCCTAACCCTGGGAACCACTAGGAGGCAACCCTTGGAGGAGCAGAGAGAATGGGTCTGGCAATGAGGAACCAGGAGGTCTTGCAGGTAATCCGGTCCCTAGCCGTATAGGGCTTTATAGGTCAGTAACTCGATCTTGAAGGCAATCCTACACCTTATCAGCAAACAGTATTTTTTTAGGAATCTATTTGGTCCAGCCATTGGAGCACTGACCTAGGAAGCAGCTAGTGATGTTCAGGATTTTCACATTCTAGCAAAAAGAAATTCTTCAGAATGTCATACAATTCCAATACATTCCACAGAATGCCACTGGAAGTGACATAGTGGAATTCAACAGCAGAATATCATGAATGTTGATGGTTTTATCTCAAAATGATGCCGTTTAGCTGTTTTCCACTGAACACATTTCCCTAGCCATTCCATGTGTAAATTCCATTGAAGCAAGTGAGCGACCTTCATCTGAAATGCTGCCACTTGTTTCCTGGCCTTAGACAATGTTTTGCAGTCAGTTGTCTGCTTAGAAACTGTCACCAAATTCCACTGTTTACATTGACTCTTCAAACTGCAGAAAACTATTCTCCTATTTTACCACATAGCATTTTCATTTTCCACAAATCACTTCACAAACTGTGAACAACAAAATAAGGATATACAGTGGGCATTAAATTCCACCTAGTTCAATGTGTGTATGCAACTTAGCGATGAGTATATGCTTGTGCAACTTCATTGATATACTGATAGCATTTGAATGCTTATGTTGTTGACTGCGATAAATAGATACTTTGGCCTTTCACACTCTATGTCCCATGAGGAACTACTACCCTGTCAGGGTACCGTGAAGGCGAAGGAACCCTCTTGAGGAGGGTTCCATCCCTAGGGGTGCCACGGGAAATTAATTCCTTTAGGCTAAAGGTACCTTAGGAAGGTACCCCAAAAAAAAGGCAAGTAGCAAATACTGAATGCAGAAACTGGATGAGCATGTATCAACAGAGTAGTGATAACATGTGACAGACATAGGAGGACTGTGCAATGACTGATGATTTTGGCATTGATAGAGGAAGGGGCATGACTTCCATAATGAGAGACGGAATAGCAAAGTAAAAATAAGGTCACCATCCAACCAAAACTCAACAGCAGAAACCTACCTAGGTCAAAAAGTACTACTAGAGATCTACTACTTGAGGAATTACCTAACCTTTATGACCTTCGGCATGGAGGAAAAGGAAAAAAAAAACTATGATAGGGAACCACTGGGGATCCAAGGCCTTGGTCGCCTTCCCTCCAGGCTTCAGATGAATTTTCCAGATTAGAAGGGGGGAGGGTCACGAGGAAGCACCAGATGAGATTGGAGGGGGGAAGATTCAAGAGGGAAGCCAGGAGACATTACTTCACTGAGTAGGTAGTGGATGAGTGGAATACTTTGACGGTGGAGGTGGCAGCCTGTAGCATGGTAGATGATTTTAAGAGGGGATGGGACGGGGGGGTTATTTGTGAGGAGGAGATCGGTGGGTGGGGCAGTTGCAATTTAAGGGGCTAGCTGCACAATTGAGCAGATTCAATAGACCATGAGACCTGTTTCTGCTGGTGTTTTCATATATTCATATGTTCAAATTAATGATGGCTCAGTACTGCAATTTAGAGACCCAATTCAGAGGAGATATTTAGAGGATTGGCTCTCACTCTAGCCCTCTAACAGGAAAGCCATGGGGGTGCTGCAAGTAGAGGCCTCTGCAGCTAAAGGGGAACCCTGCAGGCCAACACCCCTGGGGTGAGGAGGAGGCAACAGCTGCTGAGAGGCACTCACCTGGCCTTAAAGCAAATCCTAGGGGGAGAAGTTAAACCCAAAGGGGGTAAGGCTGAGCCCTAGAAGAGCAAGAATAGGAAGACTGAACAGTCTTCGCCCATGAGGGGCAGGAAGAATAAGAGGTGGTATAGAATGAAGACCAAGTGAACTGTATGTGGCCATAGGGGGAACAGCTTTTGAAGGGGCTTTCAGCAGCTAAAGGAGCCTCCTGGGTTTTGGAGGTCTCATCATCCAGCAGCTGAAGTCTCAAATGCTACATTAAGAGGTGCCACTGATGCTGTCTTCATGGCCAAATACTTCCCCCAGAGTGGAGGACCTTCTCACCCTAGTGGTATAAGAGAAGGACCCTGCCCCTTGTGAAGGACCCACCTTCAGGATGAAGACTTCAAGGGGCAGAGCTGTGCTCGGTAGCGAGAGGCAGGGATGTGACTGAGAATGCAGGATTGGTAGTGCAATTGGTAGAATTGAGAACAGCAGTAGACAGCATGAGTGGATGTGCAACTATTAGCACTGAGTATATGAGACTGCATGAAGTGAAGTGCATCTAGTAGCACTGAGGACAGCGAGACAGCATGAATACATCAAGACAGCATGAGATGAAATGCAACTGCAGTTGGTAGAAATGAGTAAAAACAGCAATTTATTCTGGTAGGAAATGCAGTATCACGGGGAGTCAAACTAAGAAGCAGAGTAGTGCTGAAGTAAGTAATGAAACCACTGAACCCAAAGGAAGTGATTACTAGGCTACTAGCCAGGCATAAGCAATTAAGGAGTTGAGATGAACAGGTACTGGGTCAATACCATGCAAGAAAGACAGAGCGGCATTAACCACATTGTGTAGAGCACACCTGCATTCACAACAACAGGGGTATAACAGTGGTAGGGAATTACCACTACCCCTGTTGCTGTATGCTTTAACTGAAGAGAGATCCAGTTGTTGTGTGTTGGGGTGCCTGGTTGAGCTGCTTCTGTGGTGGAGTGGCTAAGGCACCAGCACAAGGTGGGATTGGAGACCTGGGACCATGGTTCGGCTCCCCCCTACTTTTTTGCAGTTTATTTGTCAAAAATGAAGCTTCCCCCCTTCCAAGTTTCTCCCCAACCCCAAAATCCACACACTCCCAGAGTTTGTTATTTAAATTCTGCGGCTGTGGGGGTAAAGCCCCTAACACCCCCTCAAAAAGCAAGACAACCCATTGTTTTCTATGGTGTGCGCTCTTTGTGTTGTGGTCGGTGTTGTTACCGACCCTATTTCAGTTTATGCCCTTTTGCTTGCAGCTTTGATTGCCATGTGGTTTTTGTGTTCGGTGACATTACCTCATGCCAGATGAACAGGGGACTGCAAATGGTACAACCAACAGTGTAGGTAAGCATGGAGACTGCTTTGGTACAAAAAGGCTGCAAAACAAGAGATTGGAGGAGCACATGGGAAATTAAATAAGCAAAGGTAAGGTACCAGGAATACTAGGAGCACAGAAAAAGAAATAGAGCATAGAAAAAAGACAAAACCAGAAAACAGGAGGGGGACACAAAACAGCAGACAGAAAAATACAAACTGCAGCCAGAAAGCAGGAGCAGAATACTAACCTAGGAAGGAGGCACAATGCAAACAGAAATCCCAATTGCACAAAACAAAGCATGGGGGGAGGGAGCACAGAGCTCCAGCAGAGGCTCCGGCTGCAAAGAAAGAATGCATCTGAAGGAGACTGCAAGAACCTGACTTAAATAGCTCAGGTTGGGGATGTGGATAGTTTCTCCCACCAACTGAACTGCAGTCATTGACTCTGATAAATTTCAAAGCAGAACGCAAATTATGCTGGCAGAACCTTACATTTGGCTCAGCACTAGAACCTGAAGATCACAGATTCAAACCCCAACAGTGCCAGCTACTCATGTTCTGACCCTGAGCAAGTCACTCAGACACACAGTGCTCCAATCCACCCAGCTGAAGAAAGGATAGAAGCAAGACCACTCCGAAAACAAGATGTTGCATCTCCTCTAGACTATCTTGGGCAAATATTTTCTGTTAATTATTTATTTGGTATAGTTGGCTAATGTTGCTAGATACCACATTGCTCAAATGTTTTTTTTTTTTTATTTTATATTCATTTTACGTAAATGTCTATATTTATTTTATTTATGTATTTTTAAAAGTTGCTTTCCTGAGTGGTTTTCAACAGGACTGCACATATACTTTACTGGAGCTGTGGACACTCAATCCACAAACACTAAACATACTTGTCTAATTTGACTTAGTGAAGCCCAGAGTTGGACTAGCTCACCTGGATATCTGGAAATTTCCAGGTGGGCCCCCTTCTGTCTAGTACCTTCCCACTTCCTGAATTCTGAAATTCTTTGCATTTATCATCTTTTTTCTCATTAAATGGGGTATATGGGACACTGCAGGTAAATGTAAGATGCAAGCACAAAGCTGGTGTATCAGATTTAAGTGGAATACTGACATGAGGGTGTCACCCTAGGCCCCTCCCCTATTGATTTTCCAGGTGAGCCCCTGTATCCATTTTCTACATAGGCCCCCTGTACCCCAGTCTGACCTTAGTGATGCCATTCCTTTCAAAGTAGATCCACTAGATTTCAATGCATAGCATATTTTCTTCAGTTTCTAGTTATTTATTGAAAACTATTAACTGGGAAAGGTACACTGAGAGAAAGCTCATTTCCAGGTGGACTCAGGGGAAGGGTACAGGATAAATATCTACAGTAAAAATGATATAAGCAAGTAGCGTACAATTAAATACAGTCATGAAGAGCTGATAAATGCATAGTGTCAGAACGAAAACCTAAAAGCCAAAATATATAAGATACAAATAAGGCAAATAAATGAGCGGTAATATATTCAGGTCAATATCATATTTTTTGAGCTAAGGATAATAAAATAATGTACTAATAATAAATAATGTCTAGGGTAGTAAGGATGGCATCGCAAACATATTGTAAAAAAAACAGCACCAGGGAAAAATTGGAATACTAAGCAAGTGCAGGGACAGCAACTGGAGCATTAGAAGGCATTGGAAAAGAGAAACCAAAATTGTTTAAATGGACAGCAACTGATGCAGCACAAAGCATTTGAAGAGAGAAACAAAAATTGTCTAAAGAGGGAGAGCCAGAGCCATCTAGCCAGTGTCTGAGAAGGAGCAGTAGGGAGCAAAGTGAAGTCTAACTTGATGTTTCAGGGAAAGGTACAAGGAAGACAGATGTAGCAGGGATGATAGGTTATTCAAAGTGAAGGAGAGACAGGAGGAAAAAGCAGGTTGCCCAGAGGCAGATCTGGGGTAGGGAATTTTCGCTTAAGTAATGTGCTTGTACTGCTACTGTCTGATCACAAACAAATAATATATTGCTAAGAGCACAATTTTCCTGTACAATTTTGGCTGGCACTACTTTTACATATGAACATACAAAACTGCCAGCAGATACAGGTCAAATGGTCTATCGCGTCTGCTCGATTGTACAGCACAGAGGTTAGACTCCTGCTGCCCCCCCCACACTCATTTTATACATTAAATTTATGTGCTGATCATTTGGAATGACAACACTACATACACACTACACTGAGGTGCATAATGCAGTGCCCCTTCATGAGTAGGGTGCTTATACTGCTACTGGCTGATCACAAAAAAAACAAAAACACTGTTTTCCTTTTAATTTACAGCTGCTAGCACATTTTCCCAATTTCTGTTGGGACTACTGCTACAGTATATGGAGAATGTCACTGCTTATGCATGTGAATAACGCACTGCATGAATACTACATGACGCACATGATGTAAGATCACCTTATGAGTAGGGTACTTTTTGTTCTATTTACATTTTACTGCTCCTTGGAGTGGGCAGGCAGCTCCAACCCCTCCCTCAAAGGGGACTCATCTTTCCAGCCAGATCTCCTATACCAAACCCACCCGGCCATCCCCCATAGGTTACCCCCCCCATGACAGGGCCGGTGGTAAAGGGCACCAGCTTTCCCCCCACCCCTGGAGGCCAACATAAAGATTGCTGGGGGGAGGGGTGATGTGTGCACAGCCGCCCATCATGGAGCCTGCCGTGCTGACTCATTTTTCCTCTGGTTTTCTCCCTAAACCCATGCATGTGCAGTGGGCAGGGTGACTGTCTCCACCTCAGCGGAGGCAATCTTACACCATCTGCATAGGTCCACCCCTGTACTAAGCATCGTGCCTGTGCTGACACCTAGCTTGCACTGGGTGTCTGTCTACATCTTGATGGTATGACCCACCCCACATCCAAGGAAGGAGTGCTGTCGGTGGACCCTTGATCCTTCCTCACCACTGCCAACCCCCAAGTGATGCGAGTCCATTCCCAAACCAAGGTCACTGGCATGGTGCAAGGTGTGGTGTACAGTGCCTCAACCCTCAGTGCCATCAAGCCCATGTAGGGTGCTTTTTCTAATACTGGCGGATGACAAAATAGAAAGAAACCCTGTCTTCCTTTTAATATACAGCTGCTAGGACAATTTACCTGTACAATTTCTGATAGTGCCACTGCTGAATGATAAAGTTCAGTGCTGATGCATATGAACTGCAACACTGCACGTACTGCCTTGTAACACATGATGCAGGACCCCTTATAAGTTGGGCTACTGCACTGCTACTGTTTGATCACAAAAGAGCACTGTTTTCTTTTAATATATAGCTTGAACACAATTTCTGCTGCCACTACTGATAAATGGGAAATTGCAGTGTTAATGCATGGGAATTATAGCACTGCACATGAAAGCCCTGCAAAACATGACACAGGACTAGAGGTGCTGTAAATTTTTGATTCATCTGCAAAGTTGGTGTAAATCCACAATATTCACAATTTGTGAATAATTTGCAACTTCTAATTTTGCCAGCAGATTTTCTTAAACTTAAAAAACTCCCCATACCCACTGTGCTGTAAAACCACCCCCTGCCCCCCCAAAAAACATACAAATGAACACTGTAGTCCCACTCCCACCCACTCCCCACTGGTACCCTCCTCCCACCCTACCTCCATGAACATCACACTGTTGAGGTTATAACAAAAGGTAATCCCATCCTCCCACCTGTGTGCCAAATACATTCCTCTGCCTCCTCCCATCCAAGTCCCACTGTCTTTAATATTTACTCCCACTCTCCTACCCAGGTAAAAACTAACCAAACCACATCCTCCATGAAAACAGTCCGCACAGGGGTCCCTCAAGGGTCCATACTAGGCCCATTGCTTTTCACCCTCTTTCTGAACTCCCTCCCCAAATCCTGTAGTGGGAAGCTTTTGCTTTGTGCTGATGATGCTGTAGTCTTTTGGAAACATCAACATCTCAACGCACTACAGGCTGCCCTGCAGACCTTCTTTGGTGAGCTCAAAACCTGGTTCTCTGAACACCACCTAATACTTAACTATAAGAAGACAAAAGCTAAGATCTTCTCTCTCTGCCAAAACCCGGTCTGTAACATGCCGCTAATCATCACAAACACACATGGCATCACTCTAGAACAGGTCTATAGTTTCAAATACCTGGGAGTCTTGTTCAACTCCTCCCTTACCTATCACATTCACATTCAGCAAGTATACTCCTCTGTCAGTACAAGGTTAGGGATCCTTTACAGACACAGGCACTGCATTCCACTGCTTGCAATGCATCCTGCAGTGTCGTCTTCAATACTACCCCTGGTGGACTATGGCATAGTAATTTATGGGTCTGCTGATCATACTGCCCTGCACAACATCAACCTCGCCCTCAACAAAGCCTGCCACCTAGTCTCAAAATGTAATAGGCTAACCCATACTTGTGAGCTTTACAAAATTACTGGCTGGCTAAATTTCCGAAATAGGGTGAAGTATCACACCTGCCTTCTAGCAAGGAAGATACCACACAAACAAGCTCAGACAGCACTCCACCCTCTTATTCAAACAGCCTCACTCAGGAGGGCTACAAGGCACTCTGCAAATACCCCCTTACTTGTGCCTCACTGTAGAACCTCCCTTGGGCAATGGTCCTTTTGCTATCATGCCCCAATATGGCTAAACATCCTACCATCCACAATCTCCCTTACATCCAGTTTGGGTCATTTTAAAGCTGGTCTAAGGACACTCCTCAACTCTGCTACCTGTGACTGTAGATAACTCTTACCAGATTCCAGTCGCCACAAATATGGGGTCCTCCCCCCCCCGGCTCTCTACGCTCTCCCTAAGCCAGGATCCTCTATCTCACTCTAATCATATCTGGACTCAGGGCCTATTTTGTTAGACCCTCTGAAACCAAGTACTGTCACATGAATCTAAAGTATTGACCTTGGACCTCCTTAAAATCCTGATGATATAACCAGCATCATACATGGCACCAACTGTTTAAACCCTCTGCCAATGTTTTAAGTTTAATCATGCCATATGTTTTAAGTTTGTACTGGTGCCAATTGTATAATAGTTGTACCTAATGTTTCAGTTTGTGATACTTGGTGTATGTTCTTTATGACGTGGAGCCTTTGCAAAGGAGTTGTTGACTCAAAGGATTGTATTTCTGATATCTTTCAATAAATAAATAAATAAATACCCCAAACCCCTCTAGTGCCCACCAGCCTCCTCCCTTCATCAACATCCACAAAATAAAACCTGCTAATAAAGAAAACAGTCCCTCAATGCAGAGCATCTGATCTGTTGCATGCTGACTCCCATCTCATACTGGCACAAATGAATGAGTGGTGACATCTTGGATCCTAGTGAAATCTTATTAGCTAAATGTTCAATCAGTCAGGTTTACTAGGCGCTAAGACATCACCATTCATTGATTAAAGCCATTATGAGACTGGTGTCAACCCTGAACAGAGTAGACGAGCTGTACAACAGGACAATTTTTTTATTTACAGGTTATATTTTGTGGGTGCTGGTGGAAGGAGGAGGGTGCTGAAGACAGGGGTGTTTGGTAGAGGACTTGGAGTAAGTATTTAAGTCAGTGGGACTCAGGTATGGAGAGGTAGATGAGCATGTATATGGCATGCTGGTGTGGGGAAGGGATTACCTTTTGTTACAGCAGCAGCAGCATGATGTTCCCAGTGCAGGGGGTGAGGATAGAGGAGGGTACCATGAGGGTGTGTGAGAGAGGGGTAATATTTTCTTCCACTCAATTTTTCATAGGATTTGCCTGTGATTTGACCATTCACCATGAGAACTTGGCCAATCTGCCTGGTGAATAAGAAAGAGAATTGCAGTCCTCTGCTCCATGAATTTGCCAGAATTCATTGACTTTTTTCATGGAGTGAATTTTGGCAACTTTGCACATATCTACAAAAGACCTCCTTATGGATCTATGCTAAATGCTAAAGTTCAGAACAAAAGCTGTTCTTTCCTTTCTTGACTTCTTTTTTATGGAAAAATTAAAACCTCCTAAATTCACTCTATAAACTAAAGGTGCAGCAAAAATAGCATTAAAAAATAGATTGCCAAGTATTTAGGTAGATTGCAGAAGAAAACTTTTTTTAATTTGTCTTTATCAAGGATTGATTTAGATTGTACCTCTGAAGATCTAAATCTTTTGACAGCTCTCACAACTGTATAGAGATGGCTGCCCAACACTACAGCATGCTCAGTGCAAGCCAGCCATGACTAATGGGAAAAAACTTTCCTTCCCCTTCAAAAACAGCACTAAAATACTAGTAATCCTATGTAAGTGTTTCAGAATTTTGAAAGTGCACATTTTTGAAAACTTGAATCTGCAGAAAAGTCACATGTTATTGTATACTGTGCTAAATTCTCAAAATTACATGAAACTTTGCAAAAATGATGCAATTTATGAAAAAATGACAAAGCAGATTTTCAGTTTTGTCCAGCACTGCTCATGAGGTGTGAGCCTCAATACTTTCCTTTGTCAGAAATATGTCTGGTTCCTTCTTCAAAAATCTGAACTGTGCTAACTTCTACTACCATTGGGTGTTCAGGCCATACAGTAGGTCTAGAGTACACATGTATTTAACTGGAGAAGTACTGTTTTTTTTGGAAATGTACTTTAACTGTCAAGTTTTGCACTGTCTGTTCTCTTCATCTTGTTACAATAAAATGCTTCTTTGACAATTGTTCCAGTGGCAGTACTCTGTTATTTCCTCCCCTCCCTTCAAGTGTACCACACTCTGCTGACTGTGCTAACTTCCACTACCTCTGTGGGTAGGCGATTCAGCATCATTGCTATATGTGGCTGTCAGTTGTGTTAAGTGCTTGTGCAATGTTACTTCAACGAGTTATTTTGGTTGGACTGTTTTTTCTGGCTTCCCACCCTCAGTAGAGGTGCCTGGAGGAGTTTGTCAAGGCTAAAGGAAATTAGCAGCTGAAAGAGCCACACCAGAGGCAGAGTGCTGGAGAGGGAGGAGGAGTGGGAGGTGACCATGCAAAACACAAAGGTAGAGGAGATGTGTGAATATGTGGCTTATGTAGGGCATGAGGATGGAGTCTGGCAGCCCTTGATCAAACTACAGCTAAAACCTTTAAATTCAGTGTGTGGTTGCCAGTTGTGTAAGTGCATATGCAATGTTACTTTGACATGTTACGTTGGCTTGATATTTTGGTCTGGATTTTTACCACCAGTAGAGGTGCCAGGAGAAGCTTCTCAAAGCTAAAAGAAATTGGTAGCTAAACGAGCCAAAAATACAAAGTGTGATGTAACAGAACCCATTTCTTCCAACTCATGGAACAGACCCAATAACAAGGAGGAGGAGGAGGAGAGGAAATCCCCATGTGGAGAAAACCTGTGGGGATGCTTAGCTTTCCCTCCAGGCTTCTCAAAATTAGGAGGCTACCTGGTGATAAGCTTGGCGGAGTTTGGAATTTGGATGTCTTGGTTTCAAAGCAGGATGAAGTAAGTTATCCATGATCTTAACGATGTGAGATGGTATGTTCTTTCTGGAGTCAGAGATGTCTGCTGCACTCCTGAATGCATGGCTGGAAAAGGAAAAGGAACCCAGACAAGACAGCAACACTGACATGAAGGAGGAACCAGAAAGTAGTCATGATGTAGTAGTTTGCAGTACACAGAAGAGGATGAGTAGAATCAGGATGTTTGTTCATGGCTTGCAGTTGGTTGAGGACTTGAATAGGACACCATTCTGAGTTTCTTGCAAAATAGGATATGTGGACCCCTTTATTTTTTCTGTCAGTTTTTGATCTTGGTAAAGTAGTGATACAGTGATCTGCTGATGTTTTTTTGAGGCTGTTCTTTGTTAAGTGAATTGCAGGATTTAAGACAGAAGAAAAAGTAAATTCTCCAGGTCTTAGGAATCCAAGGAATTATAATGTCATGGCTGCCTGTAGATTAAGCTCTGTGAAAGATCCAAAAACTCTGTCTTTCAAGATGTCCATCAGTCAAGAATATAGATTGTAATCTATAGCCTTCCTGGTGGGAGGATCTTGAAGAAAAACCTTGATTGTTAGGATAGATTCAGTGAATTTAAAGTTCACTGGCGAAGTGCCCAAGAAGTGGGTGCTTTGCATTGTCACTCCACTACATGGAGTTGCCAATGTAAAAGGCTCACTTTGCCTTGTAATTATTACTTCGCATTGTCATTCTGCCTTAATGCGAAGTAAGGCGAAGTGACAATAATGTTGGCAGCCCTGCACACACACAGTCACCAGAATTGATGTGCATCCCCAAAATGCTCATGTCTTATGTCCAGAAAACTCCCCAGTGCTGACAGTGATGAAGTGAAATGAGAGCACAAGAAATGTAAAGTCTCCCAGAATTAATGGCACACTCAGATGTCATGCATGCAGTAGTTACACACAGTCACCAGAATTAATGTGCATCCCAAAATGATACTGTCTTGTGTCCATAAAATTTCTCAGTGCTGACAAAGTGAAATGAGATCATAACAAGAAATGCAAAGTCTTCCAGAATTAATGACACACTCAGTCATGTGCTCAGTGGTCACACACAGTCCCCAGAATTAATGTGCATCCCCAAAATGCTACTGTCTTGTGTCCAGAAAATTTCCAAGTGCTGAAGAAGTGAAATGAGAGGATAACAAAAAATTGTGAAGTCTTCCAGAATTAATGGTGCACTCCATCATGCGCACAGTGAGCGGTCACACACACAGTCACCAGAATTAATATGCATCCCCAAAATACTACTGTATTGTGTCCAGAAAAGTTCCCAGTGCTGACAAAGAGAAATGAGAGTGTAACAAGAAATGCAAAGTTTCCCATAATTAATGGTGCACTCAGTCATGTGCGCAGTTGTCACACACACAGTCACCAGAACTCATTTGCATCCCCAAAATGCTATTGTCTTGTGTACAGAAAAGTCCCCAGTGCTGACAAAGTGAAATGAGAGGGTAACAAAAAATGCAAAGTCTCCCCAGAATTGATGGTGTACTGCAAATGCACAGACAGATTAAGATTGCGCTGTGCACTCAAGAGATGAAGATACAAAGGCACAACACCTAACCAGTGCTCACAAGTCACAAATCCGAATCTGGAAAAGAATACCTTTTGCTGGTTGGGGGCAGTGCACGGCAGTAACAGTCCGCTACCAATAAAGATACCACAAAGCAGTATAAAAAATTAATGCAGGTGCGGTGGATAGTAGGTTCACACTGCTGCAATTACTCTATGGCAGAAAAAAAGCTGTCTGATTTAATGGCACGCATCGTGCACACACTCAAACACACTACAAGTAATGCATAGCAAATTGAAAACATTTAGTAGTATAACCAAATGTTTTAAACAAACTGAAATTATACAGTGCTGCTCCACAACAATCAACAAAAAAAGTCACGAATTACTGAAAATATTACTGTGTGTAAATTAACACAGTTATACAAGAAAAATATAACCAAAACAGAAAGACTGCCTTTTTCTCCCAGTTAATCCACTACACCACAGATACACCCCTCCCCCAAAGCACACTTCACAGTGCACTGACTGAATGTTCTAAATTAACATTGAAAATCCACACACAAACAATAAACACTTCATGAAATGAGTACAGGAGGGTTTCCTACAATCAATGTACTAAATTGTGAGCAAAAAAAATAGATCAAAAAGGCTTTTTTAACAGCTTTTAGAGGATTTGAATTGCAGAGCTCAGAGAGAAAGCTGTCTCCATCTTCCACTATACACACACTACACCGAACTGAGGCTGTGCAGAACAATCTAGAGCCCATGTGACCTGCAATCCCATGAAGCACTGCAAAATTCGCCTTTGGAGCTCAAAAACAAGGTGAAGTGAGGCAAAGTACATTGATTTCAATGCACTTCACTTTAAAATTGGTGGAGAAGGGGGTTGAGTAATGCAGAATAATGTGAAGTCATTGTTTTTCAATGGACTTTGTTTTCCCATTATAACTTCATGGGTTCCATGTTACTCCGCGAATCACTTTGTGGAGCGAATTTTGGCCACTTTGCCCACCACTAATTGTTAGACAGGATCAATATGAGCATGTGGTATTGAAATGGATGAACAGCAAGGTAAACTGTATGCTTGAGATATGTTGTTTGATTTTTGTGGCTGTCAAGGTAAATGTTTGATAGTTGTAGACAGCAAAGGCCAATGCATGAGTAACAGAATATTGCAAAGGGTGTATGTTTTGAAAGGTACAGAAGGTAGTGTATTTCTTCCATGCCACTCTGTAGGTAGACTTGTTGATGGAGATACAGAATTCCAGATGGTAGCAGAAGCACTGATGAGATATGTATTTATGTCATTTGCAGCTCTTGGAATGGTGCAGTAGGAGTACTTTCTTTGCTGGCATGAGGGTAAGCAGCTCTAAATTAACTAGAAAAGTGGACAGTGGGATCAAATGTGGCTGAAGAGAATGTACATTCCCCAGGTCTAAGGAATTCAAGAAAGGCTAAGGTCATAGCCTCTTGCAAGCTTTGATCAGTTAGTGAACCAAAGACTCCATCTTGTATGAGATTCATTGGTTTGCAATATAAAGCATGGACTACAAAGTTCCATGATGGCAGTCCTTGAGGAGTAGATATTTCAGGTCTTAAAGTTATGCTTTAACTGCTGGTCTGGATAAGTACAAGCTAGAATAGATGGATATTAAGGTAAATTAAATGTTCAATACACAGTATGTTATCTGATTGTATTGGCCAACAGGCCAGTTGCTTGAGAACAGTAATTGTGGCCCACAGGCCAAGTGCTTGGAGCAGTATCATGTGGTTGACAGGGAGAATGCTTATAAGCAGTATGATAAGGCTGACAGGTCAAATGCTTGTGAGTGGTATGATGTGGCCAACAGGCAGAATACTTGTGAGCAGTATGATGTGACCAACAGGCTGGACACCAGTGGGCAGTATGATATGGCCAACAGGCCTAAGCCCTGTGAGCAGTATGACATGACTGATTGTCCAATTGCTTGTGAGCAGTATGATGTGGCTGACAGGCCACCTGCTTGTAAGCAGTACAATTTGGCCAGCAGGTCAATTGCTTGTGAGCAGTATATAGATCCTAGGATGATTGAGGAGGAGTAATAACATCATTGGCTAGAGGATGGAAGTTCTGAATTGAATAAAGAAGTTCATGTTGATTTTCTCAGGAAGTTAACTGTGGAGGAAGAAAACTGACCTGTATTTGTTATGTCCAAGGCTGCTTTGGTGTCAGAACAGAATACAACATGTTAATTGTTCCAAAGGTGACCCCAAGTGAGAGCAGCTATTGCAATGGGATAAATAGAATTCAGATAAGGAAGATGTGGATTGAAAATGAGTACTCTCTTGGATTGCTAATGCCCCCAGATCAGCCAAAACATTTTCCTGTAGCAGATCCTCATTTTTCCTGTATTTTCCCTGTAAAACCTTGATGAAAACCCTGTAGGTTTTCCTGTATGCCCAAGTCAATTTATTATTAACCTCCATGCAAGGAAGAGAGCGTCTAGCAGGATGTTCAATCCACCTACCCCCCCCCCGACCTGCTCCTGATGGCCCAGTCTTATTTCAAAACCAATGTCGCTGGCACCAAGGGTTACAGGCTCAAACCAATAAGGGCCAAGTACTCCTTTGTGACCTTCAGCATGTTACTTAACCTCCCATTGTTCAAGTCCACCTACTTCTGCAAATGGATAGAAGCAGGATCTCACTGAAAACATGACATTGCATCTTAGCTGGCTATATATCCTAGGTACATTTTAAAATAAAAAAATGTATTTAAAAATTAACTACTGAAGTAGTAGGGGAGGACTGAGCATTATAATGGATGCTGTTTTCTTCCATGGGTGAGACTATTTGGTTGGAATACTACAGCAGTTTACCAGACTGGGTCTTTGGGTGGAAGGGTCCTTTCTAAATGAGGATTACCCAGGCAAGCTTTTTGTCTTGATCTCACTAGTCACATAACAGAGAGACATGACCTGGACAGCAGGAACCCTGCTTTTAAACTGTCCTTGCTCTGAGGGTTCAGTACATATTTGAGTCAATAACATTTAATTATCTTAGTCTCTGACCACCCCCTGCAAATTATGAGAAATCCTGGAAGGAAATGATATGTGGTGGAAATAAAAATTGATACTCTATTGACGGCTGCTGCCGTTGGTCCCGCTGACTCTCCGGATAGTACTCACTGAATTTCCTCCTTTGCTTGTGCTGTTCCTTGCTGCAGTGCCGCACTAGAAGTCCCACAAAAACACGATTGTCTTGTCTGGCATCGGCGATGATATAATGTCCTGCAATCGCCTCTCGCTCTCTCTCACGTCCTCACTGATCTGCTGCTCGCTTCGTCACAGCTCGCCCAAATTAAACTTCCCCGCCGTTACTCTACGTCGCCACAAATCTGGATTCTTATAGTAGAGGTTAGCTATCGGGGCACTGTATCGGCAGTCCTATTAGCCATGAGGGGCATGCGTGGCTCTACGATGACAGCGTATCAGGGTGCCTCCCAGCACATGATCACATGGCTCCCAGGAGTCTCAGGGGCACGTGATCACAGCGGTGAGGTTGGGAGGCACCAATCAGAGTTGAGTCTCGCTCTCTGTGAGAGTCTCCGACGGCAAGTTTAGTGTGCCTCTGTTCCCCCTGTAGCACCAACAACAATCCCCGTAGATTAAGAAAAATTTAGATTTCCTCCCTGTAGCCCATTTTCTGATATAAATCCCCGCAAAATATGGGAATACCCGTAGATATGGGAGCACTGTAATGGCCTTAGACAAGCAAATCAAAATGATCCTCAAAATGCCATAAAACCATTGGATGGGGTTACAAATAAAAATCTTAATTTTTAAATCTGGAGCTGGATCATTACAAATTAGGATATGACATTCCAGTCCAGAAAATGTGGCCACATGACAAGGTCTGAACAAGCAGCAACAGTGATGGCAAGGTGATAATCCAGAGCAATGCCAGTCACTAAATGTGACACATTAAGAAGAGATGTGAAACTTTTTCCTCAGGGTATAATTCTTATTGTAAACCTTGAAGCATCTTAGTAAGTATTACAATTTTATTTTTGTGCTGAGTAGTCTGGATGAGAAGGATGAGACCAGATCAGAAATATTGAGCAGTTTGTCTTGACATTCTGGATCTACAGAAGTGGACTAAAGCTTTAGAACAAATAACTGAGGTGGATGACATGGAATGAAGTTCAGTACATAAGCCTTTAGTCAAGGCCTGATGGAAGAAATTCATTTAGATTCAAGTGGTTGGGAGGAGAGCAACTACTAGAGATGAGAAATTATAACTGGAGTCAAAAGTAGGCAACATGCCAGTTGCGAATGGTTAGCAAAGAGACAGGAATATAGTGGCAGACCAGCTTAGACTGGGTTTCCCAACAGCAGCTTCAGTTCAGATGTGTAGCAGACTTTATTGTAGTGCAAAGCAAGCGGATTTGTTGAGGTCGGTGGAATTATTAATTGGAAGAAAATCCCTGCAGCAGCTTCAGATGTGTAGCAGACTGTATGGTGGTGCAAAACAAGTGGATTTGTTGAAGTCATTGGAATTGCTCAATCAGAAGAAAATGCAACCTGTCATCCTCTTTATCCAAAAGATTAACCGGTGTATAAAATTCTTGTTCAAGCATTGAAGTAGGAGATGAATGGGAATTTGGAGATGGACCAGAGTCATGAAATGAGGGGACATAAGGCTGCAAAAAATGACAGCATGACCTGCATATTATTTAGAACTACCCAGGAGTTTTGTAATTTAACTCTCACTAGGTAGGCAGCAAATATAACAGAAATTGACCAGTAGTAATCTTAGAACTGTCACCATGTCTGATAGCAAGATCAAGTTGTGAAGTCATAGACAATTCACTTGACAAGCTGGTGCTGTTGGTTACTGAATCAGCTCAGGAGGTTGAACCAGAAGTAATGATGGCTGTTACCATGACAGCAGGGAAGGGAGGGTGATTGAAGAGTCAGTATTGGAACAGGAGGATGAAGACCTGGAAGCCAATTGAAGGACCCAGATTTGACAGTTGACTGGAAGGCCTGGATTCCAGGATGCCACTCTGGAACTAAACCAAGCTGTGGCTGAACACACTTTGAGAATGAGAACCCGTTACTCCTCAAACTCAAATGATGCAGTAGTGCTAGTAAGAATAGTTACTGGTGGCAAAGGAAAAGCTGGGTTAGCTGTTAATTCTGTGAGATACAAACCAAAAAGTTCCTGCTTTCTTGCAGAGGAAGAAATGATGGACCTTTCTGAGGAGGTAACCACTGATGGCGGATGATCCCCAGCATCCTGAACAATGCTCTGAAGATGCGACCCAGTTCCAAGTACGGGTAGGCTAGGCAAACAGCCACACAACCGTGCTTCTACACACTGCTGCACTATTGCTCCATCACTTATCCCAGAAATGAGTTTAATGGACAAAGGAGAGGTCTCCAAATCTGGCTCCCACCACAGCGTGTCACTGGAAGTTCAGAAGGAGAGTGACACTATTGGGACACCTGATCACACTGCACAACAACAACAAAAATTAAGGGAGAGACACATTGACCAGGAGCAGCAGGAAATAGAAATGAAGGCTGAAAGGCAGACATCCAAAAAGCAGCAACTGCGGACAAGAAGGCTGTGACTGGAACTCCCAGGGAAAGGAGACAGTTGGTCAACAGAGTAAAGCAGGAAGCTGGCAACCAAAGTGAGAGAAGACAACTGAAGGAAACACAAGCAAGAAGAATCCAAAAGAACACTGAAGAGGGACATATACATGGCAGCAAGCCACAGATCCCAAGCAGCTGGGGAAGAAATGCACAAGGAACTGGGGGCAGAGGAGCTGCAGCATAAACACGGCACCAGAGATAGAGAGTGAGTGAGTGAGAGAGAGAGACAGAGAGAAAGAGAGAGAGAGAGAGACAGCAGCACAGAAATGAAAAGCAAAGCACAGCAAATAGAGCCAGGAAAGAAAACAAAGTAAGCAAAAAATGGTGGTGGGGGAGGGCAGAAGCAAAGGGAACAAGCAGGTAACACAAAACATGCCATCAAAGGGAGTACAAACAGAAGAACAAGGAGCAAAATGACAAGACAGAGGCAAAACAGATGCGAGCAAGGAGACAGAAGGACAAAGACACAAAATGGTAGAGGAAGCAGAGAACTGGAGGCAGCACTGAGGCAAGATCAAATGGGGAAAAACACTAGGCAGGAGCAGTGTATGAGTGTGTGGCTTATGTAGGGTGAAGAGGAGTCTGGCAGCCTCTCACTAAACCACAGGTGAAACCATTCAAGAAGGGAAATAACTTACACTGCAGGGCAGCAGATACTTGGTGGGGGGGGGGATGCAGATAAATTCACTGACTGAAGGAAGGGAGAGAAACAGAAGGAAAGACAGCGAAGGGTTAGGTGCAGGCAAAGAAGTGGACAAAATCATCTCTGAAGAGGGATTTGAGAGAGAGAGAGAGAGAGAGAGAGAGAGAGACAAGGAGATGGAACAGATAGGAAAAGGGCAGCTCCAGAGGTGGGGGAGGGGGGAGTCAGTAAGTGAAGGGAGATTGGGTAGATTGCTAGTAGAGGTTTTTCAACAGGGGATAGAGAATTGATGTATTCAATCAAATGTGTTACTAGTCAACCCTGCCCCCCCTTAAAAAGCTACAATGCTGTTATGATACATAAGCAAAGCTGACCAGCATTTCTATACACCAATAAAAGTTTAAAATTTGCTATAGAGGATGGCGTGTGCGCTGTTTTGTCTCTTTCCAAACTAGAGCGTACTGTGAACAGCAGCACCTTTGGGAGGTCAGGAATGCTGTCCTTCTCCTGCAGCAGTTTCAAGGGCAAAATAACAGAAGGAGTAAAAGAGGGGGTCCAGCTTAAGAAGGGCACATTCCTATCATAGTCAAGCACAGATAGAATCACCTTAAGGGTAACCTTATGGAAGACTAATACTGGAAGGCAAAACTTGCTCTGGTACAGTGCCCCAAATTTGAAGCGGAGCTTCCTTTCCATGATGTCACTGTGGGAGGATAAATCAAGATTTCAAGTCATCCCTACACCATGATACTTGAAGTGCGGGACCTTTTCAGGGAAGTACCGTAAGGAATTGTAAAGACAATATGGAATATATAAACAGAGGTACAACAGGGATAAAATATAAAACATATAAAAGGATATGAAAATGCAATCAGTAACAGGTGTGAGAAAGAGAAACGGGGTAATAAAAAAATCTACTACAAAAATCAAAAAATATAGAGATCCAAAAAGACAGGACTACTGTGGCAAAAACAACACAGTGACAAAACAGCAGAAAACCAATGATAAGGGTCCAAGGAAGCCATGTGCATTGTAAAAGTTGGTGGTGGCAAGCGGAAGGAACACTAAATTATACCTAGAGGGAAGAGAAGTGTGAGGGGTGGAGGAGGAGAGGAGAGGAGAAGCAGGTGCAGTGAGTGAGAAAAGCAGCTAGAGTATAAAATACAGGAACAGAGGCTGAAAGGGAACTGCAGGTCCAAGGTATTTCCGTGGGGGGCATGGAGTATAAACTCTCTGCTTATGCAGATGACATTTTATTGCATCTGTCTCATCTGATTAGTTCCCTTCCTGCTGCCCTCGCAGAAATTTACCAATTTGGTAGTATTGGGGCCTATAAATTAAAGCTAAACAATACCAAAATTCTTCCCTTTACTACTTTTGTCAATAAAGACTTTATTTTGTCATTGGGATTACAGTGGGAATCCAAAGCCCTTTCCTACTTGGGTATCATAATCCTTCCCCGACTCACCACTATGCCTTTGGTTAATCTGGACCCTTTATTGCAGACTACCTACAAAGATTTATGACAACGGTCCATGCTCCTTCTTTTTGGAGTCGGGCAAACGTAATCAAAAGGAATGTTATTCCTCATCTTCATTACCCCCTGGGTATGTTAAATGTTATTCTTCTTCACATGTAGTCCATCCATCTTCAGCCATGGCTTTCCCAATTTTTTGTGGAAGGAAGGGGTCGCCAGGAGAGCATTTTTTAAACTTACTTTCCCCACTAATTTGGGAGATATATGGTTCCCAATTTCTATTTATATTATTTAGCGCTTCATGTATCTAAATATTTTTGATGGGGGTGTTCTGGAGGGTGAATCCCAGACTACTTATGTGCCACAGTGGTTACTTTTGGAGGGTGCACCCTGCCAAGTGGCTGAAATACAACCTCAAGTGCTTATTTATACTCCCCCTAAGGTGCTTCCCCAGTCTTTGAAATCCACACCTATATACTGGTCTTCCCACAATCATGTGCAACTGTGTTGCTACCTCTGATTATGTGTTAAGTTTTGTTCGACACAGCTATTATTTGGAAATCTTAATCTACAGATCCCTCAGAGACCTATCCCATCTTCCTTCCTCCTCTTGCCTCCTTCTACTCCTGTGTCAGCTTTCCTGTGTGAAGACTGGGTATGTGATTTCTTAATTTTCCAGATGTGATTTGAGTTAGAACAGAAGTTTTGTTTTTTTTAAGTACTCTACGTACAGTTGTCTAGGATGGCTGTTACCTATTTTGGTCCCCCCTCCCCCCAGTCTGATTCGTTGTCTTCCCATCTGGATGAGATTATCTCAGCAGCTTCTTCCCAACATACTATAGTTAATTTATACCAACTGTATCAATCTCTGTATCCCGCTAAGCCCTCTGGTATTGCATATTATTGGCAACATACACTGTTGCTGGCTTGGATATCACAAGAATGGATGGCGGTTTGGGAGGACACATATAAAATTATTAAACAACATCGCTATAGACAACTCCAATTAAAAATGTTACCCAATATGTATTTTACTCTGGTCAGATTATAAAGGATGGGACGTCTGGGTTACCCCGTCTGTTCCAGGTATCGCAAAGTGGATGGCTTGCTTTTTGTGTTGCTCGCATGCATGAGCAAGAAACACATTGCATCAGGCTTCCTTCACAAGTGGGTTGTGGAGGCACGGCAGTGTTGTGCTGAATGGCAGCAGCCCATTCAGGGGCTGGTCTCTACCTTGGTGAATAGAGGAGCATGCTGTTGATGAGGGCAGTTAATGAGCAGGTCACTGTGATCAAAGAAACTGAGCCGCTGCAATCAGGGAGCACCCCATCACTACACAATCAGCTGTTTTTGTTGTGGGGCATCCCTGACTGCAGCAGCCAATTACACAGCTGCATTGTGTGGTGTTCCTATGGCAAGGGCTTCTCCATTAGCCTCTCACAGTACCCATGTAGCCAACGGAAAGTCGCTGCCCACCATTCAGTGTGCCTTCCTGGTGAAACATTTCAATAAATAAATAAAAGCTGATTGGGGTGCCCAATCCCCCTGTCAGGATGATCCCCTCCCCATTTCATTTGCCGATGGGGCAGCCCAATCCCTGTTGGCATGATACACCCCCCCCATTTGTTGTGTGCCAAGGGGGGTGCCCAATCCCACCTCAGCTCATGTGCCCCCCCATCACAGTGTATGGCCAATGGAGTGCCCAAACCCCATCAGCTCCACTACCCTTGCCCAACAAACATCCAGGTGGCATGCTGGGAGCCCATCCCCAGCATGTCACTCATCCTGCGGTGTCATTTTTCTTCTGTTTTTTTAATACCCAGTAAAAATAAATAAAACAGTCCCGTGCTGTCAGTGGCACCTCCCCTCCCAACCTGCGCCCACCCTCTGCACACCCCATGTCACCACACCCCCCCCACACCCCATACTTACCTCCAGAGCCTGGCGCAATGATCTTTGGTGAACCAGGAACACATCTGCTCTCGTCAAACCGACCACAAACTGAAGAAATGCTGGTAAGCTGTATAATGGCATAAATAGGGTTTTTTTCAACTTAAGTGGATATCTTGGCCATATTTAGGATTTTTTTCGCCAAATGTACATCATGGAGTTCTTGGGACCCCACCTCATGAACCTAGTCACTGTCATTTTGTTATTTGGTCCCGAAAAGTGATTTTGCAGTCACTGTGCGGAACCACCTTTCGGAACCCTGATGCTGAGTATAGGATGGGGGGACTGATACTCACTAGACATGAAAAAGTCCTTGAGGTTATTATATAAGAGGATCTGAAGGTGGCAGTACAGTGTGACAAGGCTATGGGCAGGGCAAATTGGTTTCTTGGGTGCATAAGGAGTGGCATCTCCAGCAGGAGGAGGAGGAGGGAAGTTGTGCTACCATTGTATCACTCCCTGGTATACCCCCCAGCTGGAGTACTGTGTCCAGATTTAGAGTCCACACTTCAGAAAGGACATAGGGTGGAGGTTTTCCAGAAGAGGGCAACTAAAATGGTTCAGGGTTTTCACAGGAATCCCTACAAGGAAAGGCTGAAGAATCTCAACATGTACACTCTGGAAGAGAGGAGGGCGAGAGGTGACATGATCAAGACCTACAAAGTACCTCACAGGGGTAAACAGGGTACAGTTGGGGAGTTTCCTTCAAATGAGGATGAGCACCCAAATCAAGGGCCATATAATGAATCTGTGGAGGGTACAGGATAGATGTGAAGAAATATTTCTTTACTGAAAGGGTGGTAGATGCCTTGAACAGACTGCCAGGAGAAGTGGTGGAGGCTAAAATGGTAGGGGGCATGAATCATGCATGGGATAAACTTAGGGGTATATTAGAAAAAGGGGAAGAAGGAGGAGGTCAACGAAGATCAACAGGGCTATGGAGATGGAGTAGGTTCAAGTTCATTGCAGGAAAAATCCATTGAGCAAGCTCATTCACAAGGAGGTCCTGATGGACGCAGGCAGAATAAGACACACAGTAACATATACAGGCAGGAGTTACAAATAGATAGAGAACACTTGGCCAAATTGGGTGGACTGAGCTGTCCTTTTCTGCTGAAAACTTCTATGTTTCTATGGCATCATGTGTTCATTCAGGTGTAGTGTTTATTTATTTATTTTTTTTATTCAAAGTTTATTAACTTTTCCATGAAAGCTTTAAGATGAAGGAACCAGCAGCATATTACAGAGATATATCATGTAACTATCAGCTCCATGCTAAAGTCCCACCACCCTTCTCCCCCCTCCTCTACCACCCCCCCCCCATCAGCTTGGCACATCCCCATAAAACCAGGTAACATGGCAAACAGGGAATATACACACACATTATGTCAGGACAATGCAAGAGTATAGAAATAACTGGAACCATCAAAAACCTGAATTCCTTGTTACTGTGAGGCCCCAGTCTGGAGAAGATATAAGGTATGAAGACTCTTCCATATTTTACTATAGCGGGAAAGAAATCCACCCAGACTAACTTTTATTTGTTCAGTACAGAGATTAAATAACAGATCTTGCAGCCATCCATCATAAGTAATGATGTGACCATCTAGCCAATGACATATGATTCATTTTTTAAGGGTAAGTGCTTTCATGGCTATATGATACCTATGGATTTTAACTGGGATTGTGGAGAATTCCCCCAAGAGACATCTCTCCAGTGTGAACAACTCTCCAATGCTCAATAGAGGGTCAGTCCTGGTCTTGATTAAATCCCATAAATTCTTGATTGAGCAACACTCCCAGAATATATGGACCAGATCACCTTCAGTATTTTCACATCTAAAGCCAAGAACCTCAGGTGATCTACCTAATTGTTTAAGTTTGATGGGTGTCCAATACATATCATTCAGTATTCTATACTGTGTAAGCTTCAATCTATCTTGAGAAACATACCTGAAGTAATCTAGATGAATGGAGTCCCGTTTCTTGGGAGAGTCTGGAAAACAAGAATTCCAGTACCAATGCACCCCACTGCTTGCATCAAGCATATTTGTTAGTAGACAGGAATATATTAGTGACACTGTGTGAGGTTTCCCACATACCAGAAACAAAGACTCCAACCAGGCACAGCACTCATCTAAATTCCCTATGCCTGGAAACATCTTTATCAAATTGCCAAACCCTGAAAATATGTTTCCAGTCTATGGAATAGGAAGCCAGTATGGTGCCTGAATGCATGCATGAACCCTCAGTAAAGAACTCCCCAACCTGGACATTGTTGAACAGGGGAAGCCAATGTGGGGAGATGATTTTACCTCCAACCTGCAGATTCAGATTCCCAACTATTGGTGATGGGAGAACTACCTAAACCAGGGGAAGACTTCTGATGGGGACATACAAGAGAGCCTCTTTAGACACATTCAAGTTGTCAATTATCTCTCTCTTTCCAATATTAGCCATTCCAGTGTGTATGATGCAGAGGCAATTTCTTTCTGGTATATAAACCACCTTAGATATTGAGTCGCCTAACTTGCCCAGTAATACATACCAAAGTGTGGGAGTTTAAGGCCCCCGACCTGTGTGGATGCTGCCAATGTGAGATAAGCATATCAAGGATGCCCCCCACATATAAAAGAAGCGATGAGAGTATGCAATGTCTTAAACCACTTTAGGGGTAACCATAAATTTAACATGTTAAGGGGTTAAAATATTCTGGGTAATATATTTATTTTGATTATACTAATCCTCCCCCCAAAAAGATATCGGAAGAGATTGCCACCTTTTGAAATCCTGCTGGATGGTATCCAGGAGGGAGTCAAAATTCATCTTCTTTATTAAGCTTTCATTTCTAGAGAGAATTAACCCCAAATACTTTATATACTTAGAGCTCCACTGTACCCCACAAGACACAGCATGTAATAGTAAATGGAGTCCACATTGAAGAAAGGAGGGTTACTAGTGGGGTACCACAGGGTTCAGTACTGGGACTGGTCCTTTTTAATGTCTTTATAACTGACATTGTGGAGGGGAAGATATGTCTCTTTGCAGATGACACAAAGATCTGCAACAGGGTTGATACTCAAGGTGGGGTGGAAAGGATGAAAAGGGACTTGGCAAGGTTGGAGAAATGGCCAAATGCATGGCAGCTTAGATTCAAGCATAAAGGTGCAATATAATGCACCTGGGAAACAAAACCCAGGGCAAGAGTACACAATGGGGGGTGAGATACTGACAACAACAAAAATGGAAAGGGACCTGGGCGTAGTTATATCAAACGACCTAAAGGTGGGCCAGCAATGTGAGAAGGCAGTAAGGAGGGCTGGGGGGATACTGGGATGCATAGGGAGAGGCATCACCACTAGAAAACAGGATGTTGTTGGCCCTCTGTACAGACAGTTCATAAGACCACATCTGGAGTACTGTGTACAGTTCTGGAGACCCCATCTCTGCAAAGACATAGACAGGGCGGAGGCTATCCAGAGGAGGGCAACCAAAATGGTGCAGGGTCTGCACCAGAAGACATATGAAGAAAGACTAAAGGAGCTTAATATGTATAGCCTCAAGGAAAGGAGGGAGAAGGGGGACATGATAGAAACTTTCAAATACCTCAAAGGAATCAACAAAGTCCAAGAGGGTAGCATCTTTCAGAAAAAGAGATATGCAAGAACAAGAGGGCACAATTTGAAGATAGAGGGGTGGCTCAGAGGTAATGTGAGGAAGTATTTCTTCACAGAGAGGGTTGTAGATGCGTGGAACAGCCTTCCTGAGGAGGTCATAGAGTCAAAAACAGTGGGGGAATTCAAGAATGCATGGGACAGACATAAGGCAGTTCTAGTGGGGGGTAGGAGGAAGTAGCCTGTTGGTTAACTAGGATCTGCAGCTTATCCGTTAGGTAGGAAAATGGGCAGACTAGGTGGGCCAAGCGGTCCTTATCTGCCGACAAATTCTATGTTTCTATGTTTACCCCCATTGAGGAAATATCCTGTTTATGAAATCTGTGGTTCAGTGGAAATATGGTCATCTTATTTAAATTAATTTTGTAATTAGAAACAGCTCCAAATTCGGTGATGATATTCAGAGCAATAGAGAAAGATTTAACTGGGTGAACCAGGTGAAGAAGCACATCATCGGCATAGGCAGATAACTTAAATATATGGTTAGCTATGGGGATCCCCTGTACACCTTCATTTGCCCTTAACTTGACCAAGAATGGTTCTAAATAAATATAGAACAATAGAAGGGAGAGGGGGTAACCCTGTTTCATTCCTGAACACAGGGAAATTTTATCAGAAAATAATCCATTACAGTATATTCTAGCCTGAGGGTTCTGGTAGAAAGATGCAATCCAATCTATAAATTTAGCCTGGAATGCAAATTTACGCATAATTAAAAACAGGAATTGCCAATCCACATGGTAAAATGCCTTCTCCGCATCCAGAGACAAAAGGCTAGCTGGTATGTCCGAGTCTCTGGCTGCGGAGAAGACGTGTGCTAACTTCCTAAAGTGACCTGTTGACTGGCGCCCCTGCATGAAACCTACTTGATCTGTGTGAATGATATCAGGAAGTACCCTTCTCAGTCTGTTGGCAAGAAGGTTTGCTAATATTTTTATATCACAATTCAGTAACGATATTGGATGGTAACTACTTGTCAATTTAGGGTCTTTATCTTGTTTATGTAGCACAATGATAATAGCCTCCAGCAGAGAGCTGTCTAAGGGTTTCCCTTCTAACATCCATTCAAAAAGACAGACAAACAGGGAGTGATTTGCTTACTGAAAGTTTAATAAAAATTGGGGGAATACCCATCCGGGCCTGGAGCTTTGTCAGCTGTTAGTGAAGATATAGCCGATTGGATTTCCAGCTCTGAGATGGGAACTACTAACAATTCCTGCTGAGTCGGGGTGAGAGACGGGAGGGCAAGTGGGTGAAGGTATTGTTCCACAGCCCCAGCAGTGGGTCTATTGAGCATGGGCTTATAGAGGTCTTTATAATATAATGCAAATTCAGCGGTAATATCTTTGGGTGGAAGGCATAGACCTCCTGTGTGCTGGGATCTAATACTCCAGACAATTTGGGAAGACTACCTGTTTTAGTCTTAATGCCAGAAGATGACCTGCGTTCTCCCCTTGAGCAATATATTTCACTCCCATTTTTAAAATAGCATATTCAGATTTCTCCTGAAGGAATAAGCTGTATTGGTCCCCCAAACCCACCAATAATTGTCTGTCAGCTATAGATGTAGCAGGAGACAATGATGCCGCTAGAGTATGTATTCTGGATAAAAGTGAAAGGGACTTTTGCTCCCGTTCCCTCTTCCGGCCGGAGGCCACTGTAATGAATACCCCTCGTAATACACACTTCAGGGCTCCCCATTCAAGGCTGGCCTTGATGTGGAGTTCAGATTAACTCTGTTATACTCTTCAATTTCTTGGACAATAATATCCACTATTTTAGGGTCCTTGTGGAGCATATTATTCAGCTTCCATAGTGAATCAGGCAACATGTCCGGTGTTAACAACACATCACAAATTACCACTGAATGGTCTGAGATCACACCAGGAGTTATCCTCACTGACACAACCCCCTGTAGGAGTACTAGCTAATTAAAATTAATCTATCCAGGAGGAGGTCTCATGGACACTGGACCGTAAGGTGAATTCCTTTAAGGTAGGATACAGCATTCTCCAAGGATTGACTAATCCCAGGTGATCTACCATCTCTCTGATTGCACGTTGTGCTGGGGAGAGGCCTTGCCTCTTGGGGGTTGATTTATCTAAGTCAGATGAAAAGGGTAAATTCCAGTCCCCCCCATAATGCATGGGTAGGCAATGAAAGGTGCCAAGACCTTTAACAAATTTGTTAAAAATAGGGGAGAATCGTTATTAGGACCATATACACACCCGAACACTAAGGAAGTTCTCTCTAAGGTGACTTTTACAAATAGGTAGCACCCCTGCGGGTCCCCAATAATTTGTTCAGATTTAAAGGGTATATTCCTGGCCACTAAGATGGCCACCCCACGACTTTGGGAGCTATCCTCTCCATTAAAAACCTGTCCTACTTATTTTCTATGGAGGAGGGCCCCCTCCAATTCCAAAAGGTGGGTCTCTTTGAGAAATATGAGTCCTCCCTTAAGCTTCAGCACCTAATAACATTTTAGTTTAGAGCGGAGCCCACATACATTCCAAGACACACATTTTTTAATCCCTACCATGACCATTTAGAAAGAATATCTGAACCAGTTGACACCATGTATCCTGTTGCATGATATACCACATATCCCCTGTGCCAAGCTGTACCCCCTCCTCCCCCTGCCCCATTGTGAAAGACCCACCGAACCCAAAACCATTCCTTGCTGTCCCAATTTCCCATCCCCCCACAGAGCCCCTCAACAGATTCCGGCCCCCTTCTAACCCAGTAAATTAATAAGGACCCATCAGGAAGGCCTCCCTCCCCCCTTCTGCATACTCTACAGTGCATGATCCCTTCCACTAGGCAGCATCTCCTCCTCCTCCCCCCCCAACCCTCCAACCTTCCTCATTATCCTACAATTAAAATAGTCCTCTAATACTGCAACCCAAAAGGTAATAACTTCCCTTATGATAGAATAGGCACTTACTGCCTTCTGCCAGAACTATGGCATAAGGGAGGCCTGCTAATTTCCTAACATAAAAACCCCCCTTTTATTCTGGCAGTCCTCATATATGCAAGGGGTTCCTTCCTTGTGAACAATTCCCCAGCTGCATTTGGCAATGGTTTATAATAATAAGAAAAAGGCAGCTGAGGCAGTTAAAAGAAAAAGACCCCCCCAAAATAATCTGCTTTGCCACCATATCAAATGGGGCCCTTGCTGTCTCATTTAGCCCGAACTTGTTAAAACCCCAGCCTGTCTGGTAAACAAGTCTTGTTAATGTGAGGTTACAGGCCTTCAACTAAAAGTATCCCCAGCCCATTAGTATTGCATTCATAATGATGGACTGGGCTCCATTAAGATTAATATTCAGAGAACAGTGCAAATAAACTGATAAACTAGCTTCTAGATTGTCCACAGAGTCACTGTCTGCACCCTGCGTTCTAAGTGCATCACGCACGTAGAAAAAACCTTATTCATTAGTCCCAGAAAAGGAACAAAATCCCTGAGTCCAAATAGGTCCAAATATTCCCTGGTTAGTGAGTATTGACCATAAAGAAATAGTACTGCCAGTCTATCCATCCACCAACAGTATAGAAACAACACTGTACATTAGCTTCCCTTGAACATTTCTTTGCAGAACTGATCAAACATGCTGTAGAGTCTTGCAAGGCACACTGAACTATATATCCCCACAAATCCACGTTAGGCTCTCACCCATCTCTGAAAAGGTTTGGAAGCAATTTTTTCAGCTCGAGTGCAGCAAATTTCAGCTCTTCTAATGGGATCCATTTCCCCTCAATGGAAACTTGCAAATTGGCAGTTTACAGCATCTGAAAATGGGTATTTGCAGCTAGTAGCTTGGTCACCACGTTATGATACTCAGCCCTCATCTGCCTCACTGATGGGGGGAGGTCCTGGGTAATACGAATTGGGGATCCCTCCCAGAGCACTTCCTTCAGTTCTTTGACCTTAGCCAGCAGATGCTGGCATGCCTGGTAATTAAGGAACTTGAAAATAAAAGTCCTGGGCTGAGCCCCTGGCGATGGCATAGGCCTTAAGGCCCGATGCACCCTTTCCACGATATACTCAGGACCAAAGGGAGAAGGGCCTGTTATATTCTGAACTAGCTTTTTTGCAAATAGGATCGCGTTAGAGCCTTCTTCATGCTCCAGTAGCCCAATGACCACTACATTGTTGCGACGGCTTCTCCACTCAAGATCTTTGACCTTGGCTTCAAGTTTAAGCACACGCTGCCTGACAAGTGCCATAGCCGGGTCGACTTTCTCCAATTTCTTCTCTATAGACATAATGCGTACCTCACAGTCTCCTGTATGTTGAGTTAGTTCTTCTAATTTGCCAGTCGCCGCTCTCACATCCTCGGTTAGTGATCGACCTCGTCCCGAAAGGGACGGAATTCTTCGAGAACTGCCCCAGAGATAGAAGAGTGGTCTATGTGGCTGTAGTAATTTTTCTGGCTGCTGAAGTAGACTCTGCCTTCACTTTTTTTGCAGCTTTTTCAGGCGTGATCAGTGGAGAATGGTGCAGTGGAGCAGCTCACATTTCTGTCTCCATGGCCAGCTGAAAACCCCCAAGATTCTTTAGATCTGTACACGATAGGGTTGCAGCACTCCAGTAAATCGCTATAGTGAGTAAACTGAAGTAAAATAAAGAGTTTAAACAGAGGTTAGAGAAGGAATAATGGGAGCACTTGAGAAAAGCATCTACTCAGTCTGAGGCATCATGTGATCTCCCAGGTACAGTGTTTATTAAAAGTTGGGCCTACTATACATCCAGATGTAAGGTACAGTAAATTATCGAATTAGATGCAGCCCACTTCCAGTACAATAAACAGAACACCAGTGCTTCAAGAAGCCTTTTCTCTTCATAAGGCTGCTTAAAGAGCTGGGGTTCTATTTGCAGTGTCCAAACCGGTATGCTGATCTTAAAATCAACGCTGCATCTGAATGAGTACTTGATTCTTGCTCACTCCATTTCTTCCCCACTTTAAAAGCTGCTTGTCCTGAGTTAGTTTTGGGCTGGCAGCACCTTGCCTGTGTTGGAAGATGACTAATGAGTAGCACTGAAAGACATCAGACTTCGCAGACTGTGAAGGCAGCTGCTCACCCTCCTTCTTGGCAAGAAGAAGGCTGCAGCTGTGGCCACCGATGACTGTTTGGGTGTGGGGATGGGGGACCAAAGGGGACAGACATAAGGAGATAAAATCATAATAACAATTGTGAGACCTTTTCCAGCTTTCCAAAATGCTTACCAGTAAAAGAATACTCTATGAGGTTTTTCAAATGGCAACATAATTGGGTGAGCCCTCTGTCTGCCATCTGACACCAGGCATCAAGCAGCAAAAAATTGTCTAAAGAAGGCAGTGTGATCATGTGGTTACCGAAATACTGGAGAGTACAGATTTATAAGAACAAAAGAATATCACACAGAAGCTGGTACATGGGCCTATAACAGCTGCCTCCTGCTTCTCAGTAGTTATATTTATACCATTCAGGTACTTGAATGCTTTTATCATATCCCCTCTTTCCCTCCTGTCTTCCAGTGAGTACATACTGAGGTCCCTTAATTTCTCCTCATAAGTCTTGTGTTGCAAGCTCTGTACCATCTTTTTCACCATCCTCTCGACCATCTCCAGCCTGTTAATATCCTTACCAAGGTGCGACCTCCAGAACTGCACACAGTACTCCATGTGAGGCCTGATCATGGTTTTGTATAATGGCATCACTATCTCCCTCCTTATGCTGGTGATACCCCTGCCTATGCACCCCAGCATGTCACTGGCCCTCCCAGCTGCCTTAGCACTTTGACATTTTCAGGTCATCTGATATAAGAACCCTCAGGTCCCTCTCCTTCTTTGTGACTATCAGCAACTCCCCTCCCCCCCATCCTGTAGCTTTCCCCAGGGTTTCTGAGTCCCAGGTGCATAATGTAGCACTTTTTTGAATTAAACTTCAGTTGCCAGTCCTCAGACTATTTTTTGAGCTTCCCCAGGTCCCCCCTCATTTTCTCCACCCCCTCTGGGGTATCCACTGTGTTACAGATTTGGTGTCATCTGCAAACAGGCAGACCTTTCCCTTCAGCCCTTCTGCAATGTCACTAATGAAGACATTGAACAGAACTGGCCCCAGGACCGATTCCTGCGGCTCCCCAGTGGTCACCCCCTCTCCCCAGACTGCACCCCATTTACCACCACTCTCTGTCTCCTGTCTGTTAGCCAGTTTCTAACCCAGTTTACCACACTTTCCCCCATGCCCAGCCTACTCAGCTAGTTTATCAGCCTCCTATGTGGGATGGTGTCAAAGGCTTTGCTGAAATCAAGGTAAGTGTCCACTGTCCCACCCTGATGTATTTCCTTTGTCACCCAGTCAAAGAGATCAACCAGATTTGTCTGACATGACCTCCCCACTGTGAATCCATGTTGCCTATGGTCCTGGGCTCCAATGGCTTCTAGATGCCCCACTATCCTTTCTTTAAGCAATGTCTTCATGATCTTCCCCACTTCTGAGGTGAGGCTGACCTGCCCATAGTTCCCCGCCTCCTCCCTGATGCCAGGGTTGTGTAGAGGGACCACATGTGCCCTCCTCCAATTCTCTGGTACCACCCCTGTGTTGAATGACTCAGTGAACATGGTTGCCAGAGGTACTGCTATCTCCCTTCACAATTCTCTTAATATCCTTGGGTGTATGCCATCTGGTCCCATCACTTTGTCCACCTTCAATTTAGTCAGCTCCTGCAGAACTCTTTTGCCTGTGAATGGACTATTGTCCATCTCTTCACTGCCTTGGCAACTGATGCACTGCTGTGGCCCTTGCCCCTTCCCCTCTTCTGTGAATACTGAACAGAAAGACACAGTGGATGTCTTGGGGGGGCACCTGACAGTTCTTAGGCATGGTACTATCACTTCCAAATACCTAAACAGCACATATAAGAAAGCAACATTCAGCATTGACAAATGCTTGTTTATATATTATGGCAGTGTGAAAAGGTGGCACCATTTTTAACAGTTATTAAGGCATGGCTGGATTCCCTCATTTGATTTGGATAAATTGTTTACTCCAGAGATTTGCGTTTTGGGTTGGTACTGTGAAATCACATTTACTTACCAATTGAATTATTTTGCTCTCATCTCAACAGCCACGGAAATGGTTTTGCTTCAACATTGGTTAGATAATTCACTTCCTGCATGAACAGAATGGCATAAAGTACTCCTCTGAGCCTTAGATCTAGAACTGCATATAGCAAATGTAAACAATAAGCATTCTACTTTTTTTTTTTTGAAAAATGGAGCCCTCTGTATGCTTAGTTAGTTACGCTTCATTTAATGCATTGTATTGTAATTGGGACAGGGTTCTTGGCAAATTATTTTTTACTCTTTTAGCTGTTTGTGGATTAACGGGTAGTCTTTCTTGCTTATTTTAAAGGTATTGTTTTTGGATTATTGGGGAGCAGCTGATATGTGGGGGAGGGGTTGTTAATGGGGAGTTATTTTCTTTGCCCCCAGTTTCTTTCTTTGTGGTGTTTTTTTTTTTTATTATGGACTGTTGTATTTGAACTTGGTTGGTTTGTTCTGTTGTATTGTAAACATTTAATAAAGTATGCTTAATAAAAAAATATAGGAACAGACATGGAAAGTGTGATCCTAGAACACAGATTTTAGTGTAGAGAGGGAGGAGGAGGAGTGGATGGGGGGGCTAACAGGAGTCGAGGTAGTCTATAGGAAAAAGCTGCCTGCCTTGCAATGGTCATAGTGTGGAGTAGAGAAGAAGAGTGGTGTCAAAGATTCTAAGGTGGTTGAAGGAAGAGGGGACACAATTAAGGGAGCTGAGATAGCAAGGGAGGGTGAATGGGCCAAAGTGCAAGTAGGACCTGTGGTGATACTTTAGGCAAGGAAAAGTGGTCAGACTAGGTGGACCAAGAGGTCCTTATCTCATTAGATTTCAAGTTTCTGTGTGGGACCCAAATTAGAATTTGCAAATGAGAGTGATGTAGAGTGTTTATCCTTGTGTGAAGGCAATGGGAGTGAGAGAACAAGTATTCAGGAGTCATACTATTTGAAGTATTTAGAAAATAATTTCTGACCCATACACAGTTTTGGTGGGTATGTCTGAACCCATCTATTCAGGGTATTTGTGGGCATACTAACTTGAGCATTTATGCTATGTGTGTATCTCCATATCTTGTTTCCCCTAGCATTCTTAATTCCTAAACTCCATACTTATCACATCTCATCCTTCTAACCTCATTCACTTCTTAGATGCTACTTGATGACTCATAAACTCTTTCATTCCTCTTTCTTACCATCTATCCCTCCCCTTATCCATACCAGTTTTTTTCTTCACTTCTATTCTTAACTTGCCTATTATCACTTTTTTCTTAGCTCCATCCACCCAGTCTTGTTTGTTACATATAGATGTTCCTGTCTTCCCTGTTAACATTGCATATTTTTTTGAAGATGATTCCCAAAGCAAACTTACAGTTGAAACATTGATTCAAACTCTTTTGTTTTTATTTTCAGTATGCATTAACTATTACCCTTTTTGCACTATTATGTATTATTACTTATTGTGATTTTGTGCATTTTACCTCTAGATATGTAATGGCTTTCCAGGCTGGCTACAATCGCTTTCATCTTCACTGCCTGAAAATCTGTAAGATACAGAGTGAGGGTGAAAATCATTGAATTGCTTATACAAATGTCTTTTTCTTCAGGGATTTAAAGAAATGTATAGAGATTTGACACAGACCTTAGTGGTGCTAGCCTTTTTGTTTAACAGTGCTGTATTTTTAACATAATCTTCAGAGCCAGCCATGTCCATTGCCAAGGTGGGCACAATGGTGACAGCTACATCTTTTTTTGTAGCTCTGTGAGGGGACATGTTTCATGATGGACATCATTATGTCAACGCCTCTCAGATGCATGGGTGACAATGTTGCTGTGCCAAAGCCCAGGGGGCTACACTACAGTCATGTATAAATGATCCAGTGGTTCTAAACAAGCCAGGAATCCTGGGAATGTACAGCAGGGTTTTTAAAGTGATATCCAAGTCATGCAGCATCTGTTTACCACAATTGTGCAACCTGCAACCAACATTTGCATAAAATGTGGTCTAACATTCTGATGCAACTGCAGCAATTTGCTTTCAGAAAATGAAGCAAGCATCCCAAAAATGATGCATGTCACGTTTATGCCACAAAGCAAGTAAACTGTCAGAAATGCATCAAAATGTTTGCAATTAACATTCAAATTGGTTAGTCATTTGAGATGGCATACAGCACTAGATGGGAATGAGTTTGCTTTGTGTCTATGTCTGTAACTGTAGTTTTAATAAATTTTTATTGTTTTAATTTATGTATTTTAGGTACAGTGCCATGAGCCTTCAGAACAGCATGCTGAATAAATAAAATTTGCCTTGCCAAATATTTTGGTGCATTTCAGATGATGCCGGGGCTGTCCAAAATTGAGAATCATGCCTGTGTCATCACTTTTGAAAATCCAGCTTGTAGTGTTCAACTGTAAGAGCAGTGCTCAGTATACCAGGTCAAACCCAACTCTCATGACTTTTAGTAAGATACTTCAATTATTAGGCAACTTTTCTGTGATCAAAAAAAAAATATTCTTGTCATTATTTCTGCCTTTTCTTTAAATCAAATTGTCATCTGTATGTTGCTTACGGCAAACAGTGATGAGGGGAGGGAGACTTTTTTATGATTTTTATTGAAATATTCTTAGATATCATTACTGATTATAAGAGACCTCAGTCAACCATCCCTGCTGCCTGTAAATTCTATGTTAGGAAACATTAAGTTAATTCATATAGAAATGTTAGGTACCATATGGATAGGGCCGCAGTTGTTTAACTACATTATAGCTATAGCCATCTTGCCAATGTTATAGTCCTAAACTCCAACATAAGTGGATCTACAATATGCCTTGACACCCAGATAAGGTAACAGAAATGAATACCTAAGGTTATTATCATACCCCATGGCCCCGCTCATAGTCATATGGTTTATATATTGTATATAAGGCATTGTTTGCAATGTGTTGGTGATGTGGGTCATGCTGTACTATACAGAACAGTGAAAAAACTGTTTACTTTAAAATCAAGTGTTCACTAGTCTAATGAGGTGGTCAAAGTGGCCAAAATTTGCTTTGTGAATTAATTCACAAATTCTGCAGAATTTGAAAAGTGTGAATTCAACAGATTCACTAGGCTTTGTCCCAAGAAGTTGACCTTTTTATGGGGGGGGTGAAGTGACCAAAAGTAGCTTGTGAGGTGGTCACTTTGCTGAAAAAATACCCCCTTTGAGATAAGAAGTTTTCAATTTTGGCAAAGTCAAAGTTCTTAGGGTTCTGGAAACTCTGAAAGGCTTGGCATATTTCTGCCAATTTGCAGTCACACTGCTGGTTAAGTTTAAATTTTCAACACCTCTAGTCTGAAATAGATAATCTTACTGTATCCTGTTAGTTGCAATGTTTCTAAAGAAAGTTATATGAGTATTATCTTGATAAAGGTCACTTTATTAAATAGAAAAGTTCCTTAATGTCAATGTTCAGATAGCTCAGTGTTTTTCTTACTACAAATTAGAGCAGTCTTATCAACTGGCCTTTCTCTCTTGAGTAGCTAGCTTGGCCACCCATAGCATTACCAAAGAGAAATGTGATGGGTTATAAAATGCCATGTCATGCTTTGTTCTGTATTTAAGTTGCAACAGTCTTTTATATATGGAGTCATAATATGCTGGGATAATTTGTCTGCTGCCACCAATGTGTTCTGGGTCTATCTTGTAGGGCAAACCCAATCAGTTAAAATTGCTGACTCCATATCCTCCCCTCTCCCCATCAACACTGGCAACCCACAAGGCTCTGTGTTGGGCCCTATACTCTTCTCCATATTTCTAAATGATTTACTGTCTACCTGTACATCTACATCAATACATATGTACGCAGACAACACTGTCCTTTACTCCTCCGGCCACCCCCCTGCTGATGTAGCAAACAATCTTCAGCATGACTTCAACAATGTTCATCACTGGTTTTGCGAACATCAGCTCTTCCTTAATGCCAAGAAGACAGTCTCCATGACCTTCAGCACTAGGCAGAGACTTTCTAGGCTCCCCTCAATACCCACCTACCATACTCTTGATGGGATGGTCCTTGAGGACACCTCCTCATTCAGATACCTGGGGGTTTGGCTTGACTAACACCTAACCTTCTCTGGCCATGTGGACACCATCCTAAAAAACTGTGCCCCAAGCTAGGCGCTGTATACAGGAATCAGAATTGCATTCCTCTGCTGGCAAGGTATGAACTTGTACAGAAGATGACCCTTCCCATCCTTGACTACTGTGATGTAGTCTACAGTGCTGCTCCCAAGACCTCCCTAGCCAGATTGGACACCCTTTTAAACTCCTTCTGCCGCTTTGCTTTGGATGCTCCTCCCCTTACCCACCACTATCAACTCTACCACTCTCTGGCCTTCCCCTCACTAGAAAATAGGTGCCTCCAACATAGTGCTAAATTTCTCTCCAAATTTTGGTTTGACTCACTTCCTTCCTATCTCTGCTCCTCTCTAACTGTCCCCTCTCCCCCTGCTCACTCACTTAGGGCCTATATCTTCCGCTCCTTTGGTATCCCATGCCGTATGTTCACAGCTGGTCAGACTGTCTTCTCATATTGTTCCCCAAATTGTGGAACTCTCTCCCGTCCCAAATTCACCACTCCTCCTCCTCATTTATCTCCTCTGCACTGTGGAATTTTCTCTCCATAAACTGTAATTGTAACTGACTTTTCCTGCTGCCTCACTTATAGTCACTATTCTACCTAACCAACTTGCAGTAGCTAATCTGCCCTATAAATTAATTAAATACTGTAGTACCTTTGCTCTACTACTGACTGTAACCCTACTATATGCTGGTTGTAGATACTATGTAAATAGTTCAGTCTGCTACTCAGCATGTAATCTTATGTATACTGCAATGTAATTACTGATATTTAATGTGCTGTATGTTAATACTGTTGTTCTGACTGCAACTCCCCTTCCCTCAGGATGCACCGTGAGATGATCAACTTGTTGCTCCATGTGCCCTTCCTGGTGAAACTCTTAAATAAATAAATAAATTCACAGATACATTTCAAATTGTGTTAAAAAATACTGTATGGATTTGTGAATGTGCATTTGTAATGCTACATGATTATTATGTATACTGATGTATTGTATTGTCAATGTGCAAGAGTATTGTTACCTGATTAGTGTGTACTCTGATGCATTGCATATTTATCCTGTGCTTTTGTTTTATTTTACATCTCTGTGTTACCTTTGAAAATGGGCTCTTGATCTTGGATCCCACCCAGTCAACAAATTTCAAATAAAATTAAAAAAATATAAAGACATACATCTCAAAACAACATTCTATTCAAGGGGAAGATATTCAGTAAGGATCTAGAAAGAGGCTAGCCCAGTGGCATGGAGGGCTGAGGCACTAAGCAACAAAGTATAAGAATTATACATGATTATGTAAGGAGTCTGGTGACTAAGATGAGTATACTGATGGTTATGGAATCAGAATTAAAGCCATATGTAATAGGTTTTTCTGAAACACAGTTAAACCAAAGGGTGGATGACACAGAGATTACAGTGCCAGGTTTCCAACTCCTGAGGTCAGATAGGGAAGGAAGAGGAGGGGGAGGGGTGGTTTTACACTTGAAACATACTTTGGGACCTAGTCAGATATTATTAAAAGGAAGTGAAAATAGCATTGAATATTTGTTGGTTCATATGCCAAATGTGAATGTTGCAATATCTATTGTTCATTCTCCACCAAATACACATATGAATAAAATTGAATTAGTTTTAAACAATATTATGGACAGATTGGGGGACAAACCAATAATAATGGTGGTCAATTTCAATTGTGATTGGGAAAATGCTAGAGGCGGGAAATTGAAGGAGATGGTTTCCCCCTTAGGGGTAAAACAACATGTTAAAACTCCTACTAGATATACAAATCTATTGGCTAAAGGAACAATTTTGGATTTATTGTTAGTATCCCCACAGGTTTTGGTGCAGGAAGTGAAAGTTAAGGCACCTTACTTTAGTGACCACAACTTAATATATGCAAATTTAACCTGTAAGCAACAGGGGTATATTAATGTGGAAAAGGGGTGGTCCAGGAACATGAAGCACTTTATAGCAGAATGATTTAAATTGGATGTACAAAAGGAATGCTGGGATAGGTGTAGATTAATTCTAGACCTGGATCAAACTGTTAGATATTTTACCGATACTTTTCTCTCAATTTGTAATAAACATGCTCCACTAACTAAAATAAATATAAATGTTGCTAGATCACCTTGGGTGACTGAAAAATTGCTCAGAATAATTAGTATTAAAAACAGGTTATGGAAAATAGCTAAAAAAAACTAACATCCATACCGACTGGGAGAAATTTAAGATTAAGAGAAATGAATGTAAGAAATTAATAAAAAAAAGGGAAAACTACTTTAAGTCTGAAGTGACAGGAAATAACAATCCCAGACTTTTTTTGGAAAAATGTAAATAGTATAATTAATCCAGGGAAAAACACCCAGCATATGATGTAACAAATGAAATGTGGGGATAAACAGGTGCAAGACCCTTCTGAAATATCAGACCTGTTAAACACCTACTTTATTGACCTTCCCGGTGTGATGGTAGATGATTATAAGGATTTGAACATGATGGATGACACAGTAGGTAGGGGAAACATTCCCCCTTTTAGGTTTAAAAAATTGACTGTTAACCAAATAAGAAAGAGTTTAAGAGGTATTAAGACACATAAAGCATCAGGTTTAGATGGTCTTGAGGGAAGGGTTTTGAAATTAGCAGAGGAATACATTGCACCTACTTTAACATATATATTTAATTGGAGTTTGTGTTCTGGCAGCTTTCCTACAGCATGGAAACAAGGTAAAATAATTCCTATTTTCAAAGGGGGGGAAGGGAATGTATGATCCAGTAAATTATCGTCCCATTGCTTTGTTACCAGTTTTGTCCAAAGGTTTAGAAAAACAGGTCCACTTACAAATTATGGAATATTTGGAAAAACATAATATTTTGACATCTTTACAATCAGGATTTAGAACAGGATATTCTACAGCATCAGCACTGATCAAATTCAATGATCTAGTATCTACTTCTTTAGATGCTAGACTTGAGACTGCTATGCAATTTGTAGATCTATCAAAACCCTTCGCCCTGGTGAACCACTCCTTGTTACTAAAGTAGATTAAAAAAATGGGTATTACTAATGGACCTGGGGAGCAGGTTAAATCTTACTTGGAAGGAAGATCACAGAAGGTTTTAGTGTCTCAGACACTATCCCAGAGTAAGGAATTAAAGTGTGGGGTACTTCAGGGATCTATATTAGGTCCTATGCTTTTTCTGATGTTTATAAATGACTTCCCCAAAAAAGTAAAACACACTACCCTTAGACTTTATGCCGATGATACAGCATTGATAGCCACTGGGGAAAATAAGGTTGAACTTGTACAGAGGCTACAGACTGACTTTAGTGCTATTGAGGAGTGGTTCACCAGGTCGAGGCTGCAAATGAACATAAGGAAAACCAAGGTTATTTACTTTGGAGCAAAAGAAGAAATGTTATTGAATATAACTACTTCCAACTGTCTAAATTTGGAACAAGTAACAGATTATTGCTATCTGGGTATACCATTTGATGCAAAATAAAAATTCACACAGCGTGTTATAAACTTGCTAAAAATTACAAACAAAAAACTGGGAGCTTTGAGACGTACATCAGGATGTCTGGATATAAAGACCCGTAGGATCCTGGTAGAACAGCAGATTGTGCCAGCGCTAGAGTATGGAAATATTATTTATAGGGTGACAAATAAAAGTATGTTAGCCAAACTGAACAAGCTTTATTATAGGCTAGCAAGGTTCATATTGGGACATAGTTTTCACACACACCATTGTAAATTACTGAGTGATTTAAGTTGGCATACTTTAGAGGCAAGAAATTACATGGTTTGGCTTAAACTGCTGCATAAATATATTATAAAATATCCAGCACACTATATTTCCATTAGTGTAATGTCGTGTTCTCATAATGTAAGAGTATTGGCTAGGTCGGTGCAAGAAAACAAGATAGTAGCTCCCAGACAAAGAACAAAATTTACGGTAAAAACCTTAAAACATCAAGCTTCAGTAAGATGGAATAAACTACCCCATTCAATGTGTATTTTAACATCGCATCAAGAATTTAATAGGAATTTGAAATCTGTCTTTACTATTGAATGTCAATGTTGATTTGTATGTTAAATGTAACAAGACTTAAAATGTGTACTATTGTATTATAGGATGGAAGTGATGTTATGTTTATAAATGTCTATTGTATTTTATAAGTACAGGTCTAACATCTAACAGGACTGTCTTGAAAACAAGGTATTTAACCCTTATAACATGTATTTTCTCCTCCTGTATAAAAATAAATGGTTTTACTAATACTACTACTACTGCCAGTGCCTTATCTCCTGCCATGCCAGTGATCAGCTTCAGAAATGGACTCAAGTCATGGGGGGTGTGGCAGGATCAAGTATCCAAGGGACAGCTTGTCTCTCCAGGGGTTGGGGAGGCATGTTTGACAGACCTTAGACAGCCACCAGGTGGAGGCTTGGTGGCAGTGCAAAGGAGGTGGTAAGTAAAAGAGGGTGCTGTGGGTGCACTTTCATGCACAAGTCTGACACTCTGCAGTGAGTGTTGGGGAGGAAATGGAAAAAGGAACATTAGAGGCTTAATGAAGCCCTGCTCACCTGTCCCTGAGACACCACAACCTAGAGTTCTCATATCAGTAATCCTTGGATTTCTGTACTGGGGGTAGGACAGCCCTCCCTCCTCCAGCCTCACTATGAGGTGGAATTTGTGGGTGGTTCCTGACAGTGGGGAAAATGGGGGAGGGAGTCGAAGTTGGCTCAGGGAGGTGGAGACTGAGCTGATTAGCCATCCTGGACAAAGAAGGATAAAACATCTATGGACAAAAAAACACACTAGATACAATAATATTATTTGTATATTATCAGTAGTAGGAGTTTTAATTTCTAAGGTCCCTTCTCCAGGATCAGGGAGCCAAAAGTATGATACACAAAAAAAGCACTTGGAGGGCCAGAAGGGAGGATATGTGCATATACATATTTCTGTTTGTTTGTTTGTTTATATTGATAATCAGGTGAGGACACTGGAACAAGCACATTTTCAGTTCCAACCCGAATATATAATAATACATATACAAAATATATACAGACATAATATAGAAAACAAAACAACAAATTAAAAACATTTACATTCATGCAATGCAAACAGCCATAATTTCAAATTCTTTTTAAAACTTTCAATTTACCAATAGTTCTAAGATCTTCAGGCAAGTTGTTCCACAAAGTCAGAGCAACAACAGAAAAGGCTCTAGAGGCAATTTTAGTAGAACATGATTTGTAGAGAAGAAGTGTTCCCTTAAAAGATCTAAGTGTTAAAGTAGAGATTCTAACCTTCAACAAATCAGTATGGATATATCTATAATTCTGAAATAGGGATTTAAAAATTAAACAATAAATGGAATACATAAAATGAGCATTAGGTGGTAACCAATCAAGGGAAGAATATAATAAACAATGATCTCTTTTTTGCTGTTAGTTTCTCTTCCCTCCACCAGTCCCCAGTTCAGCTGATTGCCCCCAGCCATTTCAGCCCCATCACCCCAGCTTTCTGTGTGGACTTACAATCATGCATCTGCTGCCTGGCCCGGATGCTCACTGCATGCATTACCTGCCTGTGGCTGGAGACAGCTAGCCTGCTGATTACTGCTTTTTCTTCTCCAGTGCTTTTCTCCATAGAGGAATGGGAATGGGAATGCAATGCCACCCAAGATAGTCCTGTGTACGCTGCCATGTACGGGACATAGAAACATAGAATTTGATGGCAGATAAGGACCGCTTGGCCCACCCAGTCTGCCCATTTCCCTACCTAATGGATAAGCTGCAGATCCTAGTTAACCAGCAGCCTACTTCTTTCTACCCCATCCCCTAGAATTGCCTTATGACTGTCCCATGCCACTCCCTCTGTCCCCTGCATAATGGTTCCTAGCTTTCCTAGATTATTAGTCTCTAGATTATTAGTAATGGGGGACTTCAGTGCCTGGGTTAACAATAAAACCTCATCCCTTGGTCAACAGGTCCTCCAGTTGATGTCATCACTGGGCCTCACACAGCCAGTTGCTTCTGTCACCCACCTACCTGGCCACACTTTGTATCTGTATTCTTGGCGGGGGTTGATCTACAGTGGTCAAGGCTGATCCTGCCATTTGTTCAGATCATCATGTCATGTTGTTCATTGTGTGACCCTCATTTTAATTCCCTTCTGGTGGAGATGGTTCATAGCACCTGATATATAATTTGGGGCCTCAAAAACTCTAGGCAGTACTGGATGTCTCCAGGATGATTACAGTGTTTATTCAGAGAACTGAGTATGCCATGGAAAGCTATAATACAGTTCTTGTGACCACCTTGGATTCCCAGCATCCCACCATGTCCATGCTTTGACTACTGCCATAGTTCCCCATGGTACTGTGAGGAGTTGAGATGGTTGTAGACTAGGGGACATAAGTTAGAGAATTCTTGGTGGATGTTCCACTCTGAGGATGCTGCATTGGCTCTGAAAATTCACCATGGTGAACAGCAGAGAGCAATCATTCTAGTGTGTCCCTATCAAGAACGAAAACTGACCAGCTCAGCTCCTTCGCACTGTGGACAAATTAACACACACCTCTCCATCTATGAAATGATTGAACCCTTCCTGCAAAGAAGTGCAAAGAGTTTAGTTACTTTTTCCTTGACAAGGTGACCTTCTTTAAGACTGGGATCTCCTCAAGTGGTCTGCTGTAGACTGGCAATGACCAGGAAGAGAGGGGCAATGGCAATCTGCCTTGTCTGAGCAGAGATCCTTCTAGGTGTTGAGGAGGAGGTCATCAAGGTGATCTTGCATCTGTACACTACTTACTGTACACTCGACCCTGAGAATACTTGACTACTCATTGGCAGCCTTGAATTCCTGGAGCCAGTCAAATTCAAGGTTTCAGTTGCTCTTTAGTGGAAGGTGTCTTTAAATCAGCTCTGAAAAGGGTGGAGGTGAACCACCAGCTGAAGATACCATTCTTGGACACTGACTGTCTGATCAACTTCAGGCATGACTCAAACCTTTTTTTTTTGTGGAAGGTAATTGAGACGGTAGAAGTGGCATAGTTCACGGCTCCCCTTGAATTACATAGCATCTATGAGCCTCTCCAATCAGGGTTTAGGCCTCATCACTGTACTGAAACTGCTCTAGTCAGAGCACTCCATGATTTCCTCACTGCAAGAGACTATGGTTGCTGTACAATCCTGATCCTTTTGGATCTCTCATCAGCATTTGACATGATGGACTATGGTGTGTTGATTAATTGCCTGAAGAAATACATAGGACTCCTCAGCACTATTTTACACTGGTTTTGTTCCTACATTACAGGGAGATTGCAACAGGTGGTTCTAGTAAATTTCATCTCTGAAGCTGCTGTTGTCCTCTGTGGGGCTCCTCAAAGCTCAATCTTGGCACCTGTGTTGTTTGATATGTATATGCTGCCACTGGGCGAGATCATCAGATGGTATGGAGCTGAATTTCACTGCTATGCAGATGATATTCAGTTCTATCTGCCTTGTACTCCTGGCAGCCTGAACACAGTGACAGTGCTTGGGCAGTGTCTACAAGAAATCAATGACTGGATGGCCTCCTACTGGTTGTGTCTCAATCCAGATAAGACAGAGGTTATGAGTATCGATCCAGGATGGCATGGATCAGCAGTGAAAAGCAGGGACCATTGTTTGCCATTTCTGCATGGTCAAACTCTTAGAGCTGTGAATATGGTGAAGGATCAGGGGGTCATTTTGGACTGCAAGCTGACTATGGAACAGCAGGCGTTAGCAGTAGTCCATAATAGTTTTTAC
The DNA here is from genome assembly GCA_016271365.2 of Neoceratodus forsteri. Taxonomy (NCBI): domain Eukaryota; kingdom Metazoa; phylum Chordata; order Ceratodontiformes; family Ceratodontidae; genus Neoceratodus; species Neoceratodus forsteri. The sequence continues at coordinate 761,146,894 of CM057449.1, read as the reverse complement.
CATTTATGTAGTAGGTTCTATGTGATAATGGCAAAAATAAAATCGCTACACACATATGGGTGAAAAGAAAAGGGTGACAAATCAGAGATGCTGTCTTTTGGATGAGATGTTAAACCAAGGTCCCATCTGCCTGGATTGGTGGTAGTTCAGGTGGATGTTAAAGATCCCATGGCACTTATTGAAAAAGAGTAGGGGAATTTCCCCCAGCCCGGTGTTCTGGACAAATTTCTCCCATTCACTAAAAAGACTACCAGCAGCTTAATCTGGTTCAATTTCAGTTGCTTACCATCTGTATCCCACCTCCCCCCAGTCGCCCCTGAAAAAGGGGATTCTAGGCCCAGTGGGCTTACCAGGTCAACAAAATTCAATAAATAAATAAATAAATGAAACAGTGCAGACCAAAATCAGTGACTATCAAAACACTGGGAGGCTGAGCCCCTCACCTCCCCACCTAATTATAACTAACTCTGAGACCACACAACATTTTAACTTAGTGTGCAACAGTACCGAAGCACACTTCGCCCTCCACGCAGTGTTTGTGGTCTGGAGCTGTTTTCACTGGTGGCTGTTTTGTCATGGTTGCTGTTTTTTCAGGTGCTCAAATTGAGTCACTCTTACTGAGTCGCTCAATTTGAGTTACCCATATCATGGGATATCATGTAATATTGCCTGGATTAAGGCACATCTAGTTCCAGCTGACCTGCAGATGATAGTCCATGCTTTTGTCACCTCCAGACAGGATTATTGTAATGCTCTGTATTTAGGGTTGTCTGGAGGCTTGATGATTTGTCTCCAGTCGGTCCAGAATGCTGCAGCCCAGCTGGTGGCGGGAACTTCTCAGAGAGACCACATTACACCGCTTCTGTGTGCTCTGCACTGGCTGCCAATTCGGCAGTGACCTTTAAGATTTGCTTACTAACATTTATGGTCCTACATGGTATGGGTCCAAACTTCCTGAAAGAACTTTTGTTATCCTACTTGCCTATTTGCCCCACCACTCCACAGATGCAGGTTTGCTTTAGGTTCCTTGTTCCCATATGATGCAATCAGGGGACAGGGCTTTTGGGGTTGCTGCCTCTCTGCTCTGGAGTGCTCTTCCAGAAGTGACATGATCTGCTGTATGTTGGAGGCTTTTAAGAACCAGCTAAAAACCTTTTTATTTGCACAGACTTGCCCAGAATAGATCCATTTTAATATGAAATACATGTACTGTATATTTATTTGTTATTCATGCTTATTGTGTTTTATTGTTTTATGTTTAGTGCTGTAAGGCACTCTGAGCCTCACGGAAAAGGCACCAGACAAGTAGAAATTGCCTTGCCTTGCTTTGCCCCCAGACATTGCTAGGGAGCAGGCTTGCACAGGATACTATGTCCTCCCCACTCCTCAGGAGAGAAGAGTAGTCCCCTGGAAGCTCAATCCTCTCACTCTCAGGTCAACCCCCAGTGACCCATGTCCACTCCCAAACCCAGGTCCTTGGTATAGCAGCATGTGTGGTGTCCAGTGCCTCAACCCTCTGCACCACTGGGCTGGCTAAACAAGTATATGTATATATATATATATATATATATATATATATATATATATATACACATACACACACATATTACAAAAACAACATAAAATAATAACATAAACATCAGCAGATACTAAGTTAATCAATAGTTCCAAAAGCACATCAAAACATTGTCTGACAGAACCATGACAGTAAGACATTTATAAGGCACAGAGGAAAGGTCTGTCACAAGAAATATGTTTTTCAGCTTCAACTTGAAAGATGCCAACAGAAGACAACTGGCTAATGCCAAACAGCAATAAGTTCTAAAGGACAGGAGCAGCCACAGCAAAATCATGATCTCCAGATGACTTTAATCAGTAGGAGGCACCTGTAGAAGCCCCTGACCCAATGCTCTGGCAGCAATCACAGCAGAAGTAGGGAAATGGAGCTCATGGAATTTAGATTAGGCTGAGTTCATGCACCTCTCAGCCTAACTAAGGGAAATGGCCATATTTTTACACAAACCAAAGGTTGCCACATGTTTTATCATCTGACAAACTCACCTTGTCATCAGTTTTCCCCCAACAGAGCACAATGTAAAATGGTAGCACAGATGCCATCGTTGCCTTCTTTCATGCTGTGCTGGGAGGAAACTGGAAAGTGATGTGTTCATTGTGAATGCATATGTTCTGTTTTCCATCTACAGTATGTGTTTTTTTTTTCTCCTCATGTCATGGCAAAAATAAACCTTCCAGCACCATTGCAATGGGCCATAAGAATTCATAGAATTCATCACTTCTCAGTTCTCCTTGGCTCATCATAAAAGGAAGCAGAGTGAGTGGCTGCCCCTTGAATCTGCAGCGTTCTGAGTTTGTGGAAGTGTCTGGAAGGTGAGCTTTTAAGATATAGACAATAAAACAAACTATATGCAACAACCTTCGTTTTGGAGTAAAAATCGGGTGGTTCCCTTAGGAGTGGGTGATAGCTACACAATAGATACTCATCGGCCACATTAGGTAAGTGAACACTAGCTCTTTATTTAACATTTTTACCTTAAATGGAAAGGGTATTTTTTTTTGTCATGCATGTCTTTAAACAACTGGAATGAAGTATAAACCATAAGGCTAAATCTAGATCAAATGCAAATTAAATTAAATAGCTTTACACAATCCTTTGCATGCTACAGATGGTGTCATCATAGTAGCATTTAATACATTGGTATGGGAGCATATATTGCACTCAGATGATGGCAATGTACTGTACTTCATATCATGATATAGACTTTGTGATGCAGTATTAAATATAAGACTGTAGAATGAAAGAGAATTGAGTAGACTGGGGCAGGATTTTTAAACCACATCTGTCCACTCATATTACAGTATTAAAGCAGACTTCCATCTGCATTGTTAAACCTCCTATTAGATGGCTAGCAGTCTGGATGGAAAGTTTGGAGCCTCATAAAAAAAGATTCATGTGCCATTTATTTATGCATGTGAATGTTTGTGATGTATGTGTAATCTTTTCATGCAGACTGATTGTTGCAAAAACTCAAGACCCTTTAATGATAGGGCTCCAAAGTTTTGGTACAATTAGGATGATGCAGACATCAGGAAAAATGCATTTGCATCTACACTTGCACTGTTTGATCCCCCCCACAGGTAGCAACAATGTTGTTGTTGATATTGAATTTCCTGCTTTGCCTCAGTGAAAAAGGAAAAAAATCCTAAAGTTGGACTGCTCATCAACATGCTGATAAAAAAGCATGGCAGTTTGTCACTTGTTTCATAAGGCAGCTTTTTATAAGTATTAATAAGCCAGCAAGGCATTTCTGAGTTCATTTTGAAATTGCTTCCATAATATACCAAACATGTCACTGTAAAATGGCAATGTTTGCAAAAATTAGCTTTTGAAATCCTAAAAGCAAAGTAACATAAGTTGCAATGTTAAAATCACTTGTATTAGCATAGCTTTTCAAAGAGTCAGCAGAAGAGTGTTGACTTCTGCTGAGATACAGGAGGCAAAATGCTCTTTGAAATTCACAGAGTTAATTAGCAGAGGAGACAGCTAAAGTTCAAGTTATAAGAACTTTCATCTTCCATTGAGACAAATATTTATTTAAAATATGGGAGAGATGAATTGTGTGAGAGAGACAGAGAGAGAGAAATACTCTAAAGATGGCAAAGAGACAGTTGGGCTGAACAGTAGTTTACTTATAATTTACAGACTTGTGGTACTTAATATATAATGCAATAATCTATGCTGTGCCATTTGTCATTCGGACTAGGCCACAGATTATAGCTCAGGGCATTGCAGCTGTGCACAGATCTGGCAGGGAATGGGCTAAAAGCTCCCAACAGCTGAGCTTGCTGTCTCTGCCTAGCTGGGAAATTCAACCTCTGCTCCAGAGGTCACTGTGCGCTTCAGTCATGACAGCCCAAATTGTGAAGCATGTGACTAATATGCATATAGAGCGCAGGCTCCCTGAATGTCTGCTGCAAGCTTGATGGCTGGTTTGCGGCTAGTCTTAATTTTATGTGACAATCCGATGTAGAATGTGCTGCGTGGGTGACTAAATGGAGCATATTGATGTCCCACTGGGTGTAGCCCCTGTTGTTTTGACAAATTCTCCTCAGCATTTATCAATCAGGCCTTACAATGGGGAGTGTGCTGAATATCTAATTCAGACATGCTAGTCAGGACTAATAGAGCGACATAGCATGTTATTCAATTTGTACTTGTTAGCAATGTCCCACTGTCACCGGGCAATTTACCTTCACACTTCACAAATGAAAAGAGAAATTTGCTAGGCTTCAAACACTTACATGAGTTACAAGTAAAATTTTAATTAGCATGTCATTACAGTAATAATTTATTGCCTCTTTGTAGTTGCCTTGGCATACAAATTACACTTTTTTTAATAATGAATGCCCTTTATGGGCAAGATACTGAAAAGTTAAATGACAAACTTTACAAGAAAATGCCTATTAGTATGCATTAATTTGTTAGTTTATGTGAGGTGATAGTGAAACCATGCTCTACGTAGTCTTATTCTGAACATAATGATGGAAAATTCTTACAACAGTAGTACTGGAACAGAATTTCACAAAAGTACTTTTAGGCCTGTTGTTTAACTTTCAGGTAAAGGTTTTTTTTTTCAGTTTTTTTTTGTTTTGTAAACATTAGATGTTGATGTATTTCTGGTATGCTACTTTCTATCATTACACATATATTATAATATTTTAAATACACCCATTAATACATTTCATGCTGCTATGTTTAAGACCACTCAACTGGCATATTGGAATAATTTTATACAGAAATATAAGCACAATCTGTTTTTTTGCTTGTTTGTTTTTTGTGGGTCAAATCTCAAATGCCAAATTTTCATAGGTTTGTTTGTTTGCTTGTTTGTTTGTTTGTTTGTTGTGTGCTTGCTTCTGTGTTTGATGGTTGGTTGGTTGGTTGGTTGGTTGATTGAAATGTTTAACCAGGGAGAGGCTCAGTGAAATGGCAACATCTGGTTTACTTGAGTGTCTTGGGCTGGAGCAAACAGCAGCAGCAGAACAATTTATGTATGTATGTATTTATTTATTTATTTCATTATTTATATATTTAAAATTTAAACCACATAGGTACATTAGAGTATTACTACATTTCAAATATATCCTTGCAAGCTAGGCATAGGACTGGCAAACATACAACAGCATTCGGATATAACACATATCAAACATTAGATATATATATATAGAGAGAGAGAGAGAGAGATAGATATAGATACTGTATATGGTATATGAGATGAGCTAATGTAAGATATCACAAATATCTTCTTGAGTTGTACTTGACCTCTGACATCATGAGTGGCAAAGTCACAAGTGACGTTATAAGAGGTCAAGTGCAATGAAGGAAGATATGTCTGATATTGTACATTGCTCACTTTAAATTTGATGTATACAACAGGACCGTAAAGTTTCATAAACAATGCTGTAAACAAGTAGTTTGATTTTGTTTCTATGAATGGAATAATTTTAAAGAATGTGTAAGGCAATAGTTGACAAGGTAGCATTGTTACGAAGCTATGAGGTAAATTGTTGCTATTGGTGAATTATCAAGAAGTCAGTTGTGATGCAAGGTGATATCTTGGTACCTAACAGGTTATATCTTGATACCATATTTTTATTTATTTATTTTAATTTAAGTCTTTGTAACTGGGTAAGGCCCACTAGGCACAAGTGCCTGTTTTCAGGGGTGACCTGGGAGCACTGTGCAGTTAAGTGACTTGCTTAGAGTCACACGGTATGCAAGTGGAGGTTGTGAGAATCAAATTCAGGTCTGGTCTGCTGAATGTATCAAGCTCATTCACACCTCATTCCTCTAATCTCTAGGCTATACTGTCAGCCCTTATATAGAACACTAGCTCAAAGATATCACTTGTTAGCTCGATAAATGTATACCCACACCTAGTATATATATGTCATACATCCAAAGTATATTGTGCTAATATACATGTGTACAGTAAGACACTAACCAATATTTGACCTACTGAAGTGAAAAAACTTCAAACTTCTTTAAAATGCTAACCTAAAAAGTGCAGCAACTACAGTGGTGTGTTTCACAAGTAGGCAACCAATAACAGTCATGAAGCACTCTGAGTTATTATCATACATCATCATATAGTGAGTTAGCTATAACAGCTGATATCACTGTTCGATTGCATATCAGCAGATGCTTAGTTTCAGCAATAATCAGATTCTTATAATGCATCTTGTGTCAATATTAGGATTACAGTGGCTTCACCAGTTTCTGACCAGGAGAGCAGAAAAGTGGCTACTGTCATATCTGACAATAATGCAGCCCTATGGTTAATGGGAGGTGCACAAATGTTGTGTGGCCCATACCCTATCTCCTGCTGTGACACTCCTAGACCACTGACAGTCTCAGAACTGGACATCCAAGTCTATGTCTGAACCTGGCTCTCTTAAGTTGTAGGATAGAGTGCTACCACTACACCACTGTGTAAATATAAGGAACATTGGTGTGATTTTCTTCCAGCAATATCACATGTGTTGAAGTGTTTTCTAACAATATCATAGAAGTCTTAAGACGATATTAATGTGCAAGACAAAAGTATGCTAAATTGTAAACTATTCATGGGCATCTTATGAAATCCAAAATAATTGAGAATAGAGCTACAGGAGTTGCTTTGTGATGGGTTGTTCCAATACAATCCCCACTTTCCTGAATCAGTCAGTGCCATGTATCCCCAATGTTGGAGCAGATTGTACACTTTTATTTATTTAATCATACAGGCTAAACAGATTTCATGCAATTAGAATATGGACTATCCATGCTTCTATAGATAGACTGGTGACTAGGATAGTGCTTTTTCTGCACAGGTCCTACTTTGAAGTATTAGTTTTTTTTTTGTTTTTTTTTAACCTGATGCATCCCAACACAGATACAACATATTGTTGTCCTTGTGGTACTCCACCTACCCAATTATAAAGCTGGGAAGACTGAAGTAAACAAATGTTAGGTGACTTGCTTAAGATCAAACAGTGTGTATGCAAGCTTGACAACATTTGAAAGGGTTATCACCTGCAACACACCAGAACTTGACCCAATGGCTGCACTGCATTCCCTATTTTTCACTGTTTGGTTCTTTCTCCCTTATGTCCACATAAACCACTTCCAGCACAAAGCAAGCATGTTAGTACTGATGCTTATGCTGAAATTGTAGTGATCTGTGGGGTGAGGGGGATTTGGTGGGCATCACGAATGAGACTGCTCTATATAGTGATGCTCTGCAGTGCTAGCTGAGTAATACTGCAGACGTAACCCCCCAACAGTATTATCTCTCACATGAAAGAACATTTGGTGCCCGATGTTCAAATGATTACCAGGACGTAAATCTGAGTTTCCTTGTGCAAACCTTGTTTTGTGTGGATGTGCAATACTGAAAAACCCAATTAGCATGGGCAAAAAGGGTTTGTGCCATGGCAATATTTGGAGCAGAGAGCAATCTAAATGAAGGGGTGAGGACCTGAATATTGGTGCAGTGGGCAAGGCCATTTTGCTCGGTCCCCTTGTACAGTGCACATACCACCAACTGAAACACCAACTTACTCCTGCACAACCCTAGCAGTTGGTGGAGGAACTGTGGCAGCCCTCTTAGCCCATTTCTCTTCTAACTGTACATGTATCTAAGCCAGTTCCCACTGTAGGCAGTGCTCCTTTTCCCCACTGATCGTTAAATGCTAAGTGTTGCTGGGACCTAACTGAATTGAATTCACCCTAATTCATTGCCTAAATGTACTGTTCTTTACTGTATTGATCTGACTGTATTTTTACCTGAATGCACTTTGTACTTTGTATTATTATTATGCATGTACCCCCCTTCCCCTTCCTTCAGGACGCATCTGGAATCGAGCAGTACTCTGCTCAATATGCCTTCCTGGTAAAACTTCTAAATAAATTAATAAATAAATCCTCAACACAGTAGTCCCTGGTATCTACTGTTCCCCCCTCACCAGTCACCATCCCAATATAAGATGTGATCTTTCCCTGGTGCTAGTGGCCCCCTTTGTGATTGCCAATCACTGGACCAAGTATAAGAAAATAAGTTTCCCTGGTGCTAGTGGTCCCCACTGCAATCACTGATTGTCAGCCCAAGCATAAGAAAATAAGTTTCCCTGGTGTCCAGTGGTTCCTCCCCCCACCCAATCACCTGCCCAACATATGTAGATAGTTTCCCCGGTGTCTAGTGGTCCCTCTCCCACCAGATCACCCAACTGGCATATAGATATAGTTTCCCTGGTGGCCAGTGGTCCCTCCCTCATCCCAATCCTCTGTAAAATAATGGCACATCCCTTGCCTCCTTGAGCAGTGTTGACCAAGCACTTGACTTCTTCATTGCCCAGTTTAACAAAGTTTGTAACAGTTTTGGCCCCCTACGTAAATGCAAAACTCAATCCAGCACTAATCACTGGATTAAGTCCAAACTCATCTCCATGATGCAAAACCTAGATAACCTCTGGCACCAAGCCATGGACTCAGGGAAACTGCATGATATGCAGCTGTATAAGGTGGCTAGGAACCAGTGCACAATAGCTATATGCAGAGTCAAGCAAGCCTTCTACAACCAGGAACTTACTAACTCCTGGAGAAATAACAAACCCTTCTGGGAGAACATCAAGAGCCTCACGGGTAAACCAAGCAAACCCTCCCCCACTATGATTGAGGTTAACAGCTCCACTTTATAGGACACCAAAGAAATAGCAGACTCCTTTAATCTCGCTTTCACTGATCTTGGCAGCGTCCTTCCCCCCAACTTCTTTGACAACTCAGCCCAGCACTGCCTCAATAATAAAACCAATCTCCACAGTAACACCCCCCATTCTACTTTAAGAGGGTATCCATTTCTGAAGCTAAAAGATACCTTAACAAAGTGCTAAGCAAAGCCAGTTTCGGCAGCGATACCCTTGACCTCAAACTCCTCTCTCTCTCTCTTCCTTGACGTTGTCCTACAACCTCTCACTAAACTTTTGAATCTCTCACTCTCTCATAAACAATTACCCCAGCTCTGCAAATCAGCAGTGGTCACACCCATTCATAAAAGTGGTGACAGGTCTCTTCAATCTAACTACAGCCCCATCTCAATCCTCCCACCACTCTCCAAGTTATTGGAATGAATTGTAGCTGACCAGTTGTCCGAACACCTCAACAAATATAACTTACTCTTGCCGTAACAACATCGCTTTAGAAAACACACATAGTACTACCACCGCCCTGCTTGACTTCACCAGCCATATTCATAAGGCGATTGACACTGGCCAACTACTGGGTGTGGTGTTCATTGATTTGACCAAGGCCGTTGACACAGTGAACCACCAGCTCCTGTTTCACTCATGCTCCTCCCTTGGACTATCTAATGATGTAGCCAAATGGTTTGAAAGCTACCTCTTGGCAAGGAGCCAAAAAGTCAAAATCATTGACAGTCTCTCTCTCTCAAGTGTCCTTCCTGTTTGCTCTGGTGTACCCCAGGGTTCACTCCGTGGCCCTCTACTTTTCAGCCTTTTCATCAATACTCTTCCTGCAGCTTGCAGTAACTTAATACTCTATGCTGATGATGCAGTCCTCTTTTCTCCCATACTGACCCCATCTTGTTCTCCAAGGTCTTACAAACAAACTTCAGCCTAGTTGAAACCTGACTTCTCGAACATAAGCTGTTAATGAATTGAAAAAAACAAAAAAAGAAGTCCATGCTGTTCCATAGGTCTCACAGCAAATACAGATCCATAAACTTCACCATACATAATGAGCTTCAACAGCCACTTGAGCAAGTGCAGGAGTTTAAATACCTTGGTATTACCCTTGATTGCACGATGTCTTTCAGCTCGCATGTTCAACATGTCTCAAAATCAGTCAACTCAAGAATTGGGGTCCTCTACCGCCACCGTCACTGTCTTACCAATGAAGCTATGTGCGCAGCCATGACTGCTACAGTCCTACCAGTCATTGATTATGGGCTTGTCTTCTATGGGGCTGCCATTGATACCACCTCAAAAAATGGGTCAGGATGGCCCTTAACAAATGCTGTAGACTTCTCACTGGCACAGGGAAGCATACGCATACTTGTGATCTCTACAAGCAATCCAACTGGTTCAATCTAAATAGTAGACTTGCCTACCAGACCTGCCTACTGGCTAAGAGAATCTCTCTTAACCTCACACTCCCTGCAACTCATGCCTTAATGTTGCCCACAGTCACTGCACATTTTACGCGCTGTTCCCTCAAATCACCATTTATTGTTCCATTCTGCAGTACCAACCAGGCTCAACGTGCTTTCCACACCAGAGTCATCCCGTTGCTAAACAACCTTCCCCCCTGAAATTGCAGCTGAAAACAAGCTTGGCCCATTCAAACGTAAACTCCGCCAGCGCCTCACTGACCTTAGCAGTTGTGACTGCTCTGCCTAGACTCGTGGCTTTGCTTCACCTCCCTCTCCACTTCTCTCCTTCCTTGCTACCCTCCCCACCTCTCTCTGCCCCTCCATCCCCTCCTACTCGCCATCTCTCTCCCACCCCCACCTACCATTCTACCCCCTCTCAGCTCCCACCTACCATCCCAGCCCCTCTCCCGCTCCTCTCCTCCTGTCTGCCCCCCCATCACCCTATCTCTTGTTGTTCCACCCCAGACCACCTAGCACTTATCTTTCTGTTCTTGCACTTATGACAATGTCAAATCCTTGACTGCTTACCTCCCTTATCCCCACCCCCTGCCCCTCTTATCCCTCACCCCCTTGCTCCACTTATGTCATCCCAGGATGGTTTTCATTTGTATCGGTGTCTTGTTATATATACACCCATATTGTTAATTGCACATTATTATTTGCCATTGTCTGTTTGCTGCTGTGCTAGTCTATACACATGTACTGTCTTTTGCTACTAAGTTAACCTCCTGACCTGTATTGTATCTTCCCACTGTTTGCATCTATGTTGACCTCCTGACCTTGACCTGTAGCTTACCACTGTTTTGCTTGAACCCATTGCTAATGCGGAACCTTTGTAAAAGAACCCTTGGTTCAAAGGTATTTGTAATCCTAGTAATTAACAAATAAAAAAAAAATAAACACCATTCCCTGGTGTCTAACAGACCCATCCTCCCTATCACCAGTCCCCTGTAACATAATGTTACACCATTCCCTGGTGTCTAGCAGACCCTCAACCCCCCATCCCAGCAGGCGGTGCCCCGCCACCCCACCCCATCCCAACCCAGTGGCCAGTGCAGCCCTCCACTTACCACCATGACCAGCCACTGACTGAGCTGTCAATGAGTGCATACTGTATACAGAATGCTTTCATTGATAGCTCCATCAGTGGCCGGTCATGGTGGTGAGTGGAGGCTGTGCTGGTTGCTGGCTCGAGGGATGATGGAGGTTGAGTAGGTGAAAGCGGCACTGTTGAGGGTGGGTGTCTGCTAGACACCAGGAATGATGTAACATTATGTTACGGGTGATTGGGGATAGGGAGGGTTGGTCTGCTAGATGCCAGGGAATGATGTAACATTATTTTACAGGGGATCAGATTGGGGGAGGGACCACTGGCCACTAGGGAAATGATATACCTATGTTGGGTGGGGAGAGGGACCACTGGCCAGCAAAGAAACTATATACATATACAGTATCAGGTGGGACATCGGTGGGAGGGAGGTACCACTGGCCACCAGGGAAACTATATAGATATGTCAGGTGGGTGATCGGGTGGAGGGAGGGAGCACTGGACACCAGGAAAACATATTTTCTTATGCTTGGGCCAGCAAGCAGCAATTGCAGGGGTGGGGGAAACACTACCGCTGGGGAAATTTATTTGTTTTTACTCAGGCTGATGATTGGGAGGGGAGCACTAGCACCAGTGAAGATGTCATGTACACCTTTGGGACAGTGTTCAAAGTGGGGGGTGAACCACTAGCACCAGGAAAGATGTAAATTACAACTTCAGGATGGTGAGTGGTGGGGGGGACACTAGCACCAGGGAAAGTATATCTTGTACTATCAGGCCAGCAATCGGTGGGGATGGGGACCACTAGCACCAGTAGAGAATGGGCAATTGGGGGCAGCGCTGTGCAGTCCAGCCTCACCTCCCCATGCAAATGAGCCCATAATGAGCATGCAAATGGCCCCTTAGCAGCATGCATGCCCAGTGGGCTCATTTGCATGAGTCCTTTTGAATATAGGAAAATTAGCCCGGGCTCAAGCCATTGTGATGCCCTATTTCAGGGGCCATGTCTGGCAGTGCTAAGTGGCTTAGCGCTGGGCTGCAATGGCCCTATATTCAATCAAATATCACCCATGGGCTATTCCACTGAATATAGCATTTTGTAGACACCTGGCCAACTGTAAGGGGCAGTGAAAATGTTTTCACTTCACTTTGCCCTATTTTGAATATGGGGCCCCTGATCTACAACTGTTATTCTAGCTCAGGTAAATTTTGAGGCTCCATATATAATGATGAACCAGGGCTGCATACAGTATTTTAGTTTCTAATCCTTTTCTGGACCTATTGGCTTCTTGGCAAACACAGTTTTATTTCGTACATCTTTAATCTCTTCTGTCTGGTAGGTCAGCATCTTAAAACCCACTGTGCAGATGGATTTGTAATTCCTAAGCCAGTTGGAGTTTAAACCTGTTGCCTCCAAATACAGGCTACAGCTGGAGCAACCTGCTACAATGCTGAGCCTACCACATCACTACCAGAGCGATTCTAAGGATGGGTATCAAACCATTCTCTGGAGCCAAAGGCTTCCATCTATCACATAATCAGATTCAGGGCTTGAAAGGATTACCAGTTACTATGCTTTGCATCAGCATTCCCTGTATCTGTGGTATTTTTGTCAAAGTGTTGAGACGACAACAACAAATATATTATCTAGCACTGCCCTTTTTTTGTTCATGTACAATGCATGGATCAGAAGTTTGCATTGAGATAATACATAGTCATTTTTGAGTCCAGCACCAAACAACAAACCAATGGTCAGAATAGTCTATTCTCCATCCATTTCAACCTCACAGTCACTATTAAAATATATAGTGCAGTTTGACCGTATGACATCATAAGTGGCAAAGCCGTGAGTGATGTCAAAAGTCAAACCGCTTGAGGGAGAAATAGCTCAGATATTTCTGCTGGGGGCATGGCATGTCCAGTTTATGCAATGCCTTTATCTTTTTTGTGTCCACTTTTATAATTGTTTGACTTCATTTTGTTTTGTATGTTATAAATAGAGAATAACTGATAGGTTTGTGTCTATTACCATGGAGAAATAGCATCGAGAGGTTCTGGACACATGAACCTTGAGAGCGAATCTCGAGAGGTTCCAATGTGTCCAGAACCTCTAGATGCCAGTACTTCTTGGTAATAGACACACAGACCTATTGGTTATTTTTTTAATATATGGATCTGATATTTGTTTGTAATGGGCAGTCATCCGTTTCAGTGGAGAACTGACTTTGTACTGGTCGACCACCGCACTGTCCTATGATGTGATTGAGCTGCCTGCTAGTGCATGACGGTTTCAGCCCACTGCCCTTTTTTGTAATAATTAAGATCCTATCTGCTCTTCATTACTGGAACATCAGGATCAACCAGATATTTTCATTTGCTGAGGGGAAAAAAGAAAATAAAAACGGAGAAGCGCGACAACCGAGTTCACTCTCGGTAAGCGAGAGAAGGGCCGCCATGTTTTTTAAACTGTTTTGCCCACCCACACAGGAAAAGCAGCCAATGAGGAGGCATGCTTAGGATGTGGGGGCAGAAGGTATCTTTTCAGGAGCTTGAACAATACTATTATCACCACGAAACTATACTATTAAAAGTGATTGACAGTACTATTGATTGACAATACTATTATCACTGAACCTTTGAGGGTATTACCGAATTGTTTTTTGCATGCTTTACAGACCTATTAAATTGAAGATCCATATATTAAATGTGTTTTAGGGGTGACCATGTGGTGTTTTTCATGAGCAGTCATTTCTTTCCTTGTGACACACATGACAATTTTACGGCATCCATGCATCATGTGTCACTGCATATGGGTAGTCTGTTTTCTGAGTGAGTGAGTACATTGCAGTGTGCTAGTAAGCAGGTGTGGCCTTTCAAGACACTGACCCTAAGAAAGCAATCACTGGGAACAACATAACTTGAGTGCCAGTCACAGTCATGAAGGACTGGGAATGCTGCTTGCACTGATAGAGCTGTCTTTGGGGGCTCTTCGATGGACTAGAGGTATGGTGTAGGGAAAGTGCAGCTGTGGGTGTAGAAATGTGCTGCAGGTTACAGACAGAAACTTTTTGATGTCTTTAATACTGTTTGTGGAGAGAGCTGTTGGTATGGTACTAAATGGAATTAAAAGTGAAACTACTGTGCTGGAGCCAACAGTCACTGTGAGCAGAGGAGTTCTAAAATAGAACTATGGTCCTCAAGCTGCCGGCTCCAGCCAGTGAGGATCTACTATAGGTATATTTGGGCCTAGAATAAGAATATTTTGATATTTTCACTCTAGGTCCCCAGGAGGCAAAGATATCACTGCTAGGTCCCTGTAAATATACTCACAGGCATTACATAAATATATGCATAAAATATAAGCATGGAAGTAGGCTGTTGGTTAACTAGGATCTGCAGCTTATCCAGAAATTAGGGAACTGGACAGACTGGGTGGACCAAGTGGTCCTTATCTGCCATCAAAGTCTATGTTTTTATGTTTCTATATGTGTATCTCTCTCTCTCTCTCTCTCTCTCTATATATATATATATATATATATATACTGTGTGCGTGTGTATATATATATATATATATATATATATATATATATATATCATAATGGGTAAAACTGGTGTACAAAGATGTATACCCATTGAGGGGGCTAATTAGGGCTACAAGGCCATGAGCCTGAAGTGTGAGTGGTTTTATTACCCTAATTAGCTCCCGAGTTGCATATACTTCTGAGTATGCCACCCTTACCCATTGTTTGTTGAATATAATAAATTAGGATGGTTATTTTACTGAGACCACTTTTGCAAGAATTTCAGGTTTGACATTTTTGTTTTTGGACCAAGTTGGTTGCCATAGTGCAGGATCCCCCCATGTAAGGAAGTGTATCTGGGCTATCCCATCCCTTAGTTTAAATGTGGTCAGGAGTGGCATGTGGTTGCTGTTGGGTCAAGTGGTGTGCATTTGCTGTCTGTAAAGGCTTTTTTGTGATTTTAAAAGTGGAGTCAGTGGTCAAGAGCAGAATTTGAGGGAGCTTGATGGCAACAACATGTAGGGCATGGTGTGTTAGAAAGACAGTAGCAGTTCTGAGGGACATGGCAGTTTGGTGAGAAATGGGGGAGTGTAAATTGGTTCACTGATGTGTTAATTAGCTTTACTTAGTGTGATCCCATAAGGTTGAATGTTGTATTTAATTAACATAGGTATATAGCTTTAATTAGTGTAGGTATACAGCAGTATTTGTTTAATTAGTGCAGGTATATAGATTCATTTAGTGTAGATATATAGCAGTAATTGTTTGTTTAGTGCAAGTTTATACTTTTAATTGATAGATTAGTCAAAGGTATACAGGGAAATAAATGATGGCCTTTTCAATATATATACACATACAGTATATATATATATATATATATATATACAAAATCACACATGCCCCCATAATGCAAAGCATCATGGGCTGCATATGTAAATCACCACAGAATGTTATGCTTGTTCAACTTTAAGCAAAAATGCATGGTGCCAAAAGGCCTCTCACACAGTTTGCAAAGGGTGCCAACAGAAGACATAGACACGTGTTTCGTCCTACCAGAACTCATCAGTATGCCTCATCTGTTTGACACCCCAGTGGAATGAACCAGCTACCCTAAGATGGTCTATCTGGGTTATGTTGTGGTAAACCCAATTAAAACAAAAAACTATTCAAAAGACAAATAACCTCTGTGTGCAAGCACTGAGACAATGGTTACCCAAAAGGGCATTTGGCAGGGAAGCCAAGTTTCAAAGAAATACAAAATCACACATGCCCCCACAGTGCAAAGCATCATGGGCTGCATATGTAAATCACCACAGAATATTATGCTGGTTCAACTTTAATCAAAAATACATGTTGCCAAAAGGCCTCTCACACAGTTTGCAAAGGGTGCCAATAGAAAACATAGACACGTGTTTCATCCTACCAGGACTCATCAGTACACCTCATCTGTTTGACACCCCAGTGGAATGAACCAGCTACCCTAAGATGGTCTATCTGAGTTATGTTGTGGTGAACCCAATTAAAACAAAAAACTATTTAAAAGACAAAGAACTTCTGTGCGCAAGCACTGAGGCAATGGTTACCCCAAAGGGCATTTGGCAGGGAAGCCAAGTTTCAAAGAAATGCAAAATCACACATAACCCAGACAGACCATCTTAGGGTAGCTGGTCATTCCACTGGGGTGACAAACAGACGAGGCATACTGATGAGTCCTGGTAGGACGAAACACGTGTCTATGTCTTCTGTTGGCATCCTTTGCAAACTGTGTGAGAGGCCTTTTGACACCATGCATTTTTGCTAAAAGTTGAACCAGCATAATATTCTGTGGTGATTTACATATGCAGCCCATGATGCTTTGCATTGTGGGGGCAAGTGTGATTTTGTATTTCTTTGAAACTTGGCTTCCCTGCCAAATGCCCTTTGGGGTAACCATTGCCTCAGTGCTTGCGCACAGAGGTTCTTTGTCTTTTTCATACAGTAAATATTTATCAGTTTCTTCTTAAAGGGACACTGTCAGCCCCCTTAATTCTCAAAGTGCCCCTAGTTTTAAAAAACACATGTTATGATTTGTCACATTCTATAGAGATTGCTTATGCAGCTGAAAGTTTGATTCTAATTCCTTTTTTCTCTGTAAAAAAGTATAAAACAGACTGCCCACCATACTGGTGTTACCGCACAAACATATGTTTGTTGACAGTCCTTGATAAACTCCCACTGCATCTTTCCTTGACTTGGGAACACCTCCTACACAGTCTAGCCACTCATATTGCCATGGGAGGAGAGGAGACTATTGCATCATGAGTGGCTGTACTGTTTGGAGGTGTTCCACATGTTCAGGAAGTATGCAGTAAAGGTATATCAAGGATTTGAAACAAAACTAGGTTGGGCATAATTATGTCATTAGCTTGGCTTGCAGTTTGCTTAAAAAAGAAGCAGATGAAAAAGCAACATCAATGAACTTTAAAGAAGGCAAGCAATCATAAAATGTGGGTTTTCAACTAAAAATAATATGATGCAAAATGGTTGACAGTGTCCTTTGACCAAAGCCTTGTGTTTATAGTTTCTACTGTATGCTTCTCATATCTGCTACCCCAAAGGAGATCAGATACTGTACTGGGGTTTGTGTGCAGGTAAAATGCAAATCTTTCCATTCCATGGACAGGACGTTTACCCAACTGATTGACTGCTTCAGCTGACCCTGGGAAAACTGATAAGCATAATCATATTTAGCTCGAGGCAACAATGTGAAAATGGAGAGCAAATGTTATTACTCTTCAGGTTTACATAGGTGACTTTGGCCTTTTATTGTTTACAATTTCTCATGTAAATGACTAAGAAACTATTAAACATTTACAGATGATTTAAGACTGCTAAGCTTTTAAGGGAGTATATGGAAGTCAGTTGAAACATTGGGATTATCACTTCACTAAACTGTAGAAAAGCTGCCATTACGCCATGAATACTTGAACACAAAACGAAAATAAGATGTGTGATTAAAGGATTTTGCACATCATGATTGGTGTTTCCCAGCAGTTTAAGGTCAAAACTGACCTACTTTCTCATAAAGTATTTTCATACATGCTCAACCTATGTTAGTGATGGCTGACAGATTTACACATCAGGAAACACACTCCCCCATATTTAAATAGACTTTTCAAGAATGGCCCCAGATTTCTTGTCTCTGTTAGTTCTATATTAGCATTATAACTTTGGTATTATTCTCTGTCAGTATGAGGGAAATTAATAAGATTTACTTGAACAGTGAAAACTTGTTCTATGCATTTTAAGCTTCCGTACGGCTTTGGGTGATACTGATTTACTCATCATTTAAAAAGAAATTCAGATATATTGAGCACACCTGCAGCGCTGCCCTGAAAAGAAAATACACACATATAGTTCTTTATCTTATTTTGTTTTTGTCATTTTTGCCCACATAGACAACAGCCCTCCCAATTCACAAGACAAATTGCCGAAAAGTGAAAGGGCACTGATGCAAACTAGATAGGCTTACAACATAATTGAATTAAGACTTATGTGGCACATGATCACAAAGAGAGGCAATAGCTGGAGCCCTCTGAATGAAGGGTGGCTGCCTGTCAATAAAAAGACCTTTTAAACTGGTTAAATACATCATGAGCGTGTGCAGAGCCCTCCCAGCAAACAGGTGGCTGAGAAAACCTCAGCTGGTGTTATACAAGGCTCTAGCATTGACCTTCATTAGGATAATTTCAGCCCCCTTTTTAATTTTTTTGTGTTGTTACTGTATTTGGTGTAGTGGAAACAATTTGAGGATGAATAATTTCTTTCAGTCCCTTGAGGCACGGGTAGTCTCCCCCCTCCCAAACAACTGAATTAACATAAAAGAACAGTGAAAACGGCACACTGAAAAGCCTAGCTGGTGGGAGGATTAAGTATATCATTGAAAGGAATTATGTTGTAAATGACTGGGAGGGGTAGGGGCTTCTGTTCCTTGGTCCCATCTGGTTCTTAAAGAATAACTTGTTGTAATTACCCCAGATGGCTTTGTGCTGCGCCGGGCCTGGACAGCCAGGTGCCACTGTGTCCTGCTGAGTGTGATATTCATTGCTACATGCAGTGACAAAAAGTGGACTTCATTGCAACCTGATTTCTCCCAGGGTTTTAAACAAATATGAATTGAACCTTGCTTATTTACTGAGCAAGTGCTTTGTTTGCACAGAGGCAGCCATATCTCTATGGTTAAGGATGCAACTGCTTCATTATTATAGGCAGCCACAAGATACATTAATTGCTTTTTTTTTTTTTTTTTTTTTTTTGACTGGAACATGAAAACTTCAGCATCCTACCTGGCATACTGTACTGTGCTGAGTAAACTATACATTCATTTTAAAATGTTTCAACAGAATGTTCCAGAAAAAGATCTTGCAGCTGAAACATATTCAGTCATTCCTTTTTTAATTTTTTTGACCTTCTACTTCTTCTGCTCCCAACCGCAGCCAGACTCCAATAAAGCCCCTCTGTCATAGCCATCACTCAGCCCCATCACCCACCTACCTACCACAGCTTCACCATTCAACCATTCTTACTAAGCCTGTTCAGGGATAGTGATCAGTGAACTTCTTTCTCTGATTTTCAAAGTCATCAGAAGTACAAACAGGAGAGGAGCAGGGCCTGCGTGTACCACAGAGACTGATATCCTGTACTGTGTCAGGGATTTACAACAATTGTTCTCCCAACTCACAGGACAACTCAGCACAAGCATCATGTTGGACATGTACATGCCATACATGCTGTATTGCTGGCACCATGAGCTTTCCTCCCTCTCCTGGAGTATTTCAACTGCATTGCCACATGTGGTCACTCGGGTGGCAGTATTGCAGCAGGACACAGAGCCCTCTCACCCTGAAGGAGGAGAGCTTCCACTAGATAGCATGCCCAATTTCCTTCCCATGGGTAGCCTCTGACAGCCCAAGTTCATTTTCAAACCCAGGCTGCCAGCACCATGATTAATAGCTGTATTGCTGTACTTGCAGGCCAACCATATTCAGTCATTTCTTACTTTATTTATTTATTGAAATTGGCAACCATGAAAGGCACACTGATCCACAGTTCTTTTCCAGGTGCAATCCTGGGGGAGTAATGCAGGGAGACAAATACATTCACTGGAAAAGTGTAGTCAATATTAATGAAACAGTGTAGTTGCAAAACAAAACACCAAGGGCCAGATACTTAAAAATGGGCAAAGCAGATCACAAAGTTTTGTGCAGTGCTTGCCCATTGCCCAGGATCCCAAAGATGCTATATACAGTCTGATTGTGCACTGGTGCTATGTGACTGAATATAGGGGCATGTTGGTGCAATGCTAAGTAGAATAGCACTCCTTGACATGGATCCCTGCATTGCAGAGAATATCACCCACAGACCAAATTGCACTGGTATCTCCAAGTGCAATATTTAGAAGTCCCCATGCAACTGAGCCCACTGGGCATGCAAGGTACTGAGAGACCATTTTCCTGCCCATCATGGGCACATTTGCAGAGAAGCAGTAGCAGATTTGCAGCCCTGTAACTGACTCTGCTCCCACCCTGATTGCCTGGTCCCAAATTCCCTGGTGTCTAGCAGTCCCCACCCCCCAACTCTGATCAGCCGCCCGTTATCAAAAAAATACATTCATGGTTCCCAGTGGTCCCCCTTCCTCCAGTCATTGACCCGTAATTGAAAAAATGTCCCCCTTGTGTCTGGCATCTCCCCTCTGATCACCAACCCTCTTATCTAAATTACAGAATCTAAAAAATATATCTCTGGTGGTCTGTGGATCCCGCCACCTTCCGATTGCCTTTCTATACTGTATTAATTGAAGCCCTGGTGGAGGTCCTCCCTCCCTCCGATCACATCCAATACTGTATTAAGTGAAGCCCTGGTGTCCATGTCACCCCTCTGTCCAATCACCATCCCATATCCATTCAAGGACTCCCTGGCATCTAGTGGTCCACCCCAGG
Organism: Neoceratodus forsteri; assembly: GCA_016271365.2. Taxonomy (NCBI): domain Eukaryota; kingdom Metazoa; phylum Chordata; order Ceratodontiformes; family Ceratodontidae; genus Neoceratodus; species Neoceratodus forsteri. Next base: position 761,126,121 of record CM057449.1, on the reverse strand, counting down.
TGTCAGATCCCCGACCCCGTAAAACCAGTATAGTACACAGTGACCAGTGCACCCCCCCAAGTCTCCAAACCCTGGCGTCACCAAAAAACTATAATCCATAGAAGCCAGTAGTCCCCTTTTCCACAATGCCCGACACTGGTGACAGTAACAAGTGTCTGTTGCTTAGTGGTCCCTTCCACCCTCCAATCGCCAGCCAGTATATATAGAATGTTGTACCTGGCATCCAGTGCTCCCCCCATACTCCAGTCAGTAATTAAGTGCCTGTTGCCCACTGGTCCCTCCACACAGTCTGATTGCCATCCCATGTATATGGAATGTTGTACTTGCCATCCAGTGTTCCCCTCGTACTTCGATCACCAGCCCTGTATCATAGCAATGAAGATAACTGCTGCTAATGTCTGAGGTGTACAAGAAATATGTAAACAACAACTACTGTAATAACTAATATTCTCTGGCATCTAATGGTTCCAGCCACCCACCAATCCCAGACCCCATAACAGCGTCAATGTTCCAGGCATCCAATACCCCCCACACCACTGACCTGCCAACCTGCCGACCCTCCTTACCTGAAGCTGGTGCTGCAGAAGCCCACATGGTGACCAGCACAGCCCTTCTCTCTCCTCCATGACTAGCTGCTGTATGAACAGTCTAGGAACATGTGTCCTATGTACTGTACAGGGTGCATGGCCTGCACAATACATAGGATGTAGACTCCCTGATTGTTCATACAGTGGCTGGCCAAGGAGGTGAGAGGAGGGCTGTGGCAGTCATTGTATGGGATTCCACAGCACCAGCAGCTTCAGCTAAGGGGGTTGGTAGGGTGGGTGGTCAGTTCCTGCTGTATGGGGGGCAGATGGATACCAGGGAACATTGACATTGTTCCGGGATCTGGGATCGGTGGGTGGGGAGAACCACTAGATGACAGGGAATATTAGTTGTATATGTATTTCTTGTACACCTGAGACATTAGCAGCAGTTATCTTCATTGCTATCCTACAGAGCCAGTGATCACAGTACAGGGGAGCCACTGAATCCTAGTTACAACATTCCACATATAGTATAAGGGATGGATCACTGGGCACTAGGCAATTGTTACTGCCACTGGTGTTGGGCACGGTGGATGGGGGGACCACTAGCCACCATGGATTATAGTTTTTTGGGGGAGTGGGGATTCAGAAATGGGGGGGACTATTGCCACCAGGAATTATACTGGGTTTATGGAGACAGGAATTGGGGACCTGGGGGACCACTGGATGCCAGGGACTATGATCCTGAATACAGGGCCAGGGATCGGATACCAGGGAACCACTAGATGCCAGGGAGTCCTTGAATGGATACAGAACAGTGATTGGAGGGAGCAAGTGACCACAGACCGCTAAGGTTTCACTTAATACAGTACACAATGGGCAATCAGAGGGAGGGGGGGGGACCATGGACCACCAGGGCATAACAACATTACATTCAGGATGGCAATCGGAGCACATGGGAGCACATACCAACAAGGATTGTGTTTTATCAGTATGGGATAGTGATCAGAAGTGGAGGGAACCACAGACCACCAGGGAATATATTTTCTGAATATCAGACAGCAATCAGAGGGTGGGGGACCACTAACCACAAGGACCTTCTATTTTATTACTGGGGCTGGTGATCGGAGGGTGTAGGGGACCACCAGCCACTAGGGAAGTATTTTATATATCAATACTAGAGATCAGTGGGTAGGAAGGAGATACTGCACACAAGGGCTTAATTTTTTTAAAAGGGCCAGGGATCGGAGGGTAGGGGTGCCACTGTTCAGCAGGGAGCAGGGGGGCTCCCCCACCACCAATGTGGTTTCTGACTGCAGTTGCTCCGTTAGTCCCTCGATTTCTTGTTGGAGGTATTTGTGTGGTGCAAAGTGACTGCGCTAACCCATTTTGTGCAGTTCAGATGCATTGAATGTTGGGTTGCACAGGTATTCCTGTCCCCGCCCCTCCCTTTGCTCACCCACATACATTATTTTTTGAGCATGTGATAACCTTGTTAGCATGTGCAACTGGCCCTTTTGAATATTGCACTGCGGTGCAAACCTCTCACAAGCGGCATGCTAGCACTTTGCCCACTGGGCAATGTTTTGAATCTTGGGCTCCAAAGGCCTTTCTAAGTGTGTATTTAGCTATACATATTTTGGCTCACTTTTTGCTTATAGGTTTGGTACAGAAACGACAGCCATAACATGTATGACATTTTTTGAGAAGTTTTAAAAATCTGTATTTTAAAGTACACATTAGGATGAAAGAGAGACCACTGGTCCATCAAATTCATTCATCCACATACTCAGTGGGGTGACCTACTGTTCCTTTCATGTATTTCATAAAACAAACTGTCAGCAAAACCACACCGTTCCATTTGCAAAATTTATGTAGTGGTTTTCTCACAGGCATCTCAAAGCACTTTACAATCAACACACACTGTTCAAGTCTAAAGAATCACTGAAGTTCTGCCACCTCTGGGGTGGAACGCAGCATCTAATTTGCACCAACCCACTACACAACAGCTCTCCTACACTTTATGGCTAGAGGTAAATTGAGTTATACTGAATCAGGTTAATCTGTTAGTAAATTAGTGGATGTAGGAAATTTGGCTAGGAAACAGAGCAGAATCAAAAAACCATGTAGCACACCTCCTGCTCCTGATAATATAAGAAACAGAAACTGTTGCCCTGAATATAGAAAAAACAGTTCAATCATCACAGCACTATGAGGAGATCTGCTCTACTGAGCAGTTCAATTTTTTTTATGCAACTATATCAGCTGAATCAAACAAATGACACATCACCAAAGTGCAGGAAACTGAAAACTAGGCCAACTGACCCGATGCTTTGACCAGAAGGGTCACCATGGCAGTTGACATACTTTCCAGTTTTTGCACTTTAGAGATATAGCATTAGTTTGAGCTGATTTAGTTGCAAAATAAATTCAGACTCCTCAGTGGACAGATCTCACCCTAGCGCTGTGTGGTTTGAACTGTTTTTCTATATCCAGTACAAGAATTTCTGTTCTTACCCTGAGAATCCCCTCCTGTTTTTGAGGAGTTTCATAGGATCTCAACAATCTACTTGAACAGAACAGGCAGACAGGATGTTGGCATAATGCTTATCTGAAAGATTGATGAGGTTATTAAACTTTAATTAGTGTATTTTTTTTTCTCATATTGTACAATTTATTCACCACTGAACTGATATTTATCATTTTCCTTTCAGTGGGATTCCTAAAGAAAAGAGGTGTGGCATGTCATACTGGGATGACGAAGGTCTGCCCATGCCTTAGTGGCCTGCCTTTGCTTAGGTAGTCCCCCATCTGGTGCACTGGATCCTAAGAGAGTAGAGGTGCATCCATCTGTGGGGAAAAGACACAGTTACAATTGGATGAATAAATATTTATGTATTTATTTAGTTTCTGTTGACCAGGTAAGCACACTAGACAAATACAAGTCTATTTTCAGGAGCAGCCTAGGAAGTTTAAGGCAGAGAAAGACAAATAACTGCAGCATTTACAAAAGTACAGTAATAATGAGACAATTACATAGAAGGTGTGCAGGGTCAAAAAACACAAAAGTCACAGAAATTACACAAAGCAAGTAAAGGTAACGTGAGGAGATTAAAAGATTACGGATACAAAGGTCTATCATTAGATGGAGATTCATGTAAAAAGCACCAGTTATCAAAACTAACAGCTTTCTAGTAATGGGGGATCTAAGCTGCAGTGGTGTTAAAGGAAGAGTGTGACCTAGGGCAGAGGTGCAGCAGTCCTCATAAAGGACGAACAGATACATAAAAAACTCACCAGCAGTATATGGACCTTTTTTCCTTGCTTAAATTACTAATTTAAACCTGCAAATTGGTGTTTAAAAATACCAGAATTGTTGACATAGTCAAAGGGCTTGACCATTACTCATAAAATAGACCACCATCTCCCCATGAGTCCTGATGGTGACCCTGAAAAGGGGACCATGTATCCTTTCTACCACACAGGAAAGCTCTACATAGCAAGATATAAGAGATTACTGGTGACAGCCTGAAACTACTGTCAGCATCCTACCTTATAAAGCCATATGTATAAAAAATAGAATGTATGGGCCCTCTGCATTAATGGGCCCTGGGTACATGCAATGCATGCATACCCAGCCTGTGTATTTCTGTACCCTTGGACAGGTACCATTTGACTGGCATTCATGACCACAGGCTACCTGTCCATGGCACTGCCTCTGGCACACAGCTGCAGAAGGGCAGATTGTAGGACACAGGTGGGCATCCAGCCAGATGCCCATCCTGGATCCTGAAGTGGATTCCCTGCTGCACTTGAGCAGGGGATGCTGGGAAGGTGCAGGATCCTGTATTTTTAAAATTATGACTGAGTGTCCGAATGGCCGCCCACAGCCCTCCCTGTCAGCCTGGTAGGCTGGGGCAACAGGGTGAAGGGTGTTCCAATCCCACCACCACTGGCGAGTACCCATGGGGGGACATGTACAGGTTGTGGCAGGGTCTCCAGTCGAATAACTTGCACCCCCCGCATTCAGCACTCTGCATCTTTGTAAATGGCATGGAAGTGTTGACAAGCTTCCACACTCCCTCTGGACCACCCCCACACACAGCTGGGTGACCAGCCAGGGAATCATACATGGAAGGGACACACACATGTGTGCAGGGGTCCATGGGACCCCAGTGCATGGCAGAAGCACTTAGGCATGCCTACACTCTGTGGATCTTCAGCATGTAGGCACAGTGCATAGTGCCCATGGGATTGCAGCAGCAGAGTCAGTACCGTGGATCAAGAGAATAAGGATGGACTCCATTTTTGAAGATCAGTGGCATCTTGCTTACAGTACATAGGATGCGAAATCCGTCCTTTACATCCATGTACACCTCAAACTTTGCAGCAACAGCATTTACAGAAGGGGGTATGCATAGTGCACAAATCACATACTGTACATGTGCACATGTTAAAATGATGTAAGTTTGAGATATGACAAGTGATATGAGCAAAGAGTAGAAGTCCAGAATTGGTCACTAGGACAAGCATTCACCGGATATCTGTCTGAGGCCAGTCGACAATACAGTACGTTTTGAAGGACCACACAACCACAGAGGACAGATTCACAGCAGAACAACTCTTGTATTTAGCCATACACTCTGCCTGAGTACATTGCAAGTATGCAAAAAAGCATGCCATGTCTGACATCTCATGCAAAGATTTATTTTGCAATTACAGTCTAAAGTCAAAGGAACCATAACATAACATTTAACAAAAGAAGCACAGCAAGGGCTTTTTGACTGGAAGTCCAAAGCCCCTTTTTTCACCCTTAGCAATGCTTGTCAGTGTGCATGTAGCATTCCTTGGCAATGCAAAAATGCAATTATCTTAGTATAAACTCAATGCCACCAGCCAGGGTTGGGCTCTAGACTGAAAGAGAAGGATTAGCTAACTTAGACAATGTAGAAATGTACAGACTGTCTGCTGAAAAAAAACATATGTTCATCCAGTCTGCCCTATCCTACCCGCGACTCCATAAAAAGAGTAACTCTGCACCCAGAATGAAAATCAACATAGGATAGTTCGAAGTCAAAGTATTATTTTAAGATGGCATAAGCACTCACTCCTCACTTCCTTTTGCAGTCACTCCTACAACAGGCATAGTGCATAAGATTTGGGGTATTTATTTATTACAGTGCCATTGTAGTGCCCCTATAGTTAGGGTTGGTACAGCACTTCAGTGTTAAATCTCAATCTTTGCACCATAATAACTTTGGCATTTTTCAATTAAATAGCCCAAAAATTGGGATATTCAGTCATTTTGTCAGTGTCGCAAGATCTCAAAAGTTTTGTGATGGTAGCTTGTACAGTTTGTGAGATATAAAGTAGTCAAAATGGGAAGAAATTGGTTTTTTTTTCCCATAGGATAACATGGGATTTTTTGTCATCATCTGCAGCCCACACAGAATTAAATTTTTCTCTGAAATGTTTAGGGGTGTTGGGAGAGGGTGACAAGGGTGTGCCTTTGGATGGTTTGGTGTGAAAATGTATTACCATTTTTGAATTAAAATGATTTCTCTGATAGCCACAAGACAGGCTGTTTGAATGGTAAATAACCATTTATCATTCTAACTTTACTGTTTGAATGGTAAATAATCATTTACTGTTTGAACTTTACTGTTCAAACAATAAATAGCCATTTACGGTTCAAACAATAAATAAACAGTTGTCATTTCTTAACAAAAAAATAGTTTGGAATTTTTGGGCTGAAATTTTTAGGGTACAAAGGGCTTGCCTCACAGATGTGCCTTTTGGTGGTTTGGTGGAAATATATTACTGCACCGCATAGTTATATGACTTTGAATTTTCATCACAACCCATAGGATAGCGCTGTAATGGTCGTGGTACCTGTCAGCAGCTATATCTCGAAAACACTTTGAGATACGGAATCGCAGATACTCGCACCTTAGTACACCTTAAGGTGTACTAAGTTGTTTTGCATGTTTATAGACCTTGAATGAAACTGTTTATGAATTGTAATGGATGAGGCAAAGGTGACTGGTACCATGGCATGCATTCTCAATGTGTCAGCAGTACTACTCTGGAGAGCCTTGTGCTCCCACCAATCACTGTGTACTGATAGGAAATCACACCACATGGAAATGAGGGACAATTACAATAGGCATGGGTGGAAGCACAGATCCCAGAGAGCCCTGTGCTTGCACTACTCACTATGGACTGATGGGAGTGCAGGGCCCTCAGGCAAGAATGGGAGCACAGGGCCTGGAGGTTCCTGTGTTCCAACCACTCACTATGGACTTATTGGAGCACATGACACAGAGGGCCCTCTGCTCCTGCCATACACTATAGACTGAAGGGAGCATAGGACCCTCTTGGCCCTGCACTCCCACATAGAAATGAGGGACAATTACAATATGCTTCCATGGGAGCACAAGGCCCAGATGGCCCTGTTCTCCCACATGTACATATGTATACCATTATGGAGAGAAGGCAGCGCAGGGCTCAGAGGGTCCTGTGCTCCCACAGGAAAATGTGAGTCAATTACAATCTATCTACACTTATGAATGGATGGGAGCATAGGGCCTGGAGGGCCCTGCTCTCCCATAAGCAAATAAGGATAGATTATATTTTCTCAAAAAGTAAGGAAATTCATTGCAAAAAACTATATTAATGCATCAGTTAGGATTGGTATTAAAGTGTCAAAAGCAGGGAAATTCGATGTTAGGATTTCCAACACTAACTCCCCACCCCTGCCCACCAAGCAGCAAAAGGGCAAGACTACACAAGCAACCACAGACAGCAGTCATCAGGTAAGACAAACAACATACAACTGTTTCTGGATGACACATATGCAGTAGCACTGATGTGCTACCTTCTTGGATTTGTATCTGAGGCATGAAAACTGCAAAATAGACACACTCAATTGTCACTGCAGATAGGAATCCACAATACTGGTTAATGCCTGGAACAACCTCCCAGCATAGGTGGTGGGGCAAAATTGGTAACAGCATTCAAGAATGCATGGGAAAGGCATAAGAGAACATTAGTGGTAAGGAAAGGGGGTTGGGGCAAGAGATCAAGTATGGTCTGCGGAGTTACAGTGGGTTGGAAAATGGCAGAATGTTTCTGTGTTTCTATACTGAAATTACCATACTGCTTTAGTATACAGAAACACAGGCCCCTCCAGCCCAATACAGACCCATTATATCCAAATTACAAGACTTTTTTTCTCTTGCCCCTATGGGGCCAGCCTTTCTGTAGCAAAAAGGGTCATGTGTCTCTTCAGCCAGAGGTTTAAGACATACACCAACTCCTGGCTCCAGAACAGTAGCCCCTTTGCTTATAGAAAACCTCTAAAAGGACACAGGACCCTCAGGGGACTTTGCTTCTGCAGACAGAAGTACTGCTGCACTTTTCATATCATGGATTTTGTGGTATCTGCACTTCTGGACCCAGAGGTTGATGTGTATGCCTTACATCTGCAGAAGTGCAGGCCCATTAATTATCTATATGTTTTATGGTGTCCATGGCTACATGAGACAACAGAAAGGCTGAAAGGACTGCTTTGCCCATCTAGTCTGTCATTTTCCTACCAAATGTAACACCACAGATCCTACTTGATCTATGGCTCCCTCCGACTTTCCTTTCCACTAAGGTTCCCTTATGCCTATCCAATGCATTCATGAATTGCGATATCATTTTTGCCTACACCATCTACACTGGGAGGATGTTCCAGGTATACACCAGTATCATGGATTTCCATCTGCAGTGAAAAATGTTGTGTGTTTATATCTTACCTGATGATGGCTGTCTGTGGTTGCTTGTGTGGTCTTGTCCTTTTGCTGCTTGGGGGGTGGGGAGTTAGGGTTGGAAACCCTAATATTGAATTTCCCTGCTTTTAACAGTTTAATACCAACCCTAACTGATGCATTAATGTAGTTTTTTGCAATGAATTTAATATAAGTACAGTATTTTATTGATGGTAGGCATAGTAAAGAATACAATCTCCTTTTATAATTGACCCAGTTGTTAAGTTGGCAAACAAACATAGCATAAAATACACACACAAAAAAATGAAATACAATAAGCGTCTATTAAGATGTTTAAAATACATTTACATTGTAAATTAATGTACAGATAATTTTTCACTTTGAACACATCATATTATTCAATTTATGTTATGTCAGGAGGTAACTCATTTCAAATTTATGTTGCTATATATATGCATAGGACTTCTTTCCCATGGTGGAATTCATTAATGGAACTCTCAAAACTTTTTTTTTGTTGTTGTTTTTCCCCCACCAGCTCCATGTGGCCCCCCCCTCCTCTGGTCACCACTGCCCTGTCACTCCCACATCCGCTGGAACTTATTGACTGCATCTTCCCTGAAGACCTACACCCCACTGGCAGGGTCGGCAAAATCCACAATTCCCACCATCAAATAGGATGTGGTTCACAGCTACTGACCCAGGTTGTTGGGTTTGGAGTCTGCGTAACCAAAGTCATCCTGCCAGCTGGGATTTTCTTGGTTTTCTCCCCTTGATGGAGTGGACATGCAATAACATCATGATACACACCACGGTCTCCCAAGAGATGAGCATCAGTTTCTGCTAGTCCATTCTCCATATTGGCAGTCATGAACAGCCTTATGCCCTAGGCTCCACCAGGGGCCAGGAACGTGTCTGGCTTCACAACCCCCCCCCCTCCACCAGAGGAGGAGAACAGCCCTATAGACAATTAATCCTCATCCCCCGGCTGACTCTCTGACACCTGAAGTTTGCTCCTGAATCCACGTTGTCAGCACCAAAAGCAGTAACACTACAACTGTGCTGAAGGGTTGACCTATAAACATTTTGTTTTTTATGTGCTCAGACATTTAGTTGTGTCAGATGGTGTCAAAAGATTTAACAATGAATCAGGAAAAGCAGAATCTGGATCCTTTGAGCCAGCTGGCATGTCTGTCCCTTCCACTGGAAAGACTCATAGAGTTACCTAAAGCCCTTGCAGGAAATTAAGCAGGGACCCAGAATCCTGAAAGCAGCAGTAACCATCAGCTAAAAAGACAAAAGCTGAATGGTTAGATGGCCCTTGATTTCCAGCAAGAAATTCACAGTTGGCATCAGCAGAACTGAGCTATATGAAATTCCTACCAGATTTGAGTTTCTTGACCTTTCATGTTTTATTTCTGAAGACATTTCATATGAAAACAGGATCTGGACCATTTAAACTTTATATGTTGTTGCTGTTTTTCCTTCCCAGAAGACATAATCCTCTGGCTGTGACATCAGAATCATTTCCATGGCAACAGATTGTGATGTCATAGCTGAGGATTATGACTTAATGGCAGAAAAAGCAACAGGGATAGATGAAGTCTGGGGGCAAATGAGCCTGATTTCCAGTAAATGTCTTTAGTGATACATATTAAATGTCCTCAAATTACATTGTTTTTAGAATGTTGTGAGATTTAAATTCTATAGATGTTAATTGTAAGTGTTTTGCAGAATACTGGAAAATCAGTATCGGTTTATTTAATTATTTGAAAATTGGTGCTAGAAAAGGCAAGCTGAGCCAAGACAATTTTTCAGGTGAGTCCCATGGGAGGACAAGACAAAAGAGTGTACAAGAGCAATAAAAAAGTGAAAAGTACATAGAAAGGATAATATTATTAAGTACACTACATAGGTGTGGAAAACAGCAAGTATGCATTTTTATAAAGTGTGACCCTTCAGGAGAAAATTCCATTATGCAAACTAAGAGGCCATGTAAGGGACTGCGTACTGATTACTGAGGTATAGATTCAGTTATACCTGATAACCAGCACAGAGGAGAAGCCTGAGGCAGGACCAGTAGTGGGTAAAAGGTTAGTTAGAAGAGAGATGAGAAAGAGGTAGGTGGATCAGAGAGGAATGGGAGCAGGATATTTATTCCTGATTGTAGGAAGATGGGCAGAGAAAGCAGCTTGTCTAGTAAGCAGCCCAGCATGTAAGAACAGAAAAATTACAAGAGTCAGAAGAGCATGGTGAATTAGTGAAAGGTGTGAGACAGAATTGAAAGGAGTGTGGATGGGAGTGAACCAGAATTTGGAAAGAAAGGAGGCACAGTTCAATAGGTGCCAGAAATCTAGAGCCGGGAAAGAGAGCATTGGTAAAGGAGACACTGATTAGTTTGTGGGGGAGAGTTTGAGGCAAAGCAGTGAAAGGAATGGAAAAGAGAATCCAGTAAGGCAAGGCTGGATTTAGAGATAGCCCAATAGACCATGTCAGCATAGTTAAAGACTGGTAGAATCATTTTGAGAACAATCTCCAAGTGGGCTGGCAGAGGGATGCATGATTTGTTGCAGCTGATGACATCAAGTTTAAGGTGGAGCTTTTTGTGGATAGTGTTGATGTATGACTAGAAATCCTGATTTCTAACAATCCATTAAACAAGTTATTTAAAGGAGCGGGCATCCTGTACAGGGGTGCCATCAAGGGCAGTAAATGCAGGTATGAAAGGTATCCTAGCTTGCTTTTGCCTAGAGCCAAAGGACATTTATATGACCTTTTTTGGCATTAAGAGTTATCAGGTTTGAGATGAACCAATATTAGACATTATCAAAGTAAAGTTGCAGCAATGATTCAAGCTCAGATTCAAGCACACATGAAGCAGAGGATATTGTCATCAGCAAAAATATGAATATTAGCATTGACAGAGGTGACAAGGAAATCAGAGAGGAAAATGGAAAAGAGAATGGGGCCTAGAAAGGAGCCCTGTGCTACCCCAGAGCAGATGAGGAGGGGGAAATAGAGTGCCACTTACCTGGACTGACTAGTGGCAATCAGCAAGGCAGCAGCAGAACCCACTGACAGCCAAGACATAGAGACCTGCATTCATCAACTTGTCCAGCAGAATGGGGTGCCATAGCATGGCCAATAAAGATGGCAACTATGACATTTCTCTGGTCCATCCCTTTCAGCATGGCATGAATTACCTAGAGTAGGGAAGAGACAGTAGAATGTCATTTTTGGAAGCTAAATTGTGTGAGAGAGAGAGAGAGAGAGACGCAAAGGATTCAAGGAAGACAGACAGCTGAGTGGACATGAACTTATCCCTGAGTTCATACAGGGTAGAAAGGAGGTAGATAGGGTGATAATTCCTTGTAGAGGACCGGTCATCCTCTTTTTGCAAAGGGAGAAACTTAACCAGTTTCCAGGCATGGGGTACCACACCAAGGGCAAAGGAAAGATTAAGGAGGATAGAGAGAGAGAGGCAACAATTTTAGGAGCAGAAAGGATGAGAAGCTTGGGTGTAACCCGTCCAGGTTATCCATAACTATTTGCCTGTAACAGCTAGAGGACATTGCTATTTCATTTCTTCAATACTACTCAAAAATGGACAGTGCATTTCAGTGGCTACAGCCCCAGCTTGAGAACAAGGGAATCTTTTGTTCAAACACAGCTGGAGTCAAATGCTCACTGTGCAACCTTTAGCAAATCATTAAGGCTCCTGTCCAGCCAGATGTATGAATGGGTAGAAGGAGTACTTCACTGGAAACAAGATGTTGCATTTCAGCAGTATTATCCTGGATAAATAAATTTGTAAAAATATATTATAATGACCTTTGGGAACCCCAGAGTAAGGGTTCCATGACTGTTGAATTTTGCTCCAGACTGTTGATTAGATGAGCAGAGTTCCAAAGCAGCACTACTCGTTACTTCAGTTTCTTACACTGAGTTACACAGCCATCATTTCTAAATTAATAATATATTTTGCCAAAACAGGAGACATTATAATTTGTGTGGGGCCCTTACAAAATCTACACGTGGGGGTCCAAGACTCTTGAAACAATTATCTTTCATTTCATTTATTTATTATCTTGGTAAATACAATGGGCCAAAAGGCCCTTTATCAGGAATAACCCAGGCCAAAGACATGCAACAAGTCACCAACACATAAATTGAACTCATTTGTATTTTATAAAAACAAAAAGATTGAAGCCATACACAGAATGCCACAGTTCCTATTTACCAGAGACTCTGCTATAGGACTCTGATAGAGTACAGCTTCTCACATCATGATGAAGCAGTATTATTGACTGACTGCTTGTCACATGGACAACACTACATACTCTTTTTAGGGTGGAATATCCTGCCCTCATATCTACTGTTCTGTCTATTCCTTCCCTTGGGTGGACTTACAGTTCTTAAAGGTCCCCTTACTATGAAGTGAAATCTTTGACCTCTAATCCCAAAGCCAGCAGTTAAAACCATTCATCTAAGAGAACATTTCTATGATCTAAGAGGTTAAATATAACTTGTAATGAGCTGCTGATGCCTTTGGGAAAACTTATAGCATTTAGGCACAATCCAGTTTTTATTTCATTTTTCCTCTATACATTTTCTCTCCCTTGTTTATTACTAAGGAAATGTTCATGAAAACAGAATCTTTATCCCTTAGAATTCTTCAGTCCTTAAGATTATTCCCCATCTGAAGTCATAAATCCTGTGTTGTGACTTCACTGGCTGTTGCCATGGGAGTAACAGTGATGTCATTAGCAGACTACTGTGACATCAGGTGGGGAATGAGGAATAGGAACAGATGAGTTCTCCAGAAACAAAGATACTGTTGTCATGCATATATCCTCAGAAATACATATCAGAGAGAAAAATACAAAGCTAATGTTAAATATAAACTAAAGTGTGTCCAAATATGTTTTTTTAAAGTTCTCTTGGAGCCATCGGCTCCTCTTTAAAGGAGAACTGCACTGAACCTGTAAGCCATTTTTCCCAGTAGATGCCTTTTTCATGTATTTCATCCCTTTTTGTCATTGTTCCATCTTTACTGGCCTTTTAGTAAACACGGTGGGTGTTTCTGATTAAAATACTTCTGTTAAGTGCCATTTTAGAACTGTATGATATAATTTATGTCTCTTTTTGGCCACAGAGTTCCAGAATAGAACTCACATGCACTGTGAAAACAATGAATGTCCTTCAACAAGGACATGAAGTACATCATACAGTTTTAAAAAAAATGGTACTATCCACCATAGTGAATAGCAAAAATACTAAGTGAATTTATTAAAAGACTAGTATAGATGAAAACGAAAACAGAATGTGAACCAGTATTAGAAACCCATTTTCTACAGAAAACACAGGCTTGCAGATTCAATGCAGTTCTCCTTTAATGTTCCATTACTAGCAGCCTCTCACAACTAGAGTTTCTGAAACACTGGTCAGCACCATAGAGTTTTAATACTGCAGTACCTTAGATCTATGTTTCTATTAACAGGGAAGGGAGCAGGGGAGTGGATCGAGATGGATAAAACTCTGTATGGTCAAAAGGTTCCAGAGCAAATAGGGAACTCTGGACAGACTAGATGAATCGTTGGTCTTTAACAGCTGTCATTGTCTATGTTTCTATCTAGATACTGCTGTCCATGGGGTGGTTATCACATAAAACACCAGCTGTACACTCCCAGCAACAAACGCACACTTACTCTTCTATGAGCTAGCCTATAACCTCTAGGCTTCATGTTAACTTTGGAAGTATTTTTTCTGCATTTATTTTCATTTAGGAAGAACAAATATTGCTGTGACCACACTGAGCAATGCATGCACTGAGTCTGTAAAGCAGAAATCCATAGCTATCAATTGTGCTTCTCTAACCATAAGTTTAGAAACACCAAAGCACTAGTTTTCTACATTGTTCTGAGTCTGTACCTCTATGATTTAATTACATGTCACACATTTTGAGGGTCAGTGTGTTCCAAAGTTGGGGGGGAGGGGTTATTGCGAGGTTAAGATTTCAGCTTCAGAAATATGTTTTCATTATTTCATTTTAATTCAGGTAGATGGACTACTGCTATGATCACATTGTACCATGCATACCAGCAAAACTACTGCAGCATCCTTTTCATGCTTGAATAACAGCAACACTAAAACATCAATAGTGTGAAACAGGTTAGCTATATTTAATACTGCTGAAGCAGTACTTACATTAAAAATGAGATATTAGGTGGTCCTCCCTAAATGTTCATTTGTTATCTTCAAAATGTGTATAATAATTTACAACATATTTAACTTGTAATAGTATAATCATATTAGAATTGGTTGAATGCTGTGTATATAAAGTATTTTAAGAACTGTGACCTAGCGTAATAAATTAAAGTGAACAGTGACACAGTTCTGTTTATATAAGTTACCAAGTTATTTTTCTACACTTAGAATTACAGTTTCCACAGCTGTGTAGGGGGAAAATTCAGTTCAGGAATGTGTCTAACCGCAAACAGAGTTGTGAATAAGTTAAAAAAGCAAATATCCCAATTCAGCAGCACTAGTTGCTGTTTTTAGTTTTCAAGTTGATCTTCATATACTAAAAATGATCACTGCAAATGATGATACAGTACCAGTTTTACTGCTGCTATACAGTATGTGGTAAACTTGTTCCAAAATGATCAATAATTATTCCTTCCTGAAAAGTATTAACAACAGCACAGGATTTACTTACTGTTAGTTCTCATCTTAAGTCTAGGAAACATTGCAACATGCCATGAATTACCAGAACTACAGAGATAAATCCTGCTTAAACCAGCTCTGAGGGCATAGAAGAAAGTACAGGTTTTGTCAAGGGTATAAAATCATTTGTTTCTGAAGGTGATTTTCAATTAATGCATAAGGTAAAGCTTCGTTTTTGACCATCAGACCTAAAATAGGTATTTCCTCAATGTCTACTGAAGACATGGGGCCTGATATTTGAAGCTTTAGCATTAATTGACCTGAATCAAGTGGGTGTTGACTATACCTTGCATAAGTGCTGGTTCTGTTCTGTGATCAGCATGATTTGTAAGACTAAATTTGCCCCAGCTGAAATGTTTCTTTACTTAAACCGAGCCTAGGAAACGTCTGCCAGACCTAAGATTGCCATCAGGCACATGACAGCTGCACCCTGTGCATGCAGTGTCCATGTCTGTTTTACTACTAAATGTGGAGATGATGTCTTAGGTAAGCAGCTCTGCTTAGTCCACCTGATGGTTCAGTAGTGACCCCACTGCTGTAATGAATGGCACCCACATTTCTTTCTCGGATCAGGACAGGACTGTACATGCTGCCATTATTTGAACTTGTATTGCCTCCCTATCTGGTCCTGCTTGAGAGGGAGACCAGAGGGTGACCAGAGGATGTGGCTGTATCATTGACCATTTGACCACTCTTGAGGGATCAGATGGATTTGCTGTGCTTGTGGTTCAGCATGCGTGGGGCCATGGCCTAATTGTGCTTGTTCTGGTCCCACTCATGTGGGGTGTCAGTCAGGCCAGTCAGCTCAAAACTCCAAAAATTGCACTTGCAGCTTATAAGCAAACAAGGATCATAGCAGCAAGATGCTCAGCCCAGATGATATGGGGAGTTTATTAAAATGCAGACAGCTACAAGACAACATGGGGAGGCTCATCGACTGTCATCTCAGACACATGCTGACTGACATGCTGGTGGCATATTCAAACATCTAATAAACACATGCAGACAGAAGTAGCAGTACCACAGAAATGAGTAAATTAAAAGGCAATTATAACTGAAAATTCTCAACTCGGTCTATGCAAAGCAAGTGCTATGGAGAACAAAGGTCCCAGTATTGACCACCACCCAGATTGCCAGAATACTACAAAAAACTGGCTAAAGTGCAGTTAAATGCTATTACTGACAGAAGATGAAGCATATACAGTGAGAGTAAAACTTTGGCTTTGTTACCTTGAAAAGTGAATGAAGATGCAGCATTTTGTGCTTCAGAAGCTGAAATCTGTGGGAGTTCAGATTTGTGCTGCGAGCGTAGTGGATGCGCATTAAACAATTAAGAACCACAGCGAAAGCTTAGAGTTCAGACGGAATTGGTTTACAGCTATGAAGGTCAAATGAGCATTGACTAGCCTGTCAGATAATAGTTACCCACTGGTCAGAATGGGGAATGCTGTTAAGACATGTAACTAACAATAGATGTTCCCTCAATTTCTGCTGGACACATAGGGCCAAATACTTGAAGCTTTAGAGTCTCTAGGCTCTGTTCTTGGTCCCCTCCTTTTTATGTTTGCTTGCACGCATGCACAAGAAACATTATATGACAGCTTAGGAGAGAAGTGGGTTGTGGAGGCACGGCAGTGTGGCAGCCAACGGAGGCATTGCATTTGGGGGCTTGGCACTGAGGGACCAATGGAGGCACAGTGTGCTGATGACACTGGCTTCCAAAAGTGCCACCAAGTTGTAACGTTTTTGCTGCAGCAATCAGGGGCCACCTCGTCATTGCAGTATTCTGCATTCCGCTGCAATGAGGGAGTGACTCGTCATTGCAGGGCAGTGCCTTGCCTACTATAATATTGTTTGTGAATGCAGTGGCAAGCCACTGCCATGTTTACAAACAATATTACACAGCCCCCAGTGTCAAGGGGTTGCCCAGTCCCCCTTGTCATCATGCGCCTCCCCCCCAAAAACAGTTTTTATTTGCCAATGGGGGGGCCCAATCCCCATCGGCATAATGCCCCCCAAAAAATCATTTGTTTTGTGCAGAGGGGGGTGCCCAATCCCCTGTTCACTATAGCCCCTCCAAAAAACACTAGGGTGACACACTGGGAGCCCACCCCAGCATGCCAAATGTCACTGTTAAAAAAAAAAAGTCCAGCAATTATTTTTTTTAACCTGTAAAACAGAAAATGGTCCCTCGTTGAGTCTGGTGGCCCCTTCCCCAACCCACGGTCACCATCTGCACACCCTACCACCTCACACCCCCCTCACCCCATACTTACCTCTGGAGCCCAGCGCGATGATCTTTGGTGGACCGGGAACATGTCTGCACTCTTCAAAGCCGACCATGAAGTGAAGAAATGCCGGTAAGCTGTATAATTGCATAAATAGGGTTTTTCAACTTTGGTGCGTATCTCAGGCATTTTGGGGAATTTAGGCACCAAATTTTCAACATGGGGTTATTGCGACCCCTCCTCATGAATTCAGCCACTGTCATGGCATTATTCATCCTGAAAGGTGATTTTCATGGTCACTGTGTGGAATCACCTTTTGGGACAGATTTATGAAATGACAGTACCAGTGTTCATGAGGTGGTCTCTCAAAAAGTCTATGTTGCAAATTTGGTGGAAAATATCCAAAAAATGACTTTTGCGAGTGTGCATTGTGAAGCTGCTACACACGCTCGTAACTTCATGAATTTGCAATATTTTCACTCCAGAGCTTTCTACATTGCCATTTTTCCACACTTCCTTATGAACAGTAAGCTGCCGTTTTTCACATCCTGGCCGAAATGTGTTTTTGCACTTCTGGCACAGAATAGCACGGTCGCTGTGAGAAATCAGAGTTCAGGACACATTATGAAATTCACAGTGACACTGTTCTTGAGCAGAGGTCCTAAAATGCCTATGTTGAAAATTTTGTGATGAAAGTCCATAAAATGAGTGTGTTACAAGTGTGCATTGCGCAGTTTCCACGCACTCTCGTAACTTCACAAATTTGTAATATTTTCACTCCAGATTTTCAACACTGGCATTTTTCTACACCTCCTTATGGACAGTAAGCTGTCATTCTTCACATCCTGGCCAAAATGTGTTTTTTTGCACTTCCGGCGCAGAATAGCATGGTCGCTGTGGGAAATCAGTGTTCGGGACACATTATGGAAATCACAGTGACACTGTTCATGAGCAGAGGTCCTAAAATGCCTATATTGAAAATGTGGTGATGAAAATCCATAAAATGACTGTGTTATGCGCATGTGTTGCACAGTTTCCACGTATGCTCGGAAGTGCGAGCATTTTTAATATTCCCACTACCGATTTTCAACATTGCCATCTCTTCACACCTCCCTATGGATGGTACAGTTGTCATTCTTCACATCCTGCCTGATCTGTGTTTTCTTACATGTTTTACTGAATGGCACGGTCACTGTTGGGACTCAAAGTTCAGGACACATTGACAAAATCAAACTGCCACTCTTCATGAGAAGAGGTCCCAAATGCTTTCATGAGGTGGGGTCACAAAAAGGCCATGTTGAAAATTTGTAATGCAAATACCAACAAATGCCTGGGGCGTTAGGGTTTCTAACCATAACGTCCGACCCTGTATAGACTGACAGGCATTGGGGTGTGCCTTTGGATTGCTGACTGTACTTCTCATGCCATCCCAGCCCCACCCCCAAACCAGTGACAGGCATCGAGGTGTATCTTGGACTCTTCAGCCCCAGAGTTCACCCCATTCTCCTATGCTGCACCCATTTTAGCATATGTCCTTATGGAATGGGGTGACTGCAAAGCAAACACCCCAAGGCACACCTCAACATGTGTCGGTGTCTGCAGAATAGGGTGAGATGCCGGCCTGGTGGTGCAGAGGGCTGAGGCGCTGGATGCCACACCTCGAACCACATCGGCGAACCGGGTTTGGGAACGGACTCAGGCACTGGGGGTCAGCAGGGGAAAGGGGTAGGATTGAGCATCCTTTATTTAATGAGGCACAGACCTAACTTTGTCCTATAGGAGACATATAATAACTTAACAGATCAAGGATTTGGATGGGTTGAGATATAGTAATAGTAAGGAACTCTGCTGAATTAGATGTGATAGCTCTTTCTTGGGAATGATAAATTCCCCATTACCATGATTATTATTATTGCTATTGTCATTACTGTTATTGTTGTTACTGTTGTGTTTCACGTGGTCTACCTGCTGATTTTTACTCCCTTCTCCATGTGTTATTACTTACTATATTTGTCATCTGGCTACTTTTAGTTTTTACCATCCCTCTAAGCTGATGAAATTAGTCAAATGCCATTTGGATCTCCGATTAACTCATTTACACATAGATAATAACTACCTGCATAAGAAACTTTGGTGTGACTCAATGCATATATTCTATTTATTGTATGTCTTAACTGTTTTATATTTGTTGAATGTTGTATTTGTTGTTTACTGCAAACTTATTAAATAAAGAGTTATAAAAAAAAGATTCACTGGTGTTCATAGTTGATGACCAAACATAAGGAGGGCTGGGGTACTCTGGGTGCTCTCACTAATCACTTTATGATATGCCATCAGGAGAAATGGTATATGCTGGTCCTAGTTCCTCTGGTGGTGTTCCACAAATGCAGTCAGAGGCACCTCTAATGTCTGGTTGAATCTTTTAACCAACTGATCAGACTGTGTTCTTAGGGGAGTGGACTGAGTTTTATGCACTACCAGAGCCTTGCATGCTAGCTAGAGAACTTTTGACTCAGAGTTTTGACCCTACTATGAAAGTAGTTCACCTGAGACAACAAACTGCATGGAGAATTGACTCATTAGAAGCTTGGTAACAGTATTTGCCTTCTGGTTCCTAATGAGGTATGCTTTGGGCCATTTTTTGAAGTAGTTCACACCAATCAAGAGGTAACAATTACCAGATTCTGACAAGGGCAATGGTCAAAGCACATCGACCACAACCCACTACATGGGGCCCCCACAAGGATCGAATAAACAGATATCAGAGGATGGGCATGTCTTGGCCACTTGATGAAAATGGTAAATGAAGCATGGGAAGTTTGGTAGTGCAACATACAAAGGGAGACTGTGAGAACTGAACCTTGGCTGGGTTGGGGGATACAACATTTGTTATGCAGGAGTGTGCCCCCCATAAGTGGGAGGTGGGTTGTGTTAGCAAAATGAAATTCCACTCAGTCTGTTGGTGCCTCTTCCCACTGAGCTAGAAGCAGAAAAACCTTCCTTGATTTTCAAGCGTCAAATAAGATGTGCTGGACTGGCTGGGGAGTAGGGCACTATTATGCTGCCATCTGAAGTCAGGTCTCTGCCATATAAGGACTGCACAGCTCAGATTGGGGCCTTCTGTGATGTCATCTGAAGCCAAGCCACTGCCACGTAAGAGAAGGATGTCTTGGCTTCAGTCCTTTGTTGATGTCATGTGCTATTGTTCAGGGCTGCATAAAAGCTGGGAAAGTTTCACTTAACAGTTGGTCTAAGCAGGAGATTCTAGTAGCCAGCACTGAAGCCATACTTCCTGAACAAACATCCTGTACGACATACCAGCAGCCTGATCCTGAATCAACCAGCATCAAGGACAGCCTCCCAGAACCAGCACTCCACATGGCATCCCAGCAGCCTTGTCCTGATCCTGAACCAACACTCTGCATGGTATACCAGCAGCCTTCCAAAATCAGTACTCTATATGGCATTCCAGAAGCCTAGTCCTAATCCTGAACCTACCAGCACTGCAGCTTTTCTAGAATCAGCTGAAAGAGCCAATAGAACCTCAACTCTACCAGAGGTTAACCAGACAAGACCTTAGGCCTGCTACTGTAGTGCTTACATGTCTATTTTTATAATCTTGTGTGTGCTGTCTCTTAATCCTGTCCCCAAGGTAGAAGCAACAGTTCCCACAGAGTGCATAGCAGTGACTTTTCTACAATCAGATAAATTAAAAAAAAACATTAGAGGTGCTATGGCAGGGTTAATAACAAAGAAGTTGTAAGCCATACCATAGAAACATAGAAACATAGAATTTGACAGCAGATAAGGACCGCTTGGCCCACCCAGTCTGCCCATCTCCCTACGTAATGGATAAGCTGCAGATCCTAGTTAACCAGCAGCCTACTTCTTTCTACCCCCAACCCCTAGAATTGCCTTATGACTGTCCCATGCATGCTTGAATTCAACCACTGTTTTTGACTCCACAACCTCCTCCGGAAGGCCGTTCCATGCATCCACAACCCTCTCTGTGAAAAAATACTTCCTTAAATTACTTCTGAGTGGCCCCCCTTCTATCTTCAAATTGTGCCCCCTTGTTCTTGCACACCTCTTTTTTTGAAAGTAAGTACTCTTTCACTTCAACAGCTGCAAATCCAGTTAAGCTAATTTCTGTCTGTACAGGATGTGGCAGTGTATATGCATCTTATATACCAGGGGTGTGTAAATCAACATCATGATGGAGAATAGTGTACCTGAATGCCCGAAGCCTGAGAAATAAAATGGCTGAGATGTAGATGTTAATGGCCAAAAGAGAGGTAGATATAGCAGCCATCACAGAGACATCAACTACACCAGACCACAACTGGGACCTTGCAGTCCCTGGGTACAAAATGTATAAGAAAATAGTGAAATGGATTGGGGGGAGTGGTGCTGTATGAGAAGGAGGAGATAAGCTGTACCAGGAAGGAAGGGGTGGATGGAAAGATAGAAGCATTATGGGTGCAGATCACAGCCGGTAAGGGAAGGAAACTAAGGATGGGGTAGTTTACTGACCACCTTCACAGAATAAGATATTAGGCAAGGTACTGGGGTCCCAAATTATGGAAATAGCAGGCAAGGTAGAGGTAGTAAAAGTAGGGGACGTCAATCTACCTGGGGTGGATGGGGAAAAATCCCAGCTACCTCCAACACCAGCGAGCAGGTACTGCTGGACACATTCCAGAGTGGATTTCTGACAAAGAGTGTCATGGTGTCATGTAGCCCACTAGGGAGGGGGCCATACTGGATCTGGTACTGTCCAACTGTGAATGTGTCCAGGATATAAAAGTGGAAGTGCCACTAGCAGTGAGTGGCCACCATGTGGTGTGGTTCCACCTGGACATGGGCAGAGAGATGGTCAGGGCCAAGACAATGGTTTTGGATTTCAGCAAGACTCGATTTTAGTAAGATGGGAGAAATTCTAGTAGGGCACCTTGGTGGGATCAGTAAGGAGATGGAGGTGGAACAGAAATGGGCCATACAAAAAGAGGGACTGATAGCGGCCAATAGTGACTGTGCCAAAATCAAAAAAGAAAGAAATCTGTCAGCCTGGTGGTGCTAAGGGTTGAGGCGCTGGATGCCACACCTCGCACCACGCTGGTGACCTGGGTTCGGACACGAGCCCGGGCCATCAGGGGTCGGCAGGGGAGTGATAGGAATGAGCACTGGAGGATAGCTCTCCTATCCCGGGAGGGTTCCAGGGTGCCACTGCTCTGTAGCAGCCCCTGGTTATGACTGGGGGCACTACTAGAGTGGTGCCAGCAAGGGGTGGCATGCGTCAGACATCGGCAGGCAGTGCCTGACATCATTGCACTCTCGCACTCCAAGGAGACAAGAAAAACAGAGGAAACTAGCGGGGGGGCAATCTCTGTGGCTGATGGCAGTGTCTTGCGCCCCTGGGACCTGAGAGAGGCGTATTCACCAGGGTGCGAGAGTGATGTGGCCGATCCTGGTGTGTGGCTTCGTATGGCCCACATGCACGACCGGGTCCGGGGGTGCAGACATCGGTGGCCGGAGATCGTGGGGGTTGGCTCCACCGTAGGCAGAAAAATAAGAGTAATAAAAAAAGAAAAGAAAAAAATCTAAGGCCAAAAACCCCAGCTGGTTCAGAAAGGAAATGATTCATGAAATAAGGGAAAAGAAGGCAGCCTTCCAGAAGTACAAATGTGTTCATAATAAGGAGGATAGGGAGGTATATACTGATAAATTAAGGGAGGTGAGCAGAGTGGTTAGAGAGGCTAAGGCTGCTAGTGAAGTGCAGCTGGTACTGGGAGTAAAATCAGGTGAGAAGACCTGATTCCAATATATAAGGGAGAAGAGGGATATCATAGATAAAATTGTAAAGCCAGCTCAGTGGTGTGGAGGGCTCAGGTATTTGTACCTTGTCTCCTGCCAAGCCAGCGACCTGTGTTTGTGGTGCAAATGGGTTGCCAGGGATCAGCCAGTGAGAGACAGGATCTAGCATCTGGAGGACAGCTCTCCTCTCCCAGGGAGTGTGGCCTGGCACTCCCACCAAATGACTGCCTCCAGATGGATTCTGGGGGGCACAATGAGTTAGGGACACCAGAGAAAGAAGAGTGCTGTGGTACTCTGCAGTGTAGGTATGCCTGCACATGTGCACTCTGACATGCACACTCCAACAACCAGTAGGGGACCAACCAGAAAGGGGAAAATGGGGAACATCACTGGAAGGCTCCATGAAGCCCAGACCACACTCCTGACCCCCAGCTCAACTGTGCCAACCGAATCTGTGTGTATGGGGGCAGGATGGCCCCACTAGGTGGGGAATCAATGAGGGACTCACCAGGGGAGACAGTCGGGAGATTGCAATGTGACCATGGCTAGAGTAGAGCCCTCCTGAGGGGAGAGCTGAACCTGCCTGACAGCCACCTCGGGGATTAAAAAGAATATAAAAAAAAGATTAAATTGTAACATAGAAACATAGAAACATAGAAGTTGACGGCAGATAAGGACCGCAAGGCCCATCCAGTCTGCCCATTTCTTTTTCTACCTTATAAATGTGCCATCGGCCTTTGCTCTGTCAGTGACCTATCTATTCATAGTCATTTGTATTGCTCCCTTATGCCTATCCCATGCCTGTTTGAAGCCCTGCACTGTATTCATAGCCACCACTTCTTGTGGTAAGCCATTCCATGCATCTACCACCCTTTCTGTGAAAAAGAATTTCCTCACATTCCCCTTAATCGGCCTCCTCTAATCTCATGCTGTGTCCTCTTGTCCTGCTATTTTTCTTATATTTAAACATGTTAGACTCTTTCACTTTGTTTATGCCCTTAAGGTGTTTAAATGTCTCGATCATATCACCTCTCTCCTCCTTTGCTCAAGGGTATACATATTGAGCTCCGTTAATCTGTCCTCATATGTCTTCTGATGCAGTCCCTGCACCATTTTGGTTGCCCTTCTCTGGACTGCCTCAATTTGGTTAATGTCCTTGTGAAGGTGTGGCCTCCAATACTGCACGCAGTACTCCAGATGGGGCCTAACCAATGTCTTGTACAGAGGGATTATTACCTCCCTCTTACGACTTGTGATACCCCTACTAATACACCCTAACACCCCCCTAGCCTTACCTACTGCTTTAGAGGTCTGCTTGGATGATTTTAGGTCATCAGTGATGATGATGCCCAAGTCTCTTTCTTCCTTTGTGACTGCTAGCTACTCCCCTCCCAGCCTATAAGTGGCTTCAGGGTTTCTCTTCCCTATGTGCATGATTTTGCACTTCTTTGCATTAAATCCCAGTTGCCACTCTTCTGACCATTCTGCTAGTTTATCCAGATCTCTTCTCATTCTGCCCACCCCATCTGGATCATCTACTCTGTTGCAGATCTTGGTGTCATCTGCAAAGAGACAAGCCTTACCCTCTAGTCCATCTGCGAGGTCACTAATGAAGATGTTGAATAGGACTGGCCCCAGGACTGATCCCTGAGGTACCCCACTTGTGACTTGCATCTCTTCTGACTGTATACCATTTACTACCACTCTCTGTTTTCTGCCAGTCAACCAGTTTGCCACCAGTTGACCAACTTCTGACCCACCCGAGCCTACCTAGCTTATTTATCAATCTTCTATGTGGAACAGTGTCAAAAGCTTTGCTGAAGTCAAGGTAGGCGACATCAACTGCTCCCCCTTGGTCCACCACTCTGGTTACCCAGTCAAAGAAATCTATGAGATTAGTTTGACAGGACCTTCCTTTTGTAAACCCATGCTGTCTTGGATCCTGTGTCCCTATGGATTCCAGGTGTTGCACTATCCTTTCCTTAAGGAGTGCCTCCATAATCTTGCCCACTACTGAGGTAAGACTGACCGGTCTGTAGTTCCCCGCCTCCTCCCTGCTACCACTCTTGTGGAGTGGGATCACATGAGCCCTTCTCCAGTCTTCTGGGACCTCTCCTGTGCTCAGAGACTCACTAAACAATTCTGCTAATGGCTCTGCTAGTTCCTCCTTTAGCTCCTTAAGTACCCTGGGATGTATGCCATCAGGTCCCATTGCCTTATCCACCCTGAGCTTAGCAAGCTCTTGTAGGACCCTTTCTTTTGTGAAGGGAGTAGTGCTCACCTCCCTCCCCCCTGTGTCCATGATGCTGAGCTGTGGCCCTGCCCTACCTTCTCTTCAGTAAATACTGAGCAAAAGTATCTATTTAGGATAGATGCCTTTACAGGGTCCTCCTCCTCACATGCTCCCTTTTCTCCATTAAGCTTAGCAATACCCCCTCTGGACTTTCTCCTTTCACTGATGTATCTATAGAAAGTCTTGTCACCTTCTTTTACTGTTCGTGCTAGTGTTTCCTCAGTTTGGGACTTTGCCTGCCTTACTGCCTTACCTGCTTCCCTTAGAGCAGTTTGGTATGCCTCCCTATCTTCATCCCGCTGTGTTCCCTTATATTTTCTGAAGGCCAGCCTTTTGGCTCTGACCTTTTCTGCTACTGTATTTGAGAACCAAAGTGGTTTCCGTCTTCTTTGCACTTCGTTTCTGTCTAACACAATGGGATGTTGCTTCAAGTATTGTATCCTTAATGCTTGCCCACTTTGCCTGTACCTCCTCACCTGTGTTTCTTTTTGCCAGGGCTAGCTTAACTCTGTTGACCATCTTATCAAAGTCAGCTCCTCTGAAGTCCCATATTTTTGCCTTGGAATGGGATGATTTAGATGTAGTAGCCAAATTGAACCATACCATGTGATGGTCACTGGCCCCCAGGTGACCTTCTACCTGGAGATCTGTGATCCCTTCTTTGTTAGTCAGTACTAGATCTAGGATAGCCCTGTCTCTTGTGGGTTGCTGTACCAGTTGTTTGAGGCCCTCCCCCTGCAGGATAAAAAGGGGGGGGGGTTGGCAGAAAGAAGTAAAAATAAAGTGGAGGTGCTTAATAAGTACAGTACTTCTGCTCCATTTTCACTAGAGAGAAGGATAGACCAATGCCACAAGGGAGCAGGAGGGTGGGAGTGTGGCAGGGGGAGTCACCAATGGCATAATAGAGGGGGACAGGGTGCAGAAGAGCCTAAATACCCTGAAGGTGGATAAACCCCCAGGGCCAGAGAGAGTGCATCCAAAGGTCCTATGGGAACTGGTGGAGTTGCTGACAGACTCACTAGCAGACTTGATTATCAACTCTTTGGAGTTCAGGAGTGTTGCTACAGGACTGGAGAACAGCCCATGTGATGCTTCTCCACAAAAGTGGTCCAACGGATGAACCAGGGAATTATAGGCCAGTCTGTCTAACCTGAATAGTGGGGAAACTAATGGAGCCTATTCTAAAGGAGAGACTGCTGGGCTTTCTCAAGGATTATGGCTTGCAAGGTGAGAAGGAACATGTGTTTGTGTTGGGGAGGTCTTGCCAGACTAATCTAATTGACTTTTTTGACTGGGTGACCAAGACAGAGGAGAGAGACCAAGCAGTTGATGTCCTGTATCAGGACTTCAGCAAGGCTTTGGCACTGTACCTCATAGAAGATTGGTCAGGAAGGTGGAGAATCTGGAAGTAGGGGGCCAAGCTCACTAGATAGGTCAAAGATTGGTTAAAGGACAGATGTCAAATGGTGGTTGGTTGGGGGGAATTCTTTGAGCTAGGCTGGAGATCAGTAGGACCCTATGGGGCTCAGTGCTCAGTCCAGTGTTGTTTAATGTTTTCATCAGTGGCTTAGCTAATGGGATCAGGGGTAAAATCTGCCTGTCTATGGACAACACAAAGGTCTGTGTGAGGGTGGACACATAACAAGGAAGATTGGAGCTAATGGAGGACATGGATAGGTTAGAGAAGTGGTCTGGCATTTGGCAACTGTGATTTAACACTAAAACATGCAAAGTTATGCATTTAGGGGCAAGGAACCCAGAGACCAAATACTGTTTGGGTGGTGTGGAGGTCACCAAGTCTAAGGAGGAAAAGGATCTGGCAGTTATCATCAAGAGTAACCTGAAGCACTTGGCACACTGCAAGACAGCAACAGCAAGAGCAAATTTGATGCTGGGCTGCATCGATGGGTGGATTGCCAGCAGGAAGGTGGAGGTCATACTACCACTGTACGGGTCAGTGGTAAGAGTACAGTGTGCAGTATTAGTGCCCTTATCTTAAGAAGGATGTCAACTTGCTGGAGACAGTCCAGAGAAGGGAGACCAAGATGATCCGGGGTCGTCAGGGCAGCAGTGGGAAGTGGGGATCAGGACAGATTTGGGGAAGGGGCAGGCTCCACCATAGACACAGGGAGGACCTGCATAATCGAGTAGACAAGATAGACTGTAAGGCTTTTATCTGTTGTCAAGTTTGTATGTTCTATGTTCATATGTAATGTTCATTCTGCTAAGTATGGGCAAATGGTTTTGATTCTTTGTCACACTGTTCAGCATTAAAAAATTTGTTTAAAAACACTTTTTCTTATTTTGCCTATGCATATGCAAATTTTCGATGTGGGTAAGTCAGGTTTTACATACTTATCAGCAAAAGTGGAGAATACAGTGCACCCCCACCAAGGCAAATGTTTCAAATATTACAATTTTCTTTCTGTCAGTATTGGCTTCTTCTTAATTTATCTCAAAGAGGAGTGGGGATCTCTTAGTATTCATTTCAGAGTCCTGACATGAAATTGCAGCCCAGCCAATAAACACGTGTAACCTGAGGACCACCTCCCAATGGGCTACCACCCCTGCCTGCTGCCCTAAGTACAGGTTGAGGGGTCTGGGTTGTGATTTAGCTACTACAGGGGGGCTCAATACCAACCATATTGCTACTCACATTGTGCCTCCACCCAGAGTGACTTTTAAGTGGGTTTAACAACAATCTAGCACAACCCTCTGGGAAGTTGTACCTACCCACAGCCCCACCCACTCATCCCCCACATGGAGAAACATAAACCCCCTTACTGGACATTCAATGGCACAATTAACAGTGAATGATAATAATATGCTCACAGTGACCCACTTACTAACAGGATCTGGCCTTATGGAACACACCCTGTGCACCTGCAATAAAAGGGTTTCAACAACCACATGGTACTTAAAGTTATGTTCATTAACACAGCACTCAATAATGATATGCACAGGGGACAGTCTAACATTCAAACAAATAACTTATTTATTTAGGGATTAGAACATAGGGAAAGGGTGTGAATCAAGCTTTACTTTAAAGAATGTTTTTGAATTTTGAGAGTCAGTTAAATACATTCAACCCCCCTTTTCAGTCCAGTTACAGCTTTGGGTACCCAGAGTCTAATCAGGTGCAGGCCTTAAGCATTGCAGCTGGTTGACCTGCGTTGCAGATGATTGGGGCCCTTAAATAAAGAAATGATTAATGCTCTTATTTGGCTTTAGCAACAATGACAGAAAACTTTTGGGATTCACCATGAAATTGTAATCCTTAGGCCCGATGGCCTGCAAAACAGTTTAAACTCTAATGTGAACTTAGACGGTAAATCAGATGGCACAGATAATTTAATTTCAAGTTGCAGGGGCAAACCCTGTTGTTACTCACTGCACTAGGACCTTGGGATCTGAGATGATAGCCAGGCTGATTTCCCTCAAGGCTAGATTTGGCTGTTTGGCTTGTGGCTGCAGGCTGCAGGACTTCATCCTTTCTGGCATGGACCAGGACACAGGGACCAGGGCTAGCATGACTCACACCCACGTCAAGGCCTTTCCCCCAAGGATTGCCGGAGTTACCCATGATGATCTTAGTTGCAGAAGCTGACTCCCCACACTGGCCTTCTAGCAGCTTGGTTCTCTCAGGCAGCAACAGCTTCTAAGGTGAATTATTTGGCATCACAGGCTTAACGTTTGGACACAATACTGGCATAGACCACACCACTTACCCACTTGCAAAACTGCTGTCTTTGGACTGTAATCTGGTAGAGTTGAAATGCTGGTCTCCCCCCTTTAGCAAACAGGCTGGAGACAATTCTGGTGACCCCAGGCTTCAGGATTTACCCACAGTCTCTGAGGCAAAACAGTTTCTTACAGAGTATGGTGACAATTAAGCACTCTGAGCCACTTCAGGCAAAATCTCAGCTTAGGCAAAAAGCACTTTTTCTCTGAATTTTGAGTCTTTCTGAAAGCTACACACTTGGCAGTCCTGACACTATCCACTTAGGACTTAAGGACAATAGGCAGTAAAGCAATCCTCTCCCCAAATTCACCAAACTGAGACAGAGCCTCCTCACAGACTGGAAGCTCGAGCTGGACTCCTTGTTCATCTCTTTCTCTCGACCAACTGAAAAAAAACTCCTCGAATCCGCTTGCCTGCCCAGGCTGTCAGTCACATTGCAAGCATTCCGATTAGTTAAAATTGGGTGCCAAGCACACAGTCCACAGTTTCTCCCACCAGCTATTGAGAAAGGACCCATTAGGATACCAAAAATTCTGATTGTCTCAACGGCAGGGTCAAAGTGTCATCATGGTGGCTGGCTGAGCAAAAGGTAAGCAGTCCCAACTTCAAAGTTCATTTAACACATAACAGTTTAGATATAGAAATGAAGAGTTACAGCATTTAACATGGCTGCATCTGTACTGTAAAGTGACTGTGCAATGGGACTTGGAGGGGTGTTGTCAGACTGGTCACAAGCTCCATTTCACTCAGGCCCTATGCTGGTTGTACACTATACACAGGGCTGATCCTCTTAAAGGCATAGTGCAATGGCATTGATTCACATGTCCAGGCAGGTAACTAGACTACCACATTGCTGTACGTGGATTTGCCACCTACTGCTAGACATGGCCAGGTGCAGAGGCAGATCACCAGGCAGAACCCATTCCAGTCAAAGGGCAATACAATCCCCAGGGAGATGACCCACGATAAGCCCACCATTTTGGAGGGGGGTTACACTCTCTCCTGCCCAGGAAACTTGGCATCCACACCAAGTCCATAAAAGAACAGGCAACATTTACATTAACATTTACTATATACAAGTCCAGACAATAGGGTCAATTATATACAAATCTGTGCAGATATGAAATAGCTATTTATAGTATAGCATGCTAGTAAGTTAGATGTTCATTTAGGAATCAGGATATCCCACAGTATTTAAAGACATTATCATGGCATGTGTATGCATTTTTCAAAATCATATGGATCAGATTTAACATTCTGAGGTTGAAACTGTTAGACCATTTGACATGTAATACCAGGACATCTTTTATGATCCCCATTTCACCTATTTGTGCAACCCCATCTATACTGGGTGGAGATTTTAGTTTTGGTGGAGACAATTAACACTATTCTGAGCAAGGTGTTAGCTGTAACATATACTCCTTGATGCACAATGTTCATTGGTAAATCAATAGCTTTCCCTGGAGTATCATAGGTGAGCCTTAGGACAAGTTTGACAGTTCTTTCTGAGCAATGTGGCAGGTCTGGCATTGGCACTTGTACTTCTTCAGCTTTCAAGGTAGTGGCCCCTGATTCATTGTCCAAAAGTGAAGCAGCTTCTTTAGAAATGGGTACCACTACACTTTCTTGATGGTCCTTAGTGCTTTTGGGCCCTTTGTCTTGAACGTCACTATCACTCTTAGACTCTGAAGGCTCATCCTCATCTGTGAGGGATATGTCTACAAAGTTTGAATCATCCAGGACACAATTTGCAGTCTCAGGGACAGTAATACTTTCATTTGAACGAAATAGTTTACTTAGCCCTTCTAATACCGTTGCACTTTTTGATTCTCTCACATGTTCACTGGGTTTTTTCAGTTAAAGGGAATCATTTAGCTCTGAACAAATACTGTTGACATCCCTATCAGAGGGTTTGGGCACAACAGATAAGTGGGGTTTACTTAAGACCACTGGACTCTTAGGGTCTTTGCTAGAACTAGCAGCTGGAAAACCTTGAAACAATTTTGCAAGCTCAGGAGATGGGTAGTAGGCAGTACAAAACTCCTCAACATCACTTTCAGAGTTAGAGTCATTGACATTGTCTTCACTATGTACTGGGGCAGAGGACTGAACCACAGAACATGGCTGACAGAGTTGCTTGTTACATGTAACAGATCTGGTGACAGGGTACTTAGGAGCTTCAGCTTCTTGTATGTCATTTAGCACTATTTGGCCAATAGGAAGAAGGTGATTTCTGTGACTTGTTTTAGTAATTTTAGCCTCTCCTTCTGGATATACTTTGTATAATGGAAGGTCATTTAACTTAGCAATTATAATGTATGGCGTATGGCCCCAACAGTCAGCTATTATATGCTTACCTTAGAACTCCTGATTTCTCATCAGCACACAATCACCTGGCTGTAGTTCTTGGGCTTTTACATGCTTGTCATGGTGTGACTTTGTTGGCTAGGTTTCTTTTGGCAGCCATGGTTTTGACTAACTGGTATGTATGGTTTAACATTATCTAAACTTTTTCATGTACCGAAGGTAATTTTCCACCTTGGTACCATCAGAAGAGATGCCAAAACACACACTGACTGGGAGGCAAGCCTCTCTGCCAAACATGAGATTATAGGGTGAGAAACCAGTGGCATTGTTTTTTTGTACAATTATAAGTGTGAACTAATGCACTGATTTGCTGGCTCCATTTGCTTTTGACTTTGGGACCAAGAGTGCCTATCATATCCAGTACAGTACAATTAAAGCACTCTGGCTGTGGATCTCCTTGTGGATTGTATGGGGTAGTTCTAGATTTTCAGATGCCCCAGAGAGATAACAACTCTTTAACTAATCTGTTCTCAAAATCTCTGCCATGGTCAGAATGCATGCGTTGTGGAGCTCCATAATGCACAAAGAATTTTTCCACCAGAACTTTTGCCACCAGTAGATGCCTTTGGGTCCTTGATGGGCTAGGCCTAAGCATATCTTGTAAAATGGTCAGTCACTACTAGGACTTTCAAAATGTTTCTTGAATCTGGCTCCAAGCTGAGGCAGTCTATACACAAAAGTTCCATTGTGGCCCTGGTCACTATATTAACCAATGGGGCTGCTCTCTGTGGCTGTTTTTTTTTCTGTAGGTGCTACAGGCTTTGCAGTATTGCTCAACCTTGGTGTGTATTCTAGGCCAGTAGAAACATGACTGGACCAACTCCAGAGTTCTTTCACTCCCCAGATGTCCCATGTCATTGTGTAAGGCTTTTAACACAACATTTTTAAACTTTGAGGGCAGCACTAACTGTCTTTTAAAGGGCTCACTCTGACTATTGATAATTTCTCGATATAGCAATTGTTCATTCAGCTTAACCTTGGGCCCTTAACACAACAACAGACTAGTAGTAGGATCAGTGGATTGCAAAGCAGAGACATCTCCTCCTTGTTCTAAAACAAAAATGACTTCTCTCATTGTAGGATCGCAGTACTCTTCTCTCTGCAAGTAAGCTTTAGTCAGTTGGTGTAGAGAACTTAGGTCTAGGGCAGCAAGGTTGCAGTAGGCTACTGGCACACAAGTATCTGGGGGTCCCAGGCAATCCACCAGGAGGTCGACACTCTCAGCAAAAGAAGGCTCATCTTGGTCAAACTTGTGACATACGGCTTTTACTGACTGTTCAGGGATATACACCTACTGGCTGTCTGAAACAGGTCTTCAGGACAGAGCATCTGCATCAACGTGATTTAACCCTGGACAATATTCAACAGCATAATCATAAGTGGAGAGGGCAGAAAGCCATCTGTGTCCAGTAGCATCCAGTTTAGCTGTAGTCTGAACATAAGTTAGCAGGTTATTATCAATCTTGACCAGAATTTTTGCTCCATACAAATATTCATGGAATTGCTCCATGATGGTCCACTTGAGTGCCAAGAATTCCAGTTAGTGAACTGGGTAGTTTATCTCTGAAGACAATAAACTTCAGCTGCCAGCAGTAACTGGGCATAACCCTTCAGAGTATTCTTGATAATGCACAGCCCCCAGACCACTCAGGCTAGCATCTGTGTGAAGTACATAGGGTTTGGCCAGGTCAGCATAGACCAACGCTGGGGCATAGGTTAACTGGTATATGACTTTCTTGAAAGCAGCATCGCAATCAGAGGTCCATCTTTGACCAAAGGGCTTGTAAGGTTTAAAATACATTTTAACAGTCTCTAATGCACTACCTTTTCTTATACTTCTTATGAGTGGATGGATACCCTTGGGCTAGATTGGGCAGAGGGTGCACTACAGTGGTGTAGTCTTTGACAAAACACCGATGGTAACTGCAGAATCCAAGAAATCTTTGCAGTTCTTTGAGGTTGTTGGCCTTTGGCTAGCTTGTTAAAGCTTCCACCTTGCTAGGGTCTGTTTGGATGTCTTGCGATGACACAGTGTGGCCCACATATTTAACAGAACTTTGAAAAAACTGACATTTGTCTATAGACAGCTTTAGGCTGAATTCTTCCAAGCAGACCAACACTCTAAACAGATGAGCGTCATGTTCTTCCAAGGTCTTCCCAAAAACTATGATGTCATTGAGATATACCAGGCATTTGAGAATGTTCATATCTCCCACTGCACGTTCCTTCAATCTTTGAAATGTGATGAGTGCACCTGAGATTCCCTGTGGTATTCTGAGAAATTTGTAAAATCCCAAAGGACAGATAAAGGCAGTCTTCTCCCTATCTTCTGTGGCCATTGGGATTTGATAGTACCCACTACGTAAATCTCGGATGGAAAACCACTTGCTCCCATTTAAGCAGTCCAGGGCATCTTGTATGCGTGGCATGGTATACTGGTCAGATATAGTTCTTTTATTGAGCATCCTGTAGTCCACGCATATTCTTACCACTCCATTCTTTTTTGTTACCACCACAATCGGGGATGCATAAGGACTTCGGGACTCCTGAATTATTCCGGCCACCAGCATTTCTTGTAGGTGACGTCTCTTATCTGTATCAGCATGTGCCAGTCTTCTGGATCTTTCACAAAAAAGGTGTTCATCATGAAGGTGTATGTGACGTTCAGCACTGGTGACACATCCAGAATGCCATTCCTTTAAAGAGAAAACCTTAGTTCTCTGAGCCAGCTTTCTACTGATCCTAGTCTTCCATCCATCTGGAATAGGAGATTCTCCAAAATCAAATATATTGGCAGTCACTTCACATTCTTCTCCATTTCTTTTCTTAGAAGGCAGCACCGCAGTGTCAGCACAGTAGACCTTGGCCAGAATGCATCTTCTAAAAACTCTGATGTCTCTATCAGTGACATTTTGCATTTGAACAACCACACACCAGACATAAGCATGGGCTCGCATAGGGAGCACACTAGGCTTGACCAATAATCCCTTAGGTAAATTACTATCTTCAGGAGCATCTAGCACGAGTATTTGATTAGTCACATCCTTTCTCAACTGTACTTCTCCACTGATACTGCATTCAGCATTTGGGAAAGCATAATAGTACAAGGGTCTTTCTTCCATACAATTCCCAAAGGCCTATCCTTAACTTCTTTTTTTTATTTAATATTTTGTTACAAATTTTTCTTTCCTTCTTTTTTCCCCTTATAATACACACTTTTAATGCAATACATTATCAAAGAAAACACGAAAAAAACACATAAGAGGAATACCTCTAGTCCAACTCATATTGGCGGGGGGGGGCAGATATCATAAAAAAAAGATTGGTTTTATTAATAATCATGTCGAGCAAACCTGAGGTATAACACACCTTAAAGACCATTATGTGCATATAATCCCCCTATATTTTACATCATCCCTATACAGAGTAAAATTAAAACAGGCACTTCATATATATATATATATTAGAGGCAAAAAACTCTGTTTAATGCATTAGTTAGGGTTGTTCCGCAGCGACAAAAGTGAGGAAATTCGCTGTTAGGGTTGAAAACCCTAACTCCGACTTCACCCCCCAGCACCACACACACACAGACACACACACACACACACATGCAGGTATGGGGGAGGACCAAGTCAACACAACCAATGACAGACATCCAGCAGCAGGTGACAGAAATAACAAACAATTGTCTAAATGTACTACGAGACATCCCCACCCATCTGACCAGGTACTGCATGCTCAGTGGAGATCAACAGCAAAACTGAGACCATGTACACCAAACGTACACATCCCTGATTGCAGCTGCACACAACGTACCACACTTAGTAGTTGCATGGCCTTACCTACCGATGCCCCACACCAGACCACACCACATGTGGTGGGCCACCTGAGCAATAGAGTTCAGCAAAACCAAGGAGTTGTACTGGTATAATATCTCTGATTATAACAAGTGTTTGAGAAATGCAGTCTTAATTGACTGTAAACATTGTAACAGCCTTATGTTTAGTTTTTATTAACATACATGTAGAGCCTAACCATATGATGAACATGGTTTAATGTTGTTTAAAAAAACAGTTTTATTATGATAGCAATAAGCCACTCCCAGGTATTATGTTAATGGTCAGCTTATCACTGTCTAGCGACATGTGGCACTCGGCTATGCCTCATTCAACATTAAACCCCTACAGGGTGATTAACAGACCATTTAACATAACTGTTGGTCATGCCTTATTGCTTAATTGTCTTTATGAGTAGATACTCTCCTTCTGCTAGGCACTGCAGCAGCTTTTCAACACAGTGTCCCACCCAGTTACACCATACACTGTCTAGTTACTGGAGAATGGCTGTGAATATGAACTCATGAAGATGAACAGTGTAACTTGATCATTACAGTCATCGAAACCTTAGTGTGATTATAACTGACAGAGTCAGTGATAGAGAATAACCCCTGCTGTCCTAGTACACTTACCCCATTGTGAGTTAAATCAATACTAAAAGACATTCTGTTTATATCTACACCATACCTACTTGATTCCTGTTGTACCACAATTAACATAGTTATCACTTTGATAGCATCAGTGACAGAAGTGTGGCAAACCCAAACACTAGGCATACAGCCTGAGTATGAAACAACTGTTAAAAAATTACACTGTGTCCATAAGTGGCATAGATCACTCATTGCAACAATAGTAAATGTATTACTATTTGAATAAGTTAGTCATCACAGATGCAATGAGATTGTCTTTATCAGGTACAACATACTCAGTAAGTGCCTACAGGAAAATCTATCCTATATACATCTCAGATACAGGTACGTCATTGTTGGCTCAGTAGTGCTATGATATTTAGAAGTTGCTTGGCCTGATCCATGCAATTACACTGTTTCACAAAGAATACTTACTGCATCTTAAGTATTGAAACACACTGAAGGTCTATGTATGTACATCAGCAGTACACCTTCATCGGTAAGAATGCATCTGATACTGGCAGTACGAATTTCACAGCGTTGAACAGGCAATGCTTTTCCATATGTTTACATCAGCCTCTCTATCTTGAGTAAACCGTTACAGTAAATGTACTACTATGTAAATCACATACTAAATGTAACACTACTTTTATCTTGAGCATGCTAGTGTCTTGTAGTTAATTTATGTACTTCTCTTAATTAATGTATACTCACTAGTGTTAAAACCCTTCTACAACTGTCATCATGCACCTTCAGCATTTATATTGACTAATGGCACAGTACCAGTTGTGGTGTGGTGTGGGGCATCGGTAGGTAAGGCCATGCAACTACTAAGTGTGGTACGATGTGTGCAGCTGCAATCAGGGATGTATATGTTTGGTGTACATGGCCTCAGTTTTACTGTTGATCTCCACTGAGCATGCAGTACCTGGTCAGGTGGGTGGGGATGTCTCGTAGTACATTTAGACAATTGTTTATTTCTGTCACCTGCTGCTGGATGTCTGTCATTGGTTGTGTTGACTTGGTCCTCCCCCATACTTGCATGTGTGTGTGTGTGTCTGTGTGTGTGTGGTGCTGGGGTGAATTCGGAGTTAGGGTTTTCAACCCTAACAGCGAATTTCCTCACTTTTGTCGCTGTGGAACAACCCTAACTAATGCATTAAACGGAGTTTTTTGCCTTTAATTTCCCTTCTTTTTGAGAATGATAATGAGAAATAGTGAATGTAATGCTCCCGCCACATGATGTCTTGTGGCATAGTAACAGGAAGAGCAACGCAAACTGAAGCGCTAACAGTGGCGCACATGGTAATGCAAGCGCAAATGACAACAGAAAGGGCAATGCACACGGTGGCATAGAAGGGAACAGTCTGCCACGTGATGTGTTGTCACATAGTAACATGGTGCCTGCAAATGGAAATGTCAATGGGCATGGTGCTGCAAAGTGAAACAGAAAGAGAAACAGTACTGTAGACATAAATGGCAAAAAATAACAGAACCGCAAGTGCAAATGAAAACGCAAAGGATAACGCACATAGGGCCCGCTCCCGGCACGTAATGCAGCAGCGGGAGCACAGGGCCCAAAGGGCCCCGCACTCCCACCACATGATGTCTTGTGTTCTCTATATGTCAAGAGTCAATAGACAAATTGAAGTGTTGATAGACAACTTGTGACAGAGTGGAATGTTTGGTGAATGTTAGAAGTGTTGCTCAGTTATTTACGATAACTGAGAACTTCTCTTTGTTTGCAAAGAGTAACACTTTATAACTCATATCAATTTGTTGTTATGTATGAGTTGATACATGGATGATTAAAGATATGTACAGAGGAGGAGAGCAGTAAGGCCTCAGTTTTTAGATGTACAATCTTTGATAGATATGTAATCATGGTTTCTAGTGACTGTGAATATTGTTGGCACCGATTGAAGCCACTACAACAATTTTCATGTAGTCACTGATCCACACAAGATCTTACATGTTACAGTGTATGGAATGTCTCTGTCAGAATTGCATTTTGTTGAAATTGTATGGTTTGTTTAGAGTCGTACATTATACAACATTGTAATGAGGTATGAATGTTTTTTGGACAAAGTAGTCATCTTTTAAATACAACATGTTTTGTCCTATTCTTCTGAAATATGAAGGTCATCATAATTCTTCAATATTAGAAGATAAAATTGAAGTGTTGATAGACAACTTGTGACAGAGTGGAGTGTTTGGTGAATGTTAGAAGTGTTGCTCAGTTATTTACGATGATAACTGAGAACTTCTCTTTGTTTGCAAAGAGTAACACTTTATAACGCATATCAATTTGTTGTTATGCATGAGTTGATACATGGATAACTGAAGATATGTACAGAGGAGGAGAGCAGTAAGGCCTCAGTTTTTAGATGTACAATCTTTGATAGACATGTAATCATGGTTTCCCTAGTGACTGTGAATATTGTTGGCGCCGATTGAAGCCACTACAACAATTTTCATGTAGTCACTGATCCACACAAGATCTTACATGTTACAGTGTATGGAATGTCTCTGTCAGAATACCATTTTGTTGAAATTGTATGGTTTATTTAGAGTCGTACATTATACAACATTGTAATGAGGTATGAATGTTTTTTGGACAAAGTAGTCATTTTTAAAATGCAACATGTTTTGTCCTATTCTTCTGAAATATGAGACTGCTTCTGTTAACTAAATTTCAGTCTTGATTGGCCCTTGTCTCCATTTGACAAATTGGCAATACATTTTTTCAAACCATAACCACCTGTGTCAACTCTTTACTTTAAATACCATGATGACATAAAAATAAGTGTGTCTGACTTAAGTATACAAATCAATGTTAACTAATACTGCTACAACTATACCTCCATCAATTTGTTTGGTACCTATGACATACAGTCAGTATCACAGCATATGCAACGATGTGGGACATTGCATGTCACATTTGACATAATTCCTAACAGTGTAAAAAACTCAGCAATGTACTTACTTTTCCTGTGCCTATACAGTCATTATTACTATACCAAGGTGCCACACTATCAGCACCAATAGTACAGCTGTGACTATACATGTACCATGCAGTCACTACTATGTACTTCAGAGTCTGACAAAATGGAGCTTTAATTGGCTGCAAACATCCTAACAACCTTATGTTAATCTTTTATTACCATACATGAAGAGGTTAACGATATACTGAACAAGGTTTAAAACTGTTTAAAAAGATGTTTCATTATAATAGCAATAAGTCACTGCCAAGAATTGTGTTAATGGTCAGTCAATCACCCTTTAGAGACATGTGGCACTTGGCCATACCTCGTGCCACAGTACACCCCTAGAACGTGATTAACAGACCATTAACATAACCTCTTGTCATGCCTTATTAATTAATTATAAAAAGGGTCTCAGAAACTGAGCTTTCTGATCGGCTGCAAACATTCTAACAGCCTTCTGTAAATCTTTTATTGACATACATAAAGAGGTTAACCATTTCCTGAACAAGTTTTTAAACAGTAAAAAAACATTTTTATTATAATAGCAATAAGGCATTATTAACGGTAATGATAATAGTCAGTTAATCGCCCTATGGGGCATATGCCACTCAGCTACACATCGTGCCAC
The DNA here is from genome assembly GCA_016271365.2 of Neoceratodus forsteri. Classification (NCBI taxonomy): domain Eukaryota; kingdom Metazoa; phylum Chordata; order Ceratodontiformes; family Ceratodontidae; genus Neoceratodus; species Neoceratodus forsteri. The sequence goes on along the minus strand of CM057449.1, from coordinate 761,086,572 downwards.
AGTACACCCCTTGAAGGTGATTAACAGACCATTAACATAACCCTACATCATGCGTTATTGCTTAATTGAATTTTGATAACCAGATAGGCCCACAGGTCCCCGGACATCCCTTTTTTCAGGGGTGACCCAGAAAGCAAACAGTAGATCAAATAGAACACAATGGTACATATACAAGCTGAGGGTATACACTATGCTTCAGTTTACAAATACATCTGTGTTGTCATCTGCATCTACAATTACAATATACTACCTAATTTTGTCTGACATTGGGTGCTCCACTGCCTACCTGACCCTGCTGGTGATGTCTTGTGTCATAGTAACACCAACAGCAATGCAAACAGAAGCACTAACAGTGGTACATATGGTGACACAAGCGAAAATGAGAGCATAAAACGGTAACGCACACAGTGACACAGACAACAACTGTCTGCCACGTGATGTGTTAAATGTAGGTTTGTAATTGCCTGCAAACATCCTAACAGCCTTATGTTAATCTTTTATTGACATACATGAAGAGGTTAACCATTTCCTGAACAAGGTTTAACACCGGGATGCACATTGGTTGTCATTGGACGTAACTCTCACCCCATCACATGTGTAAAGCAGCAGAAGTATAGGAGAATGGAGTGAGAGTTAGACCGATGATTCCAATGCGCACTCCCAATGCCGGGTTGGGGGTGGGCGGCGGGGTCCAAGGGGGGTTTTCAACCCTAACACCAAATTTCCTCATTTTTGTCCCTGTGGAACAACCCTAACTAATGCATTAAATCGAGTTTTTTGCCTCTAATTTCCCTTCTTTTTAGAATGATAACGAGAAATTGTGAATGGGATGTAGAGGGAGCGAAGGCCCTTTCGCCCGCTGGCCCCTTCGCCACATGATGTCTTGTGGCATAGTAACAGGAACAGCAATGCAAACAGAAGTGCTAACAGTGGCGCACATGGTAACACAAGCGCGAATGAGAACAGAAAGGGTAACGCACATGGTGGCGTAGACGGGAACAGTCTGCCACGTGATGTGTTGTCACATAGTAACATGGTGCCTGCAGACAGAAATGTCAATGGGCATGGTGACGCAAAGTGAAACAGAAAGAGAAACAGTACTGTAGACACAAATGGCAAAAAATAACAGAAACGCAAGCACAAATGAAAAACGCAAAGGATAACGCACATGGTGGCGCAGACGTCAATGTTAAATGAAATGGGTACGGAACCGCAAGTGAAAAGGACAACAGTAACATTAATGTAAGCGCACAGGCTGGTTTTCCCCAAAACCTGCATAGAGAAAGACAGAGAGTACAAATAATGTATGCATAATAATCAGTACCGCAGCAGAAAATGAGAACTTGGAATACTAAATACGTTATATCTCAGGAACCGTATGACGTAGAAAAAAAATTTAAAAGTCGTATGATTTACAACTGTCCTGGCTAATTTTGTATAAGTATTTTTCTGATGAAAAGTCCGTATCTTGCACCGTTTCTGAGATACGGGCCCTGAAAGGCGCGGCGTACGTCGTAATGTTATCCTATGGGGAAAAAAGAGAAGTTCGGAGTGCCATAACTTTGCCTCCCTGTAATATTTTTTTCACCAAACCACTGAAAGGCACATCTGTGGGCTGTTGGCTGTCTTACCTCCAAATTTCAGGAAAAAAGACCAAACCATTATTTTGCAGCAGGGATCCAAAGGATTTCTGTAATGCGTCGGCCGCCGTAATGTTATCCTATGGGAAAAACCGTCAACTTTGGAGTGCCGTAACTTTGCCGCCATGTAATATTTTTTCAATACAATACTGAAAGGCACATCTGTGAGATGTCATCTCCGTTCCCTCCAAATTTCAGCCCAAAACTCCAAACGGTTCTTTTGCAGCGCAGTGCCAAAGAATAGCTGTCACTTTCCCACAGATGGAAAACTACTGTCGCAATTTGCGAAAGCTTTCGCAAAAAAGTTCGATGCTTTCATGAGCACGAAAGTAATTTGCGAAAGTACTTTTTCCAACAATTTGAAAAACATATTTCTGGGGTGTTTTACCACAAAATAAAGACATGGCAAGCATCCCCAGGGTCCGACTAGGTGAATACAAAATAATTAGGTTGCTAGAGGGTCCCAAATTTAAATGCCAACCATTTTTCTGATCACAAATTGAAAACAAAATGGCCGACTTGCGAAAGTAACAGGCCCATTTGCGAAAGTAAAAATGCATTTGCGACACTGTCGAACTTTTTGTTAACTTTTCCCATTGACTTATAATGGGAAACTGTTTTTTGAATAACTTTTGAACTGTTTAATATTTTTTTATGAAATCTTCAAAAGGCACATAGGGGACCCCAGCCACATGCTCCCTGAAGATTTTGGGCCGGTCGCGCAAACCGTACGACCTGTAGGCGACCGTAGAATTCCAGAAAAAGTGTAAACGTGCGCACAGATCATGCTTAATAACTCCGCAGCTGTATATCTGACCAGTACAAAACTTGGCAGATCCCAAGGCCTATAATTCTTGATCATGTATTCCAAATTTCAGCTAAATCTGTGAAACGGTTGCAAAGTTATTAAGGTGCAAAGTTTTGGGGTTTAACATAGAAATGGCTCCTCAACCCTAACTATGATAGCACTACCGTGCTACTATAATATATATATATATATATACAGTATATAGATAGATAGATATATATTTATAGTATATATATATATATATATATATATATATATATATTAAATCTCAAAACCCTCCACAGCGTCCACAACCGTAGACAATTCTAAGTCAAAAATTGTATGAGCCTCGGAGCCTTCTTCAGACTTTCTGGACACTTCAGATTCAGTAAGTTCCTTATACTGACCTCTCAGGAACTCCGACAACTGGTCAATCTCAAAAAAGCTATACGGTTTTTCTCTATGTCGAATTCACAGTTTTGCCGGTGCGGGTAACTGGAACTGAGCTCCCAGTTCTAATACATCTTGTCTGTAAGACAGAAACTTCCTTAATCTCTGTTGGGTAGAATGTGCAAAATCCAGAAACATATTAAATTTATAACCTTTATATAGAAGTGTCTTTTTGATTCTAGAGAGCTTAATGATGTGGTCACGATCCGAGTCAAAAGCCAGAGGAAAAAAGATTGTAACTTTATTTTCAAAATTGTCAGTTTTATTTTCTGTGTCCTGACATTTAAGTACTCTGAAGGCTTTTGTGACAAATGTAAATTATCTTGGGGTAGACCATAGACTTCAACAAAAATATCCTTAACCAATTACTGAGTACTTTCAAATTCCTTATCGAGTTTAAGTGGTAAACCCAAAATGTGCAAATTTTGATACCTCGATTGATTCTCAAGTATTTCTACTTTTCTGTTAAGGTTATAATTATCTTTAGCTAATGTCACCCCAGACAAATCGATTACCTTAATGCTGTCCATTAATTTTTGAATGTTCTGTGAATTATCATATGTCTGTTTGTTTAGTTTCACAATACCTTCTTTGTTCTGTTTTACTTCGTTTTGAATAAAGTCCACTTTCTGATTCAAGGTGTCAAATTTTCTGTCAAGACGCTCCACTCCTTGTAGAATTTTATTAATGGAGTCACCCATTGACTCAATGGTGTGTTTAGGGATAGAAGAAGAGTGCTGCATCGTGGCCTCTGCACCATTGGGGTATGACTGAACATTCGGCTTCAATTGCCCGAAACCCTTGTTCAAGTTCAAGTCAATTTGAGAACTATCTGCAAAGTAGTCTGCTGCACCAGGTAGCAATATTTCACCTTTACCTTGCACACATTGTGGTAGTATCTTGGCATAGGGGCTTCTGCCCTGTGGTGCTGGAGATCCTGACATGGAAACATCTCCTATCGCGCCAGGTATCAACTGGACCTGGGGTTGTTGTCAGGGTGGAAAGTTTTTTCCATTGGCCTAATGCGAGGTGAGCTATATTCTTCTGAAGATCCACTCTGCCTTTCCTTTCATTTTGATGTTTTATCAGGTTTTCTCGACATGATTTACAAAATTAGGGACTGAAGCAGAGTTAAACACGAAAGTTACAATGTGCATAAACCAATGGCCTTGAATCCACACTCTCACAGCTCAAACAAAGGTGCAGTCATCTTGCTCCCCTTATCTTCTTCTTTGAGGTGCATTTGCAACTCATAGGCCTTCTTTACCATAGCATGAATGTGCAACACCCTACCAGTTCTTTTATTCTGTCTCTCTTGGCACAATTGGGCAAAGTGACCAAACATGTGGGCATTAGTGCCAATCTACACAGGTGTGCCATCTTACAGTCCAGAGGGAGGGAAAACTAAAGCTAATGTCTCCACAGGGTCTCCCACAACTGCAACTGAAGATGGGAAAGAAAGCCACACTTTGAGATATCCAAGATATGGGTATGATTTATCACTTAGTTCTCAAACATGTAGGCCAACTAGGGGTTGCAGTGGGTGATGAGACAAGTGCTGATCATACCAGTCTTTAAAAATTATTGTAACTTGAGACCCACTGTCTAGTACTGCCTGGCAGGGACTCCTTCAACATGAACAGTAATCTCCATAGAGGAACCTAAAAATTCTGCCCAGTCCAGAGAAGTATTGGCAGAATGTTTCACTGCAGATTTTGCAAGATAGGGCTTTTAAGGACTGGCACTATAGCCTAGAGGTTAGAGGAACGAGGTGTGAATGAGCTTGGTACATCCAGCAGACTAGACCTGAGATTGATTCTCATAACCTCCACTTGCATACTGTGTGACTCTGAGCAAGTCACTTAACCGCCCAGTGCTCCCAGGTTGCCCCTGACAACAGGCATTTGTGCCTAGTGGGCCTTACCTGGTTACCCAAGACTAAAATAAAAAAAAATAAATAAAGGAGTCTTGACTGGAGTCTTTAAATTACTTTGTCAGACTTGGTTGATCAGCTTGATAATTGCCTTTATCAAATCTTCAGGGGACTGGCATGCCTTTTTACTGTGGCCATTTTCTCCACACTGGTAGCAAAACATGCAAGGCTGAGAACTTCATAGTCTAACCAGCTCCTCAGTTAATTTGCCACTTTTATACTGACTGTATGCAACATTATCTGGCTGTCTATAAGTGCTGTCATACCTGTCAGGCCTCTTCCAGGTTGGGCTTGGGATAAGAAATTGGGCAAGGCCATTCACAAGAGCTCTCAATTCCATCATTTCTTTAACCATATCACTGTTAGCTTCCCCACTAGGCACTTGAGCACTAGCACCATTCACAGAAGTCTGAGCTTCACTGGCTACTTCAGTAGCATTAACTCGAGCAGTCTGGCCTTTTACCATCTCTACAGCACTCTGAGCACTTGCTTTCAGCTTCCTCAGTTCTTTTAGTAAATGTTTAAGTTGCTGGGAGTCTGTAACAGTCTCTTTCTCACTTGTCTTTTCAGGAGTTGGAGTCACCCGGGCCGTGCCTGCATAAGGATTCCAGAGTTCTTCCTCATTTTCAGCCTTTTGAATCTCTTTCATAAGCCAGAAATAAGAAGGGGGGGGGTCATCCTTTATGTCTTGGAACTTTAGCTTTAGCATTAACATTCTAGAGAATCCAGCAGACTTTAAAATATGGTCTAGGCACACTCGCTTTAAATCACTAGCCAATACCCCACCTTTTCTGTGAGCTCTTTGCAAAGCCATTTCCAGCTGGGTAACATAAAAAAGACAAAGATTCACCTTTCCACAACTTGATGGACTTGAATTTCCACATCAGATCTTCTTCAGATTCAGTACTACCAAATACACCTTCTGAGGCAGACAAATACTCTTGTGCTGAAGTATCAGGGTTAGCAGATCTTACAAAGCAGATGGCTTCAAGTGCAGGGGACCCTTAAACTTTCCATAATTCTTTTTCTTTTTTCTGTCTCTGCACACTGCCACTCTTGTACTAGGGGTGAGGCATAGTCCATACAGGTTTCTAGATCATCTTCCCCATGAAGCATGGGAAGGGTTCCTGAAAACACTTGTAATCTACAGTATGAATCGAGATTGACTGAGGGTATTGGTACAGGTATGGGGGCAGATGCTGGCATAGGAGCTGGGGAAGGTGCTGGCACAGGCACCCAGGGAGGGTACTTTCAGAGACCTCCAACACTCTTTTTAAGTCCTCAAAGGTTTGACCCTCAGAAAGCAACAATTTCCCCAGTTGTTCTTTTAATCCCTCTGACCATGGGGACCCCCCGAGGTGTGGACATGGCACTATGCATGGTGACTACTCTCCAGACCACTGTGGACTTATCAGGAATAAGGGCACAGGTCACCCTGTCACTGTCCCCTTGATCACTGCACTTCACCATATCCACTAATGTCTGGGCAATCAAGTCAGCAATTTGGCCATTCACAACAGCTTGACCCAGGCATTTAACTTTGCCAAAGGTTCCCTCAATAACACTTTTGTCCATGTCCAGGGGTATATCTAGGAGCAACAAGGCTTTTTGGGGGTCAACTTCCTCTGCCTCACACCACGCAAGCATATGGTGCATAGCCATTTTGTTGGCAAGGAATTTAGAACTAATACCAGTAAGCTTGTCCATCATAATGCTAGTCTCCATGAGTGCCCAACTGGAATTATGTGGTTTGGCCAGTAAGAAGCAGTGACCTCAGTGGTGCCTCCAAAGATGTAACCTTTATGCCACCTCTCAACAGGCTACTACACCTGCCTGCTGCCCTAAATGCAGGTTGAGGGGTCTGAGTTCTGATTTAGGAAAAGATAGCCAACTCAGTTAAGAATGGTGATAAAACCTTTTATAGTTACATCAGGGAGTGAAGGAAGACCAAAGGAGGGATAGCTTAATAAAAGGATGGGGAGGTGGGCAGAGGGTGACAGTGAAAAGGCAGAGATACTGAATGAATACTTTTGCTCAGTATTCACAAAAGAAGAAGAAGAGGAGGTACCTCAACCAAACAATAGAAGCACTCTGTGCAGGGGAGTCACCACCAGTCCATTCACAGAAGAAAGGATCCTGAAAGAACTCCTAAAACTCAAATGGACAGAGCAATAGGGCCTGATGGGATTCAACCCAGAATTCTAAAATAACTAAGGGGAGACGTAGTGACACCACTGACTACCCTTTTTAACAAATCATGGGAGGATGGGGTGGTATCTGAGGACTGCAGGAGGGCAGATGTGATTCCCTTTCACAAAAGTGGGAGCAAGGCAGAGGCAGGAAACTACAGACCTGTTAATTTGACCTCAGTGGTAGGGAAAATGATGGAATCACTTCTGAAACAAAGAATTGTTGAATACCTAGAGGCCAGTGGGGCACAGCACATAAGGCAACATGGAATCACAGCGGGAAGGTCATGTCAGATGAATCTAATCGATTTCTTAGACTGGTGACCAAAGTAGTAGACAAGTGAAGGTCTGTGGATATGGCCTACCTAGACTTTAGCAAGGCATTTAATACAGTCCCACACAAAAGATTAATAAAGGAGTTAGCCAGCCTGGGAGTGGGACCCAGGGTGGTAGCCTGTGTAACAAATTGGCTGCACAACAGGACACAGAGGGTAATAGCAAATGGAATTCACTTTGAAGAAAGGGGGGTTACTAGTGAGGTACCGCAGGGTTCAGTACTGGGACCAGTCCTCTTTATTGTCTTTAAAGGAGATATTGCAGAGGGTCTGGAAGGAAAAGGATGCCTCTTTGCAGACAACGCAAAGATCTGCAACAGAGTTGATACACAAGTGGAGATGAAAAGGATGACACGGGACTTGGCAAGGTTGAAGGAATGGTCAAAAGTATGGCAACTTAGATTCAATGCAAAGAAATGAAAAGTAATGCACCTGGGAAACAAAAACCCAGGTGAGGAATACATATTGGGTGGGAATGTGTTAACAACAACCAAAATGGAAAGGGACTTGGGGTAGTCATATCAGACAACCTTAAGGTAGGCAAGCAATATGAGAAGGCAGTAAGGAGAGCTGGGGGGGGTGATACTGAGATGCATAGGGAGAGGAATCACCAGTAGAAAACAGGAAGTTGCTATCCCTCTGTACACACAGTTGGTGAGACCCCATCTGGAGTACTGCATGCAGTTCTGGAGACTGCATCTCCACAGGGACATAGACAGGATGGAGGCAGTCTGGAGGAAGACAACTAAAATTGTGCAGGGTCTGCAATAGCAGCCATATGAAGACAGACTAAGACAGCTGAATATGAATGCTCTTGAGGAAAGGAGGGAGAGGGGTGGCATGATAGAAACCTTCAAGTACCTCAAGGAAATCAGCAAAAGGCCTTCCTGAGGAGTTTGTGGGGACAAAAAGAGGGAATTCAAGAATGCATGGGACAGCCATAAGGTAATTATAGTGGGGGGTAGGAGGAAGTAGGCTGTTGGTTAACTAGAATCTGCAGCTTATCCAATAGGTAGGGAAATGGGCAGACTGGGTGGGACAAGTGGTCCTTATCTACCATCAAAGTCTATGTTTCTATGACCCCTAAAGTTCTGACTGGCTCAACAGCAGGGTCAAAATATCATCATGGTGGCTGGCTAAGCAAAATGTACGCAGTTCCAGCTTCAAAGTTAATTTTACACATAACAGTTTAGATTTAGAAATTAACAGTTACAGCATTTAATACGACTGCATCTATACTGGAAAGCAACTGTACAATGGGACTTGGAGGGGTGCTGCCTGGCTGGTCGCAAGCTCTGTTTCACTTGGACCCTATGCTGGCTGTACACTATACACAGGGCTGATCCTCCTAAAGGCATAGCGCGACAGCTTTGATTCGCATGTCCACACAAGCAACTAGACTACCACATTGCTTTACATGGATTTGCCACCTATTGCTGAACATGGCCGGGTACAGAGACAGATCACCAGGCTGGACCTTTTCCAGGTAGAGGGCAATATAGTGCCCAGGGAGACAACCCACAGTAAGTCCACCATTTTGGAGGGGGTGTTACACATCATACATAGAAACACAGAATTTGATAGCAGATAAGGACCTCTTGGACTGCTTGGCCCATCCAGTCATGGGTCATGGTGGACAACTTTCTTTATGACCTTCACACCGTTCTCAGTGTCCATTCCTCCAGATCCTTGCTGACTTCCGTGAAGAGGCATAGCTTTCCCTAAACCACCCCAAATTGCAAATAAATATGTTAAGGAGAACCAGTCCTAGAACTGATCCCTGGGGCACCCCACAAACAGCTTCTCTTTCCCCTGAGGGTTTTCCATTTAAGACCACTCTTCGGGTCCTTCCAACTCACCCAGTCTGTTACCTTATCCTCTACCCCCAGATTGCCTGACTTCTTTATCAGTGCTTCATGTGGGAATGAGTCAAAGACTTTGCTGAAGTTTAGGTGCAAGATATCAACTTCCTGATCCCAATCAGCAAATTCAATCAGATTTGTTTAGCATGACCTCCCACTGGTATATCCATGTTGTTTGGAATGCTGCAGGCTATTGTCTTCCAGGAACTCCACTATCTTTTCTTTAATTATAAATTCCAGTACTTTTACCAAAAAAGACATTAGACTGACTGGTCTACAATTATATAGGGGGAGCACATGTGCTGTCCTCAATCATCAAGCACTTCTCATGTTTCCAAGCACCAGCTGACAAGCTGTTTTCGGACTTGCACACACCTGTCCCATCTCTCATAACACCCTTGGCTACAACTCATCTGGAACTACTGATTTATTATCATTCAGTTTTTGAAGTTCCTTCTGCATTCTCTCTTCCATTATAAGCTCCTTGTTAACACCTCCTAGTGAGCTCCTGTTGGCTACCACGCTGCAGTCTGGTGGAGGGACCCTGTCTGCCACCAAGAATACTGAATAGAAATAATTGTTCAGTAGATTTTCCCTACCCTTCCCTTCCCCTACCCATTCCTACCCCTTCTTTAGCCTATTCACACCTACATTTGTTTGTATTATTTGCATTGCTCTTGTATAGCAGACCACATGAATATTTCCCTAACCTTATGTAGTTCTCTCTCCTATTAGCACTTGGTTACCCCTTAGCACGCACTTCCCCATGTTTTGTCTATGACAGTGCCTCTGGCTGTGCTCCTCCTCTGTAGCTCTCTGCCCCCTCTATTCTTCCTCTCTCTTGTCCTCTATCCTCTCTGCACCTCATTCACTATCTCCTTGTAACCTAGCCTCCAAAACTTGTTTTGTTTCTTAGATGCTTTGTAAATCTGTTTAGCTTACACTTTTGTAACCTTGTCCTATGTATTGAATTTGTAATCTGACTTACATGTCTTATGTTTTAAATTGTAACCTGATGTGGAACCTTTGTAAAAGAGCCCTGGCTTAAAGGTATTTTAATCCTAGACCTAATAAATAAATAAAAAAAAAATAAAATAAACAGTATAAAAATAATGCTTTGTCACGCTTCCTACACCCTTCTGAATGCCTTAGTTCTGTTTCTGCCTTTGCCTATTTCACTGCCTTGTGTACCACTCTGTTTTTCCTGGAATGCCCGTATGTCTTCCTCTTCCTCTGACTCCTTTTTATGTTTGTTTGTGCGCGAGATAGTAGAGCACTGCAGAGGTGTGGCAGTGTTGTGGCCAATGCAGCAGACGCTTTAATGGGCATGTCCCTCAGGCCACCAATTAATTCTGAAGCTGACGATTATGGCAGTTTCAGTACAAGCGCTGCACTTGAGAGAAATCTGCCACTGCAATCAGAGGCAGTTTCATCATTGCAGCATCAGCTTCCCCTCCCTCCCAACCAGGCACACAGCAGGACAACAAATTTAAATGTTATCTCCCTCCCATTGCTGCTACCTGCCCTGCACTGTCCATTCCCCATCTCACCGTCATATAATGAACCCCTCCCACTCCTCCCACTGCTGCTGGCTGCTCTGCAGCCTCTGTTCCCCACACCAGCATAAAACCCTCCCACTGCTGCTGCCCACCCTGCACCATCCATTCTCCGTCACACCGGCATAAAACCCTCCCACTCCCTCCCACTGCTGCTATCTGCCCCGTAGCCTCCATTCTCCATTTCACCAGCATAAATCTCTCCCACTTCCTCCCACTGCTGCTGCCCACCCTGCACCCTCTGTTCTCTGTCACACTGGCATAAAACCCTCCCACTCACTCCCACTGCTGCTACCTGCCCCGCACCATCCGTTCCCCATCTCACTGGCATATAATGAAACCCTCCGACTCCCTTCCACTGCTGCTGGCTGCTCCACAGCCTCTGTTCCCCACACCAGCATAAAACCCTCCCACTCCTACTGCCCACCCTGCACCATCCATTCTCTGTCACACCGGCATAAAACCCTCCCACTCCCTCCCACTGCTGCTGCCTGCCCCGTAGCCTCCATTCTCCATTTCACCAGCATAAATCCCTCCCACTCCCTCCCACTGCTGCTGCCCACCCTGCACCCTCCATTCTCCGTCACACTGGCATAAAACCCTCCCACTCACTCCCACTGCTGCTATCTGCCCCGCACCATCCGTTCCCCATCTCACCGGCATATAATGAAACCCTCCCTCTCCCTCCCACTGCTGCTGGCTGCTCCGCAGCCTCTGTTCCCCACACCAGCATAAAACCCTCCCACTGCTACTGCCCACCCTGCACCATACATTCTCCGTCACACCGGCATAAAATCCTCCCACTCCCTCCCACTGCTGCTGCCTGCCTCACACCCTCCATTCTCCATCCCCTGCTGACATTGGGGTGCTCAATCTCCATACCAGAATGTATGCCCCCTTCCCCATTAATGTGGCACTATAGGAGCCCAACCCAGTGTGCCAAAAAATACTTCTTTAATGTTTCTGACGGTGGGATGCCCACTCCCGGTGGTTGATGTGCTGCCCTCCCCCAAGCCCCTATGTTTTCAGCTGACCTCAGGGTGCCCAATCCCTGGGTTTGCATTGATCCCCCTCCTCCTCCAGTACCCTAGCACACTGGGAGCTCACCCAAGTGTGCCAAAATCCATTTCATTAATATTTCACCTGTGAAAAAGAAAACAGTCCCCTGAAGTTTTTTTTTAAACCTGAAAAAAAAAGAAAACAGTCCCTTGTCATTCCCACCAGCCTCCCTCCCCCTACCCGCACCTTCTCTCTGCGCACGCCACCTCCCTGCACCCCCCTCACCCATACTTACCTCCAGAGGTTAGGAGCAGCAATCTTCTATGGAAAAGGAACACAACTGCACTCTTCAAAGAGCAACCAGGAACTGAAGAAATAATGGTAAGCCCTATAATGATGGTCAATAGGGGTTTTCAACTTAGGTTGATATCTCAGCCAATTTTTGGAGTTTTGGTCCCAAATTTTCAACATGGAGATCTTGGGACCCCACCTCATGAACAATGGCACTATCATCTAATTTCTCAGTCCCAAAAAGTGATTTTGCAGTCGCTGTGTGGAATCACCTTTCTGGACCAATTAATGAAACAACAGTGCCAATGTTCATGAGGTGGGTTCCCAAAAAGCTCTTGTTGCAAATTTAGTGAAAACTGCAAACAATGACTGCGTTATGAGCGTCCATTGTGCAATTTCTACACAGGCTCATGATTTTCTCTCCAAATTACCAACATTGCCATTTTTTCACACCCCCTTATGAACAGTACAGCTGTCATTATTTGCATCCTTCTGGAAATGTTTTTGCACCTGTGGTGCAGAAAGGTGTGGTTGCTGTGCAAAATCAACTTTTAGGACAGATTAATGAAGTCCCAGTGCCACTGTTCACTAGAGGAGGTCCCTAAAATGCCATATTGAAAATCTGGTGAAAATATTCCAAGAAATGACTTCGTTACAAGCATGCATTGCAGTTTCTATTCACACTCGTAACTTCTCCAAGTTTGCATATTTTTTCTCCAGAATTTCAACATTGCCATTTTTTCATACCTCCTCATTAACAGTACAGCTGTCATCTTTCACATCCTGCCCTAAATGTGTTTTCCCACCTGTGGCACTGAATGGCACTCTTGCTGTATGAAATCACCTTTTGGGATTGAGTAATGAAATGATACTGCCACTGTTCATGAGGTGGTGTCCCAAAAAGCCCATGTTGAAAATTTGGAATGTAAATACCAACAAATGCCCTTGGGTGTTAGGGTTTTGAACCATAATGCCCACCCTGTACAGACTGACAGGTGTCTGTGTGTGTGACTTGGTGTCATCGGCTGTAATGCTCATGCCATTCCATTCCCACCCCCACCCTGCGGGTACTGATAGGCATTGAGGTGTGCCTTGGGGTCTTCAGCCCTAATGTTCACCACATTCTCCTATACTGTACCCATCTCAGCTTATTTTCTTATGGAATTCGGTGAGTGTATGGGCCAAAGCCCTTAAGGCACACTCAACATCTGTCGGTGTCTGCAAGGTGGGGTTAGGTGGAAAGGCATGCGTTTTATGGCCAACAACCCAAAGACACACCCCCAACACCTGTCAGTCTCTGCAGGGTGGAGGTGGGGGTTGGCATTACTTCAATACACTGCCATTCCTATTATGCATCTCTCTAACTCCTGCACTACCAATGCCAATACTAGCAAGCAAACATTCCATTCGGCATTGACGAAAGCTTGTATACTCTTCTTACTGCCTTCTCCACTTTTCAGTTTATCCCCAACATCTCTCTCATCCTCCCAACATCTGCCCTTCTAGTATCCAATACCTTTGTCCAGGAGTGAACTTTCTCAGCTTTAAACTTGATCTCAGGAAACAAAAATCACAGCACTCACTCATATACCATTAATCAATAATTTATTTATCAAAAAATGAACTGTTTCACTAACTCTTGTTTTCAAAGCATTCAACCTTTTCCTCAGGCAATAAGCTTGACCTCAGCCCACACAGTCCTGTGAAGACTTGAATCCAGGGATTCCTTCACCATTACCTCCCCTTAACTGTCTTGTTTGTCAGGACTAGATCAAATATGGTCTCTTCCCTAAAGGGACCCATGACCCTATGGCCCCAGAATGTCTCCTGCATACTTTCCACCAGGGCTTGACTCATTGAAACATGGAAACATAGAAGTTGACAGCAGATAAGGACTGCAAGGCCCATCCAGTCTGCTAAATTTGTCTACCTTATGAATGTGCCATAGGCCTGTAGTCTGTCAATGGCCTATCTATACATACTCATCTTTATTGCTCCATTATGCCTATCCCATGCTTGTTTGAAGCCCTGCACTGTATTCATATCCACCACTTCCTAAGGTAGGCCATTCTGTGCATCCACCCCCCTTCTGTGAAAAAGAACTTCCACACATTCCCCCTTAATCAGCCTCCCTCTAATCTCATGCTGTGTCTTCTTGTATTGAAACATTTTAGACTCTTTCACCTTGTTAATGCCCTTAAGATCTTTGAATGTTTCGATCATATCACCTCTCCAATAGGTGCTCATTACTACCGGAGTGCTCTAGTCTACATCTGACAAATTGAAATCCCCCAATATTAGTACCTCCCCAAGTTCTGCCATCCTGTTTATTTGATTTGATAATTATGCCAGACATATGTAATCTGTGGGAAAAGGAGATTACCTATTGGCACTGGTGGGCAGCCCACCCAGCATAAACACATCAAACTTATTTCATCAGCAAATAGCGTAGCCATTGACATGTTTCACAGAGTTTCCCCATAATCACAAAGGGTCCAGGGAACTTAATTCAGCTGCAGCAGAAAATCTCACAGTTGATGTCTTGCCATAGTGTTTCATGGATGATCAGGACTTTAGGAAGATGATGACAAAGGTTTGTCCCATATGGAAAGTTCTTTAACATACTGTACATATTTTTCAAACAATGTTTTGTCCAGGTTGACATATACTGTTGCACAATGCCTGCCACATGCCTTGTGAAATTCAGCAGTATCACAATACAGTATACTTGACCACAGATATATGGAGCAGTGGTTTCTCTTCTGCTGTCTTCCACATGCATAATGGCACACTGAGCTCAAATTAGCACAGCTGTTAGGTTTGCCTGTGGTATCAAACCTTCTTCATGATTGAGCATATGTTCCAGCAATGCAAACTGCTGTTTCTCTATATGATCATTCACACCGCCCATGATGCCTTAGGGGTTTCCATGAGCTTAAAAACAGAACAGCAGCTTCTGAAATCATTGGATTCCACTTCATTGTAGTCTGCAACACAACTGTCTTATGGGACTGCTAAGTAATTAAACAAGCATTTGTCAATGCCGAATGTTTGCTTGCTGGCATTGGCATTGGTAGTGTAGGAGTTAGAGAGATGCATAATAGGAATGGCAGTGAAGTATTGAACTGAAGCCAACCCCACCACCACCCTACAGAGACTGACAGGCATTGGGGTGTGCCTTTGGGTCATCAGGCATAATGGCCACGCCATTTCACCACACCCTACCCGGCAGACTCTGACAAGTGTCACGGTGCGCCTTGGGGTATTTGGGCCTTATGCTCACCCCATGCCATAAGGAAATACAGTGAAATGAGTGCAGTATAGGAGAATGGGGTGAACACTGGGGCCGAAGAGTCCAAGGCACACCTCGATGCCTGTCACTGGCTGCAGGGTGTGGGTGTGGGTGGAATAGCATGAGCATTACAGGTGGCAATCCCAAGTCACACCCCTGATGCCTGTCAGTCTCTACAGGGTGGGGCGTTATGGTCGGAAACCCTAACGCCCCAGGCGTTCGTTGGTATTTTCACTTCAAATTTTCAACATGTTTTTTTTGTGACCCCACCTCATGAACAGTGGCAATATCAGTTTGTTAGCCGGAAGCTGATTTTGCACAGCGACTATGGCATTTAGCACCACGGGTGCAAAACCACATTTCGAATTGGATGTGAAAAATGACAGCTGTACTGTTCATGGGGAGGTATAAAAAATGGCAATGTTGAAAATCTGGAGTGAAAATATAAAAAAAGTGATGTCACGAGCATGCGTAGAAACTGCGCAACGCACACCCAAAATGTAATTAGTTTGGGGATATTTTGCAGCAGATTGTCAACGCAGGCATTTTGGGACCTCCCCTCATGAACAGTGTCACTGTGATTTTCTTAATCTGTCCCAAACACTGATTTTCCCACAGTGACCACGCATTTCTGCACCGGAAGTGTGAAAACACATTTCATCCAGGGTGTGAAAAATGACAGCTGTAATGTTCATAAGGAGGTGTGGAAAAATGCCAGTGTTGAAAATCTGGACTGAAAATATTTCAAATTCGTGAACTTATGAGGGTGCATGGAAACTGCACAATGCACGCTCATAACACAGTCATTTTATGGACTTCTGTCACCAAATTTTCAACATAGCCATTGTGAGACCTCTGCTCATGAACAGTGTCACTGTGATTTTCTTAATCTGTTTCTAACATTGATTTCGCACACCAACTGCGCCTATTGCCATACATGTGTGAAAACACATTTGAGCAAGATATGAAAATGACAGCTATACTACTCATAAGGAGGTGTGGTAAAATGGCAATGTTGAAAATCTGGAGTGAAAATATTAAAAATTTGCGAAGTTACGAGCGTGCATAGGAACTGCACAATGCACGCTCACAAAACAGTCATTTGGTAATGGTTTTCACCAAATACCAACATAGGTTTAGGGCCTACCATGAATCAGACACTGTCATTTTTGTTACTGGGTCCCAAAAGGTGGTTCCGCAGTGACCGCAAAGTCACCTTCGGACTGATAACAAAATAACAGTGACTGAGTTCATGAGGTAGGGCCCCAAAACTTATGTTGAAAATTTGTGTGAAAAATTTCAAAATGGCTGAGATATGCACCAAAGTTGAAAAAATTATGCCATAGTACAGCTTATTGGCATTTCTTCACTTTCGGTCGGCTTTGAAGAGTGCAGACGTGTTCCCAGTCCACCAAGATCATCGTGTCAGACTCAGAGGTACATATGGGGTCAGGGGGTGTGGGGAGGTGGATGCGCAGAGGGTGGGTGCAGGTTGGGGAGGGGGAAGGGGACAAGACAATCAACGAGGGACCATTTTTTGTTTTAGGTGTGTTTGTTCTTTTTAGGAAGACGACGGGGGGCTTGTGCCATGCTGGGGTGGGTTCCCAGTGTGGCAACTGAAAGTATTTTTGGGGGGATCAGTGGAGCCGACGGGGGATTGGGCACCCCCATCGGCCATACAGACATTAGACATTTGCCACACTGGGGTGGGCTTCCAGCGTGGCAACTGAAATCTGTTTTTTTTGGGGGGGGAGTGTTCAGTGGAGCATACGGGGATTTGGCACCCATCACCATTCTGACTTTTTCCATGCGGGGTGGGCTCCCAGCATGGCACCTAGAAGTCTGGGGGGGCGTGGAGATGATGAAGGATTGGGCACCCCCATCAGCCATACTGTGTGCGGGTGGAGGGGAGCGCATGAGCACACTGGGGTGGGCCCCCAGTGTGCTACTTGTAAGCATTAAGCCAGAAGTTCCTCTGTTCGATATCCTTCCACTCCTGTAGGGCGACCTCAGGGTGCTTTGCCAGTTTATGCTGTCACTGTGTTAGGGTCTGTTGCTCCTCTGCTTCTCTCCTGCCATTCCAATATTGTTTGACACTCCTCAGCAGCTGTGTCTCACTTTTCTCCCGGGGGTACTGCACCCTCGTGCCGTTCTGCAGTCTGTTTGTATGTCGGATACTTTTTCGCTCTGTGTGTGTTGCACTCCATGTTTACCTGCTCTGCATGCACTGTGCATAATTTAGTCACTCGCTGGGCAAGACAACACATCTCCCATTCTGTTACTGTCTTACTTCAGTACAGTGCTCATTTACTGCCACTGGCGTATCCAGGAACTTCACAAGCAACACGGCATTATGACTTCTATAATGCCATATTGCTCTGCTCCCACCTGATGTGACTAGACCAATTAGTGTCCCTGTCTACACATCTCTTAGTTTTGCCATGTTACAAGAGTATTTGGGGAGGGGAGAACTTGACAACAAGGGAGCTGTCTATGACAGCTGCCTTCAGGATGCAGTGGAGTGCAGGCACTTTGCATACTGCTGACGGCAGTATGTAAATTACCTGCCGGCGGCAGTATACAAATTGCCTACATATTACAACCACTGATTGCAGTGGTTTTTCACTTTCAACTGTACACCACTGCATCTGAATGGCTGTCGTAGACAGCTTGGACATTCATTGGTGCGGTGCAGTCGCGCCTGTAAAAGGGAATAGGGCATTGGAAGTGGGGGAGGCACACCTATGAAAAGTCGTATGGTGGCACTATGTTTCTTGCACATGCGTGCAAGCAAATATAAATAATGAATATTGGGAGTGGAAATGGCTGCATAAGTATGGGACCCAAAATAAGAAAAAACAGGACTATTGCAAAACAAACACATAAAACAATACACATGGTTAACTAAATTTACTTTACACATGCACATATCTACAATTATGTTGAAAAATATAAACAGCAAGGTTTATGTTCCCTTTCACCAATGGGAGATGAGCTTGAACAGTACCTGGTGACATCATAATGGCCTCTACTGCACTCAAAACAGAGCAGTGAAATCAAACGGAAACAGTCAAATCCATGCAAAAAGAACACATTTAATAGCTTTGCAATTTTAAACACACTACATAAATTGGGCACACAAAGACCTGGCTTAGAAGAAGCCAGTTATTTTTTTTTTCATAGGGCTTTTTACCTAATACAGCTATGGATGGCTGTATGAATCCTCTCCCTGCCACCCCGAACTTGTGAGACTTATCTGATCCCTTGAGTTCCTCCACAGATTCCAGCCCCTTCCGTGGTAGCGCCTGGAGAAGAAGGGCTGTCCTCCCCTCGAAGACCAGATCCAGACATGAGGCTCATGTATCCTGAATGATGGCATAGGACAGGAGCTGGCAGGCAGGGCTACATGATGCCCATACTGCAGTTTTTTGTTTTCTTCCCAACTCTCTGTTGCAGCACGGATGTCAGTGCATGCTTTGTGGAGGCACACGCATACTGCATCAAACTATGGTCCCTCCCTTCACATTGCTCATGTTTCACTGCCACCAGGCCTCCACCTGGTGGCCATCCACAGTAGTGTACCACTCCACCCTGAGAGAGGAGACCAGGCCTCTGGTTGCATAATCCTCACCCCTGCAGCTGACCTCCAGCAAACCAAGTCCACTACTGAATGTGAGTTGCCAACATAGTGAGCAGTAGCACTACTGCTGAAATACTGGGCCTAGAATAAACCTTTTATTATCACTTGTGAGGGTGCTCTGCCACTCATGAGTGGTAGCCCTGCTCCATATTTCATGAAAAAAAAAGTCATATTCTAAGTTAGGCCATTGTGTATCTTAGGTTCTTACTCTGTTAGATACATATCTATAAACAGTTTTATCTATCAGTATAAATGCAACAGGAGTGGGGGTATAACTTGATGAGCTAAAAATATATCTTAGCTTATGAAATCAGTAACAGAAACATCAAAAATATGTTGTTGTTACTATTGTCACAATAGATATTTTTAAGGTTACTGTCATCAGTGGAATACTGAACCAATCAGACAGCAGCTTTCACAATGCTGATGGCATCACAGTGCCTAGTGCAGCACTGAAACCAGCTGTTAAAATCAAAGAAAAACAGCAACATTTTCAAATAAACTGCAGATTTAGAAACTATAATTTGTGAAATACTGTTGTGTACATCAAATGTACCATAGTTTGGCCGGTCCGCCGGCGCAGCGGTTGGATTTCCGCTTGCGATGCCAGCGACCCGGGTTCGGGAACGAGCCCGGGAAGCTGGACAGTCGCCGGGAGAGGCTTGAGTGTCCCAGGGACTGCCTGCCCTCTCCGGGGAGGGGGAACCAGAGCTGGTTTGTCTGACCTCGGGTGGAGACCGAGGTATAACAAGACCGATGACTAACAAGGGGGCAATGTGCCAGACGCTTCGGGCGCTAGCGCCTTGACGTCAGGGAACACGGCACATCACAAGAGAACACCGGAAAAACACCTCATGGCCTCCTGGTAGATGGAGCACCAGGCCCCGACCCTCAATGCCCCTACCTGCCCAGAGACAGCATCCCGACGAAAGATAGACATCTCGGGGTGCATGGGCCCCCACCCCGTACCCCACCTGGGGGGATAACCATGGCTCCATGGGGGATGGACTGCACTGGCCACCAGGTAGGTGAGCGAGGGCTGAAAAGGCCGTAGAGTGTCTCCCGAAGAGAAGGGGGTTGTGAGGAGGAGGGGAGTGAAAAAAAAAAATGTACCATAGTTTGACTCAAAATAGGCAATTTATCGACACTTGTGAGTGGACCGGACTTTCACAACTCACTTGTGGCTCTTCCATTCATGAGTTAGGACCTGGCCTGTTACACTGAAAGATAAATTGGATATCTTGAGTCTGCCCACTGCATATCCCCTTTATAACGTGTTTACATCCTTCATATATTGATATATAAAAATGTAAGAAGGTTTAATGTTTTTACAAAAACAATTTTTAAACTTTTTTTAACTTTCAGTTCCACTTCAGCCTATTTCATGAGTATATGTTTCATTGTTAATCTACCATACCTTCATCTTATTACCTTTAATCATATCACAGATATTTAATTATCCCTTTTAGTAAATCCTATTCTTTATCCATGGAGGACAGTATCCCTACTAAAGCACCCAAAGATAATTTTATAGCCACCTGCTATGCCAGAAACAATGGTTTAGGGGTAAACTTGTGTCACCATGGGCCATCAGAGAGGTAGAAGATCGAGTATCTGAGGATTGCTGTCTTCCCCCCCAGAGGGTGGGTTGTACCTCCTGCAGTGTGCTGACAATGCCATGGCAGTCAGGAAGCCCAGAAGGGTGGGGGATGCCAGCAAGGTGCAACATGTCACTGCATGCTGATGTCCTCCTAGGGAGAAAATGGAGAAAAAAAAAATCAACCCAATTATGCACAATGAAAGACTGTCCTCCCACATGTCTGGCACCATCGACTGAGTACCCACAAAGGATCCTGTTTTGGGATGACTGGGATAAGTTCCCACTAACTCCGCCGTGAAGGATAAGTCACTGGAGCACAAGGGGTAACTTCTGGTGAAGGAGGGCAACTAGGCTGAGAAAGGCAGCCAAGAAGGGGGCAGTCAGGGAAACAATAACATAAAAACAAGAATAAAAATAATAATAATAATTTCAGTATACTAAAAGCATAGAAGAGATAGTGTGTCATGCTTACCCAAAACATCAACTCAAAAATGTGTTTCCAGAGTTATGACCCTCATGGAAACAAAGCAACCCATGTCTAGAGATAGGGCATGATGCTAAAGTCTAATCCTTGGTGTGAAGAGACTCATAAGGGCATCCGGGAATAATATGGAAGTTGGCCATCTAGCCCATCAAGACTATTTTCCACTTCTTACTACAGTACTTTGTTCCATTCAGTTCCTTTTCTCGCATACAGTATGTCAGTCTAGATCTTAAAATGTCTTTAGGAGCTTGCTTTAATGCACTGGGTAAACATTTTAAAAGTTTTCTAAGCCATCGGTAAAAGACAAATATTTTCATTGACACAGTTCAACTGAATGCATATTTGAGTCTGCAGAAATATTTAAAAAAATAATTTCAACAATGTGTACTTTGAGTATGACTACAAGTGAGCTGTGAGCTGTGACTGAATGAATAATATTAAGAGATACTTTAACAAGCTGAGCTGGATCATCTTTGTGTGTGCGGCCCTCTACGGGTCAGAATTTTTTTTTGTCTGTTTTGGGGTAATGTAGTGCACAATAGCCCAGGAGGGTTTAATTAGATCAATTGCCAGCTAGCTTGAATGCCCGTTGGCATCAGTTATTTTTGGATATAGCAAGTGTACTTTAAATAGATCAGGGGTTACACTTTCATCAAGTCTTTATCAGATGTATAACCTTAAACATTCTACAGCACCTAAATAAAGGAAATATACTTTGAATGAAATTAAATACATACTACTGGAGGCCAGCATTAAATATTGTTTTCTCCCTTCGAGATAACTATTAGAAATTGCAGTCTCAATTTCATCAAGGCAAAGCAACACAAAAATTATGTTTTTTTTTGTTCTTTGGCTTGAGACTTTATGAATATATATATATATATATATATATATATATATATATATATATCACTGTATATATATATATATATATGTGTGTGTATGTATGTATGTATATTAATGTAACTACTATTTATCTACACAACAGCACTGCTGAATGATGTCATGCTTTTATTGTTGGTTTCTGCCAGCTCTGAATCAATTTACCACAAAACTAAAGGAAATGTTAACTATCAGCAAATGATGTATGTCACTTTATTCTCATCAATGGGAGAAATGCTTACAGAGAAGTTGAAATCACAGAGCATAAGAGTGGACATACATATTGATGGAAAGAACTGTTTTGTCAATAGCATTAAAAAGGAACTGTGTTTTATTGAACTGTTGTGTCATGAAAAATCTTGCATGGTGAGAGACTGGTTTACCCTTGCATTATACAGTAGTCAAATTGAATAAACAGTATCATTGAGCAAAAAGAAAATAATTACATGCTTATTTTCTAAATTCTCTGCCCTGGAATACTTCCAAATGGGGAGCTGAAGCAGAATGAGATCAAATGCAGACGAATAAGCAAGAACAAAATGAAATAGCCAGTTAATGGTAATTTCCAAGCAACCACAAAGAGCAAGGATCATGAAGAAGGAGGACAGAATCTCCAGGGCTGTCTGCAGGGAGTCCATAGGTCCACACAGAACTCTGCTCATTGGGAACTCTACAAGAGGCAACATCCTGGTTCTTCCCATCAAAGGAGACTCGTGCTTTCCATTGTCAGTATGGTTAAACTGTGAACAGGTTACAGCTGGGCCCAGAAATTGCTGGTTTCTGGCTAAATCCCACCTAGTGTACCCTAATAAAGAGGTGTCTGACAGGGGCTAGAAATTGTCTTTCTAATAGAGTGGCTGGAGAGGTCAGTCAAAATAATTGCTGTGACTGGAGGGTAAAGTAATGCAACTGGGGGTGGTGGTAGGAGGCACACAGGAAGGTGGCAGGATTGTCTTTGTGGGGGGAGCATACTGTAAAAAGAAAAACAAGGAGCTACGTCAGTATGTGTTCTAAAAGCAAAACAAAAGGGTTATATTAAATGCACTGTGAAAATAGAAAATAGAGTTAAAAATCTGTGCCGGGAGCATACTGTGCTGCAATGGCTGTGGCACAGCCATGTATACACAGATGCTCTGTAATACAGACTGCCACCCAGTGTGTAGATTTGTAGTGCTCACAGGGTAACTGGCTGCAGTGAAGGCTGAATTATGCCTTCTAGCAAGGCCATGTGGGGGCTGGTTACACCTGTGTCTAAAGTTTAAGTTATAAATATTTATGCATGCTGTTCATTATTGTTTTACTATTCATTTCTTTCAGACACAGACTTAAAATTATGTACTTCCATCTTGAAGGACTTGTTCTATGTCTGAATCAATCTTCATTTATTGATAAAACTTCTGACTTCTGCAGGAATCTGTGTACCTGGATAGTCCAACATACTAGTCTGTGACTGTGCTATTATTCTATAGTAATTTTGTGTACGATACTAGAATAGCATTGTCTTTGGTTCTGTTTCTAGTTTGTGTTTAGTTTTCCCTTCTTTTCTCTCCACGTCCCCCACCCTCCTAGTTTTGTGAATATTTGTAACACTATTTTTTGGGCCTTATATTCAGAGCTGACCAGATGTGCATGCAGACAGTTGTGCCACACACAAAAATAGGGCTGGCTGACTCTGGTGCCATATTCAAACAGATAGCACAATCTGAAATGACCACGCTACTTGTTTGATTATCAGACTCTGGTAGCATAGCCCACAACAAGCAGTCGCCATATTTGGTGGAGTGCTACCGGAGTGCGGGACTGAAGATCGCCCATGGGGTAATGCGTGGCACAAACTTCATAGTGTCGCTACCCCTATGGGTGATATTCAGCCCAAACATGCAGATGAACCCATTGGGCATGCACAGTGCTAGTGGGCATTTGCATGGCCATTATGTGCTCATTTGCATACCAGCACTGCCGTGAAGTGCGCTGGGCCAGGCTCCCCTAGCCCTGATCCATGTAGTAATAAACACCCACCCATACCCCTAGTAGTCTAGTGGTCCCCTCTCCCCAAGTCCCGATCCCTGTCTCAATAAAAAAATCATCCCTCATCCCTGGTAGTCGAGTGATCTTCCCTACCCAAGACCCGATACATGTATAAATAAAAATTCAGCCCTCATCTCTAGTAGTTGAATGGCCACCCACTCCCCACCCAGGTAGGCAGTGACCCACAACCCCACTCCACCCAACCCAACTGGAGCTGGTGACTGGCACAGCCCTCCTCATACTGCCATGGCCAGCTACCGACTGAACTGTATTGGAGCACGTACAGTATACAGTACACACTCATTGGTTGACTGGTTGTCATTCAGTGTTGATGGTGAACTGCCTCCCTAGTGGTAAACACTGGCCAATACTTGTGATTCATGGCCATTTTGCTGGATTTATTTGTGATCATACACTACAAGGCTTTGTTTCCATCTTGGAAATGTGATGATGTCATACGGACCTCTCAAGCTTCACTCTCGAGGTCTGTATGACATCTTCACACCCCTCGATGGAAACATAGCTTTGTTGCGTATGGTCACCCATACATTATTCTATATATTGTGGACCTGAGAGTCACTGATCTGTGTTTGTAAATAAAGTTACATTGTTATCTTAATTCTGCATTGTTTAGTAATGTGTGCAGTAGCAGTAAATACCCTGTTAATTTCCTGTTTTCCAGGCTGAACAAATCTAATTTTTGTAACCTTTCAGTATATGGTAGCCTAGATAATCTAGGGATACGTTTAGTAATTCTTCTTTGGGTTCTACAACAAACAGGGACATTTTAAAGAGTTTTTCTGCAGGACTCCCACTCCTGAACACATCACGGTCCAGCAACAACTAACGGAGGTTTGAGATCCTGCTGCTACCACTGGAGAGTTCAGGAGTCACAGTGCACAAACCAAGCCTACCACAATGCTGCTGGACAGAAACAGGGGTCAAAGGACAAGAGCAGAAACTGGGATGTTTTAAAGCATTTTTCTGCAGGGCTCCCACTCCTGAACACAGCAGGGTCCCACAGCAACTAACGGATGATTTTTTTTGCCCTCTCTACCACCCCCCACCCACCCAGCTATGAAAGAAGTTCCAAAGGGGAATTGGCATCAGCTCCTGACCATTGGAACTGATCACCTAAAGTGTTATCAGAAAGTAGCAACATACAGCATCTGGGGACATTTTTAGCCCTGCCTCCCACCCCCCATGGGACTTAACTTAATAGTTAATTAGTGACATAATAGTTATTTAGAGGTTTTTTATTTAGTCATTGCTGTTATTTAGTGGTTTTTCTTTATTGGTTTTTCTTTTAGTTATTGCTGCTTGCTAATATATAGCATGATTCAAACATTATTATTTAGAAAGGTGTATGTAGTCACTTGATACCTGCTGCTAGTTAAGATACTTATTTAGTATACAGTATGTAGTCATTGTTCTTTAGAAATGTGTATGTAGTCATTTGATATCTGCTGCTAGTTATGATGCTTATTTAGTTATTTGCTTTCTGAGACTATTTATGATGTTTTAATTCACTATTTAGTCGGGTCACTGGGACCATATAGAAACTGTAATTCACTATTTAGTTAGGGCACCAAGACCACATGGACACTTTAAACATACTATTTAGGAGGCTTATTTAGACATTTGCTGTCCATCACTATTTAGGGCATTTTAATCAGTATTCAGTCAAGTTGCCAAGACCATATTGTAACTTTATAACAAAAGTATGTTGGGTCCTAGTGGCAGGTATAGGCAGTGGGGGAGAAGGGAGGGGTGGCATGGGAGAGAGACATGAGGGTTCCTGGAGCAGGAAAGAAAGGGGACAGTAGTTGGCTTTATAAAATGGCAGGGTAAAATCATGTAATCTGATTGGCTCTTATTTATGTGAAAAATATGGTTTACACATGGGTAAAAAAAAGGGCTGCTCAGCAGTGAAGAGTCTGCAACACAGATCAGTGGGCATTTGGAATACAGGCATTTTAGTTAGCCTTCTACTGCCAGAGCTGATCTTCTGCCACAAACATGGCTGCTACCCTCACACTGTAAAAAAACTTCAACTGGGCCCTAAAAATAAAACTACCTTAAATAAAAAATAAAATAAATGAATTAAATGCTGATTCCCTGATTATCACACTCTCCTTTCATACATAAACAAATTAGAAACAATAAGTATTGTTTAAAGTTTTCACTTCAACTGTTTCTTTGCTGACAGTCAAAAATCCCCCTGCTATCTTTTACTGCTTATCAGGGAACTCTCTTCTTCTTGCCCACAGTGAAATAACTGAGTCTTTGGCTGTAACAAAGGCCTTTGTTGTCTGTGTGTACAGTGTGTTGGGAGAGAAACATTCTGCCAGTGGAACTGAGCAGAATTTTGCATCCATGTATTCCATGATAAACATTCCATTTCAAACAACATGAAGTCTTGCTGTATTCTGACAAATTGCAGTGAGGTCCAACCTTCGAACTGCCCTGCAGATGAAAGAGTTAACTTTCCATGCCAGGCATGGAACGCTGAGCTCGAGCTTGGTTGAGACTCTGTCTGTTGCTATTTGAACTCAAACCGTTAGATTCTTTACTCTGCCTCACTGAACAGTCGCTCAGGAGAATTCTCCTTTGCTCGGTTCAATTTGTCGGTTAAAGTACTGTTTTTCTCGGTTTCCGACCGAATTTAAACCATAACCTATCGGTTCAGTCTCTGTCTGTGGTTTCGTGAGTACTAGATAGGCTTATTTTTGTTATTATTCTGTGTGGAACTTGTAAACGTGGGATCGGTTTGGTTTCAACCAATCAGGTTGTTTAAAAAACTTTATTCTGCTTTTAGAGTGTGGTAACTGGTTCTTATCGGTTCTAAAAAAACTGGACTTTATTACGGTTTTTCCATGACCCGTAACACGGTCAGGAACCGATAAGGGTGTCTTGCATGGCGGATTGCTGAAAAAAGGGTAAGTTTTTGTTAGGACTGGCCATGTCTGAGAAACCCAAAAGAAAAACCGGGCCCACTGGGTTTCAACACTGTAGTGTGTGTGGGGAAGTCTTTGCTAAGACTGATCCCCACACCACCTGTGTTTATTGTCTGGGGTTTGACCACCTCAATTCAGACTGCCAGATTTGTAAAAATTTTCCTGCAGCTACCCTGGAAAAAAGAGTTGGTAGACTCAGGGAAAGGGAGGCCAAGAAGTCCGCTGACCCGGATGGCCAGCCCAGTTCGGTTCCAACCGATCCAGAAGGAGTGCCCTCTGACCAGGGCGAAACTTCTTCAGGCAAAAGGAGAACCGATTCCGAGGAGTTGGTTCCAGTTAAGAGAACAAGAAGGGATAAATCAGTCGGTGTGGATCCAAAAGTTCTTTCTCCGACCACTGATGAAATAGCCAAAGTGATAAAAATTGTTCAGTCGCTATCCCCGGTTCCGACCCAACCAGCACCATTAGGAAGGCGCTCGGTTTGGTCGGTTCCACCGGTTCCAGATTATGATTTAGAGGAATTTTATGAACCAGAGAAGGAGGAAGGAGAGTGTGCGGAAAGTGAGTGTGATTATGAAAGTCTAGATGTGCCCATTGACCCGGACATCTCCCCAGACACACCTTCAGGAGTGTCTCCTCCTAGGCTTTCTGAGTCCCCTTCCCATTTCATGTTTTACAAGAAAGTGGCTGAAACTCTTCATCTTCCTATGGAAGAAGCTGTGGATGACCAGGAGGAGCCTGACTATGTTGAAATGATGGATATCCCAGAGTCCAGAAGGCTGTCTATTCCCCTTCATAAGTCCTTTGGGAAACAGACAATAACAATTTTAAAGACTCCTAATTCTATACCTCCTGTGGATAAGGGAATGGACAAGAGGTATACTCTCTCAGGCTCAGATACGGAGTTCCTTACCCAGCAATGCAGCCATGTTGGGGTAGTGCAGGCTGCAGCCTGTGATAAGGCAACTATACCCTTGGCTTCACACCCCCTAGATAAGGACTCCAGGAGGATTGATGCCATGGCAAAGAAACAGTACATGGCAGCATCCTTGGGACTCAGGCAGGCTAATTATATGGCCTATACAGCTAGATATCAGAAATCTAGATGGGACACTGTAATGGCTTTAGCTAAACAGGTCCCTGGCTAGCTTGCCAAGGAGTTGGAGCAGGTGGCTGCAGATGGTATTGAGGCATCCAAGGTGCAATTCCATGCTGCAGTGGACTCCAATGATGTTTCATCTAGAGTCATGGCTACATATGTGGCCCTTCAGTAGGATGGCTTGGCTCAGATGTACTAGCCTGTCTCAGGATACCCAGACTAAGGCCATGGATTTTCCTGTTGTGGATAATTCTCTGTTTGGGAGCAAACAGAGAACTACATAAGAAAATGGATGAGTACAGGACCACCTACAGGGTGCTCAGGCCAAGAAAAGGCAAGCCACTCCTCAGAGGCAGCATCCCAGGGGCAGGGGCAGGCCTTTTCATAGGCTTTTCTACCAAGCCCAGGCCTTCTCTTCTGCTTATGCTCATAGGGGGTTCTTTAGAGGGAGAGGCAGACGGGGTAAAAGCAGGCCTGCTTCCACCCCTCAGCCTAAAGCCCCTGCCAAACAGGCACCCTGATGGGTTTGCCAGGGCCTATTCTCCACTACCTGTAGGGGGCAGGCTGGCTTACTTTGTCCAAGACTGGATGTCTTTAACATCAGACAAATGGGTCCTGGAAGTAGTAAGCCAGGGACTGGTTCTCAGCTTCAAAAAATTTCCAAAGATGAGAACCAGATCCTTTCCACCTGCAAATCCTTCAGAGGCACTTGCCCTAGAGGCAGAGGTTTCTTCCCTCTTGGCTCTCAGAGCTATAGAAAGGGTTCCACCCCTACACAAAGGGAAATTATTGTACTCCAGGTACTGCCTCACCCCCAAAAAGACAGAAGAATGGCGGCCCATCCTGGATCTCAGATATTTAAACAAGCACCTTTTAAAGCCAAAGTTCAAAATGGTGACTCTGGGAATAATTCTACCCTCTCTAAGGCCAGGGGACTGGCTAGTCTCCCTGGACCTCAAGGATGCCTATTTCCATATTCTCATCAGAAGCTCCATCAAAAATACCTCAGGTTCGAGCTGCCCTCAGGCCACTACCAATTCAGAGCAATGCCCTTCAGCTAACCTCTGCTCAAGGGTGTTCACAAAATGCCTGGCAGTAGTAGTTGCCTTCCTAAGAAGAAAAAGTTTCCATCTTCCATACCTGGACGACTGGCTCATAGTAGGCCAGTCCCCAGACCAAGTCAAGTTACACCTACAGATAACTCAGCAACTACTTACTTCTCTAGGTTTCCTTCTGAATCTTTCAAAGTCAGTTCTAGAGCCTGTACAGCTCCTCACCTTCATAGGTGCAGAGCTAGATACAATAAAGGCAAGAGCCTTCCTTCCCCTGGACAAGGCAAGGACCCTTATTTCACTGGCCTCTTCATTCATCCTCCAGGTGTCTCGACCAGCAAGGCATTTTCTACAGCTCCTGGGGCACATGGCTGCTTCTACAGCAGTGGTGCAGGGAGCAAGATTTCAGATGAGGGACATTCAGTTCCACTTGAGAGCCTTTTGGTCTCAGAAAAAGGACCCTCTGACCAAACTGATTCCAGTGACTCGAACCCTGATCCAGGCATTACAGTGGTGGCAGGATCAGGACAATCTAAGACAGGGAGTTCCTTTTGTCACTCAGTCTCACTCTCTAATCCTTACTACAGATGCCTCCCTCTTGGGGTGGGGAGCCCACTTGGGAGACCTGACCACCCAAGGGTTGTGGTCTCCTCAGGAATCTCTGCTTCACATCAATCTATTAGAACTCAGAGCAGTGTTTCTAGCACTTCAAGCTTTTTCCAAGTCTGTTCAGAACAAAGTAGTTCAGATCAGGACAGACAATACCACCACAATGTGGTATATCAACAAGCAAGGGGGCACTCGGTCTACGGCCTTGTGCACAGAGGCAATGAGGTTATGGTCTCTGGCCTATTCCCTGAACACCTCTCTTACAGCAGTATACCTCCCAGGCAAGGACAATGCCCTGGCAGATGCTCTCAGCAGGATATCTCAGGGCCATCACGAATGGTCCTTGGATCCCCTGGTTTTGAAGGTGATCTTCTCCAGATGGGGCACCCCACAGATGGATCTTTTTGCAGCCCCAGACAATCACCAACTTCCTCTCTTTTGCTGCAGGCCCCCAGTGTTGGGCTCAGTCCCCTTGGATGCCCTAGTTCTCAATTGGGAAGGGAAGTTCCTGTATGCTTTTCCCCCTTCCCTCTCCTGTTCAAGGTGTTAGTCAAAATCAGGTCTCAAACCTGCAAGGTGATTCTGATTGCTCCAGACTGGGCCAGACAGCAGTGGTACCCTCTCCTGTTGTCCTTAGCAGTCTCTTCCCTGTCCTGTCCTGCAGTTCCCCTGTCTCTTCCCAGGAATTACAACCTGCTAACATGTGCTCAGGGGAGGGTTTGGTATCCGAATCTCAACTCTCTCAATCTCAAGGCCTGGCTCTTGAAGAGTTAGAGTTTGCTGATTTGCACCTCTCTCAAGGTGTTATGGATATCCTAAAGGCTTCTCGGAAGCCTTCCACCAGAAACACTTTACAACTCCAAATGGAAAAGATTCTCTATATGGTGCTCTGGGAAGCATATTTCTCCAGAGTCTGCTGGCCTGCCCACTGTCCTTGACTATATGGTTCATCTTAATAGCTTGAGACTCAGACCAGCTACACTAAGAGTGCATCTGGCAGCTGTCTCTGCTTTCCTTTCAGCAGGTAAGCCCTCTTCCCTTTCAGCTCATCCTGTATTCTCTAAATTTTTGAAGGGATTGCTTCATACCAGTCCTCCATTCAGGGACCCTGCCCCTGTTTGGGACCTTAATGTTTGCATTGCCCAGCTTATGCAACCCCCTTTTGAGCCTTTGTCCTCAGCAGAGTTGACTTGGAAAACTGTTTTCTTGGTGGCCATCACTTCTGCCAGGCGCATAAGCGAGTTACAAGCCCTGCCAGTGGAGCCTGATTTTATCTCTTTCCATAGAGATAAGGTGGTCCTCAGGACTAACAGGAAGTTTTTACCTAAGGTGGTTTCAGACTTCCACCTTAACCATTCTATGCCTCTTCCTGTTTTCTTCACTGACCATTCCTCCTCTGGGGAGAGGAGGCTGCACAGTTTGGATGTGAAAAGGGCCCTTAGCTACTACATAGAGCATACCAAGGGTCACAGGTTTGACTCCCTCCAACTGTTCCTCACTTATGGTGAGGTTGGTAAGGGGAAACCTGCCACTAAGAGATCTATTACCAGGTGGATTGTCTCTTGCATTCAATTTTGCTATGAAAAACTGGGCAGGACTCCACCCTCAGGCCTGAGGGCTCACTCTATCAGAGGTACAGCTGCTTCCCTGGCTGCTGCCAGGGATATTCCTATCTTAGAGATACGTCAAGCAGCTACCTGGAAAACAGTTCACACTTTTACCAAGCATTACTCTCTGGATATCCAGGCTAGGAGTGATGCTCGGTTTTGATACAGCAGTGCTCCAGAGCCTATTTCCTAGGTAGGTTCTGTCCCTCCTCCTCCTCCATGGAGGTACTGCTTGGTAGTCTGCAATTTGTCAGAATACAGCAAGACTTCATGTTGTTTGAAGAAAAAATTACTCACCTTAGTCATGTTGTTTCTTCTAATGGAGTCTTTCTGTATTCTGACCTCCCCACCTGCCTCCCCTCTCAAAACCTTTGTTTTGGGATGTGGGTGGGCAGTAGCAGTGTTGGCACTCAAGAGGTGCCCCACCCTTTATTTATCACCCCTTTACTTTGGGTGAGTGGGTGTTGTGTTTGTTTAATTTTTTGGGTTTCCTGACTTGAGTCTTTGTTTTGGGACCAAAAAATCTGTTTATTACATTTAGTAGCCAGTTGGCTAGTGTAGGTTTACAGCTTCCACACAGGACACTCAGTGAGTATAGTTCATAAAGATCTGACGGTTTGAGTTCAAACAGCAACAGAAAGAGTCTCAACCGAGCTCGAGCTCAGCGTTCCATGCCTGGCATGGAAAGTTAACTCTTTCATCTCCGGGGCAGTTAGAAGGTTGGACCTCACTGCAATTTGTCAGAATACAGCAAGACTCCATTAGAAGAAACAACATTACTAAGGTGAGTCATTTTTTCATCTTGAATGTGGAGAACAACAGAAAAAAACAGGAAGAAGAAAGTAGGCTATACTACAATGACATCATCAATGACATCACTTGCAGCAGGTGGAAGGATTGTTTTATCACAAATGCACAAAGTAAATCAATTTCTCTACTTATAAACATGCTTTTCCCAATAGTGAAAAGTAAAAAAAAAAGGAGTCAATTTTATAAGTGCAATAAGGCACTCAGGGGTGTATGTAAACCATATTTTACAACACGACCAGCAGCTGAAGTCACTCGGCTGTTGGCCTTGTGCATTACTACACCCCTGGCCACACTGTAAAATATGGTTTATACACACCCCTTTGTGCCTTATTGCTCACGTAATGGTTTTGAGGCAGCAGTGCTCCTGGACACAATGAGGAGAGTTGGGGGATGCCCAATATGCAGGAATCTGGGACAACTTTGGGCAGAGATAAAATGGCTGAGATAGAAGGTGGAGAGAAGTACAAGGGGATTGGGTAAGGAACAAAGGGGAAAAGAGTGGGGCAGCACTGCTGAAGACTGGGGTGAGGGCAATATTAGGTTGAATGGGAGGGGGCACCAGGTGGGCTGAAAACAAAAATTGCCATTACTAAGAACAATGATTGACAGGTAGTGAGAAGAAAAGGGAAAGTGGCACAAATGAATAACAGGGGTACAGCAGAAGAGAATACTAAGATAAGTACTGGAGTTGCTGGAAGAGCATCAAACAGGTTCTTACCACTGGCAGATATAAAGGACCAGATTGCACAAGAAGGGCTAGGGGCTCAAATTAACATGAGGGGGGGAGGTCAGAGTTAATCATGTGGGAGGGGAGAGTGGAAGCAAGGGCGAAGAAGGTCAAATCAATCTGGAAGGAGCCAGGAGACAGTGAGAAGAAGGGGGGAAAAGGAGAGGTCACGAAGACAGAAATACAGCAGGGGAGAGCAGGCGGTGCCAGAAAGGTGGCAGAGGGTGGGGGAAACAACAGGAAGTTGGTGAAATGAAAAGGAGGTCAGACAAATAGGTGGGCATGGTGGACATGGTAAGAATGCAGAGGGAGATGGCAAGTTCACCAGACACTGGTAGAGTGTCAATAAACAGGCCAGAGAGAAAAGAGAAAGTCATGGTCTACAGGACTCCATAATAAAGGGTGTACACTGGGTTAGTGGACCCAGATAAAAGAAGGTCAGTCTTCTGTGATCCAGGAATGGAGGTTGGGAGGGCAGGGCAAAAGATAAATGAAGAAATAAGGAAACTGGGTGGCAAACCACACTTGATCGTTCACTTAGGAACAAATGATTTGGCGGGAAATGAACTGAGCGAGGTACAGCAAACTTTAGAGATCTAGTGAGGGGCTGCAGGGTGAAGGTGAGCTCATTGGCTTACTCAGACGTTTTATCAGTCCCTAGTGTCAGTACTGGCAGACAAAAGAGGATTGAAGAATTCAACAGTTGGCTAAAGGAATGGTGGGCAAGGGAGGGGTTCGCCTGCCTTGGGGAATGGAGTGACAGGTGGAAGGATGAAGGACTGAATTCAAAAGATAGCACTCCAAACAGCACAAATGTTTCTAAAAAGTTTGTAGGTTATAGAAATCCTTTTTATTCAATAGTAGGTTCCAAGTAACAAAATAACAAAAATAATAGAAATGTGCAGGTTACAAATGCTCTCAGAATCCCTGCACTTCACTGTTAGGTCTTCCTTAGGGGCCCCTAAGGAAGACCTAACAGTTGAAGTGCAGGGGTTCTGGTGAGAGCATCTGTAACCTGCACATTTTTTTTATTTTTATTTTGTTACTTGGAACCTACTATCAAATAAAAAGGATTTCTATAACCTACAAACTTGTTTCAAACTTTTGTCCTGTTTGGAGTGCAACCTTTGCTGGAGGGATTTCATTTGGGCTGTCAGGCACTGATGTGAACACCCAACCTGTACTGGTGCAACACAGGCTCCATACTGCCTGAACTGCTTGAATTCAAAAGATAGGCTGCATCTAAATGAAGCAGGGTCCAGGTTACTGAGAGAAAAACTGCAGGAATACATAGCCAATGTCATGAATTTAAACTGAGAAGGAGAGAGTATGAGGCTAGGGTAGGAATGGAGGACTTAAATAGGAGAAGATGCCTAGCTGGCACTCCCCCACAAGTGGGGGCAGGGGTTAAAGAGGAGGAAAGCAGTAAGGATGGGAGGAAGTGGTGGAGGGCGATGTGTGTGAATGTCAGGAGTCTGAGCAACAAAGTAGTGGACTTAGAGGCCACAGTGATGGGGGAGGATCTGGACCTGGTGGACATCACAGAGACCTGGTGCACCGAAAACTAGGATTGAGAGATGGCCTCCCAGGTTTTAATCTATTTAGGACAGTAGAGATAATAGGAAGGGAGGAGGGGTAGCCCTATACATGAGGGACAGTATTCAGGCTTTAGTGGGGCAGGAGGAGCAAGGGGAAGTGGAGGTACTGTGGGTCACCCTGAAGAAACAGTCAGAGGTTGTTATGTGTACAGGAGTGATTTATATGCCTCCAGTGCAGGGGGAAGAAGTAGATAAGGAGCTAATGCAAGAAATACAGTGGATGGCTTGAAAGGGGGAATTGTTGCTGGTGGGGGACTTCGGTACAGGGTCATAATGTCACAAGACATTATGCCACAGCAATATACCTTGCTGCCTGTACAGCACAATACATTTCAAGCGGCATATGTCTTTCTTTTGTGGGGGGATCTGTCCCTCAAGCCCCCCAATCCCCCCAACTAAAATAACCAACTCGGGGGGGGGGCACTTAACATCACACAAACTGTAAAAAAATTCCTTGTGTCTGGGACCAGGAATCAAAACCTGGATTCAAATGCACCGCCTCCTTCCCTTGCTGCCTGTGGCTCATCCCACTGAGCCACGGCAGCTTCTCGCCAGCCCCACCTCCCACCACAGGTCTCATCCCCTACCCAGAAGAGTGAGGGGCACCACCATGTATACATCATTTCACAGTTTTGCACCCTTTCGGCCTACCCCACCGCCTGTTCCTGTTGCACAGTTTTAGCATACGCTATTAAGCGTATGAGGTACTAACTCAGTAGGGGGTGTCTTCAGTCTCCCTGATGTGGACTGGAGGCTCCCAGCAGCAACAACAACAACCAGGAGCAGGGAAATACTGGGCTCCTTACAAAGAGCATTCCTCCAACAACTAGTACAGGAATCAACATGAGGTGGGACGATACTGGACCTTGTATTAACCAAGGGGAACAATGTCACTGATGTCACAATAGGAAACAATCTAGGGTCTAGTGACCATCACACAGTGCAATTCAAAATAAGAACTTGGACAGAGATAAGTCAGACAAGAACAAGGATCGTGGACTTCAGGAGAGCGGACTTCAAAAAAATGAGGGGAATCCTCAAGGATGCCCTGGCAGGCATAGAAAAACTGGGAGGAGTGGAGGAGCAGTGGGCTACAATCAGAGAGGGACTTGAAAAAGCAATGGAGTAATGCATAAGGCAGGTCAGCAAAGGGAAAAAAAGAAAGAGGCCACTTTTGTTCCCCAGGGAGGTGGTGAGAGCAGTAAAGGAGAAAAAACTAGCCTTCAGGAGGTAAAAAAGTACACAGAAGAAAGAGGATAGAATGAAGTACAAGGAGAAACAGAGGGTAGCAAGGTAGATAGTTAAGAAGGCGGAGGCAGAGGAACAGATAGCCAAGTCAGTAAAGCAAGGAAATAAAACATTCTTCAGATACATCAGTGAGAAAAGGAAGTCCAAATCGGGGATAGTGAGACTAGTGGGGGGGGGGTCCCAGTAGAGGGGGATCGCCAGAAAGCAGACTTACTGAACACTTATTTTTGTTCTGTTTTCATGAAAGAGAGGGAGGGTAAGGGTCCAGTGTTAAAAAATAGGGGTGTACAGGGTCAGGGGTGGACACTAGTCCATTTTTAGAAGAAAGGGTCCTAAAAGAACTGTCAATGTTAAAGGTAAACAAGGCATTGGGCCCAGACTCAGTACACTTAGGGTGCTAAGGGAACTCAGGCGGGTGCTGGATGAATCGTTGGCATCACTGTTCAGCCTGTCATTGGACACTGGGAGGTTCTGGACGACTGGAGGAGCATGGATGTGGTACGTCTCCACAAGAGTGATAGTAAAGAAGAGACAGGTAATTACCGACCATTCAGGCTGACCTTGGTGGCAGGAAAGGTAATGGAGTCACTCCTGAAAGAAAGAATTGGTGAATACTTTACAACCAGTGGTCTCCAAGATCACAGAAAACATGGGTTCATGGAGGGGAGGTCCTGCCAGACTAACCAAATAGAATTTTTCAACTGGGTGACAAGGGCTGTGGACCAGGGTGGGGCAGTGGATGTGGCCTATCTGGACTTCAGCAAGGCTTTCAACACCATCTCACACAGGAGGCTAGTGAACAAACTGAGCAGTATTGGTGTGGGTCCTAAAATAACAAAGTGGGTGGAGAGCTGGTTTAGCGGTAGTGCTACAGGGAGATTCTGCCGCTCTTGAGGACCAACCTTTTCTTAAATCTGTTGCAACAGTTCATCTATTTCTTAGCCTAATCTATACTTTACAATTTCTAGTCCATAAAGTTGGCCACCTATGGGCACCCCCTCCCCTTTCTTGACTATGCTATAGTGTCCTCTTTCATTTTCCTTTTCCCTCTCAGGTCCTCATACAGGGAGACTATTGTGGTGACCTCCAAGCTGATGTAAAACAACAGGCTGTGTGTTCCTCATTGTTGTATTTAGTATGCAATAGCACTATGTCATAAAATACCTTGATGTATATGCCTTATGTGTATGAAACCTGCAAATGTTGAAAATACCACGGCACTAGGTGTTTTTGATAAAGGTAAAAAAGTTACTTGGTGACTGTATTATAGAATTAAGTTACCACAGTAAAGATATTAGAAAACTCCTGTTGTGTTAAAATGCATGTAAATTACAGATTGCTTGAGAGGCCATTTGGCACCATGCATTCCTGCTTTAAGCTGAGCAAGCCTAAAATTTCATGGTGATTTGCATATACATTCATGATACTGTGCATTATGGGAGTATGTGTAATGTTGTGTTTCTTTGAAATTTGGCTTCATTGCCAATGCCCTTTGGGGTAACTCCTGCTTCAGTGCTTCTGCACTGAGATTCTTTGTCTTTAGCTTGTTTTGGGGTTTTTCTTTCTTGAAGCTCCCCATCACCCAAACACACAAGACCAACATAGAGGAATAGTTGGTTTTCACTAAAGACCTAGGCCAGTAAATAAGTAGATGCTGACTAAGTGTAAAAGAAGGACATGCATACTCTGATGCAGCAAACTGATGTATTGAGGAAGGGAGATGCAATTGCTTAAGGTTATCCTCTGTGTTTTAAATAAACATCACACAAAGATTGGGTGTTGAACCTGAAGTTCTATGTCTGTTTCATCTGTTATCCAACAACCCCTCCACAGACTTGGTGTTAGAAGTGGGATAACTTGCTGGAAACATCTGGACTGAGCAAGTGGGACGGTTTCCGATGGATATCACCTGGACATCCCAGGTGGACCAATGCATCAGGAGTGGTCAGAAATGAACCCGGAGAAGAAAGTCCGTGGAGTTCTGCCCAGAACCATGGCAGACAAACTGAGAGAGAAGCTGCTGTCTGGACTGGACCTGGGAGCTTGGAGGAAGGCCAAGCCTGAAGATGATGAAGAGATGCAAGAGGATGAGGAAAAATCGAGGGAACTGCCTCCTCTTGATGACACTCCACCTGAGGACGTAAGGGAGTTGTTGAAATGGCTCTGCATAAAACAGGTGCAAATGGAAGGAGATAGAGATATTGACTGGAGAGCTAAATACATTGAGTGAAGAGATAGAGACATTGAGCAGAGAAGTCAAGATGCCAAATGGGTGGATACCTTGAGGGTCTTACATGCCATCAATGCAGGCAAACAGAAAGAGCCAGTAGCCCAAAAGTCATGAAACTGTCCAAACTATCAGACAGTGATGACATTGAAGCCTACCTCACAACATTTGAGAGGATCGCTCAAACTTGTGCATTGCCAAGGGAACAGTGGGTTATTTGACTGGCACCACACCTGACAGACAGTGCCCAGTTGGTTTACAGCCACATGGACTCTCAAGAGGCAGAGGACTGTGACCGTATGAAGCAGAAGATTCTCAGGTGCTATAACATAAACACTGAAACCTATCGCCAGAGGTTTATGTTTCTTAAAATGCAGTCACTGGATACCCTCCGAGAAACTTATGCCCATCTCAAGGAGCTCTGCTGCAAATGGCTGCAGCCAGATAACAAAAGCAAGAACAAACTTCTGGAGGCGGTAATTATTGAACAGTTTATTAAGGTTTTACCCCAGGATGTACAACTTTGGGTTTAGGAGCATAAGCCCAGTTCTGCAGATAAAACCATCACATTTGTGGAAGACTTCCTGGCAGCCCGACCATCCAGACCCAGAGAGTTCCAAGGGACATCAGCAGCTGCAACCAGCAGCAGTCCGGTAAGGAACCCTTTTACTTAAAAACTGTCAAACCCAGCCATAGTGAAACAAGACTGGAGAACAGAGAAACAAAGAAACATAGAAACATTGAATCTGATGGCAGATAAGGACCACTTGGCCCACATAGAAAGAGGAGGCTGAATTCCAGTAGCAGAGATTGTATGTATGGGTGCCAAAAGAAAGGGCATTATGTAAAAAACCATCCTAATATAAAGAAAGAGACTGCTCACATAGCCTTAGTGAACAGGGGTCACTTTATGGCTACTGTGCAGATTGGATTACAGCAGATGATGGGCCTGATTGATTCAGGGAGCCACCAGACTCTTATGCGAGCAGATCTGGTGACTGGGAATAATAATGGGCCAGATGCAGCAGTCATCTGTGTACATGGTGATACCCATTGCTACTCTACAGCCACCATACAAATGACTGTTCAAAAAAAAGAGACATGAGGTAGAAGTGGGGTTGGTACCTTGTTTACCCATGCCAGTTGTTATTGGGCATGACCACCCATACTTGCTTCATTTATACATTGTCATGCCGCCCAGGACTCTGCTGTAGTTGCTATAACCACCAGAGCTCATGTGAAGCAGGGACATTTACCATCTGTGTTCGCATTTGATGATGATGTTTTTGAGGATCCTGGCATGGACTGTAAAACTAAGGTGGAGAAGAGGAAGCTAAAGAAGGACTGGATTGATACTCATGCTGGTGTAAAGCCAGACTTGGGACACACTTTTAAATGTGAAATGCAGCATCAGCAAAAAGCAGACACTTAACTATTTTTTTTCACAGGTGGGGAAGGGAGTGGAAAAATTTGCCTCACAGTTTGCTGTAAAACAGGAAATACTGTACAGAGAATACACTAACTCCAGAACTGGAGAAGTAGTAGACCAACTAATGGTTCCAGAAACAATCCACTCCCAAATCATGTATCTGGCACATGACATCCCTTTAGCAGGCCATGTAGGCAAAGATAGCACCCTGAATAGGATATTACCCAGGTTTTATTGGCCCTCTATCCATGAGAACATAGCTGACTGTCGTAAAGCATGTGCTGAGTTTCAGAAGGTAGCTCAGGCAGTAAAAAGGGATAGAGCACCACTACAACTCATCCCCATTGTGATTAACCCCTTTGACAGGATAGCCATGGATGCAGTGGGCCCCCAGGAAAAGAGCTCCAAGGGTAACAGCTTTGTATTGGTCATATGTGATTACGCTACTCGCTACCCAGAAGCTATCCCCATGAGAACTGTCACTGCCTTAAGGATAGCAGAGGAGCTACCAAAGGTGTTTAGCTGCATGGGAATCCCCCAGGAAATACTTACTAACCAGGGGAGTAATTTTAATGCACACCTGCTAAAAGATTTGTACCATCTGTTGGGCATGGTAACAGTGAGTACTTCCCCATACTACCCACAGACTGACAGTTTCATAGAGAGGCTTAATCAGACATTAAAGAGATTGTTGAGGAAGCATGTAAAAGCTGAGGGTAGAGATTGGGATAGGTACCTCCCCTATTTACTTTTCGCTTACATAAAAATCTCTCAAGCATACACTGGTTTCTCTCCTTTCTCATTACTGTATGGGAGAAACCCAAGGGGACCGCTGGATGTGGTTAAAGAACACTGGGAAGAAGGGAAGGAGGTGGGGCATCTTAATGTCACAGAGTACATAACTCACTTATGCTAACATCTGGTGAGGTATAAAAATTTAACATGTGAATCTCCTTAGGAAATGGCATCAGAAGCCTCCCTTTATATCCATCCTGAACTTAGGGAGTCAGAGCTGGAAGTTGCCTATAAAAGGCTAGAGCAGTCAGGACAGTTGAGAGAGATCCAGATAAACCCCGAGTTGGAGCCTCAACAACAGAAAGATTTGCAGGGGTTATTACAAGAATTTGAGTCCATATTTACAAACATCCTGGGCTGGGCAAAAGGAATTGTGCACACCATAACTGCCACACAAGACAAGCCCATACACAAAAAGCCCTACAGATTACCCATGAAGGTGAGGGATGAGGTGATTCAGGAAGTCAAAAAAATGGAGCAGTTAGGCATAATTGTGCCATCAAAGTGTGCAAGGTCTTCACCAATGGTCACAGTGGACAAGAAAGAGGTTGAGATATGTCTATGCTTAGATTTTAGGAAGCTTAAAAATGTGTCACTATTCAATGGCTATCCAATGCCCTGAATAGATGACACCATTGACAGGCTAGGCAATGCACAGTATATCTCCACCCTTGACCTTACTAAAGGATATTGGCAAATCCCCTTGTTACCTGATTCACAAGATAAAACCGCACTTAGCACCCCAATCAGTTTATACCAGTTTGTCACAATGCCATTCGGACAACATGGAGCTCTAGACACTTTTCAGCATTTTATGGACCACATACTAAGACCACACACTAAGTACTGTGAGGCTTATTTGGACGATGTGGTCATATTCAGCCCTGACTGGGAATCTCATGTTAGACACTTGTCCCGGGTATAGCAAGCAATAAAGGAGTCAGGAGTGACCATTAACCCTGGTAAGTGTGCCCAAGCAAATACTGAGACAAGATAACTAGGGTTCATTTTAGGCAATGGACAAGTGAAGCCTGAGGTAGAGAGGGTTACAGCAGTAGCAAATAGCCCAATACCTACCACAAAAAAGCATGTGAGCTCTTTCCTAGGTCTGGCTGGTTATTACCAGAGATTTATTCCTAATTTCTCAGCCATTACCATTCCTTTGACTGATTTCAATAAAAAGAGGTGCCTGAATAAGGTTCAGTGGACCCCTTTTTGTGATGAGGCCTTTAGGAATATCAAGGCCATTCGATGTACAGCTCCTGTATTGAAAACCCTGACTTCAACCAAGTGTTTGAGGTTCAGACCAAAGCATCAGAGAATGGTATTGGGGCTGTCTTATCTTAAAAAATAGATGGGTAAGAATATTGGATCATGCATATCAGCAGAAAGCTACATGAGAGGGAGAAAATGTATGCTACCATAGAGAAAGAATACTTAGCTCTGAAGTGGGCTATTGAGTCTCTGAAATATTACTTGTGGGGGACTGAATTTAAGGTTGTAACTGATCATAACCCCCTTTGCTGGTTGCACCAAATGAGAGAGAAAAATCCCTGTATATTAGAAACATAGAAACATAGAAGTTGATGGCAGATAAGGACTGCAAGGCCCATCCAGTCTGCCCATTTATTTTTCTGCCTTGTGAATGTGCCATCGGCCTTTGCTCTGTCAATGGCCTATCTAGTCATACTCATCTATATTGCTCCCTTATGCCTATCCCATGCCTGTTTGAATCCCTGCACTGTATTCATATCCACCACTTCCTGAGGTAGGCCATTCCATGCATCCACCACCCTTTCTGTGAAGAATAACTTCCTCACATTACCCCTTAATCGGCCTCCCTCTAATCTCATACTGTGTCCTCTTGTCCTGCTATTTTTCTTATACTCGGTTTACTCGGTGTATTTGGGACAAAAGAAGGCGAAGGCCCATCGAGATTGTCCCCCACAATATATGTGGTACAGTAGTTCATGACCTAGTGTTTCTGAGCCATTTATCAAGCCTAGATTTAAATACATCAAAGGAGGGGAATCCATAATTTCTTGAGACAGAGAATTCCATAATCTGGGGGTCCTTAAAGTGTAAAAGTTTAATCTCTTATTTGTATTAGCTTTAGCTACATTAATTTGTTCATTATGTAGTCTGGGAA
Organism: Neoceratodus forsteri; assembly: GCA_016271365.2. Classification (NCBI taxonomy): domain Eukaryota; kingdom Metazoa; phylum Chordata; order Ceratodontiformes; family Ceratodontidae; genus Neoceratodus; species Neoceratodus forsteri. The sequence continues at coordinate 761,044,297 of CM057449.1, read as the reverse complement.
CAATACCTCTATTACTGAATTGTAGTCCAAATTGTTGCATCAATTCTTGAGACTGTTGAACTTTGTATAGTAGTAAAAGATCCCCTCTAATTCTCCTTTTCTGGAGTGAATATAGGCCTGTGATTTTCAATCTTGAGTCATAGTCTTTAGATGCTAAATGGGGAACTAATTTAGTTGCTCTTCTCTGGACCCTCGCTAGGACCTGAATGTCTTGCAGTAAGTATGGGCTCCAGAACGGAGAACCGTAATCCATATAAGGTCTTACATGGCTTCTATATAAGGGAATAATGCATTCTTGATTTTTTGTGACAAAAGTACGTTTTATACGGGTAAGTAATTGATTGGAAGTTTTACTATTTTGAGACAGTGGTCTCTACAAGTCAGTTTATTATTAATTAATATACCTAAATCCCTTTCACAAGCAGATGCTTTCAGAGGAATATTGTTTATGGTATAAGTCTGTAAAGGATTTGATAAACCAAAATGTAATTATTATATTATATATATTGAAACATGTTAGATTCTTTCACCTTGTTAATGCCCTTAAGGTGTTTGAATGTTTCGATCATATCACCTCTCTCCCTCCTTTGCGCTAGGGTATACATATTGAGCTCTATTAATCTGTCCTCATATGTTTTCTGATGCAGTCCCTGCACCATTTTGGTTGCCCTTCTCTGGACTGCCTGAATTTGGTTAATGTCCTTGTGAAGGTGTGGCCTCCAGTACTGCATGCAGTACTCCAGATGGAACCTAATCAGTGTCTTGTAAAGAGGGATTATTACCTCCCTCTTCTGACTTGTGATACCCCTACTAATACACCCCAACATCCCTCTAGACTTACCTACTGCTTTAGTGGTCTGCTTGGTTGATTTCAGGTCATCAGTGATGATGACACCCAAGTCTCTTTCTTCCCTTGTGACTGTCAGCAACTCCCCTCCCAGCCTATAGGTGGCTTCAGGGTTTCTCTTCCCTATGTGCATAATCTTGAACTTCTTTGCGTTAAACTCGTTGCAACTCTTCCGACCATTTTGCCAGTTTATCCAGATCTCTTCTCATTCTGCCCACCCCATCTGGATCATCTACTCTGTTGCAAATCTTGGTGTCATCTGCAAACAGACAAACCTTACCCTCCAGTCCATCTGCAATGTCACTGATGAAGATATTGAAGAGGACTGGCCCCAGGACTGATCCCAGAGGTACACCACTTGTGATTTGCATCTCTTCTAACTGTATACCGTTTACCACCATTCTCTGTTTTCTGCCCGTCAACCAGTTTGCACCCAGTTGACCAACTCTGACCCACCCTGAGCCTAACCAGCTTATTAATCAATCTTCCATGTGGAACAGTATCAAAAGCTTTGCTGAAGTCAAGGTAGGTGACATGAACTGCTCCCCCTTGGTCCACCACTTTGGTTACCCAGTCAAAGAAATCTATAAGATTAGTTTGACAGGACCTTCCTGTTGTAAACCCATGCTGTCTTGGATCCTGTGCTCCTATGGATTCCAGGTGTTGCACTATCCTTTCCTTAAGGAGTACCTCCATAATCTTACCCACTACTGAGGTAAGACTGACTGGTCTGTAGTTCCCTGCCTCCTCGCTGCTACCGCTCTTGTACAGTGGGATCACATGAGCCCTTCTCCTGTCTTCTGGGACCTCTCCTGTGTTCAGAAACTTACTAAACAGTTTTGATAATGGCTCTGCTAGTTCCATCCTTAGCTTCTTTATTACCCTGGGATGAATGCCATCGGGTCCCATTGCCTTGTCCACCCTGAGCTTATCGAGCTCTTGTAGGACCCTTTCTTTTATGAAGGGATTAGTGCACACCTCCCTCCTCCCTGTGTCCATGGTGCTGAGCTGTGTGCCCTGTCCTACCTTCTCTTTGGTAAATACTGAGCAGAAGTATCCATTTAGGATAGATACTTTTACATGGTCCTCTTCCTCACATGCCCCCTTATCACCTTTGATGTTAGCAATACCCCCTCTGGACTTTCTCCTTTCACTAATGTATCTATAGATAGTCTTGTCACCTTCTTTTACTGTTTGTGCTAGTGTTTCCTCAGTTTGGGCCTTTGCCTGCCTTACTGCCTTTCCTGCTTCTCTTAGGGAAGTTTTTTATGCCTCCCTATCTTCATCCTGCTGCATTCCCTTAAATTTCCTGAAGGCCAGCCTTTTGGCTCTGACCTTTTCTGCTACTGTTTTTGAGAACCAAAGTGGTACTTAGCTCTTCAGCCATATCGATTTACTGTGCTCCAGAAGGCAGGGACAAAACGTGTAAATGCTGATTTCATGTCTAGATATGGTGCAGGAATTGATGTCAATGAAATATGATGGAGTTTCCCTTAAAAGAGATAGTGCAGGGAAGGTACCATTTGTCTCTGTTGAGAAATGTATTAACGCCTCAGGGTAAAGAATGATGATCTCAACTCTGCTTATGATGGAATGTTTATCATTATTAGGGACCCTGAGATGGAGCTTCTGAAGATGGATGGGTGGAAGCTCCATCTCTTCCTAGGACAGGAAGGTGGTAAGCTGTCTGAAATAACTGCTTCCCTCTTAGGATGGTGGATATGTGACAGGGAGATCCTGCCACTCTTGAGGACCAACTTTTTCTTAAATCTGTTGCAACAGTTCTTCTATTTCTTAGCCTAATCTATCCTTTACAATTTCTAGTCCATAAGATTGACCACCTGTGGGCATTCCCTCCCCTTTCTTTACTATGCTATAGTGTCTTCTTTACTTTTCATTTTCCCTCTCAGGTCCTCATATAGGGAGGTTATTGTGGTGACCTCCAAGCTGATATAAAACAACAGGCTGTGTGTTCCTCATTGTTGGATTTAGTATGCAATAGCACTATGTCATAAAATACCTTGATGTATACACCTTATGTGTATGAAATCTGTAAATGTTGAAAATACAACGGCACTAGGTGTTTTTGATAAAGGTAAAAAAGTTACTAGGTGACTGTATTATAGAATTAAGTTACCAGAGTACATATATCAGAAAACCCCAGTTGTATTAAAATGCATGTAAGTTACAGATTGTTCGAGAGGCCCTTTGGCACCATTGCACTCCTGCTTTAAGCTGAACAAGCATAAAATGTCATGGTAATTTGCATATACATTCCATGATGTTTTGCATTATGGGGGTATGTGTGATGTTGTGTTTCTTTGAAACTTGGCTTTATTGCCAATGCCCTTTTGGGTAACCTTGCTTCAGTGCTTCTGCACTGAGGTTCTTTGTCTTTACCTTGTTTTGGGGTTTTTCCTTTTTTTTGAGCTCCACATCACCCAAACACACAAGACCAACATAGGGGAATAATTGGTTTTCACTAAAGAGATAGATCAGTAGATCAGTAGGTGCTAAGTGCAGAAGAAGGACATGCATAGTCTATTGCTGCAAACTGATGTATTGAAGAAGGGATATGCCATTGCTTAAGATTATCCCCTGTGTTTTAAATAACCATCACACAGAGATTGTGTGTTGAACCTGAAGTTCTGTGTCTGGTCTATCTGTTATCCCACAACCCCTCCACAGGTAGAAGCCAAAGGGTGGTAGTAAATGGGGTTCTCTTGGGGGAGGACAGCATGACAAGTGAAGTGCCATAGGGGTCAGTATTGGTTCCGGTCCTCTTTAATATCTACATTGGTGATATTGCAGATGGATTGTAAAGGAAGATGTGCCTATTTGCAGATGATACAAAAATCTGCAATAGGGTGAACACACCAGGGGAGGTAGAAGCAATTAAGGAGGATCTGGGGAGGTTGGAGGAGTGGTCAGAAACATGGCAATTGAGATGCAACACAAAGAACTGCATAATCATGCACTTAGGACATAAAAACCCACAGGCCATGTATGAATGGGGAGGGGGAGTAGTTACAGAAACAAGTCAGGAGGGGGATCTAGTGATTATCAAAAACTGTTGAAACAATTTTATAAGGCAGTTGGAAAGGAAAATCATATATTGAGCTGTATAGGGAGGGGTATAACCAGTATGAGAAGGGAGGTGATAATGTCCCTATACAAATCACTTGTAAGACCCCATCTTGAGTACGGTGTGCAGTTCTGGAGGTCTCATCTCCGTAGGGATATAGACAGGATATAGAGGGTACAAAGGAGAGAAACCAAAATGGTGCAGAGCCTGTACTAAAAGCACTATGAGGAAAGGCTAAGGGACCTGGATCTGTACTCCTTGGAGATCAGGAGGGACAGAGGGGACATGATCAAGACATTTAAATACCTAAAGGAGATAAACAAGGTACAGAAAGGGAGCATCTTTCAAAGAAAAAGATGTCCAAGGACCAGAGGGCTCAATATTAAGTTGGAGGGGGGTAGGATTAGAGGGAAAAGGAGAAAGTACTTCTTTACAGAAAGGGTGGTGGATCCCTGGAACAGCCTCCCAGCAGAGGTGGTGGGAGCTGAAATGGTTTCTGAATTTAAGAAAATTTGGGGTAGACACATGGGTATCACCAAAACTGGTAGGGAAGGTAACATGGAGCCTGAACAGGGACTGGAGACACCACTAGTAGTGGTAGGGAGCAGGAAAGCAGAGGCAGGTGACCACATAGGATCTGCAGTCTCATATTAGACAAGGAAAATGGGGCAGACTAGATTGGCCAGACAGTCCTTTTCTGCCATCAACAACTATGTTACTATGTTTCTATGTTACAGTAACGAATGATTTTGGGATGTCTGTGGAAGTACCAATTATAATAAAGACACACAACACAAATAGCTGGTATATACTTCCTTATATTAAGCAGCTACACACAGATAACATTACAAAGTTTTGGCACAGCATCTCTTTATGAAATTTAATCTGTCTTGCAAATAGCTACAGAAGATTAGCAATCTTTTCATAATTACCTCTTCTTCTGGGAGAATCAGTTACAGTGAAGTACTTCTTCCAAATGGATTTCTGGCTCACCCTCTTGTAGTCTGGAATGCATTATTATACCTAACTTTGTGTACAGTTACATGACGCATGACTCAGGCGTCTTACTTCCGAGAACTGTTATACGGCCTTGCTTACATGTGAGGTGAGTTTCACATGCATCAGCACAAGCCCTTATCAGTGTGTTCAAACACTGTGTCTATTCCCAAAGACTGTTCTCATAACAATATATACATGAGTGACTGTGTGGCAAGGCTGCCTCTATTCTGTTGGTTCAGAAAACAGTAGTTCTCCACTGCAACATTTATCTTATAAAAGGGTCCCTGCTTGCAATTGGAATATTAGCTAATAAGCAGTAACACATTGGTTATCCCTAATGGTAGATGCACAGCTAATACTACTGCATTGTAATATACTTACAGTTGCATTAAGCTAGTAACTACATACATGGTATAGGCACTAATAAGAATAATGACAAACATTTCCCTACAATCCCCCCTTTGAGGCTGTTGGTCAAAATGCTGAACAGCCTCATAGAAAAGAAAGAGTTTGTCATTATAGATGAAAAACATTAGCATACTTCAGCACACACTGATTTCTCTATAGTGATTATGCAACAGGCAGCAAAGACAGCATAGCATTAGTGTGTCAGCTTATTGTTATCTACCCAGAGAAGGCCTCTGTCTTACGGAAAATACTAAAGGGCAGAATATTTCTTATGAGCAGTAGCACCAATAGTATGCAATAGCTAATAATGGCAATAAATGCATGAGCTATATTTCTACAGTTATAATAAGCTGCATAAGCACAAACAATAATAGTAATAATCCACTTTGCTCCCTACAAACCCTGCTATGACACTATGATTGCAAAAAGCAAAATAGTGCCAAAAACAATTATAGCATGAAATGTAAGATGGTAAACTTTGCCGATAAGCAATAGTTGTAAGGCTAGGGAGAGCAGAGAAATATGCACATTAAAATTTGGAATGTAATCAATGAAAACAATCTGATAGCCAGGTTCACTAAGGATGTATACCTCCTGGTGAACAGGAACTGGCAGGATAACTGTTTGTCCAAGGACAGTGCGTACAACAGGTATAAAAGAAAAGTGAGGGGTGGCCACTGGGCATGTGAGTGTCCTATATGTAAAGAATTTATAATTCGTAATGAGACAATACTGACCAGCCATATTGGATGCCACTATAGCCATATGAAGGCTCCATTTTGTGAGCTTCACTGGGCAGGTGCCATTCTGTACAAAGCTGATGTAGTGCTGGGAGACACCACTAAGGACACAGACAGGAATAACCACATCAAATGCATCGCGGCAGCAGGCATAGCAATGTCCTCTTATTGAACAGTAAGCAGTATGTGGAACCTGCCAACATGCCATGGTGGGATTATAGACAAGTAAGGAAGGATCTTCATCCTGTTCCTTATAGATGTCACCTTCCAAGTAACCAACAGAATGGACTGCTGCCGATTTGTCAAATAGATCCAAATAAGGGTCAAATATAGGCAGAGAAACTGCCTTGTTTGGTATGCAGAGTCACATAACCCAGGTACCTGGCTGTCATGAAGGAAAACTTCTGACAGGCCTCAAGGCATCCTGTATGGACATCCTATGTTCTGGTTACAAATGCCAGGAAATACCACTTGGCCAAATAGTTATCAGAGATGAGAACTGGGAAGCGCCCTTGGTTTTGGATCACATAAGCAAATTATAAATTAGTGTGAGAACATAGTTCTCATAGGCTGTGCATGTTACTCCGTTACCTATGAGTTTATGTCAGACCTTTAAAGATTGTGTTGCAGTAGACCAACATGTAATACCTACATAATGATATGATAGACTTATCATATATACTTTTTCTTTTATGCCAGGCCTGCAGTCCCATATACATAAATTTGGTGCTCAGTATTGATGGATGTATTACTTTATGGTCTCCATGACAGCCAGGTCTGGAACCTGTTAAGTGTGGAAGACTACATGTTGGGTCTCCTATATTACGTAACTATAGGATTTCGGGCTTTAGCATGCTGTGAAACTTCATAAGAAAGAAAATAAATAAAAACCTTTAAACCATCAAGACTATGTAGCACAGGCTTTGTACCTTTTGCTTGGGTGTCTTAGTACCCAATATGTTGCCTTATAGCCCTGTTTGAAATTGATATCTCTTACCAAATAGACCTAACACAGACCTGACCATTCCATCCAGGCCTTGTCGACACCTAGAGCGGAATATGCCATGCTGTGGGTAAATTTCTTGCATGGCTAAGGGATCTTGTACTATTGCCTGATAGTAATAACATCTATACATTTGTACCACACAGCACGGAACATACATTAGTAAAGGTACAATAATGACTATATCTAGACGTGCTAATTGAGAAAACTTTCAAAATCACAGAAGTATGTATAAACTGTTGTAGGACAATACATTATTTTCTTTTGTATGATGAATGGCAATCACATATAAAAACAAAGCAAAAAAATATGAAACAATACTGAATGAATTTGGTCAGGACTTCCTCCAGTTTATGAATTTGTTGGACTTCACATAGGTAGCTGCCTCTGCAACCCATATTAGGGTCAATCACTCACCCTGGTTTTCCTCCTGGGAATGGAGACCTCTGACTTGGTGGTGGAACCGATTGGATGGTCTGACCATCACACTGTAAGGTTCAGTTTCTGGGCTCCCCTCTATAGGCCTGTCCTTGTGAAGATGGTTAGATACCGGCCTTTGGGGGATGTTACTCCCGACGGTCTTTTGGTGGTATTTGACCTATTGGGATTACTGGATGCTAGTGAGGGCCCAGAGAATCTGGTCCAAGCCTATAATAAGACTGTGGTGGGTGCTCTGGATTCTATCACTCCTGTCCATGTTCGCCTGCTCACTCTTCACCCTCAGTCCCCTTGATTTGATGGGACCTTGAGGGAGTCGAGGCGAGCAGGACGAAGGCTAGAACAGTGCTGGCGGAGATCTACATTGGATGCTGACTGTCTTAGATTGATAGAACATTATTATGTCTATCAATCAGCAATCTCCAATAAGAAGGCAGAGTTCCTGTCTAGGGAGACTGCTGTAGCTCAGAATCGACCAGCTCAGCTCTTTTGAACTGTGAACAGGTTGTGCAATCCAATCTGTCTACAAGCTTGAAGAGCATTTTCACAGGATAAGTATGATGAATTCACTCAATTCATTGCTAATAAGGTGGCTGACATTAGGGTGGAGATCAGATCAGCAAGCTCTATGGGGGTTGGTAGCGGACGGTGCATGGTTACTACTCCTTGGTTTTCTTGGGTACACTTTGACCGTCTGGAGATCTCTGATGTCATCTGATTGTCCAGAGTATGCGGCCAACCTGCTGTAGATTGGTCCCAGGCCCTATGCGCCTCATTTTGGGGTGTGTGGATACCACTAGCCCTGTCCTGGCAGAAATAGTTTCGTGCTCATTAGGGTCAGGTGAGTTTCCTAACTCCCTGAAGGAGACTGTGGTAACACCTCTCCTTAAAAAATCTTCTCTGGAGCCAAGCTGTCCTGCTAACTACAGGCCAATCTCTAACCTTCCCTTTGTTGGGAAGGTGATTGAGAAAGTAATCACCCTGCAGCTTGAGAACCACTTGACCATCCATGACATCTATGATCCCTTCCAATCTGGTTTTCAGAAGAAGCATAGTACTGAGACCATTCTGGTTCAGGTGCTCAATGATCTCCTGATTGCAAGAGATCAGAAGCACCATTCAGTCTTGGTCCTTCTTTATCTCTCCTCAGCCTTTGACACCGTGGACCATGGGAGGCTGTTGGAATGCCTGAGAGAGACATCTGTGTCCTGTCAGGTACAGTCATCAGATGGTTTAGATCTTTCCTCACTGGCATATCCCAGAGAGTGGTGTCTGGGATTTATTCCCCAGCTTCATTCTCTCTGCCATATGGGGTTCTTCAGGGCTCTGTGCTGTCCCCTATGTTGTTCACGGTGTATTTGCTGCCATTGGGAGACATTGTGAGATGGTATGGGCTGAGGTTTCACTGCTATGCAGATGACACCCAGCTCTACCTGTCTTTTGCACCTGTCCAGGATAGTGCAATCTCTGTCTTTAATAGCTACCTCATAGAAATCCAGGACTGGATGCGGGCCAGCTAGTTGAGGCTGAACCCCAATAAGACTGAGGTGCTGGTGGTGGATCCAGGTCGCAGGATAGAGAGGGAGGGGGCAGGGTCTGCCTCTGGGCTTTTGCTCAGAGGTAGCCAGCTCCTGCCCTCTGTTCAAGTGTGGAATATGGGGGTGATTTTTGAAGAGGTCCTCCTTTTACCATCTGAGGAACATCACCCAGATTAAGCACCTTGTTCCATATTGCAACCTTCCAATGCTGATCCATGCCTTTGTGACCTTGTGTCTTGATTATTGCAACTCCCTCTACCTAGGGCTTCCAGGGCTTGACATCCATCACCTGTAGCTGGTGCAGAACACAGCGGCCAGGCTATTGACAGGGGTTTTCCAGGTCAGTCACATCACACCTGTGTTGTGCAAACTGTACTGGCTGCCTGTACAGTGGCAGATAACCTTCAAGGTTGGTTTACTGACCTATAAGGCCCTACACAGACAGGGTCTGGGCTACCTGCAAGAGCTCCTGGTTCCCTACTGTCCCCTTCAACCTCTCTGCTCAGCCAATGAGGGATTGCTAGAGGTTCCCAGGTTTAGATTGAAAACCTCAGGTGCGTGAGTATTTATGTGTGCAGCCCCTAACCTGTGGAACTTTCTATCTCATCGGATTCGAGAGTGCCAGACCGTGGAGAGCATTAAGATGACTTTAAAAATATATTTGTTTTATCTTGCCTTTGCAGATTGTATATGAGAGAATTGCTTATTGTAAATTGGATTAAAGCTGGAATTTATGTGTTTTATTGTTTTATCTCTGAATTTTTAATTGTTTTATTGTACAGCGCTTTGATAAATCTGAATTGCACTGTATAAATAAATATTATTACTATTATATGTTTCCACATGTCATAATAGCAAAGTCACAGATTCATACAACATGTTTATGCATAAACAGCATATCATTTCAATAAAGTTATCGGAGAACAATAGCAATAAGTTAATTGTGGGGACCCTGTCCCACTACAGGGTAGACAGTTGTGGCACAGGTGCTGATGTGTTATTGGAAAAATGTCACAGTTCATTGTAAAGTGAGGCTTTGCGCCACCACAGTATTTGGACTGCCTTTGTATATGTCTTGAATTGTCAGTTCATAAATGCCTGTATCTGAAAGTTGCACTGGGTCAACCACCAATGACACATTGTCCAAAAAAATGTGAAAAAAATGTGAATCAGAAACAGTATTGTCCAAATGTGTGCCTTCATGGCTTAGATTGTAAATAAACAAAAGTCCAAAATGTTCCTTACTGAGTCTCTGAAAAAGTACATTAGGGCATGCAATGAACAGCATAATGATGTCATAATTATTAGAAAGTATCTGCAGATCACATGGGAGAAAGTGATTGAATTATGGTTGGTGGCATGGTCAATTGAAGTCCCGGAGTTTTGTGGCAACATGCCACAATGGAATTACAATTAGCACAGGCACCTTTATACTTCTGAAAGACAACAAAAATTAAAGAGGAGGGCCTCATGCCCCTCCCTCTTTAGCAAGTTAGTGTGGTAACTCTAAAATAAGTTTGCATTATTATTTTCAATTGAGCTGGTATCTCTTGAATATGACATTTGCTGCCCTCCCAGTAGTGGCTGTCATTAGTTGACTTCTGAAAAACGAATACAAAAACAGAGTGGAGGGCGTCCACTTTCTCATTGGTAGTACAGTGTACAGTTTTAACTGATAAATAGCCATTAAAGTTTTTTTTATTAAAAGTTTTAACTGATAAATAGCCATTAAAGTTTTTTTATTAACATTAACACCTCTATCCAAAACCTTTACTCTGGTGAACTGTAAACAAGCCTTCTACCAAAAGTGAGTTTGATTTTGTGGGAGAGACATGCATTTGTCACCTATTCCTAGGGATTGGAACAATGTAAATGAAGTTCAAAAATGTTTGCGGACACGTCAGTATCAGGGCTTTCAGATCTACAGGAAAATTTTTTCCATAGACTTGCATTGGTTACATAGGATAACAAAGCATTTCAGCCGACATGGGAAACAATGCATTCTACAGGAAAACACAGGAAAAGTGCCCTGGAGTTACAGGGAAAATTCCAAATCAATCTGGGAGCACCACTGCATTTCCTCCCATGCTCCCCCCTTTGTCTCAGAAACTGCTGCAACACAGTCAGCAATGGGGGTAGGGTGTATGGACGGCCCTTATCTCCCCCTTCGAGCTCCTTGGAGTGCATGGAGCACAGCAGTGGCATTCCATTATAAAGAAAGGAGCTTAATATAAAAAATGTTAAACTGCCAAGGATGCTAAAAGGAACAGTAGGAACAACAGAAAGTAGGGTGTGATATTCACGGCAGTGAAACTCCAGTACAGAGTAGTTAATTACTGGTTCGAGGTGACCCACTCCCATACAGGAACATGTCTATAAAACAGACCATGTACGCACAGTAACTCTGGCAATATATTTATAAGGGAAGGATAAAACCTTTTCATTTCTGGACAATAAGATTTGTTTTAAAACTTTAACTTCAGTGTTTCTATTGAGCACCTCACAGTCAAATTCTGGATTTCAGCCAATCACTCTTTCTCAAAGAGAAGAGCTCCTGCAATCAAGGTCATAATACTGCATCATGATGAAACAATTTAATTCAAATGTGCTTCTTTATAGAATTGTCCCTCCCTCTCCAGGGAAGGAGAATTTACTTTAAACATCTTTAAACATCATATGCTCAAAAAGCAATATAGTACAAGGGAAAAACTGTTGTTGACCCCCTTGCAAATGAGATGAAAAAGCATAATAAATATTAACCAACAAAATACTGGAATGTGAATCTTTTTGATTCATTTAACAGTGACACATTGTCCCCCCCATAGAGGATTAGACTAGTGATATCTGCAGCAAGCTGCCATAACTCCACCTTACTGAAGGGATGATGGCAGTAAGAACATGGGGTGGATATGTGATTACATTAGTTTATATCACACCATACTTTTTGCATTAAAATAGATCTATGTACCTGTAAAGAAGATATATGTTTATGTATTTAAACACATAAGAAGGCAAGAACATCTAAACGTAATGGCATGACATATCTTTAAACTGCAAAGTAAAACTTAACCATTATTACAGCACACAATATAGGATCTCAAAAAATAACCTTATCCGTACTGACTTCACAAAGCTATTAGCCTTGGAGCTTTCATCTTAATCAGAGTAGAAAAATTCCACTTTAGATTCATAGAACACACAGTAAAAAAACATCTGAGCATTTGTAAAATGCGTCCAACAACACTGAAAGCAAAAGCAGTTTTCCACATTTCTGAAGCAGCGCATGTTTGTGTGTGTGTCTGTTAAAAGAAATATAAACAACTACAGTAAAGGTTTTCTTTTCCTTTAGTGATTCAGACTATGGGAGAATGAGACATGTAGTTATTTTTGTAGGAAAATATGAGATGGAAGCTGGCCAGCTACAGAAAGAAATTAGACAAGAAAGGGTCTTGTAGCATGTAATAAAGTCAGTTTAACCTTTGTCAATAACAAACATCAGTGCTGAAATGTGGCAATGCCACACATTCCCAACCACCAACAATTCATTCCATTCCTTAAAAGAATCATTTGCTACTATAAGTTCAACACAGTTCACTCTAACAGAATCCAAATTAGATCCTAGTGCCATAATACATGTTGCTGTTTGCACTTTCTGATTCACATTTCAATCACAATTCCCTAATGCAAATTGATCAATACAATAATCACAGGGGTCCAATTCCTTTGGGACATCTTTACAGAACCCATCTAGCTTGTGTTTAGCTAAATGTTTTGCACTGATTGCCTCCATACTGTTAAAGCCATGTGGGTTCAAGGAACCACAAGCTTGACACCTCAGTTCTGAGGTTATGCCAAGCCCTTAACCTAGATGCTGAGATAAGGTTATAACCCTCTTAAAATACCAGCATCCCACCTGAATGTTACTGGTGCAACTGCATTTGGGTTTGAATCACCCATTTATTTATTATTTAATATTCGTGGTTGAAGAATCAGGGGAGAACTCACCAGAGCTGCCATTCTAAGGAATGATTTTGGGGTGTCTGTGGAGGTACCAATTATAATAAAGACACATGACATAAACAGCTGGTATAGCCTTCCTTATATTATGCAGCTATACACAGATAACATTACGTTTTGGCACGGCATCTCTATATGAAATATAATCTGTCTAGCAAATGGCTACAGAAGATTAGCAATCTTTTCATTATTATCTCTTCATCTGACAGATGAAGTTACAGTGAAAGACTTCTTCCAGATGGATTCCTGGTTCACCCTCCTGTTGTCTGGAATGCATTATTATACCTAACTTTGTGTATAGTTACATGGCTCATGACTAAGGCTTCTTAACGTCCAAGAACTGTTACTTGGCCTTGCTTACATGTGAGGTGAGTGTCACATGCATCAGCACAAGCCCTTATCAGTGTGTTCAGACACTGTGTCTATTCCTAAAGGCCGTTCTCATGACAATATATGTGTGTGTGTGGGGGAGGCAAGGCTGTCTCTATTCAGTGAGTTCAGAAAATAACAGTTCTCCACTGTAATCTTTATCTCCCAAAAGGGTCCCTGCTTGCAATTGGAATATTAGCTAATAAGCAGTAAAACATTGGTTATACCTAATGGTAGATGCACAGCTAATACTACTGCATTGTAATATACTTAGTTGCAATAAGCTACTAATTACATACCTGATATAGGCAGTAATAAAAATAATGACAATCATTTCCCTACATTACTATGTTTCTATGGTCTTAATCTACTTCTTAAGGTATGAAGACCAAAATGGGGAGGTATAATCTAGATATGGTTTCAGATATGTCCTGTGCAGGGAAAGAAGGCATTGTTCATTCCTTGATATAAAACTGTTCTTAATGTACCCTATGAGTCTGTTTGTCTTTTGAGTTATAACTCTAAAGTGGCTAGATGGGGTATGGTTGTTATTGATTAATATGCCAACATATCTTTCATTCTCCTCAGTTCCCATTACAGTATTACATAAGTGATATGTTTTGTGGGGGTTGTGTTTGCCAAGATGAAGAATGGTACATTTATATAGGTTAAATTGTATTTTGTCCTTATATGCCATAGTTTTGTTGTTTTTAGGGCATTTGCCAATGACAGATATTTTCTTTCAGAGTCCATCTCTGCACTGATCTTTGTGTCATCTGCAAACTTTGCAATGTTGTTTTGAAGTCCACAGTGCAGGTCATTGATGTGTGCACCCAAAAGGCTGGTCCAAGAACTGAACCCTGTGGCACCCCACTCAAAACCCACCTCTTTGTGGACAGTTTTCCACATACTCTCACCTGTTGTGTTCAGCACATGAGCCAGTCTTCACTCCACTGTACTAGTACATGGTGTATTCCCACATTTTAAGCTTTAGAACTAACTCAGTATGTGAGACAGCGTCAAATGCCTTTTGTAGGTCTAAAATTATGACATCCACTGGGGTCTCCCTATTTAAGCTTGAACTGACCTTGTCATAGAAATTAATTGGATTTGTGAAGCAGGTGCTGCCCTGCATGAAGCAATGTTGTGTGTAGTCATATCTGTCCAAGGTCAGTATATTTTCCTCAAGTCTAGACTTGAGTAGTTTTTCTATGATCTTACATGTAACCGAGGTTAAACTAAAGGTCTGTAATTGCCCATATTTCCCTTACTGCCCTTTTTGTGGATCGGCATTATAATTGCCCTCCTCTAGTCATTGATACTTGCCCTTTTTTAATTGATTTCTTAAATAGTAGTGTAAGGGATATACGTAATGGTTCCACCAACTTTTTAAAGAAACATGCATTCAATACCATCTGGCCCTGGAGATAAATTTGGTTTTATATTACTGGTAACAAACTGGACTTCTTTAATGAAACTCATATCTTTCATGGTCAGTGGGTCCCATGTGTTTTTTTCTGAATTATTTTTATTAAATATTGTACAAAAATAGTTGTTTAGAGCTTTGGCTATGTTACCAGGGTTCTGTATAGGTATCATAGTTATCTTTACAAGTCAGAAAGAGCCAAGGCCCATATGGAGGCTTGCCCTTTACACAAAGGGATAACCCGGAAATCCATTTGTAGAAAAAAAACTGTCCAGTCTTGCTTTAAATACAGCCATAGAATTACTACTGATAACATTTAAAGGTAATCTGTCCCATATGCTGACAATCCTCTAGTTGTAAAAACGCGCTTTCCTTTGGTTACTCCGGTCTCTCCTTTTAACTGTAGGTCATGCGCCCCTGTCATATAGTTTTGATGTTGTAATTCAGAGCCCAAGCAATTCCATAAATCATCATTAGATATTGACTTAAACAGTAGACAAATGTCACCCCTTAGTCTTCTATATTCTAGGGTGTATAGGTCCAGGTTAATTAGCCTGTCTTTAAAATTTAGATGTTTGCAGCCTCATTATTTTTCACTATTGGGCCAATGGTTCTGTTACCCAATTTATTATTGTTTATGTATGTATCTAAGGATTTTTGGTTATCCTTAATATGTGCTATTTTAAATTTTGCTTTCCTCCTTTCAGTTTTCATCTGATTTTTTTCCTTTTATTAATTCTGATTTGTATGTTAACTTTGTATGTTCTGTTGAATTTATCTTGTAAGCTTTGTATTCCTTTGCCTTTTTCACAATCTGCTTTTTTGATCTGCTTTGTCAGCCAAACTGGGATCTTGAGTTTGTAGTTATGTTTTTTCCTTCCTGGGATGTATTTTTCTTCCAGCTCAGTTATTTTAGCTTTGATTACTTGCCAACAGTCTTCCACAGGTAAGTTACCCACTAATGTTTCTCAATCTAATTGTTGTAACCCCTTATTTTTGCGAAGTCAGCCTTGTTGTAATTTGTAATAATTAGGTTGTGCTTTTCCTGACTATGGCATGCTTGCAGACTAAAGTATACAGTGTTGTGGTCACTTGTGCTGAGCGGTTCTTTTATCATAAGGTTTCCTAGTCCTGTTCCTGTATTGTTTCCCCATCCTTCTTCCTTGGCCCCTTCAGCCAATCCACAAGCCTCGGATTCAACTACTTCATTGCAATTTGGACAGTTATTGCCTCATGGACGGACTTCAGTTGCTGGACTATCCATTACTCAGCTCCTGCTTGCACCCTGGATTTGTGCCCTCACCCCTTTGCCTCATCTTGTTCTGGATCATGCATCCTGCCTGCTTATTCATCCCTGGACTCTTCCCTGGTCTCCAGAACTCAAGACTCCATGTCTCCACTTTTCTGTTCAGTTTCCATCCTGCAGTCCTCTGTATTGGCCGTCATCTGTTGTGCAGCTTCTCCATTGGATTGTCATTATTTATTTTGCTTATCCTGGACTTGGTACTCAGTTTTACCACTGGATCTGGGGGCTCTCTTTCAAGAACAGCCAGACTTCATTCTGAGCACTGACTCCCTTTGCATCATGACACTGGGACAACGGCTGTGGTACTCCAACTTCCTTGGATGTAGAGGTTCCGTTCCCTTCCGTAATTGGCCTTTTACATTTCCATGAACTTGGCTTTTCCCATGGGTGGCTCATGTGACTCATTTTTGGGATGAAGATTTCACTGTACTTGGGATAACCTGTTGCTGTTTGGACCCAATGGCATATCAGTGCTCACTTCCTGCACCTTCTGCTGTTGGCCTCTTCAATCTGCTGTGATGAAACCTCCATCATTCCTACAACTCACTATGCTTGTTTGGATGGATTTTTCCTGGGTCCTGTTCCCCATCTGCTATTTCTCCCAGTTGGATTGGTCCTCTCTATATTGCTCCTCTGACTTTTTCTGGCCTGCTGCATTCTCCCTGTCAGCTTGTCCTCTCCCAGACACCCACCTCCCCTGATATTGCTATCTGGATTCCCTCTGCAGCCAGTTCTGTTGCATCTCATTGGCTTATCTTGAAAGGACCACTGGTACTGTATGTCTTGGTGCATTCTCATTCCACAGCTGCCACAGCTCTGGGCCTCAGCTTGTTTGCTTCCTTGTCTTTTTTGGGCAAGTCTCTACATTTGTTGCTGTCTAGCTGTCAGCTATCTGTTTGATTACTTCTCCCAATCATTCTGTTTTATTCTCCTTCTGCAGCTGGCATTACCAATACTGACCAGTACTCTATGGACTATCAGTACCTAATCATATTATAAAACCCTGGTCTAGTGACATCCCTCAAATTGCTATACATCTTTGGATCCAGACAGTTTGAAGCACCATTATATCCAATATTCTCCACAAAATCATTTCTTGGCATCCTAGTGGATTCAAGAAGTTTTTTACCTTCCCGATCACCTCCACAGGATCAGTCCTCAGACATCGTATCAGATTTAGACTACATGGAAGCCATTACCACTTGATATACTCCCAAGGATCCAAACTTTAGTGGAGTCCTCTTCAAACCGATCCTCTCACCACAGAAAATGTGAACTCATTCCCTCCTGGGATACTTCATCTGCACAAAAACCATAATTCCTCAATGTAGTTCCTTTATGTCCTACCATTTGGCACTGGCACCGTCATTTTGACTGATACCATCATATTAATTTCTCAGCAGTGGCAACTTAGAATTTGACTATATTGTTACACTCATACAATAATGGAATTGCTGTCAAATATTCTTCAAATAATTGTCTTCTGTCAAAGCATCTCAGAATATGCACCACCGTAACTCCATTGCTTGGCTATCCTGCTTTCTTTGTGCAATCCTGAATCACTGTTCCCAGGCCTCTGAACATTATAATACTTCACAAAGTCATCTACATCTCCTCAGCAAGAGGTACCTAATCATGTTAATTGCCTTCTTCTAGGTCTTCTGATCTCATTACACAACAGCTATCTTCCTTATACTCAGTCAACAGCGAATACCATCATCAAGGGCAGGTCTTCATTCCCATCATACAGCTCATCCACAATTGACCTTATCATCTCTTTACCACAATTCCACACCTTTATGGTTCCACATCAGCCTATTGTAAATGATTCAGTCAATGTGTTATATTGTTTCCAATATCATACCTTTCACTGTGTCATCAGTCAAATAGACTGAGTTAAGACTCCTCCTTTTTTAGCGTTCCTTCAACATGTTGGAATTTAAACATCAGCACGTAAACTCCACATGGGCCATTTTGCTCCTGTTACCAAGCTACTTATACTATAAAATGAAATGTATCCATCATATGCTTGCTGCAGTCTTTCCTGAGCATTTTTTCATGTAAGCCATATACTAGCATTCCAAAGCTCCATTAAGCCTTGAAACTATCATACAGAACAATTATGCTATACCTATCAGATATCCAGTTACTAGTCTTACAGCCTATTCCATCCTTGTCTTCACCATTTGCAGTCATCCAGTTACTCAATTCAACTGGGTATCCAAAAGCTTCACCCACTTAACCACCTTGTCATCTCCCTATACCATACTTCCATGGTGAAACATATTTAATCTACTGAACCCGAATCCATTTGACTACTGTGCACATCATGGTTTATTCCTCTAATTTGTCTAGCCTTTTGGATTCCTCCGCTGTGAAGATTCTCTGTCTCATCATCCTTAAGCAGTACTGCGGACCTTGCTATCATTGATAAAAATCACCGATTTACTGAAGGGGCCAATCATTCTATCTTGCTGCTACCTTCCTCAAAGTCTGACAAATAATATTAAAGAGTTCACATAACTTTATATCCATCCTGTGATTACTGAACTCTGACAGCTCATCTGGACAAAACTCCTTGTCTTTCTCATGGTCAGATCTATTACTTCCTCTGTGTATCCTCAATAAACTATCACCTAATACCACAAACAGTTCTTGGATAATCAACAGTGTGAAGTTGGCACTAGCACTTGGTGCTACCATACTAAAGCAATTTAACTGCATGAATGAAAAAGTAAAGTGCACACACCTCATAAATACAAGGGCACTGGTCTATTAAAAATAATTTTATTAGCAACATGCCAAACAATACCTGATGTGTTTTGGATGCTAATACATCCTTTCTCAAAGGTAAAACACCATCACTAAAGTGTCTCTTAAATACTCCATCAAGTGGGAATCAAAAAGATGTCATTAATTGATGCTCCACATTGACTGGTTAACACAGCACATATCCAACCCACCCTAATAGGTATAATAAATAACACATCTACTGCCCATTTATAATCTCAAAAACCAGACTATAGCACATTATTACCATCCTCAAAAACATACATATGTAAAAATATATTCATATTATACAAAATAGTACAAAAAAGGAGAGGGAAGAAGGAAAAAGAAGGAAGATACAGGGGGAATGGGGAGGGAAAAAGATAAAGGACAAAAAGGGAGAAAATGTTTTTCCCCTACAGTATAGTTCAGGATTAAAGACAAGTTTATTTTATACCAACAGTAATTTACTCTATCTCTATATTTAAATAAGTAACTACTAGATTTAATAAAGCATGGCATACTATGTCCAACAGATAGACTACTTAAATATAAAGTGCAACATCAAACAACATATTACCTGCCATTTGAAATTCCAAAGGATTTTTTTCTTCAAAAATGATTTCAATTCAAAACCTGCATTGAGTCCCTTATTTTTTGTTGCATCTAAGTTTATTATCCAAAATGCTTCATGTGTTAGTAGGAGGTCATTAAAATCTCCACCTCTTGGCTTGTGCTGCACTTTATCTATTCCAACAAAACAAAACGTATGTTGCTCCTTATTTTGAGATGTAGCCACATGTTACATCTGCTTTCTCAATTGCTTTTAAATGGTCCTTGACCCGTACTTTGAAACTTCATTTTATTTTCCCCACATAAAATGCATCACAGCTACAGATAGCCATATAAATAATTCCTTCAGTGTCACAAGTTATTAATTGCCTAATTTCAAACATCCGTCCTGATGCTGTGCTATTAAAATCTTTACACTGTCTTACCACTGTGCAAATTCTGCATCTTTTGCACAGATAACAGCCTACCACAGTGCTGTGTAGCCAAGTTTCTTTTGTCTTTAATGTGTCTACGAAGTGGCTATGAACTAGTTTATCCCCCAAAGTGCTTTCCCTCTTATACGCCATTTGAAGTGGCATGGCTGTAATCTCTTGTAAGCCAACATCACTCGATGATACATTCCAGTGTTTATTAATGATCCTGTCTATGTCCTTCACTTGTGTAGCGTATGTGGTCACAAAATTAAATCTTTCTTGTTGTATCTTATGAGATTCTGTATGTGTGTACCCATTAACAGTTCCTCTCTATTCATCCCTGCATCATATTCCCTCCCTTCCCTGATACAGGTTTCCCTATAACCTCTGCTTACTAGCTATCCTGTCAGTTCTTCAGCAACTTTGAGAAAGGATGTATTAGCATCCGAAATGCATCAGGTATTGTTTGGCATTTTGCTAATAAAATTATTTATAATAGACCAGTGTCTTTGTATTTAAGAGGTGTGTGTGCTCTACTTTTTCGTTCATGCAGTTAAAATGTTTTAGTATGGTAGCACCACGTCCTAGTGCCAACTCCACAGTGTTAGTAACTGTGAAGACATTCATTTGTGGTCTATGTCAATTACCAACCACATGTTCTGGGTTACATCAGGAAACAGCGAGGGCAGCTAGGTGACTCTTCAAAAGTGGCTCAGTATTCTAAACCACATGTGTAATGTGCATACAGGTCACAGTAAAGTTTTCCAGCAGTACTCACATAATGAAATATTCCAAGGCAAGATTTGGTTCCAAAAAGGTATGGTTACTATAAATAAAAACATAAATTTATTAAACTGAGTCAGCAGGCCGCACATATCAGGGACTATCCCACTGCTCATATTCCTCTTCCATCTACCCTTATAATGCACTGTGAGGCTCACTCACCTCTGCCTAACAAAAGCTGACATAACTTACTCACCTTTGAAAATAAAAAAAGCAAGTAGTATGTTGCATAACTTCAGCTTGCCTCAACATTTTTAGTTTGGCCTTTTAACATACCCAGTTGGACCCCTCAGCGATGTAAGACACTATGAGTGCAGATTATGATTTTGAAAAATAACCAGACACTTTGATCATCGTTTCACACCTGTGTCGTTATCATAACAGCCAATAAACAATTAGAGTGTGTTATACCTAACCCACACATTAGCATTGTGGGTTTTGATGTATTGAATTAGGGTTAATCAATTGTTTGTTCACATTGTCTTGTGATTTCATCACCTTATAGAATGGAAAACAGAGTAGCATGCAACAAATGCAATTTAAAAATCAGCACATTCAATAGGCCTATTCATGACAAATTGATTCCCTTTCTATCTCTGTTGATATTGGTAGCCATGCTCATAAGCCATTGACTGAAGTGATAAGTAGTCCTTATCTGATGAGATACTTCTGGTAGGTATCCTCAAACTACCAGACATATGCTTTGGAGGCTTTCCATGGACTAGTTTGCCACTTTGCTCCCAAATTTTTGCATGTTTTCTTTTTGTCAATGTATGCAAGGCATGTGCAACAATCCCATAGCATACATGTGCTTCTAAATTGATTGCGCAAGTAACCTTGTTCCTGTGACTACTATACTGTACCATTGTTTATTTTTAGACATATTTTGGCAGCCCTTCATTTTAATGAGAATGCCAACTATGCCAATGCTGTTTCTAGGCAAGCATAAATGTGATTCAAAATTGCCTTTCCAAAGGCAAAGAAGGGTGAGGAAGCTGTTGCCAAGCCAGTAAAGACAGAGACAACTTTTGGTAAATCAAATTTAAGTCTCATTCTGACATGTGATAAAACATATTCCTAGAATTGTAACCCCCCCCCCACTACTTTACACAGTTAGTTACCCTTTGGTACCCTTGACTTATCACAAACTACTTCAGAAATTGGTACCATGCCTAGCTCTGGGAATGTATACCAGGCTCATTACTTCTAGAGGTCAGAAAAAAGGAGAAAGAGTGTACAAAATCAATACATTTGACCGAAACCTAGGTCCTGAGGAGATAACTTTTTCCTAGGTCTATGCTAGACCTATACTTCAGGAAGAGTAGCCAATAACTCTACACACAGAAAGTAAAAACATAAATGTCCAAACCAGAGTTGGGATTCTAGAGTTTGACTTTATTTCAAAAGATGTTCTCTAAAGCAAGGGTCAACCCCCAGGGTCTACACATCATGGCACAAGGAATTGTCAGAACAACTAAACAACTATATCTGACAGAAACTCTATGCATTCCCATATTTCATTGGGCATTGAATTATCTTCAGTGGCAATGGCCACAACTGAACACACATTTCTTCTAGTGGCACTGGCCACAACTGAGCACACAAATTACCCATATGGCATAGGACTTCAGAACTTCTGCAAGTGGTAACTGGCCACAGCTGAACCATTTCTTCTAGTGGAACTGGCCACAACTGAGCACACAGG
Organism: Neoceratodus forsteri; assembly: GCA_016271365.2. Classification (NCBI taxonomy): domain Eukaryota; kingdom Metazoa; phylum Chordata; order Ceratodontiformes; family Ceratodontidae; genus Neoceratodus; species Neoceratodus forsteri. The sequence continues at coordinate 761,021,878 of CM057449.1, read as the reverse complement.
GGCTCATTACTAGCACAACCCACTCCAGGGGGGGTAAACCTCTCTTCATACATTGGCCATAATTTCCTGAATAACCAGGTGCACTTTCAGAACCCACTGTTCCCTTTCATGTCTATGCCCAGCCAATCTTTCACAGTTACACCTTTAAACTTCTTGAAAAACACTTAGGAAAATGCATTTTTGAATGAACTTTTATATCCAGCATTAGGAAACACTACTGTGGGAGTGTAGGAAATTAAAGCCCTGAACAATGTGCATTAGTCTGCCTCTAGACCCCACAATTGTCAGCCAACTTTAAACTGAGAAAAGTCTCAAACTTAGAACTCAAACTTAGAACAGAACTCATGTACCTTTCCCTTTTAACCAGAGAAACACCCAAAGTACAGGTGCTTTCTTCAAGAAGCACAATGTCAAATCTACTCACAGTAAGAACAGTACAAGCAGCTTCAAATTGTCCTGGATCAAGTAGGGAATTGCCCTTAGGATCCATTCTCTATCAGTGCTTTTCATCCTCTGGGGTGAAAATCAGGAGATCTTGCTGTAGACAACAGCTTCCACCACTTCTCTTGGCAGGCTGAATACTTTCAGGACTAGGGTGAGAAAGTAGGCTCTCCTCTCAGAGCTCACAACAGCTCTCACTCCCACACTTCAACTGCTAACACCACACTACTACCAACTGCTGCTGACAGACTGATCCAAGATTCTAAAACTCCCCCACTCACAGCCAGTTGGTGTTGATTATACTGCTGCGAGAGTTCTAAATGCCCTCATATCTCTCTCATCACAGCTGAAACCAAGTAAACAAAAGAATGAGTAGGTGAAAACCCCATTTAACTAGTTATTCATCAGCTGCATTCCCTACCTGGCTAGCACTGACACTGATGGGATTCTAGTAACCCCAGGGGTACTGGGTGGTTACAGAACATATAGCAGTGCAGTTATCTTTGACATGATAGTTCATAGCATGTTCACGCAATATCATCTACTACTGAATTGCTGGTCAAATATAATGATGGGTAAGCAATAAGGCATGGCTAGGTGTTGGTAGTACAGCGGTACCCTTATATTCAAAGTTGTTGTGATGCAAGTGGCCGCAGGCCTAGTGTCTTCAGACTCTCGGTGTATAGGTCTCTCAGTACTACCAAACACCCAACCATGTCTTTTTGCTTATTTATTCACACTCAGTTCAGAGTGTGCTTCTTTACCATGGGGTAGAAGAATTCAAAGATCAGCATTATTCCAGTAGTGGAATGGGTGCCCCCCCCCCAAAAAAAAATCATAGGAAGGTAACATGGAATACATGACTGCAAAGTTCTTCAGAGCCATGTCTGTGATGGAAATCAGGAATTGAGTGGCTTATGAATTATGTGAGTTGCCTGTGAAGGCAGGGACTTGTTTATAGCCATTGGTGGTATTCCCTTAATGCCATGGCTAGAACCAAGTTTCAGCTAATTATGACACATGCAGCCATACTGAAAAGACGTAATGGGAATAGAGGTGATTTCTTTAAAAAACAACAACATTGAATAAGTTCTTAACCCCCCAAAAAAGAGTTGTGATTAGATATTAATGAAAAATAATTTACAAACAGCCCATTCACAGATGTTTTTGAGTGGTCAGTAATCAGTATTACATCATAATCAATAAAAATAGATACTGATTATCATAGAATTACCTTACTGACCAAATACACTTTCTTCCTCATTTCAGCACACAATTATTTGAGCAGGTGTGTGTGTGTGAAGTGGGAGGTGTCTGTCTGGTGAACTAGTTATAACACAGTACTTTATAAAGTACAATGACATAGGCCAAAATCTATTAATATAACATTATTTCCCAGAAATTGTTACATAGCTTATGAAATGAGTAGCAGTGGTACCATACAGCCTTCAAAAGTCTGCTTCTTTATAAATCTCGTATTTAATTTTGGCAGTTTATTGGACACAACATATCAGAATCATACTTGTTGTGGCTGTTTACTTTCCTTCTGTAGGTTACATATCTGCAATCCAGAGAAGGCATTAGAACTTCAGCAGGTGTACCCATCATACTCAATTGCCAGTCAGCTCATAACCAGGCAACGATTCCACCACCACTAACATCCAAGTACAGCCACCCACAGAAAGTGGATGTGGTGCGAAAGCACTTTTCACGATTCCACATGGTGTCAGCACTGATTGAAAACTAATGACAGTACACAGACATAGTGATAAAACCATCAGTCAACAGATATCTACATATGCAGACAGTGGTTAATCTGAAAGTGAACTTCATCATCTCTGAATATGGAAAGCAGCAATTGAACTACAATACCAAAATGAACTATCGACTGAATAAGCTAGAAGATATACCTCTATTGGACTTTTTATTGACACCTATCAAGAGCAAAAGCAATGTCCTGATGACAAATGACAAAGACAAGTGGAAGTCCAATGTAACTAAAACATTTTTATGTATGTATTTCATTAGCATATAATCACTAGAATATCACTTTAGTGTCTGCTTGAGCTGCTCCTGAGAACAGAATATGAATAACAACTGGGTACTACTAACTTAAAAACGTCAGAACAGTTACTGTTGTATGTAGATAGGAAGCATAACTTACTTGTTATGATTTTCAGAATCATCCCTATTACAAATTATACTACAGAAACTGAATTTGTATCAGTTTATCTTTTAATAATAGGCAATGTAAAACACAAACATTACTATCTCAAAATTCTGAACAGAAAATATATCAGTTCAGGATCACTTTAAAACAAAATGAAGGAAAGTTGCCATTAACATTATAACTTCTCAGTTGGTGATTAGAAACTGAGATTTGGATGCTGGTATAGATCATGACCATACATGTGTTCATATACATCATATGTCTGTTCGGTTGAAATGTACTTACTGTGCATCATTACACACACAGACATTCTTTGATGTTACTAACAACTCAGGGGGAGCATTTACAGTATTTAAAAAAGTAATGTCTTCAATATGTAGTATTTTACAATCATACCATATGTAATTTGCATTTATACAACATAAGTGTTGGAATATCATGACAGTGAAAAAGCAGTATCTGAGATAGGAAAATCTCCATGTTCCTAAACATCATTCTGATATCAACACATTCCTGTACAACATACTGAAAGTAGTCTGGGTAATCAGGCACCTTCTGCATTGTGTTTTGTATTACTTCTTCTACTTTTCACGTTGTTATGTGGCGATGTCAGTGATGTGGTATCAGTTAATTATAATAAGGCACTCTTCCTGGGGAAAAATCGTGAAACTGTGTATGCTTTTTATGTAATATTACTCAATTTTGCTGAAAAGAAGCCATAAACCAATGCATTTAGCAATCACTTTTCTGCTGTTATGTAGCATGCTCAAGAGGTGTCAATGATGTGGAGATACTATGTACTAATGCCACCTAGAAAAATGTGCACTGTTTCATAATTGAACTTCCTTTTGTTTGGTAGAAGCAGGGAGACAAGAGCCAATGCATAGATGGCTTTAGAATAGTAGATGTAACCATGAGCATGTGGTGCTGTAACAATGCTCACTTGAGCTTGCCTCTGCTATTCTGATGCCGCCAACTGGCTGGCTGTCATCTCTCTACAGTCAGCTGCTTTTTTCAATCAAAAGGGAGTTTGTTGTTAAAAAAGGTAAATGTTTTCAAGCTGTTTTACTACAAAGTTACTTAATTCCATTACCTGTCAACAAGTCTTTGACCGTAGTCGGTCACACTGCATACCAGCAGATCAGTTAAAGTACTAGTAGTCTGTCGGTTTCTTCTTTTCAACAAAAGTGAGTGACTCATCGTATAAAACAATACAGTGGTTGCCCAACCCAGTGTCACAGGGGTATGATTTCTGCCTTCTGCACTGGCATATTGGGTTAATTTCTGTAACTGGGAATGCCAAATGGAGGGATGGGGTGGGGGAGAGGATCGAGCGTCCAATGCACTTCTCTCCTTCTGCAGAGGGGGAGGTAACATGGCACTTGTCGGACATGAACACACCCCCAAGGAAAACCATGGTGATATGTTCATGGCCGACACCAAAAAAAGTTACTGGGGCTGGTACATATGACAGACGGAGGATGTGCCATAGAGATAGTGCATGACTCCACAGTGAGAGTCAGTGCATGTCCTGGACCCCAATTAAAGTGAGGTCAGTAACCACGGGCCCATCCATTCCCATGTCAATCCTCCTCACAAGTTCCAAGCATCATGTGGTGAGAGGCATGGCCCGTCACCCTCTGAAAGGGGGCAGAGGTGAGCGGCATTCGGAGAAGGGCTGAAAATAGAGAGTAAGCCCATGAGAAAGGTGGGTAGAGAAGGTGCCGACTGATGTGATGGGGAATGGTGGAACTCTCCTCCAACTTGAGGGGATAATAAAATATAAATAAAAAAACACACACACACAGTGTTCTACAAAATTTCCTCCCCATGTACTGCATTAACTTAGTGCACTGCCACCACATCATTGCCACATTGTCAAGCTACATAACCATTCCAAAGTTCACAGTGCTAGTGTCAAACATGACCAAATATATCAGGATCAACAAGACACTGCACCAAAAGCAAAAGTGCTCATTTTAAACTGAACACAAACTACAGGGTCAAACAGATAATTATAGATAACCCATTTCTATATTATGTGTTGATGGGGATAGAGAGTTGTGATAGGAGAGAATGCTGAAAAGCATTACAAAATCATTTGTGAGTGAGGGGGTCCAGAAACTATATCAGGTGAATGGAAACCTCTATATGTAAGATTACATAGAGAATAAGATGCAGTAGCCTTCTGTTTGGTGGGGTTTGGGGGGGACATTGGGCTAGGCATAGGTCTTGTGACTATGGTTTAGGAAGTGCTCAGATGCCTTTTGATCAGGGCACAAGCTCAGCAGAGTGGCCTTGTGATTGGGATACAGAGGCCTTGAGATGGGGACATACCCTGGGCACAGATCCATTAACACTGATGCATGAATATGATACAGAGGCCTTGTTACTCAAAATGGTCAGTTCATAGATACCCTGTGAATGCAGCACATGCAGGGCACAGATGTCTTGAGACTGGGGCTTCGGCAGAGCACAGAAGCCTTGAGACTGCTTCACATGTTGGGAACAGAGAGTGTGGGTCTAGGCAGCAACAAAGTAATCCTTACCCCATAATGATGTTTTAAAAACCTGAAAGGTAATCCGTCAGAAATACAATTAGATGTGAGTACCATAAATAGAAATAATATAGAGAAAACAATGGTACATGATGCAAGTGGAGACTGTGGAATTCAAAGCCAGGTCTCCAAGTCTAAAGTTCAGAGCCCTAAGCAACATCTTTAAACTGCCATTCTCCTATAAAGCCATTTCATTGCAGAATACCAGGTAAAATTGCATGGTGCTGAGTTAGAAAACAATGTTTGGATTAAGTAATGTATCCTCAATTTCAGATGTCTAATGTGAGCTGCCTATGGATAGGTGAACCTTCTACAGTGCTAATGAGCAACTATAAATACTCTTGATTTCACACATTGAGAGCATAGCCAGCAGGGCAATTTTCAGTATTTAACTCCTCCTGGTGACATGCTCCCATGTACTACATTGAAGCACATTTTATTTTTCAGTTTGATTGATGACCACCAGATTAATGCTCAGGTTATAAGATACATGGATTACTATTTTTTTAGAAAACGGGGAAAATCCATTCTTTAATCTAATTGGCTGAGCCACTCATTTAGGTGGGCATCTATCAGACAACAATGCCTACCTAAAACGAGTGCCAGTCCAGGATGCCCCATCACCCAAAAATATCTCTCAGCTACATACCTCCATCAGGTTACCTCAAATACTCGAGACAGGAAGCCCAGCATCAAGCCACAGGAGATTCATGATGCACACTACCACAGAAAAACGGAGCAAAGCTCTAAAACAAAAATTACAGAATTTGCAGTAAACTTCAAGATTGTCAGCACTCAAGCTCCTCAGAAAACGAGAACAAACTTGAGAAACAACAATTTAAAACCTCCACCAACCAAAATGTCACTGCAGCACAGGCACTGCGTTTCTATGCCAGATCCCACTGTGTTGGTCTCCTGCTCTGACAGCTGCTCAAGCCTTTTCCTCCAGCTACCTCTCCGTTTCCAATTCTGCTGCAAGATAGCACTGCATCTCCCTCTGAGGGAGCCAAATCAGCAAACTATGTCATATCTGTGATATTGCCTCACTCTGAAATGCTGCCGAAAATGAAGCAGTGGAAAAACAACATGGCAGAACTGTTTGCCAGGTTCATGCTAGTTTTAAAATAAAGAAATGTCTTGACCATGCTAAGTGCGCTTGTCCTGATCTCAGTGAAACATCTTACTGGGGGGCACCAGGTGAAAACACCAGTACAAGAAACATAATCTACAGTACATGCTAAGAAAAAAAAGACAAAAACAGCTGTTCCCTCTACTGTGAGGTATCACAGTAGATGGGCTACTTTATCAAAAAGGAAGAAAATGGAGTTAAAATAATTTTAACTTAATTTCTTTATTCTTATTTTATTATTTTTTTAAATATGTGACCTATACCCATTTTCTAAGCACAATAATACCTTCCAGGGTGGGCAGTATGTTCTATACCCACCCTTCCAGGGGCTATAAGGCCTGGGCAGGTGGGTATAGCCCAATACCACCCACTCTGTCAGGTATTATTGCTTGCATCTTGACAAGTTTTACATGAGTAAAGATGACACATGCAACAACTATGAGAATAACTTTTCAGTTGGACTAAATCAAATGGCACGGTCTTCAGTCTTTGTAAAATCAATAACAAAAAAACTGTTTCTCTAAGTAAATCTTGGAACTCAACCAATATGACTTGATAGGTTCATTTCATAAGGGCTAGCTGCATATAGAAGAGGAAATGATTATGTTAATTTCATTATATGATCACTGTACTGATATTATAACATAGCATCAAACAACTGGTTCCACATGCAAAGACGTGTTATGAAATTGATATGCTAAATTACAAGTTTCTGGTAGAAATGCAAAGACTTATCAGTAGCTGTAAACAGCATTCAATGCCCTGCCCATGTTTATTCAGTTTTTAATTCTAAACCTAAATAGGAGGTAGTTTAAACCCAGTACATTCTCCCAATGGGAAGACATTATGTATTGAAGTCACCACACATGCTGGTAGTATTCTCCTGTTCACTTTCCCAACCTGTGCCAAATCCACCACACAAATTAGCAGTACATGACATATCTGAATGTCCAGTGGGAAAACATAAGATGAACTCAATCACAGTGAAAAAGGTGTTCAGTCAATAGCTGGTAATATGTTACACGCCTAGTGAGGTAATGTAACAATTACGCATTTATCTCCACATATGAGGGGTACAACATGTGCAACTTATTATACAAAGTTATCATAAACACAAGTATTCAGACTGGTCAGCTGCTAATTTGTGCCGTATGGTTATTTCTAGGTGACAACTGCTAAAAGTACAAGGTGTTCGCACTTCAAAAATCAAACCGCACATTCAATCATCAGCTTTTTTTTCCAATCCCCAGTGTCATTGAAAGGAGCATGTTTCTGTAGCCACTTTAACATTTTCAGTGGGAAACATAGCCACAAAATACTGTGCCTTCCCTCATCTCCCTTGGCTGCTGATCTCCACCTCCCCTTTGGAAAGGCAGGGCTCCTTCCACATCTTTCCTTGCCTTCCAGAGACAATAGTCTAGAAAATGGTGAGATCAGCAGTTTTATAGTGTAGTCATCAAAGACCCACATCCAGGAGTACAGGCAGGGAAATGGAAGACGGCAGCAGATAGCCAGTTAACAGCCAACTATCTTCAAACGAGTGGACCCACCAATGTTTGCTTCCAATTATTTGCTGCAGTTAATGCACAGTACTGGCCTAGACACTGTATATACAGGCCATTGCCTACAAATACAAACCCCAACAATACATTATTTAAACTGGAACTGCCCAGTACTGCCTACCTTAAACAGTATTATTGGTAACATAATGGACTAGCCATTTGCCAAATTATGGATTAGTGAAAATGACTGAGTAGTTCCAAAGCAACCATTGTATATTTAGTATATAATACCTCGTATGCTTATCTTTCTGCCTTACATTACACTATATATTATCTATCTAAGATGAATTCATATTTTAATAGTTTACTAAATTACGTAATAAGTTTAATGAAATGGGTTTCCTAATGTCAATAAATCTTTATCACAAAATAAGTTCCTTTCAATACAGTTCATTCAATAATGGTGTGGGTTACATGAGATTACTAGTTATAAAAATATAAACTATTATTCAGAAAAATTTGAGACTAGAAACAAAAGAAACAATTGTGTTGTACTCTAAGCAACCCCATAAATACCATTCACATATGAGATATGATCCCAGCAGTAGCGGGGAAGTGTGGAACTATATGCTGGTCAGTCTCGCCTCAGTGGTGGGGAAGCTCAGATAGGCAATGCTAACAGGGAGAACAATGTGACATCTGTGCCAGCTCAGTGGCTTCTGATTGGACAGGTGGGTAGTGCTAAGCTCCCGATTGGTGCGCCTCAAAGTCTGCTTTCTACCTCAGCGTGGCAAGCTATTTTATGGCTTTTTGGACTTATCCTGCAGTGTTTTTTTAGTACTTTAACTGACATATATAACTGTGCTGCTACAAGTGTTTATTTGCCCTGCTAATGTTAATTTAAGTAGCATTAGGTCTCCAAGCTTTAGCTTATCTATGTTACAGAGCAGATCTTAATCATAGCCACCTTGTTGTAAATATATGTAATATTGGATGAAATTCTAGTCTGCTGCATGCCTTGAAATTGTTACAGTAATTTGCACTGAACCTCAGTGATTAGCAACCCTGTTAAGTCAATTTAAAGTATCTGAGGAATCTCTAGTTAGCTGCATGCCTTAAAATTGCTTTAAAAATTGCCAGTTTTGAGGCTAAGCTTAGTAGTAAGCTCCTGTGTTGCCTTCTGCCAACTGTCCTGCCCAAGGTCTCCTTCTTGGCCTGCGTCCCTCTCACTGTATGTTTTCATCTCCCCTCTAATCCCCGCTCCTCCAGCACCATTTTCTCTGACCCACCTGAACCTATTGCAAACTTCTTTATCTAGCAATCTCTCCCCAGCCTGCTCCCATGCCCCCCGCCTTAACCTCCCCCCAGCTAATTTTTTCACTCTGTCTGCTCACAGTCTCCTTCCTTTGTTCCCACTTAACCCGCTCCCTCTCCAATCTCACACTGCTAATTTTTCTATTTTGTTTCTCTATAGCACCCCCACTGATGATCAGCCACCAGTCTCCCACCCCCTCCTGTTTCTTGCCTGTTTCTGCTATAACTAATGCTGTGGCCTCCTTCTCTCATAGATTCCACCCATGCCCCAAGCGGCGCCTCTGGACCTTGGCGGCAGCATCAGCTGCTCTCTCCGAACCCACTGGAAGATTCTAGTCCACCCTCCTGGTCCTGCCACCCAGACCACATGAACAGGTACTGCTACTAGAACTCCCAGAGCCATCCAGCTTGTGGTAGCTCTCTGATTGGTGTGCTTGCTGATTCAGTGGCTTCTGATTGAACCAGCAGGTAATGCTAAGCTCCTGATTGGTGCACCTCAAAGCCTGCTTTCTACCTCAGCATGGCAAGCTATTTTATGGCTTTTTGGACTTATCCTGCAGTGTTTTTTGTCCCACCCCCAACCCCTCCCAGACCTCCTATTAAATCCTCTACTTACCCCACCTCCAAGGCCTGCTCAACCACCATTGGCACCCACAGTCATTCTCCTGCCCACCACCCTACTTGCCCTCCCTGCCTATTGCTACCACCCAAGTGGTCCGTGTGGCTGTTCCACCTCCTCTTCTACATACTAAGGGTAAAAACCAGTTTACTGCCTCCTGTGTACTGCCAATTATGATACTAGCAGCCAGGAATCTACTCCTAATCATCTCCATCTCATTCTGCCTACTCTCCCTTATACCTCTTACTCCTTTATACCCTTAGCCCAACCCCCTCCTTCTCAACTGAACTAACTCTTCCTGCTCATTCCCCCCTCTGCTACTCTATCTCTACCAGCCACTACCTGGTCCCACTACCCTTTTAGCCCCTCATTCTTTCTTTACTCCTATGCCCACCTTTGGTCAACCCTCCACCTAATTACCTCCTGCACATCTCATGCTGCCTGCTCTAAAGTGTCTCCTAAGTGGTGCTCGACCACAGCACGATGCTATCATATATTTTCTCACTATTTAACTTTCGCCTTACTACTTCTTGCAGCGGGCGACATACACACCAACCCTGGCCCAGCACCGGCCCTCAACCCTTTAAGCTCCGTGATCAACTCCCCTGAAATTGCCACCACTGCTACACGTTTTGGCTCCCTCCCCCCGGGGGCTGCGCATCCTACACCAAAACATTTGTAGCCTAGCCCCTAAGCTCGATCTGCTGCAGGTGCTAGCTGTCCAGCATGCTCCTGACATAATCATCCCATTTGAAACCTGGTTAAACCCTAACTTTAGGGACCCATCCATTGCCATCCCTGGACTCAGTGTCACTCGTCAAGACCGCACCACCAGAGGTGGAGGAGTTGCAGTCTACACAGCCTCAGACTTACATTTCTTTGTTACACTTGCTAAATCAGAGCCCCAAGCCTTTGCACTGCTTATGCTCCAACTGACCCTTCCCTTTTCACTCCCTATTTATGTTGCTGGTGTATACTGCCACCCTGGAACCCCTGCCACAACTGTCACCAACCTTCTAAGCCACCTAGCCTCCCTTGCCCCATATGGTGAACTTTATGTTATGAGGGATTTTAATCACAACTGGCCATCTCCCTCTTTAGCAAAGCTCGCTCAGAGATTACAGCCCTCAATCTTATCAAAGTCATCTTGGAACCAACACACAAAAACCACAAGACTGGTAACCACTCTCAAATTGACTGGGCCCTCACATCCCACCCCCACAGTCATCAAAGCTGGCTTACTTCCTGACTCTATAAGCGACCACCACATCACTCACATAGTCCACAAAATTCATCCCTTAAATCCCCCCAAAAGTTCTAGTGCAATGATCTTACAAATCTCTGAACATTACCCCTCTTCTAGATGAATTAGCTCATGCAAACTGGGGTCCTCACCATAATAATTATAACATGGATGATGCTCTTATACATTTCCGCAACTCTTTCCTCAGCATCTGGAATAATCATGCCCCCATGTAATGCATCAGGGTCCGTGGGACACACCTTCCCTGGTTTTCTCCAGAACTAATAGCATGCCAAAATGCTCGGGACAAAGCGTGGTAAACCTACAAGTCTACACTCCTCCCAGGTGATAACATCACCTACTGCATGCTCTGTAACAAGTGTACTAAGGCCACCTGGCTAGCCAAAGCCGAATACTCTAACTCCACCTTCAACGCTCATCTACCTAGGCCATCAACATTTTATCCACTCCCTTCCCCCCCATCGACAGATCCCCCCCATTCTCAAATAGTACTCTTCTCTCAGACCCACTCGGAGTTGCCACCAAGTTCAGTTCATACTTCACCACATGTGCTACTATGCTCCTTGCCTCTCTACCAGGTGTAGCTCCACCCACCCACCATGCTGAAGCTACCAAACCCCAAGGATTAAACACCTTCCACTTCAGGACCATCTCTCCAATGGAAGCTCTTGATGCCCTACTCACCCTTAACCCTTCCAAGGGAAAGTCCCCTGATGGGTTGGATCCCAAACTCCTCTGCCTATCTGCTCCTGCCATTGCAGCTCCGCTAGCTGCCCTGCTAAACCTATCATTTGCCTCTGAATAAGTTCCTGCAGAGTGGAAGCACGTCAGTCCTACCACTTCCCAAAGGAGGGGAACCCACCACCGTGGACAATTACTGCCCATCTCCCTCCTCCCCACCCTTGCGAAACTCCAGGATGACCTCGTGCTCTCTCAACTCTCCAGCTTCCTCTTGGAATCCAACTTCTTCACCCCCTTACAGTCTGGATTTAGGAAGAACCACTTTACCGCCACTTCCTTCCTAAGATTCTCCGACACTATCCTCTCGGGGATGGACAAAGGTCTCATTACTACAGCAATCTTTGTCAACTTAGCCAAAACTTTTGACACTGTCTCACACCCTCTGTTGCTATCCCGTCTCTCTGAAGCTGGTTTATCTGCACCTGCCACAAGCAGTTCAGCGCATACCTGGAAGGCAGAACTCAGTTCATACGAATTGCTGATTCCACCTCTCCTCCATTCCCAATAGATACTGGTGTCCCCCAGGGCTCAGTACTTGGCCACATTCTCTTTCCATTCTCCTAAATGACCTGCCTCAAACCTGTTCATCTACCTCTGTTCACATGTATGCAGATGACACAGTCCTCTTTACCTCTGGCCGTACCCCTGAGGAGGTTGCTACCAGTCTACAGGCTGATTTCAACAATGTTCAGCTCTGGTTTAGCTCCCACCAACTCTCTCTTAATGCAAATGACCTTCGGTGCTAAGCAGAGACTATCCAGGCTTACCACACCCCTGAACTTCCACACCCTTGACGGGACAGTCATTGAGGACGTGGCAACTTTTAGGTACCTTGGTATCTGGCTTGACTGACATCTATACTTCTCTGCCCATGTGGATGCTATCCTGAAAAAACTGTGCCCTAAACTCGGCGCTCTCTACAGGTACCATAGTTGCCTCCCATTACTGATGAGATGCAAATTGTGCAGAAAATGATATTAACTACATTAGACTACTGCGATGTAGTCTACAGTGCCACTCCTAAGTCTACTCTATCCAGACTGGACCCCCTCTTCAATGCTTTCTGCCGCTTTGCCCTCGATGCTGCCCCTCGCACCCACCACTGAGAGTTTTACCATGCGCTGGCCTTCCCCTCCCTTGACAGCCAGCACCTACTCCATAGTGCAAGATTTGCTTCCAACCTCTGGCTCAGGTTCCTTCCGCCCTACCTCACCTCCTCCCTATCTCCCCTCAACCCCCTCTCATGCTCTTAGATCTACTGACTCCTGGCTGATGGTAATCCCTCACCACCAGACCACTGCAGGCCAATTGGCCTTCTCCTATCATCTCCCGAGGCTCTGGAATGACCTGCTGGCACAAATCCGTCACTCCTCCTCTAGGCATATCCTCAGCCCTGACAAACTTCTATGTGGTAAACTGCTCATATATCTGACCTCCCCCTCCCCTCCTCCTCTTGCCTTACCTTCTCCCCACATCTTCTCACTCCCCCCCTACTGCCCCATCCTAGATTCCATGTGCCCTGACCAGTGACTTTAGCAACGGCCATAAATGCTGGCATATATCCACCAACTTCCACACTTACCCCCCACTGCACTTCTAGCCTTGTTTCTCTGTTTTATATGTTACCATTGATTAGTATCTGACATGTATGTAGTTACATTTTATACCCTGTGTCATTATAATTCCTTGTACAATTTTCTCTCACTCCATGTACCAATGTGTAAATTCCTTGTTGCAATGTATCCTGTGTTACTCCTACTTCATGTTCCAATGAGTAATTTAATTTCCATGTATCAATGTACTCAGTTGCTCTCCTCTGTTACCCCCCCAGGTCACATCGTGAGACGAGCATCTTTTTGCTCAGTGTGCCTTTCCTGGTGAAACATTTTAATAAATAAATAAATACATCTGCTATCTAGTGGTGCCCAGGACCCAAGGAAGCATGGATTTACAGAGGGTAGGTCATGTCAGACTAATCTAATCATTTTTTTTGACTGGGTGCCAAAGGAAGTAAATAAAGAGGGAGGAGGTGGGCGTTGGCTACCTTGATTTCAGAAAGGCCTGTGGCAACCTCCCACATAAGAGAATGGTAACCAAAATGGGTAGTCTAGGCATGGATCATAAGGTGATAAACTGGATTAGAAACTGGCTAGCGTACAGGCGTCAGAGGGTGGTGATAAGTGGGATACAGTTGGTTGAGGGGGGATGACCAGCGTAGTACCTCAGGGATAAGTCATTGGGCCACTCATGTTCAATGTCTTCATTAGTGATGTTGTAGAGGGGTGGGAGGAAAAGGTCAGTCTGCTTGCAAATGACACCAATATCTGCAACAGGGTGGATTTACCAAGCAAAGTAGAGACAATGACAAGGGACCTGTGGAAGCTTGTAGAATGGTCTTAAGAGGGGCAACAACAGTTTAACCCTAAGAAATGCAAGATCATACACCTTTGACAGAGATACCCTAGGGAGAGAACTCCAGTATTAAAGGGGTTATTGCTGACAACCACCAGGGAAAAAAGAGACCTAGGGCTTATTATTATATATGACCTGAAAATGTCAAGGCAAAGTACTAAGACTGCTGTGAGGGCCAGTGGCATGCTGGGTGCATAGGCAGAGGTATCACTATCAGAAGGTGGGAGGTCATGAAGCCTGTGTATAAAACACTGGTCAGGCTCGACCCAGAGTACTATGTGCGCAGTTCCAGAGGCCACATCTTTGTAAGGACATTGACAGGGTGGAGGTGGTCCAGAAATGGGCAACTAAGATGATATAGGGCTTGCACCACAAGATTTATAAGGAGAGATTAAAGGACCTCAACATGTACTAGCTGGAGGAAAAGACTGAGAGGCTTATGACTGGAGTGAAAATGGTCATGGTAGACAAGTGAGTATCTGAGAGTGAGGTGCACAGAGTGTTTTGGTGGACAGCTCAATACTGTGTCTTGATTCGCTTACTGATGTAGACGACAGTGCCTGCTGAAGGGTGCAATGCATACATTATAGGAGTACATATGAGAACTGATGAGTGAGAGGTACAGGATCATGGTACTTAAGTGAGTGATAATAACCAATGTGCAGATGAACGTGCAGGACAGGTGAGTGCAGCAGCTGATTTAGGTGTTACAGTGTGTGAAAAATAGTTTACTATTCTTGTTCGAGATGCATATGACTGTGGATGGTAGTTAAGTGCTGCTGAAGAATGTTTTGAGGGCAGCAGTGCACTGGTTAGTCTGGTGAGAAACGTGCATTTGAGTGAGGAAGACAGGTGAGATAGAAGCAGAGCTTTGAGAAAGACAGGTGAGGGGCTGGTGAATGAGGTACAGAGGGATGTCAAAGGTATTGGTGTGTGAACTGTAAACATCAATTAAATGGTAAACATTACAATACCCAAGATGAGTATCAATATGCATAGGAGAGAGGATACCCCTGGCCGCATGATAAAACACACAAATCAAGTGAAGTGTGAGGAGTATGTTTCCAGGGCAACTACAGTCTGAACATAAATCACAATGAATAAAAATAGATACAGAGCCAACCAGAGCAGAGGAAGTACTTGATCAGGTGCTCACAAATGGAAGCATGTACAGGAAATAATAGTCTGGGAGCCACTGGGTGACAGTGACAATAGCACAGTGTGGTTCCAGTAGGATATCGGCAGTGAAAGCACACCGACTAAGACCAAAATCTTGGATTTTAGGAGGGTGGAATTCGGGAAGATGGGCAAAGTGCTAATAAGATACCTGGTGGGCATCAGAGCAGATATGGTGGTGGACCAACTGTGGTTCATCATTAAGGAAGGAATACTAGCTGCCACAGTGGAGTGCCTTAGACTCAGTGGGAAGAACACAAGGGCCAAAGTGCCCAGCTGGTTCAGTTCTGGGGTTGCCCATGCAGTAAGGGAAAAGAAGTTGGTTTATAGAAAATTCAGAAAGACAAAGAGAGAGGTGGATAAGGAAAATTACCTAGGGTCGGTTAATGAGACAAGTAAGAAAGTCAGGCAAGCAAAGGCACAGAAGGAGCTGCAGATAGCTGAAAGAATTAAGAAAAGGGAGAAGACTTTCTTTGACTATATATGTGAGCAAAGGGACAAGAAGGAAAGGAATTGTTAGGCTTAAGAAAAGGGAGGAATGGGTGGAGTTTTAATTGGAGAAATGTGGATATAAGAATACTTTTGTTCCATCTTTACCAGGGAGAAGGACAGACCAGTGCTTTCAGGAGGGAGAAGAGGAGCAGGGTGGGAGGGGAATACAGATGCAGTGATAGAGAAGGATAGAATGAGGGAGGGGCTGCTGGCACTGAGGGTGGACAAATCACCAGGCCCAGACATAGTACATACAAGAGTACTAAGTCAGACGTGGTACCACATGACCTAAGAACAGCAAATGTGGTGCCCCTCCACAAAAGCGGTCCTAAGGATGACCCAGAAAATTACAGGACAGTTATTCTGACCTCAATTGTTGGCAAGCTCATGGAGACCATACTAAAAGAAAGGTTGGCTGAATATCTAGAGGAGCATGGACTCCATGATGCGAGGTAGTATGGGTTCATGGGAGGAGAGATTGTGTCAAATGAATCTGATTGACTTCTTTGACTGTGTCACTAAGACAGTAGACAGAGGTCAAGCGGTAGACATCCTCTATCTGTATTTTCTCAAGGATTTTGACACTGTGCCCCACAAAAGGTTGATCAGGAAGTTGGTGGATCTTGGGGTTGGGGATAAGATGGCCAGATGGGTGGAAAACTGGTTGTGGGACCGAACCCAGAGGGTGGTTGTGGGAGGAGAGTTATCTGGCACCAGAGACATCGCCAGTAGGGTCTCACAGGGCTTGGTGCTTGGGCCGGTGTTGTTCAATGTCTTCATCAGTGACATTGAGGATGGCAGTAATGACAAAATGTGACTATTCGTGGATGATACCAAGCTTTGTGGGAGAGTGGACACAGCTGAAGGGATACAGGATCTACTGCACATGATGATCTGGAAAAGCTGGGGATGTGGTCCAGGATCTGGCAGCTTGGTTTCAGTTCCAAGAAATGCAAAGTTATGTATATTGGAGATACAAATCCCAATAAATAGTACTACCCGGGTGAAGTCCATGTATCTGTAACAGAGGAGGAGGAGGAGGAGAAGGACCTGGGAGTGATGATCACTAGTGATCTGAAGCACTCCATACAGTGTAAGAAAGCAGCAAGGACAAACAAAATGCTGGGATGCATAGGTAGAAGGATCAGTAGTAGGAAAGAGGAGGTTATACTACCCTTGTACAGGTCACTGGTAAGGCCACATGGCCACATCTAGAGTATGGAGTTCAGTACTGGTGCTCACACTGCAAAAAGGACATTAACCTACTGGAGAAGGTCCAGAGGAGGGATACAAATATGACAGCGGGTCAGCAGGGTAATACATACGATGAGAGGTTGAGGACACTGAACATGTACTCAATGGAGGACAGGAGAGAGAGAGCGGGGACATAATTGGGACCTTCAAGTACTTGAAAGGGATGAATAAGGTGGATAATGAGACTCTCTTTAAGCTAAGTGGCTACTGTAACATGAGGGGACGCAGTCTTAAGCTAGAAGGTGGGAGGTTTAGGAGGGTGGTAAAGAAGCACTTCTTCACAGAGAGGGTGGTGGACAATTTGAATGCACTGACAGAAGAGGTGATCTCGGAGAAGACAGTGGTCAGCTTTAAGAGAGGCTGGGATATGCATAGGTGGAAGTTAAGGATCATGAGTAGGGAGGATGGGAAGAGAGGGGAAGGGGATCAGGGACTATAGCTCATGCTGTGGACCCTGCAATACGAGCAGACTAGATAGACCAAAATGGCCTTCTTCTGCTGACTTCTTTGTATGTTCGTATGTGTGTATAAAGAAGGGAGTATCACTCGATACACATCTATGATACTGATTTTGGGAGAGGCGGTTGGGGATGAATAGTCAGAAAAAAAAATGGAGTTAGTATTTTTCTTTCTCTGATGGATGATGGATATCGAGACAAACACTGGGTGCCACAAGATGTATGTAGCTATGAATGTGTATAGATAGGCTGCACTACAGAGTGAGAACAACATGAAAATGTACTAATGAAAGAGGGGAAGTACTGGCAGAGTGTACCATAGTAAGACCACATATGTCAGAAAAAAGATGAAGCAAGTTCTGCTGGAGCTAATATTTAGGGAGCCAGGTGATGTGAATATGAAGACAATGTACAATTTTACTTACTCATGTGTAGGGCTGTCATCGTCCAACTGTCCAACAGTCCATCAGTAGCCAGGTAGGTGTACAAGTCAATCTGAATTACATTTCCATTGAGACAGTTGTCCCAGAACATTTCGTGGTCACAAATGTTTTAAATGTTCTCCTGCAGAACCATCCCTGACACCGTCCGAACCTCATGACAGCATATACATGCTTGTTCTTGGGGCATTGTAGAACACTGGTTACAGTGGCACCTGTGAGAACAAGGTGAAGACAAATTAAAAAAATACACTTACCACAAATATACAGATATCTACATACATAAAAGCTTTATTTGTCACTTCTAAGCTAGAATGTTACATGCACTACAACAAGCATAGGATACAGTGAAGAAAACAAAAGAGAAAGCACAGCAAGTGCAGGCCACAACTACAAGCATCAATACACATGTAATGAATTTACTGAAACATGACATCACATTCTATTTTGGCATTACTGATTGGTCAATATTCTAATCTGTTTTTTTTTAATGAGCAATGGCCTGGTTAGTGTGCAAACCATGCTGTAGTATTATCATGTTGGGGCACCGCTCATATATAAACAGCATAAATGCACAACAGAATTCTGACACTTGATCGATGAAACAGCCCAACTTGTTTACTAACCTCATGTGTGGGACAGTGTAGAATGCAATGCTAAAATCAATGTAGGACATGTCTACTGCCCCTCCATGATCAATCACCCTGGAAATCTATCAGATTTGTTTGTCAAGATCAACCTGTTGTGAACCTACATTGCCTCGAGTCTTGTGCTCCACTGGCCTCTAGTAATGCCACAATCCTTACCTTCCTCATGGATTCCATTATTTTCCTGATGTAGATTGCTACTCATCCTCCCTTTTTGCCCTCCCTGTCTCCCCTGAAAAGCGTGTACCTTGGTATGGTATCATCCCATTCATGGTTACTCATGTACCAGGTTTCAGTTACTGCCACAATGTCCAGATCTTTGTGCCTCTTCAAGGATGCCAGGTCTGGGATCGTGTTTCCTAGGCTATGTGCATTTGTACTCATGGCCTTCCATGTTGTGGCACCTATGCTCCTACTGGTTCATAACCTATTCCTTCCCCCTATGCCTCCCCCAACTTTACCCCTGGTTTCAGACACTTTTGTTAATTCCTCAACCTTAAGATCCTCATTTCTGACAATCTTAACCTGTTGGTGGGGTGGGTTGGGAGAGTTTGGATCTTCCATGCTTACTCCCGCCTACCTCCTTAGCTAGTTTAAATACTTGCCAATTAAACACTTAAACCTCTCACCCAGGACCTTTGTCCCTCCCCTGGATACATACAGACCATCCATCCTGCACATGCCTGCATTCCTCCAGGTGGGCTCCCAGTCCCCAATGAAGCAAAATCCCTCAGCTCTGCAACTGTTCTTCAGCCATTCATTGAACATCCTGGTGCAGTGCACCCTGGCCCTCCCCATGCAGTAGTCAGGTAGCAGTTCCGTAAAGGCTACCATGTGTGCCACCTGTCTAAGACTCCTCCCCAACTCAATGAACTCCCTCTGCGCTAACCTTACCTCATCCAAAGCCAGGTAATTTTTCCCCAGGTGGACAATGATATCTAGCTCACCCTCCAATCCTGCTGCACCAGCGATCCTTTGGATTCTCATCCTATTCTTCCAAGCTGTGGTGTTGAGTAGGCACCTGACCTCCCTGTCCCCTACCCCCAAGACTACCCCCCCAATAATAGAGTTCCCCACTAGAAGTTGATTCCTTATACTCCATGACCCCATGCCTCCCCCCGGGGGTACTATCTGCGAAGGTTCCCTGCATCCACCTTGTCCACCACTGCAGGTGTCGCATCGGGACAGCCCCACCCCACAAGAATGGTGTAGGAGTTGTGGAGTGGAACTACAGACCAAATGCTCCTCTGTTCAACCTCTCCCACCATCCCCAAGCCCACCATAGTCCAACCACCCCTTGTTACTGGCATCTTTTGAGGTAGCAGGGGTGGATTTGGTGGTCCCTGGGTGAGGGAGGAGGTCTCCCTAACCCTAGCCAACTTGGCCCACAGACGAATATCCTCCACCCTCAACCCAGACAGGTGCCTGCTGATGGGGCAGCACTGCAGCCTCCAGAATATCACTCTGAATGCTGTCATTTTTTCACCAAAAAATGTGCTGGATGCACAGAGCAGCCCAAACACAGATGTTATGGGGGACCATTTGGCAGCAGGTCACTACAATGCATAGGGTAGGCATTGTTGAAGCATGGCATTATGAAGCACAATACTTCAAGGGATAGAGTAAGGTCAGAGGACTTTGCAACTGCTCAAAAAAAATGGCAGCCTATGTGGGAACAGTGTTCCTTGGCTGCCATCCAGTTACATAATACAATTTGTTATGCTCCTATATCATGTAGCAGGGTAGCTGACAATAGCAAGGACAGGAGGAGAGAGGCCAAGAAAAAACACAACAGCAGTTCTTATGCAATAAATGGATGTTTAGCAACAGTCTATCATGGTTTCAATTATGTGAGATGGAACGTGGAATGGTGGACCAAAAACGACAAGCATTGGACACAACTTGAATTTGTCATACATAAGAGGATGCTAGGTTACTAGGCTCTACATTGAGACTAAGATTCCAATGTACCAACACACACACAAAATCAAATGATATGGTCCAACACACTAATTGGGTGGAAGGGGTTGGGGATGGAATTGGGTGATAAAGAGACAGATATACAAAAGTGGTAAAACTGAAACAAATTGTGCATATGGAAAAAGAAAGGATCTTACATTTCCCAGTAGCATGACCATTACAAAAGTCACAGCAAGTTAGACAGGGGTAAAATGAAGGGCAAATATTACAGATAGTTGAGGGGACATTGACAGACGCAATGAGTGTGAGAAGCAGTTTGCTCCTAACACAATAATTGAATGTGTAACCCATGACATGAGCATCGGCGACTGAGCACCTGCAATAACGGCAACTCAATCTCAGAGCATGTCATCGGGGCTACTGACGGGGTAGGGCAACCGGATGGGGAGGCGGTGAATATAGTGATGGGATGTCACTATACGTACATGCATGGGGGGGAGCAAGCATGCACAGCTAGGGGCAGGAGGGATTGTGTGGGGTGGTGCAGTGGTGGGTTGCTGAGCTCGCCCCATGGTGTGGTGGGTGGGTTGGTGGCTTCAGTGGGCAGGGTGCTGGGTTTGGGTCCAGGCACTGATGCATTTTTGTTGCACCTGGCCCAAATTATTTTTTAAATGTTTTTGCACCCGCCCCCGCCCCCGACACGCTGATCCTGGAGTTGAGAATCCTTAAAGTGGGGGGTGGGCACAGCCTCCATAAAACATTTAAAATACAAGTTACCAGCACTGTTTTGCTGTGCGCCGAGGAGTCAGAGTGGCGAAATTGATTTTCGGCACTCTGGCTTTGCGGTAATGCAATCGTCTTTAGGCTTTCGCCATTATCACATAAATCCAATGAATGCACACTGTAAATAAATATTGAGTGGTAAAAATAAAAAAAATAAAAACTTGTGCATATGGAAAGAGTAAGGGATTGAGACTTCCCAGGAGAAAGTACACAGCAAATGTAATAGCAATTGGATAAGGGGAAATCCAAAGCAGATATTACAGATAGCCAAGGTACCACTTACAGAAGCGAAGTGTGAGAATCAGTTTGTTAGTAACAGCATAAATGCATGCACAATATGTTGTAACAGTGCTGAAACAGAAAATTATGCATACTACATGATAAGAAAGGTTAGTTGGGATGGGATTAAACTATACTTTGACATTGCACCCCTTTAGTAAAATTATAACACAAGCACTTGCTGCCATGCTACTTACAGTCCCACAGAGAACCACACTAATGGGAAAACATGCTGCAGTAAATTGACTATAGTGAGAATGAGGCATAATCAGCACCATCAGAAATATTTGCATCAGAGGTTTTCTAGTCATTGATCTGCAGTCTTCAAAAAAAGCAAGTAAACCACAGTCTCACCAATCATCTGCACTGTCATGCCTGCATCCGCCATCAGACTGACTCAGATCTTTCTCCTCGTCATCCAAACTATCCAAACTTTCAGAGGAGCTTGAATGAGCCATGGCATCAGTAACACACACTACTGTCTTTAACATATAAGGTCTGATGGTCAAATTAAAATCCACATCTGGATCTCCAAAATCATGACCCCCTTCAGCCATCTCTTTCCAGTCTCCAACTACAGTGTGAATAGCTCCAGTGGGCCGTCGCTTGCATGACTTCATCACCCTCTCAGCTGCCAATCAGCTTGTTATTGAAGCACCACAGCCAGGCACACGACACAACCAAGTTTAAAAATAAAAGCAGAATAACAGGTAGAAAATTAATATTTTGTTAGATTATAATTGAAAACTGTTAAATAGTGCTGCAAGAAGTACTAAATAGCAACATTTATGAACTCAGACAAGATTATCTGATAATCCTCAGTTTAGGTATCCTTTAAGTCATTGGTAATGATCATGCTCAGACCCCATTCCATCGTTGTCTCTTCTAATTGATGCCTTTCCAGTACGTACTTTATTCCTGGGTTCTGCTTCCCCAGGTGCATTACCTTACACTTCTTGGCATTAAATTTTAACTGCCAATTTCTGGATCATTCTTCCAGTCTCCTTAGGTCAGCTTCCATACCTAATGCTCCCTCTAGTGTATCCACCCTGTTGCAGAGCTTTGTATCATCTGTGAACAGGCAAACCTTCCCCTCCAGTTCATCAGTGATGTCACTGATGAATATGTTGAAAAGGACTGGACCTAGCGTCGATCCCTGTGGAATGCCATTGGTCATGCATCCCTTCCTTGATAATGCCCCATTGACCAAAACTACCTCAACGGGTAGTAATCTTGCATACAGGACCATTGAGGTGTGCCCATGCACACAGAGTGTGTATGCGCACTTTTGTTCCATCTGGTGTCCACAGGTGCTGGGGTGTGGTGTCACATGTGCTGGGAGTGTGGGTCTTGGTGTTGGGATGTGGTCTGCACTGTAAGTGTTGTGCACATGTGTGGCATCTGTGTGCACCATATTCAGGGATTACTGTCATGCTTACAATGTCAGTCCCCGCTCACTGTAGCTGTGTGACCGGTGTGGGTTTGGGGTAGATTTTCCTGCTGACACCAGTTGCCTGCAGGCACTGTGTTGGCACACGGCACCATCCACTGGCACATGCATGCACCACCACCACCCTGCATGGTGTTCTGTGTAGTGTATGCAACACTGATGGTCCTCTCCTCTCTCTCCTCTCCTCTCCTCTCCTCTCCTCTCCTCTCTTCTCTCTACAGCACAGGCCATGGCATTAGACTTGGAGGAGGATATTGCTGGACCTTCTAGGTGTATGCAGCAGCTGCCACCCAGCTGGCCATGCCACCCAGAGGACTACTGTGAGCTGGCCCTTCAGGACAGCAACAATGAGCCCTTCATCAAAAGCATGGACTTTGTGGCACTGGTCACGAAATTGGACAGACAGTTCCCCACAGCCATCCCCCCAAAAGGGACCAGCTACAGGAGGCAAGTAGCCCCCTGACATACATGATCCACCCACACAGGAGCCTGGCACTGCTATGTCTGGGACACCTCTGACCATAACCGGCACCACCAATAACACTGCATCACCCACCTCCACAACTGCTATCCACGCTACCTGTGTGACTCACCAGGAGGTGTTGGCAAGCCTGTCTGCACCACATTGCTCCACACCCTTCAGGTGAGGCCAGACATGGCCACTACATCCTATTTCCCTCCCACTCCCACTCCAATTCTGGTGTGCTTGCAAGCCACACAATGCCCACTTGTGAAACCAGACCCTGACTCCCCCAGACAGTGTCCACCGGCAGTGGGATGCATCTGATGGCAGGCAGGTGCTGTGCTCTATCATGGAGTACCAGGCTGCTGCACAGCAGGAACTGACACACTTGAGGCATGACATGCACCATTACCTGTCCCACCTCTACCACCTGCTGCATGAGAACCTGCAGAGAGCTGAGCAGCAGACAGAGGCTCATGAGGATTGGGTCCTCAATGTCCTACAGCACCTATTTAGGGACATAACCAGAGCTGTGCAGGAGATCATGGCTGTGGTGACTGATGCTGTGAGGGCCAGTCATAGTCCTGGCCTATAAGTGCAGCCCCAGTACTCAGTGGACAACTCGGTTTACATCAATGCCTCAGGGTTGTGGATTGGACAGTGGCAGCATGCTCAGAACTCCCACTTCCGGTGGCACTCCCCGCACACCTGGATGCAGCCTGAACCTCCAGGTGTCCAGCACCCAGCTAGGCTGCACCCAGGCCAGGGTGGCACTATCACCAGGGGCATCCCCATTACTGTCATTGCGGACTACGACCCCGCACAAAGGGGTCAGCAAAAGCATACTGTCAGCACTCATAGTAGGTGTAGACAAATGTAAAAGTCGCAGCTCCCCCACCTCACCCCAGCATATCACCAACCTGTTCAGCACCTCACAGTCAGTACAGGGGGCACATGTGTGGCCCAGGGGCCCTGGTGCTGGGGCTAGCCTAGCAAGCAGTGCATCCTGTGGCCAGCCTACGGGTGGCTATACCAAGTGACCTCATGAGGCACATCCCACGCTATGGCTCTGCACAGATGATCCCATGTGCCATGACATATCACTGTTCTGTATTACCTTTCACCCCAACTGCCCCTCCCCATTTCCATTCCTGTGTGTGTCTTGGCTGCACCAGCCCACCACTCCTGAAACCACCCCCCATATCTTATTTACATTCTGCCCCTGCCCTCTGGACCTGTGTCATAAACATATGTGGTTGACACCTATGCTTGTCCATGTCTACGCCCATGCCATACCACATGCATTGTTGCCACCTCTACTGCACCCTCTGTTGTGTGTACACTTTTTGCTGCTGCTTTTGCTGTGCTACCATGAGCCCAGTGTGCCAATACTACAGTCATGAAGCATGCAACAGTATCCTGTATCATTGATATTCACTTGCTAGTACTGGTGAAGTTCTGTTTAATGTGGGCTATGCATTTCTGAACTCTCCTGGCCATGCAGGGGCCACGCCTCTCGAGCTGCTTCACTATTTCCAGCTCGTCTGGCTCCATGTCAGATGCATTCTATTCCTCTTGGACTGGTAGGCATATTCCATGGGAGAGCACTATGTTGTGTATATACAACAGGCTAGGAATATGGCACAGGCCTTCTGATAGTTATATTGTGGGGCACCCTGAACGTTCCAGGCACATAAACTGCATCTTCAGCATGCCAAAAGACATGCTCAATGATGCTGAATGCAGCAGTGTGTGCCCTATTGCACCTGTCCTCTGCCACAGATGAGGGACAAAGGATATGTGTGAGGAGTCAGGGAATGCAAGGGACAGGCACTGTCCCCTGTAAAGAAACACACATATGTTAGTAGCTGATGACAGTTGAGTTCCATGTGGTATAATGGCAGGCTACAGGCTGTTGCCCATCCTGTGCATCTGTCCACCCTCCCCTTCCCACAGCATGGTTAATCTGTGGTTTGCTACAGGTGTATACCCCCTATTGAGGTTTGTGTGGGGGGCTGCTGTATGTACTCACCAACAAGGTGTCCACTGGGTATGTCCCCCACCTTCAAATCTTCTGGCACAGGGTGGAATTATGTTATATGAAGGCATCATGGATGCTACAGGGGTACCATACCAGGACATTGGTGATGCACACTGTTGCATTGCACACCACCTGGGAATTGTTGCAGTAGTAACCTTTAAGCATAGCACCTGTCTGGATTATGGATGGGCCCAGGGTGAGCATCTTCATTATCCTCCTGCTGCACGGCCTCATGCAGCATATAGAGCAGGTGTGCTCCCATGACTGCCATCTTTGTTGCTGGCTGCAGTGTCCCCCCTGCCTCTAGGGTTTGCCCACAGTAAGTCATCCTTTTTATAGGTGGTAATTGCTCTGCACAAAATGGTCAGCACTAGTCCTATTGCACAGCACTTTTGCACTGAATATCGTACTGTGCCTGTTTTCATGTCATTGCCCCCACTCTTTGCTCACCAACTACATTATCTTTATCCATGCATGCTAAACCATTTAGTGCATGTTCCTTCATCTTTGAATACAGCGCTCAGGTGCAGTCCCTGGTCTAATGGTGTACAAACACTTTGTGCACTGCACAAACCTTTCAGTATTGGGCCCCATGTGTTTTAATGCACCCAGAGTGTAAGCCTAAAAAGCTTCTTGTTTCTGCAAATGCTGGCCTAAATTACACCTTCTATGACCCATAGACACAGGTTTGATGCCCATAAATTTCTAAGTATGTTTTCCCATGTCACCATTGAATCTGATATGTGTTGGGAACATTTTTAAGATTACTCCCTCTTGTATCTCTGTGTCCTCCCATACAAACTTTAAAACAGCTCATTTTGTCAACATAAGAAGCACCACAGATACAATTGGACGTACATATGACATTCTTTATGTTGCATGTAGTTAGATTCCTTTGTTTAATTCAATATACTTTATTATAGTTTTTAACAAAAATAATCACCAAATACAAACTCATACAACTCATTAAATAAGAAACAACAATAAACCATAAACAACAAAACAATGAGAATCAGAACCAACCACAACAAAAACAGGAAATAGAGACCAAAACAACCCCACACCCCCAAAAAAAACACCCCGTCCCCATAGGACGCCACCCACAATCCTGAACAAACATCTGATAATTAGAGTAGTCCTGTTATAAAGGAACAAGAAATATGAACAAAATGAAAATGCTACATAAAAAATAATCAACAGAAAGAATGCCAAAGTGAGGATTAAAATGAAATAAGCCATGTGTAAAAAGGAGCCAAATTTTGCAAGAAAACCTGCACAATTACTTCTAACATTATCTATATGTAACTCCACATTTAAGGCACTCAGAAGTTCTTAATGCCATTTCTCCCATGTTAGGACTGTTGAGTCAAGCCAATGTCTGAGTAATACCATTTTGGCAGCGGTAGCTATAAGGGCAATATAATTACACTGATAGGCAAAGGAAATATTCCGATATCAGTTCAATAAGCAAACCTCAGTAGTAAAAAGTGAGCCTAAGTCAAAAGAGGGATCCAATCTCATCTTAATAATCAACCAAAAAGGAGCAGCTTTTACACAATTCCATAAAATATGATACAGCGATCCTTCTGTCTGTTGGCACCTGAGGCAAGTAGAGAGTGCTTGATGCCCCATCCATTTTAACCTATTCGATGTAAAATACTTATTATGGAGAATCTTGAACTGCATCCGTCTGTATCGATCCTGCTCTATAATTTTATAAAAATCATCCCAAACAGAACCCCATTCCTGAGAGTTCCAAGGTAATGACAAAGTGTTTTGCCTATACTATGCAATCCCGGTGGGAGGAACAGGATGAAGGGATTGATACAATCATTGCAAGAGTTAGAGGCAGTCATCTCCCTTGGATAACCCCAAAATTTATACCATGTCAAAGGGCTAGAGATCAAGCCTGGTAAGCTTATAAATCTACCATGCTCCCACATGCCTATGAATCTTACCGTTTTTTACAGAAGTGTACGAAAGCCACACACTTAGCTAAATCAGAATACTTCTGTTCAACCTTCCAGACTAATATAAATAATCCATCAAAATTCTGGAAGGTAATCCACTCCCTTTTCTCTCCCCTTTCCTCCACCCCCACTCCCATCCTTAAAATAAACAATATACAAGTTGCCAACCACCTTAGCGCCACCTCTGAATTTAATTCATATTTTACCACTTGTGCTTTGGCTCTCCTCTCCTCCTTGCCTCTGCCCTCTCATGCTAACCCTTCACCCCAATCACTTTCCCCTTCCAACTTATCCTCTACTTCCCCCTCCTTCTCTAACATCACTCTGATGCCACTATTGAGGCACTATATGCCCTCAACCCCTCCAAAGGCAGTTAACCAGATGGTTTTGACCCCAAAATGCTGTACCTCTTGGCACCTGCCATCTCTGCTTTGCTATCTTACCTACTTAGCCAGTCTTTTGCCACAGCTTCCATCCCAACAATCTGGAAGCTTGCTACTGTCCTTCCCTTGCCCAAAAGTGGTGACCCTTCCACTCCTGCCAACTACTGTCCCATCTCTCTCCTTCCTACCCTTGCTAAACTGCAGGAGCATCTAGTCCTCTCTCAACAACTACCTATCTCTCTGAAGCTAATGTTTTCACTCTGTTCCAATCTGGCTTAAGGAGGAATCATTCCACTACCACCTTCCTGATTAGGCTCACTGATTCCATCTTCTCAGGGATGGACAATGGTCAAATCACATCTGCCATCTTTGTCAGCCTAGCAAAGGCTTTCAACACTGTCTCCCACACCCTTCCTCTAGACTTCCTCTCCTCAGCTGGCCTGTCTCTGCCACTCATTGGTTCAAAGATTACCTAGTAGGTAGGACCCAGTCAATGAGAACAGCAGATGCCATATCTCCTCCTCTCCCTATCAACACTGGCGTACCTCAGAGTTCCATACTGGGCCCTCTCCTCTCCTCTTCTCCATCTTCCCAAATGACCTTCCATCAGCCTGCTCAACCAGCTCCATCCACATGTATGCCAATGATACAGTTCTCTTCACCTCAGGCCAATCCACTGCTGATGAGGAAACCAGACTTCAGCATGACTTCAATCAAGTCCAGATTTGGTTCCACTCCCACCAGTTCTCACTCAATGCCAAGAAGACAGTCTCAATAACCTTCAGCACTAAGCTGATACTCTCTTTGCTTCCCTCTCTGACCTCTAGCTGTTCATATACAGGATACACATCTCTTTCATTACTATGCTTAAGTGGTCCTCTTAACATGATGCATAATGGTCATCTTAAAACTATGTATAATTGTTTTCTACACAGCACTTCAATGTACAGTCATGTATACTCTGCACTCTGTATCAAAGTACAAAGTGATAATGTCCTCGGTCTTAATGTGGCCGATGTATATATTGCATAGTATGCTATATGTCTACACCATTAATCTGTTCACTTAATCTGTCAACTGTTATGCTACTCTGTGTATGTACTTTATTATGTGTTCTCCCTTATGACCCCCTTCCCCACAGGACTCACGTAAGATGAGCAACTTGTTCAGTGTGCCCTTTCTGGTGAAACATTTCAATAAATAAATAAAACACAGATGATACAATTTAGGAGTAGCATGCAATGAGGAAGCCGCAAGCTTCAACTCGTGTAAGCGATGGGAGACAAAGTCTGGTCAGTGTGGAGGTCCCAAATAGGTCTGAGCTGACCTAGCCACTTGTAAATATCTAAAGAAAAACTTGGAATCTAATTGGTACCTCATTTGAAATGCAGAAAGGTCATATAAATGATCTGTCTGCAGCAACACAGCCACTGGTGTAGAAGGCAGTAATGGGAGAAAGGAAATGGTTCTGGGTTTTCTGTCAATACCAAAATTTGGGTTTCCCAGTATAGGTTGAGAAGAACACAGTTTGGCCTCAAAACAGAAATACTGGCAAAATTGGGCATGGGCCCCAGCCGACCAATAAATTGGTGTCTGCCTTAATGAATGTGGTATAGCTCTACGGAGAACAAAAAGAAGAAATTTAGGATCCAAATTCAGTCGTTGGCATAATGTACATTCTAAGGTAAGCCATACAGGGAAATCACCTGATGGAGAAGGCTCAACTTGCATACCCTAATGAAAATATTTGGAGCCCTGGAGAGCCAAATAATAAAAGAAAAAAATTGGGTAGACGAATGCCACCCACTTTTAATGGGAATGTATGTTTAGAGTAGGCACATCTAATTGCACAATTATTCCATAAAAAGTTTGATAAAATAGAGTGAAGATGATGATGCCAGGCTTGACAAATAAAAATACTGAGCATATCCAAGGGGTACAAAATACAGGGAAGGACATTCATTTTAATGGCAGTAGCCCTACCCCAGAAAGACAAGGGTAGTGCAGTCCACCTCTTTAAATCTTGAGCAGTATTCTGTAGAAGGGGGGCTAAACTGAGTTGGCATAAAAGAGGAGACCTACGTGGTATTAGAATCCTTAAATAATGGAGGGCTTTGGCTTCCCATTGCAGTCCAAGAGAAAGAACAAAAGATTTGTCAACAAGACTGCTATGGGGCATTACTTTAGTTTTATCAAGATTACGTTTGTAAGCAGAGATGTTGCCAAATGTAGCAATTTCACCAAGGGCAGTGGGTAATGAGGTTCAGTAGTAGGGGAGGAAAGATGTAAAAGGATGCCAACAGCATAAACCGATAGCTTACATTCTATCCCTCCTACAGATATGTCTTGAATGTGGAGATTACACTTCAGTTTTAATAAGAGGGTTCCAAGTATATACTGAAAAAAAAGGAGAAAGGGGGCATCCTTGATGGGTACCAGATAAAATAGAGAAAGGAGAAGATACATCTCCATTATATAAAATAAGGGCAGAGGGGTGAGAATATAACAGACTGACCCACTTAATAAAATTGCTGGGACATTATAGAATTTGGGGCAGAAAGCAAGTAAGACCAAGATACCGTATCAAGTGCTTTCTCTGCTTCCAAGGAGACCAGAGCAGCAGGTGTCCTGGACTCCTCAGCCGTGGAGAGCAAACGAAAAATTTAACGGGTGTGATCAGATGGGTGCCTGCCAGCCATAAAGCCAAATGGTTCCAGTCCAGTAAGGCTAGACCAGATCCACTTCAATCAGACAGCAAGAATTTTGGCTAGGATCTTGAAGTTCGAATTGATAAGGGAAACTGGATGATAATTAGATGATAAAAGTTAGTCCTTACCAGATTTAGGCAATACAATAATACAAGTCCTGTTAAGAGACAGATCTGTTAGGCCGTGTGCAAAAAGAAAACTAAAAGTGTCAACCAGAACCAGTTCTGAAGAAAACGTTTTATAAAAATCAGCAGGACCCAGTGCTTTGTTAGGGGAAAGAGAGTAAATCGCTGTTTACACTTCGGAGGCTAAAATAGGCCCCCCAAACCCTGCCCGTGCTCCTCTGATAATTAGGGTAAAGTAATATCCTAAAGATAGCATTCTATGTTTATGGGGTTTTGGGATACATTAGAAGAAGGAGAGTAAAGGGCCTCATAATAGTGTCTGAACACATTTATTATATCTCGAGGTCTGGTAACTAGAGCATCCATACCAGTTATACGTAATCCATGAACCGCCTTAGACCCTGTTTGCTGACATAAACGAAGAGCGAACAATTTTCCAGCTCCCTCACCTTGTTCTAATTATCTGAATTTAGTACATAGAATAGTCAATTCTGCTTTTTTATTCAGAATGTCACAGTACTTGGCAAGAAGAGAGCTGAGAGACAGCCAAGTGGCGTCTGGTGTGGTGGGAGATAATGACAATTTGAGAGTTTGGATCTGGGTTAAGAGATCCTGCAATTTCTTACACCTTTTTCAAACTCTCTTGGTAGCAAGTCTGATGCATTTTCCATGAATGGCTGCTTTGGCAGCACCCCAAAGAAAATCCAAGGGAATATCAGAAGAACAGTCGACTTCAAAAAAAGGCAACCATAAATTGAGGCAGCAAATCAATCAATGCAGAATCTTGCAACAATTGTACATTGAACCGCCAAACATAATCCCATTCTGTATCCCCTAAAAGCCCCAGAACCAGGCTGACCAGAGCATGATCTGAAATGACCCTTTGCTTTATATCATAATGACCCACACTGGACAACTGCTCTTGAGTAAGCAGAAAATAATCAATGCAAGAAGAGGAATTATAGGGGGAAAGAATAAAAAATATATGTACGGTCCGAGGGTTGAAGTATGCACCAGGGATCTATAAGGCCCAGGGAATCAACAAATTCCCTAAGGCCCCGCTGCACTGAGGATAGGCCTTTTCTGCCACAGTTGGAATCATCTAAATCAGCTTGAAGAACTAAATTTCAATCTCCCCGATATGATCAGAATATGATTGTAAGGGGCTAATAAGGGTAATCAAATGAGAAGAGAAAGGAGAGTCCATAGTAGAGCCATAAACTGATCCCAGCAAAATTTCAGAGGAGTCCGGCCTCCCATGTAGAAAACTATATATCTACCTTCTGCATCCCAAAGTTCATAGAGCAATTGAAAAGAGAGACGTTTATTGAGCAAGACGCAGACCCCATTCTTTTTGGTACCATTTTCTGCTCCAAAAACAGTCCCTTCCCAAGTCCGCCGTAACAAGTTAACCTTGTCTCGAAGCAAATAGGATTCTTGGATGAATGCAATGTCAGACCATAGTTGCCACAGGTGTATAAGTACGATGTACCTCTTCTTGACCTCCTAAGCATCTTTGATATTCCATGAAACATAGGTATAAGTTACATTCATAACAAACCCTAATAATAAGATGGCAATATAGCCTAGAGGTTAGAGGAACAAGGTGTGAACGAGCTTGATACATCAAGCAGACCAGACCTGAGTTTGATTCTCACAACCTCCACTTGCATACTGTGTGACTCTGAGCAAGTCACTTAACTGCCCAGTGCTCCTAGGTTGCCCCTGAAAACAGGCACTTGTGCCAAGTGGACCTTACCCGGTTGCCAAAGACTAAAATAAAAAAATAAATAAAAAAATAAGATGGCATGACAGGAACTACCAATAAGGAAATGTCAGGAGTAGTGGCATGCCACCCACCCCCCAAAATACCCCATCTCCAATAACCAAACCCACATAGAACAATAACATAACCCATACAGAAGACCCCTACACCCTCCCCACCTCAAACCCCCAAAACAACAAACCCCAACAAGAACAAACTCTACAAATATATATACAGCACTCTCGGTCTCTATGGCACTAACGCCCATCCCCCCTGGCCCATGACACCTCTCCACCAACAATCCAAATACCGCTTACCCCGATCCCTTGGACATCAAATGTCAAATAAAGATAAACTATAAAAAAATAGAGAAAGAAACAACAAAATTGGAATTAAAAATAGGCAAAATGAAAAGAAAAAAAAAAGCCAGAGAAATAAATGAAGTCCAGTGAATCATAAAACTTACCTCCAGAACAATATCATAGGTACAGTATGGTCCCAGCATAACAAATCTGTAAAAAAGAAGGAAAAAGGTAAACCCAATAAAAGAAAAGGGGGAAGATATGCAGGGAAGGGGAAGAATAACACACCAAAGAAAGTAATCAATTTAAGGTAAAATGGGATTAATTACTAACCCCCTTAAACTATGATAATTCTTCCAAAAGTGAGCAATACAATTACACCACAACCAGGACGGACCCCTCCCCCCAATATCATAATAAAAAGCATCCTAGCTTAATATCCCCACAATAACCCTGAAAGAAAAAGGATAATTAAGACTAATATAGAAAGATGAATAATATAACGCATCCTGAAAACAGGCAATGTTACTGTAAAATCATTAGGTGACAGAAAAAGAAAAGTAGGTGGCAAAACAAGCAGCACCAGCTAAAGTCCATTTATATGGTAACACATTCCCTATCATAACACTAAGAAATGTGATAAGGAAACCTCACAACAAGCTGAACCGCTTATTGCTGGACTGTAACAAGCAGCTTGACATAAGAAAAACAAAAATACAGTATAAATATATTGAGTCCACTGGTGCAATAATGAAATGCAACTACGTGGAACCTTCCAGAAAAGAAGTGAAATGGAAACGTTGCATCATTCTCATAATCAGTCATTCATGCAGCCAAAGAAAGGAATTATCCTGGCATTTTAATAAAAGAATAAATCCACTGATCAGACTCCAAACCCTCCAAGCACTATCTGAAAAGTAAAACTGACCTTAGAAGCTGTGTGCTCTGAGAAGAAGTCTTAATAGTGCCGTTCCATGAAACTGAGTGAAGCAAGTCTCACATTGTAAATAAAGGAAACAAAATTGCCAGGCTCACACAGAGCAAACAGAGTGCGTAGTAAGTCTAAATTCACTTGGTCCATAAGCTCTACAGCAATTAAGTATAGATGCAGAAAATGATCCCAATCCAACACATCTCCTTGAAAAATGAAAAAAAAAGGAAGATCCTGTCTTCTCCTCACAGCCAGTCATCTGCCGGTCTACAAAAACAATAATGTCCCAGCTCATAACATTCTACAAGGTACTATGATCAGGTTCCATAGCTATCATGCAAACTCAGACAGTTGCTAGATCTTCTAATATGGCACAACCAAGAGAAAAGTCCCAATAACACTGATATATTTCTTTAACCGAAGCAGGTCCCATCTTGCAGTTTAACATACCTCATATAGCAGACATAAACAAGTTGGGCAGCAGCTTCAGTAGTTCCACTTTAGCTTACTCCAATGAATCAAATAACAGTTGAGACCCATCATGAAAGAGTTATAGCCAGGCTGGGTATTGCAACTTAAATTTATACCACCAGTTGCTGATTTGAACAATATAGGTCAGAAGGCAGCATGGCGCTAGTGGGTCTCAAAAGGGAGATCGTGGAAAACCGATACCCTCATTCATTCCCAGTGCAGTTGGGGTTGACTCAGAACCTTAGATAAGTTATGTTGCTTATACAAAAAGTTGAGCAACTTAAAGAATAATGGCCGGGGTTTCTCACCTTCTCCCTGCATGGATCTGAGTGCCAGATGTGCTCACTCCACTACATACTACATGCCATTTGGGGAAGGATGCTTTCACAGAACTTTTGCACAAAACTAAGAACATCTTTACCTTCAGCTTTTTCAGGTAAATCGAGTATGACTAGATTATTCCATTTTGATCTCCCCTCTAAATCCTACACCTTGAGCTCGAATTTGGTCATCTTTTGCTGCAAAGCCACCAGTGCGGGATTGGTCCTCTCCCTCCAGGAATCTAAGGAGGCAATACGAGTCTCATTATCTCCAACCCTCTAGGTAAGTTCAGTTATGGCCGGTTTGAGAGAGTGAACTTTGTCAGTGAGCCGAATGATGGAGTCTCTGAGGGGAACCAATTCCTGAAGAAAAATGGCTACTGTAAGAAATTCTGAGTCCTTGGAAGAAGCTTTTAAAGATTCCAATGTTTATTTGGGCCACTTCGGACCATGATCCTTCTCAGGGGTGGCTGGAGGTGAGTGATGCAACACAATGGGATCAGCCAATACTTCCATCTTTGAAGCCATATCAGGTACCAAAATTTAGCTCTGAGCTTTAGGAAAACAGTCGTAAGGTCAACCAAAATGTTGCAATGCAAAAAAATATAATTTTATTAATTTAAACCATCCAGGAGAGCGGAGCAGTGCTAGAGAGTAGGCGATCAGCAGCCTAGCATCACTTGACTCATAATCAGATTCCTGATGGCTTACTCTTTCCCTGTGGTCAGGTGCACAATGGTCTTCCCACAATTCACATGCTTGTCAAAACTGCATCTACCACAAGGAGCACAACCCACTGGGGCATTACTTCCTGTATAATGTTTTTGTATTTTGTAAGGTTGTAACAATTGAATCAAAATATCACTCTGAATCTGAACCTGCCTATACACTACCTGTGGGTGATTTTTTATCATCCTGCTCAAAATTGGGCCTGCCTCTTTAATGCACCCAATTAATCACTAGGACCTATGTGATTCCCCCAGCCTCTGGAGTGCATGTTGTGATAAATTTAATTCCTTTGCCCTCTGGATATTTTTTACCCATAGCCACTCTGGGGCTCAAGAGGCGGTGTCTATCTTTAGCATGTGCCCAATTAGAAGCCTTGATATCATCACTTCTACTGCATCCCCTTGATAAAAAACATTCTTGTATTTTTGCAGATCTCTTCTCATAACTAGCCTGAGTAAAACTGTTACGTTTGACTCAGAGAAACTGGCTATGAGGGATAGTTTTAATAAGATGTCCAGGGTAACAACTACTAGCCAGGATAACTGAATTAATCTCCATAGGTTTATGGTAGAGATCCAGCTCTATCCTGCACTCAGTCTTGGTTAGGACCAAGTCCATAAATTCAATCAAAACTGGACTAGATTTCACAGGAACTTCAGATTTTTGTTGGACATACATACAGTAGATAATCCACAAACTAGTCCAACTCTTCTTTTGTGCCTTTTCAAATCAAAAGAAGATCATCAATGTATAGAGGATAAAGTATGACAGAGAGAGCAAACATAGTCATACTTGCATCCTGCACCACCAATTTCTCCCATAGGCTCAAATATAAATTCACATAGTATGGAGCAACTGAACCTCCTATTGCTGTCCTATGTACAGTACCTGCAAATAATGGTCACCAAGAAAGAAAACGTTATTGCATTTTAAAGAGCAACTCACTGTTATAATAAAAAGAAAGCTTAAAAACACTAGAGCAACACCAATTATGTTTTATCTTTATTGTTTTCTAGTTATCTGTTTTTATGTTACTTTTCCCTGCAGCTGGTCTACTAAATATTAAAATATGCAGCAATTATTCCACTGAGTCTTTCAAAATCTATCTGATGCTCCCCTGCTAACAGCACAATTGCTGTTTGTGACATCACTGTCTGTTGTCATGGTGAGCACTAGAGGCAAATGTTTTCAAGTGTTTACTATACAGACTTTTTAGATGGACTATCAAGATGGGCTGTAAATCTTGAAAAGGAACATTAAAAATAATAAAAAAAAATGTAGTAAACTGTAGAAGCAGAATAATTGTATTTATGAAAGCACACACTGAAGTGAAGAGTTGTTCTTTAAAATATTTTCTGTACACCTCACTAAAAACTCTATGAATTGAAATTTGTCCCTCCCAAAATGACACGGGTATACAAAAAATGGATGAGATTGTGTGTAACTTGTTTTTTAGTGTCTGCCGTTTGTAGTAATTGTCTTTCTTTTTTATTCTGCCATACAGGCATAATGTCATAGATGGATGTATTTTCCCCACCCCATATGCAGACTTTGATCTCTTGGATTCTAGAAAAGGACAAATGAAGAGTGTTCAGAAGAGACAGAAGATATGATTTTTAGAACGTTTTAACAAACTAGTTATTTATTTCATCTGAATTAGTGCTGTGCAGAATTTTCAAACTCCAGCAGAACGAAATTCTGCAGAATATTTAAAAGTCCACCAAGATTCTACCGAATTCCACCGGAAATGGAATGGCAGAATCCCGCAGCATAAAATCTTTGCAAAATGATTTTCTGTGGAAAAATCACATTCTGTAGATCTCACCATTTTCCACAGAAATTGTTGCAGAATAATTTTCTGTGGAAAAAATACTGTTTATTCCGTGGATCACAGTAGGTGGAATTCTTCAGGTGAACAAGAGAAATTCCAGCAGAAATTCCTCTGGCAGAATGGTCATTCCGCATTAATTCCACTGGCGGAATTCTGCATTCCGTACAGCACTATTCTGAATTAACAAGCACTAGTTTGTATCTTATCAAAGTATTTTGAGAACGGGGGTTTCTCTGCAAATCATTCATGTTCATGACAACTGATAAATTTTAAGTGCAGGTTTCAGATATCAGACACTTACTAATTGATCACATTATGATCTGTGGGAATCATTGAGCTTTTTAGTGTTAACCATATTTAACTGTATTAATTATAGGTTTTCAAAATATTTATCTATTTGCACCTTGTCTTTATTGCTATTGGATACTGACATCACATTTATGTCACGAGCAATGCACTATTTATTGCTTTTTCAAATGAACTTGTTCACCCTTGATAAAGCTCCAGTTGTGGAGCAAACTGCCATCAGGTGTGTTTTATAGACTATGGGGGTAGCACCTTTACCAGCACTTGGCATGTATCTTGTATTGCTAGTGTGGAATGAGAATAATATTTTCCATCTTACTTGAGCTTTGGGCCTCTGTTGTTTGCATATGCCAAGCTGGAGGGGGTGGTTTTGTGAGGCTTGTTCTTTTTGGTTTTCTTCACATTACCCCTAATTCTATCCACCCTTAAGAGCAGGCTATGCATTCTAGTTTTACTGCACTGACCACGCTAAAAACGTATCTCTTGACCCACCTTATGCATCCCTTCAAAATGTTAAACAACAAAATGATATCTCCTCTTAGCCTTCTTTTTCCCCCTTGAAGACATGTCTAACGTATCAAGACATCCCCCATAGCTTAACTTCTCCATCCCTCTGCTAATGTTAGCTGCTCTCTGTGATTCCCTCTCAATTGCTGCTTGGGGTTCTGCAGACAATGTTCCATACCACAGCGCTAATCCTTTCTGCTTGAAATATACTTGTACCTGTGCTGCATGCTACTGGAAATATCACTCATCACAGAACACATTCAGTCAAGGCTGGAATCTCAAAGTGGTATCTTTATTAGAAAAACAACACCCAAGCAAAACAACAAAGAGATTAGATCCTTCCTATCCTCCTATTCCTATTGATTTTGGTTACATGACCTTTTCTCGAGGAGTTTTGTTCTGTGGAGATCAAAGCTAAACACATTACTCCAAGTGTGGTCTTACCAGTACTTTCTAAAAGGGGAGAATTTGGTTGCTCACACAGCATGTTATGGGCATTTGAATGTAGCATGCACTGGAATTTACAAGGCACTTTTAAAATTAAACTTTTAATTCTACTATATGGGGCTGTACTGACTTTTGAGGAAAATATGCAAACCTCTCAGTTTCTAAGCAATCAGTATTAAGGTATCACTCTTCTGTGTATTTTAGTACTTAAGATATCCAAGCTACAGCATTGTATTTCCATTGCATGTAGACACATTTCAATACTTAGTTCTCCATAACATACAGACTGTCTAAGTCTCATTCCCCAAATTTCAACTTGGCAAGTACCTCTTCTGTCTAGAGGAAGTGCTGCTTTGTGAGGTAACGTGTACCTGTTTGGGAATAGGAAAGAACCTCCTTACCATACTGGAGCTGTATATTTTCACAGATGGATAATAACTAGAGGTGTACAAGTTGCAAAAATTTATTCATTTATTTATTAACATTTGTTCAGCAGGTACGCACACATGACAGGGAATGCTTATTTTCAGGTATGACCCGGGGGATTACAAGAGCATGGTTTACAGAACAGTGCAAGGGAATTACAACAATGTGAAATACAAGCAATGAGCAAGGTGATACAAATAAATAGGTACAGGATGAACAGATAAGCATATACATCAAATGTAAGAACAAGCAAACAATAGTTGCATTTTGTGGAAATAATACAAGTGCAATTTGTCCCATTTTGAGGTTGGTTAAGTGCTGAGGTGAAGGGCATGTAGGGTAGATAATTCCCCTTACTAGAGTTCAGAGGGGGTAGGGGAACCAGGGAAGTAAAGGGTGCACAACAGGGTCCAAGCAGGGGTAGGGGATATCAAGCAGCCTTGGAACAGTTATAGACTGAGGCAGACTTCAGGTGCAACAAGAGGGAGCTCTTAAAGATGGGATGGGTGGGGTACATCTGATGGTTGCAGGTAGGGTATTCCAGAATTTAGGGGCACAAACAGCAAAGACACAATTAGCTGACAGTGTATGAGTTTTTGGGATGAGAACGGGTTGTAAGTCATCTGACCTTAGCCAGTATGATGGTAGAGCTGCCCGAAGGAGTTTGGACAGGGTGGGTGGGGTGGCATTGCAGACAATTTTGTCTGTGAAGCAGCCCAAGACAAATGAGTGATAATTATATGGGGACAACCAGTGTAGTTGATTGTATAAATCACAGTGATGGGTAAGTCGAGGGACAGCAAGGGCAAAGCAGCAAATATTTTTATAGGTCACATCCCATTTAGTCAGGCTAGTTTTTGTGGTGAGGGTAAAGATTGTCAGTCCACAGTTGAGAGAGTGAAGGAATACACTTTTAGAAAAGGTAAGCCGTGCAACAGCAGTAAGGGACCCACATGCCAGGTATGCAAGTCCAAGCTTGATATTTTTTGCCCTGCAGACAATTTGAATGTGTAGAGACAGGTCTAACTGGGGGTCAAGAGTAACTCCCAGGTATCCAAAGGAGCATGTAGTGCCAACTGGGATACCATCAAGGCTTAAAACATTGAGTGGGACAGGACACTGTTTGAGTTTGGCAGAGGAGCCGAAGAGCACGAGTTGAGTTTTCTTTAAGATCAGCACAAGCTTATTTGCCAGGAGCCAATGTTGCAGTTTACTGAAGTCAGCTTGTAGGTTGTGATTTATGGTAGGGACATCACCTGAGCTAGCTAGGAGGACCAGGTCATCAGCATATAGGGTTGTGGTGCTATGGGTAGGAACCATTGGGAAGTCATTGATGAAAAGAGAAAATAGGATAGGGCCCAGACTAGATCCCTGAGGGACAAAGATAGTGATAGGAAGTTTCCGATAGAGCTTTATTGTACTTAACAAGCTGTAGTCTGCCAGTGAGATAGTTGGAAACCAGTTTAGGGCTGAACCAGCAACAACAAGGGAGTGAAGCTTGGTACAGAGTAGGGAGTGATTCACTAGATTGAAGGCCTTTGAGAGGTCCACGAAGATAGCCCCAGTCAGGATACCCTGGTCCATGGCAATCCTCATATCAGATGTAACATTAGGAAGGGCTGTACCAGTGCTATGCCCTTTTATGAAATATGTGCTGCTCAGGTGATGGTAAGGTATGTTTAGACAGGTAGTCCATCAGCTGCACTTCCACCACCTTTTCCAGTATCTTGCTAACAGCAGACAAAATAGCTATAGGATGGTAGTTTTCTTTGCATTTCCGGTCACCATGCTTGAAAACAGGAACAACCTTTGCTACTGTTCAGACTGCAGAAACAATTTTGGTGGTGAGGGAGAGGTTAAGAATATGGGATATTGGGAGCTCCATTCTGCATAGCTGCCCAGTGAATTTGTCAGCTTTGCACAGTGCATCTATGCAAATTGCCAATCCATGGGTTAATTAGGCAATTCATTCAGTTTGCTGTGCAAATCTGTGCAATTCACTGGTAAAAACTATGCAAATTGCATTTCAGTCTGTTATAAATAAATATTGTCCACCCACTGGGTTCTAATACCACCCCATCCAACCTCCCCAGAACATTTGTGCTCATAAATACCCCCTTCCATCCCCCACTGTACCCTCCTCCCCATCTTCCTTGGTGAATTTTACTGCAAAGATGTACAAGTTGTATCAAGCAAGTACATTATGGAATACACGTTCCCACCACCTAAACGCCAAACACACTCCCCCAACTCCCCCCAAATCCCACCAAGTCCACTGTTTAGTCAGATTCATAACATTCCCAGCACACACCCAACCCCAGTGGCCTCATTTCACACACCTCCCCACCAAGTATCCAGACAAATACCCTACAATAAAGAAAAATGGCTCTTGTGCGGAGTGTCTACTTTGTTCAGTGTCCAGTTGGTACGGCACTGGTGAGTGCATGAATGTTGATGTCTTCGCTTGCTGACTGGATACTGAACAGAGCAAGTGCTCTGCACCAAGGGAGAATTTTCTTTTTTACAGGCCACATTTTTACTGTGTGCTGGTGGGGGGAGGAAGGTGGTGTGGACCGGGGTGACTGGGTGCTGTGGTATTATAAAGCTGAGTAAATAATGGACCTGGTGGGATTGGGGAGGGGTAGCAGCCAGGGGAGTATGTTTGGTGTGCAGGTGTGAGGAAGGTTGTATCCCATCATGTGCTTGCTTGATACAACGTGCACATCTTTGAGTTGAAATTAACTAGAGTAGAGGGGGAGGAGGGTGAAGGGTGCTAGCAGGGGATGGGAGGGGGTTATTTATGACAAACCATTTTTTGAAAGGTGGGAGTGCAGTAGTATTACAGCACAGCTGGAGGGGGGAAGAGTTTTTTTTTATTAAATCTGGCAGGTTTTTAAGCCCAAAATAGTAATTCACACTGCACAGTTGGTGGAGCCACTGGATGATTTGTGAAATCTGCAAAGTAAATTTTCATGTAAATTCATGCCAACTTCACTGGCAAATTAAACATTTTCTGCATCTATTCTAATGATGATGAGGATTATGATGATGATAATGAAGATAATGATGGTGGTGACTGGTTGTAAAAGTTCCTTATTAGTAAAAGCAATACAAAGCTCTGAGTCTGAACAACAAGTGGAGAACCTACTGTAAGATGTGACACAAGAAAATTCAAAATTATACCATACAATTAAATAAACTTGGTGTCCTTCAATGCAGTACATTTTGTCTCCCTGTTTCTGCCATAGAATCTTGAAATTTATCAACAGAAAAAGGTCCTTTGGCCCATCATGTTTGCCAGATATAAAACTATCCAGAAAATAATACCCCTCCAACTTAGATTATGGTGACATTGTCTAAAATGTTGCCTGAAAACCATACTAACCAGGCTGAGCCCCCTCTATCTCCCATTCTGCTGCTTTTTCCTGAACTGATCCCCATTTCTACCACTATGATTTTTTCTCCTCTCTGGGTTGGATATCCTTACTGGTCTTCACGTTCTTGTCCAATGCTCTTTCTGACTATCTATCCTCTCTCCTTACTTCTTCCCTGGTCTCTGCCTATCTCCTCAGACACAGTAACCCTTGTTTCATCATTACCTGTAGGCACTACTTGTCAGTTTGAGAAGTATCATTCATTTGGAGACTCCTTTCCCTCTATGACTCTTTCCTTTCTCTTACCTTCCTGCAGTCCTGCAACTTCATGCTGGTTCCTAAAGAGGCAGACAGAACAGTTTTGTGCGGTTTGTATCTGCTCCCCCTCCTGCTCAGTAGACTGCTGACCTGGTAGTGTTCCTCCAACTTTTATGTTAAGCCATCTTATTTGGACTCATGCTGGACCTTTGCCCCCTCACTCATACAATTATTTAATATTATTGTCCTGGTCCTCATGCTGGGTGGTATTCCAAAATTCTGCTTCTGCCAGAAATCAAACTGATTCAGCAAAGGCCTACTGTGCTGCAAAAATTATGGAAATTACAGAATTTTGCCAATTGATGCTAAATTCTGCAGAAAATAGTAAAATACTGCAGTGCAGATTTTCCACATTACTATCTTTTCACAGTTAAAAAAATAGTGCTTTACAGTATCTATTAAAGTACAGCATAAAATAGTATTGGTGGAATTTCATGGAATCCACTGGGATTTCATGAAATCCACTGTGAAATTCTGCCACATTTTTTGAAAGTGGAATTGTAGTCCCACCAGCAGAATCCTGTATTTTTTCACAGATCTACCCACCAGACAGCTTGTAATAGTGAGGGCTAGTACCCTGGAGGACATTTAGGTACTGGGGATGGGCAGGGAATCACAAGCAGACTGGATGGACCATCGGTCTTGTTCTGCTGGCATTGTCTCTATTTTGTATGCAATCTGTTAATCTTGTGATTGTACTGCTGTATTAGCACAAATTAGTACTTTACTGAATTTGTACTACAGTAATGATTTCTGTTGTTATTGCTCTTTTACTTAGTGCTTACTTATTCTCAGATCTCTCATGTATCCCACTTCCCATGACATACTTGGAAACAAGTTACTCATTCTTACCAAATTGTTTAAATAACTACATAACTAACTAAATGAAATAAATGCCTCATGGCATACACATGTATTAAGTTAAAAGCAAGAATGTCAACTTAGTCTGGTGACCGAACTCAGGTGGGTGTTTCGACTCTGCTGGTCAAGAAGAGGCAGGCACAATGGTTCCAGATGCAAACAGATAGCTTTTATTAGGAGCAGCCACTGGTTTTACTGTAAAGTAATAGGTTAGGTGATTGTCATGCAGAAAACCCTGTTTAGCAGTAAGAGACAATGATACAGATCTAACAACAGTAGCTATAAAAATAAACCATCATACATTTGTTACCAGTGTGTGAAGTACCTGTAACAGGGTCACCTAGTGCCCTAGGTCTGCAAACATCAATAATAATACTTTATCAAGACCTAACCACCTTGACCAAGGATACTTTAGTAAGGGCACACCAATTACAGTCAGAC
The DNA here is from genome assembly GCA_016271365.2 of Neoceratodus forsteri. NCBI lineage: Eukaryota > Metazoa > Chordata > Ceratodontiformes > Ceratodontidae > Neoceratodus > Neoceratodus forsteri. The sequence goes on along the minus strand of CM057449.1, from coordinate 760,978,110 downwards.
AGTCCCCTAGAAGGAGCAGTCTTTTTGGTGCAGCGCAGGTGGTGGCTAGCAAACTTTGAAGAATGGGGTACAGTACCTGAGTGACCGATCCGTCTCATTGGCAAGCAGGATGGCTGAAGAAAGCAATCTGGGGATGAAGATGAAGAGGATGCAGGCTGGTCTAGATCTGGGGATGCAGATGAAGAGAGGCTGGAGGATGCTCAAGGCGATATATTATGATGGCGGGTCCTCTGGCAGGCTTTTGATGTGGTGCCGTGCAGCCGGGAAAGGGAGCTATGGCCACTTCAAAAGAGCAAAACAAAAACCGGGTGATTTTCTACTCGCGTACTTTGGAGGGCATCTTGCTACCATGAGCTGGAGCGGCTCATAAGCTGACTAGTCTGGGGGGGTACTGACTACTGCAATGCTAGCTAGTGCAGGCCTTTGTTGTCTTCTGGGGTTCCTGGCAGGCTGGGCCGACAGCATTGGATGCTTGGCTGAAAGGTGGGTGACCCCTACCCTCAGGGGTGCAGGTGATTGCAGTCTTCTTCGGGCAGTTATCTGGAAGATGGGACTGCAACTGTTGGGCAGTACATCCACTTCCCCACAGCAACAGCTCAGACTGGGGGTGGAGAAAGAGAACTGATGTTTCTCAGTGCAGTTGGCTAAGGGCAGGCAGTTTGAGCCCCTTTCAGGGACAGTTCATTCACCAACTGGTCGAGATGCAGGGCAGGCAAGTTCAGCCCCAACGTTGATGGGTGGCTTTGGTGGGTACAGGTCAGGCAGTTCAGGCCCTACAGCAATTTTCAATCAGACCCCAATGCGATTAGTCCAGTCATTTGGGATCACTTAACATCCCAGGGGGCAACAGGGGCAGTCATTACACTCAGCAAATACACAATAATCACTTTTTCTCTATACCAGGGACCTGGGTTTATCTTTGGCCAGGGTCAGGGTGACAAGCAGCACAGCATAGACTGGGCAGTCCCTACAGCCATCAGATACACATGTCAATCTCAGCAAACAATCCTGGGAAGGAGGGGTGGCTGATAGGGGTGGTCAGGGCTTCTGGAGGGCAATGGAAACCTTGGGGACCAGCTTTCTCCGAGTCGGATACTGTCCCTTTAAATCCTTAGGGGAAGTCTTTTTGGCTGGGGGAGTGACAGCTGGGCTACCTAATGGGCCCAGACTGAGTTCTGCCCCTAAGGAATACCAGTATTTGGGTCTGCAGCCTCCCAGTGCAGGGCCTAGTGCTTGGCTCCACCCCCTCTGCAGTCTCAGGACTGCAATCCCATCCCTGTGCTCTTGGTAAGAATCTGGCCGGATCCCACCCCTCTTGCATCACTTGGACCCACCCTTTTCACCTCCTGGACCTAAGGTGAGGTGCTTTTCTGGCGCCAAGCTACACTCCTGGGGCTAAAATCTGAGGTGCCCCTTTTTTATTTTATTCTTGTGGGTGCTTTACCCACCTTTGCCCCCAGTGCACTGATCTCCCCCTGAAGCACCTGACATGCTGAAGTAAATCCACTTTTTGGCTTACCACCCACTCACTGCCTGGCGTAATGTCTTGGTGGCCAGAATGATCATTGGTGATGCTAGTGGGGAAGGTCAGGGAGTCCTTCTCCCTACCGACTCTCCAAATGCGAGGTGGTGGCAGCAGGAAGAACTCAGAGTCATGGGCGGGGGGTTCCCACCCAGACACACTCTGCTGCAGCGCCTTGTGGTCCTATCCCTAAAGCAGTCCCCTCCTCTGAGTGGCACAGCCTACCCAGGAGCTGGGAGTCTGCGATGGCCAACACACTGCAGGACCTTAATCCAGGATAGGGAGTGTGGAACAGAGGGCTCCTGGGGGTTCACCCCCACCAACCACCAGTGGACTAGCTGGGCACCACCCAGATCAGCCGGGAGGGAGCAAAATTAGTGCGGCTGGACGGGACAGGCTCCAACATGGGGAACTGGATGGGGGGGCACAAAACAAACTGAAGGCAGGAATTCCATTGCCTCCCCACTTCCCCAACAAGCAGATGCCAACCTGGGAAACATTCCACCAGCCTGCAGTTAGCATCAGCACTAGCCCCAGGACCTCAGTGGCTCAAGGACCCGCCAATGGAGGGACTGGGACCAAAAACCACCAACAACAAAATGAAGAGAGGAAAGAGGAAAGGAATGCAGAGGGACACTGGGGACCAGGAGCATACCATTAAAGGGACTTACCTTATGGGGATTGCTGCTGCTGGGGCTAGGGGGGTTGCTGGACTCCTGGATGGCTGTAGGATGACTGCAGCTGCTGGAAGCTGGACCAACTACTAGACCCCACCTTCAGACTGGAAGACGGCTGCTGCTGTGGCTGGTGAAGACCCTGGAGGACCCCTGGCTACAGAGGAGCAGCCACCAAGGAGCTACAGACCCGAGCTTCAGGTAAGCCACTAGGCATGCATACCCTTGTGCTCTTTACACTGTTAGCCACCCAGTCCAGAACTGCCCTCCAGCTAGCAGGGGAGTCCCTTTTCTAGCCCAGGGGCAGACTTGGCTTCTGACCAAGTGATTGGGTCTCTGGGGCCTAGATCAGCCCCTTGGGCTGATTTATGGCCCCTTTAGGCAGTGGCCGGAGCTCTGACCTGGCTAGAATAAAGGCCGAAGCCCAGGAAAGTATAGCAGGGGGAGGGGGGAGAGAGGGACCAGGACCAGAAGTGGTCAGCCAGCCAGCTCGGACTGCAAGGCTAGCTGACTGTAGGTGGGGTGGGAGGGGGTTAACCCTTTCCCTCCCTGCTGTCCTTCCTGCTCCTTATGTAGCAGTCTTTGTGGTGCTACATTAGTAAAGCCTCAAATATGTAAAGGCAAAGTATTCCGGTGTCCCTGGCCATACCGTAACTTCAAAAGGCAGTAGTCAACAAATGACAAGATTCTAGACAGAGGTACTGTGTATTCAAGAGATCCTGGTTAGTCAAGCATAATATACATGGGGGAATCAGCTAGCAGGCATAAGGAAAAGCCTTACCAGTGACTTGTTTATGAACATGCACTAGAATTTTGTCGTCAACACACTGCTTGACAGGCAGGCAATTGAGTGGACAAAAACAGGAGATACATATGGCCTATTCACTTGGCCTTTGTTAGAACACATTGTGCTGCATTTCAAACCAACTGATGTTTGTGTAAGCTATATTCAGATGAATAACAGTGAGCATTATGAACCAGCATTGTGTGGGTCAAAGGAAAAGCAGCTCCCTCCTGGCTATGGATGTTGCATAGATGTTTAGAGAGCAGACAAAGAAGGAACTGGGAGGAAAGGGGAATAGTGAAACAAATGCTGAAACTGTCATCTCTGTTTATTTTTCCAGTTTTATGAGGTACTGGTACCTACAGTTCTTCTGTCACTGAAGAGAGTTTGTACTAGATGTCAATGGTCTTTGCAAGTTCAAATTTATTAAGATATGGACTAGGTAGTTGACAGAAGTGAAACATTACAAGAATTCTATATTCTGTTCTCACTACTCAGATCAAGTATAGGCCCTCCAAAAGATTTTAGGTTATGTACTATAATTTTGGTTCTGTAAGCAGTACTGCATTTACCGGAAGGAACAGGATTTGTTTTTTTCATAGCTCCTTCATACATTTTTTTTACCAAATGAATTTCATTAACCATGAACAGTTGCAGTATCCTATAGATGTATACAGTGAGGAAGTGAGACCAAGGGAGACAATGAAAGATTCTGGGCCATTAACAACAGAGCAAGAGAAAGAGAGACAAAGAAAGTTACACAGAAAGATGGGGACTGAGAAAGCCTTTACAGGCAAAAAAGACCATAATGCATCTAGAGTGTGCTGATCCTACCTATATATGCCTCACTACCCTAATGCTGTGTTTATTTATTAATTTTGTTTTATTTTAGTCTTTGGCAACTGGCTAAGGTCTACTAGGCACAAGTGCCTGTTTTCAGGGGTGACATGGGAGCACTGGGCGGTTAAGTGACTTGCTCAGAGTCACAGAGTATGCAAGTGGAGGTTGTGAGAATCAAACAGGTCTGGTCTGCTGGATGTACCAAGCTCGTTCACACCTTGTTCCTCTAACCTCTAGGCTATACTGCCAGCCCATGTATGCACATGACTGTGCCATGTAATGGTAACTCTGCCCCCTGTCCCGTATCTTAGTCCCCTCCTCCCTCAAGTCTTAATCAGCTCCATATGTTTTTCCTACTCCCACCAAAATCCTCTGTAGTTTCCAATCCCACAACCTCCTTGGGCCACCCGTTCCTCTTAACTGCCCCTTGTTCTGTGAAGAAATGGTTCCACATATCTGTTCTGACCTTCCCTCTTATCAGCTTGTAGTCATGTTCCTTTCTGGTGGACCTCTCATAATATTTCATAAGATGCTGGCAGTCAGCCCTGTTGTTCCTTTGAGAATCTTGAAAGCTCCTATCATATCACCTTACTCCTTCCTGGTCTTCAGTGAGGACATATTAAGGCTCCTGAGGTACTCCTCACAAGATTTCAACTGCTGACTCTGAATCATCTTTGTCACCTGTCTTTGCACCAATGCTAATTTGTCTCTGTCCCTCTTGAGGTGGGTGCTCCAGAACTGTGCACATCAGAGCAGGTGTGTTCATACAAGGAATCTGTACAGGGGCAGAATCATGTTCTCATTCCTACTACAGAACCCCCTCCCTATGCACCCCAGCATTCTGTTTGCCCTCCCATATGCCTTATTGGACTAAACCATGACCTTTATGTTATCTGCTATAATCGCTCCCAGGTCCCTTTCTCTCCTCCATTGTCTGCCCTACTCTGACACCCTCAAGCCAACACTCAGTTTTAGGACTGATCCTACCAATATGTATGACTCTGCATTTTTTAGCATTAAACCCGAACTGCCATATCACTGATGACTGTTCTAAATTCCCTAAATCCCTTTTCATGTCCCCCCAGGTACCTGAATATCTTCACTAGCCTTCTATGCAGCACTGAGTCGAAGGCCTTTCCTTTTATGGAGGATCGCCATCTGTCCCACTGTACCTTCTTTACTTCTAAACTCTGGCTATCCTCCCTGCCCCCATATCTTGACTCCCTACTCTCTCCATCCACACCCTACTCCTACTCCCTTCAAAACTCTGGGTATCGCTCCCTCAGGCTCCCTTCCTGTAAAACTTTCGCTGGTCAATCAGTCTTCTCTTTCTGCTTTCTTAAACTCTGGCATTTTCTCCCCTTAAACATTCACTCAGCCTCTTCAAAATCCTCACTAATCTCTCTTCTTCCACACCTCTCCTTCCTGCCACTGTCCTTAAATGTACTGTGACCCTCCCTCTGTTCCCCTGGGTCCAAACTACTGTTACCATATTTTGCACTTATTGTATTCACCTACTTGAACGTTGTATGAACTCAGGTTACCTAACTGCTACCACTGTATATTGCACTTATTGTATATGCCTACACATTTCTGTAACATTCTGTATATTTATTCCACCTCTGTACTCATTATATTTATCTGTATGTCAGCCTGTGCAATTGTATATATCTTTTTAGAATGTTCTTATGCTTTCCCTCTCCCCTTTCCCCCAGGACACATCTGAAAACAAGATATTTTCTGCTCAGTATGTTTTTTCCTGGTGAAATGCTTTAATAAGTAAATAAATAAATAATACAGATATGGGATGACAACAATATGGCCTTTGTACACTACATTGAAGAAAGCAATGTATATATTCTAACAGGGCTGCCTTTGACAAAGTCATGCTGCCCTCTGTCCTGCAGCTCATTTGCCAACAGGAATTCCACTATCTGTTCCTTTGAGATGGCCTGGAGCAGTTTGCCCACAATTGAGGTCAGGCTAACCAGTCTATAGCTCCTGGGGCTACACATATTTTCTCCCTTGTGGAGAGGTACCACACATGCCCTCCTCCAGTCTGCAAGGACCACTCCTGTTGCCAGTGAAGAAGAGGTGTCTAACAGAGTGGCAGCCAGTACCCATCTCATTTTTTTCAGTACCCTGGGGTGAGGAGGCAGTATAGCACAGTGGTTTAAGGCTCTGAGCTGCAAACCTGGAGACATGGGTTTGAATCCCACAGCCACCACTTGCATACTGTGCGACCCTGAGCAAGTCACTTAACTTCCTTGTGCTCCCAGGCTGCACCTGTAAACAAGCTTTCAGCTTAGTGTGTCTCTTCTGGTAAAAAAAAACAAAAAAACATCTGGTCCTGGGGATCTGCTGACATTTAAAGACATCTTGAGTAAACTATCCGCATGACTTTACCCCAACTCAAGTATGGGCCCTAGACCTTGAGCCTTAGTTTCTCCGCAGTCTGGCAATGGACCACACATTTCTTCCATAGAAATCAAACAGAAGTACTTGTTCAGTGGAATTGTCTTTCCCAGGTTCTCCACCCCAAACTATGATGACCTGTTGGTCAGCGTTTCTATGCCCTCTTTTTTACTTTTCTCAGATATATCTTGTTGACCTTCACACTCTCTGCTATCTTGAGCTCAGTCTCCTCCTTAACTTTCCTCACAGTTGCACTGGCTGCCCTAACCTTTTTCTGATATTTCATCCTAGTGATTTCCAACTAGTCCATGTGTAACCCTATCTTTTCTGTAAATTGTGTCTCTTGGAATTGAAAGTTCCCAGTCATGGTTGGGAGTTACCCATGTCTCAGTGACTGCTATGATGTCTAGCTGTCCTTCCCTGCTATTGGTTGAATGTCACCAGCTTATTTACCATTCTCCTAATGCTTAAGCCAACCCCCTTTCAATGATTTTGTCTGCTTTTCCCTCACAGCTTTTTCACCCATGGCCCAATGACTCACCCTCTCCCTAGGCTTATTTATTACATTCCCCTAATTCACTCTAGTTCACCATTTAATTCTGTTAGTTGGGGGAGTTTCTGCTGTGCCTCCTTTGGCTGGAATTGCATAGTGGTTCTTCCCAGCTACAGCCTACCCCTATTAATTTAAATGGATGGCAGTAAGCATCAGATTTTTGGGCCAATCCCTTAGTCCCATCTGCTATAGTATAGAGACTTAGAGACTGTCCCTTTCAATAGCCTACAGTCCCTCCAAAACTGCCCCAGTCCCCCCACAAAACCAAATCTTTCTTCCCTGCACCACTCCTTCAGCACTGCATTAAAACTAGTGATTAGGAGTAGCCTAGCCTCACCTCATCCCTTAAACACGCTGGCGGGACCATAGAAAACATTACTGGGACTGCTGCCAGTGTTAGTCTCCTGCCACGCTCCCTAAAGCTGTCATTCACATCTCTCAGAGGGTATTGTTCCAGATCCTTGGTCTCTAGGTGGATGACTACACTGGGACTCTTCCCATCACCAACACTCCTTTTTCCCCTTTCTATTCTGAGGGTATCCCTCACTGTTAATGCCCCTGGGACAAACCTGACCATGCTGTCCTCCTACCCCCACACACACACACACACAACATTCTCTCTATCCCTCTGCTGATGGAGTCCACAATCACTAATAGCCTCCTAGCCTTTCCCCTACCCTTGAACTCTGCTGCCTTCCAATGTGTCAATATGATAGCAGTGCTGGATGCCAGAGGGGTAACAGGTTCAGCTGCACTATGTGTAGACCCAGACTGAACTGAATTGCCCAAAGGACCAAAACAATTTACAGCTACAATCACAGGACTCCCACAACCAGCTTTAGGAACTCTTCCCCCACCAACTACTTTCTACCCCACAGAATAGACTATTGGTGCCTCTGTGGTAGTGAAGTAACAGTTACCTGCCCCAGTCCCCACGCAGGCCTTCAAGGAAGACCACCTAACTCTGCCTTCATTACAGCTAGCGCTACAGTGAGTGCCACAAACTGACTGCACATAGGGTAGCCATCATGCCTGTACAGCACCTCACAGAAGATGCCTGCTCCACAGCCCCTACAGTACATTTGGCCACCCTCATGCCTCAACACTCCTGCCACCCTCCTGCTCTCCTCATCCTTCAACCTTAGTTCCTCCTGAAACAGGATGCCCCAGATATGATTTTGGTATAGCACCCTACCTTGGTGCAAACTTAGCAGACAATCTCCTCATCTCCTCCCAGATCAACTTCCCTCAAAACCTCCCCTGATACCACTATTTTAGGGTACCCTAGATAGTACTAGTGAAGTCTCCCTCATTGTGAGGAAGCAGTATCTTACCTTACATTCCACAACGCAATGGGCAGAGTTCTCTGTGAATGTTCCTGCAGATGCCTTGCTGCCACTGTCCTCATGCTCTGTGGTCCACATACTGAAGGGTCTTTCATGCTCCTGGGTAGCTTGGTTTAACTGGACTCAAATACCAGACCACTAGTGCACTATTAGCTGAAAGCAGTCACATGACCTACAACTTAACCACAGGGAGATTAAGTTCAATGTGTGTAATCCAAACTTATTTCATACATTATCATTCATGCACAATCTCACAAAAGGCTTTACATAGTAAACAAAACAAAAAAATACAGGACTTACCTTAGAATGATGAACAGAATGAACAAAATGCAGTATATAGCTATATACTGAATATAAAATGTTTATACAAACAGTGTTAATATGGTAGAAGTGATTTGCTTGAATGGGTACCTCCACATAAGCAGTCCCACAACTATTGTGTGGGTCTGCTTCCAATTGGTACTTGAAGTGCAAAAAAATGTTTAATTACTCAATTAGTGTTATTATAAATCTAGTTGTTCTGCAATGCCCTGAACATCCCAATGTAAACATAGCAGTGCTGCGGCATTTCACAATCCCTTACAATTGACATCATGACTGGGGATCAGCCATGGGAGACTCAGTGTGTATTCATTATGTTTGTGCATCCTGTACATAAGCTTGGGAGTGGAGTGGAACTGGCAACAGGCAAAACAAGAGCTTCTTAAAGCTTCTAACATAATTAATGGACAGTGGATTTTCTCCAGCTGATTCATAGCCATGGCAGTAGCCCTCAGGGGACTGTGGGAGGCTGCCAAGTGGCTTTGTTTACATCGAGACACACATTGGAATGGCAGGATCAGCCAGAATAACAATAAAGCTAAGTAAAATGAGAAAAGAAAAGAAGTAAAAATGGGGGGCTGTCCCGCACAATACATATGGTGGTCTGCATATGAGCATTCCCCTCTAAGGTCAGAGTGTGTGACACAAGTAGAAGTGGGGTTCAAACTTGGGCCTGTAGGTTCACAACTCTGCACTCTAACCACTGTACTCCACTGCCTGTCATAATGGTTAAACATTTTCACAGCATCAGACCTACAGTATACTATGAAATCGAGTGTGAACTTGAATGACAGACATGATTGCTCTTAACCAGTATTTTACTCTATGGTATGCACAGACCTTGAAAACATATACCTCTTGCGATGCAAAAAAAATAATGTGTCTTATGCAAACAATGTAGTTACTTGTAAGGATCATTTTCTTTACCGCATGATAATAGCAACATCTTGATGTGATGAGATGTGGCAACCAACAGGTTGCACTGGCTAGCTTAATCAGAAGAGCTTGTTTGAATTTTCATTGAAAAGTTTGAATATAAGTAGACAGCTTAGATGACTTCATAGTAGTGAGGAGACTGAGGAAAGGCAATTCAGTCATTTGAACATTCTTCCATCTCTTTCAGTAAGCTGTATGTGCCTTCCTCTAGAGATTATGTCGAGTAATGTATTCACAGAGTGATACACAAATCAACATATGAATAGATAAATAATATATGAAGGAGCAGAAAAACCTCCAACAGGACTGACTTTTATTAAACACAAAGTGGCTTAAAAATAAATTGGCAATACTGAAGAAATTTAAAGTGTTTTGTTAGGCATTATTGAAATAATGTTCTTTAAAAAGGAACATTTACAGGAAAACTGTTTGGAGGCTAAATTCAATGTGCACATATATATTATTGAATATTTGATGCAGTGAATGCACGTTTGTCAGTAACAAATGAATGTAATTCCTAAGTCTATCATGTACTAATCTTTTGATGTAATGCTCAGATTTTTCTATACAGTATGTTTTGATAGTTGTTTTTGGAGAGTGCAATTTATCTGCCATATTATAATAGCCAGTAACTCATAAAAATGCCCCTCAGTTCCTTTTACTTTAACACTGTGTGTCACATTTGGATATGGAGAAATGACTGAATAGGTTCTTCCCTATTCTGTAATCAAATATCTCTCAAACTCCGATCAGTAAAAACTGTGAGCTTCTAGGAATGCTTGTGCACATCTTCACATGTTATTCTCAGTGTGAGCTGAACCATGCAAAAGACTGTGTGAAGACTGACCCCACTGAGGCACACTGCACTATTGATTCTTTACCAAGCCACTCAGACCTTAGTAAAATAAAAGTACTGTGGTTTCAGGACCATTCAAACATATTCCAAGGAATCCCATCTAAAATCCTTTGTTTTCAGTTATTGCATATTACCCAGCTTTTTTTTATTTACTGTGAAATTCCATCCACTGTCTGGCCTAGTACAGAAAAACTTCAGATGATCTGTCAAAAAGTAAAATTATTGGCATAGTAAGAGAAGGCAATATAAACTGCTGGAAGAGTTCCTTTGAATAAGGTTTTAAATAATCCCATGCATGAAAATAGTGAGTCAAATTTTAATATATATATATATATATATATATATATATATATATATATATATAATTCAGTGTTGGAATTACACTTTTTGACCTTTGGGAACTAGGGTGGCCTATAGGAATGCAATCTTTAAATTGAGCCCCCATCCCATTTTAAGTTAATGGCAGTGACACGTGAGCTATCAGGACTCACTTCAGAGCTAAGGGGTCCGAGCCCTGGCAAGCCCCTCATAATTGCAACACTGATATGATTCCCACCCTACTGGTAGAGGTAAAGGTTTTGAAGTAAGCAGTAACATATGACAGGATGTGCTGATTATTTGGATTAACGCACACTTTGGGGGCATTGTGAGGCACAAGGGTGCAGCCCAAGTGTCCTCACAGCCCCTGAGGTGTGCATTCATCCACATTATCAGCACACCCTGGAGTGCCTTAATGCACTTATTACATGGGGAGAAGCATCTATGCTAAAAACACCTATGAAAGAGCATTTAATGTACTAGAATTAGTAGTTTTTTAAAGGGTTTTCTTCTGCCCTAAAAAGAGTGCCACATTAACACACTGCTCCCCAGACACACACAATGAAATATGCTTGCATCAGGTCAAGAGTGACTTTGTACTCCCCTTGTGTAAATCACAAGAAGCAAATGGACACATCCAAGCATACTCAACCCCAAGTTCACACAAACTAAAGGCTCTCTCTGCACAGCTGACTGTGTTTTTCTTGGGACACTGTCTCTTTCATATATGGCACCTACTCTTCTGCACCCAATCTTACTGAAGAGAAGACACCAAGCTGTTAACATGAATGCGATCACCAAGTGATCAAGCTGCATGTACAGAAGGAGCGGCTAGTCTGGTGGTGGGATGGCAGTGAGCGGTGTGCAGCTGGTGCTTCTCACAAGGCACAGAGAGACACAGGAGGCACATATCAGCATGCTCAGGGAACTGTGGTAGGGGGGACTGTGCATCCACTGATCTTGCTGTACTACGGGGGGGGAGTGGCTGCTCTGCTGGTGGGGTGGTGCTGAGCAGTGCAAGTGAGAAATGGGGACAGTGAGACATGTTCAACCAGTGGTTACAAAGTGTCACAAACTGAGAATGGAAAGAAGCTGGTGCAGTGCGGTGCCAATTATAGCAGCTTTTGGAGCCATGTGACTGGTGCTTCACCTTCAGTGGCTACAGAGTGGCCTAGCAGTCTGATATTAACTGAAAGAGAAAACTTTTCTGGGAGACCACATGATGCAGAGTGCTGAATAGAAGCTCCTCCGCACAGCTCCAGCCTCCTGATTATAAAATCGTCTTTTTCAGTCTGCTAAACCGCCTGAAACCCCTTGGTATCCTCTGAGTCTGCCTTCTAACCACCTTAGGAGTCGGAGTCGTGAGTTTGAGCATTCATGGAGGCTTATATGAAAAAAGCCCCACAAAAACACACTCCACCAGTTACCCACAAGAAGGCCCCAAAGAAGCCTAGGGCCTCGAGTGGATCAGACAGGCCTGACCATCCTAGCCAAGCATCGGATCAAGAGCCTTTAACCCTGAACAGGTTCCTCGAAGAATTCAAGCCCTTCCACAAGGAAGTCAAAGAAATGGCAACTGAGCTCAAAGCCCTGTCTAAAAAACTGGACGAGGTCACTACAATCACCTCGGATAATACAGCTTGCATTGTGTCACTGGAGAAGCATCTGGAAAGGGTAGATCCTGGGCTAGCAGCAGTACAGCAGAAGCTCTCTCGAGTTGAAACAAAGTTGGAGGACATCGAGGGTTGCAGCCGTAGGAATAATGTTGTAATACTGGGGCTACCTGAAGGTGAAGAGGGCCAGAATGCTATCATTTTTGTACAGAAGTTGGTAGAACGAGTGGCCGGTCCCACTCCCTTCGGCGCTGCATATATTATTGAGAGGGCGCATAGATCCCTATGACCAAAACCTCCTTTGGGGGCTGCTCCCCACCCTATTATACGCTGATTTCTCAATTTTTTGGAAAGGCAACACTTTCTGTCTGAAGTGAGAGTCCTACAAGAGGTCCATTGGGAAAATTCAAAGCTAAGAATAGCACAGGATCTGCCGGGATCTGTTCGACAGAAGTGTACAGCATTCCATCCCATTGTGACCAAGATTATTGCTGCTGGGCTCAAATTTAGGATGGGGTACCCAGCTAAGCTGCAAGTTTTAGTGAACAGATCTTGGTCAGCATATGAAGATCCTGATACTGCTCTTACTGGTCTCAAGCTTGCTTTACATGACCAGTTTCGTGACCCATGAGGAGCCCTCTGTTTATGATGAAGGGGAGATCTGCTTTGTGAAGATGGGTCTGCCTTTTATGTAGAATGCTGACTAGGATAACCAGCGTTGATTGAATCCAAAGGATCTCGTTGTCGGGAGAAGCAGAGCTGTTATCTCGCTATCTTAACTCGATATGAGACTCTTTTGCTTTGAACTCAAACATGGGACTGCAGCTCGCATATTGGATTTGTTCTGAATGTATAGTTTGCTCAATTGGGGGAAGGTGTTCTGTGTTTTGGTCTTTTTAGGAACGTTATTTGTCAGTATAAAGGTGATGGTAAAATAATAACACTCAGGCTCACGATTTAGTTCGGGGGTAGATTAATCCAGGAGAAGTGCTGGACATTTGAATTTTACTCAGTGGCCACAAGAGGGAGCTCAGCATATAGGATTATTAGTTCAGCGTTAGCTGACAACCCGGGGCTGATTTTCTTCAGTAAAGCTCCCTGCTTGAAGTCTGAGGTAATAAACATACCCACTACCACACCAGTTGGTTTTTGTATGGTAAGATGCCGAGGTAAAAGAGCCTTAATTATCTTATTATTTTCCTAGGATTTCGGGGCACCTGTGTTCATTTAGCAGGTTATATGAATCCTGCTAATCGGGGCTAAGTTTTGCTTGTATGGCTCCTTCCTTTAAAGTCTGGCTAATTGATGTTTATCTTTATTGTATTATTTGAGTTGACGCTGGCATGACGCCGAGGTCAAGAACTTTATTCTTATGTTAGTTACCTGGGATCTCTGTGTGTCGGGTCGCTCTCTCTTGGCAGGCCACAGGCATCCAGTTAATTATAGCAGCACACTCACTGTGCTCCTATGTTATAAGCCAAACTTCCCTTTTTAAGCTACCAAGAACTGTTAGGTAGCAGAGCTTTCTTGGTTTCAACTGAAAGTTTGCTGGTTGGGGGGAAGGGTTGTTGTACTTGTTTGGAGCCCAGGGGCTTTTTCAGGAGGCTGGGGGGGAGGAAGGGACGTGGTACTTTGCTGAGCACTGTTTGTGACAGTTGGGGTGGATGGGAGGGGGTGGGAAGCTTGAGCTAAAGGATTGGATACTTTTAAGTTCATCGTGGGGAAGTATTATGGGGGATAGGGAGGAAACTGTTTGTTTTGGGGAATGGGGTATGAGGGAGACACAGCAGTATTTAATGGAATCTGGATAAGTTTCCTTTGTTGTTATTGTACAGGGTCCTTTGTCCTAATATACAGGAGAGGGAAGGGATAATTGTGGAGGGATGGGGGTGGGGGAGGAGGACCATACAGCAGTAATAATTGGAATCTGGTCGAATGTTTCTCGATATTCTTATACAGGGCTGAGGATATTAAGCTCATTAATCTTAGTTAGATGGCTAATGATGTGACTTTTGCTACCTGGAATGTTAGGGATCAGGAAAAGTCCAAACAATATCAGGTGCTTAAACATTTAAGTTTATTAGGTCTCAGATAACATTTTTGCAGGAATCCATTTACTAGAATCTGAAGCTTTACAATTAAGGAGACAACAGGTGGGTCAGGTCTATGAAGCTCAGGGCTCCATTAAATGCTGTGGGGTCATGCTAATCATTAATAGAAGCATTCCCTTTGTTTCCACGCAGGTTATCAAGGATCGGGGGGGCAGATTTGTATTAGTCAAAGGCACTCTTTGGTCAGTACCACTTCTACTCGGCAGTATATATGGACCCAACACTGATGACCCAGGGTTTTTTATGAGGCTGATAACTATTATGCTTCCAATGCTTCCCATCAGGATTATTATGGGGGTGACTTCAATCAGGTTATAGACTCTGACCTGGATAGGTCAGGTAGTGGGCTGAGGGGGATGTCCCCGGGGCAGAGGGCACTTAAAGATCTGGTAGATGAGTGTGGGCTCTGTGATGTCTGGCACGTGTTGCATCCTGATTCCAAGGAGTTTGCTTTCACTTCAATGATGCACGGCTTGCAGTCTCGCATTGACTACATATTTATCTCTCAGGGTCTCTTGCTCGGGGTTAAGTCTGCCTCGATCCAACCTGGTCCCATTTCTGACCACTCCCTTGTGGTATGTAACCTGACATTCCTTAATTCATCTGAAAGGGAGAACAGATGGAAGCTCAATGAGCAGCTCCTTAAGGATGCCAAGTATTGTAAGCTTATAAGAGAGCAAATTGAGTTATTTTTCTCATCTAACCCATTAGATAGTGCAAAGCCAGACATTCTATGGGGGGCCTTTAAAGCATATATGAGGGGGGTTCTTATCAGTATAGTGGCTAAAAGGAAAAGGGTACAGGAGGAAGAGCTGCTATCACTATTATCCCAAATTCAGTCCCTTGAAGTGAATCTCTCTGTTAGTTCCTCTAATGAGGACAAGAAGAGACTCCTGGCAGCCAAAGATAGATATCTAGAGCTGCTAAGGGAAAAGGCAGAACTAGCTATAATCTGAACCAGAGCCAGTTATATGGATCAGGGAGAGAAAGCAGGGCGCCTGCTTGCATTGCGCTTAAAACAACAGGAATCCACAAGATTTATCCCACCAATTCGGGCAATGGCAGATGGGTCTCTGAGAGTATCCCTCACTGAGATGGTGCAGGAGTTTGCTTTATATTATGAAAAATTGTACAGGGACATGGATAGTCCTCCTTGTCCTGGGATTCTTGAGGAGTACTTAAGAGACTCCCACCTGCCCTCTCTATCAGAGCAACACAAGGGTTTCTGGCTTCTCCTATATCCCAGGAGGAAATCTCCGAGGTTATTAGAGGGCTACCCTCAGACAAGGTCCCAGGACCAGATGGGTTCTCCTCTTTATTTTACAAAGTTTTTCGTGACCTCTTATTGCCAGTACTTTATCATCTATTTCAGTACATTTTATCTGGGGTAGAGGCGGACCCTTACCTGTTCGAAGCCCTGATTGTTCTTCTCCCTAAACCAGATAAGGATCCTGAGTTAGTTCAAAGCTACAGGCCCATATCTCTTTTAAATCAAGGTATTAAATCCTTTTGAAGATATTGGCCGACAGATTAACTGTAGTCCTTCCTGATTTAATAGGTATGGCGCAGGTTGGATTCATGAAGGGACTTTCGTCATCAGACCATTTGCGTACCCTTTCTCATGTCTTCTTGGTCCATAGGGATGCTGAGTTTCCCGCTGGGCTGGTCTCCCTGGATGCCGAGAAGGCATTTGATCATGTGAACTGGAAATTTCTGTTCTAAGTTCTTGAGGCCTTCCAGTTTCCTCCTGTCTTTATTTCCTGGATAGTTGCATTATACAAAACACCCAGAGCAAGAATTTCGGGAAATGGTGCATTTTCTAAGTCATTTTCATTACATTCAGGTACCAGACAGGGTTGTCCCCTTTCTCCCCTTTTATTTGACCTGTATTTCGAACCTCTCATTCAAAATATTCTCAATAATACAGGAATACAAGGCATCTGGGTGGGGCATCATGAGGTCAAGATCACTGCATATGCGGATGATCTCCTTTTGTACTTATCCCATCCAGGTATCTTCCGTCCCGGTTTTGTTGGATGAAATTGCGAAATTTAGCACCTTATCCAACTATAAACTTAATGCTAACAAATCTTCCTTTTTCCCTTTAAATCACAAGATATTTAAGACTGATATCACCCCCTTAGGTTTATGTTGGTCCCCCAGGTCATTGAAATACCTGGGCATTAAACTGACTCGTAACCCTTCGGTATGGTTTAGGGAAAATCTGGAGCCTCTTTCCCAGCTTATAATTCAGGATCTCGACAGATGGTCTAAGCTCCCTATCTCGCTTTGGGGCCGGATTAACATAATCAAGGTGAACATCTTCCCACAAATTTTCAACCCTTTATCTCTCCTCAATACTTGTATCCCATTATCCTGGTTTAAGAAATTGCATGGTATTTTTACCAGGTTTATCTGGTCTGACAAATACCCCCGACTGGCTTACTATAAATTGGCTGCTCCAAAATCTGAGGGGGGCCCGCGGATTCCCCATTTGGCCATATATTATTGGGCTAGCCATCTGGCAAAATGTCTGAAATGGGTAAGTCTGGGTCTTGAAAAGGTGCAGCCGACATGGCTTAGAATAGAGTTGGACTCAATTTGGTCCATGAATCTGGATCCCCTAACTCTGTTCTATGTAAAAGTGTCTCAGGTGCAGATTGCCGAGAAGTGTCCCATAGTTACCACTTCTTTAAGGGTATATGCGCAACTTTGCTCTTTCCTGCATTACACTCCTCAGTTAGATCTGTCTCAATCTACCTGTAACTCCCCATCTTTCACTATGAACAAGCAGAAGATTCCCCGCAATTGGTTGCCCCAGTTGGGTGATGGGATACTACTTTCTTTTGTGGATGAGGAGGGGCAATGGCTATCCGTAGGTGACCTTATTCAGAAATTTAGCATCCAGGCATTCTCACATTTTAAAGCAGTACAGATAAGACACCTACTCACAATAGTGATCGGGAATACCCCTCCCAATCAGATGGTTTGGGCCCTGATACCAGAATTTTCGTCTGTACTTGGGTCTTCGGGTAGTGTATCCAAATTATATCAGGTTTTGTTTCACAAAACATATGGGGACTCTTTTGGACCGATGAGGCTCTGGAGCTCCTTACTTCCTCAATGTTCACCTAATTGGAAAGCTCTGTGGAGGTCCTGCCATAAATTTGTCTCCCAAGATAGGTTGCGCCTTATGCAATATCATATTCTGCATAATATGTATTATACTCCAGTTAAATTAAAGAAGTGGGGTCTGTTGGACTTAAACATATGTGTTAGATGTTCTCGGGGGAGGGAACACTCCTTCACATATTTTGATCCTGTTCCAAAATCTCCCAGTTGTGGGACTCTATGAAAGCTTCCCTAGATCCTATACTGGGTTTACAGGAGCACTTCATGCCTGACGTCTGTCTCCTCGGGGACATGTCCTCTATTCGAGTCAAAGTGAGAAGGTTTCATATTTCTATGATAGCTCTATCTGTCAAGAAGCTTATTTTATGTCATTGGAAAGACAAGTCTACTCCGACATTACAGGAATGGGTGAATGAAATCCTTGCTAACTTGTGTATGGAAAAGGCGATTGCCAGCCTTCACAACAGATTATCTGTTTATACTCAAATATGGGATCCCCTTCACTCTCTAATTCTAGCTGCTCAGATTTAGTAGTGTTCCAGAGCAAATAGCCCTGTATACTCCTGTATAATGGCTGTGAACTTAAGTGACACACTGATATGTAACTGCTGTGTGGGGGAGGGAGGGGCAGTCTCAACGTAATAAGTTGCTGTATTCTTGTCTTACTTTCATGTTAACTGCCTCTTAATGTGGAAAATTTGCTAATAAAATTTGAAATATAAAAAAAAAAGGAAACTTTTCTTTTTTTCTCTGAACAGACTCCCGTTGTCAGTAGTGGACTGGGTTTAAGTTGTGAAATGAGTTCTGCGCCGTCTTCCCGAGATTGGAGGTAGTGAATGAGGAGGACATGGTGTGGTGAGTAGGCAAGGTGTCATCAGTGTGCAGCAGGTATATGGAGGTCCACTGGGTGGGTGGGTCAGAAAGACGGTTGTGCAGATGCCACATAACCCCTCTGATGATTACCCACTGGCAGGGCTGAAGGGAGGGGCACCTGTCCAGCGTGCTGCTATATCTGACAACCGGATGCTCATCACCCAAAACTGAGAAAATGCACATACAGTATAAGCCGTCAGTGTGCGGACAGTGTCTGATCTGCACAGAACTGAGCCCAGCAGTGTCACAGCAGTGCAGAAAAGCAGACATCAGTTGGGGGGGTTGCAGTTGTGACCAGGCTGCAGCACGGTCAGGACCATTCCCAGACACTGCACTTGTATCTCTCTATGTAGCACTCTCTCTGCAGCACTTTGTGCTCCCCTTACTTGCAGTTTGCTGCTACATGTTTCATGGAGTATCCGAGGTCTGCCAGGCTGGTTGGTGGGTATGATGAGACCGCTTAGCGAGTTTTACAAATGGCTGCTTTTTCCTGCTACTACGTGCCGTGAGAAAGATGTGCCATTCTGCCCCTTGATCTTTCCCACAGGAGACCTCATCACCCTGACAGTGCTGATAATGTGGATTATTCCATTGTCAGGTGATGGTCAACAGCCAATGACATCGGTCGCTTAGCAGCCCCATGTAATAATTATTCATAATCACCTCTTCATAGCAGTCGATCCAGGCAACATTTGATGTTTACTTTGGTAGTGTCTGTGCCTCAGTTCATGCTCTAGTAACCTATGTAGAAGGACCAAGGCCCAGGCAGTGGATGATAATAACATTATTTTTGGCATACATCATGGACATTTGAAGAAAGGGGAACAACTTTCAAGACACAGTGTTTTAACAAAAATTGCAAATTCTGTTCTTAGGGCAGCTCAAGGAACTCTATGGCTGTTTAGACAGCAATACTTGCTAATCTACCATAGCTTCTTCCATTTCCCTCCAGAGAGTTTACCACCTTACTCGACTCCTCCAATACCCCTGATACAGTAAGACCCAGAGATCTCACGTAAGACAACGTTCTCCACCTTCCTCCATAACTGTGACTAAGGGAATGCATGTCATCAAAGACTAGGGCTCCTACTTGTAGTGATCAGACTTTATATTATCATCATGGTTCCACATTTTGTGATACCCAGTTTGCATGATATCTTTTGTTTTTCAGACACTCTGATCAAAGAGTGTGCTGCACCAAAGTTACCATACCCACAGTTCTTCCTAGACGCCTCTGCAGAACTGGTATCACAGTGCAATTTTTCTACACTGAGAGTGGCAAAGGGAAAAAGACAAGTGTACAATATGCCAGAATCTGCCATTCTGGTGAGAGGGTGGTAAATGTGTGAAATCAGAATGTGGCTGGTATAGTCTGCCCATTCTTAACCCATCATGCTGGGTAAAAAACTTTCACAGGCAGTCTCTGCACCAGATTTTGTCCCACCTCAATTGCAGCACCCCATGAAATCAGACTGCACTGTCGCATCAGTGCTGCAGTGGGATTGTGGTAAAAGTGGATTACGGGTAACGATGGTGCAGCACATTTCTTGATCAGATTGTCTAAAAAAGATAAGGGGCCCAATTTTCAAATGGTGAAATTTAACGCAAGGTGCCTGAGCTAAAAGGAATTGATGAAAGCGTCACCTTGCACCAAATGATGTGGCAATTTCAATTTTCAAACACAGGCTGCGTAGAAATCGGGATGCAGTGTGCTGAACCAGGCCTGGGCCACCCCTGCAACCGGAAGTGCTGGTGTGCCAGGCTATAACATGGCTTGTGCCACAGCGGGGTTGCAGCATCCCCTTATTTGGGATTTTTGAAGCCCCACCATGGCCACAAGTCGGAGCTGAGGTTAGACCAGCCATGAACTGGTGTAACAGCCCTGTGCCAGAGGTCTGGAGTGAGCTGGCTGGGACCTGCAAGGATGTGGTCAAAACAGAGGGACCTGCGGGGGTGCTGTAGTGGGTGGGGGCACAGCAGCTGTGGCAGGGTATACAGATGGCACCAGTAAGACGTGCCCTAGACAGTTGTACAAACCCACTAGGACAGGGTGCTCCCTGGTAGTCATGCACTGACTGTCTCCCACACAACCATGTACCACCAGCCCTGGCTTCAGTTCTGGAGCTTATACAGTCCCCAACAAGTGGCAGTAGTCAATGGCTTCAGGGTACTAGGCGTATTTGATGGATGGGGACATACCTACGGCACCATGACATTCCCCTGCTGCACAGCTCACCATGTGGATCAAGGCTGATGCCTGACTTCACTGTTGGGGACTCTGAAAGCTCCAGGACAGTTGCCAGGGCTTGTGGTACCAGGGGTCCAGGACAGGGTCCATGCTTGACTACCAGGGACTACCATGCCCTAGAGGGTCTGTCCAGCTGTCCAGGGAACGTTCACCTGGTGCCACCTATGTACCTTGACACATCCACTATGCCCCTGCCATCCACTACAATACACCCACAGGTCCGGGGGACTTTTCTTTCACCACTCAAAGTGAAAAAACTTTATCTGTACTCCAAAAAACACAGGTTTTACACCACCTAGTAATCACCAAAAGGTTTATTCTATTTATCCACGCAACATTTTCAAACGCTTTCCTTTTTGAATGCTCTGCTACATAATAGTGCACTTTTAAAAAGAAAAATCTTACTGTTACAGGTCACTGTCCATTTCATGCAGTTCATGTTATTTACACATTCGTGGCTCAATTGCCTAATCTATGTATGTTAACTTTGGTTGTGCTCTGCTGTGCAATTCCAACAATGCTTTTGTTATGCACTTCTGTGCAATTCCAACTATGTGCCTTAACCTCAGGATTCTGGAGACTCACGTGCTTCCTTGTTTCATAGAGCAGCCATTGCCTATGCAGCTCCCTCCCGGGGATCTTTCTGGGCTGACCACACCTTCCTTCAGGTGCAATGACATGAGATAACATGCTGTTGTTTCAGATTGGTCATCAATCCATCCCCACAGGTCCATCAGCCCTGTCCCATGACCTCTCAGGCTTCCTCCTCCCCATAACATCATGGTCCGGAGTGGTGTTGTGCCAGGCAGGGGGTGCTTGAGGGCACCCTCCCTCAAACCTCTCTAGTGCACTAAATATTTGCTGTACCACTCTGATTGTGGTAACTCTCAGGACTTTGGCATAAGGACCCCCTTTATACTTAAACTGGGCACAGGTTCCCTTGTGCACCCAGAATTTGCCACAGCCGGGGATCGGTGCATCGTACAGTGAATTTAGTGGCTCTATGAAAATTGAGCCCAATATATCAAGTGAATGGGGCACCAGAAATTGTTGAACCATGCCAGCAACTGCTTGTTGGTGGTGGCATCTTCAGATGTTGGCTGTAAGAAGAGCCATTTCCTTTAAGATACTCATGAATCTGTTCCTTAACCACTGCATGCATGTTTTCACAACTTTGACCTTTATTCACGTAACTCACTTTATTGCAGTGCACTTAAGCACATGGAACCCTACTAGTACAACGGTACCACTATAAAAACAAGACATTGCATCTCATGGGGTCATACTATCACCAGTATAATGCAGCTTAGTTATAGTGACATGGTAGTACCACCATATTTATGGTTGAGCCTTACTTCCTAAATATTGCATACCATGATCTAGCCATGCCAATTACTTATCTTTTCAATCTGTCTCTGTCCCAGGGGATCCTCCCACACTTATGGAAAACCGCCCACATCATTCCTCTGTTTAAATCATGGGATCACTGTGATCTTAATAATTACAGGCCAATCTCACTTCTTCCCATACTGTCCAAACTTTTGGAAAAAATTGTGAACGCACAGCTGAGAACCTGCTTAGGCAATATGAACCTTCTAAATCCTGTGCAATCCGGTTTCAGAGCAAAGCAGCACCATTATGGCCCTGGCTAAAATGACCAATGACTGGCAATGAGACCTGGAGAATATAAACTTTGTCTGTGCTGTGTTTCTGGACCCAAGCAAGGCTTTTGACACTGTCGACCACAGCCTGCTTCTCTCCTCCTTGAAAATGATAGGTCTGGACCCAACATCCATGTGTTGGTTCAATGACTACAGTACCTCACAGGCCAGCTATGCAGACTTCATTTAGAGTCAGTGCACTACCTCCTGTCTTGCTAAGCTGGACACTTTGTATCACAGAGCCCTGAGATTTATAACTGGCCTACCCCTTTTCACTCATCATTGTTCTTTGTATGCAGCCGTGGGGTGGCCTTCCCTTCAGTACAGGCAGAACAGAAATGCTGCACTCTGGACCTTCAGAGCTGTTACCAAAAAACCTCCCCAATATATCTCTGTCCTCCATTAAGTTTGCTAGGAAACTATGCACGGAGAAGTTACTCCTTTATTTCCTTGAAAGTTCCTAGTGTTAATACATGCTTTGGGTGAGTGGCCATAAGTTCTGTGCTGCCATCCCTATGGAACCAATTGCAAAAATCACTGAAACTGAGTATCCCTGTCAGTCTGACCACCTTCAAGACATTATATGTCCATGCTGTTAAGAAACCCTGCAACTGCTTCCCTCACTCCTAGCCTGACACGGTGTCTGCTGTCTATCTACCCTGCTCTCTGCATTGCTCTGTCCATGTCATGGTCCTTTGGTTTTCTTCATCCTATATTCCTTTCACCTTATTTCCTTTCTCTTCTGTTTACTCTTCCTTACCCTACCTGACTTCTCACCATGTGTTATCCTCTACCAATGTTTCCCATTATGCGGTAGGAGCTTACACCAACTTGGATGAGATCTGTCCACTTGCCCTGTTGCCCTTGCACCCCTTGAATTATTGTGGCCCTTACCTCACCCCATAATCTCTAACTCCCCTTATAGCTTTCTCACAATGTCCCCCTCTAAGTCTGAATGCTGTGTCATGGTTTGTACTAGGCAATGTTGGCAATAATGATGTTTAATTATCTCCTGTTACCATGAACCAGTTACTTCTGTCCTTTCCACTGAATATTGTGGTGTGCATGTCATTTATATCGATTTAACTCCTCAACCACCACAAACACACCTAGGATAATGTTCCAAAAGTGGATCTTATGCTATTATTTTTGAGTGTATTCTTTGTTGTATATAAATGTCTATATAAATGTCTGTATATAAATATATTGTACTTTGATAATTCCAAGAAATATGTCATTCTGAGCCATCTGAACAGATTCACTGCATCAAGGAGACCCATTTACCATCAGACCAAGTAAAATATTTGCAAAAGAACTGGGTGGGCCAGGCATTTGGGGTAGGCTTTAATTCTCGTAAAGGGGGTGTATCTGTACTGATAGCTAAAGGGTACCTTTATAGCTGCACAGGTTGAAAGTGACCCTGAGGGTAGATATATATTTGGTACAGGGGAAATTAGGTAACTCAGAAGTACTGCTTGGGTCGATATATGGCCCAAATCAAACCCCCCCTCCTTTTTTATTAGGTTAGCCTCGGTTTTGGCTTCATATGACCATATGCACCTTCTTTTAGGGAGTGTTTGGAACACAGTTTAGGTAAATGATCTAGACAGAATCCACCACACCAGTTGTGGACCATCCCCAGTACAGTGGGTATTGCAGGAGTTTAAAACAATCCTAGGTCTAATAGACCCATGGATACTATTATATCCCTCAACTAAAGAGTTCTCCTTTTTTTCGCCCATGCGTAAGAGTCATTCAAGTATAGATTTTTTTCTAATTAGTCAACAGTTAAGTTCAGGAATCGTGGATTCACAAATTCATGCCAGGGTGATTTCGGATCATGCACTGATTTTGGTTTACATAACTATCCCAGGCCCTTTATTCAGACCGTATTCATGGTCCTTAAATTACACTTTATTGAGAGATGACCTAATTGCCACTCATTTTGGCTCATTCCTCTCTAGCATGATTAGGGAACATCTCAACTCTATTTTAGAAGTTGACAAGGTATGGGCCGCACTTAAGGCCACATGGCGAGGTGAACTAATTTGAATTGCCACAGTTTCCAAGAAAAGAAAACAACTCTACCTTAATCAGTGCTTGGAAAGAATACGTGCACTAGAGTCCAAAGGGATCGAAAATCTCTCCACTGACAAGACACTTGAATTAGACCACCTAAGATCTCAGCGTGCTAGGACTATCTTAAATAAAACTGAAATGATAGCCTCTCAGGTGAAGGCAACTTATATAGGCCAGGGGAGTAAGGCTGGCAAATACCTAGCTTGGCAGCTAAAACAGCGGGTGGCTGCCAGATGGATATCCACCATTAGGAATCCCCATACAAGCTCCCTGGTCTCTGACCCCCAGGGGATGCTTTTTTATTTCAGAGAGTACTATCAACAGCTTTATTCCCTGCCTCAATCCATCGCTTCTCAATCCCAGTTGACCTCAGCATTTATCCTCAAGGCAAAGCTTCCCAAGCTGCCTAGTGAGGCACAACGGTTCTTAACTGAACCTATATCACGGAAGAAAATTGAAGCGGCTATAGACTCTGAAACCAGATGAAGCCCCAGGCCCCAATGGGTACACAGGATCATTTTTTAAGTGATTTAAGGATCAGTTAGTTCATTTACTCCATCAGTTGTTTGAGTATTGGAACTCATATCTGGTGTCAGACCCCTCCCTATTCGAAGCTAGGATTACATTGCTTCTCAAACCAGGGAAGGACCCCACCCAGATTAGCAATTATAGGCCAATCTCTTTGATTAATGTGGATGTCAAAATTTATGCTAAAATCTTAGCCCTCGATTAGGTAGAGTTTGGACATCCCTAATCGGGTTGGAGCAAACTGGATTTGTATCCGGTCGGTCTCCCTCTGATCACTTTCGGAAACTAGGTCATCTGATTTCTGCATCCAGGGACCCTCACCTCCAGGCGGTGTTGGTCTCCCTGGATTCAGAAAAAGCCTTTGACTGGGTGACCTGGCCCTATCTGTTTGCAGTGCTTCCCCATTATGGCCTCCCAGCGAGCTTTATTAATAGAATTAGTGTCCTCTATCAGTGTTCCTCAGCTAGACACTTATGCAATAATCACTTGTCGGAATCCTTCCCTCTGAAAAATGTTACTAGACAAGGTTGCCTTTTATCTCCTTTTCTGTTTAATTTATATATTGAACCTCTGGTGAGGGTAATCAAGCAGGATAGTTTGAGCAAGGGGATTATAATGGGCCCCTTGGAGTGTAAGCTTTCACTGTTTGCAGACGATATGCTGCTGCATTTAACTAATGGGGTACACTATCTCTCTCCTCCGCTCTACAGGTCATCTCTGAGTTTGGAGAAATGTCAGGGTACAAATTAAATAAGAACAAAATGGTGGTTTATCCCGTCAGCCCTGGTGAATATGGAACAAATAATCGACTTAGGCTTGCAATGGGAAAAACAATCTGTAACTTTCTTGGGTATTAAGTTATCTATGGAGCTAAGTAAGCTAAAAGACCTGAACTTAGACCCTCTAATGAAAGACATTAAAGAAGATTTGTTACGATGGAAGAAACTTCCTTTGTCCTTCTGGGGTAGAACCAATGTCTTAAAGATGACAATCTTACCTTGGATATTTTATCCCCTGAATAACCTGGGTATTTTTTTTTCCTCAAACTACTTTTAAATTGATTCATAGGCTATGCGCAGATTTCATATGGAATGGGAGATCCCCATGTAGGGCCTATTGGAAGCTCACTAGTCCAAAGCAGAAGGGTGGGTTGCAACTATCTGATTTTTTTCTATATTATTTAGCTATACATGCAACCAGATTTTTGCAGAGGTTTTCTTCCTTACTGGAAACCCTTCATAGCACCATATGGCTGCAATTAGATTGGGAGCAGGCCAAAAGGGAATGGACATCCTTGCGAGGCCTTCTACATTGTCCCAGGAAAGCAGTTCCCTCTCAACTTCAGGATTCTCCAATCGGTTGGAGTATTAGGGCCTTCCACCAATTTTGTAACTGTTACCATCTTACTATTAGGAAGGATATCTCCCAGCCGCTTTTCAATAATCCTAATCTAAGAATAGGCAATAATATGATCAGTGCTAGGGCTTTACCATTACCATCATTGATTAGCTTAAAATGGTTTGTGCAAGACACTGTCCTGCTCTCCCTACCGCAGTTACAAAAGGGATGGGGCCTATCTTCCAAATATATGTTTTACCTTGCACAGGTACAGCATTGCCTGAGAAGTTTCCTAGGGAAAACCCCCTGGGAAGAATCTAGAGCCCTTCATAAGCCCCCGATAGAGTTAGTCAAGAAGGTCAAACCTGTCTCTAAATTATATAAATTATTTGTCAGCAGCCGGTGGCAGAAATACACTCCAATAGCCTATTACTGGAAATATGCCTTAGAAATTCAGCTAACTGAGGCCCAGGGGCAGTCCATCTGGTTGACTAATTTTAGGATGATTAAGCAAGATAGATTAAGAAACATCCATTTCAGTGTTTTACATAACCTTTATTATACGCCACATAAATTACATAGGATGGGTAAATTGCCTTCCCCGGGTGCCCTGAGTGTGATGCTTCTCCTGCCCCACTTCACCATAAGTTATGGACATGTCCTAAGATTCATGGTTTCTGGGATTTGGTTAAAAATCACATCTAAGAATCTCTTCCCATATCTGCTTACTTCACAGAAGAAATTTGTGCCTATTAGGACATTATTCCAGGGTTCCCTCACTTTCACTCAGAACACAGATTGCTATGGTGAGCATGGTCACCAAACTCATAATTCTAAGACATTGGAAGGATCCCTGGAGCCCATCCATTACAGAATGGTGGTCGGAATGTTTAATTGCTTTAAATGCAGAAAGGAGCATGGTAAATGCTAATAATTCTTGGGTTAGATTCCAAGAGATGTGGAAACCTTTTTTTTAGCAAGTTAAAAGAAAAATTCAGATATTAACAATGTCCCTATATCATCTACCCTTCCTGGGCATATACAGGCCAAGGGTGGCTGACTGACAGAAAGTTACTAGATGTTTTTTTTCTTTGTTTTGTCCTTGTTTTTTTTTTTTGAGAAGGTCCAGACTCGTGATTTTTTCCTACTAGGTTACAGAGAGGAGTGTGTGTGGTGGGGGGGTCTTTTGCTTTTTGATTGCTTTTTGAATTGCTTTCTGATTGGGAGAGGGAGAAAGGGGAGGTTAGGGTCTTTTTTTTCCCTTTTGCATTATTATTAATTATTATGAATAGTTGTATGCTGTGTTCCCCCCCATGGTGGGGTCTCAAACTTTCACAATTTATGATGACACTGATGTTGTATGTTAGTAAATATGAAAATAAACTTAATGGCAAAAAAAAAATGTATTGTAATTTTACCTTATTTGACACAGGTCCACCTTGCAAATGAACTTGCTCAATGGTGTTCACCTGGATAAATAAAGATTTAGATTTTTTTGATTAATTGATTGATTAGGAAGGCATTTTGATGTTGCATCATGATTTTTAGCTGCTTATATCGCAACCATTTCTTGAAAAATATTTATGAAACCTTCAAAGATATAATCTGTTGCCTAAGGTCTCCTAATGTAGCAAACTTGGTGAAATTTGGTTTAGTGGCATTTTCTCTAGAGGTGAGCAAAAAAAATTTGAAAAAAACACTTTTTTTTAAAAGAAATTACGTCAGTTCACATACCAATGTCTCTGTCATGTATACAGCAGTCACAAGCTGGTGAATAAGTCTTTTGGTAAAAATCCTGAAGCAACCATTAGTAAAAAACTGGAGCTCTACTCCAGTATCACCAAGCAGCCTCCGACCACCCCAATTTCAACACAAGGTGTCCAGCCCTGGAGTTGAAGATCAAAGTCTGAAAAACCAAAACAAATATGGTTCCTAGGAACCCACACCAAGTGCACCCCCCCCCCCATTCTGACACTAGGTGCCAAATCCCAGTGCTGGAATGCAATCATTTCTAAATTTCTAACACTTCTCCTTATCCACTGTGCCAAAAATCTCCCACCCTTTTTCTCCCATCCAGCTTGTACAATACATTAAAACTCTCTCTGTCTTCCATGCCACTCCCTCTCAGCATCCACCCATACTTTTTAGGATCCCACAGTGGGTGACCGGCAGAGCACTCCATCCACCTTGGTCAGCCAATGTCTTCTGCCATAGTGTATTGGCTGAGAAAAATGAAAAAGAAAACTAAGTTAAAAAAAAAGGGCTGTGCATGCACAGAGACTTCCCCCCCAAAAGGACTGAATTTGCTGCTCCCAAAAATACATTCTGGGACCAAATTCAGAAGTGCCAATCAAGTAATCATGGGGTTAGTAAGCATCCTGTCGCTCATGGTTGATAAACACACTTTAAAAGATGAAGATGCTTTGGGGGAATCTCCCCCCAAAAAAGTCTCTAGAAAAAATGAAGTCCATTGGAATATGCAGTTAGATTTTTTGGAAGTTAGTTATTTTTATCATGTTTTATTCTGTCACTCAGATTAATATTTTAAACCAGATTTGAGGGAGAGTGATTACCATCCCCCATGAACAACCAAGTGGCCTATTTCAGACCTGCCAGATGGGTCTGCTGCTTTTCAAAGGCCTGGCTCTGTGATCAGTGGGATGGCTCTTTTGGGCCCTGTACAAACCATGCTACAGGACTGATGCCATGCCCAATAGGTCTGCTGCTTTGCATAGGGCCCACAGAGAGCCATTTCAAGGCACACAGTAGGCCAGGGGATGTTAGGGTGGTGCTCAGGGACAGTCATAAAGCATGCTATATGCCCTTTTTTAATATATATTTTTTTACGTAAGGACATTCATTCAAAAAGCTACATTAAAGCATCAGTTATGGATAAAGATAAAAGGCAAATAAGTAAGGAAAGGCAATGTTAGGGTTAAACGTTCCCTGCGCATTGGTGAATCTGTGGTCTGGAATTCATTGGAATTTGTATGATCACGCAATGTAGTGTTGGCAGTGGTCTAACTTCAGCACCATCTGTACAGGCACGCAAAAAGGTACTGAAAGAGCAATGCTTAGAGTCTGGGTGCCAAAGTTAGGGCAATACCAGCTCACCATGGCTCAGGAGACATTTAACCCTAACATTGCATTTTCTTACTTTTGTGGCTTTAATCTTCAACCCCCACTAATGCCTTAACAAAGCTGTTTTACAATGAATATATAAGCAAGAATGTCAAGTTTCACAAATAGCTGAGGCTGTAAAATCAAATGGCATCAGTTGAATAAGGATGGGCACCAGTGCAGTAGCCTTCTCCTTTCTTCGAACTGCTAAAAGTGAATGCAGTACTCAGAGGTACCAGCTAGCCAGTTTGCTACAGTTCACAGAGCAAAGATAATGATGAAAAGGTTTAGTTTGCTGTGTTTTCAAACAGCTTAGCATAGCCTAGCAAGCATGCATAATGATCACTATTGTTTCTGCTCTTTGGATGAATCCCAGTAGTGAGTGGGTTAATGTGTATTGAACCACATTTATTGGCACAGACATGACAGTGTTGTGTCATGCAGAGCACTGTGTTGGGGAGGGATGTTGCTGTCTCTCTAGGTGATAGAAGAGACTGTGACAAAATGAGGTAGTGACCTACTCAGAGATGTCTAACATATGCTGGCACAGATGCTACCAGACATCTCCCCAGTGAGACTGGGACTGATTATTGAATATTAGGGAAATTTGTAGCAGCAGAGGGTAAGCCACCAGAAGAGTGCATTACTGCATTGACTGACAGGTCCAAAAGAACAAAGGAAGACTGAACAAGGTCTGAGGTTTTTATTTTTTTCTAATTGCCCTTAAAAGGCAAGTGCCTCTTTGCATTTTTACAATTCACTGTTCAACTAATTACAAAAGTGAAGCATACTGAAATTTCAAAATGATCTTCATGGTAAACTCTGTTCAAACATTTATTTATTTATTTAGTTTTTGTTGCCCCAGAAACATAAGTCATACAACCACAGGTGGCCCAGAGAAAAGGTCCTGTGTAGCAAAAATTCTTCCCAGGTATCTCCAGTTTGGTGTAAAAGTGCAAAGTAAATTATCATAACATTAATTTTCTGCCCTCTTTCAATTTACCTCACACTGGTGCCAGCACTCTCAGTGACAAAGCACTGGTGGTGGGCTAGTGGCATTAATGTGACAGTAAGGTTGCCTGCTTTCTCACAACAGGTCCCATCCTATGCCAGATATGTATGATATGGTGTGGGCCTGCTTCATAGTTCTGTGGGGATTCTTCTTCCATCTATGTTTCCCTTCCTCTGAGGGCAAGTGCCTCTAAGAGTGACCTTATTTGCCTGGCATGTGGGTATAGCTCTAAAGACCTGCTACATCATTGATAAAATTTAATACAATCCAGATTTCACAAGACACTGTTTGTGTAGTTGCATTAAATTTCAAAGAAAACTGTGAAAAAATAAAGAAATAAAAAAAACTGAGAGACACCTAATATATTTTGCATCTAGCACTGCCACTTGCAGTATACTGCCCATGAAAAAAACGTGTCCATTTCTACATATGTTCTGGTTGAAGAAATTGTTGACAGGTCAGAGTTAAGTTGATCTTCAGCACTTTATTATGCCAAAACTGCAGCAATATGTGTGCCTGATTCCTAGTAGCTGGTTCTGTATAACTAGTGCTCTATAACGCTTTTCTAATTCTACATAGTCCATGATACTGTACTGCAAGAAGCAAATCAAATTTACTGAAAGAACCGACCACTACTTTGTCAATTTCAAAATGTTCAAATCACATACCGACAGTGGTTTAAGAAGTCAGACACGACTACACTGGTTCTCGTCTCATAAAAAAAGATGCTAATTGATGTGCCGAATTTGTATTCTTGCCCTGTTGCAATGTAATTGCCAAAGTGCTGTTTGCTTTGTAATATAAAATTATAGCTGTGCTGTGCTTTAAGAATGTGCATAATTATACTTTGAAGATGATAATGAAGAAGGCTCTATCACCTACACACACTTGATGTAATTAATGCCAGTTAAACATGCCTAATATATGATTAACATTTCTTACCACATAATCAATATTTTTTATTTTTTTTAGACAAAATAAGAAATAACGATCCTGATAAGGCAAGGTGGTGGAACACAAAAGTATTGTTCTTTGGTGCATTGATTTTGTATTATACAAGATAATCACTGATGAGTACATCATTTCTTGGAAGCTTTACAATTTTTTTATAACTTATTTACCCATGATAGCCCTGCTGGGATGCAGTATCTCATTTTCACTGGAGTCCTGCTTCAGCTCATTTCCACAGCTGGGTAGACTTAAACAATAAGACCTTAAAATACTTGTTCAAGGTCTCACAGTGAGCCTTTGGCTCCAGTGGGCTTCAAACCGTCAATCTCCAGATTCCCAAACCAGTGCTTTAACCACTAGATAATAATATCTCTATGCTCCAATGCCAACTCATCAGCTCCCATCTATTTAAAATACTTATCTGTTGAATAATTATCATGCCATTCCTGGCTACGTTCTACAAGCAGTTTTTACTAGTAAGCTGTAACTGCTTCAGAGTTTGTATTTTGGGAATAGTATGTCTGAAGTAGTGAGATGGGGATATTGTTTTTTCGATTGTAGCATAGCTCTTTCTGATGCAAACAATACTGTAGCTGCAGTTGTATAACTGACTGCCAAGACTTTACTGATACAGGCAGTACCATTGTTGAATCGGTTCATATGCTGAATCTGAGAACTTTATTTATTTAGACTTTGGTAACCAGGAAGAGTCCACTGGGACAAAGCCCATTTCTGGGGGACATCACACAAACAATTCAGAGGTACAGATGGTGCAAAACGATTATATTTTAGATCAGTTAAAACAATTATTTTACAATGGTTACAAAGATACTGTTTCTACAAATGTTTAAAGGACCAAATAGATTTTGTCTCCTTCAGGTAGGCTGTCAAAGGAGTTCAAAACTTTGGGTGCAATTCTTGTTTTTCTACAGGTGAGCTAAGCTTTTGTGTGAATGCTTTGTTATTTTATTTTAATTTAACAGTATATGCAACCAGAATGACACAACTGAGATGCAATATCTTGTTTTTTCATTGGGTCTGCCCTGTGCCCAGTTTTAAGGCAGGACATGCACATAGAGGTCAAGTGACACACACACACAATCTCAGAGATGCAGATAGTGGCTGTGGTGGGACATGAACCTGGGTTTCCTACTCCATGGTTCAGCACTCTAACCCCTAGACCACACTCACTTTCAATTGTTGCTTTTACAGATCCAGTGGTAACAATCCCAAAACCTCAAATGTAATGCACCTTGTTCCATCAATAAAAATAAACTATTATAAGCAACTTGGTTAATCTCTAGTTTCTGTTTGCCCAACAAAATTTGACTGTGATGTTAACTAGGTAGCAGCAGTAAACTCATATGATTTAATCACAGTACAGTATCTTAAAGAAGTACAGATAACCAGTTTTAAATAGTTGAGGTACTGTTAGAAAAAATATAATTTCAGTTTTATTTGTTGATGTTCTATTGTTTGATGCTGTACTGGAAGTTAAACAAGGATTTATATTGTTTATTTGGTTGTCTGACTGTTTTTTCCTCCAAAGTCTGCTAGTATTTTAATATCATGATGGCCATGAAGACATTTCTGTTTAGCTTCTTAAGTCTTCTAAGGTTAGATAAGATTTTTTCTTTAAAGGAGGTGTCATCAGAAGGGGAAAAAATACAGAGATACAGTGAAATGACTCTCAGTTGGCCTTTCTATTGATTTTGAGTATGTCAAAAGGTTCTTTGGTCATGCCCTTAC
The DNA here is from genome assembly GCA_016271365.2 of Neoceratodus forsteri. Taxonomy (NCBI): domain Eukaryota; kingdom Metazoa; phylum Chordata; order Ceratodontiformes; family Ceratodontidae; genus Neoceratodus; species Neoceratodus forsteri. Next base: position 760,945,130 of record CM057449.1, on the reverse strand, counting down.
CCCAGTATACTAATTTCCTAGATCAAGTCTGTCAGAATATCGACTGGAAATAAAGAGCTACAGTGGCAGCTTTTGTGTTCCATGCAGCAGGGAGCCTATGTGTGAAACAGGATTATCAGGGGGTCATGCAGGGAGTCAAAGAACGTCCATCACTTCCCTTCTGGTAATGTAATGGGGCGGTCTCCTAGATGTGATTAAGATGTAGGAGACAGAAGGCATAGCGGTAAACAAATCAGAAGCACACATATGCAAACTGTGAAGGCTACTGTTAACCACATATTTTCATTAAAAAAAACAGAATATACAGCTTGTACAGAGACCACATCAGTCCTGTAAATCTTTTAGTAACAGTTTTGTTATGAATGGGAAAATACACATTCATGTTGACAGATCCTTGTAATATTTTTATTCAAGAAGGAAATTTGTCAGCTGAACATAATTTACCACAGAGTAACTTATTTCTTCAAGTGTGCAAGCTACAGTACGTTCAGATTCTGGAGTCATTCATTTGCTGTAGTACAAGTTAAGTTAGTTGGTCTGTCATCTGAGAATGGAATATGCTTTTTGGCAAACATAATTTATACCTGGGATCTCAGATTATGTGTTTTAAAAAGACAAATGTGTCTCTACTGTCTCATTCTATTCTGATCTATTTTAAAGGACTACATTTCCGCTTAATAGAGTAATAGTTTGCCAACTATTATCATGTGTTAGGCACCACACAGCAGAAAATGTTTAAGGAATACAATTTCTTGGCAACAGTTATAAGTTTATCAGTTTTCCACTGCAATTCATCTTTAATTAATGTAGCAGAATAACACTGCCATTTTGCTTTCACGGTTTAACCCATTTGCCAATTTGCATTGGAAAAGGAACACTGACTATAGGTTTAATATCAAATGTGACTAGGGTGTGCAAAAGACCACTGCCAAATTTTCAAATTCTTTTACTCTAGAAATCCAAGGAATTGCAAAATGCCACCTAATGCTGTGGAATTCCATCAGAAGTGAGTTTCAAAATTCCAACAGGAGTATTTCAAGCACAGATTAATAGTTTGCAGTTTACAAAAACAGCAGATTAATGTACCATGGTTTGCTTAAACTGAAACCCTGGTTTCCAAATACTGTGGAACACTAATCTGAGGTTTATGCAAACTACAGAGAACTCATCTGTGGTTTACATTTAAAGACTTTTGGAATGTCACAGAACTGAGTGAAACATTCTGAAAAGTTATTCCAAAACCAAATTGCCATTCTGTCTGAATACTGCCAGTGTACTGCATTGGACACCCAGCACAGCCCTAGTGTGTACCACAGCTTGAATATTAGCTGGATTTCCACCTGCTGCCCCTCCCCCACTCAACAAACAATAACCCTTGACAGCCTCCTTAGTTGTCTCAAGATGATTCCAGCACCCTTTCCCCTTTTACGGCTTGAAGGTGTGGTTGATTCCATCACTGCTGGTGAGTGAACCTCCAATATTTGTGATGACAGTGTGGTCTGGTGGTTAGAGCACTGAATATTGAACCAAGAAACCTAGTTTCAAATCCTATCTCATCCACTGGCTCACTGAGTAACCTTGACCTCCCTTTGCTTCAGTTCTTTGAGCTGTAACACTGGGTAGAAAGAAAGCCAAAGTAAAACCAATACATTGCATCTCAGTGGGGCAGCCCTGGGTGGATAAATTGTACCTCTATCTGTCTGTTTGTCTGCCTGTCTATCTCTCTTTTTATATCTGTCTCTCTGACTGTCTATCTATCTAGCTACAGTATCTATCTATCTATCTATCTATCTATCTATCTATCTATCTATCTATATCGGCAGTACATATCTACTGTATTTATCTGTCTGTCTGTCTGTCTATCTGTCTATCTAATAACAGTGAGAATAGCATTTTTAAAAAATAAATGCATTTATTTTCATGTCTGACACCTATACTGGAAATAAATAATTGACTTCAGTGTTAGGTGGGTTATCTGCATTTATTGCGTCAGCAAGGCCTTCAACACTGTCCCACATAGGAGGCTAGTAAAGAAGCTGGGCAGCCTGGGGGTGGGTCCCAGGGTGGTAAACTGGGTCAGAAACTGGCTGGGTGATAGGAAATAGAGGATGGTGGTGAACAGAGTTCAATACAAATAGAGGGGGTGACCAGCAGTGTCCCACAGGGATCAGTGCATGGACCAGTCCTCTTTAATGTCTTCATAAGTGACATTGCAGTGGGGCTGGAATGGAAGGTGTGTCTCTTTATTTATGTATTTGAAAAGTTTCACTAGGGAGGACATACAGAGCTACAATAGCTCATTTCCAGATGTGTCCAGGAGGGAGGGAGATACATACTGTATGAGAAGGAATGCAAGAAACATAAAATTACACAGTGACTACAAAAGGAATATAGTACATGCCATCCAGTTGGGAAACAGGTAAAAATATACAGTTAATATACCAAAACTAAAGCTTAATACAACAATATTTTACAGAGAACCAAACCTCATATATACACATAGATCAAGCTATACATTTCCAAATATACAGCTACAAAACAAACTGGCTTCCCAGCCAAATGCCCTTTGGGGTAACCCTTGCCTCAGTGTTTGCGCACAGAGGTTCTTTGTCTTTTAAATGTTTTTTTTTATTTTAATGGGTTCACCACAACACAACCAAGACAGATTGTCTTAGGGTAGCTGGTTCATTCCACTGGGGTGTCAAACAGTCGAGGCATACTGATGAGTCCTGGTAGGACGAAACACGTGTCTACGCCATCTGTTGGCACCCTTGCAAACTGTGTGAGAGGCCTTTCGGCACCATGCAATTCTGCTTAAAGTTGAACCAGCATAACATTCTGTGGTGATTTGCATATGCAGCCCATGATGCTTTGCATTATGTGGGCATGTGTGATTTTGTATTTTCTTGAAACTTGGCTTCCTAACCAAATGCCCTTTGGGGTAACCCTTGCCTCAATGTTTGCGCACAGAGGTTCTTTGTCTTACAAAACAAACTTATGCTTTAACAAATACAATTATTTTACAGCGAGACCAAAACACAATACATGTTAAGTGCTAAGCTATACATTTCTATGACAGAAACAAAGCAGAGAAAGTGCTAGGATCAACCAATTATTGCATAAACTGTACAGTCACAAGGGTACAACTAGACATCAGTTAGTTGGATCATGGGATGGAAGAGAGATAGGTCTGCCAAGGCCTTCACCCCTTTGGGATGCTAAAAACCCTGCAAGGGGTGTAACAGAGAATATTGGCTGGGTATTGTTGAAGGACAGAGAGTAGAACAAGAGGGGAGATAATAGAACTAGAGGGGGAGAAGGGGGTTATGTGCAGTTGCAAGAGAGAGCTATGTGATGATGGAGAAGGAAGGATAGGGAGCTAGGGGACTGAGTGGAGCAGATATCTAATGGGAGGGAGTTCCATATACTTGGGAGTTGATGAGAGAAGGCATCACACGCTCCAGTGGTGCACCGGGGTGGGAGAGGGTGAGGGCGAGAGCTCTGTGTGGGGAGTTATGGAGGAAGTAGAGGGGGTTCGGTGGGACAGTGATGAGGGCGTGCACACAGGGAGGCAGACAGCCAAGCCAGTACTTCCCATCTCTGCAGACGACATAGAGATCTGCAACAGAGCTGACACTCCAGGAGGGGTAGAGAAAATGAGAAGGGACCTAAGCAAGTTTCAGAAGTGGTCAAGGGTGTGGCAGCTAAGATTCATTGCAAAAAAAGTGCAAGATCATGCACTTGGGGCAGAGAAATGTGGGGGAAGAGTACATGACAGCTATCAAACTGGAAAGGGACCTGGGAATAATCATATCTGATGAACTAAAGGTCACCAAACAATGTGAGAAGGCTATGAGGAGAGCCAGTGGAATGCTGGGATGCATAGGTAGAGGTATCTCCAGCAGAAGGCAGGAGGCAGTGATGCCACTGTATAGAACATTGGTGAGACCTTGTTTAGTGTACTGTGTCCAGTTCTGGAGGCTACGTCTCTGGAAGGACATAGAGTAGAAGCAGTTCAGAAAAGGGAGACAAAAATGGTGCAGGTGCTGCACCAAAAGTCATGTGAGGGGAGACTGGAGGATCTCAATATATATTCCCTGGAGAAGAGAGAGAGGGGTTATGATAGAGACTTCCAAATACCTCAAGGGTGTAAATAAGGTACAAGAGGGTAGCATCTTTCAAAAAAAAAAAGATGTTCAAGAATAAGGGGTCATGATATGAAAATAAGGGTGGGGCTGACATAGGGGAAATATTTTGAAAGTATTTTTTCACTGAAAGGGTGGTGGATCCACTGAATAGCCTCCCGGCAGAGGATGTAGGGGCAAAAATGATAGGAGGATTCAAAAATGCATGGAATGGGCATAAAGGAACTTTAACCATAGAAAAGAGAGCGTAAGCCACAGATCATTCAGGATCTGCAGTATATGAAAAAGGTAGGAAAAATGGGCAGGCTAGGTGGGTCAAGTGGTCCTTATCTGCCATCAAATTCTATGTTTCTATGTATTGCTGCTTTGGTCACAAAGGAGCTCTCAACCAAAGGGAGTACAGCTGCCACAGTTCCTGATGACATCACAATGGCTTTTGCTGCAATTAAAAACAAAGCAGAGAATTTATCAGAAACAGTTAAACTTCATTACAAGAACCAATCTTGCCAGAGAGGTACCATCATTGCATAAATGATATGTGCCATGGGCTTGCTAAAAATATCATATCATTTTTTTTAACTGCAGAGTTTAATATCTATTAACTTCACTCACTGCTCTGCTATTCATGAGGTCATAGAGGTCAAAACTTGCAGATAAAATGAAATTTGGCATTTTATTCATCCCATAGCATATGTAGATATTACCATGGCCTAATACTTAGGGCTGACTAAGCTGTTTAATGTTAAACCCCAATTTTTGCACCTTAATAACTTTGGCATTGTTTGACAAAATGGCCCAAAATGTGACAAGTGTAGTCAGGCTGTCAAACTCTCAAAAAACATGGATGGTTTAATGATGCCATCTTGTTTGGTTTTTGAGACACAGAGCACTAAAAATGGGAAAAAATACATTTGTTTTCTCTGTACTTAACATTGCTTATTTTTTGCTCTCACCTACAGCGTAGGCAGTGTGGAATTTTTTAATGAAATGTTCAGGGTTGAAGGGGACCTTACCAAGCGTGTGCCTTTCACAGGTTTCATGAAAATACATTATAGGGCTTCAGAGTTATAAGGACTTTTAGATAACTGAGAAATGCAAACTGTAAAAAAAAAATACTGTGTGTGCTTTTTTTCATGATTTGCCTGTGGAGCTTAAAAATATACCAGTCATGAAAAAATATATTGATCGTGCCTGCTGCCATCTTTTTTTTTTTAATTCATAAACATTGAAAATACATAAAAATTATAAATTTTCAAACAACAAACACCTGAATCTAGCTAAATGGGATCCTTTAGCCAGTCTCTGATGTTTGTTTTTTGAACAAATTGTCAGAAATACCTTTTCTGGGCACCCTGAAATCCAGGGTGCCTAGCTTAGTGAGACGAGCTGTTCACCTGCATTCTCTGTATGAGAACTGCAAAACTTTCCTGACATCTGCAGTGTGCCCTCAGTGAGCTGGTGATTCCCTTATCACTCTTTCTCACCTGTCTGTCTGTCTGTCCATCTTAATTATTTCAAAAGTGGACTGGGGTGCCCACCCCCAGTACTGCTTCTTTCTCTCCCCTCCCCTCCCCTCCAGGTCGCGTGCCCACCTGCCCTTCCCAATTGTTAAATATATTATATGAGTGGACCAGGGAACCTACCACCAGTACCACTTCTCGTCTCACCTCTCTTCCCCTGCAGGTTGTCCCCACCCCCTTTCCCACTAAGTTTGTGGTGGCACCAGGTTAGCCACTCCTGGAGCCACTGAACAGTAGCCCAACACTGGGGTGCATAATCCCCAGTGTTGGAATAAATGAAATAAAAAAACCCTCAAAGTTTTTTTTAACCCTGTAAAAAAGGAAAAAAATGGTCAGTTGCCTTTCTGAACCCCCACCCACCCCACCTCGACCTCTCACTCAGTACCCAATATCTCACCCCCTCACACACTCCCCATGCTCCCTCATTCACTTGAACATGTCCCACGGGGTAGAGCCACTCTGCAATAGATGACATGTTGCTGCTGGAATCAGATAAGTGCAGCTTAATGTATTTCAATGGGGTTTTGAACATTGTTTCATAACTTTGTCATTTTTATATATTGTGACCCCACATTTTCAACATGGTCTCTTTTGGGACCCCACCTCATGACCAATGGCAGTTGATTTATGTGGCTCTTACCTGAAAAGCAGTTTTGCTGTTGCTCAGTGAAATCACCTTTCAGGTGGGATTTGAACATTTTCACTGCCTTTGTTCATGAAGAGGGGTCATGACAAGGCTATGTTGAAAATTTAGGGTCAGATATGTACAAATAAAAAAAATATGAGTGTACATTGACATTTTTCTATACTCACCCATAACTTTAGTAGTTTTAAATATTTTGACCCGAATTTTCAATATAGCCTTTTTTCACACAACCTCATAAACATGAGAGGTGTAATTTTTAAAATCTTTTCCAAAATGTATTTTCACACCTGTGGCATGGCATGAGGTTTTGGTGGCAAAGAATTATGTTTTTGGCAGGGATTTGAATATTTTCACCTACTGGGCTCATGAGGTGGGGTAATAAGAAGGCTATGCTCAAAATGTGGTGTACAAATATGGTAAAATGCCTAGGTTATGAGTAAAAATCGCAGTATCTCAACATTCACTCATAACTTTGCTAATTTGCAACATTTTGACTCCAAACTTTCAACACAGACATTTTTCCATACCACCTCATAACTATGACAGATGTCATTTTTCACATCCTGGATGAGACATGTTTTTGCACATGTGATGTGAAATGACATTTTGACCAATATACTATAAATACTATATGTCATGTTTATAAGAGGAGTCATAAAATGACTATCTTGAAAAATTAGGGGTCAACATTAAAAAAAAAGTGTAATTGTTGTGAAACGTTGTATGTAGATTCAGTCTTGACCCCATCGAATATGCTTTGTCGTTCCATGCCAGTGAACTGAGTTTGGGGGTGAGCTCAGTGACACAGCTAGATGAGGTGAGGGTGGGGGGTGGCACTGTTATGCAACACCATTAACTCCCCTCCCCACCCCCCACTCCCAGGTAGGAAAAGGAAAAAAAACATTAGGGATTTGGAGTTTCCAGAGTCTAGGTGAATCAGTGGTGGGGTCTTCCTTGGGCTCTCAGCCTTAATGCCCATCCCATTCCAACATCACACATGATCTCCTTTCTTCACACAGGGCCTGCAGGAGCCTGCATAAAGGAAGTTACAAAAAATTATGTTGGCAACATGTTGCAAGACATGCTTCTCTACCAGCTTGAAGCTGTACCTTGTGCTTCAGACTAGAGGATAGGGGCTGGAGGGAGGGGTGAGCATTAGGGTTGACAACCCCAAGGAAGACCCCGCCACTGGTTCACTAAGACGCTGGAGACCTCAAACCCTAATCTTTTTTCCTTTTGCTGCTTGGGGGTGGGGGTGGGGACATACCTCTCAACTGTACCACATTATGAGGAACGTTCCTCATTTTACTTCTCAAAAGCTCCCTGTTCCACATTGTGAGGACTTGTTCCACATTCAAAGTCAACATTTTAAAGCAAAAATCCACAGTAAATGATGCAAAAAATATATTATTCAATTCATAACAGACTTTCTGAACATAAATGCAACATGTTAACAGTGTTTTGAGCTTCTTAGGTAAAGATTTGATTAAGTGTTCCACATTTTGCCCATTTGTTCCACATTTTGACAGGCAATGTTCCACATCTGGGGGACAAAAGGTTGAGAGGTATGGGTGGGGAGTTAAGATTAGAAACCCTAATGCCACATTTCCCTACTTTTGTGCCATTAATGTAATACAGGCATGGTATAATGAATTATGGTTAAAGAGCTAGTATACTGCCCAAAACTAATATTATATTTTAAAAGCAGTCAACCATGAGGCTGGTAGTATAGCCTACAGGTTAGAGTAAAGAGCTGTGAATGAGCTTGGTACATCTGGTAGCCCCGGGTTTGATTCCCACTACCTCCACTTGCATACTGTGTGACTCTGAGCAAGTCACTTAACCCCCCCCCTTTGCTCCCAGGTCACCCCTGAAAACAAGCACTTGTGCCTATTGGGCCTTAACCAGTTACCAAAGACTAAAACAAATAAATAAAAAATTACCTTTCATATCCGAGGTACTTTTTCTTTTAACTTTGTTTAATTAGAAGATTGTTTACCTAATGTTAGTAGGTGTGATCTGTGGAACAGCTCTTAGCCTGGCAGCTGACATATCTTGAACTATTGCCCCACACTACATCATCAGTATTGTGACCTCACTGACTGTGACATCAATGCTACTTAGGAACAGCAAGTGGGTGACTGTCAGGCCAGTCACCTGTGATGTCACTGTCAGTGAGCTCATAATGCTGATGATGTAGTGTGGGGCAGTGGAGTTAGACATGTCACATGCCAGTCTAAGTGCTGTTCCACACACCCAGCACTATATTATCACATAAAATAATTTCTGACGAGGAAAAGGAAAATGAAAAATACTTCAGAAATCAAAAGTTACAACTAACTACTAGTTAAAATGTCTATCTTGTGACCCCACCTCATGAAGAGCAGCACTATCAGTTTGTTAGCCAAAAGGTGGTTTTGCACAGCTACTATGCCATTTGGCGACACAGGCATGAAAACATATTTTGGGTAGGATGTGAAAAATGACAACTGTATTGTTCGTGAGGAGGTGTAAAAAAATGGCAACATTGAAAATCTGGAGTGAAAGTATGAAAAATTGGTGAAGTCATGAGCATGCATAGAAACTGCGCAACACACGACCGTAACCCAATTATTTTCAGGATTTTTTTAAGCACATTTTCAACATAGGCATTTTGGGACCTCCCCCTCATGAACAGTGGCAGTGTGATTTTGTTAATCTGTCCTAAAAGCTGATTTCCCACAGCAACCACGCCATTGTGCACCACAGGTGCGAAAACACATTTTTAGCAGGATGCAAAAAATGATGGCTGTACTGTTCATAAGGAGATGTGAAAAAATGCCAGTGTTGAAAACCTGGCATGAAAATATTGCAAATTTGCAAAGTTACAAGGGTGTGTGGAAACTGTGCAATGCATGCTTATAACACAGTCATTTTATTGACTTTCATCACCAAATTTTCAGCATAGGCATTTTAGGACCTCTGCTCATGAACAGTACAGCTGTCATTTTCTTAAACTGTCCCTAAAACTGATCTCCCACAGCGACCATGCTATTCTGCACCAGAAGTGCGAAAACACATTTCAGGATATGTAAAATGACAGCTATACTGTTCACAAGGAGGAGTGGAAAAATGCCAATTTTGAAAAGCTGGAGTGAAAATATTACAAATTGATGACGTTATGAGCGTGTGTGGAAACTGCACAATGCACACTCATAAAACAGTCAATTTTTGGATTTTTTTTATACTTTATTTTTATCCCACCTTACTACCCACTTGCCCCCATTCCTTCAGACTTGACCATTCCTGGTGACCCTCCCATGGAGTCTGCCCCTAGAGTGTCAGGTATACTCCTGTGTCCCTCTTACCTTCCCTCTGGAGTGCCTGCACATTGGGGTCTGCCCATGGTAGGTGATCCAGGAGATTAGGTTAGTTGTCATCTTTGTGGCAATTGGGGTGTTTTTCCCGTTTACTCCCTTTTGGTCCCACTACCCCTGAGGAAGTTGACATGCAGGACTGACATCCAGGCAGACAGTGTGCTGACACACGTCATTGCCAAGTGCCCACAGTGTCCGCCCTTTCCCGGTTCCAAAGAACCGCCTGTGCCTTGATGCCCTTGCTTCCACAGGCACCAGTGCATTGGGTGCTCAAAGCACCCCAGGAACCCTCTCCTGGAGGAGGAGAGCATCTGTTGGGATGCTCGATCCTCCTCCACCCCTCTGACCCCCGATGACCTGAGTCCTTTCCCGAACCCGGGTCGTCGGCATGGTGCGAGGTGTGGTGTCCAGCACCTCATCCCTCAGCACCAACGGGCCAGCTAATTTTTGGATTTTTTTTACCAAATTTGCAACATGGGCATTTTGAGAGCCCACCTCATGAACAGTAGCACTGTCATTTCATTAATCAGTCCCAAAAGGTGATTCCACGCAGTGACCACGAAATCACCTTTCAGAACTGGATAACACCATGACAGTGACTGAATTCATGAGGAGGGGTTCGAATAACACCATGTTGAAAATTTGGTGTCAAAATTCTCAAAAATGCCAGAGATATGCACCAAAGTTGGAAAAAAAAACCCTATTTATGCCATTATACAGCTTACCGACATTTCTTCAGTTTGCAGTCAGCTTTGAAGAGTGTAGATGCGTTCCTGGTCCTCCGAAGATTGTCGTGCCGGGCTCCATATGTAAGTATGGGGTGAGGTGGAGTGGGGAGGCAGGGTACACAGAGGGTGGGCTCAGATTGGGGGAGAGAGCAGGAGAGACCACGAGGGACCATTTTCTTCTTTTACAGGGTGAAAAAAAAGACGAGGGTTGGTTTTCTATTTTTGCAGGTGTTTGTTTGGTACACTTGGGTGGGCTCCCAGTGTACAACCTGCATTACAGGAGGGACACGCGCAATGGGGTTGGGCCCCCGTTGCACTAGAAATGGGTGGGGGCCGTGGTATGATGCCTTAGGGATTAGGTACCTTCGGCACACAGCACAAATCGGGGGTTGGGGACATTATGTCAGCATGGAATGGGCTCCCCATTGGCAAATTGAACTGGGCAGGGGGGACTGAAGCTGATGGGGATTGGGACCCCGTTGGAAAGGAAAGACTGTTGGGGGGATGCTTGATGCCGAGGGGGATTGGGCATCTCCTCGGTAAACAATTGGAATGGGAGGGAGGCATTATGCTGATGGGGAATGAGCTCCCCTGTTGGCAAATGAAGTGGGTCAGGGCATGCTGACAGGGGGATTGGGCAACCCTGAAGCCAGCACTCTGCACGGTGGAGTCAGTACCACCATGTTTATTGAACTGCTTCACCAGGAAAGGCACGTCGGGAGGCATGTTATTGTGCCACTGCATGATGAGCTTGGCTCTCATTGCAGCAGCACTTTCCTTAGATCTTGTGGCACTTTACAAACTGCTGGTGTCAGTGCCTGCATGCTGGCTATTTGGGGAATGAGGGATGCACCTACTTATGCGTGCCCTGCATTCACCCATAGTAACGACATCTACAAATCTGCTACAACTGCAATATGTTGGCTAACGCACGCATGAGCCAACATAAAAAATGAACATTCTAAGGATAGATTTTTTTTTTTGGTTTAGCAGTTTGATTAAAAGTGATTTCCTTCACACTGCGTTCATCAGGCATGGCTGATGAAAGCAGGGTGAACGAAATCCCTTTTGATAAAAAACAGCTTATGGCAGCAAAATCCCTTAACCTTAGAACCCTTCTCTCCAATCCATGTTTTAGTTTTCCAGATGACAAGTTCTCAGTCATGTCACTGGTATCACTCCTCCCTCCTGACCCATGTTTTATATTTATTACCAGACAGTGGGTGCCCAGCCAAACTGCTAGTATCAACCTCTCTCTCAACCCGTGCATGTAGTAAAAATGGCTGGTGGTTGTCCAATCCCACTGACCATTACACATTTTTTGAAAACTGACACTAGGGTGCCCACCTCCAGTACTAAGACCCCCCTCTGAATTTCAAGCAGACTGGGGCATCCACCCCTGGTCCCACTGTAGGTTAAGCCCCCTCCCTTCCAGTTCAGCACCCCCATAGCTGGTGACTGCCGGGTGCCCACCCCAAGTGCTGCCAAGCAGACTTCCAAAACTGGGGTGTCAAATCCACTGTGTCACTCCCCCTGACAAAAAGGTCCCTTGAAGATCTCTGTTTTTAAATTTAAATCCTAAAAAGGAAAAAATGGTCTCTTGTCAATCTCTGAACCTTTGACCCCACCCACCACAACTCAGCCCCCACCCCAACCCCCCACATAGTACCGCCCACACCACTCACTCACCTACAGAAGGTCCACTGCTATAGACCCAGCCTCTATGACAAAATATTTCCTTCTCCTTCATCCATGACTGGGAGTTGGAATAAACCTGGTAAGTGTGGTAAATGTTTTTCAATGTGTTTTGAACGTCTACTCATAACTTCACCATTTTTTAATTTTTTTTTCACCAGATTTTCAACATGGTTTTCTTATAGCCACAACTAAAGAACAAAACATAGTAGGAGAAATGTTTTAAGTCCACCCTGAAATATGATTTCAGAGACATTCCACAAAATCACTTTTCAGGTGGGATTTGAGAAATTTCATCTACCAGGTTCATGGGAGGGGGGGTCATAAGAAGACTATATTGAAACGTTGGTGAGAAAATATGTAAAAATGATGAAGGTTTGGGTGAACATTGAAAATTGTCAATGTTCACTTATAGTTTAGGTAATTTTCAAAATTCGGTCCCAAAAGTTTAAATGTACTCATTTTTTCACACCACCTCATGAACACGATAGGTGTCATTTTTAAAAATCCTGCCCAAAATATGTTTTGCACTTGTGGTGTGAAAAGATATTTATGCCAATATTTTATAAATCACACCATTCATGTTAAGAATGTAGTTTATAAAATGACTAAATTTGGGGTCAAAAAAGTTATGAAGAAATGTTGTGTGCAGGGTCAGCCATTGGCTCAGAGGGTAGTGCACTGCAATCCTGTACCAGTTAGATGAGTTTGCGGTGAGTTCTGTGACCCAGCTGGATGGGTCAAGGCTGGGGGGATGGCACTATCATGCAGAATCACTCCCAGCCTGGGGAGGAATGGTGCAGTGCTGGCTACATGGACAACAAGCAACCATATAGTGAAGGGAACTTTGCTCTTGGCCCAGGGCCCTATGCCTCTGCATCCATAGCTGCACAGAAGTACATGGGCACAGAGGGTCCTGTGCTTCCACAGCCAAATGGACTATTGACCCTGCACATCTGCATCTGAAGCCACAAGGAAGCTCAGTGCCCAGATGGCCTGTATTTCCATATCCCCCCAATAACTCCAGGGATTCTTTGCATTAGTAGCCATATGGAAATACAGGGCCCATGCCTGCAGAACCCTGAGTGTCTGCATCTGAACCCGTGTGAATGAAGATACAATTCTGCTAACACAAAAAAGGATATTCATTGCAAAAAAAACTATGTTAATGTGCACATTTCGTTTGAAGAATGCAAAGCAGACAAAGCGAAAAAAATAAATTGATTAGAGTTTGGAGTCTCGGGAGTTTTGATGAACCAGTGGTGTGGTGTTCATTGCGGTTGTCAAACCTAATGCTCACCCCCTTCCCTGAGAAAACATGATCTCTTGATTCATACAGGGCCATCTGTGAAGAAAGCTATGACTGATTCTGTTGTTTACATGTGGCAAGACATACTTCTTTAATTCTTGAGCTGACTGAGATTAAAAGAGAGGAAGAGTAGTAGATAGGCTAATCTCACTTTGAGAGAGGGCCAGTTCAGGGAAGATAGAACTGTGCAGTGGTTATCTTTAGGGTGAGCACAAGTCACAAAGTGTGCAGCTCTGTGATACAGCACCCACAGATTACCCAGCTCTGCTTCTTGGAGGAAATGAAGTAAAGGAGCAACATATGTTAACACTGGTAGCAATGTGCTGGTGGCAATGGCTAACCATGCATCTTTGTAAAGGTAGGTATTAAGCCTGTAAATAAGGTCTGCCTATTGGCAAATAGCTTTACTAGTAGCAGTCACATGAGGTTTTAGGGTTAGTTCTTAGTCCAGGTGAACCCCTAGGTATTTTTTGCATCTACAATGAAAAAACGTAGAAGTCCAGAGGTCCTGGTACCCCTTTATTCTAGTTTGGTAAGATCTCATCTAGAATATAGGTCACCCATGTGTGCTCCTGAACTGGTTAGAGAGAAAAAAGTAATATAGAGAGCACACATCAAAAAGCTACCAAAATAATTTTTACTGTAAGTAAATTGGGCTATGGAACAAGATTAAAAAATTGGGCCTCTATTCTATGCAATACAGGAGAGTAAAATGAGATTTATGTTTAACATATACTGCAATTCAAAATGATTTCATACTGGAAACCATTGGTCTAGTTAAAAAATAAATTGAACAACATTGCTAGAACACATGGCCTGAAATTTAAAGGTGGCCATAACAAAACCAACAAAAGAAGCCAATGATTTTCCCAGGGAATTATAACAACCTGGAATGCTTTACCAAAGACTGTAGTAGAAATTGAAATCATGAATATTTTTAAGAAACTTCTGAATATACATATGGGAGATAAAAAGTACGATTACCACCATTAACAATGGTGGCAAGTTCATAAAAGGCAATCTATGCCTCCTGAACTTGTATTCTTCCTATGAACCTATTCTATGAACTATGTCTATATGGATACCAGAGATGGTGGACAACTTGAGCAGTTCCTGTCTATCATTACCTAGGTGTCTGGTGCCAACCAATACAATGGGGTTATTTTTTTTTATGTTCAAAATAAGTTTGTTGTTTAGCAGCCAGGTTTCAAGGAGTTTGAAGTCCCTGTCCAGGGCAAGGTTGATCTGGCTTAGATCCGAGGAGCTACTGTACAAGAAAGCATCATCCATATAGGTTAAAATTTGGCTCCACCACAGTTTGCAGGGAGTTCATTAATAAATAGCAAGAAGAGCATGAGATCTAGTAAAGGCCCCTGGGCACACAAACTGTAGTATCTTTAAGAGAAGATGATCCGTCTAGTCCCTTGACAAGCTGCTTCTAGTTGCATAGATATTGGCTAAACCAGCTGCTAGCTAGGTAGTCCAGGCCAATCTGTCTGAGTTTCAACAGCAGAACGTTGTGGTTTACCAGATCATATGCCTTGATGAGGTCCATGCAAACAGCCTCTGTAGATTGCCTTTGGTCCAGTGTCCCAAAGATATTGGTAGTTAGGCAAACCAGTTCAGTGTCTGTGCCCTGATGTTTTGTAAAACCATGCTGGATATCAAACAGGATGTTATGCAATTCCAGGTAATCCTGGATTCAGTTAAATAGCAGCCTCTCCTGTTTCTTCGCTAGGGAACATAGGAGAGATTGGCCAGCAGTTCTCAATTAGGTCCTTGGATCCCCCTTGTGGACAGGGACAAGTGTGGCAATTTTCCACTTGTCAAGGATGATGCGCAAGATTTTACCCTTCTTCTTTCCTGTTTTCCCTCTGTCCTTCCCACCTCACTTTTTAATGTTCTCATTTCCTTTCCCTTCCATTTATACTGCCCCTTTTTCTTTATTAATATGCACCCAAGGGGATTTCATTCCCCTCTAGTTTCCCCTACTCTCTACTTCAACCTGTGGGAGGGGGCAGTTTCTGCTTTCCTGATTTCTTCTGCCCCCTCCCCACTAGTTTAAATGTTCATCTAAATAACATCTAAACCATTCACTGAGAACTGTGGTTCCCCTCCTGGATGAATGCAAGCCATTACCAATGTAAAGAGTCTTCTCTCTCCAGGTGGATCCCCAATCCACAGTGTAGCTAAGCCCCTCCTCTCTGTACCATTCCTTCAACTGTGAATTGAAGGTCCTAGTGGGGAGATCCCTCTCATCCCTGACATAGACAGGCAGCACCTCAATGAAAGCCATTGAATGTGCTACCTGTCTGAGACCCCTCTCCAGCTCCCTAAACTCCCCTGCACTATCCCAGCCCCATCCTTTGCCAGATGGGCAATGACCTCTAGCTCTGACTCTCATTCTGCCACCACTCAGGCACTCCTCAGGATTCACTTCCCATGCCTCTGGGTGATGACACTGCATAGGCACCTTACCTATGTCCCTCCTCCATTTCAATTTCCCTCACAATTGAGTCCCCCATAAGAAGTTGCTTCCCCCTCCTCATCCTCTGGGGTCTTTTCTGCCCTCCTTGGACACTCTGCTACAGAGGACCCTCACATCCTCCCTGGCCACTACACAGGTGCCTTCTCCTGGTAGTTATGCCTTGCAAGAGCAACACAGGAATTGTGTAGTGGTACCAAATGAGGAATGTGCCTCTGACTCACCATCCCCACCCTTCCACAACCTACTATAGTCCAGCTATTCCTCCTCCCAGCCATCTACTGAGGTAACTGTGGCAGACTTGGCGGCCCCGGGATGGGGGAAGTGGTCTTTCAAATCCTAGCCAGCTTGATCTGCAATCTAGTGACCTCACCCCTCAACCCACAGAGGTGTCTGCAGATGGAGCAGTACTGCAGTCTCCAGAACTGCCACCCCACAGCTACTGCACTACACAACTCCCAGCAATTCCAACTTCTATTCTCCCTGTGTTACCTGTAAATACTTATTTACTCTGATCCCAGACAGGGTGTTTCCAGCTCACCCTTTTGTGTTTGTGCTACTTTTGTTCCAGCGTACATGGTTTAAATCCCCATACGCTGCTACCCTACCTAGAGTGTTGCTCCTATTCCCAGTTTAGGCCTATCTTCTACCTTCCTTCCCAGCAGTGATTGCAACAACAGGATCAGACAGGTGCTTTACCTTAGATGACTGGCACAGTCCCCTACTTCCCTGCTTCCTTCTGCTGATGCCTGCAGATGCCTAAGATGCCAGTCTTACACCTATTCCACACCTTCTCTGTTCCACTCCTTTGCTATTCCACTGTTCTACTCTTCCACTCACTCACTGAAATACAAATGTGCTGGGACACATTTGGAGTAGTTCCTTTTTTCCTTCCTGTCAGCCCTCCAATGAGTTATACTTCCTGCTCAACTACAGCTCTTCTGTTTGGACTTCTACCTCCATGTGCTCCTCCTCTCCTTTTCCTCCAGCTCCCGACCATGTAAAGGAGCATGAGAGAGAGATCTACCGACCTGAAGAAAAATGCTCAAAAAAATGGAAAAAAGATTAGTGTGACACTGTTTCCCTTTGTATTATCCAGAGTTGGCTATGTACTTCTGCAAGAGTTCCATTCTAGCACCCATCCATTTGTAAGTCCCTCTGCTGTACTTTAAATATGATAGCATTTACAAAACAGACAAGAACCCTGGATTATTAACCTGCCCTTTTACAAAACCCTACCAGACCATCCTCCACTCATTACTTAACACTGCCCAGTCATCAAGTATTTGAATTTACCCACCCAATGCTCCTCCAACAATCACCTCCTGCACACTGCTGTGCAAAACAGTGCTGAGCCCAAAACACTGCTGACAGACTGCTCCAATAACTCCTTGTTCAGTGGCTGCTTTCCTATTGGGGGACTGTGGGCTTGCATTTGCAGTAGCTTGCTAGCCCAAGAGTGCATGCTCTGACTTTCACTCCTTGAGTTTTAAATCCCTTCCCAGTTTTCCTGATTGGCCCACTGCCTCCATGAGTTTCTCCTCTGCTTTTCCTCTGACTCCCAACCATGGCTGGCTTTAAGGTTTTGGGGGCCCCCAGCAGAATTAGTGAAGTCATGGGGCCCCCTTCTTGGCCTACCTTTACCCCGTGTGTTTGTAGTCTATACGTGCATCATTTTATTTTATTTTCAGCACAACCAGTGGTATATTTAAAATTTGTATAGGAGACAGCAGTGTTAGTCCTTGGGGTTGTTCTTTCAATCCTATCCATTGCTACTATTCTGCTGCTTTTTATTGACCGGATCACAGCATGGTGAAACATTTCATGACATCATGATGCTAGATCAGAAGAAGCTGGTCACCCCTTTATTGCTGTTTTAAGAAGATATTAAAATAAAAAAAATGAATAAGGTAAACAGCTCTGCTTGGGGGGCCCCCAAGAGCAAGGTCCCCCAACTACAGGGTTTACTGGTACCTAAAACTGGCCATGCTCCTGACCACCAGGAGAGAGAGCATGACAGAGAGCTGATGACCTGAAGAAAAATACTCTGAAAAGGGAAAAATGGTTAATGTTACACTGTTTCCCTCTGTATTATCCTGTGTTGGCAATGACCTTCTGCAAGAGTTCCACACTCACACCCATCTATTTGTAAGTCCCCTTGCTGTAGTCTAACTACTCTAGACTTTGCAAAATAGACAAAAACTCTGGATTATTAGCCAGCCCTTTTACAAAACCCCACTTGACTAGTCTCCTCTAGTTATTCAACACTGCCTGGTCTAAATCCATGAATTCACCCTTTAAGAAGAAAACCATCAAAATCCCAAGCATGCCTTTATTTTTGGGGGATTCCGCACAAATCTGACTCTGTGTTTCAACCCCCACTGCTCCAGTTTCCACTGTCTCATTTACATGCAGGACAAGGTCATTATCCCTATCCCTATGCTGGATCATTTGCATGTGCTCACCCACCCTCTACCTGAACTGCTTTAAAGTTTGTCCAACATAAAACCCCAACATTTACACGTGACCAGATAAATGACACCCTCAGAAACAGTTTATGAATCCCTCGATTTGTAGAGTTGTCTTATTTTTTTAATTTTTTGTATTCAAAAGGCATTCACTCTGTCAGTGACCTTACAATACTTGTAATTTCTACAGATAAATCATCCATGAGAGATTGGCGGCAGCTGTGGTGTGTTTGGAGCAATGGACTAAAGTGAGTGTGCAGCAGTATCCCCAATGTTGCATCTCCTTTTGTAAACCATTCTTGACTGCTGTCTGTCTAGGCCCCTCAGTGATGGATCTATCTCAATAATATGCCAGCTTTTTTTTCTGTATATTCAGTTTTACATCCTTCACCTTAGAGCTATACTGAATAATAGTGCTGGCCCTTTTAGGTCCCTTTGTCTAATTCTATGCTCATTCAGGAGATCACTCCTATCAGTCCCATCCACTTGATATATAGCTTCTTCCATCACCTCCCTATTATAGAAACATAGAATTTGACGGCAGATAAGGACCGCTTGGCCCACCCAGTCTCCCCATTTCCCTACCTAATGGATAAGCTGCAGATCCTAGTTAACCAGCAGCCTACTTCTTCCAACCCCCACCCCCTAGAATTGCCTTATGACTGTCCCATGCATGTAGATTCACAACTGTTTTGACTCCACAACCTCCTCCAGAAGGCAGTATCATGCATCCCACAACCCTCTCTGTGAAAAAATACTTCCTTACATTACCTCTGAGCCGCCCCCATCTTCAGATTGTGCCCACTTGTTCTTGCACACCTCTTTTTGAAAGATGCTACCCTCTTGGACTTTGTTGACTCCTTGAGGTACTTGAAAGTTTCTACCATGTCCCCTTCTCCCTCCTTTCCTTGAGGCTATACATATTAAGCTCCTTAAGTCTCTCTTCATATGTCTTCTGGTGCAGACCCTGCAACATTTTAGTTGCCCTCCTCTGGACAGCCTCCATCCTGTCTATGCCTCTGGAGATTGGGTCTCCAGAACTGCACGAGTACTCCAGATGGGGTCTCACCAGCTGTCTGTACAGAGGATAATAACTTCCTGTTTTCTACTGGTAATGCCTCTCCCTATGCATCCCAGTATCCCCCCAGCACTCCTTGCTGCCCTCTCACATTGCTTGCCCAAATTTAGGTCATCTGATATGACTAACCCCAGGTCCCTTTCCATTTTTGTTGTTGTTAGTATCTCACCCCCCATTGTGTACTCTTCCCCTGGGTTTTTGTTTCCCAGGTGCATTACCTTGCACTTCTTAGCATTGAATCTAAGTTGCCATACATTTGACCATTCCTCTAACCTTGCCAAGTCCCTTTCATCCTTTCCACCCACCTTGTGCATCAACTCTGTTGCAGATCTTTGTGTCATCTGCAAAGAGACATACTTTCCTTCAGTCCCTCTGCAATGTCACTTATAAAGACATTGAAGAGGACTGGTCCTAATACTGAACCCTGCGGTACCCCACTAGTAACCCCCCTTTCTTCAGAGTGGACTCCATTTACTATTACTCTTTGTGTCCTATTCTCCAGCCAATTCTTTACCCAGGCTGTCATCTTGGGACCCACTCCCAGGCTGGCTAACTTGTATCTTAATCTTTTGTGTGGGACTGTGTCAAATGCCTTGCTAAAGTTTAGGTAGGCCAAGTCCACAGCCCCTCCCTGATCTACTACTTTGGTCACCCAGTCAAAGAAATCTATCAGATTCATCTGGCATGACCTTCCCGCTGTGAATCCATGCTGCCTTGGGTCCTGTGCCCCTCTAGCCTCTAGATACTCGACAATTCTTTCCTTCAGAAGTGATTCCATCATTTTCCCTACCACTGAGGTTAAACTAACAGGTCTGTAGTTTCCTGCTTCTGCCTTGCTCCCACTTTTGTGAAGGGGAATCACATCTGCCCTCCTCCAGTCCTCGGGTACCACCCCATCCTACCATGATTTGTTAAAGAGGCTAGTCAGTGGTGTCACTAGTTCTACCTTTAGTTCTTTTAGAATTCTGGGATGAATCCCATCAGGCCCCATTGCTTTGTCCACCTTCAGTTTTAAGAGTTCTTTCAGAACCCTTTCTTCTGTAAATGGGCTGGTATCAACTTCTGTATCCAGAGTGTTTCTACTGTTTGTTTTAGGTACCTCCTCTCTTCATTTGTAAATACTGAGCAAAAATATTTGTTTAGTATCTCTGCCTTTCACAGTCACCCTCTGCCCACCCTCCTCCCTTTATTAAGCCTCACTATCCCTCCTTGGTCTTCCTTCGCTCCTGATGTACCTATAAAGATTTTATCCCCTTCTTTACTGAGTTGGCTATCTTTTCCTCGGTTTGGGCCTTTGCTGTTCTGACTGCCTTCCCAGCTTTCTTTTGCTTTAACTGATACAGTTCTCTGTCCTGCTCCTTCTGTGATTCCTTGTACTTCCTGAATGTTTTATTTTTCTCTTGAACCTTCACTGCCACTTCCTTTGAGAACCATAGTGGTTTCTTACATCATTTTGTTTTGTTTATTTGCTTCACACAAAGGCTTGTTACCTCTGTGATGGCAGTTTTTATTATTCCCCATTGTTCTTCCACCCCTGCTTCCTGCCCATTTGCTGGTGCATTCCTTGGTACTCACCATTTTGGCAAAGTCAGCCCTCCCTAAAGTCCAGTACTTTTGCCTTTGTATGGCTTGACTCTATTGCTGTGTTTATTGTGAACCATACTGTTCGATGGTCGCTAGTTCCCAGATGGCTACCCACTTCTACATCTGTGATCCTTTCTCCATCTCCATTTGAGTGAACCAGGTCTAAGATTGCTCCCTCTCGAGTGGGCTCCAATACTAGTTGTCTAAGGCATGTCCCCTGTAGGGCATCTAGAATAAAATCACTCTTTGAAGTGACTGCTGCAACTGCACTCCAGTTAACATCTGGCATATTCAGATCACCCATCAGCAATATCTCCCCTTTTTCTGCCATTCTAAGTATACTTTCTGTCATTTCCTTGTCCATTTCCTCCCCCTGAGAAGGGGGTCTGTATACAACCCCTGTGCGGATTGTGGTGCCATTGCCTGTCTCCAAATTTATCCACAGTGCTTCTTCTCCTCACTATTTACCCTTTAGTTCTGTTGCTTTGATTCCTTCCCTTATGTAAAGAGCTCCTCCTCCTCCTCTTTTACCCTCCCTGTCCCTCCTGTAGATAGTGTATCCTGGTATGTTTACATCCCAGTCATGGTTTTGTGCGTACCATGTTTCTGTGACTGCCACAATATCGAGATGTTCCTCCTCCATCAAGGCCACTAATTCGGGAAGCTTGTTACCCAGACTACGGGTATATACGGGTATTATAGCATGTTCTCCTGAGTATCTTTTCTAACTTATTTGCTGTTACAATAAAACAGATGCTATAGGGGATCAGCATCCTTTAGAAACATAGAAACATAGACTTTGATGGCAGAAAAGGACCGCTTGGCCAGCCCAGTCTGCCCATTTCCCTACCTATTGGATGAGCTGCAAATCCTAGTTAACCAACAGCCTACTTCCTTCTACCTCCCACCAGAATTGCCTTATGTCTGTCCCATGCATTCTTGAATTCCCCATCTGTTTCTGACCCCATGACCTCCTCAGGAAGGCCGTTCCATGTGTCCGCCACCCCTCCGAGAAAAATACTTCTCCATGTTGCCCCTGAGCTGTACCCCCTCTATTTTCAAATTGTGCCCCCTTGCTCTTGCACATCTCTTTTTCTGAAATATGCTACTCTCTTGGACTTTGTTGACTCCCTTGAGGTACTTGAAAGTTTCTATCAGGAGGCAGCATAGTGCAGTGGTTTAAGGCTCTGAGCTGCAAATCTGGAGACCTGGGTTTGAATCCCACAGCCCCCACCTGCATACTGTATGACCCTGAGCAAGTCATTTAACTTCTCTGTGCTCCCAGGTCGCACCTATAAACAAGCTTTCAGCTTAGTGTGCTACTCCTGGTTAAACAATTGGAAAAAACAAACAAAACAAAAAAAAATGGTATTTTCCTGCCATATGTGCTATGGTTATCATGTGCCCCCTCTCCTTCCTTTCCTCAAGAGTATACATATTAGCTCCTTTAGTCTTTCTTCACATGGCTTCTGGTATAGACCCTGCACCATTTTAGTTGCCCTCCATCCTGTCAAGGTCCTTGC
Organism: Neoceratodus forsteri; assembly: GCA_016271365.2. Classification (NCBI taxonomy): domain Eukaryota; kingdom Metazoa; phylum Chordata; order Ceratodontiformes; family Ceratodontidae; genus Neoceratodus; species Neoceratodus forsteri. The sequence continues at coordinate 760,922,593 of CM057449.1, read as the reverse complement.
AGAGATGGGATCTCCAGAACTACACTGGTCTCATCAACTATCTGTACAGAGGGATAACAACCTCTTGTTTTCTACTGATGATGCCTCTCCATATGCATCCCAGTATCCCCCAGTCCTCTTTACTATCTTCTCACATTGCTTGCCTACTTTTAGGTCATCTGATATGACTACCACCAGGTCTCCTTCCATTTTTGGTTTTGTTAGTACTCCCCCCCACTATGTACACTTCCCTGGGTTCTTGTTTTCCAGGTGCATTACTTTCCACTTCTTTGCATTGCATCTAAGCTGCCATACGTTTAACCATTCCTCCAACCTTGCCAAGTCCCTTCTCATCTTTGATCAGTTTGAGAAACTGTACTATGTTACATGAAACACCTCAGGAGCTGCCTTACACACTGTGGGCAGGACTGCTGTGAATTTGTTTGTTTGAACAAATAAAAATTGCTATTTCTTTTTCCCTGCTTGTAGTTGTTTCGTGAAGGGACAGCAGTTGTCTGGTGATGGTCCCTTTCTTGGGACTCTATATAGCACTTTTGCCCATGGCATCATTGTCCCTGATTGCAGTTCTGGTTTCTGGTGGCAAACCTATGGAATAGGCTACCAGTAGAGACAGTGAATATGAAGACAATACAGGCCTTCATGGTGAGTCTGAACAAAAGTCTTCTTCCCAAGGGAATCATAATACCCTGTGTAGAAAGGTGGGTAGGGAATCTCTATACATAGAAACATAGAAACATGTACTTTGACTGCAGATAAGAACCGCTTGGCCCTCTTAGTCTGCCCATTTCCCTACCTACAGGATAAGCTGCAGATCCTATTTAACTAACAGCCTATTTCTTCCTACTCCCCACAAAAATTGCCTTATGTCTGTCCCATGCATTCTTGAATTCTCCCACAGTTTTAGACCCCACAGCCTCCTCAGGAAGGCTGTTCCATGCATCCACCACCCTCTCTGTGTAAAAATATTTCCTCATATTTCCCTTGAGCCATCCTCTTGTTCTTGCATATCTCTTTTTCTGAAATATGCTACCCTCTTGGACTTTGTTGATTCCACTGAGGTACTTAAAAGTTTCTATCATATCCCCCCTCTCCCTCCTTTCCTCAAGGGTATACATATTAAGCTCCTTTAGTCTCTCCTCATATGGCTTCTCATGCAGACCCTGCGCCATGTTAGTTGCCCTCCTCTGGACTGCCTCCATCCTGTCTATGTCCTTGTAGAGATGGGGTCTCCAGAACTGGATGCAATACTCCAGATGGGATCTCACCAACTGTCTGTACAGAGGGATAACAACTTCCTGTTTTCTGCTGGTGATGCCTCTCCCTATACATCCCAGTATCCCCAGTCCTCCCTAGTGCCTTCTCACATTGCTTGCTAACCTTAAGGTCATCTGATGTGATTACCCGCAGGTCCCTTTCCATTTTTGTTGTTGTTATTACCTCCCCCCCATTATGTAATCTTCTCCTGGGTTTTTGTTTCCCAGGTGCATTATTTTGCACTTCTTTACATTGAATCCAAGCTGCCATAATTCTGACCATTCCTCCAACCTTGCCATGTCCTTTCTCATCCTTTCCACGCCTCCTTGTGTATCAACCCTGTTGCAGATCTTTGTGTCATCTGCAAATAGGCATACTTTTCCTTCCAGTCCCTCTGCAATGTCACTTATAAAGACATTAAAAAGGACTGGACCCAGTACTGAACCCTGCGGTACCCCACTAGTAACCCTTCTTTCTTCAGAGTGGACTCCATTTACAATTACCTTATGTGTCCTGTTGTCCAGCCAATGTTTTACTCAGGCTAGCACAATGAGACCCACTCCCAGGCTGGTTAATTTGACTATTAATCTTTTGTGTGGGACTGTGTCAAATGCCTTGTTAAAGTCTAGGTAGGCCATGTCCACAGCCCCTTCCTGATCTACTACTTTGGTCACCCAGTCAAAGAAATCAATTAGATTCTTCTGACATAACCTTCCCGCTATGAACCCGTGCTGCATTGGGTCCTGTGCCCTACTGGCCTCTGGGTACTCAACAATTCTTTCCTTTAGAAGTGATTCCATCACTTTCCCTACCACAGAGGTCAAACTGACAGGTCTGTAGTTTCCTGCCTCTGTCTTGCTCCCACTTTTGTGAAGGGGGTTCACATCCACCTTCCTCCAGTCCTCAGCTACCACATAATCCTCCCATGATTTGTTAAAAAGTGTAGTCAGTGGTGTCACTAGTTATCTGCTTAATTCTTTTAGAATTCTAGGGGGGAATTCCATCAGGCCCCATTGCTTTGTCCACCTTCAGTTTTAGGAGTTCTTTTAGAACCCTTTCTTCTGTGAAAGGACTGGTATCGACCCCCCTATCCAGAATGTTTCTGTTAATTGGATTAGGCACCTCCCCCTCCTCCTATTTTGTGAATACTGAGCAGAAGTATTTGTTCAGTGCCCCTGCTTTTCACTGTCCCTTTCTGCCCACCCACCGTCCATTCTATTCAGCCTCACTATCCCTCCCTTTGTCTTTCTATGCTTCCTGATATACCTATAAAAGGTTTTATCCACCTTCTTGACTGAGTTGGCTATCTTTTCCTCAGTTTGGACTTTGCTATTCTGACTACCCTCCCTGCTTCCTTCTGCCTTAACTGGTACAGTTCTCTGTCTTGCTTCTTCTGTGCTTCCTTATACTTCCTAAATGCTACCTTTTTCTCCCTAACGTTAACTGCCACCTCTTTTGAGAACCATAGTGGCTTTTTCTTTTGGTTTGATTTGTTTGTTTGCTTCACACAAAGGCTTGTTGCCTCTGTGATGGCAGTTTTGATGTTTCCCCATTGTTGCTCTATCCCGCCTTCTAGCCTGTTTGCTAGTGCTTTTCTAAGGCACTCTCCCATTTTGCCAAAGTCAGCCCTCCTGAAGTCCAGAACCCTCACTTTTGTATGGCTTGACTCTGTAGCTGAATTTATTGTGAACCACACTGTTTGGTGGTCACTTGTTCCTAGATGGCTACCCACTTCTAGATCTGAGATCCCCTCCCTGTCCCCATTTGAGAGTATTAGGTTTATGATTGCCCCCTCATGAGTGGGTTCCAAAACTAACTGTCTGAGGCATGCCACCTGTAGGGCATTGAGAATGGCCCTGCCTTTGGATATGGCTGCAGCAAAGGTGCTCCAGCTAACATCTGGCCTATACATTGGCATATGTTTAAAAACATACTTAATTCATCCCTGCTTGTGAAGTGAGGGGGAGACACGATGTACCCAGAGTCCCTTCAGACTCTAAATGATTCTGTTAATATGTTTATGTTACTATGTGGAATTTGAAGAGAAAGGAGACACAGTGGAAGAGGCATCTGGCCTCTAGAGATATGAGGAAGAGGTTGGAGCAAAGAAAACAATGATGAGTATGGAGGGGAGATAGCTTAGATCACAACAGTAAAAGGAGTGAAAAAGGGGGACCAGTCTTGCAAAGGTGATTTAGGGTGTATATCTGCTATCTATGTTGGAAGAGTCAAATGTCAGGAGGACCATCTTGAGGATGACTTCATGGTAAACAGGAGTGAGAAGCAGGGTTTGTTGTGTTACAGGGGGCCAATATTGGAGAGGAGATTTGTGGATGGCATCAGTTGGAGTAGAGAAATCAAGGTTGTGATCCAGCCACACACTGAGGTACTTGAAGTAGTGGATGTCTTCAAAGGGAAGTCAAATAGAGTTGTGGAGACAGGTTTTATGAAGCATGGCAAGTCTTTGACTGCTAAAGATCATGGGGGGACATTTTATTTTCAGCATTTAGGACAGTTGGTTAGAGGGAGCCAATGGTGGAAGTTGTTAAAGTCATGCTACATGGTTGATTCCAGATCAAGAGCAGTATCTGCAAAGGTAGGGAGTTTAGTTCATATATATACATGTGGATGTGCATGTAGACACAAACTGAGAAGTCTTTGAGAAAAATGGAAAACAGGATAGGACCCAGGATGGAACCCTGCGGAACATTGGGGGAATAGGATTGGGAGGGGGGATTCACACACTTGAACTCACTGGTTCCAGTTATGTAAGTAGGAGTGGAACCAGCCGACAGGTAATGTAGAACTACTCCTATTAGTCTGTCAAGCATGAGGGGATGGAAACAGTGCTGAATACTTTGGCAAAGTCATCAAAGGTGGCAGACGTGAGAGTTAACAGCCATTATTCCATGAATGGAGTCCTCCGGGTCTCCCCACCATTTCCTCCATTGATGGTTGCTGATTCATGACCTTCATGAGATACTAGGTGAGCTATAGAAATGACAGTGGAATGAGATTTTTTGAAACCGGAAAGGAAGAGGCAGACAAAGGAGACATCAAGGAAGGAGGTGAGCTGTTAGAGCAGATCTGGATGTAATTGCTTGTTTAAAAGCTTTTGACTCTCTGTATGGTATTTATGTTGGTACCTCACCAGGTCAGAAGCTTTTAAGAAAGCAATTAGGTCTGTGGAGAGCCAAGGAAAATGGGAGCCTCAACATGTGACCTTAAGAGAGAGCATGTTTTTCTCAGATGAATGTGAATTCAGAGTGGAAGAAAAAGAGGGCTGCATCTGTCAGCTGACATAGAAATCAAACACTAGTCAGTGGTCATTTAGCAGTGTAGCCAAGTTAAGCAACCTAAATGACCTGCAGCAGATGTACTAAAGGAGAACTTTTGGCAACAGGGTTTCCAGATACAGAAGACCATCCAGTGCTTCCTGACAGGGTTTGTGAAGATGTATGATTTCGCAACAGAGTGAGGGTGAGAGAAGAAGATAGTTATAAGGGTTTATTAAAGAAGTTGTGGTTGAGCTGGATAGCCTCAGAGATAAGTTGTGTCAGATATAGTACTTGGATTTAATACACAGTAGTTTAAAATCTAATGCTATATGCCCATTTAAACCGTCCACCCACATTAGCGGGAACAGTCGGGCCCCATCCTTGATTTGTTTCTTATTAGCAGTACTGACTTAAGTTTCTTTTTTAAGATAGCCAAATTATCACTATAAACCACTTCATTTGGCAGATGGTTCCAAATCCTACCTCTACAATGTATGAAAAAATTGAATCTTTCATTGTTAACTTTAATTGTTGCAACTGACATGGGGTGAAGCAGATTAAAATAGGGGTTGAAAAAAGCCTTGATGACAGCAATGGATATGATTTACCATAGTTTACTTGTAGCAGGTGCTGTTGGCACACATCCACCATGGAGTATTGTTTGTGGTGTTGTGACAGAGTCACAAAAACTGAATAAAACATACATGGTCCAGTATGTGCTACATTAATGATCACTATTCATTGCTGACCTCATAGCATACACCTCCCTGTTGCCTCTTTTTTAACCCCACACCAATTACTATATTCCTCCTGAATCAATTGATTTTCAAATAATAAAATAATACCCCAGCGCCTTCCCAAAAATAATAGTTATGCATCATAAAAAAAAAAAAAGAAAAGAATTACTGCAATGATGATGGTGGTGCAAGAGTGGGTTGTGATTCCTTTAAAAAAATAAAAATAAATGAAAAATTCATTAAATGTAGAGAATTTATTACCCTTCAACTGAGGAAGGACTGTGATGGGGGGAGAAGAGCAACCAAAATAGTCCAGGGACTAGTGAAGAAATTACATAAGAAAATATTGAGAGACCTTAACATGTACACCATGGAGACAAGGAGGAAGAGGGGGTACATGATGGAAAAGTAAAAACATATCCATGGAATTAACAAAATAAAATGCAATGTATTGTTCACCCCAAGAAGAAACACAAACACAAAGGGAAATTCACTCAAGCTAGCTGGAGTGGTATCACTTTCAATTTTAAATTTCTATTTCAGTTTTATTCAGAAGACTCTACTGAGCAAAAGATCATTTACAATGGAGACGCAGGAGAACATCTTATCAAATAGGTGCATGTACAGTACAGTATAAGTTAGGTAACACATGTGCACACAATACATGGAGTTTTATTCATAAAAACATAGACAAACATAGTGGATTGTAATGAAAATTACATACATTAGATCAATTTATATCCTTACTGGGGGGGAAGACCCCAAGTACTTTTTTATTATGTTTTTTATCTATTTGAAAATTGGTTACTGGGAAAGGCACACTGAGCCACATCTGCATAATTGAAAACTAGGAGAACCATATTTGTGACTAGCTACCGGCAGACATGGGGAGAAAGGCAGTCCTTGTTGTTGTGGGCACCAGTTTGGGGCAGAGTTTGGCATGGATGGCATTGATGTGGGCAGAGAAGGCAAGTCTGCTATCTAATCTGTCAGTGTCAGTGGCTCAGTAGGTAGCACACTCGCCTCTGAGGCCGGGAGATCAGAGGGCTGTGGGTTCAGTTCCCACATCTGGCACTTGGGTTAATATCCCATTACTGACACTGTAGTGCAGCATGAGAAGGGTGCTGCACTTCTGAGGTACAGTCTTTCAGATGAGACGTTAAACCGAGGTCCCATCTGTCTGGACTGGTGGCAGTTCAGATGGATGTTAAAGATCCCATGGTACTTATTTAAAAAAGTGTCCTGGCCAAATTTCCCTCATTCACTAAAAATACCACCAACAGCTTAATCTGGTTCAAGGTCAGTTGACATTCATCTGTATCCCCCTTCCCTGGGTCATGCCTGAAAATAGGCAGGATTTGTCTAGTGCACTTACCCGGTCAACAAAAACTAACTAACTAACTAACTAAATAAATAAATAATCACACACTGAGATTCTTGAATGCTAAGACTACTTCAAGACAGGAACCATCCAGCATAGAGAAAATGAGGAGGGGGAGAGCTTGACCAACTCCTTGCTGGTACCGATGGTAATGAACACTTTTTTTAAATGCTGACCCACAGTTGCTTGGATTGAAACCAGCCCAGTACATTGTGAAAGTCTTACTGGAGCATGACTTCCACAGATGCAGTCAAGGGACCTGAGGTATAGCAAACTGTGTCATCTACATACTTGTGAATATGTGAGTTGGTGCAGGCAGAGAGTAGGTCATTTAGGAAAATGGAGAAGAGGCTGGACCCATAATGGAGCCCTGTGGAACACCAGCCTGAATGGGGATGAGAGGGGATAGGGTGCCTCCTACCGGTACTAACTGCTGACAGCCCAAGAGATAGGAACAGAACCAGTCAACAGCAAGGGATGAGAGGCTGACAAAGCTCAACCTGTCCAGGAGGAGTGAATGGGACACTGAGACAAAGGATTTGGCTAGACTGAAATTCTTTTTTCACATAGAGAATGGTGGACAAGTAAAAGGGACCGTCTGAAGAGCTGGTCTGTGCCAAAACAGCAAGTGGTTTCAAACATGGGTGGGACAGGCACAAGTGCCTGATAAGGGCCAGAGACAGTGCAATTGTGGAAGAAAGAATGGAGGAGAATGGCCATTACTTGCACAAGTAATAGGTACGGCTGGACAGACAGGATGAACCAGTTTTTGTTTTATTTTTATTCCAACTGCTGCAGTGACTCAGATGAAGTAGTGGTGGTCTCACCGCATTGTTCACCAGCACCATGATCATCACCATAATTCTTGCCCCATCCACCAGTGCCAGCATGACTACCACTACCACCCTTTCTTTGTTGGGTTCCTGTAGAATACTGTAAATAATGGTGTGTGTGATGTTCAAGTAGACTCACCATAGATGTTGCCATCCTATAAGTTGCTGATTCAGCATTGAAATCAGTAGCCCAAGACTTTCCAGAAGCAAACCCATCTGTGTGCAAATGGCTTCATACGTGATGGGAAGGGCACGCTGAGAAAAATGTGATTCAAAATAAGAATTGAAAAAATGAGACTGATCTTGGATTTAGGAAATGAGACTGATCTTGGATTTGGAAAATGAGACTGATCTTGGATTTCCCTTTCTCATCTTATTTTACATGACGTGACTGGTCTTGACTTTACCTTTCTCACCTCATTTTACATAGCATGTGTATATTAGGTTTGAGAAAATGTAATGCAAGTAAGCATGATATGAGAAAACATAATTTGAGAAACTGTGATTAGGTTTGACTTTGTTTTCTTATTTCATTTTACAAGAAGTGGAAACAGGCCAGTGATGACCGATGCCTCTTAAACTGAATGTACTTGAGGAAGGGAAAGGATATTATTTGGGTGCTTCTGGATTACTCAGGGTGGTTTCATCATTAGACACACTGAACAACCTTCTGTGAAAGTTGCTTGCAGTGGGAGTAGAACCAGTGGCCCTCTGTGGACTAATGAACCATGTTTTTGTTTTGCCACATTAGCATATGCCCAGCCCCAGTTCTTCTCTCAGGCATAGACACTGCCTGACCACAACTACCACCACAACCACTTACACTATAGAACTGGTACTTGTAGAATTAGCCTCGTGGAACCTTTTTCTGCTCCTTTCTTCCCTCCTGCATCTCTTTTGCCTCCAGTTCTTTTCTTCATGGTTTTTACACAATATGGTAGATGACTCTCCAGAAATGTGACTGTTACTTCACTCATGCACTGACACACCTTCCACATCACCCTCACTGACAGATATGGGGCCTGATTTTCAAAGGGTGACACAGGGCTTTCATCAAACCCTGACTCATACACATTTTTGGCACAGCTGCAGCAAACGCCTTTGCCACAACTGTGCCCGATTTTAGTAGGTCAGGTGAAGTTATAACACATTACCTGATTTGTGGCACCTTGCACCAAATATTTGGCACAAGCCCCATAAAAAGGTACCCAGGATTGCTACAAACTAGACCAGAAAATGTTAATATAACTGGCAGCAATTGGTGCATGGGATAGAAAATCCCAATCACAGGCCAGAATACTGTGAGCCCCATGCACCATATCTTTAGCACATTCAGGGCTTGCGATGTTTGGGGCTGTCTGAGAATCCAGCCCATTGTGTATCACTGTAGCAGCCTATTTAGTTTTCCCTCACAGGCAAAAACAAAACAAACAGACAAACAAAAAATAAAGAGATAAAGATGTTTATGCCCTAAACTACCAATCAAACTATCCATTAAACAATTCCTTCAAACTACTCCTTGCACCTTTCCCAGTTTGCTAAATTCACTCTGCCATCCTCCTGTTGCTGGGAGCATAGGCAAAGAACATAAAATCATAACAATTAATATATATTTATGTGCCAGCTATGCCACCAACACACAGTAAAATAATACATATCTGTACAAAAATTATTTCAAAAATTCCCTTGTACCTTTGCCAGGGTCTGTTGCTGCCAGTGTGAGCTCACACTGTACAATCTCTGCTCTGCTGTATGACTACCCTGCCTGCCTGAAACTACTGTTATATATAATGATAATTAGTTAACTGGAATGATAATGCATGATTCTTTGATGATTTTGAAAGTTTTGTGAGCAAGCATCACTCTTCTTTACATAAAATAAGCCTTTATTGCTTCTACCACATTACCACATTGATGTCTTCTATTAAACATGTTCCTTCGGCAGTTAGATCCTGTCCTTCCCCAGTGAGTGAGAACTTTAGTTTGGCACTGAGTTATCCAGAGTAACTGATTGGCTGCATCATATTATGTGGCTTGCCAACAACTTGGACATGATCAGTGAGTGCTCCCTGTAACAAGTTGTGGGTCAAAGTGCTGAAATGCTAAAGGGAAACCAATGTGTTTCATATCTGCTTTGCTGGTGTTGAACACACCAGATTTCAACATGTTCGCCAAATGCAGATTTTATGGGATGCTGTTAGGGACATAATTCAGAATCTCTGGCTGTATACACTATATAGTAAAACACATGCACTATTATAGTGAAATACAGACATCATATGTTGAAATATACATCATATCATGAAACACATACACTATATAGTGAAATACATACTGTACATCATATAGTGAAATGCATACACTATATGCTGAAAAGAAGATGTCCTATAGTGAAACACATACATTATATAGTGAAATGCTTACATCATATAGTGAAATACATATACTATCTACTGAAATACACATACTGAGTACTGAAAAATTCACATTCATTATATACTGAAACAAATGTACTATTTATTAAAACTAATACACTAATTATTGAGATACATCCACTACAGACTGAAAAATTCACATAAACTATCTCCTGAAACAAATACACTATATATTGAAACAAATACACTATATATTGAAAAACTCTGCATTCACCATATACTGAAACAAGTATACTACATATTGAAACACATGCACTATCTATTGAAATACATACACTATAAATTGAAAAATCCCCATACATTAGCTACTGAAACAAATGTACTATATATTGAAACATGTACAGTATATACTGAAACGCATACACTATCTATTGAAATAAATTCATTATACATTGAAAAAATCTGCATACAATATATACTGAAACAAATACACTGTACATTGAAACACATACACTATCGATTGAAAAAAATCTGCATGCTCTATATACCGAAACACACACATTACATATTTAATTACATACACAATATATTAAAAATCTACATACACTATACACTGCAAATATACTGCATAGTGAAACACATACACTATATATTGAAATACATACACTATAAACTGAAAAATCCACATACACTGAAGCAGAAGAGGGAGAGGAGGGACATGATTGAGACAGTCAAGTATATCAAGGATATAAATAAGGTAAGGGTACAGGAGCTCTTTCAGGAGAAGAAAAATGTCAGAACTAGAGGACACAATATGAGGCTCAAGGGTCGGCAATTCAGGAGCAATGTTAGAAAGTTCTTTTTCAGTTAGTCATGTGATGCAGTTCACTGCTTACCAGCTTGTTTTACCAACTTCAGCCACCCAGGCATTAAAAAACATTTTTCAGAGATCTCCAAAGCTTTTAAACCTATTAGTTTGGCTCCTAAGGATCCACTGACCACCCAAGAATGAATTAGTTTGGCCGATCACACAACATGGAGGTGGAAATTAGGAAATCACCGCCCAGACAGACTCCACCGGCCATGCCGGAGAAATCTAGTAAAAAAGCTAAGGCCCAGACTCCTGTGTGTGGCTATGCCACTACTACTACCACTTCAGAAGCCGAACCTTTAATAGTTCAGAGATTCCTGGCTGAATTTAAATCATTTTGGGAAGAATTACATTTACTCACACCTGAATTCAAATCAATGATGGCGGCTGTGGAGGATATTTCCAAATGGATTGGGGACAATGAAGCACACTTGTTCTCTCTTGAGAAAAGAACTGACAAAATCAAACCTTAACTAGCTACTGCATACTAACAGATGATACAGCTGGAGGCCAAAATAGAAGATCTCGAAGGTCACAGCAGGAGAAACAATGCAGTTACAATTGGACTCCCTGAGAAAGAAGATGGTTCTGACACTATAGGATTTGTACAAAAGTTAATTGTGAAATTGGCTGGACCCTCACCACACGGGTTGAAAGAGCTCATCGGGCCCTTAGGCCTATGCCTCCCGTGGGGGCAGCCTTACATCCACTGATTTCCATTTTCTAATTGGAGTTGGAGTTGACACTACCTGGAATGACAACAATTTCTGAACAAAATAAAAGAGATTCAAGATATTAAGTGGGAAGGCTCTGAGCTATGGGTAGCCCAAGATCTACCTGCATCAGTTCTGCAAAGGAGAGCTTCATTTCACCCCATTGTTACAAAACTTATATCAGCAGTTACAAAATTCCGAATGGGGTATCTTGCATGATTGCAAGTTCAACTTTCAGGCTTATGGTTCACCGTTGAAGAAGCAGCATCAGCGGCAGCTGAACTTCAAATAGCTCCACCTAATCTTTTCAAGGACCGCTGATCAGGGATTGGTGGCATGGATCTTTGCATTGTATTGATCTTTGTGAACTTTAACAACACTAGCTTTGCAGCCTAAGAACTTTCATTTTGACAGGGACCATATTGGTACTACCTGGATTGTCTACCAGGGTTTGATGTAGGAGCTGCACCCCCCACACTCTGGATATGCAGATCTTCATGCCGGCTACAATATGCAGGAGGTGCCTGTCTCACTCTTTCCTCTTCAGCAGTGGTTGGGAGAACTGTGTCTTAAATAACAACAAGCAAATAATATGTCAGTACCCTTTATTTACAACTGAGCAGCGATAAAGGTATTCATTTCTTGCACATGGGGGGGGTTTGAACACATTTCCAAGGGGCAATATCTACTAATATGTGTCATCTGCAAGGCCGCATTTCCATCACTAGAGGATGTTTATTAAGTTTATTATACTCCTGCTCAGATGATTTCGATTAACCTGGAAGCATGTAGCGTATGCGGGAAGGTCCCATGGACTTTATTTTCATTTCTTCGGTCCTTTTACTACAGCCAGCAGAAGCATCACCGGAGTAGGGATTATGGATTTGTTTAAAAGTCTACTCCATAAGATCTTGAACTGGGCAATTTATGCATTGGAGTGGACTTCAGTTTATGTTACAGTTTTGACTGTTTGCACCCCTGTTTTTCAGAGGACCTGAGTTCAATCTGGACCTATAGTTTTCAGTAACCAACAGGAGTGTTTACCAACTCGGTCCTACTTAAGAGTTTTTGATCTCAAAGACTTTGAGAGAGTCTGTTATTTTACTTTAAATTGTGGATGCCTATTTTCTGTTTTTATTTTCTGGAACATCCTCCACTTATGATGCACCCTCCTTTAATCTGGGTTCATGTTCTATGAGAATATAAAAGATTTTACCTGAGGCGGTTTGCCACTGGATTATTTGAGTTCAGAAGAACAGGGATACCAACAGCTAGGAGGCCTCCTCTTTTTACTTTTCACATGGTTAATTTTGGGTGGCTGGGGGGTTGGATGACGAGTGGACAGACTGTTTATCATGGACCATAGACATTTTAAGTTGGGGGGAGGGGGGAATGCAATTGATCTTAGGGGGGTGTATTTGATTTTCTTTAGTATGACAGAGTTACAGATTTATGGGGCACTATTAAGTATGTTTACTCCTGTGCTGGCCCGTCGGTACAGCGGTTGGATTTTCACTTGCAACACCAGTGACCCGGGTTTGGGAATGGACCCAGATCATCGGAGGGCTAGCTGAGGGGAGAAGGATGGAGCATTTGATGGACCCCTGGTGGAGGCCTGGGGATTGCAGTGACTGGCGTCTGAGTGTGCAGGGAGGCGGGGCAGATGCCAGACGTTAGTGCATGTCCCTGCCTCCAGAAAAAACACAGAAAAATAACGCCAGTCACTCTGGATGATACCCCCTGGCAGCTGGTCTCAATGATTCTCTACCGCTCCACCCACTGACTCAGTTATGGCTCCACTGGTGCCACTGCTGGCCCCAAACCCTGCCCTGAGGAGGGAGCCAGCGAGGCAATGTCAGCATCGACAACACATTACCCATAATAGACAGGCAGGTAGTGGTGTTGTGGCCCCACTCTGGGGGTAAGCCAGGGAGTATCAGTGGTGGAAGGCAGTCATTGGGGAGCAAGGCAGGTGTACAGAGTAAGGCTGAAGGTAGGGGCGACTGGGGGAAAAGCATACTAAATAAAAAAAGTATGTTTATTCCTGTTTCATGGTTCACAAGGGATGGGGATGGGGATGTGTTTGGGGATGTCTTTATGGTTAGGGAGGAGAGGGGTCTGGAAGTTGGGGACATGGCATCAAGATATACTGGGAATGATTCTGGGTCAGATACAGGTTTCCCATATCATGACCTTATTCATTTACTCAAAGATTTATAATGGCTAACAACTTTAATTGATTACATGGAATGTTAGAAGGACCAGACATAAAACTAAGCCATATAAAATCCTCAAGCACCTGCAGCTCCTTAGGAGCGACATCTCTTTACTTCAAGAAACACAACTTTTAGAGATCGAAGCAAATCTATTTAGGAGGCAGTATGTTGGTCAGGTCTGTGCAGCTGGTGACAATACACAGAGTAGAGGTGTGGCAATACTAATAGCACGCAATGTCCCATTAGTTTGCACACACTGCATTAGTGATTCTAATGGTAGGTATATCTTTCTTAAAGGAACATTAAATATGACAGAGATTCTCTTGGGCTATATATACGGTCTAAATGCAGACTCTCCCTCCTTTTTCATACAATTGATAACCATATTGCCCCTTTCCTTACTCTCTCTTTTTTATAGAAGGGGATTAGAATCTCTCATTTGATCCTGATCTGGATAGGTCAGATAGACGTAGAGTAGGACTATCTCTGGCTCAGTGTGCCTTACGGAATATGGTTGACCATTTGGGTCTCTGTGACCCCTGGAGGGTGTTACACCCCACCTACCAGGCATATATGTTCAAGTCCATGGTACATGGCTCTTCATCCCTTACTGACTATTTTCTAGCAAGTTATTCACTCTTGAATGGTGTTTTAGATATTAACATGGTACCAGGAGTAATCTCTGACCACGCCTTAGTGTCATGTAGGATCACTTTTTCTTCTTCTTTCCTTTAAGAAGGATATAATCTGGGAGACTAATTACCAGATTATAAAAGATGAAGGGGTGGTCAATCAGATATCAGATCACATAGACCACTTTGTCTCCATCAATCAGGGCACTAGACGGAAGCCAGATGTAGAATTGGGGGGGGGGCATTTAAATGTTACCTTAGAGAGGTATTAATAAAATAGCATTGACTCAAAAATGGAAAAGGGGCATGCAGGCACTCACTATTTTGTCACAGATTAGGAACATGGAAGCACAATTATCACAAAGCTCTGGGGAGGGGTTTCACCAGGATCTTATTAAGCTCTGGAATCAATACAGTGAACTCCTCCACGAAAAAGAGGAGTATGCCATATTAAAAACCAGAGCTATGTGCATAGATCAAGGGGAGAAAGTGGGTTGTCTGTTAGCCCTTAGGGTTAAAAACAAAGAGGCCTTGAGAATTGTTAATTCTATTCACTCAGCCACAGATGGTTCTCTTAAAGCTACTCCCCAAGAAATTGGAAGAGAATTTTAATCCTATTACCTTGACCTTTACAGCCAAATGCCTAACCTACCTTCTGAGAGTAGGGTTGATGACTTTCTTGGTTGCATCCAACTCCCCACTTTATCTGAAGCTCAGAAACTTTATCTGAAGCTCAGAAACAATCTCTCTGTGTACCAGTTGCCAATACTGAAATTCTAGGGGTGATTCGTGACTTGCCTTTGGACAAAGCACTGGGATCTGACGGTTTCTCTTCAAATTTTTATAAAATATTCACCAAGAAACTTTTCCCGTTGCTCCACAAATTCTTTCAACATATTTTGTCAGTTGGGGTAATGTACCACAGTTTATTTGAGGTATTAATAGTAGTACTACACAAACAGGGAAAGGAGTCTGAAAAGGTCACTAGTTATAGACCGATTTTGCTATTAAATTACAATGTTAAGATTCTGGTGAAACTCCTAGCAGACAGAATCATTAAAGTGCTACCATTTATAATTAGACCAGAGCAGGTTGGCTTCATGAAAGGCTGGTCCTCTGTAGACCACATCCAGAAAATAGCCCATATTTTCTCTATGTCCAGGGACGCTGCTCACTCAGCGGTATTGGTGTCCCTGGACATGAAGAAAGCCCTTGATAGAGTAGACTGGCAGTTTATGTTCAGGTTGTTGCACCACTTTGGTTTCCTCTCTCAATTCATAAAATGGATACGTGCACTATACTCTCATCCTAGTGCTCGTATATACTGCAGTGGTTTTTTTTCTTCTTAGTTTCCTTTGTATTTTGGTACGAGGCAAGGCTGCCCCCTATCCCCATTATTATTGAATCTCTACCTTGAACCCCTCCTTATTAAGTTGAAAGACTGCCCTACAATTCAAGGCTTTAGATTAGGATCGCAGGAGTTCAAAGTCTCCGTGTATGCTGATGATATATTGTTACACCTCTCATACCCTTGAAATTCCATTCCCCCTCATACTCAACATAATTAATGAGTTTAGCCAATTTTCCAATTATAAAATTAATCTTGAGAAAACCTCAGTTTTCCCTTTAAATTCAAGATCCCTTAAAAGTGAGATATCAGACTCTGGTTTAGAATGGTCCCCAAAGAGCCTAAAATATCTGGGCATACACCTGGCCAGAAGTAATCATCGGCTCAGGAAACTGAATTTAGATGACACTCTGCATGTAGTGCAACAAGACTTATCTAAGTGGAAAGTGTTACCTTTATTACTCTGGGGCCATATTCATTTAGTGAAGATGAACATTCTCCCATGCCTTTTTTACCCCATGAGTCTCTTGAACTTATGGTTACCATTGCAATGGTTTAAGAGGGTCCACACCTGTATTAATGATTTTATATGGTCTGGTTTCTGTTTTAAGGAGGACACCTACAATTTCAGAGTTTGACAATGTCTGTTTGTTTTTTCCTGTTTCATGTTATAGTATTGATGTTTCTGTATGCTTGACTTATTTTTATAAAAACAATAAAAAGTTTAAATTTCAAAAAAGAAGTATGGCAACACCCGTGATCCCAATCAACCTCTTACTGGCAATCCTAATTTTAAAATAGGTAGCAGGCATATCTATCCTCTGTAGATTCCACAATTGTCTTCACTAGAGAGCAGACACTTAAGGAGCAGGGATGGGACATGGCTCTCTTTGGGTGAAATCATGCAGAAATACAACATCAGTCATGAGGATATATTTAAAATCCTCCAGTTCTGACATATGCTGATCCAGTTCTCCAAAACTCCTTTGGTGCAGGCCACAATGGGTGAATTCCTACAGACCATCAAACCCCTGGCAGCCTTACCACATGCAGTATCCAACATACATGCTGCTCTGTCTGATCGAGCCTTCCCTTTGGTAGATGGGGTCTCCAAATACTGGGCCTCCTAATTTCCAGAATCGAGATTTGATTGGCCATGGGTATGGAAAAATTGCCACACCTATGTTACCAAAGATAGATTTAGGCTTATGCAATTTCAAGTACATCATAGCGTGTACATAACTCCAGTCAAACTGGTTAAAATGGGTAGGTCAGCATTCTTTCAGTGCATGCGATGCATCAAGCAGAGAGCACTCTATATCATATTTTTTGGGAATGTCCTAGAGTAGCACCATTGTGGTCATTCATTCAGGAGATAGCTGATCCACTATTGGGGCTAGATGATATTTTTACCCCTGATATTTGTGTAGTAGGTGATTATGAGTGTATGAAGGTGAGAGAATGGAGATTTTTCATAGCTCTAATCACTTTGTCAGTTAAGAAATTAGTTCTACATTATTGTCTCAATGGAGACTGCATATCATGTACAGAATGGGTGCAGGAGCTGCTTCTAAATCTCGCATTGAGAGAATGATTTCCAGTCTATGAAATTGCCTCCATAGGTTTGAGAAATTATATGGAAAAATATATGTTCTATACTCTCTATAGGCCAGCCATCAGCAATTGGTTTTCTGCCCCAGTTCTTATGGATGTTTCATGGAGTTCTGATGCCATGAGGAGTGAGGGAGGGAGATGGGAGGTGGGGATGTCAGGGGTTGGGGGAGGGATGGCGGGTGGATGAAGCTGACACTTAACATTTCTGTATCATTATTATATGCTACATATGTGTCAAAGTTCGATAAATATTCAATTTAAAAAAAATAAATTACTGAGCACTTAATATGTATACACTCGAGGAAAAGAAGGAAAGGGGGAACATGATAGAAACTTTCAAGTACCTCAAGGGAATCAACAAAGTCCAACTGGGTAGCATATTTCAGAAAAATTGATGAGCAAGAACAGGGGGGCACAATTTCAAGATAGAGGAGGGGCGGCTCAGGGGCAATGTGAGGAAGTATTTTTTCATGAAGAGGGTGGAGGACACATGGAATGGCCATCCTAAGGAGGCATGGGACAGACATAAGCCAAATCTATTGGGGGTAGGAGGAAGTAGGCTGTTGGTTAACTAGGATCTGAAGCTTATTGAAAAAGGTAGGGAAATGGGCAGACCGGGTGGGCCAAGAGAGCCTTATCTGCCATTAAAGTCTATGTTTTTCTATGAGAGGGTGGTCGATCTTTGGAATTGCCTACCCCGGGAAGTGGTGGAGGCCAAAACAGTAAACGGGTTGAAAAATGCCTGGGACAGGCACAAAGATATAATTTCACAGAAAGGATGGGGGGTTGGGTAGTCACCCATACCGGGCAGACTAGATGGATTTTGCTGTCCCCTTCTGCCATCAATGTCTATGTTTCATTATATACTGAAACAAATACACTATATAGTGAGACACATACATTGTATATCGGAACATTCTAGACACACTATATACTGAAACAAATAAAGTATATAGTGAAACAAATACACTATAAGAAAATTTGTATTTTCTTGAAACTTGGCTTCCCAGCCAAATGCCCTTTGGGGTAACCCTTGCCTCAGTGTTTGCACACAGAGGTTCTTTGTCTTTCAAATACACTATATACTGAAAGTAGCTTCACCCCCTGGAATGGCCTGCCTCTGCGTTCATTTTCTGCTGCACTCAAGGACCTACTGGCCTGGTGAGAGGATGTCTAAAGCTGCAGAACAGAAGGAAAACAAAGCTGGGCTATCTCTTCTTCTACTTCTTTATGGGGTTTTCCACCTTGTTCTGCTTGCACACCTTTTATCAAATTTCAGAACATTGTGATGTGAAAAGAAACTTTTAGAGCCCTTTTAAATATAATTAGTTTTTTTATTTCATTCTTTTAACTGAGTACTGCCTTTATTGACTGTTAAAAACACAACTGTATAAGCAGGCCCAGTGGTACTGAGGGTTGAAGCGCTAGACACCACACCTCAAGCCATGCCAGGACCCGGGTTTGTGAATGGACTGGGATTGCCAGGGGTCGGCAGGGGAAGGAGAGGATTGAGCCTCCGGAGGACTGCTGTCCTCTCCTGGGGAGGTTGGTTGAAGCACCTTGCTGCATTTGCAGCCCCTGGTGGAGGCTGGGAGACTGCAGCATGTTGAGGAGCTCAGAACAGGGCTATGGGAGCAGTGGCGGATGTTCTGCAGGTGGGTGTGGGAGCATGCACATGCTGCTCTGAATGTCTCTGCACTCCCACTTTCCTAGGACTTAAGCAGGACCCCCCCCCCACTGACAGGCGAAGGCTGGTCCAGTGGCAGCAGCCCCACGTCCAATGCCGGGCTTCCGGGAGGTACTCTCCGGACCCTCCTCCGAGTGCAGTGTGTCTGCCAGCATTCTAGATAGAGCGCTGGTAGGAGTGGTGGTCCTTCCTCTGGGGACTCAGAGCCAGGGGGTTAGGGCAGCACTGCTAGTGGGAGGATGCCTGGCCAAGGAGAGGACAACCGGAGTTTCAGGTGGGCATCAGAACCAATGCCGAGTGATCTCGCTGGAGAGAAGGTCAGTGGACTGGGGCGACAAAGAAAAAGAGTTAAAAAAAAAACAATTGTATTGGACTCTAATACTTAGGATATTCATAATATATCATTTAAACATAGGGGACTGCATGCATTTTTCTGTTATAAGTTAAAGTTTTGATCAGATTTATGCTTAATTAATTACTCTGTTAGTCCAGCAATTTATCTGAGCTGGATGCTTGGGAAGCAGTGCAGGAACTATAAGAGTGTAAGCAAAAAGCTTTCCTAGTTTGTACTCTACAGTGTTTGTTATGATTTAGTTTTGTTTTTATTTTAATGTTTTGTTTAGTAAAGGTTCTTGGTTAAGAAACAAAGATAAACGTTTTTTGCAGCAGCCACTCAGGGCCCAATTCTCATCAGGAGCTCAGCTGACATATGCATGATGGGGGCTATTCAGGGACTTAAGGCTCATCTGTTAGAGCTTAACCAATGCACTTGCTACCATTGAATACTGTACTCTCTCCTGTGACCTGCATTTCCCTACTGCAACATTTTGTCTGTAACCACAAATGTAACCTAATAGTTAACCTATGCTGAATGTGGGAAATTTGCAAACTGTAAACTATAATTTGCATTATAAACACTGCAATGGTCTGATGTACATCATTCTATGATCACTGCACTACTGTCTGCTGAAAACTGTGCTAACTTTCTAAATGTCAGCCTATACTTATTTTGCAACTTTATGGTTTGTCTTGCCTGTAATTAACTATGGGTCACCCCTGAAAAAGGGACTGTCATGGTCTCAGTGGGTTTACCAAAATTAAATAAATAAATAAATTCACAAAGTATGCACCATAGGCATGTAGTCTCTCTACACATCTCCGTACCCATGGGGGTACCATGCACGGGCCATAATCACCAATGCTGGCCTCTGCCCGGCCCCCTTACGTGGCCCTGCCCCCTGGCATAGTAAATAAAGACAGCACTCAGCTGAGAGAATAAGAAACTGTATTTTAAATATAGTTGCTATAAACACTGTGAGTCACATCACAATTGTTTTGAAATTTTATAAAAGTGTTGCAAGCAAAATAAGATCAAAAAATACATAAAGAGATCAATAAGATAACCCTTTTTTGTTTACTTTCTGCATTTTAAGAGTTATCTGTCAGTATTTTTAGTCAGTTAGAGACCCATTTTCAGAAGGTTAGTGCAGCGTTAAACATCTAAGCACGTGCTAAGTGGAAACAGCACAGGTTGACAGGTGTCATATTCAGTGGCTCTTGATACCAACCTGATCACATACATGTGCATGTGTACTACTGCGACCATGCAGATGAGGGATCAAATCCTGCATAAGGGCACAGCGATATATACAAAGGTTTTGAAAGTACTAAACAGCTGAAATTACAGTGCTGTTTACCGCTTCCAAAAACTCTGCCCTCATTGGAGCACACAGTGGTGCGCATTGTCACCCCACCCCTGGTCAACATTCTGACGCCCCCAAAGTAGTATGGTAAAATGATCCCTGGTGTATAGCAGTTCCCTTATCCCTGATTGCAGTTTAAATGGCTGCAATTATTATAGTAAATTGATCCCTGGTGTCTAGTGGTCCCCCCACCCAAAACTGCCATTCAGATGCCCCTATTGTTATAATAGAAAGAGCGGCAGCAAAGGGCTGTAATTAATGGTGTCAAATTACAAGGGGGAGTTCACAAGTGAGGTGTCACAGGGTTCCATCCTGGGTCCTATCTTCTTCATTATGTTCATCCTTAACACTGGAGAAGGAATCTGGGACAAGTTGTGTCTCTTTGCAGAGAACACTAAGTTCTGTGGAAGGCTAAATTGTGAGCAGTGAATTAGGGAGGTGCAAAGTGAATTGCAAAGACTAGAGGGGTAGGCTAAAGTTTGGCAGTTGAAATTTAATGCCAAAAAGTGCAAAGTGATGCACCTAAGGAACAAGGACCCCAGGACAGAGAACTCGATAAGACAGGTATAGCTGAGCACTACAGCTGAGGAAAGGAACCTAGGGGCCATCATTAGTGACTCACTTAATCAATCAAGCCAGTGCAACAAGACCTATAATAAGGTGAATAGGATACTGGGCTGTATTGGAAGGGGTACTAACAGTAAAAGTAATGTGATATTACTACCTCTTTATAGTTCATTGATGAGGCTGCACCGGGAGTACTGTGCCCAGTTCTGGAGTCCTCACCTCAGAAGAGATAATAGGAATAGGCTAGAGGAAGTGTAACAAAGGGTGATCAGGATGATTCAGGCCTGGCAAGATGGATCTTATGAAGATCAGCTTAAGGCACTGAACATGCACTTGCTGGAGACCAGACAAGAGAGGGGTGATATGATACAAACGTTCAAGTTCCTGAAAGGAATACACAAGGTGAACTGTGAGGAATTACTCAGCATGAATAACAGTTCATGGACATGTGGGCATGAGTGGAAACTGATGAGAGGAAGGTTCAGGAGAGATACTAGACAGTTTTATTTTACAGAAAGGGTGGTGGAAACATGGAACAGTCTGCCAGTCAAGGTGGTGGATGCCAAAACCATAAATGTTTCAAACACGGCAGGGACGAAATTAAGGGTATGATGGTTACTCAGGGTGTTAGTAGTAGGGAGGGGAAAGAGGGATAGTGAAGGCTGCTAAACAGCTTACACCCAAGTCACTACAGAGCTCTAAATATTAAACTTCAATGTTCAGTTTTAAAAGTCGTCACACTGCCTGATGCATTTCGGATTACATTAATAACATTACGTTGATAAAGGATTAACGTAATCCAAAATGTGTCAGGCAGTGTGATGTAGCTTTTAAAATTGAACATTAAAGTCTAATATTAGCTCCGGTGTCCATGTGAATTTGGGTGTGAGTGCCGCGGTTTTAGCAGCCTTATCAGAGTTTTTCTGATTGAGTACCACAATCCTTGTGCACACTCTTTATTTTTCAACTGGGGACAGTGAAGGCTAGCACCTTTTATGGAAAATAGATTCAGAGGTTTGATAGGGAACTGTGGGCAGACTGGATGGAACATTGGTCTTTTTCTGCTGTCATTGTCTATGTTTCTATGTTTCTATAATCACTGGTATCTAGTGGCTCCCACCCCGATTGCAAATCCAAGCCCTCTCCCCATTACACCCACCCAGTTCCCCCTCCCACTTCCCCACTGACCCCCCACTTACCCTAGATGGAAGCCACCTCCCTGGCACAGCCCCTCTGCACATTACTTTGACCAGCCACTGAATGATAGGAAGTAAGTGTGTGCCTGCACTAGAAACATCAGTGTCTACAATAGGCATGTGCTCATTCCCTGTCACTCAGACTGTGGCCAGCCGAGGTCACAAGCATAAGGCCTGGGCCTATCACCATCGCAGGGGGGACACTAACAGCTGGGTTATGTTGGGAGCTATAATAGGGATTGGATGGAATGATCTGAGTAGGTGGACTGGACAGGTGGTTCAGATTTGTGATTGAGGGGTGGACTAGATGCCAAGGATCATTTTAATATACTAATCGGGGGCATCTTAATGGTGATTGGGGTGGGGGAACTTCTAGATGCCAAGGAGCACTGGAGTATACTAGTCAGGGGCATCTGAATCTTGATTGGGGTGATGGAATTACTTGATGCCAGGGATTATTTTATTACAATACTTGTGGGCATTTGAATAGCGATCAGGAGGTGGGGTTGGCACTGCTCTGCACAATGCCTCCATGCAGTTATGCACAGCGGCATTGTGCAGACATGCTAATGTACCCATAATGGCATGCAAATTGTCTTTAAAAACTTCCCTGCCCTATGGGCTTATCAGCATGTTGATAGATGAAAATGACTCACAGGCATAAAGGTGCTACCCTATTTGGGACATGCTAACTCACTTTCCTCCTCTAAATCCCTGCTCTACAGGGGGCTGTGATAGCATATTGTCACATTACAGTGGACTGTTCCCTGGGAACCAGTGATCACTGTACAGTGTGGTTCAGTATTAAGATATGTGCAGCTGCAAGCCACACAAAGATGAGAGTCTTGGACTTTAGTACGGTGGATTTTAAAGAAATGGGAAACTGTCTCAGAAGCAGCCTGGCAGGGGAGGATTGTTGGGGAGAGGTGGAGAAACAGTGGAGAAAATTAATGGAAGGTACAGGGAAATTAACCAGCATCAGCATGAAAGAAGATAGCAAAAGCAGGAGGAAAAAAGGCCATTATGGTATTCTAAGGAAGTAGCTATAAAGGAGAAGGAAAAAGGGTGGCATTCAGGGAGGTACAAAGAAACACAAAGAGATGAGGATAGGGAGGTGTACCAGGTAAAACAGAAGGAAGCAGGTAAGGTAGTGAAGGGATCAAAGGCTCAAACAGAAGAAGGAACGTCAAAGAGGTAGCAAAAGGGGACAAGACTTTCTTCAGGTACATAAGCAAGAAGGCGAAGTCAATGGAAAGTATAATCAGGATAAGGAGGACGGCAGATGGAGACTGCGCAGAGGAGGATTAAGAAAAAGCAGAAATCTTGAACAGGTACTTCCACTCAATTGTCACAGTGGAGGGAGAGGGGGATGGACCACCAAGGAACAGCAGGAACATGAGGGGATGGACACAAGTCCATTTTCAAAGGAAAGAGTCCAAAAGGGATGCATGCAAATCTGAAACAAAACTGGAAGAATGGTCCAGAACTTGGCAATTGAAGTTCAATGCAAAGAAGTGTAAGGTCATGCACCTAGGGAAGAGAAACCCAGGAAAAAATTACTATCTAGGGGGTGAACAATTATCTATCACAAACCTAGAACGGGACCTAGGGGTCATGGTATCCAATGATCTAAACGTAGGCCGACAATGTGAGAAGGTGGCAAAGAAAGCCAGTAACATCCTTGCTTACATCAGAAGAGGGATCACAAGCAGAAAGAGTGAAGTGATAGTCCCACTTTACAGATCCTTGTTGAGGCCACACCTGGAATACTGTGTCCAGTTCTGGAGACCCCACCTTAAAAAGGATATAAACCATCTGGAAACTGTGCAAAGAAGAGCTACAAAGATGGTTCAGGACCTCCATCATGAACCCTATGAGACAAGATTTAAAGAATTAAATATGTACTCCCTGGAACAGAGGAGAAACAGAGGAGACATGATAAAAACCTTTAAATACCTAAAGGGTATCGACTCAGTGCAGAATTGCTGGACCGGGGGCACTGAGCATTGAGGCGGTGGATGCCACACCTCATGCTATGCCGGTGACCTGGGTTCAGGAATGGACTCAGGACACCAGTGGTCAGCAAGAGAGGGAGAGGAGGACTGCTCTCCTCTCCCAGGGTAGGTCACAGGGGGTTCCTTGCTCTTTAGTGACTCCCTGTGGAGACCAGGGTCAGCACATGGGCAGAGAAGTTGACAGGGAATGAGGCAACGGGCAGACACCCGCGGAAGAGGAGGAGCTGTGCAGGGCCATTGCATGTTGCATCTCGGGGGAAACTTCAGGAAAAAAACCTGGAAGGTCCAGAAAGGTGACAGTGGCCCCAGTTGTTTATGCCCACATCCCCAATACTGAACCACCTCCCCACTGGCTCTCCTGAGCCCCTTGACCAAGCTGCCAACTGACCATCTAGATTCCAGAAAGGCAGCCAGGTAGGAGTGATGGTTCCACCCCAAGGGGCTTAGATTTGGGTGAGGTGGGCGGCTGTGACTGTAGGCTTGGAAAAGAGGTAACTCAGCCCTTGTACTCCACGGTGGTGAGAGGGGTTTCAGGTGAAGAGTAGAGGCGAACATTGAGAGGGTACAACAGAGAAATGCCCTGGCCCTCTGGAGATAAATAAAGCATAAAAAAAAACTCAGCACAAAATCAGAACCTCTTCTAAGAAAATAAGGAGGCACATACTAGAAGCAACAACAGACTTCTAATGGGAGGGAGATTTTGGAACAACATTACAAAGTTTTTCTTCAACGAATGGGTGGTGGAGCCATAGAACAGGCTGCCAAAGGAGATCATGGACACCAAGACAGTTAAGGAGTTCAAAATATCTTTGGACAGAAATAGAAAATATTGAAATAAGGGAATACACTTGGGGGGGTAGGTCAAATAATGAGCAGACTAGATGGATCACGTAGTCCTCATCTGCCGTTCTTATGTTCTTATGAAAGTGAAAAAGGCCATGGGACTGGACAGGATACACCCAAGGGTGTTAAGGGAACTCAGGGAGGACATTACTGCACCTCTGACAGCCTTATTTAACAACTCACTGGAAACAGAAGTGGTTCCAGAGGACTGGAGGAGAGCAGATATACTACTGATTCATAAGAGTGGAAGCAGGAAGGAGGCTTACAACTAAAGGCCAGTAAGTCTCACATCAGTGGTGAGAAAATTAATGAAAAACCTGTGAAAAAGGAAGGCTAATAGAGGACCTTGTATCCAGTGTGTTAATGGACCAAAGGCAGCATGGATTCACTAGAGGAGGGGGAGGTCACTCCAGATGAATCTGATGGATTTTTTTGACTCGGTGACTAGAGAAATAGATCAAGGAAGGGAGGTGGACATTGCCTACTTGGACTTCAGCAAGGCTTTCAACACTGTGTCACATAGGAGACTAATAAAGATTTGGGCAGTTTAGCGATAGGATTCAAAGTGGTCAATGGGTAAAAAATAGGTCAATAGATATGCAACAGAGGGTGGTGGTAAAAGGCACTCACTCCCGTGAGAAGAGAGTGACCAGCGGGATGCGTAGGGCTCAGTACTCGGATCGGTCCTCTTCAATGTTTTCCTAAGTTACATTGCAGAAGAACTGGAGAGGAAGGGATACCTTTTTGCAGATGACATCAAAATTTGTAAAACAGTGGATATTCAGGAGGGTAGCTATTTAGGATGCTGAAACTCGGAATCCCGAAACTCATGGGACCGAGTTCAATATCTGGACATGTAGAAGCCCAACAAAGAGGAAGGTGGTGCCAACAGGGGTTAGGTAGTGGATGTGACAACCCACTACCCTATGCCTGGTCAGGCACCACAAGAGATCGGAGGATGTGGAAGCTGGCCAAGCTGCTCCCGTGGCACGGAGGGCTAAGCCACTAGCAGCTCAGCCAGCATGATGTTCCAGATCCAAGTTCTGTTCCCGGGATGAACATTTTTCCGAGGTACTCTTCTGCCCCTGTAACTTTTTTAACCTACTCCAAGCTCCATTCCCCCTTGGAGTTGGTTATTTTAGTTATGGGTGATGCGGGGGGTGTGGGCAGCAAAACCCCCCGCACTACATGCAAGACCCTTTTGGTCTTCTGAAATTCGGTTTCCCAGACTCAGGCTTATAGAGTTCAGGAGACAGAGTTTTGGAATTTCATAGGTAATCCATCAGGAGGGAGTGCAGTGAATGAGTATGGACCTTAGAAAACTCAAAGAGCGGTAGTGGGCATGGCAGCTGGAGTTCAAAGCCCAAAAAGTGCAAAATCTTACATCTAGAGCATAGAAACCCAGGAGCTGAGTATAAAATGGAAGGGGATGCACTGACAGTCACTAAGCAGGAAAGAGACCTTGAGGTTATCATATCTGTTGACCTCAAAGTGACAGGACAGTGTGACAAGGTAGTGGGCAGAGCCAGTGGGATGCTGGGGTGCATAGGGAGAGGTGTCACCTGCAGGAGGAGGGAGGTGGTGTTGCCTCCTTATCAGTCACTAGTTAGACCTCACCTGGAGTATTTTGTTGAGTTCTGAAGGTATGATAGAGACATACAAGTATCTTACAGGGAGGAACAGGGTGCAGGAATGCACTATTTTTAAACGAAAAAGATGTTCCAGGACTAGAGGGCATGGGATGAAGTTGGAGGGAGAACGATTCAGAGGAAACGTGAGGAAGAATTTCTTCACAGAACGGATGGTGGACAAGTGGAACACCCTGCCAGAGGAAGTGGTAGGGGCTGAAACAATCATGGGATTTAAGAATGCATGGGATAGACATAAAGGAATTCTGGAGGTCAGGGGTATGGGGCAACAGACTTCTTGGAAAACATAAACTGAACTTAGAAACTTAAATGGGCAGACTGGGTGGGCCATAGGCCCTTATCTGCCGACACTGTCTATGTATCTATGTGTCTTGGAAAACATATCTCAGAAAGGACATAGGAAGGGTGGAGGCAGCCTAGAGGAGTGCACCTAAAATGGTGCATTGGTTAAATCAAAAGCCCTACTAGAAGAGACTTGAGGGATCTCAGCATGTACACTCTAGAAGTAAGAAGGGAGAGGGGAGACATGATAGAGACCTACCATTACCTCAGAGGGGTGAACAAAGTACAGGAGGGGAATCAATTTCAAATGATAAAGTGCACTAGGACAAGAGGACATGCAGTGAAGCTGGAATAGGAATAGCTAAGAAGGATGTAAGGAAGTAGTACTTCACTGAAAAAGTGGTGGGTACCTGAAACAGTCTACCAGCATACGTTGTGGAAGTGAAGACAGAAAGGGGCTTCAGACATGCATGGGGTAGGTATAAGGGAATATTGATAAATAGGCAGGATGGGGAAGGGTCAACAGAGACCAAGCAGGGTCTGCATAGGTAAGGGAAAATCTGAGCAGGCTGGGTTGGCCAAACATTCTTTTTCTGACAATTTCTAGGTTTCTGTTTCACTGTGCACTGTGCATCAACAACTCCCATACTAAGAAAGGCAGTGTGCATCCTTCAGAGCATGCTGCCAGTCTAAATATGTTCCCAGGCTGGCTGTGTGCTATCTCATGAGCAGCACTTCGGAGTGCACATCACTAGCAGCAGGCTCTGAAAAAAGGGTCCCACATACCCCTCTAACAGGGCCTGTGCTGCACTGTGATAGGCATTGGTAGTGCTATTTTAAAAAGCATACTTAGTGCAGCGCTAATCTGTTAGTGTGGCACTAATGCTTTTGTGCAGGACTACTAATTTCAAGAAGAAGAATCAGCATTTATATAGCGCTTTTCATACACAGTATCCCAAAGCACTTTACAAGCAATGCTAGACTTGTACTGAAGTGACTGTATGTGTGGCGGCTGCCATATCACACATCATCACCCACACACAGCCTGGATAATTGCATGAAATGGTTTATGGGAAGGGGAATGTTGGCCAGGACACAGGGAATGCTCCCTGCTCTTTGCAAAGAGTAGCCTGGGTTCTTTTACTTCCACTTGGACACCCACCAGGACAACACCAGGATGGGCAGAAGGAACCTCAGTTTAACGTCTCATCCGAAGGACGGCACACCCCAGCAGTACAGCACCCCCCAATACTGCACTCGGATGCCAGCGATTTTTAGGTGGAAGTCCAATCCAGGTGTGGGATGAGAACCCACAACCTTCTGGTCCAGAAGCGGATGTGCTACCAACTGAGCCATGCTGACACCAACCAAGTGCCCATACAAATGAGGGGTTGCTCAGATGCATATAGGGTGAACACGTATCTTAAATGCTTTCTGGAAGTGCTAACAGATTACCTGGGCAGTGCTAATTAATGTTTCTGGGAAGCTTGTTTTAACTGCACACAAACAGCCTGCCCCCCTCCCCGATACGCACACACACACACACACACACGTACGCACACGCACACACACTGTCAGTCCTGGTCATAATAACAAAAGGAATTCCCTGGTAACTCAGTGGTCCCCTCCCCCACTCACCCAGTCCAGGTAGAACTAGAACAGTTATCCCTGGCAATCTTGTTGTCTCTCTCAGTCTCTTACCATATTCCAGTAAAAAAAGAAAACCTATCCCTGGTAATATAGTGACCCCTCCCAATCTTATTAACCAGTGTCCATCCTCCAGTATCTGGTAATGACCCCACAGTATTTGGTGACAACTCTCACATCCAGTGACAGCCTCCTCAGCCCCAAGAAAGTGGCAGGCACTTACCGTCTGTTCACCACTACAGCTGACTGCCATCTGTTAATCAAAGAACTGTATTATTGATACAGATCTTTTTTTCAGCAGGAAGCAACCAGCCATGGCAGAGAGCAAAGGGTAAGTGCCAGCCAGCATCTCAGAGCTCGGTGCGAGGGGCTGCCATTAGATAATGGGAGCAGGAACCACTAGACTATCAGGTATAAATGTTTTGTTTCCTGGATCAGGTGAGGGAATGGGACTACTAGACTATCCGTGACAAATGTTCTATTTCTACTGGGATCAGGTAGGGGGGCACTGGACTACCAGGGAATTATTATTTTATTTTGACCAGGATAGAGAGTGTGCAGGGTGCTGGCATGGGTTGCTCATAATTCATCAAATGTAATTGGATTTGATAGATTTTGATCCTATATTCGGATTTAGGATTTTAAGATTTGCAGTCTGAAAATCCAAAATCCTAAACTGAATCCTAAAACCTGTTTTACATAGGTATTGGGGATTTCAGATTTCAAATCCAAATACTAAATCTGATTTTTAGGTTATGTTAGGATTTGAAACGGAATTGGATTAGGATTCGGAAGTTCCAAAAATCCTAATATCGGATTGGAATCGACCAATTCTGAACATTTCTAGTGCTGGCAGGTAGTGTGCAGTTAAACTTCGGGCCCTGTGCATGAAGGGTACGTCACATGTGCAGCATGTGGGCATACTGAGTAGGGGAGTACACGCATGTGCAAGCCAAGAGTGGCATGCATGATGCGCATAGGAGGAGCCGCGCAGCAGGGCAACACGGAACTAAGCAGGCTGCATACACGGCAGCTATGTGTGGGAGGAGCCACATACCAGGTATGTGCTGATGTGCACAGTTCATGCATGAATGTGTGGAACACACATACTTGTGCGTGCCAAAGCACGCAGAGCAACGCCTGACCAGGGGGCAGACGTAAACAGGTGCACAAGCAACAGGAGCAGCAACAGCAGCAAAAGGCCACAGGAGGGGCAAGCAGCCAGGTGCAGATGCACAGCACAGCAGTAGGCAGCCCGCCATGGACACACCGTGAACACACAACACAGGCAGACAGGCACGCAGCATGGCACTGGTATGCAAATGCATGGCAACCAGACTGCCGGCAACAGCACCCATGCAGCACATAGCAGTGGTGGTGACAACGAGCATGGCATGGGACACCACAGCAGTGCACAAGCACCCGCACACGTGCAATGGCATGGCAGTGACAGTGCACCCACAGGTCACCGGATGGCAACATAACTGACCTGGGACCATGACCCATGTCGGCAGCTATGGCAGTGCACTGCACAGGGATGCTGAGCAGGTAAACCACCCTCAATGGGGAGAGTGGCACACCCCAACAGGACAACAACCCACCAATGGCAGAGCCAACTGAAGAGCAGGTGGGACCAGCTGGTGACCACAATGTGGCTGCGGCCACAACATGCCACAACCCCATGCCAGAGCACCAGCACCACTCCACACATGCACCCCTGGGAACACAGGATGGCCCCTGGTGAATCTGGGGCAACTGCCAAGGCCCACAGATGGCACACACGGTAACAGCACTGGGCACTGTGAACATGCACGACCCGTCTGTGCAGCCCATCAGTGAGGGACAGGACACCACTACGGCAACATGACACAAACACGGACAACACTGTGCCATGCCCTGGGACCATGACACCATGCGCCGTGACATGCCCCCTGCATGATCCCCCATGACCCACACTGACCCACCCCGGCACCTGCCAGCATCCCCCCGACAGACAATGACGGGCATGGGGTGGATTCAGAAAGTCCCATTCCGTACACAAAATCACCAGCAGATCCACACCCCCCGAAAATATACACGCCCACACCAAAAGATACCCCCTCCCAAACAAAACAGAATGTTGTCTGATGTACCCTGTAATCACCATTGAGGTTATACATGTATCCATCTCCTAAACAACAGATGTTTAAACAGAGACACCACTCAGTGGCCTACACTAACCCAAATACAACAGATCTGAAAAAAATGGCGAATGGTGTGTGACAGGCACGCATAACTATACACAATTGTGTACAGTGAGTATGCCTGTCTACACCCTCGCAACGGCCCTACATCCAACCTGGGCAGTGCCCCCCCAACACACGCACCCACACAGACACACACGATAGGCAATGACGACACATCGTAGATCGCTAGTTATTTATTACAAACAGCACAACTGCACAGATGGTAGAATTCCCAGGCCCCCCCCCAATGCACAATCCCACACAAGGTCCATGGTGGCTGCACAGCCAGAAGACCATGCCGTGGCCCTGCCGCCATCTCATGTGGCACACCACCATCTCTCCACTGGCCCCGTCATGGCCCATCTGTCGACCTCCTCTCCACTGCCGCTGCTGCTGGTCCCCTCCTCCGCTGGCACAGGCATTGGCACATGGCACAGCACCATGCACCAAATGGGTCCATGGTATCGCTGTCGAGAGAAGCAGATAGTTAGCAGAGTGTACACAGGAAGAGCCACAAAACCCCCTGCCTCCACCGTGGTCCACCCCTCCCATGCGCACAAACCTCGTCGGATGGACTGCCGGTCCTGATGTCGCATTGCACATAAACTGCCCAGGGCCACCCGTTCAGCACAGGCGCAAACCCCCCCCACCCTGGCACCTGGGAGGCCCACCCGGATCCCTGTTGCCACCTATACAGTCTCCAACCCCAAAGAGCCCTGCTGCCAGGGCCTGCGTACTCTGGTACACTGACCCCCAACACCATCCCGGCCCACATGCAGGACAGTCCTAGGTTGTGGGTGTACAGATGCAGTCCAGGATTCACACTGCCATGCGGCTGCACAGAACACCCAGTTCCCAGCTGCACGGGTGGAGGAACCCAGATGATTGCCCGAATGGTAACCTATGGTGTGTGAGGTGCATGTACCTGTGATGGCACGTCAACCCTCCACAGGGTCCATGGCTCTGCTCCTCCCTGCTCCCCCTCATAGTGCAGAACACCCACAATGATGGTCCTGTGAAGGTGCCATGGCATCCTGCACACCAACCACATCCGGCTGCTCCTTCCACCAAAGCTCCATGCATTGTGGAATGGTAATCAATCCCTGCAGGGGGGAGAAAAGACACACAAGGTCAGCATCCTTGCACATGCCAAGGCAGTACACCGCATACCCCCACCAGCATACACATACCCCCAGCATGGCCGTCGTGGCCCGCAGAATGCCATAGTTGCCTCTGTCGGAGAACTCAGCCAATGTGACGCATCACAGGTCCTCTGGGTATTGCTCCATGCTGCCAGTGCGACATGCCGGGGCACGTGAAGTCCCCTTATGTAGGCCGCCAGCACTTGGCGTGCACATGGCATGTGGCCCCTCATATACAACATGCCCAGGGCATGTGCAACAGAGCACATGTGCACCCCCCAGGGCACACCGTGCACACCTCGGGAGGGGCATGCTCCCAGGCATGTGGCAACAGGGAGCGGCTCATGCACAGCCTGCCGCATGCACGGCATGGCACATGTCCTGTGGGACAGTCCGTGCCCACAGCCAATGCCATGTGCGTGTGTGGGGCAGCCCATGACTGGTGAATGGCACATGTGCTGTATGACCAAACACCTACCATCCCAGATGCCACTTAGGTGGTGTGATGCCCATGCAGTGCACTATTTCCTGTACAGGTCAGAACCGACAGACATTAACATGTGCCTGGGAATGCTGGTGAATGCATACCTGCTGAATGCAAGGCGATGGAGGGGTGGCAGACATTGGCCATGGGAGTGTGTGTTCTGGCCCCATATGGATGTGCATGGGCTACGGGACACCCACTGCATCGACCGCTTTCAGCCGCCATGACCGATGGTCGAACCCCTCTGCGACATGGTCTGGGACATCATGGGGCCACTTAAATGCTAGTGCATGGCCTTGACTGAGGAGACCAAGGTCATGAATGCACTGTTGATCTATGTGATGGAGTCCTACCAGCACATCGCCAGTGATGTGGTCATAGAAACATAGAAACATAGACTTTGACGGCAGATAAGGACCACTTGGTCCACCCAGTCTGCCCATTTCCCTACCTACTGGACAAGCTGCAGAGTCTAGTTAACCAACAGCCTACTTCCTGCCACCCCCACTACAATTGCCTTATGTCTGTCCCATGCATGTTTGAATTCCCCCACTGTTTTAACCTCCCCAGGAAGGTGGTTCCATGCATTCACCACTCTCTCCGTGAAAAAAAAAAAATTCCTCACAATACCCCAGAGCCATCCCCCCTCTATCTTTAAATTGTGCCCCTTTGTTCTTACACATCTCTTTTTCTGAAAGATGCTACCCTCCTGGACTTTGTTGATTCCCTTCAGGTACTTGAATGTTTCTACCATGTCCCCCCGTCCCTCCTTTCATCAAGGGTGTACGTATTAAGCTCTCTCAGTCTCTCTTCATATGGTTTCTGATGCAGACCCTGCACCATTTTAGTTGCCCTCCTCTGGACTGCTTCCATCCTGTCTATGTCCTTGCGTAGATGAGGTCTCCAAAACTGCACACAGTACTCCAGATGGGGTCTCACCAACTGTCTGTACACAGGGATAACCACATCCCTTTTTCTACTTGTGATGCCCCTTTCTATGCATCCCAGTATCCCCCTGGCTCTCCTTACTGACTTCTCACATTGCTTACCAACCTTTAGATCATCTGATATGACTACACCCAGGTCCCTTTCCATTTATGTTGTTGTTAGTACCTCCCCTGCTATTGCATACTCTCCTCCTGGCTTTTTGTTCCCCAGGTGCATTACTTTGCACTTCGCTGCATTGAATCTAAGTTGCCATATGTCTGACCTTTCCTCCAACCTTGCCAAGTCCCTTCTCATCCTTTCTACCCCCCCTTGTGTATCAACTCTGTTACAGATCTTTGTGTCATCTGCAAAGAGGCATACCTTTCCCTCCAGACCCTCTGCAATGTCACCTATAAAGACATTAAAGAGGACTGAACCCAGTACTGAGCCCTGAGGTACTCCACTAGTAACCCACCTTTCTTCAGAATGTGCTCCATTCACTATTACCTTCTGTGTCCTGTTTCGATGTGAGCCAGTTGTCTGTGTCCACGGCACTGACCCAGGTCACAGACGCCCAGCTGCCGCATGTGCAGGACCATGTCCATCTCCCGCAGTCAGCCGACAAGGTCCTCGCCACGAAGCAGGCATTCGATGCAATGCACAGAATGCCCAATGTGCTCTGTGCCATGGATTGCATGCACCTCACAATCCTGCCTCCCATGGTCGATGAGGCAACATATCATAACCACAAAGGCTAACACAGCATCAATTGTCAGGTCATCTGTGATGCGGAGAACCTGTTCACTGATGTGTGTGCACGGTACCCTGGGTCATGCCATAATGCCTACATCTTGGATGGTTTGGGTCTTGGTGCCTGGCTCCGTGCAGGACATGTCGACAGATGACTGCTGGCTAGGTGTTGCTGTCCTTGTATGACTGTGCCACATGCACATGCCATGTCTAACGTCTCCCTTCTCTCTTGCAGGTGACAGCAGTTATCCACTGCGGCAGTACCTTTTGTCGCCCTACTTGGTGCCTGGGGATACGGTAGAGGTCACCTACAACACAGTGCACAGGAGGACAGGGCCATCGTGGAGCAGAGTATCAACCTCCTGAAGACATGATTCCTGTATCTGGACCACACGGGGGCACCATGATGCTGTGTCTGAGGCTCGCCTGCCATGTCTTCACACTCTGTGTGATGCTGCACAACATGGCCATGCGTCCGAGAGTTCCGATGCCTCACTATGAGTCCCCAGACGTGCCACCGGAGCGTGAGGATGCTGGTCCGGCTTGCAGCCAGGAGACTGCAGCAGGCTGTGTGGCACATGTGGTGGTCATCAATGGCATATTCTGCCACTAGGCACGGTGGCCAAAATTCAGGTGCAGCCTGGCAGCCCAGTGTCCATACCATCGGGGCCCATGCTGGCTGTGCCAGGTGGTGCCATGGCGGCTGATGCATGCCCAATGATGAGGCATGTCTGAGGATATGCAAGGCCCCACAGTGCCTGCAGTGCATACCCACAGATGTGGCTTCATTTGGTGGCAAGTTCCCATGGCCCCTTCGACAAGCCTCTGTACCACTGCAAGGTAGCCATCTGCACAGGGGTCCCCCCCACCGCGTGTCTATGGTCCCAATGTATGTTCCATCACCCTGTGCTGCCCCATTTCCTGTGTACCATGCCAATGCATGTGCATGTGTGGGTGGCACCATGTTCGATGGCCTAGGGCCATATCAGTGGCACAGCCCAGCGGTGCACCGGTCCAGCATGTTCCAACAGTAGCATGCCCTGTGATGCGGCACGCTCCCGTCCAGACACCTGTGTCTCCCACCTGTGTGTCTGCCCCAGTGCCCTGCCACAGCCTCTGTTCTGTGGTGCATCCCGCAGACCGACGGAGGCCATGGGGTCCTGCCCAGTGCCGCCTTCCAGTTCTGCACTGTCACCCCTGTCATTGGTGTCCTGACTGCCCCACGTGTCAAACCATGGCTGCGGGTCTGCCAGTGTCCCCACGAGCATGTCTGTGCATGTCTGTGTCAGCATCTGGGGACAACAATGTGGCTTCAGCTGGTGTTGGCCCTCCAGTGCCCATGTCCCTGTCCTCCCATGGGATGCCCCATCTGTCAGTGCTGCACAGGCGCTGTCGCCCTGCTCCTGGAATTGCCCTCTGCCTGTCGCCCATGGTGGTGTGTCCCAGCCCATGATGGTCATCTCCATCCACTCCTGAGACACAGCAATGCATGCTATGTCATGGCCCACAGCTGTGTTGGCACTGGTCAGTACCACCAGTGCCTCCATGTGCTGCTGTTGCACCTCCAGGCGGTCCTAATCTAGCCGCCAAAGCTCACTGTACTGCTGGTCAGCGATCACCATGGCACATGCTGCCATGCTGCGCCCTGCTGTCTGAGTGGACGGGCCCATGTTGCCACTATCGGGGTTCACTATAGCCAGACTCGCATGGCTCTTGTGTGTCCTGTTTTGTCTGGCTGCCTTGCATGCCACCCTAGGTCCCTCCACCTCAGTGGGCTCCTGCTGTGTCCATGGCTGTTATGTCCACCTTTATGTCTGTTCCTGTGCTGCTATCGGGGTCCGTGGCCGGTGCAGTGGCTGCTGCTGGCTGTCTTCACCCTGTGGGATGTGGAGAGTAGATCATGTTACATGCACTGCTCATGCTGCAAGGCCAACGTCCCCACCTGTACACATCCTGGCTTACCTGCGGTGTTGTCCTTCATCAGCTGGATGTGTCCTGCATCTGTGGCATGTGATGTCCATGTCGACCAATCATCACCACTTCCACTTCCACTGCCTCTGGCTGGCTCTGCTGGCACATGGGGTGATTGTTAGGCTTCAGCAGTTGTGTGTGTCCTGTGCATGGGTGTGCAGTGCATCTGTGCTATGCCTACCTGCTGACGTGTCCACACCCTCATCCACTCCATGGATGCTCATTGCTGTTATCGTGTCCACCACCATCCACTCCATTGGGGTGAGCTCAGCCTCCTCTTCAGGTGATCTTCCTCCTTTGCATGCTGCTTATGTGATGCCCGCCACCAGGCTACTCTTCTTGGCGATCCACAGGTCCCGCCATTTGTGCTTTATCGTGGTTATTGTCCTGGCGTCTGGTCTGGTGGCATTGACGGCAGCCTGCACCTCCAGCCACTGGTGCAACTTCAAGTCTGTGTGGGTGGACAGGCTGTGTGCACCATATAGCCATTGTGGTTGGCACATATCTCACTCACCATCGTGGCAACCTGCGGCTCGGTAAAGTTGGATGCTCAGGACTGCCTGCTTCCTCCGATGCGGGGGCCTCCATGTCCCGGGACCGGCATGTGCCTCCCCCCTGCTCTTCCTCCCTGTCACTGTGTGTTTTCTTGCTCCGTGCCCTCCCTTCGTTCCACCAACTGTTCTGCATCTCCTCCGTGTTTGCGATTCATGTTCCCACGTGCGGTTTGGCAGGCATGGTTCTCCTTTTATGGCAGGGTCAAGGGGCGGGTTTGCGTACCCTGTCCCCTCCTCTGTCCCCTTCTCTGCTGCCTGTGTGTCCTATTCTGTGCCTTCTGTGGGGCCACCCACTGCCTCTGAGTGGCCCACGGATCTAGTTATGCATGCCATATACTGTGCTGATTCTGTGTGGTGCACAGCTGTACTCCCTGTATCCTGCAATTTCTGCGCCTTTCCTACGCCATCATGCATAAGCACTGATATATGGAAACATTAACTAGCTCTGCCTATGCAGCCTGTTCTAAGAAGCATTTAAGATACTGGTTTGCCCTGCAAACATTGGCGTACCCTTGATTTGCATTGGCAGCTGGTTGCATTTAGCAGTCCTGCAAAAACAAATTAGCAACATGCTAACAGATTAGCACTAGGCCAACTGTGCTTTTAAAAACAGCAATTGCCATAGCACCATGTTAACCCTCTTAGTGTGGCACTATCTGACTAAAAATCCTGGCTATTGTCTCTTAAGCTTCAGAAGATAAACAAAAGAGGGCTATCTTACTTATTTCTTTATGTGATTTTTATTTCCATCTTGTTTTGCATGCATAAGTTTATCAAATTTCAAAACATGGTGTAACAAACAACATTTATAACAATAGTAGTTAAAATACAGTTTGTTCTTTCATCTAATTGCTGCCTTCATTTACTATTAAAAGCAGTTGTTTGGGAAACTCCAACTTAGGGTATTTATAATATAATGCATATATACAATTTAAGCAGGCGATGTGTTAAGTCCTTGCACACACCGTGTAATGTGTTGAAAATCATTTTTAAAAATGTTTCTTATTCTTATTACAGCATGGGTGTCAGAGTGATCTTTAAATGGTCTCTTGTGAAAGTTATAAATAAACATGCCCCACTTAAATTAAAAAACATAAATAAAAGAAAAAGAGTGCCTTGGATAACACAAGAATTGAAGGATTTAATAAAAAAATCAAAATTATGGCATATAGCTAAAACTACTAAGGAAATTAAAGATATCTTGGCATTCAAGGTCATTAAAAATAATTGTACTAAAATATTAGGAAACAAAAGAGGAAATATTATGAAGATTCTTTCTCTTTATCAGAAAAAATTCCACGTGCACTATGGAAAGGCATAAATTTGATGAAGGGAAGTCAAGGTTCAGTTAACTTGCCAACATCTTTGTCATTTGAAGGGAAAACTTTTGTGATGGATGTTGACAAGATAAATGTATTGAATTCCTTTTTTGTCTCTGCTGGTGATGCATTTAATAAAATGCATCCAGACTTGCCACTTCCTGTTTTGGATATTGATTTTGGTAGTGGACTTAAACGACCTGTGTTTTCATTTAGTCTAATTCAATTATATGATGTTAAAAAACAGTTACAGACTTTAAATATTAGAAAAGGTCCTGGATGTGATGAGACACCCCCTTTTTTCTGAAATTGGCAGCTGAATTATTAGCACCTCATCTTACATATATTTTCTATTTTTCTTTGGATAGTTGTGAATTACCAATTGATCTGAAAACAGCTTTTCTTACTCCAGTATTTAAAGGGGGTGACCTATCAAACCCAGGATCTTATAGACCAATTTCAGTATTACCAATATGTGCAAAAATACTTGAAAAACTTGTGAGTATTCAATTAACTAATTATCTTATTAAGCATAATATAATAACTCATTTACAATCAGGATTTAGAAAGGGGCGTAATACTACATATACAATTTTAAAAGTAGTTGATGACCTGCTTAATGCTCTCAACAAAAAACAGGAAGTTCCATCATTATTTCTGGATTTGTCGAAGGCATTCAACACAGTCCATCATATTATATTATTTAATCAGTTAAAAAATGTTGGATTAGGTATTCCAGCTTTAGGCTGGTTTCATGGCTATTTGATTGGGAGATTACAATCTGTTAAAATAGGAGGTATGTGTTCAACATCAGCTACCCTATTAAATGGGGTACCTCAAGGGTCTGTGTTTGGCCCCCTCCTTTTTCTATTATATATAAATGATTTACCAAATTATTATTCACCTAAAACTTGTATACAACTTTATGTGGATGATACAATTTTGTACACCATGAGTGATGATGTGGATATGGCAATGGTTGTTTTGCAACAAGATTTTAATAAAATACAGAGGGAACTTGTTAATTTGATATTGCTTCTGAATGAGAAAAAAACACAGTGGATGATGTTTGGTAGAAAAGATTTTAAAGATTCAACTATAAAGGAGCTTAGATCTTTATCAGCAATTGACATAGAAAGACTAAACTCCTATAAATATTTAGGAGTTATACTAGATAAAAATTTACTTTTGAATTGCATATAATGTCTATGTCAATGAGACTGAAGAGACTTCTGAGTTTCTTTTATAGGGATAGAACTCTCTTTAGTTTAAAGATTCGAAAATTATTGGTTTCTGCCTTATTTTTACCAATATTAGGTTATGGTGATATAATTTACAAAAATGCAAAAATATCATTGCTGTGTTCCTTGTATGTTTTCTTTAATAGTGCTTTGAGATTTATAACAAATCTTCCTTTTAGAACTCATTGTTGTGTGCTATGTCAAAATTCGGGTCTTCTTTCATTATTTGATAGGAGAGATTATCATTGGAATTTACTTGTGTATAAGTTTGTACAATGGTCATTGCCTATTTTTTTGTTAAATATATTGCAAGTAAGAATACAGAGTCAATATAATTTAAGATCTTCTGTCGGGAAAGGTTTTATTAGATCTAGAACCAGAACAAAATTTGGTGATAAAACAATTTCAAATTTAGTGCCTAAAACTTGGGAACTAATATCCAAAAGGTGGAAATGCACAGTATTGTTACCATTTAATTGTTTTAAATCTTTTTTAATGACTTTATGTAGCAAACACTGTAATTGTTATGGATAAATTATTGATATTTGGGTTTGTGTATAACTAAAATTAATCAATATTATATTGAAACTGAAATTATGTATGTATGTCTGTTTATGTGATGTTATGTTAAATGTGGATTCAATTGCAAAAGAGATAATTTAATCTCAATTTGAAATCCAATAAAGTTTGAAAGTTTGAAAGAGTGTCCAGATTGCACTCCAACACTGCGCTAGCTAGCCCAAGCAAGTCCACAGGCATAATATGCAGATTTGTGGGTACCACAATTCATGTTGGGATATTCACGACTGGGTACAGATGAAGATTTTGGGAAAGTATCTCCTTTAGAATCACTAGCTCATGAGCTCAGGGATGGGTTTTTTTTTCCATAATAGCCAAAATATTTTGGGTCACTATGCTTGCCTTAACCCACGTTTCAACATAAATCACTTCCACACTGCTGTCAGCATGGGTTAAGGCAACAGCGTTGATCTAAAACTGTGTTCTGGCCTACCACTGAGCAGGGTTTAAGCACAGTTTTAGAACATGGATTGTAGCACGGTTTTTACCATGCTACAATCTGGAAACAAACCTTTTAAACAATTTCAACAGACTTGAAATGGATTAAAAAAGCCCTAGGCCAGGGTAGTCAAGCTCTTTTGTAAGTGCTAAACAGGTTAGTGACTTGCTAATCCCACTTTGCACCTGAAAAGCAGGAGAGTATTGCAGAGGCCCATCTTGGATGACATAGTTACTGAATCTCTAACCCATTTGTAAGTGGCCCAAATCCGTCCCAGTGCACATATGCAAATCAGCTGACAGCACCTTCCATATAGGCACAGCGGCATGCTGGTAGGTTAGGAGAGGTGGTAACTAGCCATTAGTGCAGCACTAGTTACTGGCTCCCCAAACCAGGTTTTATGGGCTGCACCATCCTCCACCCCCCCAATACCAGGCCATGCCAGTCTACCACTAACCCTGTTCCCCCCACCGGTACATGGCATAACTATCCCAGGTGTCCAGAGGTTCACCCCAACTGCACACCTGGGTAATAAGAAATCTGTCCCTGGTATGCAGTGGACCCCATTCCAATCAGCCATCAAATGATCAGCCACTTGGAAAGATCAGTAATTCCTCTGTACCACTTGCCTGGTGTGCAGACTAGGGCTCCACCAATCCCCAATTACCAGCTTGGTAAAATCTGTAATTATTCCACACCATGTCCTGTGGTTCCCCCGACCCCATAGGTATGATGCGCAGCCCCAACCTGACCCACTCACCTAACACCCAACACTATCTCTGCCTCCTGACCCACAAACAATAGTGTAGGTGCCCCCTGATGGAAACCGGCACAGACCCTCTGCTCACATCCACAGCAGCCACCAACCGAACGACAGTGCACAATCACATTCTTACTGTAGTAGAAGCTATTTCTACAGCAGCTACATGATCAAGAATATAGAAACATAGAATATGTCATCAAAAATGGATCTCTTGGTCTACCTAGTATGCCCAGATGTTCCTTGTCTTATCTTTCTCCTCAGACGCTATCTGGTCCGTGTCGATCCTCCTACCTCCATACCTTTTTTCTAATATACCCCTATATCTATGCCATGCATGCTTGAAGCCTCCCACTGTTTCAGTCTCCACCACCATTGCTGGCAGTCTGTTCCAGGCATCTACCACCCTTTCAGTGAAGAATTATTTCCTCACATCTCTCTTGATCCCCACCCAACTTCATTGCATTCCCCTGATCCTGATGCTCTTTCTCATTTAAAAAAGACCCCCCCAACACTCCATTCACCCTTGTGTGGCACTTTGTAGGGTAATATCATGTCACCTTTCTCTCCCTCCTTTCTTCCAGGGTGTACACATTGAGATCCCTCACGCTCTCCTTGTAGAGCTTCTCATGCAAGCCCTGCACCATTTCAGTTGCCCTCCTCTGGACTTCATCCACCTTGTCTATGTTCTTTCTGAGGTTTAGTCTCCAAAACTGTACACAGTACTCCAGGTGGGGTCTCAACAGCAAGACATACAGTGGCAACACTACCTCCATCCTCCAGTTGGAGATACCCTTCCCTAAGCAGTCCAGAATCCTACTAGTCCTACCCACTGCTTTGTCACACTGTCACTTTTAGGTCATCAGAGACAATAACCCCAAGTTATCTTTTCTGTTTATTGACTGACAATAACTCCTCCCCCTTCCTATACTCAGCTCATGGGTTCCTTTCCACTAAGTGCATGATTTTGCACTTTTTTGCATTGAACCCAACTGCTATGTTTTTGACCACCCTTGGAGTTCCCAAGACACCTGCGTATTCTCTCCACCCCCTTGTGAGTGTCCGCCCCACTGCAAATTTTGGTATCATCTGAAAAAAGGCATACCTTCATCTTCAGTTTTTCTGCAATGTCCCCTATGCTATCACAGCCCCCTATGGGACCAGGATTCAGACAGGCAAAAAAAGGCAGCATGTACCAAATAGGATAGAGCATTTACTTCTCGGAGTGATTTTCAGCTGTTAGCATACTAATAAACCCATAGGACCAGCAAGGTGCTAAAGGGTCATTTGCATGCCATTATGGATTCATTAGCATCTCCCCACAATGCTGCTGTGCATGACTGCATGGAGGCACTATGCAAAGCAGTACCAGCCGCCAACTCCTGATCGCCATTCCAATGCTCTCCAGTAATACAATAAAATGATCCCTGCAATCTAGTAGTTCCCCCCCAATCATATTCAGATGCCTCCAGTTTAGTATATTAAAATGATCCCTGGCATTTAGTAGTCACTCGGCCAAAATCACTATTAAGATGTCCCTAATTAGTATATTAAAATGATACCTAGCATCTAGTTCACCTCGTGATCACAAGTCTGCACCCCCTTCCCATTCCACCCATTCAGATCCTTCCACCCCCTATGTGGGTTTTATTGGGTGGGGGCTCAGATTTGTGATGGGAGGGGAGATCCTAGATGCCAGGAATTATGGAACCATAG
This sequence comes from Neoceratodus forsteri, assembly GCA_016271365.2. Classification (NCBI taxonomy): domain Eukaryota; kingdom Metazoa; phylum Chordata; order Ceratodontiformes; family Ceratodontidae; genus Neoceratodus; species Neoceratodus forsteri. Next base: position 760,879,645 of record CM057449.1, on the reverse strand, counting down.
AAACATATTAAATGATGGCAGAAAAAGAACAATTGTCTATCCAGTCTGGTGCTTGTTCCCTATTAAACCTCAGAACCTATTGTCCATACAGGGTACTAGCCTTCACTACCCACCCCACCATTCCTCTTCCTCCTACTACTGCCCTGAGTGACTATTATACCCTTCACTTTGTCCCAGCCAAGCTTGAAATCATTTATGGCTTTGGTGCCCATCACTGGCAGACTATTCCACATGTCCACCACCCTTTCAGTAAAATAAAACTTTCTCATATCCCTCTTGAACCTCCCTCCTGTCAGTTTCCACTCATGCCCCAGTGTCCTTGAACTATTGCTCATGCTGAGTTGTTCTTCTCTGTTCACCTTGTTTATTCCTTGCAGAAACTTGAAGGTCTGTGTCATAGCACCCCTCTGTTGTCTGATCTCCAGTGAATACATGTTCAGTGTCTGGAGCTGATCCTTGTAAGATTTGTCCTGCCGGCCCTGAATCATCTTGATCACCATTTGTTACACCGTCTCCAGCCTGTCCATATCTTTTCTGAGGTGAGGACTCCAGAACAGGGCACAGTACTCCAGGTGCAGCCTCACCAACAGTCTATAATAAGGTAGTGATACCCCTTATCTTGTACTGTAGGTACCCTTCTGATATAGCCTGGCATCCTATTTGCCTTACTACAGGCCTTGTTGCACTGGCTTGATTGTTTAAGGGAGTCACTAATGATGACTCCACAGTCCCTTTCCTTAGTTGTAGCACTCAGCTTTACCTCTCCTATCCAGTACTCTGTCCTGGGGTTCTTGTTCCCTAGGTGTACCACCTTGTGCTGTTTGGCACTGAATTTCAACTGCTCAAACTTAGATAACCTCTCTAATCTTTGCAGACCACTCTGTATTTCCCTTACTCCCTCGTCACTATCTACCCTCCCACAGAGCTTAGTAGCCCTCTTTCCACCTGCATCGTGTCACCATGCAAGAAGCTAGGTCTTACTTGCTAAAAGCCCTAAAAGGTAACACCATCGGTAATGACTCACTTGATCCCTGCCTTTTACGTCAGGTCCTGGATCAGGTCCTCTCACTTATTATGTGCATTTTCAACAAATCACTCTGTCTCAGACCATTCCCCTCTGCCTGGAAGATTGCCACAGTTACCCCTGTCCATAAAGGTAGTGACAGGACTCTTCCGGTAACTTCACGACCCATCTCAATCCTCTCCTCCCTCTCTAAGTGCTAGAGAAAATAGGCATCCCAAGTCTCTGACTACCTCTCTAAGTATAATGTTCTCTGCCCTGAACAACACAGGTTCAGAGCAGGTCATAGTACCAATACAGCACTCCTGTAATTTTCCAACTTCCTCCATGCCTCCTTGGACTCTGGTTCCCTGGCTGGTGCTATATTCATTGACCTGTCTAAAGCATTCGATACCGTTTACAGCATCTCTGCTCTCCACCTGACATGGGCTTTGCCTCAGGACCTGTTCCCTGGTGCACCAGCTATCTCTCAGTCCGCTCCCAATGTGTGAAAGTCAATGGTACTCTCTCTGAAACATGCCCCATTCACTCTGGGGTGCCGCAGGGCTCAATTCTTGGTCCCCTACTATTCTCACTCTTTCTTAACTCCCTACCCAGCAGTTGTACAAGTAAGATGCTTCTCTATGCTGATGATGCTGTTCTCGTCACCTCCCACAATGACCCCATGCTGCTACAGAACTCCCTCCAACTAGTCTTTGACTCTGCAGCTACCTGGTTCACTGAGCACCGACTTGTTATCAACCTTAAGAAAACAAAAACGATGCTCTTCTCCCACCCCCAAAATAAGTACAGCAAGTTTCCCTTAGCTGTCCACTCCAAACCCAATCTCATCATTGACCATAGTGCAGTCCTATAAATATCTTGGTATAACCTTTGACCCTGCACTTTCATTCCATGGACATATATCTGCCCGAAATTCTGTCGCCAACTGATGGCTAGGCATTCTTTACCGGCACAAGAAATGCGTCCCTCCTGATGCCCTCCACCTGGCTGTCACCTCCTCTGTCATGTCTCTCATTGACTATGGCCTTCCGGTCTATGGCTCAGCAGATCAGACTGCCCTCAACAAGGTTCGCCTCACAGTTAATAAGGCCTGAAGACTTATCACTGGTGCTCCCAGACTCACTCACACATGTGAGCTGTACACTCTGGCTACCCTACTCAACCTGGAAGAGCGACTCATGTATCAGACATGCCAGCTCACCTTTAAAGCCCTGCGTGGCCTATCCCCATAGGCCTATCAACTCCATTCACCGTACTGCACCTGACCTGATCACGCAGCCTGTCAAGAGCTACCCTAGTTATTCCGAGAGCCAGGACCTCTCAAGGTCAGAGGGCATTCCCCTACCGTGCGCCCCACTGGTATAACTCCCTCCCTGCCAGTGTCTCAAACTCACTAACCTTAGCTTGCTTTAAGCCCAGGTTCAGAAACTTCCTGCTTAGCTCTCGCAAATGCAACTGCCGCTAGCCTAGTGTAAAAAAATATATATATATATACTCTGTTTGACAATGCTCACTGAGCGGCTCCCTCCCCCTTCCTTTCCCTACTAATTCCTCCTCCCTATCTCCCTCCCTTCTTTCCACCAGCTCTCCCCCGACCATAAGTTTTGCACCTTTTGTTATCTTTTGCTTCGTTGGAGATTGTATTCTATTGTAACAAAATTGTAATTGAACTGTAACTTTTTTGTTTGTAAGTACTGTGTCCCTTGTACTATTGTTCTGATGTCCTCTTTGTGACGAGGTACCTTTGTAAATGAGCCTCTGGCTCAAAGGTTTCTAAACTGATGTTTAACTAAATAAATAAATAATCTGAAAAGAGACACAACTTGCCCAAGATTCATCCTCCAGTGTCATTGATGAACATGTTGAAGAGGACAGGACCCAGGACAGATCCCTGGGGCACTCCACTTGTGACTTTTAATCTCAGCCCTTTGCTGCCTCCATTTCAACCAGTTTCTACACCCATATTATTATAATAATTGTGGCATCTGAATAGCATTTTCGGGTGGAGGACCACTAGATACCAGGGATCATTTTACTATTATAATCTGGGCCATCTAAACTGTGATCAGGGGTGGGGAAACCCCCTAGATGCCAGGGATCATTTTATTATACTACTTGGTATTAGAATGGTAATCTTGAGTGGGATGACAATGCGTATCACTGTGTGCTCCAACGGTGGCAGGGTTCTGGAAGTGGTAAACAGCATGTCAGTTTCAAGAGTTATGTGCTTTTTAAACCTTTGCATGCAGCGCTGCACCCTGTATGCAGGAGGGGATTCTTCATTTGCACAGCTGCAGTAGTACATATGCAAGTATGGATGATCAGGTTAGCATCGAGGGCTGCAGAACATGGCACTTGTCTGACTGTGCTATTCCCAAATAGTATGGTGTTAAGATGTTTCATGTTGTGCTAACTTCTGAAAATGGGGGCATAACTGACTAAAAATTCTGGCCAGAAAGTAAACAAAAAAGGTTTATCTTATCTGTCTTTTTATGTATTTTTTTCCATTTTATTTAAGTGGAAAATCTTTTATCAGATTTCAAAACATTGTGATGTGAATGAAAACATTTATAATAACTATAGTTAAAATACAGTTTCTTCTTATTTCATCTGAATGATCTCTTTATTTACTTATAAAAACACAGTCTGGTGGGCTGGCCTGGTGGCTCAGTGGTAGCGCTACTGCCTGTCATGCTAGTGGCCTGTTTTTTTCTCATATAACTTTTTGCCCTCTGCTGCCACTTTCACTTGTCATCAAGCATTTGACCCGGTGTCTCCCAGCCCTAACTGCTGTTCCCCCCACTGTCACACCAGCAAGGATCCTTATGGAATGGGGCCCGAGAGTACCAAGGGCCATCACATATGGCACCAGAGAGACATAGGGCTTGATTTTCAAAGTATCAGGACTGGTGCAAGGAGCTTGTATCACAGAGGAATGGTGCAAGGGGCTTCTTGTGCTGCACCTTGTGCCAGTCCCGATTTTCAGATGCCACCTGTGGCAACTAGGGGTCTGCCTGCACCAGCCGGACTTATGCTGTCCTTGCAACAGATGCACCAGTGAGGCGTGACAGAGTGGGTCTTGCACCAGGGAATCACTGCAGTATCCCCCTAATTAGGATTCTGCTAACCCTGGCAACAGGCTATATTAAATCAAATTGTGCCGATGCACTATTCCATTGACTATAGCATCTTTGTACTCCCTAGCAAGTACAAGGCACAGTGCATATTTTTGCACTGCACTTTGCATCTCTTTAAATATATTGGGCCCCTGATGATCTAGCTTCAACTAAATAACTCTAAATCTCTTTGTTTTCTGTGTATGTTTTTAGATCTAGCCAGCAGGAATAAATGTTTTGTTTTTAAAGCGTTACATTCCATCAAACTACACACAGACATAAAAAGCATACAAAACACCCCAGCATGGTGCCTTGGCTTTTTGAAAGGCTCCTTAAAAATAAAAATATTATTGTTATTATTATTATTAGGAGATCAGAGCTATAATTAGTGAAGACTCTAGCTGATTTCTTACAGAATAACTCATTTGATTACCCCTTAGATGTTTGCAAAACTGTAAATATAGCTTTTATTAGTGCTAACTGGATAAGGAACTTTACTTAAAATCACAGCTGTACTGCAGTAAAATTGATTCTAAACCAGTACTTTCTGAATCTTTGGTCCTGGATGCATCAAAGTCATATGGACAGAAGACATTATAGCAAAAAGACAAACAATAAAAAATGTGAACATGGAGATCCCTAGGGGCCATACACCTAGCAGGTACATTTAGCAAAAAATCTTACTAGCAAACAAAGAGAAGGACACACCAGAACTACGCACACAAATAAAAACACCTTGCACAACAAAAGTTTTTGCAAATTCTGACTATAATTCTTCTTTAAGGCAGCTTTACTTTTTAGGGCCTGCTGAAGTTTTTTCAGTGAGTAATGGTGACAGCCATGTTTCAATGGCAATCAAGGATAACTGAAGTAGCTTATGATTCTATAAGTGATTGGCCCATATTTTAAATCCCACTGCTTGAACTTGTTGCAACTTCTGCATTTCTGTGGAATTAATATTTGGGACTTGGAAGTTATTTTACCAATTAGGAAACAGGACATTTTCAACCCATTTTATAACAGTGCAAAACCTACTTCCAAGGATCTCTTTTTCCATACAGGTTTCTTACTCTCAGTCTCTGGCTCCAAGCTGCATAAACACAGTAGTGCATGGCTTAATTAGGTCCTTTCAACAGCTACTGTATGTTGTAAAAGTTGTACTTAACTGTTGAATAAGTCAAGTTGACATAACATTTCATAAAATACATATTTTATGTTCAAAAGCACTTTAAAACATCCTGAGACTTTCTTATGGTATAGCTCATCTAAAAATGTAATATTTACCTCAAGGTGCACACGCAGGTTGGACGAGTGAGGGATTATTAGCACAACTTTAAGACAACAGTCATATTCTTCTGCCTGCCACTCTAGTGACCAAATTGAATGTCATGATTAATTTCATATTAACAGACAGTTATAATTTTATTTCATTAGAGATTGTGCTGCTTTTTACTAGTTTAAAGATATTTACCTGATAGCTCATGGTAAGCTGTATAGACCAGAACTTCACCTGGAGGTTTACATACAGTGCATAGTACAATTCCCATTCAAATGACATCTGCATTGTGACATTACTGTGAACTCACAACTGCCCAATCAAGCATTAGGATGAATGACTTCTCTTATATTTTGGATATCTCTCAAATAATTGGATTTATCTACTTCTAGCTAGGAACAGTGATTTCTAGATAAGGGACTATGTCAGTTTTAGCAATGAAACTGTAATTTGAGATAGTTCCACTTTAACTTCTATATTTTATTTTCAATCTTGATTCTGCTACAGCCATTTACCACATGTGGGGCAGCATGGTACAGAAATATAGCAATAATAATGTTAGCACCATCCTCTTAAAAATGACTTAGACCACAAAAAATATATTTAACTGCCTCTATGAATTTTACATTTTGCACAGATACAATAAAAAGTCCTGTGCAGATAATTTCCACACTAAGCCCCTGCATCATGTCATACTATCATCCACCTTGTCTCTCCCACCCCCACATGCCAACCATGATATGCATTCAAAGTCCCAGCTCAGTAGGACCCAGTAACAAGGGTGTTTGCTTTTGGGATTGCTGGGTTAGACAGGGCAACCCTGGAAGGGAGTTCAAGAGCTGAGACAATGAATGACAGTGGGAAGAGGCCAGCAAGTACCAACAAGATGAATGCAGGAGGAGCAAGGAGGTAACAGTGCAGCCGAGAATAAAAACAGAATATCAAAAGAAAAATGTATGAGTGACTTCCTGTTGGTCATTTGAGATGCTACTGTCAGTAATGTCACAACATTGATGAGATATGAAGGTAAATGGCTCTAGATACTGTTCATCAATTACACATGCTGTTCTATACATCACATCTTATACTGTCATGCAGACAAACCTATACTATAGCTGACAGAAATAATTCAACAATAAAATGGGTTTACCATAATATTTACACTTGTTCATTACAAGGTGAATTGTTCATTTAAAATATTCATGTGTGGTCATGGTAAAGCTCTTTTGAAAAGTTAAGAACATACAGTAAGTAGTAGAGCAATAGTCTTCTCAAAACATTTGATTAGTGAATGTTATGGTTTGTCAGAAGTATTGTATTAGGTTGAGAGGACTGGTAACCAATGCCTAATATATATCTGCAGACACAGTAAGACAGCCACAGTGACTGCTTCCCCCACACTATTTAATGAAACGTCCCCAGTCATGTGATGGAGGGATCTCCTATCACATTTATTTTTATTTTTCTAATTATTTTGCCAGTAAAATTTGTTGAGCTATTCATAATTCATTTACTAGCATATTCTGTTCATGACCCTTTACAGTGGCATAGAAAAGATAAATAATGAATAGCAAAATTATGCTACACATGGAAGCCATATGCACGTGACATTTCATGATAACAAAAATTACAAATTCAATAAATAACTTATAAGGACAGTATGGTGCTCAATGACAGTTACAAGGTAGAATAACAGGTGTAAAAAAATATTCTAATTTGAACTGTGATAGAGTTCGGTGGCATTTCACACAGAGAGTACTTCATACTCCATGTCTATTCCATCTGTGTTCCCTCATGTGAGACTACCAATAATGGGAGCATTGAAACCAACTGTGAGGGTAGTTCTGTGATCCGGACACCAGCCTACTAGTAACTGGACTGAGGCCACACAACTCATTTTTCACATAAGCCACTAATCTACTATTAGATGATATTGATTTATGACCATGTTTTGCCTGGGCCATTGTCCAGCCACTGATTTAGAAGTAAAAAGCTTTGCAGTCTACTGCCAAATCACGGAGCCATCCAGTCCCCACACTTTCAAAACATTAGAATTCTGTTAAAAAAAGATCCATTGGTGCAATATAAAATTCCTGAAAATAAATTCAGCTCTATTAGAACCTCCATTTTGTACAAAAAAATAGCTGCTTTCAACTTAAAACATTTTAGCCTACTTGACAGTTACAGGAATTCTAATCTACTGGGACTAACACTTTTCTTTTCAGAAGAGATTACATACGATACTAGGGAAAGAAACCACAGTGCTGCTGAAGCAAAAGAATAGTAGAGAATGTTGCTTAAACTGAAGTTCTTATATTAAAATATGTAAAATATGGTGTAGTTCCATAAGAAAACACAAGGCAAGTAAAAGGGGCAATGGATGCAAATACCATATGTTTCTACACAGTCTCTGAATTAGCATTTGTCACATTCATTATTTTTATGTAAAAATCTATTCAGCCAATTCTGCCAATCACATTGCACTGTGATTAATGCATATGCCTCAGGGCTGGCTGGGGCTTGCTAAGTTTTGAAGCAACTCTAAGCTAAGTACTGTACCTTTTAATGGACTAGTGAACCATATGGAAGGTGGCGAGAAATCCTGCTCGTACAGATCAGTCCTCAGAAATTAGAGTCAACAATCCATCCAATTCTGACAGTAAAGAAATGATAAAAGTATGAATGCTAAATTAAAAACATGGAATTTTGATATGTCGTCAAGTAACATTTAATTTAAATAAACTGCATAGATTGGTATCTGTGGGCCAAGGAGATATACACCATGCATCACATGGACCTGTGTGACACATTTGCCTTTGGCTTGTGGGTGATGAAGATTTACTTCACTAATGCATGCCAAAGGTTTCTTTTCTGTACCTTCTATTTATACCACAAGTGTGATTTTCATCCCAGTGATCTGTGACAGCTTAATATGACTTCGTCTTGGAATGGCATTTTGTGTTCCATGCCAATATGTGTTACTGTGATGTATCCTTGCACCCAGTAAGACAAAATCACCGCTATGCTTAATAATTGCCACACATTCTTCATTATGTCTACATCTGGAAAGGGTCATGAACAAGGTGTACCCTAACATTTTCATAATTGTTACTGTGGTTGAATGCTATATAGCTATATTGTATTTATTTTTTAGTGAGCATCTGTCATAGCTGGCACCTGAAAACCTCCATACTTTCTGAAAATCAATTACAAAAAAAAAGACCATACTCTTCTCTAGCCTCTCACAGAAGAGGAAAGTTCCATTTGTTGTCATCTGAAATGGCCAGGGACAAAGCCCTGAGTAGGTGGAGTCCTTCAAATACCATGGAGTAACTCCCGATGACACATTATCTTTTGCCCCCTTCCCATGGTGACAATCTGGTGGCTATAGTTAACAGAAGACTGAGAGCCTTGTATCATAACAATCCCACTGGAAATGGTGGACATCTTTCTGTGGCCAGCTCTGCTCTGTCACTTATAGGCAGGGCCCCTGGTGTTCTACGGCAGCATTTTCTGATTTCTGCGGCATGATTTATTTGTTTCTTTGGCAGAATGCAGTCCTGTCATTGGCTAAGTATGATGTGATGTCATCGATGACATCATATGCTGAGCATAGAGAAGGGGCTTCAGGATAAACGAGCTGGGAAAGAAAGCCTAACACTATGAAAAAACAGTATATTTATATGAAAATTCATCAAAAACAATGAATTCTGCAGCACTATATATATTCTGAGGCATAATATAAATTCTGCGGCAAATTCCGCAACCGCAGGACCGCAGAATTCCAGGGGCCTTACTTATAGGTTATGCCTCACTGTCTATGCAACTGCCTGTAATGCAGTGCTAATCAGAGAAAAGCTGATCTGTAATACAGCAAGCCACTTTGAACTTGATACAGATAACTGCACTCATAGTTGTACCCTTTATGCACTCACTAATTGGCTATCTTTGCCCAGCAGAATAAAGTTCTGAACATATTCCAGAAGTAGCACACTCTAACCTTTGCATTGTTCATAAAGTTCAAATCACATTTCTGCTGAGAGATGCTACTGGTTTTCTGGCATGTAGCAAACAGAATCCAGTGCACAACGCCCCCATGGTAAATCTGAGAAGTAAAACAGTTTAACTGCCTAATTGGCTGTTTTCTCACTTTCAACTCAATGGAAAAGGGGTTCTCTTAGTTTTCAGTTTGGAATTCCTGTGTGAGCAAACCAAACCACCGGACACCAAGGTGGAACCCCACGGTTTGGTCCTAACTATGAAATGCCTACAGTAGTTATTCTTAAATAGATTGCAATGCCTAAATTGGCTCACTTAAAGTGAAGTGCTTCCACCTAGGTAATATCACAGGTGATCAAAGGGAGCATGCTAAAAGGAGTACCACAAGCCCCCAAACTCTAAATATATTTCAAAACTAGCTTGTAAGAGTAGCCACTGAAGTTTTTTTTTTTTTTATTATAGTTAGGACCAAACCATGGGGTTTCACCTTGGCATCTGGTAGTTTGGCTTTCCCACATTGGAAATCCAAGCTGAAAAGTAAGAGAATCCCTTTCCATGGAGTAAAAGCAAGAAAATAGACAATTCTAGCAGTTACAATATTTTACTTCTCAAAGTTACCAGTCGGGGGGTTGTGCACTGGACACTGTTTGTTAGAATAAACCTCCAGACCTGTTTGTTGGCCACAAAGATGCTCCTGGGCCTAACACCCATTTCTTTAACAAACTGCTTCTGCATCATCTCCAACAAGTATAATACCAGGAACATAGTCAGGAATGCACTTGAGCATTCTTTCTGGCATACTCAGCTGGGCAAGTGGGCATGTGCTGTCAGGGCCACTAACTGGTTAAATGAACTTCTTGATCCACCACTGAATCTCCCCAGGATTAATCAGTTTAAGAGATCTTTGTGGTCTGCCCTTGCAGTCTGATGCAATTGTGACCTTTTAACTGTTTTATTCAGTTTCTCTCTGTACATATCCCATGACATTTTATACAATGAGCTGCATGGATTTTTTTTCCAAACTGTATGTAATTGTTCTGTCTTAAGTGTTGTGACCCCCCTAATGAAGACTGTGTAGTCACTCGAAGCACAGGGGTGTGTTTTTCAGACACGGAGAGCGTTTTTTGTTGTTTGTACATCACATGCGAGTTGTGATATTACTTACTTATGTTGTTATTATCATAGTGCTGAAAGCAAAGGAAAAGTAATAAGCAGCACATCAACAGCAATTTAAAATTGTCTGTGTATTTTTTGCAGTGGAGTGCAGAGTTACATTCTTTATTCTTAAGTGAGTCTGACTCAGCTACATTTCCCCTGGAACTGCTTATTGTACTTGTAATTGTGTGTGTGTGTGTGTGTGTGTGTGTGTGTGTGTGTGTGTGCGTGTGTGTCTACATAATTGATGTGAAACCTTATTTAATGAGCACATGTGCTTAAAGGTAATCTCTGAGGTTTTCAATAAATAAACAAATAACTAAAATCTGTTTACCTGGTTATGATATTCTATCCTTCTGAGGGAGTTATATGTGGATTATAGTCACATTCTGTTTGTTCTGAATTGTGTATGGACTCTTTATTCTACACACCAGATGAAAAATGGTTGATATTTGTTATCAATAATAAAACAATCACATTTATCTATTAAATCTAATTTTGTACACCATACATACACAGTTAACTAGTTTACTGGGTGGATTAAGAAAGACAATCCAGTTTATGACCTGGGTTTCATAACTCTGGGAATTATGCAGCAGCATAATGTCAGAAAGCTGCGTATTTTAAAGAGTGTACTGAGCATTACTGTCTATCTATTGTTTATAATCTTGTGACAGATATAAAACATGGAGAATATTTTTTTTTCTTTGCTTGTGCTCATATGTTTCATTTTACATTTAATTAAGATCAGTGAGACAAAACGTTTCTTTCATGAAGCTGCTAAAAGTCACAAGTGAAACAGCTCTAAACCATCAGGAATTGGCACTTACATCAACAGCTGCAGGTCAGAGAGGCTCATGTTAGGGATTGTGATAACTGTAAATAGTTCTGTAGTGCAGCAGGCTATGTATATAATTGCCTAAAATTTTCTTTTCAATGTCTATAAACCAGTGGATTAAAAAATCAAAGCATTCTTATTCCTTACTGTGAAGAACATATATCTGCTTAATTTCAGAAACATACAGTAGATAGAAAATTAGTAGATACGTGCATGAATAGGGACAGAAACATACAAGTTCAGTAAGACTGCCCTAATGCCTTAAGACGTATCACTCTGAATTAAACATCTCCTTAGAGTGTTCCCAGTCTCCAACCACCCTCTTGTTCCTAATTACCTCTTAAAGATGCCCCCAATGTGTTCTGAACCCAGCTATAACCCTAGTATGGACTACGCATCTAGTACATAAGGGGCTTTCTAGTTTTCACATTATAAATAGCTTGTTAGATGTGTAGTAAATGATTGTCAGTATGTCATAGTTTTGGAGTTTCAATTTGTCAAACCTTTTATATTTATGAGTGTTTTCCCAGGCTGTTTTTGTTTCAAACTCTTCTGACATTTGTCATAATTCTGTTTTCTGGTATCTGCTTTTAATGTTTTGTACAGCTGTATACACTAGGTATATCAACGTCTATGTCTTGCTAAGACTGGTAGTGCCCTATATTCTGAGCCATCTGGCAGTTGCCACGGCCTGGATCCCAGAGATGTTGCCAAGTTGTGTGTTAGTTGTAAGAATGGCAACTTATCTTTGTTAGTAAATCTATTACATATGTGGAAGGAGTGAAATAGGATAACTGTGTCTCCAAGCTTGAGCTGTCCAGTGTTTTCAAGTTTAGCTTGTGGTAGAAATCCACCAAAAATAGGATGTTGCCCTTTGCATATATTGGGGTTTCCTTTGACAGGTTGGTGTTTGTCTCTCTGTAAGTGGTAGCTAAGTAGTTTGTATAACTGCTTTGCTACACATTTTCCACCCAAATGGTGTTTCTTCTAGTTTTTTGGGGAGATTGGCATATGTTGTGTAGGGAAAGGCCATTATAGCTATGTATTTGGAAGGCAGTATAGTGTAGTGGTTAGGAGCACTAAGCTACAAACCTAGAGACCTGGGTTTTACTCCCGCAGCCAACACTTGCATACTGTGTGACCAGAAGCAAGTCATTTAACCTCTGCATGTTACTATGAAACTTCCAATGGTTGCACTGTCTATGCTCAACATCGATGTTATCCTTACTTTGGACCCCTAACTATAGCAAATACTTTTAACAACTCCTTCACTGACCTGAGCAGTGTCCTTCCCCCAGACTTTTTCGATGACAGCACTCTAACCAGTACCCACTGTATGGCTGACAACCTCCTGGCTCCACCACCTATTTACTTCAGAAAGGTTCTAATGAACTCAGCCAAGAAATATCTAAGCAAAGTACTAGGGAAATCCAGACATAGTGGAGATTTGTTGGACTTCAAACTTGTTGCTTTTACCCTTGATGAAATACTGGAACCCTTTAAAAGATTTTTAACCTCTCACTACAACTGGTGCAGTTCCCTCAACTGTGGACGTCAGCCCTAGTTAGTCCGTACATAAAAATGGGGATCAGGCTTTACACACAAATTATAGGCCAATGTCTATCATCCCTTCCTTATCTAAAGTGCTCAAGAGCATAGTTGCAGACCAGTTGGTGGACTACCCTGAAAAATACTTGATCCAATGCCCGCAGCAACATGGATTCAGAAAATGGCATAGCACAACAACGGTGCACCTGAAGTTCACTGGGTTCATTTATCAACCCCTTGACCAAGGTAACCTAGTTGTGGTGGCATTCATAGACCTAACTAAAGCCTTTGATACCTTTCACCACCCCCTTTTTCATCAGCAATTGACTTCCATTGGTCTTTCCACTGACACAATACTCTGGTTCAAGAGTTATTTACAGGACCACTCCTAGCAGGTGAAAATTGCCAATGTCAGCTCAAGCCGGCAGCTCGTCCACTCTGGAGTAAGGCAGAGCTCTTTCTTAGGACCCCTTCTTTTCAGAATCTTTCTCAACAGCCTTCCATGGACCTGCCACCAATGGATCCTCCTTTACATGGATGATGCCATCATCTTTACTAGCAACTCCAAACCTAAACAACTGGAACACCACCTACAGAGTTGCTTTGTAGAAGCAAAGGACTGGTTCTCCAAGCACAAATTGGTCCTGACCTATAAGAAAACCAAAGTCAAGATGTTCAGCAGCACTCACAGAAAACACAAATCCCAACCCCTAATCATGAGAAACTGCCTGGGAGTCATCCTTGAACAAGTCCAAGACTTCAGATATCTAGGGGTCACCCTTGACAGCCACCTACCTTTTGCCCAGCACATTGATAATGTCTCCAGAGCTGTCAACATCAGGATTGGATAATTTCACAGACACAAGCACTGTCTGTTGCCTGAAGCCTTCAAAACAGCAATACTTAGTTCTGTCATATCTCTTGTGGGCTACGGATTGGTAAACTATGATGCTGCCTCCACCTCATCTCTCTGTAGGATAACCGTGGCACTTAATAAGGTGTTCAGACTCCTCACGGGTGCAGCACGCCTCACTCACACATGTGATATTTATGCCCAAACAGGCTGGCTAAAGCTAAGTGGTAGGATACAATATCAAACCTGCATGCTAGCTAAAAAAGCACTTCCCAGCCTCCTGCCACCTGGCACCGTAAACCTATTAACCAACCCCCACTGCAGCTCTCAGCATACCCGAAGTTCAGCCTACCAACCTCTCCATGTTCCTAGATGCTGGACAACCCAAGGACAGTGCTCATTTGCCTACAGAGCACCTCTTTGGTTTAACGCACTCCACCGGGACATTTTGACCACACCAAAACTGGGTCAGTTCAAACACAAGCTCCATCAGCATCTTACGGCCAACAGCTCATGTGATTGCTCCACCTAACATACCTCTATTTGAGAGTACATCCTACTCAGCTCTCTCACTTTCTCACTATTTGAGAAGGACTGGTAGCCCCTAGCTCACCCCACCCCCCACCTATCTTATTGCCCCTTCCCTAAAACTACTATCCCTTCCTCCCAACTGCTTCCTCTGTTCTCCACTCTGCTTGTACCCTGCTCTCACTAGCCCTGTTTACCCTAGCTAGACAAGACCTTTTGGCTGCCTCCACTTTTCTTGGTTCTCTTGATAACCTCCCTCTCCTTGCTTTGTAGTGTCCATCTTCCAATTTTTATAGTTTCACTTGATGTTACAAAGTATGCCTCTATTATTCGACTGCTTTTATTTGTAAAGATATTTTCTTCAACCTTTGTACATTTGTTTTCCCCTCCCCACTGATGTGGAACCTTTGTAAATGAGCCATTTTGTGCTTAAAGGTATTGTAATCCAAGACTGAATAAATAAATGAATAAATGCTTCCAGGGTGCACATGGAGACAAGGTTCAATTTAGTGTGTCTTTCTTGGCCAGCAATTGTAATGTAAATAAATAAATATCTGTTAAGTCACATAAATATTTTTCTCTGTCCCACCATTGTGGGTAGTACCAGTTTGAGTCTCTTTGCATGGTAGGATTGTTCCAGATTAAAAATTGCACTAGCTTATGTAGCCAAATAGTAGAGATGCATGTTTGATAGTTGCAATCCACCCATTTGTTTGGGAGGTGTTAGCTTTGTGTCGACTGTTCATGGAGTTTTGCCCTCCCACAAACAGTCTGATAATGTTCTGAGATCAGTGAACCATTTCAGAAGGCTGAAAACTATAGACCAGTCAGCCTCACCTCAATAGTGGGAAAATTATGAAATCACTACTTTAAGAAAGGATTGTGGAACACCTTGACTCCAGCGGAGCATAGGATCTGAGACAGCATGGATTTACAGCCGGAATGTCATGTCAAAAAAATCTAATTGATTTCTTTGACTGGGAGACTAGAGAAGTGGGTCGGGGAGTAGTAGATGTGGCCTATCTGGATTTCAGTATGGCCTTTGATACCATTCCACTTAGAAGACTTGTGAACAAGCTGGACAGCCGGGGAGTGGGGTGGTAAACTGGGTTATGAACTGGCTGAGTGATAGTAGACAGAGGATGATGGCAAATGGAGCTCAATCTGAGGAAAGGATAGTGACCAGTGAGGTACCTCAGGCATCAGTTCTGGGGCCAGTCCTGTTCAATGTCTTAATAAGTGACATTGCAGAGGGGCTGGAAGGGAAAGTGTGTCTCTTTGCAGATGACACTAAGATCTGCAACATTGTGGACACTCGGGGAGGGGTGGAAAAAATAAGGAGGGACCTAGGTAAACTGAAAGAATGGTCTGGAGTGTGGCAGCTGAGATTTAATGTGAAAAAGTGCAAAATCATGCATGTGGGGTGCAAGAACATGGGAGAATTACATGATGGGGGGAGATACTGATGGTCACCAAACAGGAAAGGGATTTGGGTGTAATTAAATCTGATGACCTAAAGGTGGCCAAAAACTGTGCCAAGACTGTGGGAAGAGCCAGTGAGATGCTGGAGCGCATAAGAAGAGTTATCATCAGCAGAAGAAAATAGGTGGTAATGCACTGTACAGATCATTGGTGAGGCCTCATTTGGAGTACTGTGTCCAGTTCTGGAGGCTGCTTCTCTGTAAAAACATATATGGGGTGGAGGCAGTTCAAAGAAGGGCAACAAAGATGGTGCAGGGCTTTTACCAAAAGTCATATGAGAAAAGACTAGGAGAACTCAGTATCTATACCCTGGAGGAGAAGAGAGACAGGGGTGATTTGATAGAAACCTACAAATATCTAAAGGGCATAAATAGGGTACCGAGGGTAGCATCTTTCAGAAAAGAAGATGTTCCGGAATGAGGGAGCATGACATGAGGTTGGAAGGGGTAGACTAAGGGGTAACATGAAGTATTTCTTCACAGAAAGGGTGGTGAATGCATGTAATAGACTTCTAGCAGAGATGGTGGAGGCAACCACAGTGGAGGAATTCAAAAATGCATGGGACAGGCATAGGGGAACCCTAGGGATAAGAAAGAGAAGGTAAAGCCAGAGATCAAGGAGGGTCTGCTGTTTTTGAAGTAGGAAGGGAACATGGGCAGACTGAATGGGACCAGTGGTCCTTATCTGCCATCAATTTCTATGTTTCTATTTGTTTGGTAAGTAGATTCCTAATATTGATACTGGCATAACAGGTAGGGGAGGATATTTATCTTGAGAGTAGATATTCTACACCACAAATTAAGAGGAAGCCTGGTCCACCTATTTAAGTCCTGTTTGATATCTTGATACAGCATGCTCAGATTTTGTTCTGTTAAAATAGAGTATGTACTATTCTAGTCATTTGCATTTAGAGATATCTGATTTTGTCTGGTGACCATATCCCTTCCCATTTCATTACTTCAGACTTCAGAGTTCTATGCTTTAGGGGCATGACAACAGTTTTATTGCTTCTACCCCAGTAAATGTCCAAATTGCTTGACAGTTTGAAGGACAGGTGGGGCATACTCTTTTGGGCATTCCAGATATAAGAGCATCTACACAGGTAGATACTGGTTAGGCTTGCTCTCCAATTTTAGATTCCCTGAATTCTTTAATTGTTTTTTAGGTGGGTTGTTAGGGGTTCCAAGTATAAATCAAATAGATAGGGGAATTAAGGACACCCCTGTTCTGGACTTCGCAAATGGGGAAAATTGTTGGAAAGTACTTTGTTGCAGGCCATCCTAGCTGAAAGTTGTGAGTATTCAGATCCACTTGATAAACTCTTCTGGTAGCCCACATTTTTCCAAGCTACAGGTGAGACATTTCCAGGATACTCTATCAAATGCTTTCTCGCTGTCCAAGAACATGAGCACTGCTGTTATAGTTGAGTTCCTGGATGCTGAGATTAGGTGGAAAACTTTTCTCAGGTGGATCGACACCAGTTTCTTTTGCACAAAACCCACCAGTTCGCTGCCTATGATAGAGTGTCACTCTTTATTGAGTCGAGTAGCTTGTATTTTAGCTACCAACTTGGTG
The DNA here is from genome assembly GCA_016271365.2 of Neoceratodus forsteri. Lineage (NCBI taxonomy): Eukaryota > Metazoa > Chordata > Ceratodontiformes > Ceratodontidae > Neoceratodus > Neoceratodus forsteri. The sequence goes on along the minus strand of CM057449.1, from coordinate 760,862,251 downwards.
TCTAGGTTCAACAGCACCACTGCTCTGCAATTTGCCACTAGTCTGCTATCTCTCTAGTGTTTAGGTATCACTGTAATATGATTTGAATCCCACTGCATGCTGGTTTAGTGAATGCTTGTTGTAGAGCTTCTTGAAATTCTACTTTCATTATGCTGCTTTTTATTGCATTGTTTGTATTCCTTATGGTATAGCCAATTCTTCTGCCAGCCCCTTGCAAAAGTTCTGAATAAACCCACCTGGGCCCGATGTTTTAGCTGAAATGAACTTTTTAATGATGTTTATCATCTCTGATTCTGATTGGACCTCCCAGTTCATTTCCCATTTGTGGATTAAGGGTAGAGAGATTGGCTTCTCTTAATAATCAATTAGTTGCCTCCTGTATATCATCCTGCCATTGTATGGCTCCTTCTGTGCAGAATTCTCTGAAACAAATACTCAAATTCCTTGGCTATCTCCCTTAGTTTTGCTAATGGATTCTGGTGTCTAATAGACATGATGAATTTCATTATTCTGTTTGTTTTTTACTACCGCCACTGAAATACCAGGAGCCTACCAGCTTTTTTACCTTGGCCCACTTAATCCATTTTATACCTGAAGAATGCATGGTGGACTTTTCCTCTGTTGATTTCTTTATATTCTGTTTTATTGTTATTTAATTGTATCCATTCTACTTCAGTGGTGTTGCCAGATAATTTATTTTCTTGCTCTGTTTTGCTTCTGGCAAATTACTGTCCAATCTCCAACCTGCCATTTTTTTTTAATTAATGTTTATTAAAGGTTTTTCATATAAGGACACATACACTTTACAATCATCCTCTTTACAAAAATTATACACCTTACATAAGACATTACATCAACCAATATAGACAATACATAGTACCTTGCCACTGAAAACCATTTGACAACTTAGTATGTATGACTTCTGTGCAAAATTGATTTCATACACTTACACAACCCATTATAAGAAAAAAAAACTTACTAAACATACACAAACCTAACTAAAACAGATTACATACACCTGGGAAGTTTATACTCTCTGTTATTGTTCTCAGGGTGAGGCATCCCTGCTAAATGTGGGAGCAAGGTGAGGAGGGGTTGTGAGGAGTGAGGAAAGGCGATCAATTCCATCTTCATTGTTATCACTGTTGTTGTTCAGCTAAGATTTCAATAATGACTTTACCCTTTTTTCACTATATAATAGAAAAATGGCATCTACCTACTGAAGAATGTATTTTTCTGTAGCCAAATTCATGCTGTTATCCATTCCATAATTAATATCTGGTGACACTTGCTTAACCATTACTCCACCATGGGCTGTGTGGGGGTTAACCATTTTTGTGTTATGGCTTTGAGAGCAGCAGCCACTAGACTATTATATAGATATTTCTGGGACCTGGAGTGCACTCCCGATGGGGGCATTCCCAATTCCCAAAATTGTAGCTCAAGTGGAAAACAGGTTCCAAAGACACCCTCCGCCTCCTCCTGTACCTTTTCCCAATATTTCTTTATCACTGGACATGTCCAAAAGATGTGAGTATGGGTACCCACTTCCTGGCATTCCCTCCAACATGTTTCTGTATAATTAGCCCTAGGTGTTTTGTAATAACTGGGGTACAAAAATGCCTAATGGCTACCCTCCACCAGAAATCCCTCCATGAGGGTGAGGCCATTGTCCCAAAAGTTTCCAACCACACTTTTCCCCATTCCTCATCTGATATTTCTATCTGGGCCTCTGCTTGCCATTTGTCTTTAATGTATTTTACTTCATCTGATTTTAGCCCTGATAAAAACCAATAGATCTATGATACCATTCCTCTAGTGCCTTCTCCCCTAGCCATCTCCAGCAACAATAGCTTTAATGGGTTGGGGTCCAAGTGTAGCTGGTCTTCCCTTTTGGAATCTAGTAAGTAGTTCCTATACTGTAGAAAACAGAAAAAAATCTCCAGGGGGAGTTGGAATTCTCTACTCATCTGAGCGAAGGATTTTAGAACCCCGCCATCCCAGAATTGTCCTAAAGTTGAAAGACCCTTTAATTTCCATCTATTTAACCCACCCATTAGCTTAAATGGTAAGAAGTCTAGACAAGACCGTAGGGCGGTATCTTCTCCCAACTGAGTAGTGAGTTAGTATTTTGAAGAAAACTCTACCCAAGTTTTTTTCAATCCCAGAGCCCAAGGGTTCATTTTGTCTAATAATTTCAAGTTATTTTGGTCCATAAATATCAGGTCACAAAATTCTTCCAGTCCCCTGGTATCTCTTTCAAGATCCACCCATAAGGGTGAGTTCCCCTTCCACAAGTGAGGTATAATATGTTGTTGTTGTCTGGTCCAGAAGTATGCCTTAAAATCGGGATGGGGCAAGCTTACTATTCTCTTTTGACTTGTCAGCACTGATTATCTCACTCTAGGCTTTCTTCCTCCCCATAAAAATTGGGACAAAATGGATTTGAGTTCCTTCCAGATAGTGGAAGGAAGTCTGAGGAGAATTGTGGAGAAAAACAACAGGAACCTAGGAAGAAGAATCATGCGTACCACATCCACCCTCCCAAAGAGAGATAGAGGGAGCTCCATCCACCTACCGTAGTCTGCCTGGACCTCTTTCAACAATTTCAGATGATTAACTTGGTATAATTTTGCCAAGTTTCATGGGATCCACACCACTAGATACCTGAATCATGTATTGACCCATTTAAAGGTACCCCAAAGTAGGCAATGCTGCCCCAGCAGAAGAACCAAGAGGCAATATTTCTGGTTTAGATTCATTTACTTTAAAACCTAGAATGGAACCAAACTGAGTCAACAGGGTCAGTATGTGTGGTAATGCATTTTCTGGGTCTGAGACATATAATAGGGAGTTGTCTGCATACAAAGAGAGATGAATCTCCTACCCCCCACTCGGATGCCCCGAAATTCTGGATCCTGTCAGATTTTGGAAGCCAATAACTCCATACTAAGGGCGAGCAGCACTGGGGAAAGTGGGCAGCCCTGCTGTGTACCCCTTTTAATATTAAACACCCGGGAGAAGACTCCTTTCACCTTGACCCTGGCTATGGGGGTATATATTTGAAATCCACCCCAGAAATTTATCTCCAAATCCGAATTTTACTAAAGTGTCCTTTAAAAATTCCCAGTCTAGCTGGTTGAAGGCTTTTTTGGCATCTATGGAGATGATTGTGTTTAAGAGTTTGAACGGTAATTTATCTGCTGTATCCAGGACATTCAGCAGGAGACGGTTGATATCCTATATATGTCTATCTGGAATAAATCTAATTTGGTCTGGATGCACCAAAGAGGTAATAATTTCCTGCACCCTTGTTATGATTACTTTTGAAAATATCTTTGCATCCAAATTCAGTAGGGAGATGGGGTGGACATTTGCACATGGGGAGCCCTCTTTACCTGGCTTGGGTAACACCAAAATCATCAACCCTCCCCAAGAATCTGGTGTAGCTCCCTTCTCATGTGCTGCATTGCGAACCTTGGTGAGCAATGGAGCCAGTTCTTTAGAAAAGACTTTATAGAACTCAGCTATGTAACCATCTGGCTCAAGGGCTTTCCCCACCTTTAAGGACTTTATAACCCCTTGTATGTTATTTTCTGTGAGTGGGGCCTCCAAGAATTGTTGTTGTTCCATGGAGAGTTTAGGTAGTTTCACTCCTTCCAAAAGGTCTGAAATCTTGTCTAAGTGTCCCTCCTGTCTTTCTTCCTTATACAATTGTGTATAATATTTCTGGAATTCCTCTGCAATTTCCTCTGGCTTAGTGGCTGTACCATTTCCACTTCCTTCTCCCAATATCCTGGCCACATATCTCTCTGCTTCCTGTTTTCTAAGTCTATGGACAAGTAACCTACTTGCTCTCTCCCCTCCTTTGTAATATTTTTGGTTTAAAAATCTGATAGCATTTTCCACTTTTCTTGATAGAAGATCATTTAATTTTTCTTTTGCATTTTTAATTTTGGGTAGTATTGATGCACCTCTGGATCATTTGTGTTCTGTTTCTAATGCCCTGAGGGTTTCCTCTGCCCTTTTTATCCCTGTTTGATGTATTTTTTTTAATGTAAGCAGCCAGCGATATCACATGACCTCGTACTACTGCCTTCAGGCTATCCCACACAAATTTTATAGGAGTCTCCCCTGTATCATTTCCCTTATGACATTCTTAATAACTTCTTTTGTGGAATTCACAAAATTTTTGTCATGCAGGAGACCTGCCTTCAGCCTCCACTGATGTCCCTGATGGGGTGTCCTCCATTGGAATCTATATAGCATCAATGCATGGTCCGATAGAGATAAGGGGTGAACCTTAATTTCCACTACCGTGTGTACAAATGTCTTCTGAGTGTATAACCTATCTATATAGGAATAGGAGTTACAGGCCGCTGAATAGAATGTGTGTTCCTTTGAGCAGGGGTTCTGTGTCCTCAGGGCTCTGCCAGTCCTCCTTCTGTGCTCAAGGTTTTTAGTAACTTTGATCCTGTTTATGAACTTGCCCCCTTATGGGCACTCCTATCCAATCCCGAATCTTCCACGCAGTTTAAGTCCCCCGGGCATAGAATCTGGGCTTCAGGTAAGGAGGCTCTGCATTGGAAAGCCCATTGGAAGAACTCTCCAGTAGGGGGAGTGGGGTCATACAGTGAAATTATATGTAGGACGTCCACTTAATTCCCTGAACCTGCCACCTCCCTCTGAGTGTACCTGGGTAACTTGAAATGGTAACCCTTTCCTTACCAGGAAAACCACCCCAGCCTTTTTAACTTGTGGATATGAATCCACGTAAATTCCACCCACCCAGACCCTTCTGAGCTTTAAGTGCTCCATTGAAGAGAGCTTACTTTCCTGTAAACAGTCTATGTCGCATTTATCTCTCTGTAACTCTTGCAGATTTTTCATTCTTTTAACCACATTGTTAACCCCCTTTACATTCCACCCGCAAATATTTAGGCTACTCATTTGTAACCAATGGTATCATTAAGCTCGTCCCCTCTCCCCGCCCAGGTATTGAAATAAACAAAAAACACATAATAGTATTAATCATACTAACAAAAACATACATACACACATAACAGCATATAGCATTCAATGCAAACATCTCTACACTGTAACCCAACCTAACCTAACAGTGTAAAGAATGAACTAAGAACCCACTTTTGAGAGGACAGGGGTCCCCTCCAGATGCTAAATAGCACCCCATCATTAGCTTTTCTAGAGAAGGCATACCCTTCTAATTTGGGCCTTGAGTGTTGGTCAGAGACCTTACTACTACTCCTTCTATCTGAACTTCCGTGGCTCCCATCGGGATGCCCCCAGCGAGATAGTAAGTCAGAACCACTATAACCATTTACCTCCATTACAACTAACTTCTTGGTCTGTGGATAGTGTCAGGGGCACAAACCCCCACCCACTTACCTAACTTCTTATAGTGAAATCATATTTTAACAAATCTTTACTCTGAACTCTGGACCAGACTTGGCCCTTTGTGACCTCAACAGTATGGGCATGTTTTAAATGAGAAACCTTTTAAACATTCAGGCTCCTCATCCCTGGAAGAAAAATAAATCATTCTGGAATGTTCACGTCACCATTTTTATTTTTAATTTTTTCAATTTAAAGTTTTATTCAGTTTTATACACATACATAGAGAAGATCTACTGTAACATGTAAATAAGTAACACAGTACACGTATATAGGAATTAGATCAACTTTCCCCCCACCCCCTTCCACAGCCACCCATTCACACAGAGTTCAGCAATCTAATATAAAGCTATCTATCAACAAAGAAAGATCATTAGATTTTCTGACAAGAGTACAAAACAACGAGAGGGCCCCATACCTTATTAAATTTCTAAGATAGATTATGTAGACTGGCAAGTGTCTTCTCCACTCTAAGGTTGGCCAACAATTCCTGCAACCATTCACTATAAGAAATATCCTTCACATCCTTCCAGTGCTTTAATACCAGTTTTTTAGCTGACATGGCCATGAGGGTAAATATGGTACTTTCTGTTAGCGACCCTCACAGCGGAAAGATCCCCCAATACACAAATTTTGGCAGTAAATAAGTCCAATAAACCCAAAAGAGGGTCCACTTTCTGTTTAATGGCACTCCATAGGGGTGCTATTTTGGGGCATGCCCAGAAGATATGCAATAGGTTACCCTCTCCTTGCAGGCATCAAGTGCATATGGGTGAGGGGAGAAGCCCCAGTTTAGCCATCTTCTGAGATGAGAAGTAAAGATTATGCAGAAGCATGAATTGTGTTAGGTGAAGTCTATCCTGTATAACAAATTTATGAAAATTCTGCCACAAGACCGGCCAGAGAAGATCTTGATTGGGGAAATGCATATTCCAAAAATGCGTTGGACCAAAACTGTCTGGCCATTTCCAGCTGTGTATTAGACCATACATTTTGGAAACAGCATGGGAAAGACACGCAAAAGGAATTAACACTGGTAAGCAGGAAAAGTTAGGAGTTAAGGAGGGGGTTGTTCCAAAAAATTTTATTAGTAAATGTCGTAGTTGGAATATTTTAAAAACAGCAGAATTCGGGATATGGGCCTTAATTAGGAGTTCCAATGAGGTTAACCATGAGCCATCAGATTTCAGGAAAAAACTAAGGGGAAAGTCCCCTAAATGAGTGATCCATTTCCTTTGGAGATGCTTACCATCATTAGTGAGATTAGGATTCCCCCACCAAGGCTGAGATAGGTCAACAACATGTTTTTCAAGTTCAGGTTTATTGCAGGAAAGACTCTGTTGAGCAAGCTCATTCACAAGGAGGTCCTGAGGCACAAACACATACAGTTCACAATTACATAGACAGGAGATATAAAATGTAGAACAACAAAGAAAAAATATATAATTCAAGAGGTATACACAACAGAAGTCCTTATGCTATATATGCAGTACATTCCAGCTTTAACCTTGCCCTAAATTATGCAACGCATTTCAGCTTAATAAGTAGAGGGCCAGTTGGTACCTAGGCAGTTGAGTTGGCGTTGGGGGCCTAGTAGCACCTACATATGTCTTTTAATTTAGAGATATCTAGTGTTTTGTAGGAGTTAATTGATACAATGCTGGTTAGCTTTAGCATGGCTTATAGTTGGTTCCAAATGTTTGGGAGGGCATATGAGACAGCTCTTTGGCCAGCTGGGTACGTGCCCTGGGAACATCTAGTAGGATAAGGTCAGATTTCCTTAGGGAGTAGGCGCTATGTGAGATGTGTATGAGAGACGTTAAATAGACAGGCAGTTTGTGGAGTAGTAATTTGAGGGTGCAAGTGCCAGCATGCAGGAGGCATCCGGTGGCAAGAGAGGCCCACCCAACTGCTGCATAAAGATCACAGTGGTGGGTCCTGTACGCAGAGTTAGTAATGAAGTGAAGAGCATGGTGATAGAGTATGTCCAGTTTAGATAGGCTCAAGGTTGAGGAGGAGATAAAGATAATGTCTCCGTAGTCAAGCAAGGGAAGAAATGTTGCTTGGACAAGTCTTTCGCGGGTTGTGAGAGAAAAGAGGGTCCTATTTCTAAAGAAGAAACCCAAGCGTGCTTTAAGCCTCTTTGATAGATCCTCAATGTGGTCATTGAAGGAAAGCTTGTTGTCTATCCACATACCTAGATATTTAAATTTAGGTACGACTTCCAAGGGTTCACCTAGGGAGGTAACTATGAAGTTTTTAGGTGGGGTAGGTATGGCACCAGACAAGGCAAGTCTCGAGAAAATCATTGTCTTGGTTTTTTTGGCATTTAAGAGAAGCTTGGCATTGATAAGGTTGCTTTCTAACTGGATAAAGTCAGCTTTGAGTGCTTCCCTGACTTCAGTTAAGGACGAGCCTAATGCGTACAAAACCGTATCGTCCGCAAAGAAATGTATGCTAGAGTTCTTTATGTGACAGTCTAGGTTGTTGATGTACAGGGAAAAAAGGATTGGTCCTAGGATGGAGCCTTGAGGTTTCAAAAAAGAACAAAGTTGGGCATGAATTCTAATGGAAAGAGCAATAGTGTTACTTTTTATGCCATGGGGTAGAGATTTTAAATTAACATGCAAAAGCACAGCAGGGGGATAGTCCATGCTTTTGTATTAAGGCACGTTCAATTTTTAACCACATGGGTGTAAAGAGATACGGTAAAGAGGACTGGTCTGGTGTTAGCCATCTTAGGTATTTGTTGGCATGGCTGGCCCAGTAGTAAACTCCAAGATGTGGTAAACATAATCCTCCTTTCAGTTTTGGTGCCGAAAGTTTATCATACGCTATTCGGGGTTTCTTGCCGGCCCATATAAAATCAGAAAATAACTATGTGTTTTTTTGAACCATGTCAAAGATAACCAAACATTTGAAAGGTTTATTGGATAAAATAATCATGGGAAAACATTCATTTTAATTATATTAATTTTTCCACAAAGAGAAAGGGGAAGTAGTGCCCACTTATTTAAGTCCTGTCTAATAGTATGTATTAATGGATTCAGTTTTATAAATTTGTTTGGGTCTCTGGACAGTTTAATTCCCAGATATCTCAAGGAATTGGTCTGCCAGGAGAACCGTATCCTCGAGGCCACTGATTTCATTGCTTTATGATTCATGGGAAAAGCCACCATCTTGTCACTATTTAATTTATAATTAGACATAAGACTAAATTCTTCTAAAATATTAAGTAGGGCTGGTATCGATGTATTAGGATGAGATAAATGGAGTAGCAAATGATCCGCATAGGCGGAAACTTTAACAATTTGTTGCTGGATACTTTCACCCTGGACGGTTGGATCCGCTGTAATCTTTTGGATTAGGGGTTCTAAGTAAATGTTAAACAACAGGGGGATAAGGGACATCCTTGTCTAGTTCCAGCATGTAATGTGAAAGAATCAGACATTAACCCATTACATATAACTCACGCTACTGGGGATTTATACAAAGTTCTAATCCATTTTATGAACAGAGGGGGAAATCCAAATGCCACCAATGCTTGAAACAAAAAGTTCCAATCAACCCTATCAAATGCCTTCTCAGCATCCAGGGAAATCAGCACAGCAGGGGAAATCAGAGTCCCGGGAAGCCGAGAAGACGTGCAAAAGGGATCTAAGATGGTCAGTCGATGATCTGCCTCTCATGAAACTCACTTGCTCTGGTCCTATCTGACGTAATAGGACTCAACCGGTCTGCAAGAAGTTTCGTTAAAATTTTCGAGGTCATGATTCTGAAGTGAAATTGATCTGTAACTCTGAACTCTATCAGGGAGTTTACCCTCCTTGAGTATCAGAGTGATTAAGGCTTCAAATAGAGAACTATCTGAGCTCTGTACAGAAAGGATATGCTGGAATAAGAGAGAAGGAGAGGTGCTAATTGTTGGGCAAAGCATTTATAAAAGTTTGAGGAAAATCCATCCGGACCAGGTGTTTTGTCCGAGGGCAGATCTTTAATAACCCTAATTATCTTTCCAATAGTAATAGGGGTTATCAGAAAAGCTTTCTGCAATTCAGAAAGTGAGGGAAGCAAAGAACCTGCCAAGTAGGCCTCTAATTGTGATAAGGGTGGGGGGTATCCATGGGACTATATAATTTCGCATAGTAACTCTGAAATTCTGAGGCTATTTCAGATGGTGAGGTCTTCAAAGTATCTTCATTTTGGGAATATACTGCCGCCACTAATTTATGAGATTCAACCTGTTTAAGTTTAAGGGCCAGAAGTCGACCCACTTTTTCTCCTTGGTCTAGATGAAAAGCCTTGGTTTTCAAAATGGTAAATTCAACTTTCTCCCTTAATAAATTCAAATATGAATCTTTTAGTTTCACCAGGTTTACCCTGATATGGTTCGGTGTTTGAGGGGATAAATTATGTTCTATAAGTTGAATTTGGTATAGTAAAGATTTAAGCTGCTCATCCTGGGTTCTTTTTCTCTTGGCAGTCAATCCAATCAACAAACCTCTAAGATAGGCTTTAAGGGAGCACCATTCAATATCTGGTTTTCCCATAGAATTAGTATTAATATCAATAAAGACAGAAATATAATTAGATATGTATTCTACATACTCTGAATTCTAAAACATCTTATTATTAACCTTCCATCATCCTTTTACTATGGGTAACGGGGTAAAGAAGATCAAACAAGATACTGAGGAATGGTCAGAAAGTGGACCCGAGAGTATGGCTGAATCCAACACTTCAGGAATTAGGGATTGTGAAACAAGTAAGTAATCAATGCGAGAGGATGAATGATGAACCAGAGAGGTATAAGTAAATTCTCTATCTGAGGAGTGAAGGAGATGCCAAATACTGTCAATCCAGCACCATCCAATAAGTCTCAGAGTGCCCATTGTGAGGGAGAAAGTGCTTTACATAATCTGCCTGAATGATCTATATACTGGTCAAATACAAGATTAAGGTCCCCACCTATAATAAAAGGGATGGATAAAAATGGCATAAGGACTGTAAGAAAATGCATGAAAAAGCTAGGTGTGTCAGTATTCAGGCCATAGACACTACCTAAGATTACCTCTCTGGTGTAAAGTACTCCCTTTACTAAAATATATTGTCCTTCCGGGTCTGTTATAATTTGGCTGGAGGAGAAGGAAATAGACCTCCGGATGAGGATCACTACCCCACGGCTTTGAGTGTTACCCTCTGCCGCAAAATACTGACCCATTTGCTGTCTACATAATTGAACAGCCTCAAAAAGAAGTAAATGGGATTCTTGCACAAATACAATATCAGCTGCTAAAAGGTTAAGGTGTTTAAGAATCTGATACTGCTTAACTTTATGTCTCGACCCTCGTACATTCCAGGAAATTATTTTCAATGCTCTAGCCATAAGATATCATCAACTGAGCGGGGAATGAAATAGGAGCCAAATATCTCTTCCAGTAAGCTGTCTCTGTGTGATCAATACCGCCCCCCCTCCTACCCAAAGTAACCCAAACCAATACTCATTAAACAGTAAACATTTGGAAACTTTTTTCCCAACCCACCCTCCCACCCATAATACTGCAATCGCCTTCTGCATCATACCCCATAACAATTCCCTGCACTCCAGCCACCCTAAAAGGTTTTGTCAATATGAAAAAATAAAAACAATCATTTTCAAATATCTACAGACATATAAAGTGTTGAAATATAACAATTAGATTGAGACAGGTAGAAATATGAAACCTGCATTACTATAAAACAAACCCCCAATCTATTAACAATTATGATTCAGAACTATACCATGAAAGAAGAGAAAAAAAACAACAAACTAACAAGACAGAAGCTATAATAAGCCCATAGCATATGAAACAGTCTATATTAATAGGATACAGAAATGGTTCCTTACCTACTGCATATCTCTGAGGGTGGTTCTCAGTCCATAAGGTGAAAGAAAAAAGTTAATATATACGAAAAAGATCCAAAACTGAGTAATTCTATTATTACTTCTTGTTTAAAAATGTAAAAGATTCACAAATAAAATTCTCAATCGAGTATCCTACTAATTGCCCACCTCTTCTGGGACTGGAGATTACATAGTATTTAACCAAAATTGGATCCCAACCATATTATTTCTTCTCTCTTTTTTTTTTAATAAAGGAAAAGGAATTCCAAAAAAAAACACTTCTGATTAACAATTATCAAACGTTTGCTATAAAAGCAAGTTATATGTCCATGAATGCCCAGCCTCGTGTAGACAAAAAAATGCAAAAACCAAATTAAGAACAGACAGCTGTATCAGCTGTAAGCAAGCTGGGTATCCGTCATCCACGAGGTCAGGGCGCCCTCAAGCGACGAAGAGCAAAAAGTGCACCTCCTTACGTTCAATGGTGCAAGCCCTTTACCAAAAAGCTGCAGAAACACACATCTCTCGTTAGAGCAAGTTCCAGAGACCAGTCATAAATCCCTGTCAATCGGGAGATCCTCCAGGGAACAAGGAAATGATTCGAAGCCCAGTAGCATAGACAAATTAAATTAAAGCCTCAATCTTCATAGGGGCTATTAGCAGGTACTGACAACAAACATTAGTCCAAGGAGGGCATCTCTCACCTAGTTTCTGCACAGCCTCTATCCCAAGCAATCAGCTCTGGATCGCAATCAGGTGTTTTTAAATAGATCGAGGAAGGCAGACTTCAGTTGGGTCGATGCTTCTTCAGGTTCATCAAAGGCTGACCAGGTTCCTACAATCTGAACATGTAACTTTGCCGGATATGCCATCTGGAATCTAATACCCAGAACTATCAATTTAGCTACCAGGGGATGAAAAGCCATTCTTTTGAGATGGACCGACACCGAGAGATCCTGGGCTATCCTGAGATGTTTCCCCTCCCAAGTGACTTCCTGGAGTTCTTTAATTTTACTCAGAAAATGCAGTTTCTCTAAAAAATTGAGAAAACAAAAGATAAGAGTTCGTGGAGAGGCTCCAGGAGCTGACTTCGGGTGCACGGCTCTATGCACCCTTTCAACGATATATCTGACACCAAAGGGAGAGGGACCGACTAGCTTCTCCACTAATTTTTGGACAAACAGGATGGCATTATGTCCTTCTTTCCCTTTGGGAAGACCGATTATGATCCCATTATTTCTCCTGCTTTGCCCCTCCTGGTCTTCGATTTTCAGCTCCATTTTAGCAAGATGTTGCCTGACTGCAGTTAGCTTGGGATCAATCTTATCTTGACGTTTCTCAAGCGAGAAGAGTCTGGCCATATTATCATATGATTTTTGTGCCACTTTGTCTAACTTACTAGCGAGCAAGCTAAAGTCGGCTGTCAGCTTGTGTGAATCATCCCTGAACGGCTTAAATTCTTCCACGAACAGTTGCAGGGTGAGTGGTTCACTGTCTATGGAGGGGAAACTGGAACCAAGAGTAAAAGAAGAACCCGAGGCCTGTGGCTTCTTAGGGGCCTTCTCGGGCATTACAGGGGGCGTGCGTTTCAGTAAGACTTTTTTACCGTCCACCTCCATTCTGAGCCCTGTATTTTATCACAGGCTGTTCCTGCAGTATTCCGGTACCTTACTGCATGCGTTACGATAATAAAATTGCAAAATAGATCAGCTTCAATCAGCAATACTGAAGTGAGTGGCTGGAGCTCCACAGGGCAGCTGTTACTCAGCATGGTGCATCGCCGGAAGTCCTCACTTCACCATTTTTAGTATCCCCCCCACCATGTAGTCATCAATCTTTATTCCTTTATTTACTAATTTCCCCTCTAAGCCTGATCAGTCACTGCCCCAAGGCACATGACCATTACACTTCTTATTGTTAACAAAACAAACACCAGGCACTATTATTTCCTCCTCTCCCCTTCCCCATGATTTTAGCTCCTGTTGTTACTCATTCCATTAGAAGGGAAGACAAAATAAATGAAAATGAGGATTATAATCCACCCGTTTTTTTTTTTGTGAAAGTGAGGTAGTGAAATTACAGTTCTGGTCTTGAGACCTAAGTCTCGAGCATGATTTCAGAGTGAGGGGCCACTTACTATCAGCGGCCCACTAGATATGTAGTAGTTGCTCATTCTTTCATCTCTGTTTCATTGTCAAATAACCTCACAAGATTGTTCACAAGTAAAGTAGTCCTCATTTCTGAGCCATGAACTTAAGATAGAAATGAACAGTGCGAATGAAATAATGTGCCTTAAAATCAGGCTGACTTCCATATGTTCTGCAACTCAATTTGGAAAGGCCCCTATTTCCAAGGTGCGCCACTTACATAGACTTTGATGGCAGATAAGGACCACTTGGCCCACCTAGTATGCCCATTTCCCCACCTACAGGATAGGCCGCAGATCCTAGTTAACCAACAGCCTATTTCTTCCTACCCCACACAAGAATTGCCTTATGTCTGTCCCATGCATTCTTGAATTCTCCCACAGTTTTAGACCCCACAACCTCCTCAGGAAGGCTGTTCCATGCATCCACTACCCTCTCTGTGAAAAAATACTTCCTCACATTGCCCTGGAACTGCCCCCCCCATCTCTAAATTGTGTTCACTTGTTCTTGCACGTCTCTTTTTCTGAAAGATGCTACCTTCTTGGACTTTGTTGATTCCACTGAGGTACTTAAAAGTTTCTATCATGTCACCCCTCTCCCTTCTTTCCTCAAGGGTATACATATTAAGCTCCTTTAGTCTCTCCTCGTATGGCTTCTCTTGCAGACCCCAAGCCATTTTAGTTGCCCTCCTCTGGACTGCCTATATCCTGTCTATGTCCTTGCGGAGATGGGGTCTCCAGAACTGGATGCAGTGCTCCAGATGGGGTCTCACTAACTGTCTGTACAGGAGGATAACAACTTCCTGTTTTCTGCTGCTGATGCCTCTCCCTATGCATCCCAGTGTACTCTCAGCACTCCATACTGCCTTCTCACATTGCTTGCTGACCTTAAGATCATCTGATATGATTACCCCCAGGTCCCTTTCCTTTTTTGTTGTTGTCACTACCTCCCCCCCCATTGTGTAATCTTCCCCTGGGTTCTTGTTTCCCAAGTGCATTATTTTGCACTTCTTTGCATTGAATCCTAGCTGCCATACTTCTGACCATTCCTCCAACCTTGCCAAGTCCCTTCTCATCCTTTCCGCGCCTCCTTGTGTATCAACCCTGTTGCAGATCTTTGTGTCATCTGCAAAGAAGCATACTTTTCCTTCCAGTCCCTCTGCAATGTCACTTATAAAGACATTAAAAAGGACTGGACCCAGTACTAAACCCTGTGGTACCCCACTAGTAACCCATATTTCTTCAGAGTGGACTCCATTTACAGTTACCTTCTGTGTCCTGTTGTCCAGCCAATGTTTTACCCAGGCTACCACCCTGGGACCCACTCCCAGGCTGGTTAATTTGACTATTAATCTTTTGTGTGGAACTGTGTCAAATGCATTGCTAAAGTCTAGGTAGACCATGTCCACAGCCCCTCCCTGGTCTACTACTTAGGTCACCCAGTCAAAGAAATCTATTAGATTCGTCTGACATGACCTTCCCACTGTGAACCCATGCTGCCTTGGGTCCTGTGCCACACTGGCCTCTAGGTAATCAACTATTCTTTCTTTCAGAAGTGACTCCATCACTTTCCATACCACAGAGGTCAAACTGACAGGTCTGTAGCTGCCTGCCTCTGTCTTGGTCCCAGTTTTGTGAAGGGGAATCACATCTGCCTTCCTCCAGTCCCTGGGTACCACACCATCCTCCCATGATTTATTAAAAAGTGTAGTCAGTGGTTTCACTAGTTCCCCCCTTAATTCTTTTAGAATTCTGGGGTGAATTTCATCAGGCCCCATTGCTTTGTCCACCTTCAGTTTTAGGAGTTCTTGCAGAACCCTTTCTTCTGTGAAAGGGCTGGGATCGACACCCCCATCAAAGTGTGCTTCTGTTAATTGGATTAGGCACTTCCCCCTCCTCTTTTGTGAATACTGAGCAGAAATATTCATTCGGTATCCCTGCTTTTTCACTGTCCCCCTCTGCCCACCCAACATTCATTCTATTCAGACTCAGTATCCCTCCCTCTGTCATTCTACACTCTCTGATGTACCTATAAAAGGTTTTATCCCCCTTCTTAACTGAGTTGGCTATCTTTTCCTTAGTTTGGGCCTTTGCTATTCTGACTTCCCTCCCTGCTTCCTTCTGCCTTAACTGGTACAGCTCTCTGTCCTGCTCCTTCTGTGTTTCCTTATACTTCATGAATGCTATCTTTTTCTCCCTGACTTTCCCAGCCACCTCTTTTGAGTACCATAGTGGCTTTTTCTTTCATTTTGATTTGTTTATTTGCTTCACACAAAGGCTTATTGCCTCTGTGATGGCAGATCTTATGATTTCCCATTGTTGCTCCAACTCTCCTTCTAGCCTGTTTGCTAGTGCTTTTCTGAGGCACTCTCCCAACTTGCCAAAGTCAGCCCTCCTGAAGTCCAGTACCCTCACTTTTGTATGGCTTGACTCTGTAGCTGAGTTTAACGTGAACCACACTGTTTGATGGTCACTTGTTCCCAGGTGGCAACCCACTTCTAGATCTGAGATCCTCTCATTGGCCCCATTTGAGAGTACGAGGTCTAAGATTGCTCCCTCATGAGTGTGTTCCGAAACTAGCTGTCTGAGGCCTGCCACCTGTAGGGCATTGAGAATGGCCCTGCTCTTGGATGTGACTGCAGCAAATGTGCTCCAGTTAACATCTGGCCTATTCAGGTCTCCCATCAACAGTATCTCCCCTTTCTCTACCATCCTAAGAATGCCTTCTATCATATCCTTGTCTATTCCCTCCCCCTGACATTTGGGTCTGTACACAACCACTGTGCAGATTGCGGTGCCCTTTCCAGTCTCCAAGGTGACCCACAGTGCCTCCTCTCCTCTCTGTTTACTCTTTTGTTCAGTTGCTTTTATCCCTTCCTTTACATAAAGAGCTACTCCTCCCCCTCTTCTCCCCTGCATGTCTCTCCTGTAGGTTATGTACCCTGGTATGTTAACATCCCAGTCATGGTTTTCTGTGTACCATGTTTCTGTGACTGCTACGATATCCAGGCATCCCTCTTCCATCAAGGCCACCAGCTCAGGGAGCTTGTTGCCCAGACTACAGGCATTGGTACTCATTACCCTCCATTTACTGAAGGCCTTACTCCTTTTTGCCCCATCCCTGCCCTTCTTGCCTTTGTCACTTTCCCCTTTTACCCCTGCCCTTCTCCCTTTCGCCACCCCTATGTTGGTGTTTACTTCACTTACAACCGTGATTTTTTTGGTGGGGCTAGGATTTCCCTGCTCCTTTCCAGTGCCTCCCCCCTTGGCTAGTTTAAATGCTTGCCAATGAAACATTTAAACCTATCACCTAAGATCCTGGTTCCCCTCCTGGACAGATGCAGCCCATCATGCCAGTATAGGCCTGCATCACTCCAGGTGGACCCCCAGTCCCCAGTGAAGCCAAATCCCTGAGCTCTGCACCAGTTTTTCAACCACTGATTGAATCCCATGGTGCAGAACACCCTAGCCTCTTCTATGCCATAGATGGGCAGTACCTCCGAGAAGGTTACCATGCTTGCCACTTGTCTAAGGCCCCTCCCCAATTCCAAAAACTCTTCCTGCACTGCTCTAATCCCTTAATTAGCCAGGTCATTTGTCCCTAGGTGGACAATGACATACAGCCCCTCCCCTGTGCAGCTGCTCTGGCAATCCTGAGGATTCGCTCCCTGTCCCTCCAAGCCATGGCACCAGTCAGACACCTTACCTCCCTCTCCCATTCCTCCCCCATTTCTACCTTCCTAACAATGGAGTACCCCACCAGGAGTTGTTTCCTTCCCCTGTGGGGTCCCATGTCACCCTCCTGTGGGTCTCCTTTGTGGAGGTTCCCAGCATCCTCCTTGGTCTCCACTGCATGTGCCTCCATAGAGGAACTACACTTTGCCAGAATGGCATAGGAATTGTAGAGCGGTACAACTGGAGGTGCACCACTTGATCAGGGAAGGCCAGAGGTGTAATTGGGGGAGAAACTTAAACTCACTAACCCCACCCGATCCCGTTTAACTCTCCTCTCAGCAGATGCCGAAGAGTTTCTTAATCAGTTGGCCCAAGATGATTCCTCTCAGTCAGGTACTCGTGCTTTTCTTGAGCCATGCTGCCAGATCTGAGTGTAGGGGCAAGATCCCTTGTTTTCACTGGCGTCCCCTAGCTTTCTTGGATGAAGCTACTCCTCACAGTACATCCTTGACCTCAGTCTCCACCAATGCTTCTTGGATAACTGGCACTTGAATGTTGGCATTTTTCAGAAAAGGTGCAGCTGCCAGTAATGAGTAGAAAGATTTGGTAGTGACTCCATCTTGGATCCACAGCCATGCTGGATACCAAACCTGCACCTTTAGACCCTTTTCTCTGAGCTGCTTTAGTACTTGAAGGACCTTTTTCCTTTTAGCCAACAACAATGGTGGGTAGTCCTGGACTACGTACACTTTTTGACCATCAACGTTCAGGTCCTTCTTACTCCAAGCAAGCCTTAGTACTTTTTCCTTAGTCGGGAAGCTTAAAAATTTAATTATAATCCAGCGGGCTGGTGCTCCAGGTTTTGGTTTCAGAGCAATTGCATGGTGTGCCCATTCAATTTCCAACTCTGAATTTGCTGATAAGTCCAGCTCCTTCTGTAGCCAGCATTCTAAGAATCTGTGCATATCCTCCTGCTCTGCTCCCTCAGGAATTCCAGACACTCGTATATTGTTTCTTCTCGATCAAGCTTCTGCATCCTCTGCCCTCGCTGACAATTCTCTCTCTCTTTTATATAAATAGCATAGGAATGTCCCATCACCATGTGCTCTTTCTATAGGGTTTCAATTTGTGACTCCACTGCAGAAGTACACAGTTCTAACTTTTTTATGTTCTTCTGAATATTAGTTACTTTGCCATCAATTTAATAGAGCATTGTCATTATGGCCCTGGTATCAGCTTTGCCTAGGCCCTTTCTTACATCTGAGCTGACTTCCTCTCCCTCATCACCTGACCCAGCCAATACGTTGAAGCATGAGAGACTGCTGGGCTCATGTCACGTGGCCTTGTTTTTGACTGTGGCATTTTCTTACTGCCGGGGGTATTGCGACAGTTAAATCTGCTATTACTCACTTGAGGAGTGACTCTTCTTTTGAATTCAGCTCATTTTCTGGAATATTAAAGCTCATATAAGGAGGATTAAGTTTGATTTTCTCACAGGGCATGCTCCCAATCAAACTCAAGCAACGATCCCAGATGTTGACGTCACCAGAAGTCCCAACCTGCCATTTTTGAGCAAGGATATTGAGAAACTTTTGGCACAACAGCTTGAGGATCACCTTGTGTCCTTTGACATCTATGAGCCATTTCAGTCGTGTTTTCAGGCTAGACACAGCACTAAAACAGCACTAGTTAGGGTGCATAATGATCTGCTCAGGGCTAGAGATAGAGGAGACAAGTCAATTCTTGTGCTCCTCGATATCTCTTCAGCTTTTAACACTGTGGACCACTTTGTGCTTCTTGATTAGCTCTGTGAGTTTTCTTGACTCGCTGGTGTTGTCATCAGATGGTTTGAGTCCTATCTCACTGATAGGATGCAGCAGGTGGTGATGGGGAATTTCTCCTCCTCCCCAATGCCCCTGTCATTTGGAGTACCACAGGGCTCGATCTTGTCACTGATGCTGTTCGCAGTGTATATGCTGTCCCTGGGTGAGATCATTCAGCAGTACAGTGTGGAGTTTCAATGCTATGCAGATGACACCCAGCTGTATCTGTCATATGCACCCTGAGCATCCAATGCTGTAGGCATGCTTAACACCTGTCTGGCTAAAATCAGTGACTGAATGGCTTCCAGCTGGCTGTGACTAAACCCAGATAAGATAGAGGTGCTGGTGATCGAGCCAGGTTGCAGGCTTGATGGGGTGCCACCTGGAGCTAACACAGATCTTTTCCTGGGGTCTGTCTGTTGGTGGCTTCCTGAGGGTGCGTAGTCATGGTGTGATCCTGGGCAGCAGAAAGACCTTTGAAGATCAGTTATCGTCTGTTGTCAAAAGTGTTTTTTTACCACTTGCAGAACATTTCCAGGATTAAGTCCTTTGTTCGGCCTGAGGACCTGCCGATTTTGGTACATGCCTTTATTACCTCTAGGCTTGACTACTGCAACTCTCTGTACTTCAGGATCATGGGAGAACCCTCTGCAGACTACAGATGGTGCAGAACATGGCAGCCCAGTTGCTGATGGGACTGTCTAGTTCCAGTCATGTAAACCCAGGCCTGCATGATCTGCACTAGCTGCCTGTAAGGTGGAGGGTTCTTTTCAAGATGAGCTTGCTCACCTATAAGGCCCTATACAGACTGGGTCCTGGCTACCTGTCAGAGTGCCTGACACCTGCAACCTCTACTCACTTCCTCCGCTCCTCCTCGAGGGGCCTCCTGGACATTCCCAGGGTTTTGATCAAGACATCAGATGATCATGCCTTAAGTGTTGTTTGGCCAACCCTGTGGAACTCGCTACCACCTACAGTCTGGGAGGCCCCCTCGATAGGGGTATTCAGACTGAGGCTGAAGGCCCACCTCTTCAACCTGGCCTTTATGGATTAATTCTCCAGCCAAACCATTTAAAGTATCTGATGTTTTTCCAAAAGCAGCAGTTCTGAATGTTATTCATTTTTAAAATGTTATCTAGTTTATTTTTTGTTTTATTCTTGATGTGTTCTATTGTTAAGGTGCCCAGAGCCCCTGGGAATGGGCGCCCTATAAATAAAATTTGCCTAGCTTTGCCTTATTTATAGTAAAGGATCCAGAGCCACAAAAGCCCTCAAAAATTGGTTGGACCTGGCACCTCTTGCTATACTTTGCAGGCCACCATTTTTGGAAAGAAGAAACACCCCAGTACCATGATCAAGAGGCCTGGTCTGTCATAACTCTTATTCAAGTTGTGAAATACACTGAAATAAGTATGGTGTGAATGAAAAATATGAGAAAAATATGGCAAAGAGGAAATTTTACCAAATATGATCTAGAACCTTCAATATTGCTCAGATCGGTCTAAACTTTGTACTAGTTATGCATATTGAGGCTATTCACCTAATCCCACAGATGCTTCAGGTCCTCCCTCTGGGGTTACCTAAAACAAGCTTCTGTCTGTCTTTGCTCTTAGCTGTCCCACCCTCCATGGTATGCCAGTGCCCATCTATGACTGAGTGTGGGCTTATGCCTTCTGCCTGCCTTTGCTCCTAACTGTCCCACCCTCCAAGGTGGGCAAAGTGCCCATCTATTGACTGATTGTGTGCTTCTTTAGTGCTCTCCTCAAAAATGCCCTGCTGATTCTTTGATTTGCTTCCTTGACTGCCTCCTGTGATTGCCTCACCTTAACACTGTATTTGTATTATATTTGTTCTCTGATGGTACCTGGCTGTAGCCCTCTGCCCAAACCTGTCTGTAACTTGTTAATTGCTGCTACCTTGTCTCTGTATCTGTATATTGCCTGAGTCCTTGGACTTCACCTTGTTGTTTGCTATTATCATGTCTCTGAGGTGTTAGCGTGGCTCAGTTGGTAGCACATCTGCCTCTGGACCAGAAGGTCATGGGTTCTCGTCCCACACTGGGATTGGACTTGCACCTAAAAATCACTGGCATCCGAGTGCAGTATTGGGGGGTGCTGTACTGCTGGGGTATGCCGTTCTTCAGATGAGACGTTAAACCGAGGTCCCTTCTGCCCATCCTGGTGTTGTCCTGGTGGGTGTCCAGGTGGAAGTAAAAGAACCCAGGGCACTCTTCACAAAGAGCAGGGAACATGCCCTGTGTCCTGGCCAACATTCCCCTTCCCATAAACTGGTTCATGCAATTATCCAGGCTGTGTGTGGGTGATGATGTGCGATGTGGCTGCCACCACACATTCAGTCACTTCATTACCAGTCTAGCATTGCTTGTAAAGTGCTTTGGATGTATGAAAAGCGCTATATAAATGCTGATTCTTCTTCTTCTTCTTATTGACGGTACCTTTGTAATTCTCCTGGGTCGCACCTGAAAATAGGCACTTGACTGTCCAGCATGCTTACCTGGTAAACAAAAGCTAAATAAATAAACAAATCTCATTGTCACCACATCTTTACAATACAGCCCAGCATATGTAATTATTGTAGGAACATATTCCCCAAATTGCTGATTTTTCGGCTACATTTTTGAATAGATTTTATGGCATTTCCTCTGACAAAGTAATCAGTGCATTTATATCACATCATACCATATTTCCTTATTTTACAATGTTTCTACTTTCATGTAAAAGAAACCTGACTCAAATATCATGATTTATGACTGAGATATTCCATTTTATATACCCATACCCCCCCCAAAAATGCGGTCACCATCCTACTCAACCTTTGTCAGTTTTGGCCATATATGCATTTCTAGTCTGATTTTGGTATGGTTTGAAATACTATATAGTAGTTTTATGATATTAGTAATCTGTCTATTTAGGGAATGCTCTTAAAGTAATCAATTTGATGCTTTGTGGCAAGTATTCATAACGTGTATTTTTGTATTTTGTATAGCGGTTTTATGATATTAGTAATCTGCCTGTTTAGGTAATGTTCTTAATGTAATCAATTTGACACTTTGTGCCGAGTATTTATAACATGTATTTTTGTATTTCAGATTTATGACTGATTAACCATGGAGCCAGCATTCCAAGTCAGCACTAAAAGGTGGCGATCAAGCTCAAATTACTTCCGCTGCCTCATTTGTCAGCATGATGCAAAACATGGCTCTTTGCAAAGATTGACAGAACTTGGATATCCCACCTTCTTGTATGCAATTCAGAACCATGATGATGATGTCACTTTCTGACTGGAAAAGGATATGTTATGTAAAGATGAATTCCTAGCAAAGACCCCAGTAATGCATGAAAGTTGTCGCAATGCATACACCAACAAAAAAACTGTTGAACAAAAATGCTGCCGTTTTAGAACAGGACAGTGAGCAACCAGGTCCATCTCACGTGGTCATGTGATCTTCAATCAACAGCCTATTTGATTACAAGTGTAACCCCCTTGCTACTTTTCCCAGCTGGTACCCCCAAAAGAACCAGTGCCCAAAACATGGCATGCAATTTACTCTTGGCAGAACTACTCAATTGGTATCACTCCTAGCTTTAGGGTGTATACCAGGCTTATTATCTAGAGGATGGGAGGTTGGGGTACAATACTAAAAAATGAACCTTTGAGTTTACAACCAGGTCCAGGGGAGAGGATGCTAGGCATATGCTAGACCCAACTACTGAAGGGCCCCAATAACATTCACACATAAGCAATAACCTGCATGTCCAAAGTAGTAACTAGGATTGTGCAGTATGGCTTTATTCACAGATGTTACTTTAAAGCACAGGTGGACCCCCAATGGTTTGTTATTGCAACACAGGCACACTCCTTCTTTTGCAGAAACACTTTGCTAGGCAGTATTGTTTTCCACAGAAACATCTCTATCCATTTTCCAAAGTGTATGCTCATGGCCAGTACAACATACTTAAACTACTTTCAAAACATTTCTATTTCCGAAGTGTATGCTCATGGCCTGAACCACATACTTAAGCTACTTCAAAACATTTTCATTTCCAAAGTGTGTGTTTGTGGCCTGAACCACATTACTTAAAATCATCCTGGGCATTGGCCTTTACCCAGGGGACCTTGGTGCCCATCAATGAACCAGTTACCTTTGCACTGAAGCTCCAGATGGCATTCCTCTCACTCTGTGCCCCAAAACAGTCTTTGTCATTCCTTCAGGGTTACACCAAAAGAAAGTCTTCAGTCCCCACTGAATTGCTAACGACTCCCAAACTTTACTTTAAATTAGCACCCTGAGGTGAAAATGGGACCTGGCCATTGTGATCTAGCTTTATCTTGGGTACACACACTTCAGACTACCTTCCAAGAGAACAGTCTCCAATTTCTGTACTCACAGATTAGTTACTCTTTCCTCCCTCCCAGTCATGGAAAGAACAAATGAAAGACACCTTTTCCTCTCTGGTAGCTTGTCAGATTCCCCTCACTGTCCTTCTGTATGGCAACTGAAAACTTCAGGACCTTCAGGGGATTGTTGCTTGGATCCACAAGATATTGCAGTCCCTCTTACTCCCCTAGAGTGAAACTAAGAGTCCTGCAGATGACTGGTTTCTACCACTTCATAGGCAAACTGAGGATTTTACCAAACTAGGGTGAGAAATGACCAGGACTCCCTTTTCATAGCCCCACACTGGCAGACTTCCTGCCACTCTGACACTCTAACTCAGACTAACTGAAACATTCTAAACTTCCCCTGAACAGCTGACTCAAAAATGGTTATGCTGCTCCAAGAATTCTAAATTACATAATTATCCCTCTCTCAGGCTAGCTGAGCAAATAATTATGTCATTATGTAGAAAGCCCCTAATGAGCTCCCTACCAGCTGCCTTTCCTACCTGCCTATGACTATTACTAATGGGATTCTAGTAACCCCAGGGGACTGGGTGGTTATACTCACCACAACCAGACACACTGGCTGTCCACAGCCAGGTTATGGTCAAGTACCAGGCCATCCTACCTCTGTTCTCCCTGCAGAGAGGGTGATCATGTCCCCCCTTACCATGTGCTAGGCACAAGCAGGTAACACTAAAGGCTAGAGGCCTCCTGAAGAAACTTTAGCTCCTACCATATGACTATGCATGGATTTTCAGTGGCTCCAAGAGTTTGCCTGAAGCATGTCCTACTAGATCAGCACTGAAGGCCCGTACTCGAGTTAGGACCTCCAGCTTGTCTACCCTCATCTGCAAAAGGTAGCTAGCTGAACCAACTCATGTTCCTGGCACCATTTTCAAAATCCTGAGTGCACAGAGGATTAATTTGATTCAGAGTTGCAGCTGTTCCACATTCAAGTAACTGGAGCTGCTTCACATGTTAAGTACGCTGCTTGTGCAAGCTCCTTTTCTGACTTAGTTTTTCCTTTTTTATTTAAACTTGCTCTTATTGACTCATATTTAGAGTTTAGCCTGATTTATTGTTAAGAACTGCCCACTTTTGGAGACTGTTTAATTGTTAAGTACTGCCACTCTAGCTGAGTTAATTGCTGGAACCAGACGTGGGATTTTTGCTGTTTTAAACTGCACCTTCACAGAGCTGAAACCAGAGTTACTGTGCTTGTGGCAAACCAGTAATCTGAGCCTTGTTTTGCCATCCACACCCTCAACTCTCCATGCCTTTTGTTCTATCTGTAACTCCCCCTCCCTGGAGTGTATTTAATTCTCTCCTTTCTGTTCCTTTACAGGGTCCTCCTCTGACATCTCGGGGCACATTTGCAAGCCCCCCTCCCTTGGACCCAGCAGCAGCTCATCTGCAAAAGGTAGCCAGCTGAACCAACTCAGGCTCCTGGCGCCATTTTCAAAATCCAAGTGTGCAGAGGATTAATTTGATTCAGTGTTGCAGCTGTTCAACATTCAATTAATTGCAGCTGCTTCACATTTTAATTGTTCTGCTTGTGCAAGCTTCTTGTCTGACTTAGTTTTTTGCGCCCCCACCTCAACACCTTATTAAATAGTCTTTAAGCCCAACAAGCCCCACCCTACTTGGCCTTCTGAGCCAATTACAATAATTAACCTTACCCAGTTTAAAGGGCCAGTTCCATCTCATCTTGCTGAATCACACAAGCACAATTTCTGCTACTGTGACTAGGAGACCCCGCCATCTGGCTTACCAACAAGTATACTAGTAACTGCTCATCCCTTAGGGCCTGTTCTCAACTCTAATCTTTTACTTTATAGCTCTCCTACTCTCATATTTATCTTACTTCCTATTCTTTCTCTCCACCCTAGGCACTCACTCCTCACCTTTCACCACCAACTCTCCTCAGGTCTTTCATTCTCTATCAATTACCTCAAGTGTCCTCTTG
Source organism: Neoceratodus forsteri (assembly GCA_016271365.2). Taxonomy (NCBI): domain Eukaryota; kingdom Metazoa; phylum Chordata; order Ceratodontiformes; family Ceratodontidae; genus Neoceratodus; species Neoceratodus forsteri. The sequence goes on along the minus strand of CM057449.1, from coordinate 760,836,941 downwards.
ACCATTCCCCCTTAAACCCTTCTACTCGACATCAACTATGTTTCCCCACCTGGCACTAGTCTTTATTTTCTTCCAATGTACAGCTAAGGCAAGGCAAGGCAAGGCAAAATTTATTTAAAAGACGCCCAATCCCAGAGGCTCTGGGCACCGTACAAACCTTAAAACAAACATTTGAACATAATAAATATATAACTTATACACAATAAATACAAATCTGACAAAAACCAAAACCTTAACTATAGATGTCCATCTAGACATTGAATGCTTTAGAAAAAAGAAAAGCCTTCAACTGGGCCTTAAAAATATCTACTGACAAAGCTTCTCTGACCATGGTTGGCAAGGAATTCCACAGAACAGGGGCCACGGCGCTAAACGCTCTATCGCCAGCAGATTTCAACCTAGTTCTGGTAATGGCCAGGAAGCAATCACTGGAGGAAAGAAGAGGGCGCGAGGAGAAGACAGGTGACAGAAGTCTGCCAGGTAACCAGGGCCCAGCCCATGTAGGTTCACCAATTTGACTATACCATGGACTGATCTAGCATCTGTAACCAACCCCTGTCCATCTTTCCACCCTGTGCAGTGGGTTACAGTAGCTCACACACATTGTCAAATTACAAGTTATCCTCATTGGGCTACCCAGGCGTCCCTGAGTATTTTAACAATCCGTCTTTCAAACAGGACACTTTCACTTGTAGCTATGGTCTGTCCCCTGTGTAATATGCCCCCTCCAGCTACCCCTTTCCATCGGGTCTCCAGGAGCAAGCACCACAGTAAGAAACAGATTACTGTAGCAAGAAACAATTTGAAAAAAAGTATCCCGCAATTACTTATATGCTCTGGTAACGCTGAAGTGAATCCTGGTCCTCAAATCCCCCTTGCATCCCCTTCAGACTTTGCCACTGCCTCAGGCTTAAAGCTTATGCTGATTAACATGCGGAGCCTGATTAACAAACTAGACCAATTAAGAACATGGGCCTCCCACACTAACCCAGATCTGATCATTATTACTGAATCCTGGCTTAAAAGTACTATCTTTGACCATCAGATCTCACTCCCCTTCTATAAACTGTTCAGAGCAGACAGGCCCATGAGGGGTGGGGGAATGGTCATCTACACAAAAGACCACTTAAACATCTCCATCGCCAACGCCATGTCCAAACTCAAAGAATTTGAATGTGTGGCCCTCAAAATCCAAATATCCACAGTTGAAGCTCTCAACATCATAGGTTGCTGCAGGCCCACCTCAGCAGGTTTTGAGCTAATCTCAATCCTCAAAGCTTGATCCACCCATCAACAATGAGATAATCATTCTAGGCAATCTCAACCTCAACTGGCTCTCGTCTAAGGCGTGTGTCCTAAAAGAACTCTGTGATGAGCTTGGACTGTCCCAAGTCATTACGGAGCCAACAGGGCTCAACGCCAAAAATCATTCAAATAGCTCCATCCTGGACGTTATTATCATAAACCACACCCACAAAATTCAGCATACAGCCATATTCCATAATGATCTCAGTAATCACAATATTGTAGCATACACCAGAAACCAGGATAAGACCCCCTCTTCTTCTTACATTTGTCACCAAATGCAGCTTCTGCAAATTCAACGTCAAAAACTATATCTCAGATCTAAAATATGTAAACTGGCAAGATCTCTATCTTGCCAAATCAGTGGAAAAGGCAGTCACCTTTCTTTTTGTTTTAAACCATCTTTATTAGTTCGTTTCAGCTTTTTAGACATACACACATATATCCCAGGTGAACCCAGGACTCACAGTCCCAAAACTGATTGTGAAAACTATGTACAGCCCAAACTATACACATACACAGCTAATGTGGTTGACCCTCCATTACCGTTACAAACTCTAATTGCATCTATATCTTAGGGTAACAATATCAGTTACTTAACTTAACCAACAGAGGTAAAACCCCTGAAACAGAAGTATTGTTACCCCCTAGAATTATAAAACATAAGCCACAACCTAAATCGCATTATACCCAGGAGGTGGCCCCAAGCTGTGTCCCCTGGAAAGAGAGAGAGAGAATCCACCCTACCCTTGAACCTAAGCAGACCAAAACCCTTATCCTAATACCATTTTACTAATACCAACTCAACCCAAAAACAATTGTAGATAATACTTCCATTTAGATCTGAAATAAATCCATATAAGACTGTTCATTACTCCTAAATAGTAATCTCTTGCTAAACACAACCCGACAGACAAGCCTGTGTTTGGGTATTATTAACCTGCAGTGAATAGATTGCCTCTAGTGTCAACCGTCTTTTATTATATAGCCCTTTCCTACCCTCCATATAATTGCACCTCTTTATTCTTCCCAAAGCCCAAATAAGATCTCTCACCCATTGGTCATAGGTATAGATATAATCATCCTTCCAGTGTTTCAATATAAAAGATTTGACTACCGCTGTCATCAGAGATAGATGGTATTTGGGTGTGGCCCCTGATATTTGTGACATGTCTCCTAATATACAAATTTCAGGCAATAAAAATTCTAAGTAATCCAATAATGGGTCCATATGTTGTTTAATTTCAACCCATAAAGGCAATATTTTACTACATTCCCACATCACATGTAAGATATCACCTTGTCCCACTCCACATCTAAAACACAGGTCCGTCTGTCTAAGGTGTCTATCACATAGTTTTGCAGGGGTAGAGTACATATTAGAAACAATAAAAAATGTCATAATGTTATACTTGGGTATAGATATATACTTGTTACTCCTCCAGATATTGTTCCAAGCAGGTCACTGGGGGGCCAATATTCTGTCCCAATATATAACCCTTGTTGGAGAGTTTGGACTGATATAGTCCAATAGCACCTTGTACACTTTAGATAGAGAGTTAGATGTAGGATCCACTTCCTTTAGATTATCCCAGGTAAACAGATTTTCTGACAGGCCCCGTAGCTTTCTCCATACCCCCTCCAGCATTTTGGTGAGCTGTAACCTTTTAAAAAAATGCATTGCATCACACCTACTCAGGAGAACCACCCTATTATCCTTTATAGCATCCATTAATGTTAGGCCCAGGAGCTGAGCTGACCATCGTTCAGTAATTACCTTACCCCCAATCATAAAATTGGGATTGCCCAACACAGGTTGATCTCTAATCCTCACTGATCCCTTCTCTGGGCAGGAGTGAGAAGTAACCGCCAGGCAAATGCAGATTTAACAATTGGAGTCAGGGTTGTGTTTTTAAGGTATTTTTCTGGGCTAGCAAAAAGAAAAGCCTCTGAAGAGAGGCCTGAGTCTTTTATTATTTGCCTCTCTATTTGCAATCACATTGGAATATATGACTCTCCCTCCAAGTTTCTAACCCATCTACTCATAAGCCCCATTTGTCCTGCCACATAATATAGATGAAAATTAGGCAGTTTGACCCCCTCCCCCATGTCGTACGGTAAGCACAGGATACTATGCTTTTTCCTAGGAGGTTTGGAATTCCACAGAAATTCAGATAACAATTTCCTAATTTTTATATACCATAATTTGGGAATGCAATATGGGGCTAAGTATATAGGATATAATAACCTAGGCAATAGGTTCATTTTAACTAGTCCCAGTCTAGCTGCAGAGTTCAAAGGAAGCTTATTCCATCTAAGTATGTCCCCTTTAATTGCTAACAGCACTTTGTCCATATTTGTTGCCACACCATCCTCCATACGAGCCGTAATCCAAATGCCCAAGTATTTAATCCTTTCCATCATCCAGTGTACCTGCAGTGGTACAAAATCTGCTCTGCATACAAGCAGTGTCAAAAGGAGAATTTGTGTTTTGCTCAAATTTAATTTATAGTTCGAGACTTTGGAGAATTGCCCTATAGTTTCAACTGTTCTTTTGAAGCTTGAGTATGGGCTCTGTAAGTGTAGAAGTATATCATCTGCAAAGATTGAAAATTTTAGAACCCTCCCCGCTATTGCAATCCCCTTTATGTTAGCATCTTTATTAATAGCCCTTAACAGTGGTTCCCGGTATATAATGAACAATATTGGTGAGAGGGGACATCCCTGTCTGGTCCCATTTTCTAAACAAATCTCCTGAGAAAAATATCCATTACATAATACCCTGGCCATAGGGGCTTCATATAGGTTTTTTATACCTCTGAGAAGGCCCTCAGGGAAACCCATCCTCTCCATTGTAGCAAATAGAAATGGATGGGAAACCCTGTTGAAGGTCTTCTCCACTTCTAATGATATCAAGGTTAGAGGTAGATGGGAATCCAGCGCATAACTAAGTATGTGGTGGAGTTTCCTAAGGGCATCATGTGCCCCCCTACCCGGCATAAATCCAACCTGTTTGTGACTGATTAAATTTGGAGCAATATTCAATATTCTTTTAGCCATAATCCTCGTAAGGATCTTAATATCTTGATTCATCAAGGCTATAGGCCTATAACTGCCAGATAAATCTTTAGGCTTGTCTGGTTTTGGAACCAGGGAGATATATGCCTGGTACAGTGGCAGATGACATACCACTTCTTGCATTACATTACTGAAAAATTCTTTAAGTAGGGGAAGTAAAGTATGGAGATGTGCCTGATAAAACATAGCCGTTAGGCCATCAGGCCTAGGAGCTTTGCCAGAAGGCAGAGATTGTATCACATCTATTATCTCAGATTCTCTTATTGGAGCTGCTAACTCTCTAACCTGCTCTGGATCTCGTACTGGTAATGGAATTCTCTCTAGGAATGTCCTAATGTCCTCCTCAGCAAGATGTCCTGCCTGGAAAATTTCCTTATAATAGAACGCAAATGCATCTGCCATTTTCTGGGGATCCGTTAAGGTTTTTCCAGCATTCTGTATGGAGGTGATTGTTCTTGTGGCTTCCCATTCCTTACCTCTAGCTGCAAGGAGGCAGCCAGGCACGTTTCCTTGCATTAGATATTTAGCTTGAATCTTTTCTAACCAAAATTCTACTTTACCATACATAATGTCTGCCATTTCCCTTCTTAAACTTATAAGTTCAGTATCTATTTCCACAGAGGACCCTTCCAAAGGAGCCAGCGATTCTATAGCCCCCCCAATATAAGCTCCTCCTTTGCACGTCTTATTCTATTTCTCCATGCTGCGAAATCCTGCACTACGCCTGCATACAACACCTTACAGGTTGGCCATGCTAAGTTTTTATTCTGAAGCGTAGGCAATTGCTTCTGTATTATCTCTAGGAGGGCTTCCTCCAATTTTCTATAGACTGAAAACTCAGTCAAAAGAGTATCATTCAGCCTCCATCTATATGGTCTAGAAGGAGCAGCTGTCGGTTCCCAAATCAGCTGAATTGGGGAATAATCCAATAAAATTCTACCCCGTGTTATCACCTTCTTAACTTCACAAAGTGCCTCCCTATTAACCAGAAAAAAATCAATTCTAGATTGACTCTTATGGGCCGCAGAAAATAATGTCATGTTATTGCCCCCTGTAGAATGGGTCCAGAGTGGATCTACCAGAGCTGTGACCTCCAATAATCTATTCACAGCAATCTAAGCCCTAGACAGAGGCCCTCCGGATGGTGGTATCCTATCCTCCCAATTATTTAAGCATAGGATCCAATCCCCTGCCAAAATGAGGGAATGCAGAGAGAATATAGTAATATCCATCTCCATTGAAGCAAAAAAGTCAGGATGGAAGGGGTTGGGCCATATATAGAAGCGACTGTAAGCTCTTTACCCAAAATATTACCCGAGAGGTAGATCCCTCTACTATCCTCCCTTGTAATCACCTGTGTTATAGTATATGGACAGGTTTTCCCTATTAAGATCACCACCCCCCCCCGATGCCGTTTCCTTACCTACCCCATTAAACCTGACCCACCCACATCCACTTCAGGAAGCTCTGCTCCTCTGTCAATAAGTGGGTCTCTTGTAGTGCAGCTATGTGAGCTCCCATCTGACCAATATGCCTCAAGACTACCATTCTTTTGCTTCTACCCCTGAGGCCTTTTACATTCCATGAAATTATTTTAATACATGACATTGGTAAATATAAAAAATATTTTGTTTCAAACCATCGTACTTTGCCCTCTCAAGGTCTGCATCTCTCTTGCACTTTAATGGACTCTCTCTCCTTCCTTCCAGATCCCATTAACCCCCTGCCCCCCAACCCCCGAACCCTGGATCATCCTCCCTTCAATCATTAATTCATGGACAAGCCATTTTCTGTTCACCCCCCCAGCCCCTTGAATTAAATTAACAACTCTCAGGACCCTGCCCAAAAATTATGACATAGCAATTCAGCTTGACCTCTCCTCCCCTGTACCCCTATCTCATTGAGTCTCCTCAGAGACCCTCACCCCCATAAATCACCCCATTCATACTCAAATTGTGGCCCCCATCAGAGTGATTTAATATATTTTGTCCCTTAAATTCCCTCGTCCTCTAGCTTATTTAGCTAATAGAGGGTTAGTTGAGGGGAGCAGTGCCCATCCCTTTGATCTAAACTAGGAAGAAATCCCAACTTGCAAAATAAATAATACACTCCAAGCTTTTCCCTCTACCATCCTATTTTGCCAGAACATTGCACCAACCCCCCTCCCTTCCTCCTATCATTATCCTTCAGGGGTGAATAGTCCCTCAGATCCAGGAGGGTTCCTATAATACCTCGAGAGGAGTTGACAGCTTCATTGAATAATTGAGCATTAATCACACCCTTATTCCACTCCTTCATCACACCTTCGGGCGAGAGGTTCCCTTGACCTAATGATTATGTCTAACTATTGCTGAATATCCTGAACTCTTTTCAGAGTCAACCCCACAGCGAAGGGTCACCTCTTGTTCATTGCACATCTTAAGCTTCATTTCTCCTGCCCACTCTAGCTTCCCCCCCTTCTCCATCTCTAAAACATCAAACATGGCTCCCAAAAGAAAACAGGATTGCCAATAACCCCTCAACCTATAACAGTAAATTGCAATCCCTCATGACCCTTTCCAGCCCCCCTCCCCCTAGAAACCTCCAGGCTCCGAGTTCGGATCCTACCACCTCTTAAGGATATCAATCCCCCTTCGGTCCCGTTCTATCCCCTCTATAACCTAACAACACTAACCATAATATTTTAACCAAATATCTTCAACTGTTTCCTGAACACCTGAAAAAGAAAGACAATGTTTGCATTTCCCTTCCATCTCTAAAGTCCCAACTTGTTAAATCATACCAGTCCTCTTCTTGTCTTCAGCAACTCAGGTCGATGACTTAAACAACTCTGGGAGTTCAAACCGCAGTCCCTCCATGGCGTCACTTGCAGTTAGGTACTTTTTCTCCCTCCATGGCGTCACTCGCAATTAGGTACTTTTTCCACCAGACTAAAGTCGTACCATCAAAGTCGTGGGATATTGCAAACGAAACTTGATTCCAGCAAGATACAAGTTCTTTTTTATTTCCAAATATTCCTTTTGTTTCTCCCTAACTGATGGTGTTTGATACTGGAACAGCCAGATAGATGCTCCATTCCAATGCAGAGCTTTATTTTGCCTAGCAGTGAAGAGCACATAGGACTTTTCCTTGTAATTCAAGAACCGCATTATTAGGACTCGAGGTCTTGCACCCAGCGAGGGCATTTCTCTTAAGGCTCTATGTGCTCTTTCCAGGTTGTAAGACTCAACAAATGGTGTGGGGCCAAGCAATTTAAGCAGGAGATCTTGCAAAAAGGAAACACAGTCAGACCCTTCAGCCCTCTCTGGGAGGCCTGCTAGAATAAGATTATTTCTCCTACTCCTGGATTCTTGATCTTCCATCCGACCCTCAAGTTTCCTGACTTGTTTACGAACTGCAACCAGATCTTGTTCCATAGTGGAAACTTTCCTTTCCTGCGAGTAGACTCTAGCTTCCCCGTGCCCCATCCTCTGAGCCAATGAATGCAGAGCCAGTTTAACTGTAGCAAAATCGACCACCAGCCCTTGTAACATTTGCTTGATGTCTAAAATATCCTCCATGGTCAAATCAGTACCCCCTTCCTTATCTAGCTGGCCGGCCTGTTCATCTGGCATGGGCGATAGGGGTTTTGGTGTTTTTACCTCTGGAGTATGTGCCACAAGGGGCTCCTTGGCTTCTGTTTCCATTCCGATGGTGCAGTTCGGCCTATTGCTGATGCCGAAAGCGCAATGTTGGATAAATACCAGCCGCTTACACTCGCTCAGCTCCGTCGCTTTTCTGCAGAGAAATCTAGCCCGAAGCACCTCGCCGACTGAAATACGGTAGCTCAACTTTTAATAGGGGTCCCGAGAAAGTTTAAAGGCTTAATTATATTAGCAGGGCCTAGGATCAGCACAGAAGATGTCTTCTCACACCAGGCTCATCACGTGATTCCCAAGGCAGTCACCTTTCTTAATGTTACACTGACTCAGCTCGCCAATAAACATGCTCCTTTCATTAGATCCAGGGTCCGTAAACATTCCCATCCCTGGTTCACTCCAAACCTAAAAGCTGCGCTGCACAACCATGATAAACATTGGGCCAGTGCAAGGTACGCAAAGAATGCAGCTGATTTGCAGCAATTTAGAACTGCCAGGAATGCTTGTGTTAAACTAATATGATCTGCCAAAGCTAACTACTATGTAGAACCCCTTGAAAATGCCAAAGGCAACTCAGCCAAGATCTGGCAAACAATCAAGACAGTTGAGGGCCACAAAGCAGCCCAGTCCATCCCCACCAAGTTACTCATTAATGGAGTCGAATATGTCGAGCGTGACCTCATCCTATAAAAACTGAATACCCATTTTGCCATCACTGGTCTCACGTTTGATTCCTCCCCATGCGCAGGGCTACAACACTTTTCACCCCACCCCACCACCCATGAGCCCCACCTCCTCATACCTTCCAGCTTCACCCTATAACCTACAAACAAGTAGAGGACCAGCTTAGTAAATGACATCAATAAAGGTTGTGGAGCAGATGGCATTGATCCCATCTTCATCAAGCTAGGCTACTATTATCTAACTGCACCAATCCTTCATATCCTTAATCTCTCCATCTCCTCAGCCACGGTTCCCTCCTGTTGGAAATCAGCTCATATCTTGCCCTTGTTCAAATCAGGTGACCCTGTGACCTAAACAATTATAGGCCCATCTCCATCCTCCCTGTCTTATCCAAATTGCTAGATAAACTCATCCATCACCAGCTTAAAGACCTTGTTGAAAAGCTTTCACTTCTAAACCCTGCCCAGTCTGGGTTCACACAAAAACACAGTACCACCTCTGCTTTAGCTAAAGTCACCAATGACTGGCTGACCACACATAATTCCAAACAAGTCACAGGTGCAATGTTCCTTGATCTCAGCAAGGCATTTGATACCATTGCCCATACCCTCATCCTCAGTGGTCTTAGTAAACTAGGCACAGCTGACAACACATTTCAATGGTTCTCATGCTACCTTACAGGTAGAGTTCAGAAAACCAAAGTGAGAAGTCAGGTTTCCAACTCCCTCCCCATAAAACGAGGTGTCCCGCAAGGCTCCATTTTAGGTCCTATATTATTTTCTATTTACATAAACTCACTAGATTCCAATATCAGCAACTCCAAAATACATCTCTTTGTGGATGATGCCATTATATATAATTCTAAGTCAACCTTATCTGAAGTATGTGATGTATTCCAAGCTGATTTCACACAGCTAGAGCACAACCTAATCAACTCCAAGCTACTACTCAATGTGAAAAAAAAAGGTCTTTTATTTCGCACCTAGTAGCAATTGGCCCTCCCCACAACACAACGCATCACCTGTACCCATCATGACTATCCTAGGGGAATCACTAGACATGGTTGGTCAGTTCAAATATCTGGGCATTTGGATAGACAGCAAACTTTCTTTCAGTGCTGACATCGACTACTTTTCTAGTAAGTTGAAAGCAAGACTCAGCTTTTTCTTCAGGAACAGAGCGCTCTTTCCCCCTGACATTAGACGTAGACTAATGCAGGCCACATTCCTGCCACTCCTAGACTACAGTGACATCATCTACAACTGTGCCACTGCTTCTAACCTTCGTAAGCTTGATATACTTTTCCATCGGGCTCTGCACTTCATTACTAAAGCAATATTCAGGATGCACCACTGTGACTTATATAAAGAAGTCGTCTGGCAACCCCTCTCCACCCGGTGAATACTCCATTTAGGTACTTAGATCATCAAAAGTGTACTAAACAAATTACTGACCTATATCTCCTCACTAGTTAATATTTCCCATTGTTCCTACTCCCTTAGGAAATCTGCTTACATCCTCCTCGACGTACCCCGGACATGTACCTCCCTTGGCAAGGATGCCATTAGCTACACCATCATATGGGAGTGGAATCTCATCCAGACCTCACTCAGGCTCACCAGCGTTGTCTCATTAAATTTCTTCAGAGCCCTGACCTACAAATTCTTCTCAGTAGTCTGTCACTGCCATAGATCCTAGGATGTCATGCCAGTCTCCTGCCACTGCTATCAAGTGAGTACCCTCTGACTTCTTGTATCCTTCTCCCTAGTTTCCCTGTCTACCCTAGCCCCTGTCCTCCCTAGTCCATCCCCACCCTTAGTAGACATCAATTGTTTAAGTTCTTACTGATACTATTTTTTGTTCTCCCTCTTAATATGAATTGGTTCCTCTATGCTTCACTATTGTTTTTCTTTTCTTTCACCCTGTGACCCAGATATTCAGAAATGTGCCAAAGCCCACCACAAGTCCAGCACAGAGCAAATCTGATGCACCATGGCACAACAGGAGCGATATTCAGAGGTTGCACAGGCTGAACTGTGACAGTGCAACCCAGCTGAATATGGCAGAGTTGCAGCATGGCACAAACAGAGGTGCGCCATGGTGCAGAAAGAGATGCTACAGGGCAACTGTGGGAGCAGAGCAGCAGAGCAACAGAGGGGAGCACTACAATGAGAACAGACCCAGGGACAGAGCCATGGAAGCACAGTGACAGGCCACAGGAGGCCTCAACCAGCAGGGAAGCACAGCAGGGTGCCCACATGCATCCAGACACCAGTTCCCAGAACACAACAGTGGCACAGATAGCAGGCAACAGGAGGTACCAATGGCCAACAGAGGACCACCAAGGAAGCCCCCCCACAGTCAGCTGACTGTGCCCCCCCTCCCAGACCATAGCAAGCCACACCCAGGACCATGCAGCCAAGCACACACACGCCACACAGGCACACAGGAAGCCCACACAGTAGGCACTGAACATGCCAGGAGGCAGATAACGTGTCAGACCACATGAGACAGGCCACACAATGCCAAGCAGGGGTCCCAACACAGTGTGCAGCCAGTACCCAACCAATGACCATGGCCATGTGCCACCACCATGCACACACCCGCCACACACCCCTGACAGCTGTCCCATGGTCACCCCAAGGCACAGTCACCGACCAAAGGGAAGGACACCACCACAGTGGGACACATCACAGCACACAGCAGTGAACCACAGAAGCACAACACATGCCCCTACATATGCACACAACACAGACAGATACTAGGCCACTGCAGCATGGCTCCTCATACCATCCGCAAAGCAGACACTGACACAGACAAGTAAGTCAAAAATATAGATTAATGAACACAACAATGTACAAAAACAAGGGGCTGAGAAAGGGTAGGAAAGGCAAGGGAAGGGGACAGGGGACAGGGAACATGGACTGTACAGTGGGAAGGAGGACTGTATGGGGAGGTACAGCAGGGGAAACAGGGGAAAGCTGGGTCCAAAGTAACTGCAGCCATGTCCTGCCATCCCTTGGCATTGTCTCCACCTCCTCTCTGCCAACAGCATGTACCTCATCTGTAACAGTGCCCCCATTGTTGTGGAGGTGATCAGGATAATCTACCAGAGCAGCCGTCTGTACAATGGCCACCTGGGTCCCCGCTGCTGGACACCTATAACAAGGGACAGGACAGGTGATCAGTGCAATGTCCCAAGGAACCATGCCCACGCACAGTGCGCAATGGGCAGCAGGAAGGGCCCGTACCAGACACCCGCAGGGGGGTGCGCCAATGCCTGCCAGTGACTCAGCACACCACAACACTGCACAGAGGTGTTTCCCGCCACACAATGGCCACCTGACTGCACAGTGACAGTCACATGGCACAGTGCACCTGCAGCACCATGACAACAACAGTGGCAGCCAGACGCACATCCACCCCACCAACAGCTGGCATACATGTCCAATGCATGTGCCACAGTGGCATGCACCAAGCACAGTGTGACACACACAGCTGCCATGGCACATGGCATAGGTGGCCATGCCTGCACCCACTCCACCGCCACCCCCCCATGTACAGTTTGAAGGATGATGACAGTGCTTACCTGCCCTCTGCAGACCCGCCAGTGCTGGTCCCACTGCACTGTGGCCCACCGCGGCCTGCTGTGCAGCTGCTGCCTGTGCCTGGCAATGATCTTCAGGCCCTGGGAATGAAAAAAAGACAGGTACACATCAGGGAATCAACCACAGCAGCTGCCCACCATCCGCACCCCTGTGCACAGGCTGTGCCCCTGCCCGACACGTCCCATATGGCTGCATCGTAATGCAAGCGGTGGCTGGCAAGGCCACACTGTGATGCACATGATGACAGTGTACCCATCTGCAGGGCATGCCAGGCAGCCTAGCCAACACCACAGTACAGCACCAGGGCACACATGCAACATGGGGTGACTTACCTGGCTGTGGCACAGCCCCTCACCTGACGCATGCCTGCAGCCTCTGCAGGCACTCTGGGTCCCACTGCAGGAGGTCCCCATACCAATGGTGACATTGCTCCCCTGTCCTGGCCACCCTGGTCCTCTGCTGTAGCCTGGCAGCAATCCCCTGCCAAACAGTGACCCTGGCCTGCTGCAAGGGCACCTGCCCAAAGAGTTGGGGGGGTGTGTGGCTCGACACAGGCCACCAGGTCCACCAGCTCCACCTGTGTCCAGTTTGGGGCACACCAAACTCATCCCTGCGTCATGTTCACAACCGTGATCTGGGGGACAAAAATGGTGGCAGGAGGTGCACGTGTCCACACCATGTGCCCGCTGTACGATGCACAGGAGCATGGGCAGTGCATGCACATCATGCAGTGCTGGAGATGTGCAGAATGGATGTGGCTATGCAAGGTCACATTGTCAGAGGACTGACCCAGGGGCATTGCACACGTGTGCGATAGGGCACGGCACCCCATGCAAGGCCATGCTCGGCCATGCACGTAGCTGGCCCATGCACAACATGTGCAATGCCACTGCATCATGCTGTCCATGCACGGTGCATGATTGATGCCATGATGCCATGACCCACATGTGCATTGTGGGCCTGCGCCCCATGCATGCATGTGCATTTCACCATCATGACTTGCTCTGGCACAGTCCCATTGCGCACTGTGCAATATCGAGATATTCAGACACCACATGCAAATGAGTTCATCAGCCAATGCATGGTGCACTGGGGGCATTAGCATGTCATTACTGTTGTGCCAAACCTCATTTGCATGCGTTCCACCTTATAAATGCCACAGAACAGCAAAGGCCACAGACCAGTATTGCATCCTTTTGAGGTAAGTTGAGCATGCCGCTGCAGCTCACTGGGAGCAGACAGCACTGCAGGATGGGATGGACAAGGGAGCTGCTGCCGCTGACACACTGTGCTGTCCATGTCCACAGGCAGCAACATGTCGGATCATGAGGAGGGTTAGGAGCATGGGCCTGCATGGAAGCGCAGGCCCAGTTTCACAAAGGCCAAGACAGATGCCCTGTTCAAGGCCTACCTGGACAGGGTGCCTCTGTTGAGTGGTGCCATGGGCACACCACAGGCCAGGGGTGGTGCATGGGAGGAGGTGGCAGCATACATCAACCAGCATGACAGCCACCAGCGGTCAGTGCAGGAGTGCAGGAAGAAGATGGGGATGGACAAGAGGCACATTAAAGAGAAGGTGGCAACCATCTGTGTGGCCCCAACTGCCACTGGATGGGGGCCAGTGGATGTGCCAATGCAAACTCTGCAGGAGGAGTTGGTGGCAGCCACTATGCATCCCACCACAGTGGAGAGTGAGCCTGGAGGTGGATTCCAGATGGGTGGCAGCCCATCACTGCATGGTAAGTATGTCAGCCATGCACAGCTGGTGGCACAGAGGGTGCATACGCAGGCTTGCTGGAATGCATGCAGCCAGCATGCATGTCATGTTCATGTGTGCGCACCCACATGCATGCCATGCCGCAGGACGCATGCAGGCAGGGGCATATGTGGGCATTGCATCACTGAAAGCCTTTTCTTCTGCTGCACCAGCACCTTCCATGCAGATGATGGGGTGCTGGCAGCAGCAGCATGATGGTGTATGCTCCTGGAGGGCCAGCCGCCCACCCTCCACTGACATCCAGGGGCCTGACAGGCTGCACCTCACCACCAAAGTACAGGCGGATGTCCTGGACCTAGGGTTGTATGAAGCCCTGGATGTGTTCCTGCAGGATGCCAGCCTTGGTGTCCTCTGCTCAGAGACACAGATCAGGGCAGGGTCCGACTCTGATGACAACATCACACTTATCCTGGACAGCTTAGGCAACATTGTGGGTGAGACGCCCCTGCTGGCCTCTGAAACAGGCAGCATGCTCAGCACTCTGCCAGAGGCAGAACAGCTGCCTGCCACCACTGTGGGTGCAGCGGTGTGCGCAGCCTCGGCTATGCCTTTTGGTTTTGGTGGTGCAGTCACTGGGTGGCGACAGCAGCCAGACGGGGATGACAAGTCAGGCTGCAGTGGTGCCACCGAGCAGATCGACATGGGTCTGCCACCGTGCTGCTCACAGTCCATTCCCTGCAGAGACCCCACTGTGCACTGGCCCACTTAGAGGGCTGTGCAGCGTGGACAGTCACAACACTAGGACCGGCATCCCACCCGGGAGCCTCAGGACACTGACTGGCAGGCTGAGCACAACCTTCTGCTGTGGGCATCCATACAGCAACAGGTGCTGCTTTCCACTGGGGTGCATGAACTGCATATGGACGTGCACCAGATAGCTGAGCAGCAGAAGAGGGGCACTGTGCAGATCCTGGCAGGGATGCAGTGCATGCAGGAAGTCATGACTGCATCCTTGGATCACATTGACACTGTGATCACAGATGGCTGTGCACTGCTGGCTGCCACAGGGTGTGGCCATGCACAAGTGACCCCCTGCAGTGCGCTGTCCACCCCATGATCCTGGCATCAGGTGACCCCATTACAGTCGATGCTGGGCTCTGATATAGGCATCCCAGGCATGCCTGGGGCTGACCTGTTTGGGCACCTGCACACCCCCACAGGGACACAGTCATGGTCCCATGGTTCCACCCCTACGGGGCTGTTGCAAACCCCCCCATGGCTGATGCGCAGCCTGTGGCTGCCAATCAGTCCCAGTGCAGCTGCTCCCATGGCTGTGGTGGCCATGGTTCCGTGCAGCGGTCCTGATGTGCGGGCCACCCTGACCGCTCTGCCCTGTGTGCAGATGGGTGATTTGTGTGTGCCTTCCACTGGTGTCATGCTTGTGTGTCATGCCACATGCTGCCTGTGTGCATGCTTGCCTGGCCACTGGACCATGTGGCATGAGTGTGATGAGGGCAGGCTAGCACCAGCTGCACCTGTGCAATGCATCTAATCCACACCACATACCAATGCTTGCATGTATGTGTGTGTGTAGTGCTGTGTGTGGTTGTGTGCCACTGACCCCCTACCCCTGCATCATGCCTCTGTGTGTGCAGGCCCATTGCCATACATTCCCCTACATGTGTGCTGTACCTGTTTGTGTGGCCCATGCATGTGTATTGCACCACCTACCTGTGTGCACCACAGTGCTCCTTTGCAATGGTGTCCCGGTGGTGTCATGCCTGCTGTAGTGGCCAGGAATCCCTCCACCCAGGGGGTGGCTGTCCACCACCCTCCGGCCCATTGCCTCCATCGTCCCCACTACTGTCACCCTCCTCAGCCTCAACAGCTATCCCATGGTCAATGGCCATGTTGTGCAGTATGCAGCAGGCCAGGCCACAGGCACTGCTTGACCTGTCTAGGAAATGGAAACGTGCTTTCAGCATGCCAAAGACACACTCGATGATATTGCATGTGCTGGCGTGTGCCTCATTGTAGCGTTTCTCTGCAGGGGATGATGGGCACTGGTAGAGGGTGAGCAGCCAGGGCCTCAGTGCATACGCACTGTCTTCTGTGTGGATAATGACATGGTTAGCCCTCTGCTAGTCTATGCTGTGCCCCATGCCTGTTCCTGGCACCCACGCCAACATGCACACCTGGCCCTCCCACATCCCAAGGTCTGCTCTGCCCATTGCCCCTTGCCCATGCCAAACTCACCCACTAAGTGGCCCGTGAGGATGTCCCCATGTTCAAACCTGTGGCACAGCACAGAACTATGCCAGATGAACACATCATGTGCACTCTCAAGGTGTGTGGTGCAGACATTGGTGATGCGCCCCGTGGCATCACACACCACCTGGCAGTTTATGCTGGGGCTTCCCTTCTGGTTAATGTATGTGACACCCTCGGGGCCAGGTGGTAGGTGGATGGCCATGTGGGTGCAGTCAATGGCCCCAATCATGCCAGGCGTATGTGCAATCCTGTGGAAGTCCTGCATGGTTGCTGTACACTCCACCTGTGTGCTGGGGAAATGGATGAATTCTGAAGCATGTGGCAGCAGAGCGTTGAGGAACTGTGTGAGGAGGTGGGACATGGCCAACTGGGTTATGCCTGTGGTGTCCCCTGTTGGTCTCTGGAAGGTGCCCATGGTGAGCAGGCACATGACGGTTGTCACCTTCATCTCCATGGACATGGCATGGCTCCGTCTGGTGGATGCCTGCATCTTCTCACTGCACAGCTCGCAGAGCTGCCTCAGAATGGCCCTGTTCAGGTGGTACTGACCCACAATCTCTGTATTGCTGTAATTCTCAAAAGTGATGCGGGCATGGTACCACCTGTGTTAGGCATACCACCGATGGGCCCTTCCTTGGCCATGTCGCTGTTCCTCCTGCCCCCTCACACCCCTCATTACGACCTCCGTCATGAAGGGCACACTGTCCATGGCCCTTGATGTCCACTGTCCAACTGGGCAATTGGCTACTGCTGGCTGTGTGCCACCCTGGTGCACTGCCTGTAGGTGTGTGTGTATCTCTCTCTCTCTCTCTCTCTCTCTCTCTCTCTCTGCCCCTCTCTTCCTCTCCAATACCACCTCTGTCCCTCTCCATCTATATCTGCCTTGGTCTGTCTGTCTCTCTCTCTCTCTCTCTCTCTGTCTGTCTGTCTGTCTGTTTCTCTCTCTCTCCCACTCCCTCTCACTCTCACTCTCACCCCTGGTGCAAATGCTGTCTGTGTGTTTGTGCCCTGTATTTATAGGAACAAGTCTGCTCGGAGCAACTTCGATTGGCTCCACACTTGTGCCATGGTTTCACACGTGAATATGCCACTGTGCTGGATATTCATAGGAACACCCCCTGCACTTGTAGTTGTGCATTGGTGCAATGGATTTTGTGCTGCGCATTGGCTCCTGCTGAATATGGCTCCTTGGCGCAATACCGCACTTGCGCCCGTGCAACTCAGGTGAGCCACATGCAACTGTTCTGAATATCTGGGACTGCATGTATTTCCTACCAATTATTGTTACCTTATGGTATATCACCACTGCTTACCCAGAAAATAGATTCCGATCTATTTTATTATTGTTTTCACTGACCATATATGCACTTTTTTCTACCAGCTATTGTACCTGTATGCTATGTCATCACTTTTATTGTACACTATTGTTTAATGTTGTCCTTATAGGACCTCCTTGAAAATGAGCGTGCTCAATGGAGTCTTCCTGCCAATTAACTTAACTTAACTTACCCCTGTGCCCTCTAGGGAAAAGCTATCTGATTTTTGCTACCTACCAGGTGCCCATTCACAAAAGCCATTTTACACCATAGGAACTGTAGCCCAATTTAGAAACATGCATTTGGTATTATATTTCCTAAATCTAAGAACTACAAAACTCTACACCTGCAAAGCAGACAATGGTTAGCATTGTACTACACAGTTACACCAAGCCTAGCAACTTTAAAAAGGAGGACACTGAAGAGCCCTAAGAATCCTCTTTCTGTCTTCCTTTCTTCTTTCAGGAACACCTGCCAAAGAAAACATTGCAAAACACATTCTGCAAACAAAACACAACCTGTAAGCCACACAGTGACTAAAACCTCCTGCTGCAGTCCCCAAAGTTATTTTTTTTTAAGTTTTTTTCTATAAAAGTACAAAAAATAGGAAATGAAACCCTACAGAGTTCAATGTTCTAAGGAGAATGTCTAGAGTGCCCATGGCACTATACATAGAGCCTCTCCTAGGCCAAAACTTGCTGAAACACAGTTCTTGGACACACATGAGACCTGCTAGCACAGCAGTCCAGTTCAGGAGTGTCTATTAATGAACCAAAATTCCTGGGACATCCCCATTTGCAGGCAAAACAGTAAAATTAAAATGTAAAGAAGAAAAAGGTATGCCTTACCAGATTCTAGGTGAAAGATGGATGTCTACATCACCTCTCTGGACCTGCAGCATGATAATCTTCTGCTGCTGGACAGACTAAATCTTCAGATCAGGTTCTTCCACACCTCCTGCTGAACCTGGATGGGAAATCTTCTCCCTCTGCTGGGATGACGAACCTGGATGCTGCAGCAGATGAACCTGGAAGCTACTGGAGATGAACCTGGGTGCTGCTGCAGATGAACCTGGATGCTGCTGGAGATGAACTTGGATCACCAGAAGAGATGCACCTCCTTCTTGGTTGTTGCCTCTTTGGTGGCAGATTGCTGATCTGGCATTGCTGCATTCACTTGGCCTACTGGCATGATTAATGGTGAGTGGCACTTTTATGGATAGTACCACTCTGGGTGTGGAATAAAAACTGTTTCTCAGTCCGGACAAACCATTCAAACACTGTAGAATGTCTCTTGGCCAGCCTTGTCCACTATTCTACAGTCTATAAACAGAGTCCTGTCAAGCTTCCAAAACTGTAGTCTCTCTTGTCGTATTTTAATTTGCACAAACTTGTTCACACATTCTTCCTTGCTGCTTTTTACTAGGTCTAAGCCAGAAGCACGGCTTCGGGAAGGCCAGTCCTGGTTAAGCCAGTTTTGAAAACTCAATGAAGAGTAAAAGCAGTCCACCTCTGCACTCAGTTACATGTTGCTAGAACCCTCATCTGTCTCTAAAGGCTCCACTGAAGTCAAGACTGATCAATCAATCAATCAATCAATCAGTCAATCAATACTTTATTTAACCAGGCAATACACCCTTTTGAGCAAGCTTATTTTCAAAGTGGTTCTGGACAAGGACAAGCAACATACAGGAAAAAGGAAAAAAAACACAGCATCAAGCATGATAACAATATACATAAAATAAAGGGTCATATGGATTATTAGCTCCATCGACCCTAGGGCAGTACAGCTAAAAAACTGCATGCCAAGATAGAGAAGGACAGGCCTCAGGGTGCACCCAGAAATATAAAGGCAGTCATACAGAGTGGCAGGAAGCAAGAGGGGAAGGGGAAGGCTACTGCAGCTGGAAGATTAGCAGCAGACGGCAAGTGTTAGTGTTGATAGGGCAAGGTTGCAGTTGCAAAGTGGTAGGAGCAACTAATATTTACAATGGTGACTTCAAACATTTTCAGAATTCCTTCAGGTAACCAGCTATCATGAGTTTAAAGGTGACGAGACCTGTAATAGAGAGAAACTTTAAGGATCTTTGCATAGTATTGCATAGAGAGCGGAGGGAGAAATTAATAGTAGCTGAACCATACATTGTCTTTATTCTAGGTACATTGAAAGTAATTAATGAGAATCATCTCAAGCCATATGACTATTTGGCATGCTCATATAGACTAGAAATATAGGCTTACAGTATGTCAGCTAGTGCCCTGTAAAACCAGAGCAGGGCATTTCTTTGTCTCCTCAGCATGAGGAAGACCAACCCATCTCCACATACAGAAGGCAGTGATGGGTGTGTGTGGGTAAGTTCAGGATGAATCTCAAGGCACAGTGATATAGGGTGTCCAGTCTATTAAATGCTGAGTTTGGACAGTGGCTGTAGAGAATGTCAGCATAACCAAGCACTGGCAAAAAGGGAGCTTGGACTAGTCTTATAGCTACAAAGGCAAGGAGGTGCCTAATGCGAAAGTATACACCTAGTCATTACTGTAACTTTTTTGTTAACTCATTAAGGTGAAACAAAGAGTTGAGCCTGTTGTCATGCCAGAATCCCAGATAATTGAAATTATGCACAGATTCCAGTGATTCACCAAGTAAGGTATGGATCTGATGGCTGGTTAATGATCCTAGGTCCTGGGGTGCATGTGATGAAATAATCATGACTTTAGTCTTTTTGGCATTAAGAAGAAGTTTGAGTTTTAGGAGGTTTTGCTGTAGTAAGACAAATTCATGCTTTATTTCATTGTGGGCTACGTCTAGGGAGGAGTTAACGGTATAAAGGACCATATCATCTGCAAATAAATGTACGTTAGTGGTACGTAGGTGTAAGTCGATATTGTTAATGTAAAGTCACTAGTGGTGATTCTTGGTGGCCCACAATAGCTGCTTCACCTTCTTCCATTACCTCCTGTTCCATAAGCTCTGACCAGAAGAAGACATTGGCTTCAGCTCCTGAAATTGTCCATCCTTCACTGCACACAGAAGCAGTTGCCTCCCAATACAGAGCTTCATCGACCTCATCCTCATCTATGAGGCTTGGGCTTGGGTCTTCTACCAACGGATCTACAGATCCTGCTTCTGCAGTGCCAAATTCCACCATCTCCATCGTGGAAAACTCCATTCCTTCCTGTTCTTGCAAGGTATCCTCACAGACATTCTCCAAGAATTCCCTGACAAACTCAGTGGGATCAACCTGACTGCACCCAGCCTGCTAATGTTCTGATTTAACAGAGTCCCCTGCAAGTGTCCATGTAGGAGCTAAGTGGATATTTGGGGCTTTTGCAGTTATTGTACCACCTGCTTCACACATCCCATATTGTTTTCAATAGTCTGTACAATGTGGGATTAACAGAATGTCCCTTCTTGGATTTTAAGATGATGCATACATTAACTGGAAAGTCTGGTAAAGCCACATTAGATTGTGCTGCTTCACAGTTGTAAAGTTTTTCAAAATGAACTAGCTCTTTCCCTTATTGTGCAATCCATGCCCTGGCATGGAGTGGGTAGTGGGGAGTACTGGATGCCATTTTCTGCAAAGAAATACACAAGTGCCCTGTTACTATTTTGTTCTTAAAGCTGAGTTTTGACTTTAACATACACTGCAACAGTTTAGTTTACTTTTTCAATGTCGCTGAACTGGTTGCTTGGCTTGTATTTTGTTTTACAACATTCAAACTACTAAATGAAACTTTGCTGCTTCTGCAACACTGTTGCTAGCCTTGCTTATAGAGCAGAAAGCAGCTAACTAAAAGAAGCTACATTTTCTTATTAATTTAACACTTATATCTCAGCAGGAGTCAGGGTCTGTTGAGATTAAGTAGACAGATACTTTATTAGAAGTAGAAGGGGTCTTATTTAGGGTTAAAAAAGAAAGAAAAGAAAGTCAGTGTGTGTTCTGTGCTGTGAATGGTACTGTATCAACTTACTTTGCTAAACCAGTAGGAGGAGAGAGAGCTTAATTGGGGTGTGGCTTAGACACTATAAAAGCAGGTGACTCAAATTACAACTTCCTGTTGCTAGCCTTGCTTGTAGAGCAGAAAGCAGCTAACTAAAAGAAGCTACATTTTCTTATTAATTTAACACTTATATCTCAGCAGGAGTCAGGGTCTGCTGAGATTAAGCAGACATATACTTTATTAGAAGTAGAAGGGGTCTTATTTAGGGTTAAAAAAAGAAAGAAAAGAAAAAGTCAGTGTGTGTTCTGTGCTGTGAAGGATACTGTGTCAACTTACTTTGCTTAACCAGTAGGAGGAGAGACAGCTTAATTGGGGGTGTGGCTTAGACACTATAAAAGCAGGTGACTCAAATTACAACTTCCTGTTGCTAACCTTTTTTCTTACTAATTGCCCTCCATCCCCCCACCCTAAGCCAGTTCTACTTTTATAGCCACTGGATTTGACTGTCAACTGGAGCTTCCTGTTTGGCAGTAGGAAGGGAAGGATCATAGAGAAACATTGGTTTTGTCAACCCTATGTGGCACCATTTGCTTGTAACTGACTCTTCAGTGAAAAACAAAGCTTTGTGGGAACCTGGAGGACTAGCAATAGGCTAGTATACCTCCTACCCCAAAACAACATCTCTCTGTTAAAAGCACTGTTGCCTGGTGGTTCTCTTGCCCTTTTAAGGGCTTGTAAACCTTCAACTCACAGAATCTTGCTGAATTTAAGAAAATATTTTTAATTTTACTTCACGCTGAAACTGGAAGTGAACAGACACTTACTTCTGGTTTTTCAGCTTAAAACCTGCCCCTCTAGCAAGCTGGGCGAGCGTGCGCGAGGTCACATGTGGAGACATGCGCAGAGACATGAGCGTTTTGAGCGTGTGTGCTGTGTCTGCTGGGCACGCTGAAACTGCTGGCATTAGACAAACTTGGATAAGATAATTTTAGCATATCCTCTACTTAGTAAATATACACCTTTAATAATGGAAAAAGAACTTAGTAAGTGTATGCAATGCTTGATGTATAGTGAGGGAAAGTATGGGAGCGAGTATGTATGTGCTAATTGCCATCTGATTACTACTGTTGAAGCAGAGATAGCATTTCTGCTTAATATTAAACCAGTTTCTACTGATATTAGGGAACTGGAAAGTTACATTGATCTTATGGATGAACAACTTCATTCTAATGAAAAATTTCCTTCACATTTAGGTAGCATTTCTATGCCTCCTGATGAGGAGACAATTGTAACGACTAGTACTAGAATACCTGTTGCCTCTGCCCCCTCTTATAAAGTGGATGATTATTCGCCCTCTTCTCATGATAATGATGACTGGACCATTGTCACAAAGCCTCTTAAAAGAGGAGGGGCAGTCAAATACACAGTAGTGCCCCTATTGAAACTCGTAATAGGTTTGAGCAATTGACTGTATCAAATAATGAAGTGCTACATGATTTATCCTGTGTATCACCCTCTGTTGATAATAATGGTTTAAAAACACTTTTCAATCAGGAGTTAATGCCCATGAATATTTGTCCTAGTAAGTCTCAAGCTACTAAATCAATACCTATTAAGTTAATCACTCCAGAGTGTGTTAAACAATCACCTGTTTCTGATTCTTGTACCCCTACTGTCTCAAAACAAGTGTTAGTCCTGGGAGATTCAATCATTAAGCACATTGACAGGGTGGTATGCAATAGTGACAAGAGCAACTGCACTTGTTCTAGCTTCCGTGGGGCCAGGGTATCTGACATTACCTCCATGATGCCTAAAATTTTACAAAATGCAGAGGAAAATCCACTGGTTATCATACATGCCAGTGTTAATGATATAAACAACACCCCATTTAATCAGTTACAACAGGACTAAGTGACGTTATGTAACCTGTTACTTGACAGGGGATGCTGTGTATGTATATTTGAAATTCTACCTGTCTCGAGAGCAACATCTACCATGACACAGAAAATCAAAGCCCTAAATGAATGGCTGAGAAAGTGGTGTTTTAAGCAGGATATACCCTGTATTACCCACTGGGAATCATTTTCAGATCGTTCTTCCTTGTTTTTCTGGGACAGTTTACATCTCAGTTGTAGGGGTAGTACACTTATGGGGAAAAGTATCACTAAAATCATAAATCATTGTTTAAACTAAAAACAATGGGGAAGAATGAGTCTATTCCCAAGTCTCTGAATACTTACCAAAATATTATTGCAACTAAATGTAAATTCCTAGCTTTGAATGGAAGATCTTTAAACCAACTCAAATTAGCAGAACTCAAAGCCAAATGTAAAACTTTAAATATAGGTGTGGTGGAAGTAATTGAAACTTGGTGGGATGCATCCTCAATTTGGTCCAGATAAATTCCAGGTTATAAGTTATATCATAAAAACAGATTAGATAAATAAGGTGGTGGAGTTTGTATGTACATACAAAATGATATTCCTTCTTTTGAAGTGTGTTCTCCCTTTCCTTTGGAAAGTATATGGGTTAAAAACCTATTGAAGGAGCTGTCCTATTTAACTATTGGTAACATCTATCGACCTCCATCTGCAAATTCAGATTACACAACTGATATGTTTAAAGAAATTGTACATTTTTCAGAATCTCAAGATATTGTAATATTTGGTGATTTTAACCTCCCTCATATTAACTGGGACTCATTCTCAGGACAGTCCTATGCCAAGAAAGGACTAATAGATGTGGTAGTTAGTACTGGATTACAACAACTTGTTACTGAACCCACTCGAGAGCCTAATATTTTGGATCTATTATTTACTAACATAGAGCAACAAATTAGCAATTTACAAATTTGGGATCCACTTGGGACCAGTGATCATGCATCTATTCTTTTTGAAATTCAACAGTTTAAAACTACACAAAGGAAGTTATACTGTATAAAAAATTATAATAAAGCAAATGTTTCTAAAATCAATGAATACTTACAAAACATAAACTGGGAATCTAATCTTCTTAATTGTACAGCACAACAAGCTTGGGACTTTTTTTAAAACATTGTACATTATTTTAAAATACCTTTATTCCATCTAAGAGGAAATTTAATAATAAAGGAAAAATTCCCCCTTGGTTCAAGAAGACAATTAAAAATCAGATTAAAAATAAAAATTAAGTTTTTAGGAAACTTAAGAATAGTTCTGTTCCATTTAAAACTACTATATTACATAAATACAGACTATCTGTGAAAAACTTAAAAAATTATATTAAATTGGCAAGAAATAAGCTAGAATTTAAACTAGCTCACACAAAAGACTGTCACAAATCTTTTTTCTCCTATATAAATAGTAAAAAAGGTGTATCAAGGACCATTGGTCCCATTATAACCAATGGCTCTTCTCTATCTGATATAGAAACCTCAAATCTCTTTAATAAGTACTTTTGTTCTGTCTTCTCTCAAAAATCACTTAGTACATTTAAAGTTCACCACACAGATTATCATAGGTTTTATCCAACTGACATTATACAGGCTATCAAAAAAAAAAAATACTAGTCCAGGCCCAGACGGTATTCATCCATGGTTTCTGATCGAAACCTCTATAAATATTTCTATACCTTTGTCAATTATCTTCAACAAATCCTTACAAGTAAGCATTGTACCAAATGATTGGCGTTCAGCAATAGTTAGTCCCATATTTAAAAAAGGAAATAGAGGTTCTGTGCAAAATTATTATCCAATTAGCCTGACCTCAGTGGCTGGTAAATTAATGGAATGAGTAATGAAGTCTCTAATAGATCAAGATTGTAAAAAATTAGGAATTTATGATTCAAATCAGCATGGGTTTACTCCCAAGTATTCCTGCACCACCAATCTGATATCTTTTTACAATAATATAAGTACTCTACTAGATGTGGGTATCCCTACTGATGTAATTCTTTTGGACTTTAGTAGAGCTTTCGATAAAGTCTCACATGAAAAACTCATTACTAAAATGCAGTCTAGGTTTGTCACCTGATATTGTCAACTGGACTTTAAACTGGTTGACAAAGTGTTCTCAGAGAGTCAGAATTAATGATATCTTGTCTGATTCGGGTAGTGTGACAAGTGGTGTACCACAGGGGTTGGTCTTGGGACCAACATTGTTTAATCTCTTTATCAGTGATTTACAAACAGGGCCAAATAAATTCATGGTTAAATTTGCAGACGATACTAAATTAGGGGACAAGGTTAATAATCAAGAAAATATTTCTACATTAAAGAAGGATTTGGAAAAATTAACACTTTGGGCAAATGAAAATAATATGCAGTTTAATCAAGACAAATGTTTAGTAGTGCATTTCAGTGTAAATAATCCAAAAACGATATATTATATAAATGGACTACCACTTCACTCATCAAATTGTGAAAAAGATTTTGGGATATATGTCAATAATAAACTTACATCAAATGATCACTATGTTAGAACTGCTTGCATGACCAACAGACTTTTGAGGCAAATAAAATGCACTTTTGTTTATCGCACTGAACAATGCCTTATTCCATTGTATAGGGCATACATTAGACTGTATCTAGACTATGGCTCCCCTTTCTGGAATCCAAACCAAAAAAAAGACATAGCAATTCTTGAACAGGTTCAAAGGAGAGTAACTAGAATGATTCCAAGATTAACAAACTTGGATTATCAGAACAGATTAAAAGCTACTGGTCTCTTCTCTCTTCAAACTAGAAGATTAAGAGGTGATATGCTTATGGTTTTTAATTTAATAAATTCACCAGATCTAATGGAAAAATGTGGTCTAATACTCTCCAAAAGGAGACATTTTCCGAGACTGCATAATAAACAGCTTGAAGTAAAAACTTATAAATCCAGCAAAAGGGGAAACTTTTTTCCAATAAGAGCATCTATTGTATGGAACACCTTGCCACAAGAATTGGTAGAGGCAACTAGTGCCACTGTCTTTAAAAACAAATTAGATATTTGGTTGAGGGATAATAGATAAATAATGTCTCACATAGTGTGGGGAACAGTCTTGATGGGCTCTGGCCTTCTTCTGTCCTTTCATACCAAGTAATACCAAGTAATACTGGCTCAACATGGTGCTTACTGCTTTGTTTACATTGCTGACTATGCCCAAAATAGAGGCTGTAATTTTTTTCTTCATCACACACACAGATCACTTTGCTAGACATACTTTCTGATCTTGTATTTTACTGTTTTATTCTGTGCACAAATTCAGTCTCACATTTTTCTCAAATTCAGCACATTCATACATTTACTGCACTTATTTGGACATGTTGATTAGCACTGCCCTCAATATTGTTATCAAACACAGTCACTGCACACTGTCCATCTTTTAAATCTCAGTCTCTCTCTCTGCTTTAACTTTGCTGCAGTGCTTTACAGTTCTCCAATTTGCTCACAGTTTGCTTTACTGTGCTTTTTGTACTCAATCAGGCAGTAGCTAGTTCCCTTCTCAGATGGTAAGCGGCCTGCTGCCAGTTTGTAGGGGCCTTTCTGCTGGATTGGGCTGGCGGATCTGCAGATCAGTTGCAAAGTCACTGCAATTACTGCTCTGGTAGTCAGCATATGGGTTGAGCCTGGTTTTAAACCGTAAAGTCCAAAAAATGATCTTTTTAAACAGTCCTTTACTCTAGGCAAATCTTCCTGCTGCTGCACTTGTTTGCACACTGCTCACTTTCCTCCTTGAATACTCTCCAGCACAGAGATTCAGGCAAAGGGGCAGGGCTTGGCTCGCTGGATCAATCACATGATGCCATGCAAATGAGCTTCCTCTCTCTCTCTCTCTCTCTCTCTCCCCCTCTCTCTTTCTCTCTCTCTCTCTCTCTCTCTCTCTCATGCACTCCTTTGCAATGATCATTGGGCAGGGTAAAATTTAAATGGCAAACTGTCCCTTTTTTTCTCGGCTGATAATTCCAGTGGGGCAAAGCACTTTTAGGCATTTCAACACAGTTTCTTGCACATTTTCTTTAGCGATTCTCCCAATTGCCACTGTAAACACTTGACATTTTCTGGGCACTTAGGAATTACTGTTATCAAAGTCCACAAATACTTTTTGCTTGAAATTTGCAACCTTTAAACAGTTCTTAAAGCACTTTAATTGGCAGAGCAAGGGCATACATTGCTCAGCTTATTAGTTCATTTTGAACCCAGTTTAAACACACAAACAGCACATTTGTCTACTTTCTCCCTCAGCACCATGGGCAGCAAATACTTTTTGATGGCATTTTCCCCTGGCACAGATTTTGCTTTTCTTGGCAATGATCTTCTGTTATGGTGCACTGCCACCAGACAGAAAGATCCTAGACATACCCTCAGCATTTTTCCTCTCACCCAAAAACATATTCTTTGGACAAGCCCCCACTTTTTTGTAACCCCCTTGCTACTTTTCCTAGGTGGCACCCCCCAAAAGAATCAGTGCTCAAAACATGGCATGCAGTTTGCTCTTGGCAGACTTATTCAATTAGTACCACCCCTAGCTTTAGAGTATATACTAGGCTCATTAACTAGAGGATGGGGTGGGGTACAATACTAAAAAGTGAACCTTTGCATTTACAACCAAGTCCAAGGGAGAGGATGCTAGGCATATGCTAGACCTAACTGCTGAGGGGCCCCAATACTGTTCACACAGAAACAATAAGCTGAATGTCCAAAGCAGTAACTGGGATTGTGCAGTATGGTTTTATTCACAGATTTTACTTCAAACCACAGTGGACCCCAATGGCTTGTCATTGTAACACAGGTACACTCTTTTCTTGTAGAAATACTTTGCTATGTAGTATTGTTTTCCACAGAAACATCTCTATCCATTTTCCAAAGTGTATGCTCATGGCCAGTGCCATATATGTAAGCTACTTTCAAAACATTTCCATTTCCAAAGTGTATGTTCATGGCCTGAATCATATCACTTAAAATCATTCCAGGCATTGGCCTGTGCCCAGGGGATCTTGATGCCCATCAACTAACCAGTTAGCCCTGCACTGAAACTACAGATGGTGTTCATCCCACCATTTGCCCCAAAACAGTTTCTGCCATTCCTTCAGGGTTACACCAAAGAAAGTCTTTAATCCCCACTGAATTGCCAAAGACTCCCAAACATTACTTTAAATTAGCACCCTGAGGTGAAAAGGGGTCCTGACAGATGTGATCTAGCCTTATCTTGGGCACACACACCTCAGACGACCTACCAAGAGAACAGTCTTCAATTTCTGTACTAACAGATTAGTTGCTACTTCCTCCCAGTCATGGAAAGAACAATCGAAAGGCTCCTTTTCCTCTCTGGTAGCTTGTCAGATTCCCCTCACTGTTCTTCTCTAAGACATCTGAACACTTCAGGACCTTCTGGGGATTGCCCATTTGATCCACAAAACATTGCAGTCCCTCTCACTCACCCTGGAGTGAAACTAAGAGTCCTACAGGTGAACGGTTTCTACCACTTCACAGGTAAACCAAGGATTTTACCAAACTAGGATGAGAAATGACCAGGGCTCCCTTTTCAGAGCCCCACTGGCAGATCTCCTGCCACTCTGACACTCTATCTCAGACTAACTGAAATATTCTAAACTTCCTCTGAGCAGCAAACTCAAAAATGGTTATGCTGCTACAAGAGTAATAAATGGTATAATCATCCCTCTGTCAGGCTAGCTGCATAAACAATGATGTCTTTATGTAGAAAGCCCCTAATTATCTCCCTACCAGCTGCCTTCCCTACCTGCATAAGACTAGTACTAATGGGATTCTAGTAACCCCAGGGGACTGGGTGGTTACACAAGAGTAAATGTTTTCTGTGTGAAAAGGACAGTGATAAGAGGGGGAGCAGGAAAAATGTTGATGATTGCAACTGTTGATAGTCAAAAATATGTGTGGCAAAAAGCCAAAGAACTTAATGACAGTACCATGTTACATAAGTTGCAAGGGTTTGGGGATGAATGCATTGATCTAATAGCATATGAGTTTTGATACCATAGCTCATGTCTTAATAACTATGTAAGAAGAAGAACAATCATGGAAGGTGATGACATCTATGACGTAGGGTCCTGTTGGTTAATTTCTCAAATTAATAGGCCAATGTTTGACAATGGAAGTGTCCCCTATATTGATAAACTTTGTGACAGATATCGCCAGTGGTTAGAAGATCATGGTTTAGATGATGCAGCATCCTACAGGTCAGCAAGTCTGAAAAGACAACTACTGACATACTACACTAATCCCAGTGGCTGTAGGGTAACCATAGTTCCACAGAAAAGTACATCAAGTCTCTTGTGTTCAGCACAGTTGAATGTTGGACAGTTGCTTTCTGATGTTGTCAAGTTAAAGCAAATTATGGAAGAATCAGAATATACAGAAGGAACTGAAAACAAACCCGATGATACTCAGACTTTAATGGATGCAAATATGTTCAGTTACAATGCAGAAAAATTACTAAGGTCTGAACTGAAAGAGTTTGGCAGAGAAGAACATCAAAGGATTACATTAGCTAAAGAGTGCACATTACAAGATCAAAACGCATGTGAAACAAACCTGGATGTGTTTTATGAAGCAGCTTCAAAATGTGTGGGTACTACTCTCTACAATCACATGGCTTGGATGCTTACTGTTACTACTCCATAAGTAGGCAATAATGGGAGAGTTCAGCTAATCCCAAAACAACATGAGCGGGTACTGAATCTTGGACAAGACATGTGCACAGCTGTTGCTGGTGTTCCAACACCAAAACATGTTCATACTGCCCTACACATACTAAAGGCCACCTGGAGCAAGGAGACCATAATTGTGCTGAAAATATTTGGAAACAGCATTAGCTACTAAGATGCCCACCATTATATTGCTACCATGGCAGCAGCTGCTGCTGAGCATTAAGCTCAAGATGGGGTTTTCATACCCATGAATCTGAATTCAGATAGATTAACATAGTGTGCAAATGACAACCAAGACTTCCATGAGAGTACAAAAGATGGTAAACTATGCATGAAACATCACATGCACTATATCAGTATGCTGTTGAAGGTGAGGCTCAACAGTCAATGACTGTTGAGGTGCCCCTAGTTAAAAAAAAGTGAGTCTTCTCACACATATCTTCAATAATTTCAAGCAGGAAAAAGCAATTTCACCCTCAAAGACCACCAGAAAAGTCCTTCACTTGCTGTCTAGGCAATAGCACCACAGCAGAGCAGAGAACCACTTCATCCTGTAGACTTGCTTTGGCATTTAGTGAATATGGGTCCCATGATTTATTTAGATGTCATAGAATAATCAAAACATGTTACGTGGTCCTCCTTTTATGAATTAGTTACCCAACAGGAAGCACAGTTGACTGTAATTGGGTATTGACCTTTCTTTCCAGAACCTCCTATAAATCCTGATGTGACCAAAACATCAGTTCAGTAACGTATGAAGGTCACTCAGAAAAGTGAGCAAGAATTCTGCATAATTACCTGTGATAAAGCATTCTATGAGATTGCTCTTGGCCTTCAGAAAAAGAAGCCGGAAAAGTATGGCAAAGTCACCCTTCGTATGGGTGGCTTCCACACTTCACAGAATTTCATAGGGACTATTTGGTATTTATTAAAAGAAACTGGAATAGAGGAACTCCTTGTTGAAGCCGATGTTTTCCTCCGTGGAACTGCCAACAAAACCATGCTAGGCAAAGACCATTATGCTATGCTGAGAGCCCATAGACTAGTTCATGCTGCCATGTATGAGCTACACTGGAATGCATTTGAAAGTTGACTCACTGGCGAATATGACAAAGACATGGAGTGCATGGCACTGTTCTCAGAAAGTGTTCAAAGACTGAGAGATGCCGTGGATGCCAAGGATATACAAAACGCAAATGATTAATTCATCCAAACAACTAGGCTATTGGAAGAAGTAGACATGTTAACGAGCAAGTTCCATGAGGCAAAGTGCAAATCCCCAACAAGGCTCTGGCTTATGTACATGGACAGGATCCAGATTCAGAATCACTATATCTGTGCTGAGCGAGCTGGACACTGGGAGCAGCACCTGGCTGAAGTTGAGAAAATGCTTCCATATCTTGTGGCTGCTAGTCATCACAAATATTTCCTGAATTCCCCATTACCTGTCCACTATGAAAGACCTGCCAACCACAGAGCCAGACATCACTGACGCATTCAGATTTGGCAAATTCACCATGCACGAACAGTTGGTAAGTTTAATGGTGTGTGGACTGATATGGCCCTCAAGCAGATGTATAACAAAGATGCAGAGACCCAACTTTTGCATGGCATTACTAGGCAGCCTGCCATTATGGAGAAATACCTGCATTCATTACCAGCACTGACAGTAATCTCTGAAAAAACAAAGGTGGTGGCTCATCTTCACAGCAGTGATGATCACAAACACCATGGTGACTCTGAGTATACAGCACAGAAGGACAGTACAGCAATTAAAACAGTGATGAATGTGGTCACTGGCAGAATGATCAATCCATTTACCTGTGATACCAGTCATCTTCTAAACATTTCTATTGGTCAAAAGGCCACATCAAATGACATAATTGAAGCCAAGAAAAAGGACATTGCAACCTTAACTGCAGCACAACAGAGTAGTAGTGAAAAAGTTAAAACTGTAAAGCTTCAGACATTCATGAGTAAATTTGAAACACCCTCATACATTCAGAAAGTGAAAGTGGTCTATGAAGAGGACAGCAATGTGGTCAAGAACTTGTACTTTATCTGAGATGTGGATAACAACAAAAAGGTAGAAGCCTTCAGTCAAGAATTGACAAAATATTCCTCGGCTGTTTTTGAGCCATATGCCAACCTTCCCCAAGGCTATGCCATGTGCAAAGACAACAAAGCTGATTACCTGGCTGCCCCAAAAAGTTACCTTGGTGAACTGTGGCCAGAAGAAGGTAACTTTCCTTCTTCATATGAACCTACTGTACTAGTTGTTGATGCAATGGCATTCATTCAACAATACAAAAGCCCTGATAATCGTACATTTGGTGACTTGCAGGAGAAGTATATATACTCTATTTCGAATAAAGCCAGAGAGCTTCAACTGCATCAGCATTGTAGGAGACAGGTATGATGTTAGTCCATCAGTAGGCTTGAAAAGTGAGGAGTGAGAAAAACGGAAAAGGTTTTATCATGCAAAAAACAGCATGTGAACCTCGGGAATCCCTGCCCATCCTCTATTGGAAAGACTTCATTGCCAACTCCCAAAACAAGGCCAATCTCCTTGATTTCTTGGGAGGTGCTTGGGTAAAGCACAACACTCAGCTACCAGAGGGATGTAGATTGATTCTTGGTGGACCCAGGCCTTTCCATTCTTCTCCTCTCAGTGGATGATGTGGTAATAATTCTGAATTGTCATGTACAAAACAAGAAGAAGCAGACACAAGAATAATCTCCTATATCGCATATTGTGTAAACACACTTGGATATCAGAGAGTATTGTTAACAGCCATGAACATTGATGTGATTGTAATATGCATCTACTATAGCACTCAGATGGCTGGTCTAGAAGAGCTATGAGTTCAGAAGATGGGCATGTACCTGCCATGCCATTCAGTAGCAGCTTCTTTTAGCACTATGTGCAACATGGACACATCACAGCTCACATTAGTTGTTCCTAGTGCTTACATCTTAACCGGATATGATACTGTCAGCTATCCCTTCAGAAGAGGGAAGAAGCATGCTCTAAAAGTTGCCCTTGAAAATGCAGCCAACCTTCATGCCATTAGCAGATTATGGCAAACCTGGAGTACATCTAGATATCACTGATGAGGTAATTTCAGCAGTGCTTAAGTTCTTAATAAATTATATTACAGACAAATTCAGTGGTGGCCAGGATGCACTCCAAGCTCACCTGTATGTGACAACAAAGGGTGACGTATGGACTCTGCCACCAACAGAAGATGCCTTTATACTTTACATGCTGCATGGTCAGTTCCAGATAGCGGTCAGTAAAAGAGTTCACAAGTCAAATCCAGTGCTTCCTGACCCTATATTATTTGGGTGAACTCTTCAAGAAAGTATTCTAGTCCTGTATATGTTGACAAGGGAACCAAAGCCAAATGTGGACGTGCAAACCAAGTACTGCAAATGTAAAAGAAACAAATATCAACAAGGCTATATTTGTGTTAGGGAAAATGTCAAATGTGTTATTGCACATATGTGTGATGCTGACCCCATGAAATGTAGTTGAGTTCAAATAAGTCTGACTTTGGAAGACAGTGACAGTGACAGTGATTAAGTGACATTGAAGGTCACATCTGTAGAAGACTGGTAAAGAACATGAACATGATGATTAGTATAGTGATTATCTCATGTAGTTACATAAGTAGCTGTTATCAATGTAATACTAAACAGGAAATTCTACAGCCTTAGATCATTGACTGATAAATTTTATATATGCAGTTAAATAAATCTTAATTAATTTTAATTATTTCCTTAATTTTAAACTGTACTCTTTGTATTGAGTTTGTAATTTTAACACAGTTTAGTGTGATGCACCCTTGTTTTGATTATTTCCTTACATCAATGAATGAAAATGTTTTTTTCTTGTGCAAAAATAAATGTTTTATTTACCCGCATGTCTACAAAATTTGATTAGGTCCATTTGGAGGGATGGTTACACAAAATGGAATATCTAAGTCATAAATCATGATATTTGAGTCATGTTTCTTTAGAATATAATGAGAAACATTGCAGAAGATAGAAATGTGGTATAATGCAGTATAAATGCATCAATTACTTTGTCAGAGGCAACTCCATGAAGTCTATTCCAAAATTTAGCCAAAAAATCAGCAATTGTGGAAATATTTTCCTACAATAATTGCATATACTAGGCTGTATTGTAAAGACATGGCGACGGTGAGACTTGTTTTATGTGAATAGCCTCAATGTGCATAACTAGTACAAAGTTTAGACCGATCTGAGCGAAACGGAAGGTTCTAGATCATATTTGGTAAAATGTCCACTTTTCCAGATTTTTTTCATACTTTTCATTCAAATCGTATTTATTTCAGTGAATTTCACAACTTGTACAAGAGTTGTGGCATAGCAGGCCTCTTGATTATAGTACCGGGGGGGTCTCTTCTTTCCAAAAGTGGTGGCCTGCAAAATATAGCAAGAGGTGTCAAGTCCAACCCCATTCAGGAACCCTGGATCCCTGACTATCACAATGTCTTTGATTTTTTTTCTTGTTTTCTTTTCTTGCCAGTTGCCAGCCTGATGAGTTCTTCCCATATTGTGCATTTGTGTGCTCCCCATATGTCTAGTGTGTCAGTGACTGCTTTTTTTTTGGTCAAAGAATTGAGTTGTGTTTTCTTTTCTTTTTTTACAGGATCTGCTCATCTTGTAGGAGGTGTTTGTTCAAGCTCCATTGTTTGTCTGAATCAGAATGTACCACGTGTCATATGGACAGGAGAACTGGAGCATGATCCAATATCTCAATGCTTTGACCTTCACTTTGGTTCACACTGGGGAGTAGGGGAGGTCCTTATTAGATTAAAATCTATTCAAGAGCAAGTATTATGGTGCAGGGAATGAAGCATATATACTCTGACAGTGGGGTGGAGTGTTCTCCATATATCAACTAAGTCTAATGTATCTATTGCCCTTTTAATGCACTTTGACCTGGGGATGGACAACTCCTTGTGCTGCCAGGCCTATCCACTTGGTCACTTAGGGTAATGTTCCAGTCTTCAACAATTACCACATGGAGATGTGTATATGCAGCCGGAAGTTTCAATAGCACAGCATTAAATCCTGGGTTGTTTGCATTGGACGTGTGGATGTTACCTATCATGATTTCCATAAGTCCTATAAACCTCTGATAAAGATGTACCTCCTCTTTTCATTTGTATGGGCTTGTATTAGGTGGAATGGGATTGACCTGGCTATTAGAATGGCCAACCATAGAAACATAGAAACATAGAATTTGACGGCAGATAAGGACCGCTTGGCCCACCCAGTCTGCCCATTTCCCTACCTGATGGATAAGCTGCAGATCCTAGTTAAACAGCAGCCTACTTCTTCCTACCCCCACCCCCTAGAATTGCCTTATGACTGTCCCATGCATGCTTGAATTCCACCACTGTTTTTGCCTCCACAACCTCCTCTGGAAGGTTGTTCCATGCATCCACAACCCTCTCTATGAAAAAATACTTCCTTAAATTACCTCTGAGCCGCCCCCCTTCTATCTTCAAATTGTGCCCCCTGACCCAGCTCTTTTGTTTCTATTTCCTTCTCCAAGAGCATGCCTGACTTATCCTCATCTAAAGAGGGTGACTTGCACCTCCAGTACATGGGTTTCTTGAATGAATGCTGTGTGGGTCCCCATGATTTTTAGACACCTGATTATTTGCATTCTTTTGTTGGCATGGCCCATCCCTTTATGTTCCAAGTTTTGTATTTCAGATAATTTAACACCATTTTTATTATCTATTCATTTGTGTTTTTGCAACAGCCTGTTTATCATTGTCACTTCTTTATAAGGATTACTGTATACAATGTTTTACAATAAGTTCTGTTTGAACGTTGCTGTGAATGTGATACAAGATCCAAATAAATCAACAACTTAAATGTATAATACTCATAAAACTTTTACTCATTTTCAGTGTTACCTCTACCTGAAAACTTCTACCGTGAATAACTGCAAAGCATTCTAAACATGAAACCATTTAACAGAATATCTGGCCCTGAGATTTCATCATTCATCCAATGTAGGGTAGGGTGACGGCAAACTATCAATTATAGAATTCTGCCATTGCACTGTCATTGGTTAATGTATGGCTCATAGCAGGGTACTCGCACAGCTAAATTGATAGCCTGAACTGCTTTTTGTTTGTGCAGTACTTTCAGTAGTTGTTTTACACTAATCATTTTATGTTGTCATTACAGTATTTTTCTTTACCATCCCATCCTCTTTAATTTTCTGCTGGGCAGTGAGAGCATATTTAATACCTGGTCTGTGAATTTTTTATCTGTAAATATCTAGCTACTAAAACTTAGTTTACCTTAATCTATGTAGTTGTCCAGTCTGTCCATTATCCCTCCCTATATGCTGTGTTTGTCATCTATCATTGAAAATAACCATCAGATTTTCATGGCCTATCTTTGCTTCTTTCCTTGTACCATCTCATGCTTTGGCAATGGCAGTCTATTATACATTTTTGAACATTTTTTCCACAAAAGTTAAAAACACTGTTCCACGCCAGAGACACAGTTCATTCTAAGGATTCAGTGGTTTAGTAGAGTCAGCCCCCAAGAAATAAACCACTTTTACTTCTCATGGTTGTGGCAGCTTTTACAGTACCTTCACTGCACAGTGTTGCACTTTCATGTTGTGGTGGTGACAGTCCACACAGTATTAGCAGTTGTGTGTGTTGTACCTTTGATTATTAGTAGCATTGTATGTCTGGACTTCTTTTGGAGATTATGATGTTTTAATATATGGATCTTCAATTTAATAGGTCTGTAAAGCATACAAAAAAATTCTGGTAATAGCTGAAAGGTTCAGTGATAATAGTATTGTCAATCACTGGTAATAGTATTGTCAATCACTGGTAATACTACACTTTCGTGCTGACAATAGTATCTTTCCAAGCTTCTGAAAAGAAACATCCTGCCCCCACGTCATAAGCGTGCCTCCTCATTGGTTGGTTTTCCTGTGTGGGCAGGCACAACAGTTCAAAAACATGGTGGCGGTTCTCTCGCTTACTGAGAGCGAACTCAGTCATTGCGCTTCTCATTTTTATTTTATTGTTTTCCCTCAGGAAATAGAAATATCTGGTTGATCCTGCCATTGCACTCCTGAAGAGCAGGTAGGATCTCAAATATTTTAAAAAAATGGACAGGGGGCGGGAACTGTCACGAGCAAGCACACAGCTGAATCCATAGCATAAGACACTGCGGCGGTCGACCAGCAGAAAGTCAATTCACTGAAACGGTTGACCGCCCATTCGAAATAAACATCGCATCCATATATTAAAAAAGATAATCGATAGGTTTGCTTGTCCATTACCAGGGAGTACTAGCATCTTGAGGTTCTGGACACATTGGAACCTCTCGAGCTTCGCTGTCGAGGTTCATGTGTCCAGAACCTCTCGATTCTATTACTCCCTGGTAATAGACATAAACCTATTGGTTATTCTATATTTATTACAGCCTGCACCCAGTCAGGTCAATTCTGTGTTCCTTCAGTGACTCTGAGATGGCTCTTCCCCTGTGAACATTCAAGAAGCAAAGCACAGGATGGCTGCTCCTCCTTCCTGATTGGTTGTTGTGTGCACTGTTCTCTTTTTTGTCTGACCACCTTCCCCTTGCCTGTTTATGATTCTGCTGCTTGTACTTTATAACTTGTGCAGTCAGGCAACTTGTCAGGAGGAAGGCAGCATGGAGGCATTAAAATAGTGGCAGCCAGTTTTTCTTGCAGATTTGGTGGCAACATAGCTTTCTCAGGTTACATTCATAATTTTGATTGAGGGAACTGCAGTCATTATGGGAATATCAACACAAACACTTGAGATATATAAAGGATGAACTCCACTGAATCAAAAGTTTCTTTTGAAAGTTGTATGCTTTTCTTACTTAAATCACACAAATTAGACCAGGGTGACAGTTTCATAGTTTTGATGCCACTTCCTCAGGCTCACAGATAGTGTTGAAATCTAAATGCAAACATAAAAACAACCATTTAGTAGTCCTTACATATAAACAATCCAATGTCATACTGTATAATTCTCCACCCCACACCAATAACCATTACAGTGTACAACAATATATTTTTCTTAAACACAATTCCACCTTAAAACCACTAGTGTTCACTTATATTCATATCTTTTGTTTTTAGGATATAAAAACATGTGTACAAACTGGTAAGTCAATTTCTAAACCTTTTTTGAGTTGTTATGAGTGAATACATAGCTATCTTATCTTATTAAAATGTTCTCATATTGATCAAAAATTCTAAACCTTTTGTGATCCATCCAAAGTACTACCTGTAAGTCCAAAAAAGTGTATATATAAACAATTTATACATTTTATGTTCTTAACAAGTCTAATTCAAAATAAGAATATAAATATATTCATTTTGCCTTACTTAATTTTTTATAGATCATTATTACACTGAGCATGTTACTTCCTTACAATCTAAAAAGACAAACCAAAATAAAACATTGTATATTATTTTTCAAAAAAGATTTTTACTAGAAAAAGGCATTTCAACACTATGTTTCTATTTCCTTTACCTTTCATCTTTTATTTACTTTCTTGCTGTGATCTAATCACCACTCTTGAGATACTTTCTGCAAGAGAAAAAGACTCCCTTAGTTAATACTTTCTTTTTTTTTTGTATTTTATTAGTTTCACTATCTCTTCCTATAAGTATTATATAAACCTCCAGTTGACTCACCGTGTTTGGTGCAACAGCTAAAGTGCTGCCATCTCCAAGGCTAGCAGAGAGGCTACACTCACTCAGTTGTGAGGTTTAAATACTGTTGCATGGTGGGGGGGGGACTGACATCACACAGTGATGTCACAACTAGTCCCACTCCTGAGCATTGCCCTCTTCTTCCGCTGATTGAAAAGAACAGCCCAGCTTCTATAGCTCAGGGGGTACAGGTGGAAGTGCAGGACCTCTGAGTGTAGATGACAAGGGCTAGGAAACAGTTTCCCCCCACCCTTGGCTAAAAATTGCCGATTAGGTATTATACACTCTTTTAATAAATATGTTTTCCTTTTTAATATTGTGGTATTGCTTCCCCCCAAAAATAATGTTGTTGTTGATTTATTTTATATTTAAATGTTTACAAGTTATACTGATCTAAAGACACTGTAAGACTCCTGTACAGTGCAGCGTAACAGGGGAGTGCCACATATGTTCATGACTTCCCTAAACCCTAATATCACATGAATCACCATAAAATAAGACCATAAGATTTTATATTGACTTAATTGTAAGTTATGCATTAATACATTCAGAATGTAGTGACTGTGTTAACAAGATCACAAGGCCACATCACCAAATATGTGAATTCACAAACAGCACTATACAGAGGTCAACATGTTTTGCAAAAGGTTATCTGCAAGTTATTAACAATACAAACTCCAATCACAATTTTCGTTCACTCCTATACTTGGATTTAGACAGTCCTTTTGCCACATTGAAAACAATGACCACCAGGGTAGCTACCATTCTTCAAGGGTCCTAGGAGTAGCTGTCTAGGTTCTGCCTTGGGTTCTGGTACACTTTGCACCTCTCCTGCTTGTAAAGAAGCAGAACATATGACTACAAGATTTATACATGGGATACAGATGGGATAAAGTACAAGAAGCAGTCAGTGAAGTCACAAATATACCAAGCAAACAGGTGTTACATGGGTATAGAAAATAAGATCCTGAGCATAGAAATGTGTTCTCAACTGCTTACAACCACCTTAGTGGGGACATTAAATGTATTTTAACAAGAAAGTGGCATCTGCCACAAGCAGGAGAGGTACAAAATAGTAGATTTCTGGAATGGCCATTAGAGACATCCAAGAAAAGTCCCACACTGAGGGATAACCTTGTGCATACAGTGCATTATGTACCCAAGGCAGAACCCAGACAGCTACTCCTAGGACCCTTGAAGAATGATCGCTGTCCCTGCGGCTGTTGTTTTCAGCATGGCAATACCAAGAAAAAAAATTGTTTTGAACATTCTTATATGAATAGAACATTTGAAATCAAACATCACATCACATGTAGAACTGATCATGTGATATATATTTTGTAATGTCCATGTGACAAACTGTATGTCAGGAAGATGAAAAGAGATTTGAAAAGTCAAATCAGTGAACATAAGAGTGACATTAGAAACCATTATCCAAATTCTTCAGTGACACAGCACTACATCTCATTGGGACATTCTGCTACTGCATTACTATTTTGGGCCTAGAAAAGGTGGAGCAACCTCAAGGTAGAAAAACAA
The DNA here is from genome assembly GCA_016271365.2 of Neoceratodus forsteri. Classification (NCBI taxonomy): domain Eukaryota; kingdom Metazoa; phylum Chordata; order Ceratodontiformes; family Ceratodontidae; genus Neoceratodus; species Neoceratodus forsteri. The sequence continues at coordinate 760,796,424 of CM057449.1, read as the reverse complement.
ACTGGGATGATCTCTTATTAAAGAGAGAAGTGTTTTGGATTTTTCAAATGGACTGCCTAAATCCAAATATTGGACTGAATAAAAATTGGGACTGGAGTTTGTAAGGGTTTCACATGCAGATGACCTTTCACAAAACATGTTGACCTCCATATAGTGCTGTTTGAGAATTCACATATTTGGTGATGTGGCCTTGAGAGATTGTTAATACAGTCACTACATGCTGAATATATTAATGCATGGCTTACAATTATGTCAATATAAAATCTTATGGTCTTATTTTATTGTGATTCATGTGACATTAGGGTTTAGGGAAATCATGAACAGATTTGGTACTGACCTGTTACCCTGCCCTGTACAGAAGTTTTACAGTGTCTTTAGATCAGTATAACTTATAAACATTTAAATATAAAATAAATCAGCAACAAAAAAATGTTTAGGGGAAAGTAATACCACAATATAAAAAATGAAGAAATATTTGTTAAAAAAGTATAAAATAACTCATCGGCAATTTTTAGCCAAGGGTGGGGGCAAACCACCTTCTAGCCCTTGTCTTCTACACTCAGAGGTCCCACACTTCCACTTCAACCCTCTAAGGTATAGAAGCTGTGCTGTTCTCAGCAATCAGCAGAGGAAGAGAGCTACGCTCAGGAGTGGGACTAATGGTGACATCGCTGTGTGATGTCAGTTCCCCCTTACCATCCCACAGTATTTAAACCACAGAAGTGAGCTAGAGCAGCCTCTCTGCTAGCCTTGGAGACAGCAGCAATCTACCTGTTGCACCAAACATGGCAAATCTACTGGAGGTTTATATAATGCTTATAGGAAGAGATAGTGGGCCAGATATTCGTTTGCGCAGGGTTAGTGCTGGGTTAGCGCGGGTCCGCTATATTCAAAAGGTCAAATAGCACTGGCAAACTGCATTAGTGCTGGGCAAAATTATAATGTATGCATGGGGCAAACTGGGGGTCTGTGTACATGGCAGGGGGCAGTGGTATATTTAGTGAATAACACTATGCAAAGTGTTTTTGCGCGACTTAGTGCAATACTTTGCATGGTGCAAATTACTGCCCCGGAAAAGTTATTCCTAGCTCTGGGCAAACCAGCTTTGCATGACTTTGTGGCTTTGTGTGACTTTGCGTGATCCTAACCAGTAGGTATGACACATAGAAATAAGCCAGAGAGAGAGGAAACATGCTGCTCATGAATGGCATCCCTATGATGCCATCATCTGCCACCAGTCCCAGCCATGCCAGGCAGTTAGTGGTGACCTGGCTCCCAGTGAATGCCATGGCAGTGCAGCCATACAGCATACATCTGCAGACCACCCTTCGGTGGACACCAACAGATGCCAGCACACACACATGCAGCACTGCGGGCATGGAGGGTGTTAAGGGGAGTGTGTACAAGTGGCCAGGCTGCACCACAGACTGGGTGCAGCCACAAGGCTGGGAACAGCCATGTAGTGCAAATGGGCCAGTGTTGGCAATACCCCAACACCAGTGTGCCTGTCTGATGGTATGTGCCCTCCCAGCCACATACCGCACACATCTGTACAGACACCACAGCACACAATGCCGGCTGTGTATATGTCACTGTGAGCATCCCATACCACTGGCGCACCATCTGTGGGTCACACAACAGCATAACAGTAATGTCCACTGTCAGCAAACACCTGCACGTTGGGTCTGTCACTGTGTACAGAGCAGTGGTCGTCACTGCCCTACACCATAGGCATTGCTGGGTCCCTCACACTACTGGTCCCCTTGCTACTGTAATGTCTGCTGTGCACTACTGTGAACTACAGTTTTACAATTGCATGCAGCACCACCACCTGTGCCTGTGCTGTATAGTCCCCTGCGGCACAATATTCTATGCTGTACTGTGCAAATGTAGCCTACAGCTACCACCATGCACTGCCAGACTGACCTACAGGTGAAGCTGTGGGCAAACCCAGCCAGCCCCTGTACTTCCAGACTGAACTACAGGTGGAGCTGTGGGCAGACCCAGCCAGCCCCTGTACTTCCAGACTAACTTACAGGTGAAGCTATGGGACTCTGCAATAGCAATGGTCAAACTGCATGCAAATCAGGTCATAATGAGATGCTAATCTGGATTTTTGCCAAAGTTTACCTAAGTAGGCTCATTTGCATGTCACTTTTCAATGTAGCAAAGTTTTGCCCCAGTCAATTGTGATTGCGCTGGGCAAATGGCTTAGCTCCACGCTAAACCTGGGCAAATGTGTTTGTGCCACGCAAACATTTCAGAAACATTATACATTTCTGCACAATGTAATATCACATGCGCTGATGCTTGCAGCTTTACTGACTGCACTCCTTTGTTAGCACACACATTGGCAACATAGTTCACCTCTACCTTCCTCACATCGCTGTGAACTGGGATGCTGTTGTGGTTTGTACTTCCTGGTGGCTATATTCAGAGCTGTCTTATTCCTGGGTTATTTTTGCACTGCACTCCAAGCCCAGTTTGCCTGGCTTCCTTAGCATGCTATATTCAGCAGGTTTAGCACCGGAGTTATCCCTTTTGAACATAGCAGACTAATGGTTCCAGGCTAATTTAGCATGCCAGGCAGTGCTAATTTAGCCCTGAGGCAAAGTTTTGAATATTTGGCCCAGGGAAGCTAATAAAATACAAAATAAAAGATAGAATTGACTAAGGAAGTCTTTTTCTCTCACAGAAAGTATCTCAAGAGGGATGATTAGCTCACAACAAGTAAGTAAATAAAAGATGAAAGGAAAAGGAAACAGAAACATTGTGTTGGAAATGCCTTTCTTTAGTAAAAATCTTTCAGAAAAAAAGGTGCAATGTTTTATTTTGGTTTGTCTTTTTAGATTATAAGAAAGTAAAGGCACGATGCAAGAATGAACTCTGAAAAATTAAGCAAGGCAAAATGAATATATTTATATTTATTTTGAATTAGACTTGATAAGAACATTAAGGCCCAGATATTCAGACTGCACCGGGCAGTGGCGCAAGCCTGGGCGCAGCAGGCCAGTACCAGGTGATATTCAACTGTGATGCGCCATGGAGCAGCACCATTGAATATGGCAAGGTCAGTACACATACTGAGTATAGCGCAGTGGCACTGCGCCAGTGCAAACTACGGAGAGGGAGCACAGGGATGCGCCAGCACAAGTGCAGTTGTGCTAGGTGCTTCTCTCTCAATATTCAGCTGGGGGCATGCAAATGAGGCCATAATATATGCAAAGTGCAAATGAGGCCATTTGCATGTCATTATGGCCCCATTTGTATGCCTTGCATAGGGCAGCCCGGTGACTTGCGCCTGGAGCCCTGCACAGCATGATGTGGGCAGTGGGGATCCTGGAGCCTCCCCTGCCCTGTAGCAGCAATCACATGGTATATGTTAGGAAATACATTTCTGGTGGTCTAGTGGCCTCCTGTGTCCCCGATACTCAGAAATAAAAGCCATGACCATCCCTGGTGGTCTAGTGGTCCACCCTCCCACCCAAGTCCCCGAGTCCCCGATCAATGACAGTATGACTGTCCCTGGTGGTCTAGTGGCCCTCCCACCAGTTGCCACACTCGTGGTAAAACCCCATAATGAAACGCCCTGGTGATCCAGTGGCACCCTCCACCCCTCTCACCCACCCAGAGCTCCTTGCCCACCTTGCTCCCCTCCATCATCGGTGGGCAGCAGCATCCCAACCGCATATCACCCAGCTGCCCACTGAATGACAGGTACAGTATGGGCTGCAAGCCCATTGGTCCCCAGTGTGGACCAATATGCTTGCAGGGCATACTTTACTAGACAGTCCCAAATCTGTGAACGAAGTCATTCACTGATTTGAAACTGTCTAGTACAGTATGCCCTGCAAGCCCATTGATCCACACTGGGGACCAATGGGCTTACAGCCCATAATGTACCTGTCATTCAGCTGGCGGGCAGCCGGCAGTGTGCGGGTGGATGCTGCCACCCACCAATGATGGGGGGAGCAGGGTGGGCAAGGGATCTGTGTGGGTGGGTGGAGGGTGGAGGGTGCCACTGGATCACCAGGGCATTTCGTTATGGGGTTTTACCGTGAACACGGCAATGGACGGGGAGGCCACTAGACCACCAGGGACAGTCATACTGTCATGGATTGGGGACTCGGGCAGGAGGGAGGACCACTAGACCAACAGGGATGGTCATGGCTTTTATTTCTGGGGTATCAGGGACACAGGGGGTCACTAGACTACCAGGGATGTGATTCTTAACATATACCACGCAATCATGGCTAAGGGTGGGGGAGGGTTCCACTAGACCACCAGGGTTGTGTGTACTTGGGGACGGTGTTTTGTGTGGGAGGGTGGCCAACCATGGCTGGCTGCTGCTGTGTTGCACCTTGCAATACAGCAGCCCACCTGTAGGTGGCCAGGATTTGTTTCTACTTTTCCGGGGCTCAACTTTGAGCCCCTTTATGCAGCGCAATGCAGGGTTGCACCAGCATATGCACCGCATATCCTGGGCTGAAGATCAGGATGTGCCGCATATGCATGGGCATGTCCACTGCATCTGCGCTGCATATGATTACATTGAGCCTCAGCGCATCAGGATTTGCACTGCTCTGGGCCGTCCTTTCAATATCCTGCTGGGGTGCAATGCGGAGCTGCACCAGCACAACCCATTTGAATATCCGGGCCTAAATGTATAAAGTATTTATAGATATGCTTTTTTTGGACTTACAGATAGTACTTTGGATGGATTACAGAATATTTAGAATTTTTGACCAATATCAGAACATTGTAATTAGATAAGATATGTATCTATTTACTCATAACAACCGAAAAAAGGTTTAGAAATAGACTTACCGGTTTGAGCACATGTTTTTATATCCTATAACCAAAGGATATGAATAGAAGGAACACTTCTGGTTTTAAGGTGGAATGGTGTTTAAGAAAAATACAGTGTTGTACACTGTAATGGTTATCGGTGGGGTGAAGAATTTTACAGTATGACATTGGATCATTTATATGTAAGAAGGACTACTAAATGATTGTTTTTATGTTTGCATTTAGATTTCAACACTGTCTGTGGGCCTGAGGAAGTGGCATCAAAGCTATGAAACTGTTACCCTGGTCTGATTGGTGTGATTTAAATTTAAAAAAAGTGTACAGCTTTCAAAAAAGAAACTTTTGATTCAGTGGAGTTCATTCTTTATATATCTCAACTGATTATGGACTGTCTTTTTGGATGGCCCAATATCTAGAACAATAAAACATTGGGTAACCTGAACCACCTTAGATAGATTAACACCAACACAAACCCCATCATTTGCCATCATGTTTTGGGTATTGACCTTCTTGTACACAGTTTCTTCAGTCATGCATATGGATGTATCAGCACTCAAGTCCAGGTTTGTTTCCATTGTGTTGAAATAGTCAGAGGTGGGGCTGGTGGAAGAAGAACACCGTTTATAAGCAGTGTGTTACATCAGCTCTGCAGTTCTGAAGGTTTGAAGCAGTTTTCTAAGCATATTTGTGAAGCAGAGTGCCACTTTGTTCAAGCTTGCCTGGATAGCTTTTTTTTGGTCACCTGCACCTCAGGCCCTCTGCCCCCACCCAATATGTTCAGAATTTCTTTTCTAGCCTGCTCTGCTGACAGGAATTCATGAGTTCTGGCTACTGTAGTAACAATTAGTCTGGCAGGGTGCAGCATCCAAAACACAATATTTAACTTGGTGCAACAATCTTATTATCTCTTTGTAGGCTAGTTGTTTGTCTCCTTTGAGGCGGGGGGTGGGTGGAGGGTAACATCACTAAAGATGTAGTAGCATGTACTCTTCCAAAGTAGCTGCTATTTTTCTTTAGCTTCCTGCTGTCTTTTTAACTTGTCCTGCAAAATTAGGCATTTTAAGATAATTGCTTGTGGTTTGCTTCCTGTTGGTGGTTGGAATTTTAAGGACCTGTGCTCCATCACAATATGGTAGCAATCTCCATGATTGTGGGATTGTGTAATATCTTGTAGTCACATTTTTATAAGGGAGAGCACATCAGAGCCTTTTACCCCTTCTGGGACCCTTTTGTGCCTACTTCACTCTCTTGGTCTTCTATCTGATCCTTATGTTTTGTTAGCTTCTTTTTAAGTTCCGTGAGCTCCGTTTTCTCTGTTCTGGCACTCCTCCACTGAACTAATTCAGGATTTAGCTTCTTTTAGCAGGGTACCAAAGTTTTCTAAGGCTGGTTTGAACAACGTAAAGTAATTTATAACCCACAGTAGCATTATCTTTATCCACACTAGTTCTGTGAAGAATTTGTTCAGGCAGTCAGAGTCCTCTTCTTGGCATTGTGGTGAGTCTGGAGGGGGGGGGTTGCTTCTTCGGTGACTGATGTCGCAGCAGGAACAGTGTAGCTGCCACTTGTGGTTCTGTGGTGTCCCTTGCTGTTTCTCTGAGGTCTGATATCTGGATTTTTGTATTGTTGTAATCCTCAGCATTTCCTCTGTTCATTGGGAATTTCTGGGTATTGTGAGGTTTGTGATCATGCAAAATACAGTAACCCCTCACTATAAATGAACACAATTGGGAGCTGTAATGACTGTTCTTTATAATAACTTTTTAATTACATCAAGGGATGTTGTTTACTACAGGTAGCTGGACAGATAGAGGCTCTCTGCTCTCTCTGCTGCCCCCTACACACCTACATTCCATTACCCTGCCCTGCTGCTCCTTTATCACTGTTTGTGGCTTCATTTTCATAAAATAGTGAGTCAACAGTCCACATGGATACTAAGAGGAGTTTTACATTTTCTATCAAAGCAGAGTGTGGCAATCTCCTCACATTGGACTTCACTCACTGAAGAAGTCTGGTTCGCAGAATGTGAGCTCAACATAAAATGCCTGTGCAAACTTTAGTTGCAAGAAGAACAATGCAAAGAAAACAATGTATTATTCTTGGACTTCAGCAAGGCGTTTGACTCTGTCCCCCACAATGGTCTGGTGGAGAAACTGATGGGGTTGGGAGTAGGCCCTTTGATGGTCAGATGGATTGGAAACTGGCTAGCTGGACGCACCCAGAGAGTAGTGGTCTGTGGGGAGCTCTCGAACCCTAGAGAGGTTGGTAGTGGGGTACCGCAGGGCTCGGTCCTGGGTCCGATCCTGTTTAATGCATACATATCACACATCAGGGAGGGTATAGGGTGTGAAATGAGTCTCTTCGCTGATGACTCCAAGATGGGAGCAGTAGTTGAGACAGAAGAGGGGAGGTTGGCCCTGCAAGGGGACCTGGACACCCTGGAAAGCTGGGCTCACACATGGAAATTAAATTTCAATATCACCAAGTGCAAGGTGTTACATCTTGGGCGGGGAAACCCTAAACACAGGTACACCCTGGGAGGGGAGGCGCTGGAGGCCTCAATAGGGAAAAAGATGTAGGGGTCATGGTGGATGCATGTATGAATAACTCTGAGCAGTGCAGGAGGCGAGCTAAGGCAAACAGGATGTTGGGATGCATCATAAGGGGGATCACCTCTAGGAGCAAGAGTAGATTCTGCCACTGTACAATGGACTGGTTAGACCACACCTTGAGTACTGTGTACAGTACTGGAGATCACATTGAAGAGGACATACAGCTCCTGGAGAGGGTACGAGGCGGGCAACTAAGATGATATGAGGGCTAGGGATTTGACGTATGAGGACAGACTTGAGGAGCTCTGCCTGTTTTCATTGGAGGAGAGGAGAGACAGGGGGACATGATTGAGGTCTTCAAGTACCTCAAGGGAATAAATAGGGTAAACATGGAGGGAATCTTTAGACTAAAGCAGGCGGTATCACCAGAGGGCATGGTTTGAAGTTGGAAGGTGGAAGGGGGGAGGGGAAGAGAGGAGGTTTTCACTGAGAGGGTGGTGGACCCTTGGAATGCACTGCCTGGCAAGCTGGTTCAGAGATCCACAATGGAGGGCTTCATGAGAGGGTGGGACAGACACAGAAAGTGGATGTATCAGATGATGGCCTGTCCCAGCGGGGTGGGGATGGATGATAGGGGTTTCTGGAACACAAGAGGGGAGGGCCTCGGCACCCAACTAGGGATCCGAGGTTCGAGCAGACTCGATAGACCGTAAGGCCTAATCTGCTGGCAAATAGTATGTTAGTATGTTAGTAAAATAAAAAGAAAATACAAAGAAAATATTCAGTGATTCAGGTAATAGGGCAGCTCTCTGCTCTGTCACCAGTACTTGCTTTTATTAGCAGATCACTTGCTGCTGTTTGCTTTGTATGGCATCTCTCAGCTCCATCCCAGAACACATTTCTCTAGCTCTCTTCCACCACCAATCAACACAGTCCTTGGCTGCTGTTGAATAAAATATTTCAAAGACTTTAAATCAAATAGAACAGTAGTAGTAGTAAGTGTATTGTGAAAATGTATAAATTAACAGCTTCAAACATGAAGCTTGAATGAAACTGCTGATAGCATTAGAAGCCACAGTAGCTGCTCATTTTATTTATTTATTTTGATTTTGGTAACCGGGTGAGCCCTCTGAGACCAGAGATCCCTTTTTCAGGGGCGACCCGGGACTAATTACAATGACCACTTTACATTAGGTGAGAATTCTAGTGAAATACAATAATTAAGTTACACAGAGTACATACATAATCAAAGGTGTACATTAGACAATAGTTGGTACAGGTCAGGAAGTAGGCAATATACGAGGAGAAAACAGGAATTAGTAGGAATCAACAGGGTTGAAACAGTTTCTTACATCAGGTCTACAGTGTTTTTAACATTAACCATAGGCAATCCAAGGAGAGAAGGGCACAGGTCAGCTGGCATAGGAGGGGGTTAGGTTTAGGACATGCTCTAGCGGTTATAGCCACAGAGGCTTAGTTCAAGAAGGTAAACTTTGAGGCCATATTTGAACCCTAGGAGTGAAGGTTTGTCAAGCAGGCTTGCTGGGAGCGAGTTCCATAAGTGGGAAGCCACATATTGAAAGGAACTCTTTCCTTGGTTGGTGCAAACACGGGGGATGGCGAGGAAATGACTTGCTGTGGACTGGAGGGTTCGACAGGGGACTTTGGGAGTGAGCAGGCCACTCAGGTGAGGCGGGTGGCCTAGGAAGGTGAATTTATAGGTCAGACAGGCAGTAGGATAGGCTAACTTAAGCCTTAGGGTGGGCCAGTGTAGGTCAGTAAGGTAAGCCCTCACAGTGATGTCTCTTTGGGGAGGATTTGGTTCCAAAGAGGGCTATTCAGTGGTAGACAGTGGTAAGTTTGTTTAACTCTGTCTCCCGGAGAGAATGGAGAAAGGGGGAACCATATAGCAATGAGGGGAGAAGGTTACAGTTTGCTATGACTCGTCGTGCTCCTCCGGGGAGGGAGTTTCCCAAGCGATATAGAAGGCCGAGCCTCTGGTGTATGGATATGGTTAAGGCATCGATGTGTAGTTTGTAGGTTAACTCCTGGTCAAGGAGAACCCCAAGATACCTGAACTGGTCTGCGACATCTACTTGACTTCCTAGGGCTGATGAGAGCTGGAGTAGCCCACTATGATCATTGCCCAGGAGTTGTGTCCCGAAGAGGACTGCCTTTGTTTTTTCTTCATTTAGTTTTAGAGAGTTTGCAGTGAACCAGACTTCAAGAGCTGAGAGGCTGGCCTGAAGTTTGGAGGAGATAACAGAGGGTTGGGGGTCACTGCAGTAGATTACAGTGTCATCCACGTAGAAGATAAGGTTGCAGAGTGCACAATCCTCTTCGATGTCATTTAGGAACAGTGAGAATAGTAGGGGGCCCAGGATGGAGCACTGAGGTACCCCTGAGATCATGGGTCTGGGGTCAGATTGTACTCCTCTCCAGAGGATTTTTGGGATCTGTTTGTCAGATAGCTCATGATCCAGGAGAGTGAGAGCTGATCCAGGCCAAGACGATGAAGTTTTACCCAGGATTTCACTATAGCGGGGTTCAATTCAGCAAGGGATTACTGTAACTAATTTAAAGCTGCATTTTCTGATTTCAGGCACCAGAGCCATACTATGAGCACCCTTTCACTCTGAGCACATCACTTGACCCCCAGATTCTGGGTTTTCTGTTCCTGCTTGATACCAGGAGAAGCCTATTGTGTCAGTGACAGTAGGGTTTTCCATTTCTGCTTATGCAGAACACAAGGAGAGGTCTACCATGGCACTATAAGCCACCAGGGCTTTCCATTTTACTCCTCTGGAACACCAGGAGATGCTCTTTGCTGGGACTAGTAGTCCATCAGTTTCTTGTAGTGTGGCACTTTATCCAGTTTTCATCAGAAAGAGCTATGGAGTTCACAGGGCTGAATTTATTTCACAGTTTATACAACAAAACTGTTTTTTCAAGGTTGTGTTGCCAACAACTGTTACATACAGCATGATCTAAACCAGGAATCTAACCTCTGTGGCATTTATTGTGCAATCCCATTGGTAAACGCTATATGAAACATCTATTAGACCAATAACAGCAGCAGAAAAAAAAATATAAAACATAAGTTCATAGTACTCTTATTAAAAGCTGGTGGGAGTAAAACATGGAACTAGAACCCACAACCTTCTTACTATTTGGTCAGTGGTTGTGGTAGACACTAAAACCTTTAGGCTATCTACTCTGAAAAATAACTTTACCACAATTACTTTATTTTCAAAGTATCTAAATAAGAAAGAAAACATTTCTGGAATGTTTGGCTATACCAGGGGTAGCAACCTGGTGTCACATTTTTTATAGGGGGACTAGTCAGCACCAGGGCTAGGCACCCCTGTGTTGGACTGTATGTGAGGAGGAGTTGAAAGCTGGGTCAGGTGGAAGGGGGATACCAGTGGCAGGGTTAAGTATCCTGCAAAAAAATGTTCTGCACTTGGGATCAAACCCAGTACTTCTACAAACTCTTACTTGGTAGCCATTGTTCTATCGCTGTACTAAGGTTCCTTGGTTGAAAATGCATGCTGTGGTAAAGGACATCCAGCAACGAGTGCAGACACCCCCTACACAGCTGCAGTGAATTTTAGTAGTGAACAGTCTTTCAATTTGAAGTAATGTTTCCCAAGTTGGATTCAAACCTCAAAGTCTCAGCTGGATCATTTCAAGTTATCAGCATGTGGAATTTCAAACATTGCTGAAACTCTATCACTAAATCAACAATTTACATCTAACAATTTCTCTCATACTACATAAATTGAAGTGAGGAGGAAAATGTGTTCCACACTGGAGCTCAAATCCAGGCATCCCTACCAACTACTGTTTGGCATCCTGTAACCCCACTACTGTACTAAGTTTCCTTAACAGGAGAAACATGCTGTAGCAAAGAACATCCAGCAGTGAGTGCAGACCTACCTCTCACACTACAGAGCTGCAGTGGATTTTGGTAATGAACAAGCTGTCAGTCTGAAGTAATGTTTCCCAAGTTGCATTCAAACCTCAAAGTCTCATCTGGGACTTTTCAAATTACCAGCTATAAAGAATACCAAGCCTTGCTAAAACTATATCACTAACATCAGCAAAGACATCTAATAATTAATCACATACTACATAAATTGTAGTGAGAAAGACAAAGAAAATGTTCCACACTGGGGATCTAACTCAGGACCACTGCCGACTATTGATTGGTAGCTAGTAACTCTACCACTATTCTATGGCTCCTTCAGTGAAAATGTATGCTGTGCAAAGGACATCCAACATTAAGTGCAGATCCCCCTATGCAGCTGAAATGGATTTTAGTAATGAACGGTTTGTCAACTGGAATTAATGTTTCCAAAGTTGCATTCAAAACTTCAAATCCTCAGCTCAGACTTTTTGCGTTATCAGCAATATAGAACTTCAGACAATGCTGAAACTCTATCGTTAACATCACCAAAAGACATCTAACAATTTATCTCATACTACATACATTATAATAGTAATGAAAAAATGTTCCAAACTGGCAAACCCAGCCCTCTACCCATTGTTGCTTGGTAGGCTGAAGCGCTACTGCTGTACTAATATTCCTTTACAGGGAATGCATGGTGATGCAAAGAACATCCAGCAGTGAGTTCAGACCCCTACTCTACACATTCAAGATCAAATATAAACCCCCTGTCCACTACTGCTTGGTTGACTGTAGCACTACTGCTGTACCAAAGTTACTTGACAGGAGATGCATGCTGTGGAAAAGGACATCAAGCAGTGAGTGCAGACCTCTCCTACAAAGCTGCAGTGGATTTTACTAATGAACAATTTGTCAATTTGAAGTAATGTTTCTCAAGTTGCAATCACACTTCAGAGTCTCAGATGAAAAATTTCATGTTATCAGCAATATATCACTTCAAAACTTGCTGAACCTCTATCATTAACACAAGCAATGGTATCTAACAATTTATTTCATACTACTGTATATAAATTGTAGAGAAAGAGAAAAAATATTCCACACTGGGGATCAAACCCAGGGCCTTTTTCCATTACTGCTTGGTAGTCTGTAGCTGTGCCTCTGTGCTAAGGTTCCTTAACAGGAGATTCGTGCTGTGCAAATGACATACAGCAAAGAGTACAGATCCCCATCCTAAACAGCTTCAGTGGATTTTAGTAATACAAAGTTTCTAAATTTGAAGTAATGTTTCCCAAGTTTAATTCAAACCTCAAAGTCTTCACTGGAACTTTTCAAGTTATCAACAATATAGAACTTCAAACCTTAATGAATCTCTATCACCAACATCACCAATAGCATCGTACCATTTTTCTCATACTACATAGACTGTAGTGAGAAAGGAAAGAAAAATGCTCTGCACTTGGGGTCAAGCCCAGGCCCCCTACTGCTTGGGAACCAGTAGCTCTACCACTGTACCACTGTTCTTTGACAAGAGATGCATACTGTAGTAAAGGAAATCAAACAGTGAGTGCAGATCATGCCCTACACATTGGTTATCAAACCCAGGCCCTGTACTCACCGTTGCTTTGTTGCCTGTAACTCTGCTGTACTAAAGTTCCTGACATGAGATGCATGCTGTGGTAAAGGACATCCAGCAGTGAGTGACGATCCCCACACACACACAGCTGGAGTGGATTTTTGTAACAAACTGTCAGTTTAAAGTAATGTTTTCCAAGCTGCATTCAAACCTCAAAGTTTCAGCTAGAATTGTTCAAGTTATCAACAATATAGTACTTCAGACATTGCTGAAACTCTATTACTAACATCAAAAATGGCATCTAACAATTTCTATCATACTACATAAATTGCAGTGAGAAAGAAAAAAAAATGTTCCTACTTGGGATCAGACACAGACTAGTGTAGGTCTGAAACTCTATGCCAAGACCTAAAAGCCCTATCATTGGCATCATCAATGGCACCATGCAGCTGAAGGAAGTATTTTTTCACAGAGAGGGTTGTGGATGCATGGAACAGTCTCCCTGAGGAGGTTGTGGAGTCAAGAACAGTGGGGGAATTCAAGAATGCATGGAACAGACATAAGGCAGTCCTAGTGGGGGGTAGGAGGAAGTAAGTTGTTGGTTAACTAGGATCTGCAGCTTATCTGTTAGGTAGGAAAATGGGCAGACTAGGTGGGCCAAGCGGTCCTTATCTGCCGTCAAATTCTATGTTTCTATGTTTCTATGAATCACACACTGAATATACATGTGAACTTGACTAAATGCAAAAAAGAGTACACATTAAAACTATGATCTTTTTCTGCAATACACACAACTAAGATCAACATCTGCTATCAGTCAAACACAAAATGTATGGGGGTGGGGCTCATTTTAGTCTCTTGGGGAATAAATTTATGATGGTGTTGGGATCTGTTACAGAGGAACTGACTATAAGGTGTCACATTTAATAGATATTGTTCTAGGCCACAAATTATTATTAGTCATTACTTTTTCTGGAGCCCACCTACACCTGATAAATATTTATGATCCTGAATCAAAAGCAAAAAGAAATGAATTATTTCGATTGGTACAGCTTTACCTGTATACCTCTTACAGTAGGATTTTAGGGGAAAATTTCAACTTTGGTGTAGTGCATGAGCACAGAGGATCACACACAGATCAACTTTTTTGTGACTGTCATTTCCTTGCCCAGATGTGCCAGACAGTTGGATTACATGATGCCTACCAATCAGTGCTCAGAACTGATGGTCATAACTATTTTAAAGGATCAGTGTCAACAGGGATAACGTTTTTTTTTCTCATCATCTCCCTATGGAGGGCAACTTTAGTGTTACCAGAAACCTCAATTCATTTAGTGTTGGGGTGTGCAGTAGGGGATCTGAGGAGGTATATGGGTGGAATGGCTGTTTGGAAATTAAACAATATGAGGAGCTGAGGTTAGAAGTATTAGAGTTTTTCTCAGCACAGTAATCAGTTAAATGTCTATGACAACATTCAGCTATGGTGGGAAGATACCAATCTGATCTGTGGGCTTTCTTTCACAAAAGCAAAGGAAATATTCTTAGGACAGCTATCAGAAGTATTCGAGCATAAGGGCACAACTATATACAGTAGGTTACTCACACTGTCAAGTACAGGGAAAAATAATTTGCCCCCCCCCCCAAATTCAAGAACACAGGGAACAAAATGAAAACAATAATAACAATGAGACAGTGCAGCATTTCTTTTAGCAGAACAAAATTTTGGCAAACAAGGTAAGCAGCCAGTGAGAAATACCTTTAAAGGATTCAGAGAATGTGTTCAGTGCACAACCACTCAAGGACTCAGAAACTCGACTGTGTTGTATGGACAGAGAAACAAGAACTTTTAAAGGTAGTAGAACAACATTTTTCTTCTACATTCCAGGAATGTCTTAGACAGAGCAAGGGGAAGAAGTCTTTCTAGGACAGACTTCTGGTATCTCAACTGACTGAGGACTCTGCAGACATGCTCACAGCAGTGATTGCAAGTCAAGAAATAAGGGAAGGTACTAAGGCCCTGAATTCAGGTATAGGCCTAAGAAATAATGGCCTGACAGCAGAATTTTATCATTTCTTTCTGGAGAATATCTTTATAATCTTGGTGGAACTTTTCAACTCTTGTGCCCAATTCTCAAATGTTGACACAAGCCATACCAGAGGCGGCTTGAGCCAACTGCTGGGTGCACCAGGGAACCTGCATCTGGTTCTCTGTTGGGTAGGGCTTGGCATCAAAGTTCTGTGGCTTATGGCAATTTTGGCCTTGTACAAAACAGACAGCACATTGTGAAGGCATGCCACAAGCCCTGGGGCGACCGTATGGAAAGAGTACCATAGACAGCAATCCATGGTGACTAGTGACCTCCCCAGCCCCAATCCCCAACTGTAAAATTGCAATTATTCCTGGTAGTCTAGTGAACCTCCCAGTCCTGATCCCAGATTGCCATGTAAAATATTAAAATAATGTCCTTGGTAGTCTAGCGCTTCCCCAGCCCCGATCTCAGAGTGTAAAATGACAATTATCCCTGTTAGTCTAGGGCACCCCTAGCCCCGATCTGCACTCATCGGTAGCACATTCGGAAGCCAACCATGGAAGTGTGGAGAGGGTTGTGCTGGTGCCGGCTCAGGGATGGGAGAGTGGGGTGGTGGGGCAGTGCCTGCTGAGATGGGGGGTGGGGGGACCGCTAGATCACCTGGACTGTCCATTCAGTGGTTTGGGGACATCAGGGATAGGGGCTGTGGGGCACTAGACCACCGGGCACATTATTTTAATATTTTGCATGGCAATCGAGGATCAGGACTGGGGGGGGCCACTAGAATACCAGGGGGAATTTTCATTTTATACTCCAATTGGGGATGGGGGGCCCTAGACTACCAGGGATAATTGTCATTTTACACTCCAGGCTCGGGGCTGGTGATACCCTAGACTACCAGGGATAATTGTCATTTTACACTCGGGGATTGGTGCTGGAGGGTGGACTAGACTACCAAGGATAATTTCAATTTTACACTCAGGGATCGGAGCTAGGGGTGCCCTAGACTACAAGAGATAATTGTCATTTTACACTTGGGGATCAGGGCTGAGGGGAGTGGCAGTTTGTTGCAGGGTTCACAACCCTCCCAGAGGGTTTCTAAGTACCCTTAGACCAGATCTTGGCTGGTCTAATGGTACTTAGATCTTTGTCCTCTGGAAGGGTTTTGTGAATACCAAATTTGAGGATATGGAAGCTTGCGTCTGCTGTGAGCCCCCTATCACCATGCAGCAGCCCATTTTGTGATGCAAGGCAGGCACAAGTCCCCTTTGGTTTCATAATAGCTCTAGGTGCATTTTTTGATACAAGGTGCCACTTGCATCAGACATGTTTGATGCAGGCACCTTGCATCAATCTAAGGGCTTTGAGAATCGGGCCTCTTGTCTATTCTCATTGACACTGTCAGAAGACTTGTTTCAGGCAACTCTGGTACAAATACACAAAAAGTGGGATATTACAGACCTTCAGAATTGGTGGACAGTAAATCCATGAACATTAATTTTAAAATGATTGCCAAAAGTTTGAGCTTAGGCGTAACCCACTCCCAGACCTGCTCAATCCCAGTCGGTACTATACCATCTTACCTTAAACATGGAGGGTATCCCTGGGCTATGCCCGGACCCACTGGCACCAAGAAAGGGTTATTATACGGTGTCAGCCTGGCTGAACGAGATAGTGACAGCAGCTGCTGAGTGGATTGCTAGAATTCAAAACATCTGGTCCAGGGGGTTCAGAAATGAGGTCTAACAAAGGCTTTATAAAGCAAACACTATTTGCATTTGATAATGTTCCCCATATTGTCTGGTATGTTTTATGTTGATGAGATTTTTTTTCATTTTTGTGTCTTTCAATTTCTTCCACAGTAGATAATAGTTATTTATTATGCCTATGTGCATTACAGAACATTTGTAGGCGGCATGGCCTGACCAGGCTGAAGATGTCAGCATAGTTCAGAATCTCTGCAGGAATGACTGCAATCTAACCTCATTCAGCCTTCACCAGACCTTTATTTGGCACCAACTCCTGGGACCATCCTGTAATCTTACTGCCTGACACAGTCTGTAAGTCATTTTTGATCCATCATCTACTTATATTCAATTATTCTACACTGTATTGCTGCATACTAGGCCTCATCATTCAGCATTATGGCAGATCTCCAAGCACAGCAAAGCTCACTTGTTAGACTGGAAGTACTGTTTTCTAAACTGATGGCTCAGATTAATAATAATAATAATGATAATCTTTATTTTTATTGAGCCTTTCAAAAAATCAAGGCGCAGAACAGGCTTTAAAATACATCCAAATAACATATCATAAAATTCAATAAAATAAGTAATAACATCCACATAATAAATAATAAAATCAGATCAACTCAATATCCTCCCCAAACGCTTTCCTCCCAAAAAAAGATTTCAAAGCTTTTTTAAAGTCCCCCACCATCGTGCACTCTCTAATCCAACGGGGTAGAGAATTCCAAAGGGTCAGTGCTGCGAATACAAAAGCCCAGGCACTGGAAGATTTCAAAACTACCCTTGGAATCTCTAGCAACCCCTTGCTAGCTGAGCAGAGCAGTCGCTCCAGGATGTAAGGAACCAGAAGCTCTTTCAGGTAGTCAGGGCCCAGACCATGCAGGGCTTTGTAAGTCAGCAAGCCAACTTTAAAGGAGATCTGCCCCTGAACTGGCAGCCAGTGCAGACCCCGCAGCACCGGGGTAATATGGGAGGAATGAGGCGTCCCAGTTAACAACTGGGCTGCGGAGTTCTGCACTAGCTGCAAGTGGTGGATATCAACCCCTGGAATCCCAAAGTAAAGGGAATTGCAGTAGACCAAGTGCGTGGTCCCAAAGGCGTGGATCAACGTGGGTAGGTCTCCGCACGGAACAAGGTGCTTGATCCTAGCGATATTCCTAAGATGGTAAAAGGATAGCTTAATGACAGCCGACACTTGCAAACGCAGTGTCAGCCAATCATCAAGAATTACCCCTAGGTCGCGTACCTGTTCAGAGATAGGAAGCTCAACCGCCCCAGGAATAAACCTGAGGGAAGGTCAGTCCCCCACCACCCCCCTTTCTGGCGACCTGGATCCATGACCATCACCTCCGTCTTTCCAGAATTCAGCTTCAGCCAGCTGGGCCTCATCCATTCTTGGATTTCATCGAGACAGTTATTAAACACTGAGAGTGCTCCATTCTGGTCTGGTGCAAAAGACAGGTAGAGCTGAGTATCATCGGCATAACAATGAAACTTCAGCCCATACCGTCTTACAATGTCTCCGAGAGGAAACATGTACACCGCAAACAACATGGGGGACAGCACCGAGCCCTGAGGAACCTCACAGAACACAGAGATAGGGTCAGAGAAAAATACCCCCAACACCACTCTCTGTGTTCTACCAGTGAGGAAAGACGTAAACCATCTATGGACCAAACCTGAGAGCCCACAGATGTTTTCCAGACGCTTAAGCAGTACGCCGTGGTCTACAGTGTCAAATGCTGATGATAAATCCAACAGAACCAAAATGGATCATTTTTTCTGGTGTCTCGCCATCAGGAGATCATTGAGCACCCGAACCAGCGCAGTCTCGGTGCTATGCCTCTTTCTAAAACCGGATTGGAGAGGATTGTAGATGCTATGGATGGACAAATGGTTGTCCAACTGAGTAGCCACTACTTTCTCAATTACCTTCCCAACAAAGGGAAGGTTTGAGATAGGTCTGTATTTAGCGAGGGAGTCAGGGTCCAGAGAAGCCTTCTGCAACACAGGTGTCACCACAGCCTCCTTCAGGAAGCTGGGATATTCACCAGAGTCTAAGGAGCACCAGACTATCCTCGCTAAAACTGGGATGATAATCTCCCCACAGCCCATAATCAGGGCTGTGAGGCCCGGATCTAAACTACAGGATGTAGTGCACATACCTTGGACAATCTTCATAACATCTTCTATATCTGGCCTTTTGAAGAGATTCCAGGAACGAGGGGGGAAGCGACCAAGGACTGGTCCATGGCCCTTCCCATAGAGAGTGTCCACCCTAATGTCTTCCACCTTATCCGCAAAGAATAGAGCAAGCTCATCACACTGAGATTGTGAAAATGCTCTGCGAACCTGTAAACAGGCTGGGTTGCACAGTCTGTCCACGGTTCGAAAGAGCTGAGCTGGTCAGTTCTGTGCGGCAGCAATTTCCCCGAACAGGAACACTGCCTTCTTATGGGTAATTGCTGACTGATAGAGTTGATAATGCTCTCACAGTCTAAGATGGTTGGCATCCAAGCGGGATTTCCATCAACATCTCTCTAACCTGCGTCCTAAATGCCGCATCTCCCTCAGGTCCCCATCAAACCATGGGGACTGAGGGCGAAGGGAGAGAGGACGATCACGGAATGGAGCAATAGAATCCAGTGCAGAGGTAATGGCCTTATTATAGGCCAGAACCAAAACCTCTGTATCCATGCGTATCTCAGGGAGTTCTGATAGGTCAAGTGCCGCAGTTAGACCATTGGGAGTCACATCCCATAAAGGGCGGTATTTGACCATCTCCACAGGGGTTGGTCTATGCAGGAGGGTGCCAAAATTGAATCTCACAGTGTGATGGGGGAGTGATGGAGGCCTCCATCCCCAGGAGGAAGACCAGGTCAAGGGAATGGCCACATTTGTGAGTGGCAGAGGTAACCACCTGTGAGAGGCCCAATGAATTCATCAATTGGAGGAAGTGTTGTCCAAATTGCGAGAGTTCATCATCGATCCAGGCACTGAAGTCACCCAGC
This sequence comes from Neoceratodus forsteri, assembly GCA_016271365.2. Lineage (NCBI taxonomy): Eukaryota > Metazoa > Chordata > Ceratodontiformes > Ceratodontidae > Neoceratodus > Neoceratodus forsteri. The sequence goes on along the minus strand of CM057449.1, from coordinate 760,776,791 downwards.
ACCATCAACCTGGGGGACTCCAATACCAGGTCAACGATGAAGTCTGCCACTTCCTTAAGGAATGGCTCCTCATCTCTGGGTGGACGGTAGACGAGAGCCAGTCTATAGCCCCCAGCTTCCACTACGACACATTCGAATGATCTGGTCTCCCCAACTGGCACACTGATAAGACCCAATTCGGTCTTGAAACAGACCGCAACCCCCCCCCCAACCCTGCGGTCCAATCTCGGACGGTGAATCACCGAACACCCGGCTGGAACTGCCACCTCAAGAATGGGGCCAGTATTACCATCCTGCCAGGTCTCGGTGATGCAAGCTAGATCCACTGTACTCACCAAGTCAGCCATAATAGCAGTCTTGTTCACAATGGATCTAGCATTGCATAACACCGCCCGAGTTGAACAGATCCCCTGGGAGGCCCTGGCTACTGGCCCATCATTACTAATGATGGTGCCCTTGGGTATGGGGGTCAAACAGGGAAACCCTCGTTCAGACCTCCATTTCGCCCCAGGGCGTCTTCTGGGCTTAACAATTCTGATGCGAGTGCTCCCCTCAACCATCCTCCACTGTTCACGCCCTCTGCCCCTTCCCCTCCTCCTACGTGCAATTCCCAAGGCCCGACAGTGCTGATAGACTGAAAAAGCTAAGGGAGGGTGGAAAAAGGGGCGAAAGGCATGAAGGGTGGAGGATGAATAGTGCACGACGTGGGGGGTGGGGTAATAACAAATATCCCCATCCTTCATCATGAGGCAAGATAATGATCTGTTACTCTAACCAAAACTAAAAATCCCACCCCTAAATTAAAATAGCAATTAACCCACCAAATTAAACAACCCAAAAAGACAAAATCCCAAACCCAAATAATCTGACAATCCAAAATTTCTCAAATGGGACCCACTTTCTGGAAAAAAATAAAAGGAACGAACAATAAATAAATAAATAAATCGGCTGAGAGGACAAGCACTCACACTGCAAGTCAACTAAGCCCCCAGGCACTCTCACTGCATGGACCTAAAATCATACAATAACTGTGAGAAAACAGGGACTCCCACTCCCCGAGCCTCACAATAACCGGGCACTCTCACTGCACGGTTATAAAATACAAATATTTTAATCCAGAGAGTAGGTTCCAGTCAGAAAAAAGGTCTGACAATAACATATAAAATTATAACTAAAATATAAAAACCCAGGGACCCATCCAGGCATTCCCAATACATAAAGCAGGGGTTAGCACTATTAGAACATTAATACTTGTCCTTCCTAAATCCAGATAATTCGCTCCCAAAGTCCAAAATTATATATAAATCAGACAGAAGCCAAACAAGGCTCCATTAACAACAAATTCTTCAAGAGCAATCAGAGTACCAGTCATTCCCTACTTATAATTGAAAAAAAAAATATTTCTTAATCCAGCTCCAAGAGGGTTAATAAATCCTCATATATACAAGATAAGTCATAGAAGAATTTGTAAACCCCAGGTCCTCTCACCACTGGGGAGTCACAATTCAATACAACAAAAGAAGGGGAACTAGTTCTTGGTATTTATATCCCTGATAAAAGGCCAGAATGCAAGCTGTAGCAGGCTGAAGAGAAAGGGAATCCCCTCCCACCGCCACACACAAGCCCCGATCAGACTACCTGCGACCCGCAGCTACAGCGGCATCAGAGCAGGCCAGCACAACCAGCCACGAGGCCCCTTAGGCAAGCTCTGGGTAATTAATGATCTAAAAATCTCCACACAACAGAATGCGACCACTCTTGAAACTTTTAGCCAGAGAATTGCATTTAATGAGAAAGCAACGGCCTGTAACACCGCTACTATTCATGACCTCCAGGCTACTGTCCGTAATCAAGACTGAACTATTAAATCCCTACAAGCCAAAATTGACGATATTGAAAATCGTAATCATCGCAACAATTTATGATTTTTTGGCTTCCCTGATGGTGTAGAATTAGGAGACACTACTGCGCTTTTATTACATGTGCTGCCTGCAATGCTTAAACTGCCTTCTGACCTAACGGTTAATTATTGAGCTGTCTCACTGCACTCTGGGTCCCAGGCCAACATCAGACCAGCGACCAAGGCCCATCATTGCACGCTTCTTGAACTATTCTCATACAGAATTAATACTAAAAGGAGCCAGAGAAATGGGGAAACTTCAGTGGCAAGAGTTTAATATTTCCATCTACAGAGACTTTTCAAAAGATTTAACCATCAGAAGGAAGGCCTACAATCCACTTAAACAAATCCTCCACCAAAGAAGCATTAAATTTGCTCTATGTTAACCCCTGACACTGCGCCTTTTCTCAGGCTCTTCCTTCAAGGATTTTGAAACCCTGACGCCTTAGCCAACTATCTGGAGGTCTCTGTCTTTAATCTTACCCTGGGAGGTTCAGCAGCAATTGGCAACCTGAACACAGCTTTGGTATCTGCATGGAGGGTGGACAGCGAGGTACAGGAACGTGGGGAAAGTGTTGCAGAACTCGCAGCCCCAAGCAGCAGTGCCGCAACTGATTTGACCCCAAGGCAATCAACATGGCTGCAAGAGAAGCTTCTGTCGGGACATTATTCTTCAAAACTTTCATGCTGTTCTTGTGAGGTTTCGCCCCAAACACCCCAAGCTGCAGTCTTTCACCTTCAGATCAACCCCTCTATTCCCTTGAGAAATAAGTTTGCTCTCTTGGAGGATGACATGCGCTCCTTGCAGGAGGATCTTTCCCAGAAAATTTCAGATAAACATCTCTTTAATTCAGGCCCTGTGCCTCAGGGATGTATTACTACCGATACTTCATGGGCAGAAGTTGTTGCAAGTTCCCCACTCAAATCTTTAGAGCTGCCCAAAAAGAAACGTAAGGCAAAGACCAAACGCAAGAACATCATTAGTCACAATCCTGCTAATAAATTTAAGGTGTCATGAGCTTATATGGTCGGTAATATGGTCACACTTGCTATATTTTGGTAGATTTTGCTTCCAGGATACTTAAAAGGAGTGCCAGTACACATTTTCTGCCTATCCGCCCGCTCTACAGTCTATGCTACCTGGTTGCTTTAACTCTCAGTGGGTGCAGAAAGCAAAGGCTGTACATCGCAGTGCAATCAATTTACTTTTTGTTGCAGTGTTTAAACAAGCAGCTTAAAGGTCTTCAAGGGAACTTTGGTATATCAGCAATACTTTTCTAACCCATTATTTTAGTGTTAGATCTTATACATTACCTCACGAACAGGCTCTCTGTATCTAGCCTTTTACTCTCCAGTTTAGCAGTGCATCAGGTTTATACTCTTTTGGCTGTTCAGTTGCATATCTTCAATTGGTATGCATCCTGATTATTGTCTTTTCTTTTTTCATATGTGAATTATTAAAGGAATAATGCATGACAGGGTGTGTGTTGTGCTGGGTAATGCCACGCCTGGGGGGGGGTTGAGCACGAGGCTGCAGGCCGAGTGTGTCCAATGCCCCAGGCGTGGCATTATCTCAAATGACACACACCCTGGAAAGCATTATTCTTATTACACAATGGCTCATTGATATATATAAAATAAAAAATAATTTTAAAGAATGTTTTTATTAGGGCCAACAAAACATCTAGCTCATCATCCAAAAAATCATCATCCAAAAAATCATCTGCATTGGTTCACAGTGAGGCTGAGACTAGACCTGTGGCATCGTGCTGGGATAACGCCATGGGTACAGCCCCAAACTGACCAATCACAGTCCAAGAGTCTTTCTTGCCATTGTATAATATATTTTACAAGGCAATTTACCCCTTCCCTCTCCTGATGACAGGTTCTTAAGTATTATTGGCAACTACATTTAATCTATCTCCTTCCCTACGCTCCATTATTCTTACTACCTCCTGTTTACACTATGGAACTATCATTAGCACTCAAAGAGGTGGGCTATGTTTGGTGTACTGTTGCAAAGGATTGTCAATCTACATCTTCTTTATGCTCCTTATTTTACTCAAAGCCTACAGATATTATAGAAATCCACTGCTGTGTGGTCCCTCCTGTTTTGTGGCTCACTGGGCCTAGTCTTTTAGACCTAGTCACCCCATATAACACCTATTTAGGCAATTTTCAAGTAATCAGAGATGATCTTTACTATGACTATCTCTTCTGTCTGCATTTGTCACCGAAGCCTATACTTCTCCACATAATTCCGATTTGCATTTGGCTCAGGGTGTAAGAGCTTAAATTGACCTCCCCTTTCATCTTCCCCCCTCAATATTTATTTATTTATTTATTGAAATTGGTTCACCAGGAAAAGCACACTGAGCAAGAACTGCTCATCTCCCGGTGCAGCCTGGGGGGAAGGGTACAGTGAGGAAGAGGACAAGGGTAGTCCAGGTCATAGAAACATAGAAACATAGAATTTGATGGCAGATAAGGACCGCTTGGCCCACCCAGTCTGCCCCTTTCCCTACCTACTGGATAAGCTGCAGATCCTAGTTAACCAGCAGCCTACTTCTTCTTACCCCGACACCCTAGAATTGCCTTATGACTGTCCCATGCATGCTTGAATTCCACCACTGATTTTGACTCCACAGCCTCCTCGCGAAGGCAGTTCCATGCATCCACAACCCTCTCTGTGAAAAAATATACTCAAATTACCTCTGACGCCCGCCCCCTATCTTCAAATTGTGCCCTCTTGTTCTTGCACACCTCTTTTTTTGAAAGATGCTACCCTCTTGGACTTTGTTGATTCCTTGAGGTACTTGAAAGTTTCTATCATGTCCCCCTCTCCCTCCTTTCCTCGAGGCTATACATATTAAGCTCCTTAAGTCTCTCTTCATATGTCTTCCGGTGCAGACCCTGCACCATTTTAGTTGCCCTCCTCTGGACAGCTTCCATCCTGTCTATGTCTTTGCGGAGATTGGGTCTCCAGAACTGCACACAGTACTCCAGATGGGGTCTCACCAGCTGTCTGTACAGAGGGATAATAACTTCCTGTTTTCTACTGGTGATGCCTCTCCCTATGCATCCCAGTAACCCCCCAACCCTCCTTGCTGCCCTCTCCATTGCTTGCCCACCTTTAGGTCATCTGATATGACTACCCCAGGTCCCTTTCCATTTTGTTGTTGTTAGTATCTCACCCCCCATTGTGTACTCTTCCCCTGGGTTTTTGTTTCCCAGGTGCATTACCTTGCACTTCTTAGCATTGAATCTAAGCTGCCATACATTTGACCATTCCTCTAACCTTGCCAAGTCCTTTCTCATCCTTTCCACCCCACCCTGTGCATCAACTCTGTTGCAGATCTTAGTGTCATCTGCAAAGAGACATACTTTTCCTTCCAGTCCTTCCATAATGTACACATAAAGACATTGAAGAGGACCGTCCTAATACTGAACCCTCTGGTATCCCAGTAACCCTCCTTTCTTCTGGAGTGGACTCCATTTACTATTACTCTCTGTGTCCTATTCTCCAGCCAATTTTAACCCAGGCTGTCATCTTGGGACCCTACCCCAGGCTGGCTAACTTGTATATTAATCTTTTATGTGGGACTGTGTCAAATGCCTTGCTAAAGTCTAGGTAGGCCATGTCCACAGCCCCTCCCTGATCTACTACTTTGGTCACCCAGTCAAAGAAATCTATCAGATTTGTCTGGCATGACCTTCCTGCTGTGAATCCATGCTGCCTAGGGTCCTGTGCCCTCTGGCCTCTAGATACTCGACAATTCTTTCCTTCAGAAGTGATTCCATCATTTTCCCTGTCACTGAGGTTAAACTAACAGGTCTGTAGTTTCCTGCTTCTGCCTTGCTCCCACCTTTGTGAAGGGGAATCACATCTGCCCTCCTCCAGTCCTCGGGTACCACCCCATCCTCCCATGATTTGTTAAAAAGGGTAGTCAGTGGTGTCACTAGTTCTACCCTTAGTTCTTGTAGAATTCTGGGATGAATTCCAGCAGGCCCCATTGCTTTGTCCACCTTCAGTTTTAAGAGTTCTTTCAGAACCCTTTCTTCTGTAAATGGGCTGGTATCAACTTCTGTATCCAGAGTGTTACTACTGTTTGTTTTATGTACCTCCCCCTCTTCATTTGTAAATACTGAGCACACATGTTTGTTTAGTATCTCTGCCTTTTCACAGTCTCCCTCTGCCCACCCTCCCTCCCTTTATTAAGCCTCACTATCCTCCCTTGGTCTTCCTTTGCTCCCTGATGTACCTATAAAAGGTTTTATCCCTTCTTAACTGAGTTGGCTATCTTTTCCTCGGTTTGGGCCTTTGCTGTTCTGACTGCCTTCCCAGCCTCCTTTTGCTTTAACTGATACAGTTCCCTGTCCTGCTCCTTCTGTGATTCCTTGTACTTCCTGAATGCTTTCTTTTTCTCTTGAACCTTCACTGCCACTTCCTTTGAGAACCATAGTGGTTTCTCACATCGTCTTGTTTTGTTTATTTGCTTCACACAAAGGCTCATTACCTCTGTGATGGCAGTTTTTATTATTCCCCATAGGTCCTGACATATGTACATGCAATTACAATACAGTTGAAAACATTTGACAGAAATAGTTGGGTGTAAATGACAATTTACCCTTACTTATAGTATAGTAGCAATTACATGGGGAAGTCATGCTTTATACCTTGAAAACATATAATTAGATAATACAGCTGCATATGTTTGGTAGGAATAGGTGAGTGTGGATTAATACATATACCTTAATAGTCGAGAGTAACAGTTACAATGAGGAAATCCTGCTAAGGCATTGGGTTGTGGTATATAATGAGATAGGGGTAAGTGCAAGCTAGCTAGCTCAAAAGTTGGGATCAAGTGCAGTAGTTGGGTGTGGTTAGTGAAGTAGCACCATTGGACCTACTGGGAGAAGAAATATAGGTGTGTCTGAGGTAGAAAGATTGGAGAGTTAGCTGCAGGAGCAGTTTACTGAGCAGTGGTTGGCAAGGGCATATGATAGTGAGCGGATAGAGGAAGAGTGGTGAATTTCAGAGGGTAAAGAGTTCCAGAGCTGAGAGAAGCAGTGAGAGAAGGCAGCCTGGCCAACTTGGGTCCAATGTCTGGGGACTAACAAGAGCCAGGAGTCTACGGACCTCAGAGCATAGGTGGGTGCCAGAGGGGGGCAATAGTACGGAGGTCAGATACACTGGGAGGGTACCAAACCAGTTCTTCTAGATAAACTTGGCACAGTGTATTAGGCAGAAGTTCTCAAGGGAGGGGGAGAGCAAGGGAGCGGTATAGCTCACAGCAGTGGGTGCAAGGAGGAGAAGCGTCAAGAGTGAACCGGCAGAAAGCATTAAAAAGGTATCCAGTTTGGGTAAAACTGACTTGTGGGCAGCACTGTAAACAATATCACAATAATCGAAGGAGGGAAGTATCATCTTCTGGATAAGCTCACGACGGACCGGATAGGGGAGGCTAGAATGATTCTGATATAAAGCTCCGAGCTTGGGGTGGAGTTTTGTTAGTATAGAGGCAGCATGGACTGTGAAGGTGAGGTGGAAGTCAAGCCAAACTCCAAGATACCGGAAGGAGGTGACGCCCTCCAGCTCTGACCCATCAAGGGTGTGGAAAAGTGGGAGGGAGGGAAGGGAGCCTGGCTACTTGTTGAGATGTACCAGAAGTCATAGTTACAGTTTTTTTAGCATTTAGAGAGAGCTGGTGAGAGTTGAACCAGAGCTGGACTTTGTTAAAATCCACCTGGAGGGTAGAGGCAACTGAGGCTGGGGAGGAGCCAGAAGAAAATAGGACAGTATTGTCAGCATACATGTGGATCATGGAGGCAGAACAAGTTTGTGGCAGGTTGTTTAGGAAAAACAGAGAATAGGATAAGCCCAAGCACTGATCCTGGGGGACGCCGGTGGACATGGGGAGAGGCGGGGATATGGCATCCGTAATCCTGACAGATTGATTGCGGTCTGTAAGATAGGCACTGAACCAGGCAGTAGCAGATGTGGAGAGGCCAGAGTCAGAGAGGCTAGATAATAACAGAGTGTGGGAGACTGTATCGAAGGCCTTGGCCAGATCGATGAAAATGGCAGAGGTGATGAGACCTCTATCCATTCCAGATTGGATGGTGTCAGTGAGCCTTAGTAAAGAGGAGGCAGTGGAGTGATCTTTCCTGAATACAGACTGGTAGTGTGCGAAGAAATTTGAGTCAGCGAGATAGGAGGTTAGCTGGCTAAGCACAAAGTGTTCTTGCAGCTTTGCCAGAGCAGAGAGGAGGGAGATTGGTTGATAGTTTGAGGTGAAGGAGGAGGCGCCCCCTTTGTGGAGAGGGATGACAATGGCATGCTTCCAGGACAGAGGGACAGATGCAGTGGTGAAGGATAGATTTAGGAGGTAGGCAATAGGGGTGGCTATGGCAGAGGCCAAAAGGAACAGAAGTTTGGGGTCTAGTCCATCCGGGAAATTCCCATTTGAGGGGCTTAATGTTAGCAGGGTTTCTAGAGCTTCATCCAGAGAGATTTCCCTGAAGGAGAAAATACCTGTATTTTGAGGTAGTTTTTGCCCTGTAGGTGGTGGAGATGGTGACATGGGGGATAAGGAGGAAAGGAGCGAGGAAGCACAGTTGGAGAAATATAAGTCAAACTCAGCAGTGACTGAGATAGAATCCGAGAGTGTGGAGTTGTTTACACCAAGGAGAGATAAGGGCTTGGCCACTGGGGGTGAGAAGAGGGAGTGTATGACCTTCCAGAATTTGGAGGGTCTATTAAGGTTAGATTGGAGGGACGATCTAAAGCACTCTGCTTTAGCTAGCTGAGTTGATCTAGTGCATATGTTGTGCAGATACCAGTAGTGGGAGAGGTTCTGAGGTAGGGCTGAGGCTTTGAAGGCTCACCATGCTGAGTCACAGGCATTCATTCAAGCTCTGAGCTCTTGGGAGATCCAAGGCAGGAGGGTACCGCATACCCTAGTACATCGTAGTGGGGTATGGGAATCCCATATCTTAAGGAATGTGTTTTTGAAGTGAAGTGGGGTGTCATCTATCAGGTTGGAGGGGAGGAGTGGAGCCAGTTAGCTAGGAGAAGGTCATTTAGGAGGGGAGCGAGGTTTAGGGATTTGAACAACCGTTGGACTAAGAATTTAGGGGGGGATTTGAGACGGTGGATTTTGCAAACAAGGTAGATGACATGGTGATCACTCATAGAGTCAGGGAGTAGGCCTGTTTGGATGACTCTGTGAGGATGGGAGGTCAGAGCCCAGTTGCTAAGGGAGTGGTTACCTGTTTTAAGGTTTAGGCGGGTGGGCTCAGTAATGAGTTGGGTTAAATTGAAAGCAGCAACATCCGTCCGGGTTTTGTTGAGGGCTGGGACTAACCAGTTTAGGTTAAGGTCACCCATAGCATATAATTCCCCGGTGGGTGCTCTGGAACTGATTTGTGTAATAAGGTCAGTAACAGTTGTGGCAGGGGTGCCTGGTCGGCAGTAGATTCCGGCAACTAATATGGGCATCGAGAAAGATAGTGTGAGCTGGAGCAGCAAGAGTTCATACTCTTTAGGTTCAGTTTTAGATAAGATTATTTTGTAGCGTATGCCCGAACTTATGAAGATGGCTATGCCACCACCTCTAGTGTCCCTGTCCTAGTGGGCCATCGTGTAACCAGGGATTGCGACTGAGGAGTCGGAAATGTTTTTGTTAAGCCAAGTTTCAGAGAGGATGAGGACATCAGGGGCATGTAGGGCAGCAAGAACTTGTAGCTGGTAGATTTTAAGTGGTAAGCTATGAATATTTAGGTGAAGGAGATGGAGGCCTTTGTGGAGGGGGCAACCTGGAAGTTGGGAGGGGATGGGATGGGTGGGGTGCCGCTGAGGTTGGTGAGGATGTGGTGGTCAAGGATCCCGGATTTGGGTGGATGTCTCCCGCTATGAGAAGGAGGAGAGTGAAGGATAGGTGTTGGGTTAGTATACAGAGGTAGCTTGGAACTGAAGAGCCCCTTCATGAGTGGGGGCAAGGATGGACATTTGTGTGGGTAACAGCGGTGGGGCAAGAAGCAAGTAGCTGCAGGAGAGTCCAGGAGGGAGAGGGCCTGATTAGGAAAGGGGGGGATGTATAGTGGAGTGTGCCCACGTAGGAGTGGGTAGGAGAGACAGCACAGGGTTGGAGGGGCAAGGAGGAGTTACAATATGAGCCAAGTAGCGGGAAAGGGGCATGGGAAAGGTAGGCTGCATGGTGGAGAGGAGAGGTGGGAGGCAGGAGAACAGACAACTGAGTAGAGGTAAAACTCTAGCTACGGTGGACATGGTGCTGGGATTTTGTAGCAGCTTCTCAGACAAGGAGGTAATTACGAGGAGAAAGAAGCCTAAGATTGGCTGGGATGAATGTGTTGGTTGGTCCCTAGTTGGGCAAATGGCCAATAGGCCTAGGAGGTGAAACAGAGAGAATGGGAATTCAAGAGTAGAGGGGAGCCAATGGAAGGCTGCAGGAGGCTGGTTGGGGGGGTTTGAGGAAGAGGCGGAAGAGAGAGTATTTAATCAGTAGAGGGTGGGGAGGGTCAGGGCAAAAATTTAGAAGACAATAAGAGGCGGGGTTTGGAGAGACTTAGCAGAACAATAGCTCTGAAGAAATTGTGCACCAAAGATAGCTGGCTCAGTGGTGGTGGGGGGGGGGTTCGCAGATTCAGAAAGGAGCTGCAGACACTTAGCACTCTAACTTAGAACACAGATTTATATTTTTTTTTCCCTACTTTTCACAGGCAGGTTTCAATTTAAACAGTAAAAATCAAGGTAATTTCACAGTCGGAGCCCTGTCAGCAGAGAGAGATGGGGGAGCCAATCAGCTGTGACTGCCAGGCAGCACCTGCAATCTGATAGGGTGCGCTTTCACCCTACCTTGAGCTTGATTTTGTCCGGGGTCCTGGTCTTGGTCAGTGGCTGGAGTGGAGCCTGCCAACTGCTGGGAGCAGTAGCAGCCCTGGTCAGAAGGCAAGCAGCTTGAGCTTGATTTTGTCTGGGGTCCTGGTCTCGGTTGGTGGCTGCAGAGGAGCCTGCCAACTGCTGGGAGTTGTAGCAGCCCTGGTCAGAGGGTAAGCAGCTTGAGCTTGATTTTGTCCAGGGTCCTGGTCTTGGTCGGTGGCTGGAGAGGAGCCTGCCAACCGCTGGGAGCTGTTGCAGCCCTGGTCAGAGGGCAAGCAGCTTGAGCTTGATTTTGTCTGGGGTCCTGGTCTCAGTTGGTGGCTGCAGAGGAGCCTGCCAACCGCTGGGAGCTGTAGCAGCCCTGGTCAAAGGGCAAGCAGCTTGAGCTTGATTTTGTCCGGGGTCCTGGTCTCAGTTGGTGGCTGGAGAGGAGTCTGCCGACCACTGGGAGCTGTAGCAACCCTGGTCAGAGGGCAAGCAGCTTGAGCTTGATTTTGTCTGGGGTCCTGGTCTCGGTTGGTGGCTGGAGAGGAGCCTGCCGACTGCTGGGAGCTGTAGCAGCCCTGGTCAGAGGGCAAGCAGCTTGAGCTTGATTTTGTCCAGGGTTCTGGTCTCGGACGGTGGCTGGAGAGGAGCCTGCCGATCCCTGGGAACTGTAGCAGCCCTGGTCAGAGGGCAAGCAGTTTACACAGGCAGGTTTCAGTTTAAACAGTAAAATAAATGTAATTAACAGTCGGAGCCCTGTCGGCAGAGAGAGATAGGGGAGCCAATCAGCTGCGACTGCCAGGTGGTGCCTGCAATCTGATAGGGTGTGCTTTTACTGTACCTTGAGCTTGATTTTGTCTGGGGTCCTGGTCTTGTTTGGTGGCTTGAGAGGAGCCTGCCAAATACTGGGAGCTGTAGCAGCCCTGGTCAGAGGCAAGCAGCTTGAGCTTGATTTTGTCAGGGGTCCTGGTCTCGGTCGGTGGCTGGAGAGGAGCCTACCGACCGCTGGGAGCTGTAGCAGCCCTGGTTAGAGGGCAAGCAGCTTGAGCTTGATTTTGTCCAGGGTCCTGGTATTCTGTTGCACTGCAAAGTATACTCAGTTACTCTAATGTAGTAATGATCTACCTTTCCTTTCATATTTGTTCATTTGCATTCCATCTGGCTCTCTGAATTCCTTGTTCTATGTCTAGGCTGTTCTGGCATCTCATATATGGTTCTTTAATTTACTGTTATTTCAAGTTGGTATATCTTGTACTATTACTACTGTTTATAAATAAGTTCTGATGTTTAGCTTTATCCTTATACCTTGTCCTGTTAGCTTAGAATTAAGCTGAGGTTGTTACAGTCCCCTGCCTTTCTTAGTATTATTTACTTTCAGTTTAGCTTATCAGGACTACTTACTTTATTATATTACTGGGATCAGAATTAGGTTTAGGCTGATATTTATAACCGGTCCTCCCCAGTCTTCTCCCTACATCAATGCCCAGAGTGTGATGAGAGAGTCTCTTAGCCAGTTGGCTGACTCATATCTCCTCACACCCATAAAACATTTTCTTTGTTATTTAGCTTACTAGTATTGTTGTTGTTGTTAATGACTTTTCTCCTTCCCCATCTTTATTCTAACTTTAATAAGATAGCTATGCCACTCTTGTATCATATATCTCACTTTTTTTGGTTTGAATGTTCCTGCCACTCTCTGCATATACTGTATGTAAGCTCTCTATACTGTATTCTAATCATCCTCTGCCTCATTTTATTTGTCCCTTCACCCTCCAGCGATTATTCCCTTTCTTTAACACTAACAATATAAGTTACATACTTTTATATACATGGAATGTGAAGGGACTTAATTCTCCTTGTAAGTGGAAGCAAATTCTTTCACATCTCAAAAAACATAAAACACCTCAATATGTATCATAAATGTTGGCAGGAATATTTTAAATATTTGGATTCATCTAGCCCTTCTGGCACTTAATGTATGGATTGAAATACTTGACATAATATCTCTCTCTCTCTCTCTCTCCTCCTATTTATATCCTTTTTTTTCCCCCTAGCCTCAGGTTGTGGTCTCGCTTTCTCTCTACTCACTTTATACTTTCTCTCTCTTAGCTATTTCTTCCTTTTTTTTTTTTTGATTTTTCCTTCAGATTACTTTTATTTCCTTCTCTTCTTCTCTTGTTATTCTATAATCCTTTCTATATCGGTTTTAGCAGCACTCTAACAATATATATATATATCACAGTAATGTACAACTGTGACTATTCATACCTCCTCTCTCACCTTCTACTTCTTCTATTTTCACTCTGTATTATGTAGTGCTAAGCCTTTTTTTCATTATAATATTGTAACTGTCTAGCTTAGGTCTGTAATTCAAAAATTATTATACTACCATTGAATAGTCTTTTTTCCTCCTTTGTTAGATGTTATGCTACTTGGTTTATTATTTATATAATCTTATATAGTATAGTTATAGAGTATACTTGTTGTTTGTTTATCTTATAAATACTTCAATAAAAAGAAACATAGAAACATAGAAACATAGAAGTTGACGGCAGATAAGGACCGCAAGGCCCATCCAGTCTGCCCATTTCTTTTTCTACCTTATAAATGTGCCATCGGCCTTTGCTCTGTCAGTGACCTATCTATTCATAGTCATTTGTATTGCTCCCTTATGCCTATCCCATGCCTGTTTGAAGCCCTGCACTGTATTCATAGCCACCACTTCTTGTGGTAAGCCATTCCATGCATCTACCACCCTTTCTGTGAAAAGAATTTCCTCACATTCCCCTTAATCGGCCTCCCTCTAATCTCATGCTGTGTCCTCTTGTCCTGCTATTTTCTTATATTTAAACATGTTAGACTCTTTCACCTTGTTTATGCCCTTAAGGTGTTTAAATGTCTCGATCATATCACCTCTCTCCTCCTTTGCTCAAGGGTATACATATTGAGCTCCGTTAATCTGTCCTTATATGTCTTCTGATGCAGTCCCTGCACCATTTTGGTTGCCCTTCTCTGGACTGCCTCAATTTGGTTAATGTCCTTGTGAAGGTGTGGCCTCCAATACTGCACGCAGTACTCCAGATGGGGCCTAACCAATGTCTTGTACAGAGGGATTATTACCTCCTCTTACGACTTGTGATACCCCTACTAATACACCCTAACACCCCCTAGCCTTACCTACTGCTTTAGAGGTCTGCTTGATGATTTTAGGTCATCAGTGATGATGATGCCCAAGTCTCTTTCTTCCTTTGTGACTGCTAGCAACTCCTCCCAGCCTATAAGTGGCTTCAGGGTTTCTCTTCCCTATGTGCATGATTTTGCACTTCTTTGCATTAAATCCCAGTTGCCACTCTTCTGACCATTCTGCTAGTTTATCAGATCTCTTCTCATTCTGCCCACCCATCTGGATCATCTACTCTGTTGCAGATCTTGGTGTCATCTGCAAACAGACAAGCCTTACCCTCTAGTCCATCTGCGAGGTCACTAATGAAGATGTTGAATAGGACTGGCCCCAGGACTGATCCCTGAGGTACCCCACTTGTGACTTGCATCTCTTCTGACTGTATACCATTTATCACCACCTCTGTTTTCTGCCAGTCAACCAGTTTGCCACCCAGTTGACCAACTTCTGACCCACCCCGAGCCTACCTAGCTTATTTATCAATCTTCTATGTGAACAGTGTCAAAAGCTTTGCTGAAGTCAAGGTAGGCGACATCAACTGCTCCCCTTGGTCCACCACTCTGGTTACCCAGTCAAAGAAATCTATGAGATTAGTTTGACAGGACCTTCCTTTGTAAACCCATGCTGTCTTGGATCCTGTGCCTCATGGATTCCAGGTGTTGCACTATCCTTTCCTTAAGGAGTGCCTCCATAATCTTGCCCACTACTGAGGTAAGACTGACCGGTCTGTAGTTCCCGCCTCCTCCTGCTACCACTCTTGTGGAGTGGGATCACATGAGCCTTTCTCCAGTCTTCTGGGACCTCTCCTGTGCTCAGAGACTCACTAAACAATTCTGCTAATGGCTCTGCTAGTTCCTCCTTTAGCTCCTAGTACCCTGGGATGTATGCCATCAGGTCCCATTGCCTTATCCACCCTGAGCTTAGCAAGCTCTTGTAGGACCTCTTTTGTGAAGGGAGAAGTGCTCACCTCCCTCCCCTGTGTCCATGATGCTGAGCTGTGGGCCTGCCCTACCTTCTCTTCAGTAAATACTGAGCAAAGTATCTATTTAGGATAGATGCCTTTACAGGGTCCTCCTCCTCACATGCTCCCTTTCTCCATTAAGCTTAGCAATACCCCTCTGGACTTTCTCCTTTCACTAATGTATCTATAGAAAGTCTTGTCACCTTCTTTACTGTTCGTGCTAGTGTTTCCTCAGTTTGGGACTTTGCCTGCCTTACTGCCTTACCTGCTTCCCTTAGGGCAGTTTGGTATGCCTCCCTATCTTCATCCGGCTGTGTTCCCTTATATTTTCTGAAGGCCAGCCTTTTGGCTCTGACCTTTTCTGCTACTATATTTGAGAACCAAAGTGGTTTCCTTCTTCTTTTGCACTTCCTTTTCTGTCTAACACAATGGGATGTTGCTTCAAGTATTGTATCCTTAATGCTTGCCCACTTTGCCTGTACCTCCTCACCTGTGTTTCTTTTTGCCAGGGCTAGCTTAACTCTGTTGGCCATCTTATCAAAGTCAGCTCCTCTGAAGTCCCATATTTTTGCCTTGGAATGGGATGATTTAGATGTAGTAGCCAAATTGAACCATACCATGTGATGGTCACTGGCCCCGGTGACCTTCTACCTGGAGATCTGTGATCCCTTCTTTGTTAGTCAGTACTAGATCTAGGATAGCCCTGTCTCTTGTGGGTTGCTGTACCAGTTGTTTGAGGCCCTCCCTGCAGGAATCCACTATGAGTCTAGTTCTGGCAGATGTTCCTGCTGGTATTGACCAATCTGTATCTGGCATGTTGAAGTCTCCCATTATCAGAACCTCCCTTTAGCTGTCATGTTTTGTATATCTTCTAACAGTAATGTGTCTATGTCCTCCCTCTGGTCTGGGGCCTGTAGACAACCCCAGTTCTTATGGCTGTCCCATTACCTGTTTCCAGGGTGACCCACAGTTCTTCTGGCTCCTTATGTGTATTCTGAATTTCTGTAGCTTTGATATTTTCATTAACATACAGGGCCACCCCTCCCCCCCTTTTTGCACCTCGGTCTCTTCTGAACAATACATATCCAGGTACTGAAGTCTCCCAAGTGTGGTTACTGGTAAACCACGTCTCACTAATAAAAGACAGCACCTCAGAAGTGCAGCACCCCTCTCATGCTGCACTACAGTGTCAGTACTGGGATATTAACCCAAGTGCCAGATGTGGGAACTGAACCCACAGCCCTCTGATCTCCCGGCCTCAGAGGCGAGTGTGCTACCTACTGAGCCAAAAAGATTAACTGCAAAAAAAAAAAAAAAACACAAATTGCTTTCCTTCAAGAAACAAAATTATTAGCAGAGGATGTTCATAGACTTAAAAAAGATTGGGTCGGTCAGATCTACGAATCATTCTATACCTCAAAAAAAAGAGGAGTTGCTATTCTTATTTATAACAGTCTCAAATGGTCCCTTGTAAACTCTTTTTCTGATACTGATGGCGGATGGGTGATAGTCAAACTGAATACCAACTCTGGTCCTTATCTGCTTGTTAATGTCTATGCACCCAACTCCGATTCCCAGGAGCTTTTTCATAATTTAGCTCAACAGATTCTATTCTTTAACACTGATAATACACCAGTTATTCTTGGAAGGGACCTTAACTTAGCTTTAGAAGCCAGCATTGACAGAAGTAGCCCCACTACAGAGGCCCACCCTAGAAGTATTAAAGCCCTCTTATTACTAATGCAAGATGTTGGATTAGCTGATGTATGGCACCTACTTTACCCCCACGATCGAGAATTTACTTTTTACTACTCTCTATGTAAGACATACATTAGAATTGACTACTGGTTAGCCTCTCCTGTTATAATGGAAAAAAATACTGATTCATCCATCTCTTCCATCATAATCTCAGACCATTCCCCTGTCAAATTGCAACTTTTGTGGGGCCCCTTAACACCGAAATCTTCTTACTGGTGGCTGGACCCTCTCCTTCTCAAGGATCCCAATTTCTTACCCATGATCATAGCACAAATTCCCGATTTCCTCTTTCACAATACCACAACCGAATCTTCTATGTCCTCTGTTTGGGGAGCCCTTAAAGCTATGATTCAAGGGAAAATTATCAGTTATGCTGCACATAGGAAAGAATAAGGAAACAACAGCTGGCTGACTTGGAAAAATCTCTTATGGCTAAAGAGAATTTACACTTTTCTTCTAATATGCATTGTCCTGATTCTCAATTTCATCTTGAAATTCTTCAACTTAGAGTTAAAATTAACAAATTAATTTATCGTAAAACCGAACTGGCCTTGTTTAAACTTAAATATAAGTTTTGGGAACACGGCGATAAAAATGGGAAATTCGTCTCTTACCTGATCAAAGCACAACAAATGGAACAACATATCCTAAGCCTAAGAGATGAACAGGGTATGATTCACTCCAACAACCCCTCTATAGATCATATCATGAAAACCTTTTATCAAAAACTGTACTCTAACACAAATCCTCCATCTACTTTACAAATTCAACAGTTCCTTAAATCATTACATCTTCCTCATCTTTCTACTCTTGAAACAAATTTTTTAGATGAACCCTTCTCACTTCAGGAAATCCAGAAAGCTTTGTCTTCCTTGAAATCCAGCAAATCCCCTTGGGGTGACGGATTCCCTGTCGATTTCTATAAAATGTTTTCTGACACCTTATGTCCCCTTCTTCTTAATGTTTATCAAGAAGCTTCCAATAATGGCAAGCTTCCCCCATCTTGCACCAAAGCAATCATAACCTTAATACCTAAGAAAGAAAAAGACCCTGGATGGGAAGATATTTGCTAAACTACTAACTTCTCAACTCAAATCCTTGATTCCCAAGCTAACTCATTGTTCGCAAGCTGGTTTTATTAAACATAGATCTGGTTCTGATCACCTACGTTCCTTATTTAATTTAATTCACAAAGCCAAATTCCTCAAGACACCAGCTGCAGCCATAGCTATTGATTTCGAGAAGGCCTTTGATTCCTTAAACTGGGACTGCCTTCATCAAGTTTGATCCTATTTAGGTCTTTCTCATACCCATTTGCTCCTGGATCAAGCTATTATGTAACTCCCCTGTTGCTAAAGTACTTACTAATGCCACCCTTTCTCTTATTTTCATCTAGCAAAGAGAACTAGTCAAGGCAATCCCCTGTCACCTTCCCTGTTTATTTTAGCCATGGAACCCCTGACTGCTTGTTTACGTCAATCTTCTGGCATTATGGACATACCTGTGAGCAATTCAAGATATGTTTCTCTCTCCTTCGCAGATGACCTCTTAATCTTACTTGAAAACCTGAGTGAGGCGGGGCTCCTGTTGATTTGCTTAATAATTTTACAAAAATTTTGGCCTTGCTTTGAATTAGGCAAATCACAAACTATGCCCCTTAACGACCACTGTAAAGCCTTTATGAACATACCTCTTGAATTCCGCTGGTCACCACAGGGTATAACGTATCTAGGAATCAAAACTACTAGTAACTTAGGGAAGATATGGGACATTAACTTTAACCCCTTATTTGATAACATCAAAACAGTTCTGGACAGATGGAAACTTCTTAATGTCTCTTTCACGGGGAAAATTGCAGCCATTAAGATGGCCATTTCTCCCAAGATTCTTTACCTCTTTGCCAATATTCCTTTAGTCTTACCATCCTCTTTTTTTTGCTAAAATTGATAAATTAATAGGTAACTTTATCTGGGATGGGAAACTACCAAGATTTAACTACAATGAACTTCGATCACATTGAAAAAAAGGGGGATTTGGACTCCCCTGGTTCAAAGGCTACCTCTGGGCTTTCCAAATGGCCCAAACCATTAAACAGTTTCAGAAACCCTCCCCTCACTCACCACTGTGGGTTGCAATGGAATCCGTATTGTGCCCGGGAGGAGTTCCCACTTCCTTCATTTTTAATCTCATTTCCTCTAAACTAAAATCTCACCCAACTATATCATCCTATGTTCTTTATTGGAAACTAACCCACAAATTCCTGAAATCCAATCCAATACCCTGGTTTTATGCCCCCTTATGGGGCAATCCACTGCTCACTCTAGAAGATCACCCAATTTTCTGT
Source organism: Neoceratodus forsteri (assembly GCA_016271365.2). Taxonomy (NCBI): domain Eukaryota; kingdom Metazoa; phylum Chordata; order Ceratodontiformes; family Ceratodontidae; genus Neoceratodus; species Neoceratodus forsteri. Next base: position 760,757,760 of record CM057449.1, on the reverse strand, counting down.
TGTACATGGAGGAACAAAGGCATTTTCTTTCTCGGAGATATCTTGGTCCAGAATTCACTCACTCTTAGATCATTCTTAGACTTGCAGGTCACATGGAAACTTCCTAAACAGGACTTCTGGAAGTTTTTACAAATTCAGGCAGCTTATAACTCTCTCTCTAGTTTAGTGTACAGGCATACTCTTCTAAACCCATATATCTCACACTGGACTAATTTATCAGTAAAATTAAATAGCTCCATGTACAAAGACATTATTGATAATCTATCTGATCAGTCTATACAGGCCAAAAATAAATTGAGTATTCTTCTTAATTACAATATTTCAGATGCACAATGGAGTAATTGTTGGTGTATTGCACATAATACCTTTAAAGATGCCTGTATTTCTTTAATGCAAACTAAAATCCTTCATCTTTGGTATAGAACCCCCTCTGTGCTTCAATGAATGAGCCTGTTAAATAATAATAATAGCTGGTGCTGCAATTTGGCCAATGGGGATCTACTTCATATCTTACGATCTTGTGCTCCCATTAATAAGCTCTGGCATAAAGTCTGTTTACTTGCTTCCAGAGTAACAGGACAAAAACTACCTTTTGACCCCAAGCTATTCCTTCTAGACATCCTTATCCCCAATAGCTCGCTCCTCTCACATGCACATTTTAGATGGCTAAATATGCTTTCTCTTCTGGTCAGACATCTGATTCTTATGAAATGAAAATCAACTCTGGTGCCTTTTCTTTCAGATGTTCTTCAAAGTATCTCTCAGTATGCCTCCATAGACCAATTATCTCATGTTATTCATAATCGACTCACAGTATATGACAGCTGTTGGCAGGATTACTTCCAGTACATCGAACCTAGTTCTTCTAGACCCTAATTCTTAGGGATATTTAGCCCTCCTTCTTATTTTGCTCTTAGATTAGGTTTTCTCGAAACATTTGCGCACAGATTTCTCCTCTTTTTTCCCTTCTTCCCTGTTTTCTCCCTCTCTCCTTCTCTTTTTCCTTGCTTTTTTCTCTCTTCTTTCTTTCCTTGCACACTTTTCTCTTATCTGCACCTCTCCATTACTGAACATTGTTCATATTACCACATTTATCACTTTTTGCAATTTACTGAATGCCTTGCCATAGCCTGTCCTAGCATGTATTTCATACATGGTTGCTATTTCTCATCCTATAATACCCTATTGATTGTAACCCTTCTGCTCTCCACTTACATCCTGCCTAGATTTGTGTTTTACTATCAGTAGATGTATATAAGGCTTCTCCAATATGTTTACCCTAAATAATGTGTTTTGTTAAATGATATTTTATACTTTACATGGAGGATAGTCTTCTATTGTATTAGTTGTGTGCTTTCTTATATACTCGAATTTCAATAAAAAGATAAAGTGAAAGAACATTTGTAAATAATAAAGTTTACGCTCAAAGTATTAATCCATAGTCCAGTTGTGTTCAGGTCTCTATTATTTGTTGCAACTTGTGTGTATGTTTTTACTGTCCCTCCTTGTTATGTGTCAGCAGTGTAATTGTATTGTGTTTATATGTTTTACCAGGAATCCTCCACTGAGCAAAGCTCATTTATAAGAAGATCCTGGTTAGGACAATGTATGTTACAGCAATAAATTAGTCTCCATCCAGCATTCTATACCATTATTTACAGTATGACACTAATGTGTATCTGGAACAGTATGGGGTCCAGTTGCAAGTATTGCAGGATTCCACTAGTCACCCTGCCCTCACTTGAAAGTACACCATTAATTAAAGCCCTTTGTGCTCTAATGGTAAACCAATGTTAAATCAAACTCATTTTTTTTTTACTAATCCCCACAATTGTTCGTTTAGTGATCATTGCCATGTGCTGTATGAGATCAAAGGCTATACTGAAGTCAAGAAAGGCCACACTACAGAAGAAGCCCATCCATTCTTACTGTCTCATAAAAAATGATTGGTGGCACAGCTCTTCCTATTGAAAACCCTTGTTAATAAATATCATAAGCTGATGTGCCTTTAATTTTATTGATAAGGTAGTCTTTAATTAATCCTTTCAGGTTTGTCCCTACTACTAAAATTAAAATAATTGGCCTAGATAGTTTGATACTTATGTCTTAGGTCCCATTTGTATATTGGTACAATAATTACTGGTGACCCCCTTTATCATGTGGTTTTCAAGCCTCTCTTAAATGCCATAATAACCTGAAAACTGATTATTATGGCATTTGACTTAAGTCTGAGTGTAATCAAAAATATTGTGCTACATCATTGGCCCCAATTCTGTAAGTGGGCAGGCTGAGCAGTTCCCAAAACATGGTGGCTAACTTTCCACATTCCGGTGACCCGCTACAGCAGTGGACAGTTTCCTCTATCATGAGTCTGCCCCAGTTTCTTATTTATTTATTCTTTTTTTAATGTATTTGGTTGAACCTGCCTTTTATATTACTGAAAGGTATCTGGTTGATCCTGATTTGTGCTGGGTTTGGATAGGAAATTGTAAGTCCAACCCAGCGTGATCCACAGAAGAACTGTAACTGATGTCTAAACCATGACTTAAATGTGATTCAGCACTTTTATTTAAATAACAACAAAAAAAAAACACACAGAAATATCCTTACTGGACTACTGGACTGGGAGAAGTGTGTGTGTGTGTGTGTGTGTGTGTGTGTGTGTGTGTGTGTGTGTGAGTGTCTGTGTCTCTGTGTGTCACAGAACTCCCTGCACCAGTAATTATTAAAAATAATGTCTATTCAACTGTGCTGTTAAGGATTTTGTTTACACACCCTTGGTGTGTGATGACCCTATAAACATCTCAAGCTTTGCTGGATCATCACACACCTCAGGCGTGTAAAAATAAATCCATAACAAATATTTGCATAGCCATTATTCTCTATGCAGTATATTAGTGTTTCTCCATTCACTTAGTGCTGTCTGTTCATTGATAGATTTGATAACCAGTAGGTGTAGAGGGTTTTTAATTTCCATGCTAATGTTTTTTAGTAGGTTCTGGTTTAAGCCATCCAGGCCTGAGGATTCAATAACTCCTAGTTTGTTTTTTAATGTATTCAGCATTTGTTCATTAGTAATGAGCACATCCACAAAATCATTTTTGCCATTGCTTCAGGAGTTGATAAACAGTCTGCCATTACATTCTGCCTACTATATGCTGAACAGAAATAATTACTTACACTCATTTGCAATATTATATTCTTTACTGATCACATACATTCCATTTGTAATGGCCCACTTGTCTATAAGTTTTCTATATCGAGTTGACGTACCCATAAAATTATTTTACCCCATCCATATTTACTTTGTTTGCTAGTTTTAGTTCTGTTTCCTATTTTCTAATTTGACTGCATTGCAGCAATGTTTTACCATGGTTTTATAGATGTTAGCAGTATCATGGGTGCTCAGAAGCTTATGTCTTGTGGTGGTTTGGGGTTTATCTCTGATTAGTAATTTAGCTTGTCTGTTTACCAGGACTACTTTCTCCCCCTGCTATTATATATTTTTTCATTTTATCACATGTTTTCTTTGCAAGTCTAGTACTTTATTTTAAATATTAGCCAATGACCTTCCACTGATCCTTCCTGTAGGTCCTTTACCCAGTCCACATGCTTAATTCCAACATGATCTTATTAAAATTTGCATTATAGGAATAGTTATTTATTTTGTCTTTGCTGACATGGAAAGGAGGGCTAGGCATATTTTCTTGTTTTCAGCTTTGTCTCATTGGAGGGGGGGAATACAGATGAAAACTAGCTGAAACTGAACCAGATTAAGCCATGGGTGGCAATTTTGTGAACTGGGGATATTTGGACAGAACACTGGGGAAATTTCCCTAATCTTTTCAAGAAGTGCCACAAAATAATAGTCTTCACTCAGAAGTTAGCAGGCTGGCTATTTATTGTACTAATGCATACAAAATAATAAAGTGCCAAGTGCTAAAGGCACTTCAGACAAACTCTTCTGTGCCAGACTACCCCCATGCACATTTGGTGCCACTGACTCCTCCTTCATGGAGTGGAGCCCCAGATTAAAACCCGGACCTTTAAATGGGCCCACTGTCAATTACAGGCATACAAACCAATAATTCATAACAAAGCTAATAAATATTCATAGTCCAGCTCATTTTATTTTTAAAGGAACAGAACTGTTAATGTAATATTTGCACTAATGAGAAAAGGCAGGAACCTAAAAGGTACCTCAATGTGAAAATATTGTGAAATGAGTGACTTGAAAACAATTATTTAAAAAACAATGCACATAGCAGAGATGGATATGCAAATGCAGTTATAACAAAAATAATTGCACAATGATAAATATCTACAAAATTACTAATTTACATGTGTAAACAATATGTATCATGGAAAAAGATGAAGAACAGGAACAGAAAGAAAAGTCAATCAAAAACTAAGTACAAAAGATGAGTCCACTTCTTGAGATCATGCACAAGCTGAAGCCTAGAAAGATGAAAACATGTCGCAACAGTGAAAATGGAGAGAATATCATTTATTCAATAAGTTCCAAAAAGTTCCTCTGTTGAAAATGGAAATATCCATGTTAAAATACACAACAGTATTCAAATTTATATTTCTACAACATCCATAAAAGTTGAGAAGGAGTTCTGGGTGCACCTTATAAGAAAAGTTTAAGGTCTAAAATATCTTCTAAACCATGTGGGGAGTGATTGTTTTTTAAAACATAATTTAAACCATCTGGGGATTGAATGTTTAGGTGGAAGGGTCACCAGGACTCTATCCTTAGCAATTTTTGTTGCCTGTCTCATAAATCTTGGCACATATTTAAGAGTCACAGATTGTTATGGCTGTAATGGGCAGAGCCTGCAGATGTTTTGCATGTACAAAAGGGCTGATGTCATGTTTTCTGTCCGTGAAACTGGCTGGAGGTGTAAATAGTCTCCTCTGCCTCACCCTCCTCCAAGAAAGGCTTCCTGCCCTCAAATAAATACGCTTTCATGTTAGTCAATGGTTGCAGGGCACTATTTTCTTTCTTAAATGGGAGGTACAAGAACTGGAACCTGAGTAGTGGGAGACAGCATTAGTTTTTTGGGGGGGTTAAGATCCACCCCCACCTCCACCTGAGAAGCTCCTAAAGATTCACCGCCACCTATTTTTTCGGTTCATGTGGGAGGGACATGAGGTGGATCTATCATGTTGGAACAACTGACTATCACAGCTGCCTGGGGCATCAGAGCTTAAGGTTCAGAAGGAAAGAAAAGGTAATTAAGGAGTGCCTGAAACAGCAACCTTATACAGCACTTGTGAAACTGAATCCTGAAATGACAGCACTTGAGGAAAGCAAACACTTGCAACTCCAGAATGATAATTAAGGTATAAGCCCACAAAGGAGTAAAATATGTCACCCAAACAAGACTATCCCATATTGGATATTGGAGTGTCTGTTTCTTAAAAGCTTTTTATAACCCCGCCCCCCCACACACACACACAGCTGAAGTACCCACCCAAATAGCTGGGGGAAGCTCTATATTTTTATCACTCTGGGACCTGAAGTTTAGCAGTAATGTGTGAAGAGAATAAAGTCTTGTGTTTTGTGCATTTGAATAGGTTTAGTGCTTTGAAGTTAAAATATATAAATATATATACATGGTGTCATGAGCACCTGAAAAGGAAGTAGATACTACTGAAATAAATGTTATTCTGATGATTTATTTATTGATGTGTAAGATTTTAAGTGAAGTTCTGCCTAGGTCACAGACACATAAGCTTTAAAAAGTACATTTAAGGAAGGATGTATGTATTAGTCAAAGCTTGTAGTAGCAAAATAAAGCAAGAAAAATAATATATATATCTTTTTTTCTTTCAGTTGTTTAACCAGGAGTAGCACACTAAGCTGAACACTTGTTTATAGGGGCAACCTGGGAGCACATGGAAGTTAAGTGACTTGCTCAGGGTCACTCAGTATGCAAATGGGGGCTGTGGGATTCAAACCCAGGTCTCCAGATTTACAGCTCAGAGCCTTAAACCACTGTGCTATACTGCCTCCCTAGTTATGGCAGTCATCTGTTTTAAAGTTCATGATGTTGGTGTAGTAAGCAGCAGTACATTGCATAGCAGGTGTAAAATGTCAATAAGCAGGTCATGCAATAGATGTGCTAAGCTGTTACTGAAAAAAGAAATGTATTTAGGATAGTAAAATATTCCTGTTAGAAAACTGATAAATGTGTGACATTTGCATCTCAATTTCAAGGAGGTCCTTATGGGGTGTCAATGTACAATATAAAGTAGTTATAGTTTTCAAGTTGTCTGGATAATTGCTTTGTACTACCACTGTTACTAAAGTTAAATTATTCTATGAATAAAATTAAGTGTATGTAACTGTCTGCAAATGTATTAAAAACATTTACTTGTCATTATAATGTAATGCATTAAATGCTGTTGATAGGTTAAGAAGTCACATAACAACTGCCAGGGCATTAGGATTTCTGACCATAACATCCAGCCCTGTAGGGACTGACAGGCATCAGTGGCGTGACTTGGGATTGTCAACAATAATGCTCACGCCATTCCACCCCCATCCCCACTCTGCAGCCAGTGACAGGCATCAAGGTGTGCCTTTGACTCTTCAACCACAAAGTTCACTCCATTTTCTTATACAGTATTGTACTCATTTCAGTGTATTTCCTTATGGAATGAGGTGAGTGTAAAACCTGAACACCCCAAGGCACACCTTGACACTTGTCTGTGTCTGCAGGGTAGGGTGAGGTGAAATGGCATGAGCGTTATGTCAATGGCCCAAAGGCATACCCCAATGCCTGTCCATCTCTGAATGGTGGTGGTGGGTTTGGAGTCACTTCAGTACTTCACTGCCATTCCTATTCTGCCTGCCTGTCTGTCTCTTTCTCTCTCTCTCTCTCTCTCTCTATATATATATATATATATATATATATACACGAGTCTATGTAATTATCTATCTTTCTTTCAATTGCATGTATCGCTATTTTTACCTGTTTCTAAAACAAACCTGCATATCACATTTGCCTGCACTCTGAGCACATACTTATGAAACTGTGCATATTTGTACTCCACTTCTGCATAGACCTCATACTTTCCTAATATCCCCATTATCACAAGAATAACTACCTTGCCCTTATCAAAAGCAACCTCCCTCTGAAAGTCGCTATCACATTTTCTCTGCTAACAGTCCATCATTGTACCTGACTTCCTGACATCAACACATTGCTTAAATTTAACTTACATCACCTCATGGACAAAAACCCTGTTTCTCTAAAAAAAACAACTGTGAAAATAATCCCAAGGCTGAACATATGCCAGCCATTACTTTTTCATGTACTGCCACCTTCTGTACCATCACAGGGATTTGCATATGTTTACCATAATGCTTTGCATTACTAGGGTATGTGCAATTGTGTTTTCTTTAAAACTTGGCTGTCCATCCAATATCATCTGGGATAACACATACCTCAGTAACATTTGGCCTGGGGTTCTTTTGTAAACCTATATTGCTTCCTATTCCTTCCATTAAAATATACACCTCCATATATTTTTCTTATAATGTGTATGCCTTCCTTAGAACAGAAACTAAAACAAATCTCACTACTTACAAATCATTGTGTTGTTTCTCCATACCTCCTTAACAATTCCACACAACTTCACTAACTTCATTATGCAACCGTGGTGGATCTGATCAGTAATTGTTAATCCTGTGGGGTCTTGTTGATGGTGTGACTTAAAATGTTACCCTAGGCTCAGTTTGCTTTTCCGGCATCTATCCTGTTGAATCAGCACTGCACTGTTGTTTTTTTTTTTTGCTTGTTTCTGTATTTGCTCACCCCTTGCACATGCATTTCTGGGATTACATTCCTGGTCTGTCAGATTTGGACCTTATTGGCTGTCATTTTGTCTTGCTGATACAGTGTGGAAATGCGTTCAGTGCTTCTTATTGCTTTTTGTGCTGTTTGTCAATGTACCTTTATAATTTGTATATTTTTCAACATTTTGAACCCACATTTTTAACATAGTCTTCTTATGACCCCCACCTCATTGGGTGTCAGTATGGCTCAGTTGGTAGCACATCTGCCTCTGAACCAGAAGGTCATGGGTTCTCGTCCCACACCGGGATAGACTTGCACCTAAAAATAGCTGGCATCCGAGTGCAGTATTGGGGTGTGCTGTCCTTCGGATGAGATGTTAAACTGAGGTCCCTTCTGCTCATCCTGGTGTTGTCCAGGTGGAAGTAAAAGAACCCAGGGTACTCTTTGTAAAGAGCAGGGAACATTCCTGGTGTCCTGGCTAACATTCTCCTTCCCATAAACTGGTTCATGCAATTATCCAGGCTCTGTGTGGGGTGATGATGTGCGATATGGCCACCACCACACATTCAGTCACTTCACTACCAGTCTAGCATTGCTTGTAAAGCATTTTGGGATACTGTGTATGAAAAGCGCTATATAAATGCTGATTCTTCTTCTTCTCATGAACCTGCTAGGTGAAAATGTAAATGTTATTTCATGCAACAGGCACAAAACACACTTTGGCCACAATTTTAGTTTGTATTTTATTTAAGACAACTGTCAATTTAATGAGGTGGTGTGAAAAATGCTTATGTTAAAAATGTGGGCTCAGACTATTAAACATTATCAAAGTTCTTGGTAGATGTTGAAAAATATTAATGTATGCTCATAACATTGCTGCTTTTTAATATTTCGATCCCACATTTTTTAACATAGCATACATATAACCTCACTTCATGAACCTGATAGGTGAGAATTTTCAAATCCTGCCTGAAAGGTGATTTCATGGAGTGACTGCAAAATCACCTTTTGGACCAGATTTAAAAAAAAATCCCCATCCCTTGCTAATGAGGTGGAGTTCTAAAACAAGCCATGTTGAAAACATGATGCAAAAGTATTTTACAAATTTCCAAGTTATGAGTACAAGTTCAAATCACACTGAAATTCATTATATGACACTTACCTGTTTTCCTCAGTTCCTGGTCCAGCATTGAAGAATGAAGACATCTCACCAGTCCAGACAGGATTATGGTGTTCAACCTGCACTAGGTAAGTATAGAGTAAGGGAGGGAGTGGCGAGATAGGTGCTGAGTTGGGCAGGTGAGGTGGTAGGTAGGGATGGTGGCAGACAATGAGGGACCGCTTTATTTATTTCAAGGTTTAAACAAAACAAGCATTGGTCCGTGCCAAATGTTTGCTTCATGTATGTGCTGTTTTTTTTTTTTTTTTTATTGTGACCCCAACTTTTCCCAGTATTGTTTTATGATTTGAAAACATTGCATATACCATTTGTGGTATATTGAAAAAAATGTAATTTCACGCCAGAGGTTCAAAAACATGTCTCATCCAGGGTTTAAACAATGACACTTGTCATCTTTATGTGGTGATGTGGAAAAATGGCTGTGTTGAATGTTTGGAGTCAAAATATTGAGAATTAATGAAGCTATGAGAGAATGTTGAAATACTGTAATGCCCAGTTATAACCTGGACTGTTTACCATATCTGTACTCCAAATCTTCAGCATAGCCTTCTTATTACACCACCTCATGAACTGGGTTGGTGAACATTTTCAAATCCCCACCAAAACATCATTCTGTGCCACTAAAATGTCATTTCACACCACAGGTGCAGAAATACATTCTGAGCATTTTTTTAAATGACAGCTGTTATGTTTGTGAGGTGGTGTGAAAAAAATGACTATTTTGAAAATTTGAATCAAAATATTACAAATTATCAAAGATACAAGTGACTGCAGACAAATGTCAACAAATGCACATAACTTTAAAATTTGTATATATTGTGACCCCAAATTTTCTACATAGCCTTTTTATGATTCCACCCCATGAACAAGGGTGGTGAAAATGTTCAAATCCCACCCAAAAGGTGATTTTGCAGCACAACCATTAAACTACCTTTGGGCCTGATTTGCACAATTCCACCACCATTGGTCAAGAGGTGGGGTCCCAAAATGGCCATGTTGAAAATGTGGGGACAAAATATGAAAAAATGACAAAGTTTTGCATCAAAGTTCAAAACCCCATTGAAATACATTGAATCACACTTATCATAGTTTCTCATATTGCAGTCAGCAGTTCCAGCAGCAAGATGTGTTTTCTATCAGAAAGTGGATCTTCACCATGGGGCATGTTCAGGTGAGTGAAGGTATGTTGGGTGTTTGGTGGGGTAGGGTGGGGGGTACTGAGTGGGAGGTCAGGTGTGGTGTATGTAGGGGGAGCAGATCAGTGAGGGACTGTTTTCTATTTTACAGGTAAAGAAAATCAAGGGCTGATTTTCTTTATTTCAGGGATATTCCGATACAATCGGCTCATGTTTGGTGGCACAGGGAGTGGGAAACCTGGTGCCACCACCTACATAAGGGAAATGTGGGTGCACAACCTGAAGGAGAGGGGTGTCATGAGAAGTGATACTGGAGGTGGGCACCCTGACTCACTTCTATATTTATTAAATATTTAATGGGTGGGTAACCTGGAGGGAGGGAGGGCAGAAAGAAGAGGTATTGGGGTGAGCATCTCAGTCTGCTTAGATAGATAGATAGATAGATAGATAGATAGATAGATAGAATATCATACAATCACACTCAGGCTCCTAATGCTGAAAGCCAACCAGCTGCTTGCTGAATGGCTTCATGCAAAAAAAATGCACCAAAGCCACTTGCTTAGCAAAATCTGAATACTTCTGCTCAGCCTCCCAGACAAATATTAATAGTCCTTCCAAATTCTGGAAAGTGATCCTCCTCCCCCCCCCCCCTCCTCAAGATTAACAACATTCAGGTTACTGAGCATCTAAATGTTTGCCTCCAAATGTAATACTTACTTTACCTCCTGTGCCCTGGCCCTCCTCTCCTTTTGCCCATCTCCCCTTCCAGCTATCCCCCCTCACAGTCATCTTGCTCCAATGTACTCCTTCTCCTTCTCTAATATCTCTCCTTCAGAGACTTTGAAAGAAATGTTTGCTCTCAACTCCTCTAAAGGCAGCTAGCCTGATGGTCTGGATCCTAAGTTACTTTACCTATCATCTCCATCTATAGTGACTCCTCTATCTCTACTCCTCAACCTCTCCTTCACTATTGCTTCCATTCCTTCAGTATGGAAACATGCCACTGTACTCCTGCTGCCCAAGGGTAGTGACCCCTCTGTCAGGAGGTCTATACCTCACTCTCAGGTTCCTTGCAATAATGGGCATGCAAGGAATCACAGACACATTACATAAGAGTAATAAAGCTTGTTTATTACTACCAAAAGTAAAATCACAGTTGCCCTAAGCAGTTCTTACCATTAGGAACTGGGAGCCAATGCTAAGTGTTCCCTATACCTTGAGGAATCTCCGTGTCTCCTGGGGTCTCCGAGGTAGAAGATGAAATCTCTTACATTATATACCTTAGATAATTACCATGGTTACTGTAAGATAGAAACATTTCTAGTTACAGAGATGAGCCCTATTGGCTAAATAAGAGGTGGCTCCTCAGTCCAAGATAACATTATACAATTTTGTTATAGTCATCACTTTGTGGAAACAAAGAGGTACAGTTTGTACATAGCTGTGTAGTAATACAAATCCTCAGAAGATGGCAATGCCGACTTATATATCATAATCATTACAGGGACACAAGTGTCCTAACATCTTGTAAGCAAGAAATACATTATATTGGAAAATAAAGAGTACAGCAATTATATGCATACATATCCTGACATCTACTCTTATATTGTATATGCCCTTAGCCCTACATGTTAGTATAAGAGATACCTAAATGCTAGCTGTCTGTGGTGTACCTCTGGGGGTACCAATTAAGGTGCAGGGACCTCGTATAACATTCCCCCCCTTGTTGCCTCACAAGGGGCAACACAAGTAAGAGTAAGGTAGTGGAGAGAGAGTAGGTCGTTACAGGACCCGGATGCACGAGCCTTGTAAGGAACTTAGTTGCTCACGGTGTTGGCATAATGCGCACCATAAGCAGCAAAGCATAATAATAAGAAAACATATAAAAAATGCTTGTATAATAACAAAACCTTTAAAGGTAATCTCTAACCAAGTGTTAGTAAGTGCACTATTCAAATCACCATCATTAATAAGATAATATACTGCCTCGCTAGCTTTGGAGATATTATTGCTGATGTGGATGAGGTGGGTGTCCTTCCTTTCTAAAAGTGATTTTAAGGTCAAAGTTAAAGGATCAGGGTGTACATTAAAGTAGGGTAAGTACTCTGAAAGAAGATGGAGATAATCAGGGTTACCATCATTGATATCAGGGTCCATAATGGGTGCAGGGATAATAACTGTGTGCCCAATAATAGTAGTCTGCTGAGGTATGAAACAAAAATTAGAATAATTAATAACACATCTTCTCTCCATACACGAACTGTCTGAAATTTGTTACCACATAAAATTCACCATCCAAATTTTATTGCATTTTAACAGTAGGCAATCTCCATTTTTGTAGTTGTACTGAGAAGTATAAGTCTGTTTGGAAATCCATGTTAACAGGCTGTGAACCTAATTCCAACAGGACTGGTACAACTGGGAATCATCTGGAGCAGATGTTGAGTCCTGGTATTCTTTGCCATTGGTGGTGATGTCATCGTCCATGGAAAAGGACCAATTGATACTGTCTGGGGAATATCCACATACAAGTTTAATAACATCAAATACATCACATCGACACAAATAAATATACCATTTCTTCACATGGCAATCTGTGTGTGGAGCCACCCACGTGTCCAGAAGAGGATGGAAAACCAGTAGAGGAGGCAAGTCAAGGCATTCTCTGTAGATGTCATCATCAAGGTGCCCAATGGAGTGAATGGATGCTAGTTTATCAAATATAGCTGTAGTAGGATCAAAATGTGGTAAAGAAACACTGAAAGACACAAACATAGTATCCTTAATTGAGCATTTCTTAGAAGTAAAGCAAGGAACCGTATTAGGGTGCCTGGTCACAAAACCTAAATTTCTAGCAGTACAAATAGGAATAGTCAGAGACTGTAACATACACATGGCAACACAGTTAGGGGATTTGCAATAAGGACAATACCATTTGGAGATTTGTCTATCATGTATGATATCAGGGATTTTTCCAGATTCCAGATCACAGAAGATATTGTTGATGGTAGTGAGGATATATGATCCATAGGAGGAGCATAGTATTTCACAGGCAATATATTACTTATCTTCCTCCTTATTGTTTTGGGCAATAAGGAAGTTAATCTTATCTTTAGAATCTGTAAATGCCTTATCAATGTCATGCATATTATATGTAGTGTATCTTTCTTCCTGACTAAGGCCATCCACACCATTCAATAATGGGGGTGTGATGTTATTGATCATACCAGTTTGAAACTTCTGTGAATGTGCTTTGATAGTAGCAATGATCACTTTATTCCAGATAGAAATTGCAGAACCAGAGACACCAGTTAGGGTACATGTGGCACAAATGACATCAGATGTGTCACGTGTATTTCTTTTATGACTTTGATCATCTGATTTAGGTTTTCTTCTAAAATTGTCTCTATGCTCAGTGGTATGTACCCCAGCAATAGGGTCTTGGTTACAAGTCTGAAAAGCTGCTAAGCTATCAAGTAACAAAGTACTATAAAACAGTGATGTATTAGTAGTATAACACATACCAAATTCTTTCATATTCCAGAAGTCAAATTAAACAAGACAGGTACATGCATATATTGTAAATTGTTAATAAGTGAGCCAGGCAAAGCAGTGGCTGTGAGACTACTATGAGGACCAAGGATTTGTTTTGGACAGTCCAAAAGCTGTTTCTCAGTAGGGGGTAACACAGATAAATACAGGGCAGCTGAGGCCATGTTGTGTATAGCATAACATTTCCTGGTAGAATCTTTAGACAGTGTATCACAATATGAGGGGTTGATTAAGGCAGTGATGTTGTATAAACCAGAATGTCTAAGAGAGGTTTGGTACAAGGACAAAGTACCATTTGGGGATAATCTAGCATTTTGCCATTCATGTAAAGTTCCCTTGGAGAGTTTGGCCATGGAAAGTATTATTTGTCCTTGAAACTTGGTTTGCCACTCAATTTGTAGGGTAGGTTTATCAGGAGCAATAATTGAGGCAGTGAGGTAGGCATCTGAACCTTTCTGTACAGTAATCAAATTGTCAGGGATATTGATGGAGACTCCCTCTGGGGTACTTGCAGGTGGATCAAGGTGAGGAAGAAGGTGCTTTACCATGCCTTGGATGCAGGAGATAACTCCTGAGATGAGGAGAAAATGGAACAAGATAGCCATCTTGTCAGAGTATCTGAAAAGAAAAATCAAACATTAGCAAACTAGTACTATTTCACCCAATGGGGTGAGGAAAAGTAATTATACTCCTTTATACAGTTTCAACTGGTTTGCATGTAACCATTTGTCAGTCAGTTTGTTGTTTTGCATGCGTCTAACCTGATAGACTTCTGGACTGACATTGTTGACAATGGGATAGGGTCCTTCCCACTTATTGGAGAAGGAATGTGTTGGATGCAGAAATCTGAGGACCATTACCTGATCTCCAACTTGCCAATCCACTTCTTGTGTGTGTTTGTCAAACTGAATTTTAGACTTTTGCTGGGCCTTGCCCATGCAGTTTGCAGCATACAAATGAATGTGTAGGATGTCTTTTCTGAGTTTTTCCACATATTGGTCCAATGAGACACAGTCTGTAATGGGGGTGTGCAGGTCAAACAACAGGTGTTCAGGTAATCTCATATTTCTACCAGTCATCACCTCAGAGGGTGTCAGCTTGGTGGTGACTGAGGGTGTACCCCTAATTGCCATAAGGTGTAATGGCAGTAGGGAATCCCAATCATTGGGATTGTCCTCAATGAATTTGGAAAGCATTTGCATAATCCAGCTGTTGACCCTCTCTACTTGACCTGAAGATTGTGGGTGGTATGGTATGTGGAACTTCTGATGAACTCCAAGGAGTTCAAGGGCTTCTTTCATCAACTCACCTGTAAAACTGGTTCCTTTGTTAGAGTCTACCTTGATAGGTAGTCCCCACCTGGAGAAAATCTATTCCACCGGGATGTTGGCAGTAGTTTTTGCAGAGCATGTGTAAGCCCCCTATTACCCAGGGTTACTAGAATCCCAGTAAGACTTAGTGGTAGGCAGGGAAGACAGCTTGTGAAACTCCAGTTAAATGGATTTCACACTGTCTCACTCTGTTCTCAGTCTCAGCTGAGACTGAGGGATGACATCATTTTAGAACTGTCACAGCAGCATAAGCCACACTGGAATGTTGCAGTTGGAGGTTAGATTAGAAAGTTAGGGAATTTGAAGCCAGTCTGTGTGCAGTCTGAGATAGAGACCGTAGTGCAGCAGAGTGTGTGCAGGCTCTCAGAGCTTTAAGCTCTGTTTCAGAGCTACTTTTGTTCAAGGTGTGTGTTTCCAACTGAAGAGAAACACAGGAACTGGTAATTGAAGTGGTGGAGACCACTCTCAATGGTTCAGAGCCCCATCTCTGAGGGGACAGAGGGAAGGTGTCTGCCTGTTTTCCAGGGGCAACCCCCCTGGGTCTGGCTAATGGAAAGAAGCTGCCTGTCTGAGTTTTGCTGAGGCACCAGAAGCTCTGTGAGAGATTCCTTGTGGAGGAAACATCTGTGGTGCACCTGCAACCAAAGGGTGAGTTTGCTCTGAAAAAGGGCCAAGGGTTTTCACTTGAACAGAAGGAAACTAAAAGGACTGTTACTGAGGGGTCAGGAAAAGACAGCCAAGTACAGTTGGAAGATGTGGGGATTGGACTGTTTAACTTTGTGGGGGCTCTAGAGTAATTGACAAAGCCACTAATAAGTATGTTCAAGGCCAGCACAAAATGTAAAGAGATGTGGGGATTGGATTGCTTAACCTGTGGGGGAATAGAGAAATGGACAATGCCATTTATTTTTAAGTAAGTTCAAGTTCAGCACAAATGAGAAGCAAGACAAGTAGATTGAATGTGAAATACATTTAGCAAGAATCTACACAGCGAAGGGCTAAAGGATGAGGGGAAGGAAACAGCTTCTGATAGGGTACTCAATTGTTAGGGGGTAGAACTGGGGAAGGGAGAGGAGAGGGAAGTAAGGTGCCTGCCTGGTGCCATGGCTTGGAAGGACAAGAAGTGAATCCTCACAATTGCAGAAGCAGCATCACAGGAGAGGGAACTAGATATCATTGTCCACCTTGGGACAAATGACCTAGCTAGGCATGGAATCAGTGCAGTGCAGGATGAATTTGTGGAGTTGGGAGGGGCCTCAGACAGGTAGCAAGCATGGTTACCTTCTCAGAGGTGCTGCCAGTCCATGACAGGGGTGAGGCTAGGGTACTGCACACCATGTAGTTTAATGAATGGTTGCAAAACAGGTGCAGAGCACAGGGCTTTGGCTTCACTGGGGACGGGGGATACACCTGGAGAGATGAAGGTCTGTACTGGCACAATGGTCTGCATATGTCAATGAAGGGAACCAAGCTCCTAAGTGACAGGTTTAAATGCTTCCTTGGCAAGCTTTTAAACTAGCCAAGGTGGGAAGTGCTGATAAGAGGCAGGACATTTCAAGCCTTCCCCCACAAAACATGGCAGGAAGTAAGGTAAACACTGAGGTACAGAGCTCAACAGAGGGCAGGACGGGGTAAATGGAAAAATAGACAAGGGAAATAAGAGCAGGGATGGGGAAAAAAAGGATAAAGCCAACATTAAATGGTGGGCAATGAGTACCAATGCCTGTAGTCTGGGAAACAAGCTTCCTGAGTTGTAGCCCTGATGGAAGATGAAAAATTGGATATTGTGACAGTCACTGAAACATGATACATGGAGAACCATGACTGGGATGTCAACATACTGGGGTACACAGTCTACAGAAGGGACAGGGAGGGTAAAAGAGGAGGTGGAGTAGCTCTATACATAAGGGAAGAGATCAAAGCTACAGAATAAAAAGTAAAGGGGGAGGACAAGAGGCACTCTGGGTCACCTTGGAGACAGGGAATATGCCATTCCCCGCACAGAGGTTGTATACAGACCCCCGTCTCAAGGGGAGGAAATGGACAAGAAAATGATAGAGGACATTCTCAAAATGGCTGAAAAAGGGGAGATACTGTTGATGGGGGACCTGAATATGCCAGTTGTTAACTGGATGACATGTACTGCAGCCACATCCAAGAACAGGGTCATTCTCGATGCCCTGCAGGAGGCAGACCTTAGACAGCTAGTGTTGGAACCCATTCGGAAGGGAGCAATACTAGACCTGGTACTCTCAAATGGAGAGAGGATCACAAATTTAGAAGTCAGTAGACATCTAGAAACAAGTGACCACTGCACAGTGTGCTTCACAATAAGCACAACCATGGAGACAAGCCACACAAAACAAGGATACTGGACTTTAGAAGGGCCGACTTTGGCAAATGGGTGAATATCTGAGGAATGCACTACCAAATGGCCAAAAGGAGGGTGGAAGAACAATGGAGAAAAATCAAAACTTCTATCATAGAGGCAACAAGCCTTTGTGTGGGACAAATAAAGAAAACAAAGCGGAGTAAAAAACCACTATGGTTCTCAAAAGAAGTGGCAGGGAAGGTTAAGGAGAAAAAGGCTGCATTCAGAATGTATAAGGAATCACAGAAGGAGCACGACAGGGAACTGTATCAATTAAAGCAGAAAGAAGTGGGGAAGGCAGTCAGAATAGCAAAGGCCCAAACTGAGGAAAAAATAGCCAACTCAGTTAAGAAGGGGGATAAAACCTTTTATAGGTACAATAGGGAGCATAGAAAGGTTAAGGGAGGAATAGTGAATATTAATAAAGGAGAGGGGAGATGGGCAGAGGGAAACTGTGAAAAGGCAGAGATACTGAATTAATACTTTTGCTCAGTATTCACAAAAGAAGATGAGGAAGAGTTACCTAAACCAGACAATAGAAGCACTCTGTTTAGGGGAGTTGACATCGGTCCATTTATGGAAGAAAGAGTCCTGAAAGAACTCCTAAAAGTCAAGGTGGTCAAAGCAATGGGGCCTGATGGGATTCACCCCAGAATCCTGAAAGAATTAAGGGAGGACCTAGTGACACCACTGACCACACTTTTTAACAAATCATGGGAGGATGGGGTGGTACCTGAGGACTGGAGGAGGGCAGATGTGATTCCCCTTCACAAAAGTGGGAGCAAGGCAGAAGCAGGAAACTACAGACCCGTAAGTTTGACCTCAGTGGTAGGAAAAATGATGGAATCACTTCTGAAAGAAAGAATTGTTGAGTACCTACAGGCCAGCGGGGCACAGGACCCAAAGCAGCATGAATTTACAGCAGGAAAGTCATGTCAGATGAATCTAATTGATTTCTTTGAATGGGTGACAAAAGTAATAGTCCAGGGAGGGGCTGTGGATATGGCCTACCTAGACTTTAGCAAGGCATTTGACACAGTCCCACACAAAAGACTAATATTCAAGTTAGCCAGCCTGGGAGTGGGTTCCAGGGTGGTAACCTGGGTAGCAAACTGACTGCACAACAGGACACAGAAGGTAATAGTGAATGGCACACATTCCGAAGAAAGGGGGGTTACTAGTGGAGTACCTCTGGGCTCAGTACTGGGTCCAGCCCTCTTTAACATCTTTATAGGTGACATTGCAGAGGGTCTGGAGGGAAAGGTATGCCTCTTTGCAGATGACACAAAGATCTGTAACAGAGTTGATACACAAGGATGGATAAAAGGATGAGAAGGGACTTGTCAAGGTTGGAGGAATGGTCAGACATATGGCAACTTAGATTCAATGCAAAGAAGTGCAAAGTAATGCACCTGGGAAACAAAAACCCAGGAGAAGAGTACACAGTAGCAGGGGAGGTACTAACAACAACAAAAATGGAAAGAGACTTGGGGGTAGTCATATCAAATGACTTAAAGGTGGGTAAGCAATGTGAGAAGTCAGTAAGGAGAGCCAGGGGGATACTGGGATGCATAGGAAGGGGCATCACAAGTAGAACAAGCATTTGTCAATGCCAAATGTTTGCTTGCTGGCATTGGCATTGATAGTGTAGGAGTTACAGAGCTGCATAATAGGATGGGCAGTGAAGTATTGAACTGAAGCCAACCCCACCACCACCCTGCAGAGACTGACAGGCATTGGGATGTGTCTTTGGGTTTTCAGGCATAACGGCCACACCATTTCACCACACCATACCCTGCAGACACCGAAAAGTGTCACGGTGTGCCTTGGGGTCTTTGGCCCTTATGCACACCCCTTTCCTTCAGGAAATATGGTGAGATGGGTGCGGTATAAGAGAATGGGGTGAACTTTGGGCCAAAGAGTTCAAGGCACACCTCGATGCCTCTCAGTGGCTGCAGGGTGTGGGTGGGGGTGGAATGGTATAAGCATTGCAGGTGACAAGTCACAGCCCTGATGCCTGTCATTCTCTACAGGATGGGGCGTTATGGTCAGAAACCCTAACACCTCAGGCATTCGTTGGTATTTTCACTCCAAATTTTCAGCATGTTTTTTTTGTGACTCCCACCTCATGAACAGTGGCAATATCAGTTTGTTAGCCGAAAGCTGCTTTTGCACAGCGACTGCGGCATTTGTCACCACAAGTGCAAAAACACATTCCGAACAGGATGTAAAAAATGACAGCTGTACTGTGCATAGGGAGGTGTAAAAAATGGCAATGTTGAAAATCTGCAGTGAATATAATAAAAAAACTGGTGAAGTCACGAGCATGCATAGAAACTGTGCAACGCACACCCATAATGCAATTAGTTAGGGAATTTTACAGCAGATTGTCAACACAGGCATTTTGGAACCTCCAATCATGAACAGTGTCACTGTGATTTTCTTTATCTGTCACGAACAATGATTTCCCACAGTGACCACGCATTTCTGTGCTGAAAGTGTGAAAACACATTTTGGCCATGTTGTGAAAAATGACAGCTGTACTGTTCATAAGGAAGTGTGGAAAAATACCACTGGTGAAAATCTGGACTGAAAATATTACAAATTCATGAACTTACGAGGGTGCATGGAAACTGTGCAATGCTCACTCGTAACACAGTCATTTTTGGAATTTTTTCACCAAATTTTCAACATAGCCATTTTAAGACCTCTGCTCATGAACAGTGTCACTGTGATTTTCTTAATCTGTCCCAAACATTGATTGCGCACACCAACTGCGCCATTGTGCGCTACATGTGCGGAAACACATTTTCTGTGAGATGTGAAAAATGACAACTGTACTGCTCATAAGGAGGTGTGGTAAAATGGCAATGTTGAAAATCCGGAGTGCAAATATTAAAAATTCGCGAACTTACGAGCATGCATAGGAACTGTGCAATGCACGCTCGTGAAACATTCATTTTTAGGAATTTTTTCACCAAATTTTCAACATAGCCATTTTAAGACCTCTGCTCATGAACAGAGTCACTGTGATTTACTTAATGTGTCCAATACATTGATTTCACACACCGACTGCACCATTGTGTGCTACATGCGTGGAAACACATTTTTGTCAAGATGTGAAAAATGACAGCTGTACTGTTCATAAGGAGGTGTGGTAAAATGGCAATGTTGAAAATCGGGAGTGCAAATATAAAAAAAATTTGTGAACTTATGAGCGTGGGTAGGAACTGCAGAACGCATGCTCATAAAACAGTCATTTTTAAGAATTTTTTCACCAAATTTGCAACATCGCCTTTTTGAGAGCCCTCCTTATGAACACTGGCACTATTGTTTCATTAATCAGTCCCGAAAGGTGATTTTGCACAGTGACTGCAAAATCACACTTCGGGCCTGATTAACATCATGACAGTGACAGAATTCATGAGGAGGGGTCCTCAAAATCCCATGTTGAAAATTTGGTGCCAAAATTCCAAAAAAGGCCTGAGATATGTAGCAAAGTTGAAAAAACCCTATTTATTACATTATACAGCTTACCGGCATTTCCTCAGTTTGCAGTCAGCTTTGAAGAGTGCAGAGGTGTTCCTGGTCCACCGAAGATCGTCACACCGGACTCCGCAGGTAAGTATGGGGTGAGGGGGGTGTGGGGAGGCAGGGTGCACAGTGGGTGGGTGCAGGTGGGGGCAGGGAGACTACAAGGGACCTTTTTTGTTTACAGGTTTTTTTGTTTTTTATTAAGATGACGTTGGACGTTTGCCACGCTGGGGTGGGCTCCCAGTGTGGCAGCTTGAAATGCTGTTTGGGGGAGCTGTAGCCAATGGGGATTGGGCACCCCTATTGGCCACAACAAGCTTTGCCATGCTGGGGTGGGCTCCCAGCGTGGCACCTTGAAAGCTTTCGGGGGGGGCATGGAAACGTGGAGCCGACGGGGGATTAGGCACCCCCGTTGGCTATAACAATTTTTGCCACGCTGGGGTGGGCTCTCAGCATGGCATCTACACAGCTTTCTTGGCACGGAGGGCGTGAAGCCGATGGGGATTGGGCACCCCCATCGGCTATACCATGTGTGCATGGGGGCGAGCGAAGGAGCATGCAATATGCATGCGAGCGCGCGTCTGTGTGGGGAGGGGGAGTGCTGCTCACTCAAGCGGTGCTCTCTCTTTCAACTGTATGCACTGCATTTTGGATCATCGCACTATGTTTCTTGCACATGTGTGCAAGCAATCAGAAAAAGGGAAGTGGTTATCCCTCTGTACAGACAGTTGGTGAGAACCCATCTGGAATACTGTGTGCAGTTTAGGAGACCCCATCTATGCAAGGACATAGACAGGATGGAAGCAATCCAGAGGAGGGCAACTAAAATGGTGCAGGGTCTGCATCAGAAACCATATGAAGAGAGACTGAGAGCGCTTAATATGTATACCCTTGATGAAAGGAGGGACGGGGGGACATGATAGAAACTTTCAAGTACCTCAAGGGAATCAACAAAGTCCAGGAGGGTAGCATCTTTCAGAAAAAGAGATGTGTAAGAACAAGGGGGCACAATTTAAAGATAGAGGGGGGATGGCTCAGGGGTAATGTGAGGACATTTTTTTTCATGCAGAGAGTGGTGGATGCATTTAATCGCCTTCCTGGGGAGGTTGTTGGGTCTAAAACAGTGGGGGAATTCAAACATGCATGGGACAGACATAAGGCAATTGTAGTGGGGGGGTTGCAGGAAGTAGGCTGTTGGTTAACTAGAATCTGCAGCTTATCCAGTAGGAAGGGAAATGGGCAGACTGGGTGGGCCAAGTGGTCCTTATCTGCTGTCAAAGTCTATGTTGCTATGTTTCTATGTGGTGTTTATAGTCCAGAGAAATGGCTGGGTATGAATTGTGGGAGCGAGAGGTGGGAGATCCCCCACATCAGTAGTAACCAAATTCACCTCTACAGATTTGCTCTGAGACACCTTTTGCTTTCCCTCAGGTAGTTGGCCAAGGCCTGAGGAAAGTACCCAGACGTGGGATTAAAGAGGAGGATTCCCTGATGGAGCTGAGGTACTCTTAGGTGGTTTAGGGAGCCACCAGAAAATGTTTCCATGAAGTATAGAAGGTGTCTAAGTGGCTGGCAAGGGAGCCAAGCCAGGGTGTAACCCAAAGCAGTGTACAAGTTTGGGCTGTGTAACCCAAAGCAGCGTACAAGTCTAGGCTGTGTGCTGTGTGTTGTAGAGCCTGAGGGCTAAAGTGATGAGGATGTGTTCTGGTCTCCTTTAATCTGCATTACCAGGAGTGTAGCTCCGAGGTGGTCCATCTACGCTTTGTTTATTCTGTTTGGATGTGAATGAAAGCCACACTTTAGAACCCCACTTCTAGTATTGGATATTACAGTTATTGCTTCCTGTGTTCGGAGTTACTTGGGTGCCCTTGTGCAGAGTAGCCAAACCTTGCCTTTGTGCCAAGTGGCCTATTTCTCCCTGAACCCAGCCCACCTGGTAGAGCTGTCAGATACAAACAGCATACCAGGTAGGGGTTACAAAAATGGAGGCACCGATGAGGATTTGGGTTTGGAATTTAAGGAAGAATGTAAGAAAGGTCGCTTGGGCAAAGGGCTATCATTTTGGCTATCTGGCAGTGGGTAGCCCAAAAAGCTGAAGCAAGGTTAACTAATGTGCCGCTGTGTGCTGTTATCCATGTGCTGCTGTTAAAATGCCAACTTTTTACCAAGGAGCAGTAAATCCTGAGAGTGTATGCCTTTGTCCTGCATCAATTTACAGCGTTTACCAGTTTTTAAAACTATTTGTGACAAAGAAAAGTGAGGAAAACTGTGGGTAGCACAAGGAAAATTGTGCCCTAGAAGTTGGAAATGCGTTCTTGTGAACTGGGAGACTTGTTGTGCTTAATGGCCATGAAAAATGGTTGAAATGGGCTCCTGCCATGGAGTCAGTTAAGAAAAAAAAAAAGTGTGGTTTTGCAGTTTAAATTTGCCTGCTCAACGATCGCCGTGAGGAGAAGAGCTCTCGAGAAGAAAGGGGCTCATTTGCATGGCGTTGAGTGATTGGTGAGACTGCAATCAGTCCCGGCCCTAAGCCAGCTCTAGAGCGACTGGCCAGCATTCAAGAGGGAGAGTGAGTGGAGTGTGCATACTGGCTTATCAGGAGGAGCGTCGCAGTGACTGAAAGTGCTGTAAAAAGTATAAAAAACTGACTTTTCTGTTTGATTTCAGGCTCAACCCACATCTTGATTGACTGGACTGTGAGTGCGGTGTTCAGAGGGACAATCGGCAGGACTGCCAACCCGCTTCTGTCCAGAGGCCTCCAAGACTGGCTGCAGGCCATTTTCCATCGCAGCAAACAGCTACTGATAACAGTGAGTACTAACAGAAATAATTGATCAAACTAAGTGATTTGCCAAAAGCCAGCTGAATCTGTGTGTAGCAGTGTAATTGCTTTGCAAAGAAGGACTGTGTTAAGTTTTACCAGCAAAAGCAAGCATTGTAAGCCATCCACTGTGAGCATAATTATAGGTTCAGTGTCAGTATAAGTTTCAAAGCCATGAGAGAGACTGTGAGTTGTATCAGATATGCAGCAAGAGTTACAGGTAATCCTGTGCTATGAAATACTGAGGCTTTAAGGGACTGTAAGCTAGAGCAATGTCTTCAGCAAGTGAAAAGTCTGTGGTAAATCATATAAATGTGCTAGGAAAAAGAACAGTGCAAGTTTGTGTAGTTTAAGCAAAGTTATCAGTAGAGTGTGTAAATCGGATGCCCAGTGGCTTGAGCCAGTTTCAGAATGTTGATGCGTAGGAGTGCTGCCGCCGCCATTACAGGGTGGGGTAGTAATGTAAACACAGCAGCAGTGGAGCCATTTTGAAAGAGAGAAAGTTTTCAGTGAAATTGGACTTGAAATAATAGAGTGTTGTTTGTTTTTTCTCTGCAATCATGGCTTCAGGACCAGCCCGCTATCCAGATCATGCCCGGGCCGTGATAGCAGTAGAAGTTAACAAGTTAAGGGACATTGAGAGATGTTACTATGAAGGATGACTGCCTCCTCATGTGGTGATTCCTGGATATCCAGTGCAAGTATGTTTAATGTGCTTACATGCTGGAAGGGATATTTTCATGGTACATCACTGTTCTGGGCGCTTAGAGAAATATGGTTTATTTAAAGCACCCAAGATTTATTTGGCTCCAACATGGACAAAAGTTCAAGAATCTGCAGTTGGCAGCACACAGCACCAGATGGAGCCTGTTGGAGAAGGCCCCTCAGGGGAGTGTGGCACAAAGCTAGAGGGCGCAGATTTACAGACAGAACAATGGCTGATGTTTCATATTCTGAGTCGCAGAGAGACATCTCAGGAAGAGCATCAGTAGATCCATGTAGAGCGGGCACTAGCCCAAGTCTCATAGGTGAAGACGAGATGAGAAAGGCCTTTGAATGCGAGATTTCAACCTCCGCACCCAGTGAAGAGTGGATAGTCTCAGAAGTGAGGACGACTGCTCACTCCTGGGCACAGATTCTCAGTGAGGAAGAAGAAGAGGGGGAACCTATGTGGCCTTGTGAAAAAGGAACTGGTACACAACTTCAAGCTCTTGCCTCAGAGGAATGCATGGAAGAGAGTGGTGATTCCATTGTCCTGGCTGTGCAAGAAGAAGCTAGGGATCCATTTTTTGTCTCTTTGAAAATGCATAGCTGGCAGAACCAGGACCGGCCACCCCCAAGCCAGGCCAGAGGTCTCAGGTGGACCAAAGTTAGCAAAGAAGAAAGACTGGTTCATAGGAAGGTGAATTAAATCTATTGGATGTCCTTTCCTACCTTTCCTCGGAGAGTCTGGGAGGAGACTGAACAAAACAGGAAGTCCTGGATTTGGGCAGAAGCAATGAAATGTGTGCATCCTGGTGCAAACAAGCATATCAAGCACAGAATGTTTCAATAAAAATACAGCCAGTGGAAAAGAGACAGGATACTGTTAATGGACACTGTTCTAATTGTGGATGGAGAGGGATGTAAAACCTTTCTCAGTGTGAATTATGAGTGCCCAGATGGGGTAATAATTCAAACACCAGACCTGTTGTGCTATTGGCCACAATGCAAAGACCTTCCTGCGAACGTGCCCATGCCTACGAAATGGAAAGCAGAGCAGTGGTAGCCAGTGCTGCCACTCCAGCCATTGCAGTATATATGTTGTTTCGCCAGTATGGATGTCCAGGACTCAGGTGCCCCACATTCATCATTTCTACAGTGTACTGGCTTCTCAGAATCCATCGACTGGCCCACCAGATGACTTCAGATCCAGAGAGGACACCAGCCCAGCTGTATCCTGATTCATCGCCTGATAATCAGATGACTTCAGACCAGCTGTTTTCCTCTTTGTTCCAGTTCCAAGGTTCCTTCTCCAGAGATGACATCAGCCCAGCAATTTCCAGATGTGCCCTCCTGTCATTCCTGGGAGATGTCCTCCCAGCTGAATCAGAAGAATGATGCCAGGGAGAGTCTTCGACTGAGGACCACGTTTGGTACCATTTTCATTCTACAAGGGACTGGTAAGTCCAGACTTTTCTGTTCTTATGACATTGCAGTACACACCCTACACTAGCAGACTCCAGATGTTTGAACTGTCCTCAAAGACTCTCCCGTTCAGGACTTTGGCCTGCTAGAACTGTGCTTCACCAGGCTCCAGCCCAGGAGATACTCTTTAATGGACTTGCCTTTGGGCACTGTGGTCACTAGATGGGACTTTTAAGGCATTCCATCCCCCAAATATGGTGCATTGTAAATAATGTCATTCTTTTCTACTATTTTCTAATGTCTATACTGTTTTTTCTACTTTTCTAAAAAAAATATTTTTGGGATTCTCCAGTGTTTTGATGGTAGAGGTTTAGATAGACTGTGTATGCAGATTAGGAGTGTGTATTGTCTTTCTTTTTCTTGCAAGTGTTCCTGAAGAAGATAGAAGAGAAGACGAGAAGAGGAGGAGGGACTCATTGAAGTCCTTCACTAGTACTTTAGAGTGTAGTGTTTAAAGTACTGTTGTTGTTGTTGTTGTTACTGTGTGTAACTTTTTCCTTCCACAGGTTTGGTTATGGGGGAATGTGGGAGTAATACATAGTGTATGGTATCAGCTCCTGGTGTATGGTTGCATGGTGTCCAGGGTCAGGGAGGTCCCCTGTTTGTTTTGTTTTTGGAAATCTGAGTTAGAGGCAGACAGGTTTTCCATAGAGGGCTGGGGGGATAGACAGGCTGTGGTCCTGAAGGATGTAGGGGCTGCAGTGCTGATCTATTAGGGCTATGCTCTGGACAATTCTACCAGAGCCACTAGGTACCCATAGTTAGTGGGTAGAGTAGAGGCTGACATGTTAGCCAAAGGCTTCTAGGCCCTTAGTGTTGCCTGCCTGTGCTAGCACATGGTAGGGGAGAAGGTAGCGCTACCTCCCCGTAGTCAACACATGGGGCGAGATGGCCTAAGACGGGTGATTAATGAATGCAGACAGTCATTTTCCTGGCCAAGGGTGACTGTAACCCCCCTGATACCCAGGGTTACTAGAATCCCAGTAAGACCTAGTGGTAGGCAGGGAAGGCAGCTTGTGAAACTCCAGTTAAATGGATTTCACACTGTCTCACTCTGTTCTCAGTCTCAGCTGAGACTGAGGGATGACATCATTTTAGAACTGTCACAGCAGCATAAGCCACACTGGAATGTTGCAGTTGGAGGTTATAGTAGAACGTTAGGGAATTTGAAGCCAGTCTGTGTGCAGTCTGAGATAGAGACTGTACTGCAGCAGAGGTGTGCAAGTTCTCAGAGCTTTAAGCTCTGTTTCAGAGATACTTTTGTTCAAGGTGTGTGTTTCCACCTGAAGAGGAACACAGGAACTGGTAATTGAAGTGGTGGAGACCACTCTAAATGGTTCAGAGCCCCATCCCTGAGGGGATGGGGGAAGGTGTCTGCCTATTTTCCAGGGGCAACCCCCTGGGTCCGGCTAAGGGAAAGAAGCTGCCTGGCTGAGTTGTGCTGAGGCACCAGAAGCTCTGTGGGAGATTCCTTGTGGAGGAAACACCTGTGGGGCACCTGCAACCAAAGGGTGAGTTTGCTTTGAAAAAGGGCCAAGTGTTTTCACCTGAACAGAAGGAAACTAAAGGGACTGTTACTGTGGGGTCAGGAAAAGACAGCCAAGTACAGTTGGAAGATATGGGGATTGGACTGCTTAACTTTGTGGGGTGTCTAGAGTAATGGACAAAGCCACTAATAAGTATGTTCAAGGCCAGCATAAAATGTAAAGAGATGTGGGGATTGGACTGCTTAACCTGTGGGAGGTCTAGAGTAATGGACAAAGACACTTATTTTTAAGTATGTTCAAGTCCAGCACAAATGAGAATCAAGACAAGTAGATTGAATGTGAAATACATTTAGCAAGAATCTACACAGCAAAGTGCTAAAGGATGAGGTGTTTACAGTCCAGAGAAATGGCTGGGTATGAATTGTGGGAGTGAGAGGTGGGAGACCCCCCCCCCATCAGTAGTAACCAAATTCACCTCTACAGATTTGCTCTGAGACACCTTTTGCCTTCCCTCAGGTACTTGGCCAGAGCCTGAGGAAAGTACCCTGACGTGGGATTAAAGAGGAGGATTCCCTGATGGAGCCAAGGTGCTCTTAGGTGGTTTAGGGAGCCACCAGAAAATGTTTCCATGAAGTATTTAACATGTCCAAGTGGCTGGCAAGGGAGTCGAGCCAGGGTGTAACCCAAAGCAGTGTACACATTCGGGCTGTGTAACCCAAAGCAGCGTACAAGTCCAGGCTGTGTGCCCAGTGTGTTGTAGAGCCTGAGGGCTAAAGTGATGAAGATGTGTTCAGGTCTCCTTTAATCTGCATTACCAGGAGTGTAGCCCCGTGGGGGCCCATCTATGCTTTGTTTATTCTGTTTGGATGTGAATAAAAGCCACACTTTAGAACCCCACTTCTGGTATTGGACATTACAGTTATTGCTTCTTGTGTTTGGAGTTTCTTGGGTGCCCCTGTGCAGAGTAGCCAAACCTAGACTTTGTACCAAGTGGCCTAGTACTCCCCGAACCCAGCCCACCTGGTAGAGCTGTCAGATACAAACGGCATACCGGGTAGGGGTTACACATGTCTTAGTGGGGAAAGCTTCAACCCACTTAGAGAAAAGATCAGTTATCATAAGAGTGTACTTGTTATTTCTGCTGATATTGGTTAGAGGACCAATGAAATCAATCTGTATGGCATGCCAAGGGCCAGAATGCTGTTCTGATAGTAGTTTGGCATTTCATTTGGTAGGGATGGGGTTGTTTTGCTCTGATACAAGGCAGTTGTCTATGTACTGCTTAACACCTTTGGTGACACCAGGCCACCAGGTGGTGCTCTTGAGCCTTTGGAGTGTGTTTTCTACTCCATGGTGTCCACCAGTGGGGGTATCATGCATTTGGTGCTGAAATTCAGACCTCAGATGATGAGGAACCACCCCCTATTTGGTGGGGGTGTCATCTGGTTGGTATCAAATGAGCTTGTCATCTGGGGATAGGTGTAACTTACCTTCATGCCTTCATTATGGGTTATGGGTAGGCAAATTCCTCTCAGTATCTTTGTCCAGGAATCTGAACACATCCTTGAGTTCAGAGTCAGCATGTTGGACTTCTGACAAATCCAAGTAGGAAAATGTGTTCACGTTTCTTCCTGACTGCTGTGATGTGCACAGCTGCTTTGGCCTCTGGATGATCCATCATCCAGGTGTCCCCTTCTCAGGCCCCTTCCTTAGCAAGGGTGTCAGCAGTGTCACTGAAGGCATGATAGGGGTCATGTATGGAATGGGCCTTTACCTTGTGTACATAGAGTTTGTGTGCAAATTTTTGTGCCAGTGAATGAATGTATATTACCAGTTCCTTGTGTTTCACTGGGGTGCCATCAGAAGAGATAAAGGAGTTCTTCTGCCAGAAAGGAAGAAATTCTCTAAGACAGCAATAAGCCCAGTTAGACTCTATGAAGATGATGGTATCCTCAGTTCCGTGCTGGATGAACTCGAGGGCACAGGCCACCGCTGCCATCTCTGCATACTGTGATGATGCTACACTGCAACATTTAGAAATCTTGACAGTGTTACCAAAAGGGTAAATTGTTAATATACCATTCCTGCTATATGTTCTCCTTGGCACTAGGAAGCTGATCCAACTGTAAAGACATGACACAATGAGGTGTTCTCAAGTAGTTGTGGTGTAGCAGGAAGGAAGGGACCTGGATCTGGTAGATCAGATGGCTGCAGTGTACAGTCATGGGGTTCTCCTTGGAAGAGAAGACCATGTGCCAGCATGGATGGCATTTTGGTTGGGTGTACCTTAATCTCTCTGTCCTGGAGAAGGAGGGACCAGTGTGTCAGTCTGGTATTGGAGACTAACCCATCCTTCACTCTGTCTGATAGCAAAAAGGTTGTTGGGGTGTGGTTTGTATTAATGATTAATGGGGAGTACCCAATGATATACAGAAAGTTCTTGACAGCCCAGTAGGTTGCTAGAAGGTTCCTTTCACAAAGGCTGTACTTCTGTTCCACTGGTGTCAAGAGCTGTGATACATATGCAATGGGTCTCAGGATGCCATGGACCTTCTGGGCCAGCACTGCAGACATAGCAATGTCAGAGGTGGTGGATTCCAGATGGAATTTCAAGGCTGGATTGGGGTTAACCAAAGCTGGAACTGAGGCCAGGGCCTGCTTCAGTGACATCACAGCTTGGGCGTGAATGGGGCTCCAAGTCCAGGGGACATCCTTTTTCAATAGTTTATACATAGGGGTGGCCTTCTGAGTAAAATCACAAATAAAATCTCTAGAATAATTCACCATACCTAGAAACCTCCTAAGGGTGGCCACGCTGGTGAGTAGTGGTGGATTTTGCAATCCCTGTATCTTCTTCCAGGTAGGGCTTTGGCCTTGATCTGTTATTCTCAGGCCCAGAAGGAGTACCTCTTTCTGATATAGTTGTACCTTTGCTGAGTTACATTTGAGGCCTGCCCTCTAGATGAGGGTCAGGAGTTCATCTAAGAGATCCAGATGTTGCTCCTGTGTGGCTGTGGCCAACAACAGGTTATCAACATACTGCAAGAGACACTGGGGTGTAGAGAAACCCTCAAGGGTGTCCATCATGTGCAAATGGAACAGGGAGGGGCTGTTATGGAACACTTGTGGTAAGCAGGTCCATGTGTACTGCCTGCCCTCAAAGGTGAAGGCAAACTTATATTGACCTTTGGAGGCCGATGGCAATGACCAAAAACCATTGGAGATATCCAGGGCACTAAACCACTGTTGGTCAGGGACAGTAGTCGTAGCACATCTGGTGCAGATGCTATAGTTGGGGTGCAACTGAGGGGTGACCTGGTTTAGTCTCCTGTAGTCAATAGTAAGTCTCCTGGCACCAGTGGTTTTTTCACAGACCACACTGGGGAATTCACAGTGGAAACACATGTGCTGATCACACCTTGCTTGGGTGATTTAATTGTTTCCCTAAGAGAAGGCAAGGCCTCAGGTGGAAAGGGGTATTGCCATTGCCTCTCATGTGCTGGGCCTGTCACTTCAATGACAGCGTGCATCCTGCCACAGTCATGTTTTTTCAGTGGCAAATACCTCCAGATGCCTTTGTAGGATGGGGAGGAGCTTTGGGAAAAGCTCATGGTTCTTAAACCAATCTATGGTGTCATACTCTTTGTTGTTCGAAGATATTGTTGCAACCACATGTGAGTCAAGGATCATGATGGTGTGATATTGTCCCTGAATTTGTATCAGTAACATGTTGGCTAGGTCCACCACACAAAAGTGTGGTGCCAAAAAGTCAATTCCAATTATACTAGGGTGATTGTGCAGTACCATCAGCTAAAAGGTATGCTATGCCTTCAGGTGTCCCAGTGTCACAGGTAGTGACAGGAAATGGAATGCAGGTAGCCTAGTTCCATCTACACAAGATATAATGATCCTCCATCCAGTAGACCAAGGTGATGTGTCTGGGCTGTCATCCTGTAATACAGCCACAGCCTCACCTGTATCCAGCAGTACTGTCAGTAGGCGGCCCCCAGCCTCGGCCTCTGTGCAGGGCCTTCCATTTGTATCCAAGACTAGCTTGTTTACAATATGGACTGGAGAATGTAATTGTCAATCTGTACCAGTGGAAGCATAGGGGAACTCTTGAAAGAGAGTCTGGGCCTGGTTCCTGTGAACCATCTCACTATGCTGTACCAATGCTATATAGGGAGTCACTTCCAGGTTCAGGCCTGTAGGAGCCTGAGAGCCTGGACTTCCTGAATCCACACAGCCTGCAAAGTCCTGCTCTCCTGGTTGTATTGCAGCAAGGGCTCATACTGGAACAGCATCCGCTATGGAGCACACTTTCCCAAGGAGGTCCTGGAGACTCCTGTTCTCATCGGCTATTTCCCTATATAAGGGGCCTGGTCTTTGTTGTTTACCCTTATTGTTCTTGTGGTTCTTCTTATTCTTATGGTAGTTCTGGTTCCCACCCCAGGGTTGCTGTTGTTGTTGGGCCTGCTGGGGGTGTTGGTTATCTGGGGGGAGGGGCTGTTTGTCTTGGGCCTGCCCCTCCACTGTGTAATGCATCATAGCCTCTGGAATGGCTTCCATGGCAGCTACTTTCTTGGAAATAGAGTCTGAATCTCGGATGTATATCGTTCAATCTCTCTGTGTTTGGATAGGTGGTTGGCTCTACCTTTTCTCTTTTCTGCAGGGATCATGTTCCAAAGGAACAGAGTTTTATATTCAATGAGGTCCACATCTGTGGCTTCTCCTGCAAGGTGCTTCACTGATCGGTAGGCCATCCAGAGCCTCTGGTGGAAGGTCACTGGACTTTCCTTCACATTCGGTTTCACAGAGTATGTGAGCATCACTCCTACCACACCTTGGTTGTGTGCAGTAATGAGTTCAGATGCTACTTCATCAAGGGTGGCCTGGCCATCCTGGCAGACAGCATTGGGGAGTTTTACCCACAGGCCAGGATAGATGGTCTGGCATAGGATCTGGACCTGGTAATCTGCAGTGAGACTAAGCATTTCACATTTAGCACACACCTTCTCCAAGTGGCAACTGAGGTTCTCGGATGACCAATACTGTTAGCTATTTGCTGAACAGAGTGGGCCATTTGTAAGGGATTATTGGGATGATCAAGCAAAGGTAGATTACCTCGGGCCTCCTGCAGGGCTGCCTGAGATGTGGCTTCAGCCACAGTACAGACCATTCCCTCCTTAGTGGCAGTCTCTTGTAGAAGCTGCTTAATCTGGGGGGTTAGGAAGACCCGTTTATTTTTCTCAGGGAAGGACATGTTGCCTAAGGCATTCTCAATCATTTTCTCTATCTCCTGCCTGTCGTCCACATTAATAATGGTGATCGGTGGTTCTGTTGGGACTAGGCCTGGGCTTGCTCCCCCCTATCATGGGGGTCACCATGTTGGCATCACCCATGATTAATGTCATGCCGTCAATGATGTAGGGACGTGGTGTCATGTGATGGGGTCTGCCATGTTGTGGATGGTGGAGAGGGGTGTCTGGGCCATAGTAGGGGTGTGACTGGGTGTTGTACTGTGAGATGTCATCATCTGACTACTCCTCCTCAGATGACATCGATAAGGCAGGGGCTACACCTCCCATCACCTTGATGTGATCAGCCAACACCTCTCGCTGATGGTACAGTTTCACCATTTTAGATTCACAATCCTCATGACTCAATTTTGCAACATTCTGATCCACATCATCCTGCATTTGCTTCTGTAACACTCTATATGCGGTGCTCAGTTTGCAATTGTCCCTAGTAGCTGCTCATAAGTCATTACGTACCTGATTTATCTTATCCTGTAACTCTCCCAACTCCTCTTGCATCTGATCATTCATTCTAGTTAACAAGTCATTAATTTGCAAAGCCTGCCCTTTATCCTGTCTCAAACTTTCACACTACTGCTTCAACATACAAAGTTTCTGCTTACTTGCATGAGCAGAATGGTGCAAAAGGGAATCCTTTCCATTTCGCAGAGTTATTGAGTTCAGACTCCAAATCCTGCTCACATCGTACACATTGTTTCCTGCAATCCCATCTCCTGCTTAAGAGATGAGATTTGCAGTTCAAGGGTTCGAAACATCACTTTAGAGGCTTCCAAAGCAGCATAGAGAGCCCCGACCAACAGCCCTTTAGCTTCTCGCTTTCTGGCTGTTTGTCTCATCTCAGTGTACTAGGATGAAATCCCCAGTACGTGGTTGTTGGATTGACTTGCATCCTGCATGAAGTCAGCCTATCCTCCATGGGAGGCAATGAAGTTTGAGACATTGAGTCTCAGTTCTGCACAGATATTTGATACTGTGGCCATTGTGTGGGAGGGAAAAAAAATCAAAATGTGAAAGGGCACCATGCTGTGTATTGATCCACAACAGGTGCACTAATTCACAGGTGGGCTACTGTACACTTGTAAGCTTGCAATTCCAAAGTGATGTAGGTTGCAGTGAGTCAGCATTGACCATACCCAAGAAGCAGCCAGACTTTGCAAGTGATTGCAAAGAGGGGGAAAAATGGGAGAGGTGATGAGGAAATGGACACCCACTGTCCCCATTGGGAAAGGAAAGTTGCAGCAATAAGTGAAACCTTTGCAAACTCCAAATATTGCCTGCACGCGGTCGTCAATTGTCAGGAGGTCTAAACCTCACTCTCAGGTTCTTGGTAATAATGGGCATAAAAGGAATCACAGACACATTGCATAAGAGTAATACATCTTGTTTATTACTACCAAAAGGAAAATCACAGTTGCCCTAAGCAGTTCTTACTATTAGGAACTGGGAGCCAGTGCTAAGCATTCCCTATACCTTGAGGAATCTCCATGTCTCCTGGGTTCTCCAAGGTAGAAGACGTAATGTTTTACATTATGTACCTGTCATATCTCACCGGTGCTGCACGATAGCTTTTGAGTTTGCAGCCCCTACCCTTTGGAATTCTCTACCCCATCGGCTACAGGAATACACAACTGGTGAGGGATTTAAGCAATCATTAAAAATGTATTTATGGCATCAAGCTTTTAAAAACCGAGCCTCCTGTTTTAGTGTATTGATATTTTTATGTTAATTTTATTGATGTTTGTTATATTTTATATTGTTATTGTTGTTTTAAAATGTGAGGCGCCTTGGTTATAGATAAGGTGCCATATAAATAAATTTTATTATTATTATTACCATGGTTACTGTAAGATATAAACATTTCTAGTTACAGAGATGAGCCCTATTGGCTAAATTAGAGGTGGCTTCTCAGTCCAAGATAACATTATACAATTTTGTTATAGACATCACTTTGTGGAAACAAAGAGGTACAGTTTGTACATAGCTGTGTAGTAATACAAATCATCAGAAGATGGCAATGCCGACTTATATATCATAATCATTACAAGAACACAAGTGTCCTAACATCTTGTAAGCAAGAAATAAATGCATATTGGAAAGTAAAGTGTATAGCAATTATATGCATACATATCCTGACATTTACTCTTATATGGTAGATGCCCTTAGCCCTATATGTTAGTATAACAGATACCTAAATGCTAGCTGTCTGTGGTGTACCTCTAGGGGTACCAATTAGGTTGCAGGGACCTCATATAACACCTCCGTTCCTTCTAACTATTGGCCTATCTCTCTCCTACCTATCCTAGCTAAGCTACAAGAGCATTTGGTCCTTTCTCAGCTCTCTACTTACCTCTATGACTCTAATTTTTTTCACTCCATTCCAATCTGGCTTCTGGAAGAACCATTCCACCACCACTTCCCTGATCAAGCTAACTGGCTTCATCCTCTCAGGGATGGACAGTGGCCAAATCACTTCTGCCATTTCTGTTGACCTAGCAAAGGCTTTTGACACCGTCTCCCACTTCCTACTCCTTCACAACCTCTCCTCGGTTGGCCTAAAAGATTCTGTGTAAGCAATAATACCCAACAGGGTGAGTGGTATTGTGCTATACCAGACTACCCAGGGGCATAATGAGGCCCTGGAAGGTCCGGTATAGCACAATACTAGCCACCCTGGAGGGTATTATTGTGCTTAGAAAATGGGCAATGGGTAACATTAATGACACAGACACACAAAATAGTTTTTCATTTGAAACTTTTTTTTATTCATTCAGAAATGTCAGCTTTAAATTGTTGGGAGAAAAAGTAATCCCTTTTTGGGATAGAGATGGGGAAAATAAACAAACACTTTTCATAATCTGCACATTGCACTTTTTGTTTTGGAATGGACAAAACAGTAAAATGTGCCCCTTCATTTGCTGTAGTTGATAAAATTAACTGGTGCTATGAAGGAACAACTCAGATGATTGAATGGTGTTGATGAGGTTCCAGTAGGTGGCATGGATGAGCTGCAGCATGGATCTTCTTCATCTGGTTCTTCTGCCTCTTCTGTCTTGAACTTTTTGTCCACTGCAGAATGTGTTGTCTATGCACCCAAGACATTGCTCCATTTCTTTTTATCATCTGTAGATGTAGGGTGACAGACTATCGGATGCACAAATATTTTTTATCATCTGTAGGTGGTTTCCAGTAACTTTGCAGGCTCTGCTCACATTTGTGCCCTGTTACTGACATTATCTCTCTAGCTTGGAGACCTGCATCTGACAAGATTTGTACTGATGTGGCATGGATCCTCAGATCTCAGATTTAGAAGTGGGTAGCCATCTGGGAACAAGTGACCACCAAACAGTGTGGTTCACAATAAACACAGCCATAGAATCAAGCCATACAAAAACAAAAGTATTGGACTTTAGGAAGGCTGACTTTGGGAAAATGAGAGAGTGGAGGAACAATGGAGAATAATCAGAACAGTCATCACAGAGGCAACAAGCCTTTGTGTGAAGCAAATCAACAAAACAAAATGAAAAAAAAAACACTATGGTTCTCAAAAGAGGTGGAAGGGAAGGTTAAGGAGAAAAGGATAGCATTCAGGAAATACAAGGAAACACAGAAGGAGCAGGACAGAGAACTTTATCAGTTAAAACAGAAGGAGGCAGGGAAGGCAGTCAGAATAGCAAAGGCACAAACTGAGGAAAAGATAGCCAACTCTGTTAAGAAGGGGGATAAAACCTTTTATAGGTACATTAGGGAGTGAAGAAAGACGAAGGGAGGGATACAGAGACTTAATAAAGGGGAGGGAATGTGGGCAGAGGGTGACAGTGAAAAAGCAGGAATACTGAACAAATATTTCTGCTCAGTATTCACAATGGAAGAGGAGGGGGAGGTACCTAAACCAAACAAGAGAAACACTCTGAATAGGGGGATCGATACCAGTCCATTCACAGAAGAAAGGGTTTTGAAAGAACTCTTGAAACTGAGGGTGGACAAAGAAATGGGGCCTGATGGGATCCACCCAAAAATTCTAAAAGAACTAAGGGTAGAACTAGTAACGCTTCTGACTAGTCTCTTTAACAAATCATAGGAGGATGGGGTGGTACCTGAGGACTGGAGGAGGGAAAATGTGATTCCACTTCACACATGTGGGAGCAGGGCAGAGGCAGGAAACTACAGACCAGTTAGTTTGACCTCAGTGGTAGGAAAAATGATGTAATCACTTCTGAAGGAAAGAATTGTTGAGTACCTAGAGGCCAGTGGGGCACAGGACCCAAAGCAGCATGGTTTCACAGCAGGAAGGTCATGTCAGATGAACCTAATAGATTTTGTTGACTGGCTGACCAAAGTAGTAGACCAGGGTGGGGCTGTGGATATGGCTTACCTACTGTAGATTTTAGCAAGGCATTTGACACAGTCTCACACAAAAGATTAATATACAAGTTAGCCAGTCCTGTAGTGGGTCCCAAGTTGGTGATCTGGATAAAAAATTGGCTGGACAACAGGATGCAGAGGGAGATGGTAAACAGAGTCCACAGTGAAGGAAGGAGGGTAACTTGCAGGGTACCGCAGGGGTTGGTACTGGGACCAGTCCTTTTTAATGTCTTTATAAGTGACATTGGAGAACACATAGAAGGAAAGGTATGTCTTTTTGAGGATGACACAAAGATCTGCAACAGGGTTGATAAACAAGGTGGGGTGGAAAGGATGAAAAGGGACTTGGCAAGGTTGGAGGAATGGTCAAATATATGGCAGCCTAGATTCAATGTAAAGAAGTGCAAGGTAATGCATCTGGGAAACAAAAACCCAGGGGAAGAGTACACAATGGGGGGGTGAGATAATAACAACAACAAAACTGAAAGAGACCTAGCAGTAATTATATCAGATGATCTAAAGGTGGGCCAGCAATGTGAGAAGGCAGTACAGAGGACTTGGGGGGATACTGGGATGCATAGTGAGAGGCATCAACAGTAGAAAACAGGAAGTTGTTATCCCTCTGTACAGACAGTTGGTAAGACCCCATCTGGAATACTGCGTGCAATTCTGGAGACCCCATCTCTGCAAATACATAGACAGAGTGGAGGCTATTCAGAGGAGAGGGCAACCAAAATGGTGCAGGGTCTGCACCAGAAGACATACGAGGAGAGACTAAAGCAGCTTAATATGTATACTCTTGAGGAAAGGAGGGAGATGGGGACATGATAGAAACTTTCAAGTATCTCAAGGGAATTAAAGTACAAGAGGGTAGCATCTTTCAGAAGAAGAGATGTGCAAGAACAAGGCGGCACAATTTGAAGATAGAGGGGGGACGGCTCAGAGGTAATGTTAGAAAGTATTTTTTCATGGAGAGGGTTGTGGATGCATGGAACAGCCTTCCTGAGGAGGTTGTGGAGTCAGGAACTGTGGGAGAATTCAAGAATGCATGGGCAGACATAAGGCAATTCTGGGGGGGTAGGAGGAAGTAAGCTGTTGATTAACTACAATCTGCAACTTATCCATTAGGTAGGGAAATGGGCAGACTAGGTGGGCCAAGCGGTCCTTATTTGCGGTCAAATTCAATGTTTCTATGTTACTATGGATACTGTGTTTGGTATATCTAGTTGAAAGGTTTGTTTCTTTAGTTATTTGTGCCATTAGTGAGACTAAATAATTTTTTCCCATAGGCTCTTTCGAGTACCATGTCTGCTGAGTATCTAGAAATGCCTGGGGAAGTCTTCTAGGATGCCGATACAGGGCTTCGGCTTCTGCTGGGATTTTTGATTTGTATTTCATGTACAGTTTGACTGGACAATTTTCATTTTCAGGCTCCTCAAATATACTGCCTCTGGTGTTTTCTTTGTTGCTTTCCCTGGGCTGGTTGAGATTCTTTGTATGCTGATTGTGTGACAGGCTTAAGTATCTGCAGCCCTTTTCATCCTGCTTTACTTCAAATGACTTGGGTGTAAGCCCTCGTAAGCCCTCTCTGCCATGCCAGGCCACGTGGATTTGTATTTCAAACCACAGTCTTTTCACTAAGCCCGGTGCGGTATGGGGTGACAGAGTATCGGATTCACAAGTATTTTTTAGGTCTGCCACATTAATTGCAGGGGGGTGGGTAGCCTTGACTTTATTTGCTTTCCTATATTTCTTGAGGATGCTGATAAACACATTGTTTGCTGGCCGTAAAATTGGGTCGGTAATTATGTTACTGACATTACTGGTTTTCTCCTTTTACAGTTTTGGGGGTACAAGGTAAATAAAATGGCAGCTTTTGGCAGCTGTAAAATCTTTGACATTCGAACAGCTGAGGGATCACTGTGATGGGACACAAATGCTGGCACCTCTTATTGGCTATGGTCTGTTGTCAGATAGATTAGGGGTCTGTCGGACCTCTCAGCCAATCATGGTTCTGCCTTTTTTATGCCCATTTTCTAACACAAACTAGTTCAATGCTTACCTAGTCGGTCAGACCCAGATGGTCAGAATTGCTGATTCTGCCTCCCCACTTCTCCCCATCAACACTGGCATACCTCAGGGCTCTGTACTGGGTCCAATCTTGTATTCTATATTCCTTAATGATCTTCCCTCAGTTTGCTCATCCTCCTCAATCCATATGTACGCTGATGACACGGTCTTCTTCACATCCGGCCAGTCCCCTGTTGATGTAGAATCCAGACTACAGCTTGACTTCGACAATTTTCAGCTCTGGTTCAACTCCCATAAACTCTCCCTCAATGCCAAGAAGACCATCTCTATAACCTTCGGCACCAGGCAGAGACTCTCTAGGCTCCCCTCTCTACCCTCCTTCCACACCCTTGATGGGACAGTCATAGAAGACACCTCTACCTTTAGGTACTTGAGGGTTTGGCTTGACTGACACCTCAGCTTCTCTGGACATGCAGACGCCATCCTCAAGAAACTGTGCCCCAAGTTTGGCACATTATACAGTAATAGTAGTTGCATTCCGCTATCGGCAAGGCGCAAACTTGTCCAGAAGATGGTCATATCTATTTTTGACTACTGTGGTGTAGTCTATAGTGCCATTTACAAGTCTTCCCTAGCCAGACTGGACACCCTCTTCAATACCTTCTGCTGCTTCACCCAGGACTCCCCTTCTCTCACCCACCACTGTAAACTCTATCACTCTGTATCCCTCGCTTCTCTTGAAAAACAATGCTGGCTCCACTGTGCCAAATTTGTGTCAAAATATTGGTTTGGGACCCTAACTCCTTACCTCTCTTCCTAACTATTCACTCTGCCTCCTCCAGTCCACTGCCTGAGATCATATGATACTTGCCAATTGGTAATACCCTCCGCTCGACTACCATAGGTCAGTTGGCCTTCTCGCATCACTTCCACAAGCTATGGAATAACCTCCCCCCACAAATCTACTTATCATCTTCTACCTACTCTCTATCTTTAGCCCTAAACAATTTCCTCTCAGTAAACTGCACCTGCAGCTAGTCCCTTTGCTATTCCCCTCCTTTGACCAGTTCCAACTACCCTTTGCTCTCCTCATCTATCTTTGCCCACAGCTAAGGTGACTTTCAATTCAGTTTACATTAAGCTGCACCCCTGTTGTCAATCTTATGCACTTCTCTAATGCACCTATGCAGAACATTGCTTCATGCACGGTGCTTTTGATAATCGTTATGTTGTTCTCAGCTTAACCTGTAGTAATGTATAATGTTGTAATCACCCTGTGGATTTTTGTAAATTTACTTTATGCATTCACTGTATTCAATATTTAATGTAGCCAACTGGTTGCTAGGTGTTCTCACTCCCTGTCAAACTTATATTATGTCAATTGGATGTATATATGGTATCTGTTTGTATGCTACTTTCCCTCTGTATACCCTTCCCCAGGACGCACCGTGAGATGAGCAACCTGTTGTTCAGTGTGCCCTTCCTGGTAAAACTTTTCATTAAATTAATAAATGCAAATAAAAGATCTGAAGCTCACACTGATAGGAGCAGCTTTGGTTCTTTCAACTGCACAAAGTTTCCACCGAGCAAGGAGTGAGTGGTGTCACGGCCACAGTACATGGTCATTGGTCGAGACTGCAGAGCTCCTTGAGCTCCAATGGGCTAGCAGTGACACACCTTTTTAGCAGTATATATATATATATATATATATATATATATATATATTATCACCAGGACTTTTTAACCACAGATGTTTTACTGCTGCAAACTGCAGCACTATTTTCACAAAACAAGGGGGGGAGGGTTCTGCCAGCAGTCTGTGACAAAACCTCTTGTTTCACAAAAAAGTAACAGTGTTTCCCAAAACACTGAGTTCTTTTGCTGAAATTTGCCACAGACCCCCTTCCCATTTCACAAAAATAGTGCTGCAATTTGCAGCAGTAAATTCTCTGCTGAGAAAATAAACATATTACTGACCATTTGTTGGGCAAACTAACCACAGAATCTGATTCCTTCAGCCCTGAATAGGTAAACACAACTGTTGGTGTTTACCAAGTGGCAGTATCTTTTTAAATATTTAAGTTTGTTTGCCAAGCTAAAAGAAAACAAAATGGCAGTAGCACAAAAGAGCATTCCCCATTTAAGAAAGAGTGTGACACTTTTGTGAAAGAGAAACATACTTTCGCATGGGGCATTTATCTTTGCCCATAGGAAATAATGGGAAACTTTTTTATGTTAATTTCTTTATCTCCTTATCCATGGAACTGGCCCCCTTCTGCCGCCCCCCCAAGTCAGGTCACCCCAGTGTCCACTGGTGGTCACCTCTGGCTTGAGGTGCCAACTGGCCAGGTGTGGTGCCTGCAGAGGGCCGGGATCATCCTGCCAGTCCATGGTGTTTTTCTGCCTCCGTTTTTCTCCTGACCCCCGAGTGCTGGACTTAGCGTGCAATGACACCAATGGCTGAGCTGTGCGTGCTTCCACACATGGCATGCTGGGCATCTGCTTTGTCTCCACCTCCTGCATTTCTGTTGCCGTTAGCGTTTGTGTTACCATTTGCATTACCATTTCTGTTTTCATTAATGTTTGTACTTGTATTTCTCTTACTGTTTGCACTACTATTTACCTTTGCATCACCATGTGCGTTACCGTTTGAGCTTGTGTTTGTGTTACCGTTAGTGTTACTGTGTGACAAAAAATTCACTATTTATAGTACTCATTCTCAAAAAGAGGGGATATTCATGGAAAAAAAACTCTGTTTAATGCATCAGTAAGGGTTGTTCCACAGTGACAAAAGCAAGGAAATTCGATGTTAGGGTTCCCAACCGCTTGCATTACACCCCCACCCCAACCCCACCAGCAGGCATCGGGGTTTGTGTTGGGGTCATCGGTCTTAACTCTCACCACATTCTCCTATGCTGCACCACCTCAGCTTGTTTACACATGGGATGGGGTGAGGTTAGAGACTGACTACCCAACACACACTCCAATGCCTGTTGGTGGGGGCAGGGTGGGGTGTAGGGTGGAGTGTAAGGGTGGTGGGAACCCTAACATTGAATTTCCTCACTTTTGTCGCTGTGGGAACAACCCTAACTGATGCATTAAACAGAGTTTTGCCATGAATATCTATCTATTTATCTATCTATATATATATATATATATATATATATATATATATATATATATATATATATATAGATATATATATGATATAGAAAACACAATTGCACATACCCCAATAATGCAAAGCATCATGGGAAACATATGCAAATCCCCATGAGAGAATTTGGACTGGCTCAACTTTAAGCAGAATTGCATGGTGCCAGAAGGCCTTACAGTGCAATCAGCAAAGGCTAAGAACAGCAGACACATACACGTGTTAATCCTCATTTGGACTCATCACTGTGCCATATCTGTGTCTTAGCCCAGGGAGAGGGAGCCAGCCACCCCTTAAGGGGGATGTTATTTGTTTGGGCCATGGGGAGCCCAAAATAGAGAAGGAAAAGAACTACAAAAGAAACATTTCTTTTTCTTCTCTATTTTTGGAAGCTCCCATACTAAATAACTTACCGCAAGGGGTGCTGACTCCTCCTGGTGGGACAGATATAACAATGATGAGTCCCAAATGAATAGCTACAAGCTATACCTGTTATGTCTGCTGTTCTTGGCCTTCTATTACAATATATCACCTCTCTGTTCATGCAATTCTGCTAAATCCAGAGCAGACAAGCTCTCATGAGATCTGCATATTTCCCATGATATAGCCTTATTGGGGTATATGCAATCATGTTTTCTTTAAAATTTGGCTGTATGGACAATATCTTCTGGGATAACCCATACCTCAGAGCATTTGCTCTGGGATTGTTTTATAGTGTAGATATATATATATATAGATATATATATAAATATATGTGTGTGTATATATATAGCACCACTATATTTAAGATTAAGATGTCATTTCTATGTTAAAATCAAAGTTTTGCACATTAATAACTTTGGACCCATTCAACGGATTTGCCTGAAATTTGGTATGTGTGGTGGGACATGATAGATCTCTTGGTCTGCTGAATCACATTTTGGTTGGACTTATGGTCTTTATACACGAAAATGCTTGCAAAATTATCCATTTTTAGAGGCAGCTTTTGGGATTTTGGATGTGGCCATGTGCAGCTGTCGTGTGGTGTTCCATTCTGTAAGATGGCTCATTTTGAAGAGCTTTGGTGGCCGAACATGCCGATTTTTGTTTGGTAAAAAAATATTAAGGCATTCAAAAGTTATGCCACTTTTAAGTTTTCATTGTAAGTCAATGGGAAAATGTATATGTATGTTTTGTGAACAACGAATGGGGTTCTGGTCATCTTGTCCCACCTAGCGGTCAAAGAATTTGCAGCCTCATGGTTCTAGAAACTTTGTACCCAAGAATTATTTGATCACGAGGTCCGCCATCTTGTTTTTAGATTTCCAATCGTAAAAACACAAATATCTTAGCTCAGGCATTCACTCCTGAAGTAAAACTTAGATGGTTTTACTCAGGGGGATCTGATATATTGAGCCATGCCTTTGGTTTCATCCAAATTGGTCAAAAATAGAGTTATAAGGTTTTAAAATCTTTGCTCACGGTTCGCTAACAATTTTTGATCGCGAGCCTACAAATTCTTTGATCGCGAGATTCTTTGATCACGATCTTGCATCGCAAGCTAAACCCACAATCATCTCAGCTCGGGGTGGGCTAGAGACACAAATGAGGGTGGGTTTTGCTCAGGGGGCTTCGTTCTATCGAGGCATGGTGCTGGTTTGGTATAAATTGCTAAAAAAATCACATTTCACCATTTTAATTCTTTGATCATGAGTGTGCAATTTCATTGACCGCTAGCCTGCAAATTCTTTGATCACAAGATTCTTTGATCGTGATCATGCATCGAAAGCGAGGGACAAAATGGCTGATTTAAAAAATAAATTTTCTTAACCCAGTGGTGCCATAGGAAGTCAAATGAGGGTGGGTTTTGCTCAGGGTGCTTCATTCGGTTGAACCTTGGTGGTGGTTTACTGCAATTCCTTATATTTTTTGATTTACAGCATTTTT
The DNA here is from genome assembly GCA_016271365.2 of Neoceratodus forsteri. Classification (NCBI taxonomy): domain Eukaryota; kingdom Metazoa; phylum Chordata; order Ceratodontiformes; family Ceratodontidae; genus Neoceratodus; species Neoceratodus forsteri. Next base: position 760,713,559 of record CM057449.1, on the reverse strand, counting down.
TATTCTTTGATCATGAGCCTGCAAATTCTTTGATCGTGAGCCTGCAAATTCTTTCATCACGAGATGCTTTGATCACGATCGCGCATTACGAGAGAGGGATGAGATGGCCAAATTAAAAAAATCAAATTTCTCAGCCCAGGGTTGTCCTAGGAAGACAAATGAGGGTGGGGTTTGCTTAGCAGGGATTCGTTCTGTCGAACCATGGTGGTGGTTTCCTAGTATTCCTTCTAATTTTTGATTTACAGCTGTTCTGTGTCTATGGTTATATTATTTTATAACATGGGCACCTACATATCAGCCACTTGATTGGTTAATTGTAATCACCTGATCAGTCCTTAATGGCTGATAAATGAACATTTGCTACAAGTGGTAAAAAGGTGCCCAACAAAAAGGTGAGACACAGTACCAAACTCATTTTTAGCAGTACTGAAAAATGTGAGCGGTAGCCATGTTGATATCCAGCTTAGCGAGGGAACCCACCCACCCACCTGGAGGACACAGAACATCGCATCATAAAGTGCTTATTAGCACAAATAGAACTGAATATAAGGAAAACTACAGAGAATCAGTAAACACACCAAATAAGCAGTACACAAGTGTATGTGTAGCTGATGACTGCGATCACTCGTAGAATCATGACTGTAGCCACCCGCCAAGTTGGAAGCCTGTCAGTATAGTAGCAATCAGGAAGTCAAAGGTCCTAGCAACAATAACAATGACCCCTGTAAGACAGTGAGCAGAATGTTTGTTTTTCTGACCTGACCACAGCCTATGTAGCTGACAAGTAATGTGCTGCATTGCACCACTCCTGTGCCATTACCTATCCATACTGAAAGAGGGACACACAGACAGTACATTCCCCTCACCCGTGCCCTGAGTGAACCGTTCTGTTCACTGTTAGAGCAGGACACTTCCCAGCCATGCACCAATCAGTAGTCGATGCTTACCCATAGCACAGTAGCAGTCCAGGACTGCAGGACATGGCACTGCATGGAATCCAACAATATACGGACAGGAGAGGCAAGACATATAGCAGTGATCAGAGTAGTAGCGGGAATC